>CM050453.2:57892517-60302517 GCA_027563935.2 Costus lasius
TCTGGATCCCATCTCACTAAAAGAGTGTTTACTCTTTCGGACTGTTTACTGGATTTTTCAGTCAGACAAAATAGTGAGAAAAGAATCTTTCTTAAGTCCTGGATTGATTCTGAAACATTGATACTGACCTTGCTGTTCTTGCTTGTTGTAGATTCCTGCAGCAACGAACACCATGAGCTTCAATGTGCGATCCCTACTGGAAAGGGAGAAGTTTGCTGGGCCGAACTTCTCTGACTGGTTCGGACACCTTAAGATTGTTCTTAAGGCAGAGAGGAAACTGTATGTCCTCGAGACGGCGATACCGCCGCAGCCCGCTCCGAACGCCGCAAGGGCGGTTCGGGATGCCTACGAAAAGCACGTCAATGATAGCATTGATGTCGCTTGCCTGATGCTAGCGTCTATGACGCCACCGCTGCAGCGTCAGCATGAGGATATGTCGGCTATAGAAATTATAGCGAACCTCAAGATGCTGTATGCTGCACAGGCGAGGACTGAGCGCTATAATCTGACGAAGCTCTTCTTTCAGAGCAAACTGGCTGAGGGGAGCCCAGTGGGAGCTCACGTGCTCAAGATGATTGGGCACAAGGAGGCTCTGGAGAAACTGGGGCATACCATCAACCAGGAGCTTGCTGTGGACATTATTCTACAGTCTCTTCCGCCCTCTTTCGATGCGTTCATTATTAACTTTAATATGAACAAGATCGATTGTACGCCGGCAGAGCTGCTGAATATGCTCTTGACCACTGAGGAAACTCTGAAGGGTAAGCCTTCAACCTCTGTCTTGATGGTTCCTTCTAGGAACAAGAAGAAGGGGAAGAAGGGCAAGGCCCCTGTCAAGAATTACAGCAAGGCCCTGAAACAGAAGGTGAAGCGGTCGAAGGACAACAGGTGTTTCCACTGTGGCCAGCTGGGTCACTGGAAAAAGGACTGTAAAGCGCTCCAAGGAGATAAGAGGGGAAGCATCGCTTCTGGCTCAGGTATATATGTGACTGAGGTCATGTTATCTTCTTCTATATCATGGGTGTTGGACACTGCATGTGGAGTTCACATTTGTTCAAATGTGCAGGAACTCAAGAGAAGAAGGCAGGTGGGACAGCATGAGGTAGACCTACGAGTTGGAAACGGGGCACGGGTTGCTGCTGTTGCTGTAGGAGACTATTTCATTTCTTTACCATCTGGCGTTGTATTAGAATTGAACAATTGTTATTTTGTACCGAGTATTACCAAGAATATTATCTCTATTCCTGCTCTTGTCAGGAAAGGATTTGCCTTTGAATGCAATATTTCAAAGTGTGTTTTATCTCGTGATAATATTGTGTATGCAACTGGTTCAATTAACAATGGGTTATACATGTTGGACATGGAAAAATTCTATACAAAACATTGATAATAAGAAAGCCAAGTATGCTGATGACAGCACCTTGTTATGGCATAGTCGTTTAGGCCATATAAACGAGAAGCGCATTAAGCGGTTGCATGAACATGGACTGCTGGGATCATTCTCCTATGAGGAGATTGATACATGCAAAGCTTGTTTGATGGGTAAAATGACGAAGTCTCCTTTTCCTCACAAAGGTCAAAGGGCTTCGGGTTTACTTGACCTTATACACAGTGATGTGTGTGGGCCTTTTAGTAAACATGCCAGAGGTGGCTATCAGTACTTCATTACCTTTACTGATGATTTCAGTAGGTATGGGTATGTCTATTTAATGAGACATAAAAGTGAATCTTTTGACAAGTTCAAAGAGTTCAAAAATGAAGTACAAAATCAGCTAGGCCGAAATATCAAGGCACTTCGTTCTGATCGAGGTGGTGAATACCTGAGTCATGCATTTGCTGACTATCTGAAGGAGTGTGGGATTATCTCACAGCTCACTCCGCCAGGAACACCGCAATGGAATGGTGTGTCCGAGAGGAGAAATAGAACGTTACTAGACATGGTTCGTTCTATGATGAGTCAGGCCACTCTTCCATATTCCTTTTGGGGTTTTGCACTGGAAACAGCTGCAAAGGTACTAAACCGAGTGCCATCCAAGGCAGTTTTAAAGACGCCATATGAGTTATGGTATGGAAAACAGCCTAGCTTGACATTTATCAGGATCTGGGGTTGCGAGGCTTATGTCAAAAAGCTCGCCTCTGGGAAACTGGAGAGCAGATCTGAGAAATGTATCTTTGTCGGTTACCCTAAGGAAACCAAGGGTTATTATTTCTACGATCCCAAAGAGAACAAGGTTTTTGTTGCTCGGACGGCCATATTTCTTGAGAAGGAGTTTCTTCTGCAAGAGGCCAGTGGGAGAGAAATAAAGCTGGATGAGAATTCAGAGGAAGGACAAAGTAGTCAAGCAGAGTTGGATGTGCCTGAGCTGGTAGATCAGGTTACTGAACAACCTGAGGCTCAGATATCACGGGAACCGCGAAGATCGGGTAGGATCCGTCGACAGCCTGAGCGCTATGATGGAGTCTACATCATTGATAATGATGAACCCCTAACTTATGCGGATGCGGTCAGTGGACCGGAGTCAGCTAGATGGCTTGAAGCTATGCGAGCCGAGATGGACTCCATGTCAGATAACCAAGTCTGGGATTTGGTTGATCCGCCTCCGGGAGTAATCCCTATAGGCTGTAAATGGATCTTCAAGAAGAAGATTGACATGGACGGTAACGTGGTTACCTATAAAGGCAGGCTAGTTGCGAAAGGTTTCAAACAAATCTACGGGATAGATTATGATGAAACTTTCTCTCCTGTAGCCATGTTTAAGTCTATTCGGATTCTTTTCGCGATAGCAGCATATTACGACTATGAGATCTGGCAAATGGATGTGAAGACAGCTTTCCTTAATGGAAATCTGGATGAGGATGTGTATATGACACAACCGGAAGGTTTCACTAATCCAGCAGATCGTCATAAAATATGCAAGTTAAAGAAGTCCATTTATGGACTTAAACAAGCATCAAGAAGCTGGAATATTCGTTTTGATGAATCAATCTCTGAGTTTGGTTTCATCAAGAACAAAGATGACCCGTGTGTGTATAAGAGGTTTAGTGGGAGCGTGATTACATTCCTAATCCTCTACGTCGATGATATCTTAATCATTGGAAATGATATTCCTGAACTGCATGCTGTTAAGGCATGGTTAGGAAAATGTTTCCAGATGAAAGATCTAGGAGAAGCAGCCTATGTATTAGGTGTCAAGATCTACCGGGATAGATCTAAGAGGCTTCTCGGGCTGTGCCAGAGTACTTACATCGATAAAGTCCTGGAGAGATTCCATTTAGAGAATTCTAAACGTGGATATCTTCCAGTCAGACATGGTCTGAATCTTTCAAAGAGTCAGTGTCCACAAACACAGACTGAGAAAGATGAAATGGACAATACGCCTTATGCTTCGGCTATTGGGTCCATTATGTATGCGATGTTGTGTACTCGCCCAGACGTCGCTTACGGGTTAAGCGTGACCAGTCGATTCCAAAGTAATCCAGGATTGGCGCACTGGATTGCAGTCAAGAACATCTTGAAATATCTGCGGAGGACCAAAGATATGTTCTTGATATATGGTGGTCAGGAAGAACTCAGTATAGAGGGATATACTGATGCTTCGTTCCAGTCGGACCAGGATGATTTCCGATCGCAATCAGGCTATGTTTTTAGCTTGAATGGTGGAGCAGTGGTGTGGAAGAGCTTCAAACAGTCAACTGTTGCTGATTCCACAACAGAAGCCGAGTATGTTGCAGCCTCGGAAGCATCCAAGGAGGCAGTGTGGATTCGTAAGTTCGTGAGAGAACTTGGTGTCGTTCCTTCGAGTGCAGATCCTTTGGTTATCTTCTGTGATAACACTGGTGCTATAGCACAAGCAAAGGAACCACGGTCGCACCAGAAGTCCAAGCACATACAGAGACGGTTTCACTTGATCCGGGAGATCATTGATCGTGGCGAGATCAAAATATGCAAGGTTCATACAGATGACAATCTGGCAGACCCGCTTACCAAGCCTCTGGCGCAGCAGAAGCATGAGAAGCACTGTAATAATATGGGTTTGAGATTTCTCAACCATTAGATTAAGTGCAAGTGGGAGATTGTTGGGGTATGCCCTTAAGGCTAATGTTTGAGGCCTTGGGATTGTATAAGTATCATGTAATAAACTCTTATGTTTATAAAAGGCATGGTTGTTATTCAGGTTGTTACCTTATCTGCTGTAATAAGTGTACTTCTGAATAATGTCTCAAAGCTGTTCAGCTAGGCTAATAGGCTATATGTCCTTAGTCGAGATATCTTGGTGAACATGAGACAGCCTTGATATGATTGAGACTAATATAAGTGCTAATCTTATAGGATGCTTCGAGCATGGAATAAGATGTAGACTCATGGGTACATTGGATGTACTGGACAGACCCTACTGGGATATTCCATTGCTTGTCACAATGTGAATGATCCTTGTAAGCAGCAAGTGGCACATGTCCTCTGACTTGAGATCACTTGTGTTTCTAAATGATGATTGTCATTGTCTTGAGGTAGTTCAATATCATTTGAAATATAATGATTATAGACTATCTTGGATGGTGAGCTTGAATCAGGTTAGGGCACTAGTGATAGACATAGGATTGCCGTCTCCTTGTTTAAGGAGTGTGGTGTTCTAAGGGCCCCCCTATATGAGATGATTGAGATAGTGTATGGCCATACCCAGATGACTATGTGCATCTGATCTAATCATGCTCATCGTATTGGAGTTACAAGCTTGACCCGCTTGTCCAATAAGAACATCCAGTGGCAAAGGACACATGTATGCCTTGTGAATTGAGTCACACTTGTGCTATGGTTTGGGAGTAGTCTTGGAAGACTCTTTCCTTTATATCGGGAGACAGTGATGTGTTGCTAGATACCCCTCACTGATCGTGATAACGTAAGTTATCGTTACCGACATTTAGAGGAAACCCTCAGGGTCGCACAATTTGGTGATATGGCTTACTTGAGTCAGATCGTATGGACTGGATTCTTTGAGTTCAGATTAAAGGGATTTAATCTCTGATTGTAAGTGAGATCTGGCCTGATCATGTTTGATTGATTAGGACTTGAGATCGGTAAGCTTCGATCGAGAGAGGTGATGCTAGATCGGAGAGATCAAGGGTATCAGATGATGAATGGTTAGATCATGAGCCTTGGGGGTTCAATTTGGTCTAGACCAAGTGGCTAGAGCTATTTCGGTTTGGTTTTTTGAACCAAAGCCGATTTGACATCTTGGCTTGAACCGGTTCACAATGGTGAACGCATGGTTCAATCCTAAAATGCGTTTGGGTTGAGTTGAGCGCATGGACTTGATGAGCTTCCATTTATGGAAAGTCATCAAGGGCCGGTTTCACTCACTTCAATGCCAAAAACGCATATGCGTTTGCTCTCTTCTCTTCAACGCATTCGACTTTGGTTGGGTGGTGATCGACGAAGAGAAGGAGAGGTTGAGCAAGAGGAGCTCTCGGCCAAGAGGTTCATCATCCCCTTCCATTCGACACTTGAAGGCTTGGGTGTCTTGCTAGCACAAGAGACCGCAAGGAGTAAGCATCTTCACCTTGTGTGTGAACTTGTGGAGGAGATCTACTTTGTTCTCTTTATCCAAGCCGACTTCCAAACATATGGCGTTGGTATGATTTTTATCTCAATCTATTCAATCGATTATAGTTGAACATATGGCATGCAAATGATCTTGAACCCTTGCTTCCGCTTGCATATTTTACATTAGCGCCATGATTAGGGTTTTGCCCCCTTATGATTAGGGGTTCCTTCAGGAAGAGCTTCAAGCAATCCACCATAGCAGATTCTACAATCGAAGCTGAGTATGTGGCTGCTTCTGAGGCAGCCAAGGAAGCTGTTTGGATAAGGAAGTTCTTATGTGATCTTCAAGTGGTACTAGTGCAATGGATCCCATTGAACTCTACTGTGACAACAATGGAGCAATTGCACAAGCCAAGGAACCACGGTCTCATCAAAGATCCAAACACATACTCAGAAGAATTCACCTGATCAGAGAGATCATTGACAGAGGTGATGTCAAGATTAGCAGAGTAGACACAGAGAACAATCTGGCAGACCCATTGACCAAGGCTTTGGCGCAGCAGAAGCATGATGGTCACGCTAGAGATATGGGGTTGAGATTCCTCAACTTCTAGGTCTTAGTGCAAGTGGGAGATTGTTAGTGTATATGCCCTAGGTGTAAGTACCCCTTAAGATAAGGGGGGTCCCCTTCTAGGGGGAGCATAACCCTAAAGCATATGGCGCATAAAATTTCTTCTTGCGGAACTAGGGTTATAGGATCGATATGCATGCTAAAAGATCAACTTGATAATAAGAAAACAATCATACCATCGCCATGGGAAGATGTTTCCTTGGAAGCAAAGATCAAAGTAGATCTTCTCCTTGTCGTCACACACAAGATGATGTCGCTATCTCTCTTGGTGCCCCTTGTGCTAGCAAGGTTCCAAGAGGTCCTTGTCGAGTGAAGGGAAAATGAGATCTCTTTCTTCTTGGCCGAATCCTCCTCAACCTTCAAAGCGTCGCCCCACTCACGAGAGAGACGAGAGGAATATGGGCGAGAGGAATATCTCCGAGCGAAAATATAGAGTATATTCTATTTTGATGAGCGCACTCTCCAAATGGAGATCATGGTTACTAAAAATAGTAACCACTCCTCACCACAACGTTCACGCCAAGTGAACTTGTCACCTACTCCTCTCCCTATGAACCAAGCGCTCATTTAGTGAGCCGGTTCACTTTGGTTCGGTTTAAGAACCAATCAAGCCAATGATCTAGTCTAGATCTTAAATAAACCCTAAGGTTCACGATCTAACCGTCGATCTCAACGATGCCCCTGATCTGACCGATCTGGCATACATTCTCTCGATCGAAGCTTACCGATCTCAAGCCCTAATCAATCAAACATGATCAGACCAGATCTCACTCACAATCAGAGATTAGATCCCTTTAAACTGAACCCAAACAATTCAGTCCACACGATCTGACTTAAGTAAGCCATATCATCAAATTGTGCGACCCTAAGGGTTTCCTTTAAATGTCGGTAACGATAACTCACGTTATCACGATCAGTGAGGGGTATCTAGCAACACATCACTGTCTCCCGATAGAAAGGAAAGAGTCTTCCAAGACTACACCCAAACCATAGCACAAGTGTGACTCAAATCACTAGGCATGCATATTTCCTTTGCCACTGGATGTTCTTATTGGACAAGCCTGTCAAGCTCGTAATTCCAATATGATGAGCATGATTAGAACAGATGAACACAGTCACCTGGGTATGGCCATACACTTTCTCAATCATCTCATCCAGGGGGCCCCTTTAGAACATCACACTCCTTAAACAAGGAGACGGCAATCCTATGTCTATCACTAGTGCTCTAACCTGACTCAAGCTCACCATCCAAGATAGTCTATAATCATTGTGTTTCAAATGATATTGAACTATCTCAAAACAATGACAATCATCATTTAGAAAACACAAGTGATCTCAAGTCAGAGGAAATGTGCCACTTGTCATATCCAAGGAATATTCACATTGTGACAAACAATTGAACATCCTAGTAGGGTCTGTCCAGTACATCCCATGTACCCATGAGTCTACATCTTATTCCATGCTCGAAGCATCCTATAAGATTAGAACACATATTAGTCTTAACCATATCAAGGCTGTCTCATGTTCACCAAGATATATCGACTAAGGACATAATAGCTTGTCAGCCCAGCTGAACAGCTTTGAGACATTATTCAGAAGAACATATATTGCAGCAGACAATGTAGCTAACTGAATAACAACCATGCCTTTATAAACATAACAGTTTATTACATGATACAGATACATTCCCACAGGCCTCAAACATTAGCCTTAAGGGCATACCCCAACAATCTCCCACTTGCACTTAATCTAATGGTTGAGAAATCTCAAACCCATATTATTACAGTGCTTCTCATGCTTCTGCTGCGCCAGAGGCTTGGTAAGCGGGTCTGCCAGATTGTCATCTGTATGAACCTTGCAGATTTTGATCTCGCCACGATCTATGATCTCCCTGATCAAATGAAACCGTCTCTGTATGTGCTTGGACTTCTGGTGCGACCGTGGTTCCTTTGCTTGTGCGATTGCTCCAGTGTTATCACAAAAGATAACCAAAGGATCTGCACTCGAAGGAACAACACCAAGTTCTCTCACGAACTTACGAATCCACACTGCCTCCTTGGATGCTTCCGAGGCTGCAACATACTCGGCTTCTGTTGTGGAATCAGCAACAGTTGACTGTTTGAAACTTTTCCACACCACTGCACCTCCATTCAAGCTAAAAACATAGCCTGATTGCGATCGGAAATCATCCTGGTCAGACTGGAACGAAGCGTCAGTATATCCTTCAATACTGAGTTCTTCCTGACCACCATATATCAAGAACATATCTTTGGTCCTCCGCAGATATTTTAAAATGTTCTTGACTGCAATCCAGTGCGCCATACCTGGATTACTCTGGTAACGACTGGTCACGCTTAACCCGTAAGCGACGTCTGGGCGAGTACACAACATCGCATACATAATGGATCCAATAGCCGAAGCATAAGGCGTATTGTCCATTTCATCTTTCTCAGTCTGTGTTTGTGGACACTGACTCTTCGAAAGATTCAGACCATGTCTGACTGGAAGATATCCTCGTTTAGAATTCTCTAAATGAAATCTCTCCAGGACCTTTTCGATGTAAGTACTCTGGCACAGCCCGAGAAGCCTCTTAGATCTATCCCTGTAGATCTTCACACCTAACACATAGGCTGCTTCTCCTAGATCTTTCATCTGGAAACATTTCCTCAGCCATGCTTTTACAGCATGCATTTCAGGAATATCGTTTCCAATGATCAAGATGTCATCGACGTAGAGGACTAGGAAAGTAATCACGCTCCCACTAAACCTCTTATATACACACGGGTCATCCTCGTTCTTGATGAAACCAAATTCAGTAACTGAGTCATCAAAACGAATATTCCAGCTTCTAGATGCTTGTTTAAGTCCATAAATAGACTTCTTTAACTTGCATATCTTATGACGATCTGCTGGATTAGTGAAACCTTCTGGTTGTGTCATGTACACATCCTCATCCAGATTTCCATTAAGGAAAGCTGTTTTCACATCCATCTGCCAAATCTCATAATCATAATATGCAGCTATCGCGAAAAGAATCCGAATAGACTTAAACATGGCTACAGGTGAGAAAGTTTCATCATAATCTATCCCGTAGATTTGTTTGAAACCTTTCGCAACTAGCCTGCCTTTATAGGTAACCACGTTACCATCCATGTCAATCTTCTTCTTGAAGATCCATTTACAGCCTATAGGGATAACTCCCGAAGGCGGATCAACCAAATCCCAAACTTGGTTATCTGACATGGAGTCCATCTCGGCGCGCATAGCTTCAAGCCATCTCGCTGACTCCGGTCCACTGACCGCATCCGCATAAGTGAGGGGTTCATCATTGTCAATGATGTAGTCTCCATCATAGCGCTCAGGCTGTCGACGGATCCTACCCGATCTTCGCGGTTCCCGTGATATCTGAGCCTCAGGTTGTTCAATAACCTGTTCTACCAGCTCAGGCACATCCAACTCTGCTTGAGCACTTTGTCCTTCCTCTGGATTCTCATCCAGTTTTATTTCTCTCCCACTGGCCTCTTGCAGAAGAAACTCCTTCTCAAGAAATATGGCCGTCCGAGCAACAAAAACCTTGTTCTCCTTGGGATCGAAGAAATAATAACCCTTAGTTTCCTTAGGGTAACCGACAAAGATACATTTGTCAGATCTACTCTCTAGTTTCCCAGAGGCGAGCTTTTTGACATAAGCCTCGCAACCCCAGATCCTGATAAATGTCAAGCTTGGCTGTTTCCCATACCATAATTCATATGGCGTCTTTGAAACTGCCTTGGATGGCACTCGGTTTAGTACCTTTGCAGCTGTTTCCAGTGCAAAACCCCAAAAGGAGTAAGGAAGAGTGGCCTGACTCATCATAGAACGAACCATATCAAGTAGCGTTCTATTTCTCCTCTCGGACACACCATTCCATTGCGGTGTTCCTGGCGGAGTGAGCTGTGAGATAATCCCACACTCCTTCAGATAGTCAGTAAATGCATGACTTAGGTATTCACCACCTCGATCTGAGCGAAGTGCCTTGATATTACGGCCTAGCTGATTCTGTACTTCATTTTTGAACTCTTTGAACTTGTCAAAAGATTCACTCTTATGTCTCATCAGATAGACATACCCATACCTACTGAAATCATCAGTAAAGGTAATGAAGTACTGATAGCCACCTCTGGCATGTTTACTAAATGGCCCACACACATCACTGTGTATAAGGTCAAGTAAACCTGAAGCCCTTTGACCTTTGTGAGGAAAAGGTGACTTCGTCATTTTACCCATCAAACAAGCTTTGCATGTATCAATCTCCTTATAGGAGAATGATCCCAGCAGTCCATTTTCATGCAACCGCTTAATGCGTTTCTCGTTAATATGGCCTAAACGACTATGCCATAGCAAGGTGCTGTCATCAGCATACTTGGCTTTCTTAATATCAATTTGCTGTATTGAACATTCCATGTCCAACATGAATAACCCATTGCTAATTGAACCAGTTGCATAAACAATATTATCATAAGACAAAATACACTTTGAAATATTGCATTCAAAGGAAAACCCCTTCCTGACAAGAGCAGGAATGGAGATAATATTTTTAGTTATACTGGGAACAAAGTAACAACTGTTTAGTTCCAATACAAGTCCAGATGGTAAAGAAATAAAGTAGTCTCCTACAGCAACAGCAGCAACCCGTGCCCCGTTTCCAACGCGTAGGTCCACCTCATGCTGTCCCACCTGCCTTCTTCTCTTGAGTTCCTGTACATTTGAACAAATGTGAACTCCACATGCAGTGTCCAACACCCATGATACAGAAGAAGTAAACATGACCTCAGTCACGAATATACCTGAGCCAGAAGCAAAGCTTCCCCTCTTATCTCCTTGGAGCGCTTTACAGTCCTTTTTCCAGTGACCCAGCTGGCCACAGTGGAAACACCTGTATTCCTTAGACCGCTTGACCTTCTGCTTCAGAGCCTTGCTGTAACTCTTGACAGGGGCCTTGCCCTTCTTCCCCTTCTTTTTGTTCCTAGAAGGAACCATCAAGACAGAGGTTGAAGGCTTACCCTTCAGAGTCTCCTCAGTGGTCAAGAGCATATTCAGCAGCTCTGCCGGAGTACAATCGATTTTGTTCATATTAAAATTAATAATGAACGCGTCGAATGACGGCGGGAGAGACTGCAGAATAATATCCACAGCAAGCTCCTGGTTGATGGTATGCCCCAGTTTCCCTAGAGCCTCCTTGTGCCCAATCATCTTGAGCACGTGAGCTCCCACTGGGCTCCCTTCAGCCAGTTTGCTCTGAAAGAAGAGCTTTGTCAAATTATAGCGTTCAGTCCTCGCCTGTGCAGCATACAGCATCTTGAGGTTTGCTATAATCTGTATAGCCGACATATCCTCATGCTGACGCTGCAGCGGTGGCGTCATAGACGCTAGCATCAGGCAAGCGACATCAATGCTATCATTGACGTGCTTTTCATAGGCTTCCCGAACCGCCCTTGCGGCGTTCGGAGCGGGCTGCGGCGGTATCGCCGTCTCGAGGACATACAGTTTCCTCTCTGCCTTAAGAACGATCTTAAGGTGTCCAAACCAGTCAGAGAAGTTCGGCCCAGCAAACTTCTCCCTTTCCAGTAGGGATCGCACATTGAAGTTCATGGTGTTCGTTGCTGCAGGTATCTACAACAATGCAAGAACAGCAAGGTCAGTATCAATGTATAAGAATCAATCAGGACTTAAGAAAGATTCTTTTTCTCACTATTTTATCAGGCGTGAAAAATCCAGCAAAACAGCCCGAAAGAGTAGAACTCTTTTAGTGAGATGGGATCCAGATTTCATACTTGGTCTCCGCGTCCCGCTCAGGCGAGATAAGATGCACAGAGAGTACAAGCACTAGTTTCTGGTAGGCAGTCCCTGCCGATCGCCAACCCGTGCGATTCCCCTTCATCCGGGCAGTCCAGCAGACTGTGCCAACTGAGTTGGTACAACACAATCTCTGACCCCACAGATGGCTGCCTCCATGTGCTACCATATGCGCCACATATGTAGCCTACATGGTCAAGCTGACCCGACCTACTCCCTGGACCACCACGTGCTATGCTGAGCAACGAGAAGGGATAAATCCCTACTCTGTAACACGCAGGTGTAATCCCGCACCATCTGAAGATAGATGGACGTGCCCACTGAGTGGGTACAACACGGCTCCAACGATAATCAGAACAGTGAGGTTTCGCGTCAGAAGGCTTACGAGCTTGATATTTAAGCGTTGGATTTTAACGGTCTTTTATCTTCTTGCCTATCATGCAATTCCTATGGTGATAGCAGAAGATAATTTAATCATGCAATTCTAATATTAAGCAATAAAAGAAAGCATGTATCTTATGTGGTAAAAGCCCATAGCCCTAGAAGACCTTAACCTAACTTAAGTCTTCATTTGCTCTTCATGGGTCTTTAGCTGCTTATCTGGCCCAAACCAGGGCCCAAGCGCCATCTGCAGCTCAGGTGCACCTACCAGGGAAAATGCGCCTGGTCCCAGAGTCGAACCCTGGACCTCCCACCTGGTCCAGCCACTGCTGCATGCGCCTCTGCCAAGTGTGCTTTGTGCTCTTGTCTAATTAAATTACAAATTTAACTATCTAGACAAGAGTGACACGCAGGTCACTAACATTTATAAATTAAAACACAGTGATGCGCAGATCACAATAATTAATTTACAATTTAATACAGGCACGCAGGCCCCAGCACAGCACACAATTAATATGAGCAGCCCACATAAGACTAAATAGACAAACATATGCATCCAATCAGCATCATGTGATCCATCATAAAAATTAAAATTTTCGAAAACCCCATGGGATCAATTTTAATTTTTCCTTATTTGCCCTACAACCTTACAACGGTCCATCACTAGGGATCCACTCATCCAACCTAGTCAGATCCACTGCCCTTGCATGCACCAAGTCCTAACTGACTTGAGTCGACCATAGGGTCAACCATGCATGCGCAAGGGCTGAACGACCACACAGAGTTCTGGCAAACGGGCGTGACCCCGGGCCTAACTCAGGTGCGTTCATAAGTCGTCTCAAGCAGACATCGCTACACACCTGTCTGCAGTCGACCTATAGCCACCATAGGCTTGCGCCAAGGTGCTATTTGATCGACCCATTCAGGCTGTCAGATGATCTGATCAGACATTCTGGATCTAACCTAGGGGTTGACTTCAACCCTAATAACCCGTCTAAGGGTTTATAGTAAAGCCTTAGATCTATAATGAGTCGCGCAAGTATTCAAGTTTTGTAAAACAAAAACAAGATGCGCCAACTTACAACATACATGCGCCAATAGATGGAAACATATTTCATACATGAAGTTTCGCAAGATGATAAAACCTATCATGCAACTTTCGCATGTTATATAGATCTAAGCATATGGAATCACAAGGCCAAAGCAATCATAACGAACATGCATTCAACCAAAGCTCTGATACCAATTGTAAGTACCCCTTAAGATAAGGGGGGTCCCCTTCTAGGGGGAGCATAACCCTAAAGCATATGGCGCATAAAATTTCTTCTTGCGGAACTAGGGTTATAGGATCGATATGCATGCTAAAAGATCAACTTGATAATAAGAAAACAATCATACCATCGCCATGGGAAGATGTTTCCTTGGAAGCAAAGATCAAAGTAGATCTTCTCCTTGTCGTCACACACAAGATGATGTCGCTATCTCTCTTGGTGCCCCTTGTGCTAGCAAGGTTCCAAGAGGTCCTTGTCGAGTGAAGGGAAAATGAGATCTCTTTCTTCTTGGCCGAATCCTCCTCAACCTTCAAAGCGTCGCCCCACTCACGAGAGAGACGAGAGGAATATGGGCGAGAGGAATATCTCCGAGCGAAAATATAGAGTATATTCTATTTTGATGAGCGCACTCTCCAAATGGAGATCATGGTTACTAAAAATAGTAACCACTCCTCACCACAACGTTCACGCCAAGTGAACTTGTCGCCTACTCCTCTCCCTATGAACCAAGCGCTCATTTAGTGAGCCGGTTCACTTTGGTTCGGTTTAAGAACCAATCAAGCCAATGATCTAGTCTAGATCTTAAATAAACCCTAAGGTTCACGATCTAACCGTCGATCTCAACGATGCCCCTGATCTGACCGATCTGGCATACATTCTCTCGATCGAAGCTTACCGATCTCAAGCCCTAATCAATCAAACATGATCAGACCAGATCTCACTCACAATCAGAGATTAGATCCCTTTAAACTGAACCCAAACAATTCAGTCCACACGATCTGACTTAAGTAAGCCATATCATCAAATTGTGCGACCCTAAGGGTTTCCTTTAAATGTCGGTAACGATAACTCACGTTATCACGATCAGTGAGGGGTATCTAGCAACACATCACTGTCTCCCGATAGAAAGGAAAGAGTCTTCCAAGACTACACCCAAACCATAGCACAAGTGTGACTCAAATCACTAGGCATGCATATTTCCTTTGCCACTGGATGTTCTTATTGGACAAGCCTGTCAAGCTCGTAATTCCAATATGATGAGCATGATTAGAACAGATGAACACAGTCACCTGGGTATGGCCATACACTTTCTCAATCATCTCATCCAGGGGGCCCCTTTAGAACATCACACTCCTTAAACAAGGAGACGGCAATCCTATGTCTATCACTAGTGCTCTAACCTGACTCAAGCTCACCATCCAAGATAGTCTATAATCATTGTGTTTCAAATGATATTGAACTATCTCAAAACAATGACAATCATCATTTAGAAAACACAAGTGATCTCAAGTCAGAGGAAATGTGCCACTTGTCATATCCAAGGAATATTCACATTGTGACAAACAATTGAACATCCTAGTAGGGTCTGTCCAGTACATCCCATGTACCCATGAGTCTACATCTTATTCCATGCTCGAAGCATCCTATAAGATTAGAACACATATTAGTCTTAACCATATCAAGGCTGTCTCATGTTCACCAAGATATATCGACTAAGGACATAATAGCTTGTCAGCCCAGCTGAACAGCTTTGAGACATTATTCAGAAGAACATATATTGCAGCAGACAATGTAGCTAACTGAATAACAACCATGCCTTTATAAACATAACAGTTTATTACATAATACAGATACATTCCCACAGGCCTCAAACATTAGCCTTAACGGCATACCCCAACACTAGGACCTAGTTTTGGTCAACTTATGTACTACTTGACATTGATATTTATATATCATTCTGGCATTGTCGTTATCATTGTTTGACTACACCTGCGATTGTGTACTTACATGATAATGTCCCTAGAGACAGATTGGATCTGTGCTCAAATAATTGTCCCCAGTCGATGTACCTGAGTGGATATGGGACAGCTCTGGTACTTGAGAGACTGGTATGTGGGCTGGTTAGGCACGTGATGCTAACGCAGACACATGGGTATATCATTGGAGGATATACTAGATAGACCCGCTATGAGGCTATGACTTGGTGTCATGAGTTATCCTCATAAGTGACAGGAGATGCATTGATCCCTTGACTTGAGGTCATTGATCATTCTATATGGTTAGGGACTTGCTTTGATACAACCTAACACCTTGCCATAGCTGTGTTGGGGTATGCCCTTAAGGCTAATGTTTGAGGCCTTGGGATGTTATCAGTATCATGTATAAACTGTATATGTTTATAAAGGCAATTGTTGTTATTCAGATTGTTGCATTATCTGCTGTTATATGTATACCTCTGAGTAATGTCTCAATGATGTTCAGCTTTGCTGACATTCAGTGTTGTCCTTAGTCGAGATATCATGGTGAACATGAGACAGCCTTGGTATGATTGAGACTAATATGTGTTCTAATCTTATAGGATGCTTCGAGTATGGAATAAGATTTAGACACGTAGGTGCATGGGATGTACTGGACAGACCCTACTTAGGATGTTCAATTGTTTGTCACAATGTGAATAAATCCTTATAAGCAAGCAAGTGGTATATTCCCTCTGACTTGAGATCACTTGTATTTCTAAGTGATGATTGACATTATATTGAGATAGTTCAATATCATTTGAAAGATAATGGTTACAGATTATCTTGGATAGTGGGCATGAATCATGTTAGGACACTAGTGATAGATATAGGATTGCCTCTCCTAGTTGGAGAGTGATGTTCTAAAGGGGCCCCCTGGATGAGATGGTTGAGAAAGTGTATGGCCATACCCAGATGACTATGTTCATCTGATTTAACCATTCTCATCATGTTGGAATTACAAGCTTGACAGGCTTGTCCAATGAGAACGTCCAGTGGCAAAGGGAACATGTATACTGAGTGAATTAGATTCACACTTGTGCTGTGGTTTGGGAGTAGTCTTGGAAGAATCTTTCCTTCATATCGGGAGACAGTGATGTGTTGCTCGATACCCCTCTCTGGTTGTGATAATGTAAGTTATCGTTACCGACATTGAAGGAAACCCTTAGGGTCGCACAATTTGATGATATGGCTTACTTATGTCAGATCGTGTGGACTGAATTGTTCTGGTTCAGTTTGAAGCAATTTAATCTCTGATTGGAAGTGAGATCTAGTCTGATCATGTTTGATTGATTAGGGCATGTGGTTGGTAAGATTCGATCGGGAGAATTGATGTTTGATCGTAGAGATCAAGAGGTTCATTGAGATGTGTGGTTAGATCTTGAACCATGAGGTTCAAAGAGATCTAGACCATGGCTCGTTCAATTTGGTCCTTGAACCAAATGGAATTGAACCGGTTCACTTATGTGAACGTATGGTTCAAAGGGGAGAGGGAGTTCGGCCAGAAAAAGGAAGAAAACGTCTCTTCACACGATCAAGGACTCCGAGTGGCTTTGCTAGCACAAAGAGTACAAGGAAGTAGCCATCGTCTTCTTGTGTGCGACTTCTTTGGAGAAGAGCCGCTGGCCCTTTCATCTTCCAAGTCGCCTCTCATGGCCATGGTAACACCCTCACGCTTGTTTCATGCAAGTTTGTTTTATAAGGTTGATCATATCTTCTACTTGCGATCCTCTTGGTAACCTTGTTTTTCCGCTGCTATAATGATCTGGTATGATGCTTATTCGCATGGTTCACCTTCAATTGGTATCAGAGCATCAGGTTTATTTTGACTTGTTGCATATGATTGCCTTGATGTGATCCATGTTTGATTTATAGGATAGATCTTCTACATGTTCACATGCGCTTACTTGATGAAAAGATTACATATTGTGTTTGCGCATGTATCCATGTTGTTTAAAGTTTGCACATGTTTCATAGATGTTTTTCAAACAAAAATTTGCTTCATGCGCGCCCCCTCATTTAGATCTATCTAAGCGCCTGTTTTAAACTCTTAGACGGGTTAATAAGGTTGAAGTCATTAGTCAAAGTCTGGACCCAACAGCCTAATCAGACCATCTGACAGCCTAGATGGGTCGGCCAGATAGCACCTGTGCGCAAGCAATACAGGTGGCTATAGGTCGACTGCAGAAGGGCGTGTAGCGATGTCTGATTGAGGCGCCTAGTGAACGATCATGATTTAGGCCCGGGGTCATACCCGCTTGCCAGAAATCATGTGGGACGTTCAGCCCTTAAGGCATGCATAGTTGACCATCAGGTCGACGCAAGTCAGTTATGACTGGGTGCATGCAAGGGCAGTGGGTCTGACTTGGTCTGATGAGTGGATGCCTGTTAATGGACCGTTGTAAGGTAGTAGGGCACATAAGGAAATAAAATTGATGCCATGGGTATTTCAAAATTTTATTTTCTGTTTGGATCACATGGATGCATGTTTAACATGTTCAATGAATGTTTATTTAATCTTATGTGGGCTGCCCTTAATTTTGGTGTGCTGTGCTAGGGCCTGCGTGCCTGGAATTTAAATAAATTTTACTGTGATCTACGAATCACACTTTAATTTATGAAAAATGTATATTGACCTGTGAGTCAAACCATGTCTAGATAGATTAAAATGTAATTTGATTAGACATGAGCACAGAGCACACATGGCAGAGGCGTTTGCAGTCAGTGGCTTCACCAGGTGGGAGGTCTAGAGTTCGACTCTAGTACAGGCGCACACTGCCTGGAGCGCATTTGGACTGCAGATGGCATTTGGGCCCGGGCTGGGCCAAATGAAGTATAAAAGACCCATAAAGAGCTCAAGTGAAGACTCATGTCAAACTAGGGTTTTACTTAGGCTTTTATGGGCGTTTACCACATAAGATAATTGTGCTTTCTACTTATTATTTTAGCACAAGCATGTTTATTCTTCTGCTATCACCATAGATCTTGCATGATAGTAAGAAGATAAAATGGACCGTTAAAATCCAACGTAATATCAAGCTCGATTGCCTTCTGATGCGAAACCTCATTGTTCTGACTATCGTTGGGGCCGTGTTGTACCCACTCAGTGGGCACGCCCAGCTATCTTCAGACGGTGTGTGATTACACCTACATGCTACAAAGTAGGGATTTATCCCTTCTCGTTGCTCAGCATAGCACGTGGTGGTCCAAGGAGTAGGTCAGGTCAGCTTGACCATATGGGCTACATATTGAGCATATGATAGCTATATGGAGGCAGCCATCTTAGGAATCAGAAACTGTGTTGTACCAACTCAGTTGGCGCAGTCTTCTGGATTGCCTAGATGAAGGGGAATCGCACGGGTTGGCGATTGGCATGGATAGCCTACCAGTGATTAGTGCTTGAACTCTCTGTGCATCTTATCTCGCCTGAGCGGGACGCGGAGATCAAGTATGAAATCTGGATCCCATCTCACTAAAAGAGTTTCACTCTTTCGGGCTATTTTTATTGGATTTTTCAGTCAGATAAAATAGTGAGAAAAGAATCACTCTTAAGTCCTAGATTGATTCTAACATGGATACTGACCTTGTTGTTCTTGCAATGTTGTAGATTCCTGCAGCAACGAACACCATAGGGCTCAATTTGTGATCCATATTGGAAAAGGAGAAGTTTGCTGGGCCAAACTTCTCAGACTGGTACAGACAGCTTAAGATTGTGCTTAAGGCTGAGAGGAAGCTGTATGTCCTTGAGTCGGCAATACCGGCTCAACCTGCTGCGAACGCCGCAAGGGCGGTTCGGGATGCTTATGAGAAGCAGGTCAGTGATAGTACTGATGTCGCTTGCCTTATGCTTGCGTCAATGACGCCAGAGCTCCAGCGTCAGCATGAGGATTTGTTTGCTATTGCTATTATAACAAATCTCAAGATGCTATATGCTGCACAGGCAAGGATAGAACGCTATAACTTGACGAAACTTTTCTTTCATAGCAAACTGACTGAAGGCACTCCAGTGGGAGCTCACGTACTCAAGATGATTGGGTACAAGGAGGCTCTAGAGAAACTGGGACACACCATCAATCAGGAACTTGTTGTAGACATTATACTGCAGTCTCTCCCGGCCTCTTTCGATCCGTTCATCATTAATTTTAATATGAACAAGATCGACTGTACTCCGGCAGAGTTACTGAACATGCTCTGCACCACAGAGCAGACTCTTGAGAAGGGAAAGCCTTCATCCTCTGTCTTGATGGTTCCTTCAAGGAATAAGAAGAAAGGGAAGAAGGGCAAAACCCCTATCAAGAGCTACAACAAGGCTTTGAAACAAAAGGTGAAGCGGTCAAAGGACAACAGATGTTTCCACTGTGGCCAGCTGGGTCACTGGAAGAAGGACTGTAAAGCGCTCCAAGGAGAGAAGAAGGGAAGCAAGCCTTTCACTTCTGGCTCAGGTATTTACGTTACTGAAGTCATGGTACCTTCTTCTATTTCATGGGTGTTGGACACTGCATGTGGAGTTCACATTTGTTCAAATGTGCAGGAACTCAAGAGAAGAAGACAGGTGGGACAGCATGAGGTGGACCTACGAGTTGGAAACGGGGCACGGGTTGCTGCTGTTGCTGTAGGAGAATATCACATCTCTTTACCATCTGGTTTTGTATTAGAACTTGACAATTGTTATTTCGTACCGAGCATAACTAAGAATATTATCTCTATTCCTGCTCTTGTCAGGAAAGGTTTTTCTTTTCAATGCAAAACTTTAAAGTGTTGTATTTCATTTGATAATATTGTTTATGCTACCAGGTCGATTAACAATGGGTTATTCATGTTGGACATGGAATGTTCTGTACAACAAATTGATAACAAGAAAGCCAAGTATGCTGATGACAGCACCTTGCTTTGGCATAGTCGTTTAGGCCATATTAACAAGAAGCGCATTAAGCGGATGCATGATCATGGACTGCTGGGATCATTCTCCTGTGAGGAGCTTGATACATGCAAAGCTTGTTTAATGGGTAAAATGACCAAGACTCCTTTTTCTAATAAAGGTCAAAGGGCTTCAGGTTTACTTGACCTTATTCACAGTGATGTGTGTGGGCCTTTTAGTAAACATGCCAGAGGTGGCTATTTATACTTCATTGCTTTTACTGATGATTTCAGTATGTATGGTTATGTCTATTTAATGAGACATAAGAGTGAATCTTTTGACAAGTTCAAAGAGTTCAAAAATGAAGTACAAAATCAGTTAGGCCGAAATATCAAGGCACTTCGTTCAGATCGAGGTGGGGAATACTTGAGTCGTGAGTTTACTGACTATCTGAAGGAGTGTGGGATTATCTCACAGCTCACTCCGCCAGGAACACCGCAATGGAATGGTGTGTCCGAGAGGAGAAATAGAACCCTATTGGATATGGTTCGTTCAATGATAAGTCAGGCTACTCTACCTTACTCCTTTTGGGGATTTGCACTAGAAACAGCTGCAAAGGTGCTAAACCGAGTGCCATCCAAGGCCGTTTCAAAGACACCATATGAGTTATGGTATGGGAAACAACCAAGCTTGACATTTATCAAAATCTGGGGTTGCGAGGCTTATGTCAAAAAGCTCGCCTCTGGGAAACTGGAGAGCAGATCAGATAAATGTATCTTTGTCGGTTACCCTAAAGAAACTAAGGGTTATTATTTCTACTATCCCAAAGAGAACAAAGTATTTATTGCTCGAACGGCTATTTTTCTTGAGAAGGAATTTCTTCTGCAAGAGGCCAGTGGGAGAGAAATAAAGCTGGATGAGGTTCCAGAAGTGGGACAAAGTAGTCAAGCACAGTTGGATGAGCCTGAGCCAATAGATCAGGTTGATGTTCAACCAGATGCTCAGATATCACGGGAACCGCGTAGATCGGGAAGGATCCGTCGTCAGCCTGAGCGCTATGACGGAGTCTACATCGTCAATGATGAACCCCTCACTTATGCGGATGCGGTCAGTGGACCGGAGTCAGCTAGATGGCTTGAAGCTATGCGAACCGAGATGGACTCCATGTCGGAAAACCAGGTCTGGGATTTGGTTGATCCGCCTTCGGGAGTAATCCCTATAGGCTGTAAGTGGATCTTCAAAAAGAAGAAAGACATGGATGGTAACGTAGTTACCTATAAGGGCAGGCTAGTTGCGAAAGGTTTCAAACAAATCTACGGGATAGATTATGATGAAACTTTCTCTCCTGTAGCCATGTTCAAGTCCATTCGGATTATTCTCGCGATAGCTGCATATTATGATTATGAGATCTGGCAAATGGATGTGAAGACCGCTTTCCTTAATGGAAAACTGGAAGAGGATGTGTATATGACACAGCCTGAAGGTTTCATCAATCTATCAGAACGTCATATAATATGCAAATTAAAGAAGTCCATTTATGGACTAAAACAAGCATCAAGGAGCTGGAATATTCATTTTGATGAATCAGTTTGTGAATTTGGTTTCATAAAAAATGAAGATGACCCGTGTGTATATAAAAGGTTTAGTGGGGGCATGATTACTTTCCTAGTCCTCTACGTCGATGATATCTTAATCATTGAAAACGATATTCCTGAACTGCATGCAGTCAAAGCATGGTTAAGAAAATGTTTCCAGATGAAAGATTTGGGAGAAGCAGCCTATGTATTAGGTGTGGAGATCTACAGAGATAGATCTAATAGGCTTCTCGGGCTATGCCAGAGTACTTACATCGATAAGGTCCAGGAGAGATTCCATTTAGAAAATTCTAAAAGAGGATATCTTCCAGTCAGACATGGTCTGAATCTTTCCAAGAGCCAGTGTCCTCAGACACAGTATGAGAAAGATGAGATGGACAATACGCCTTATGCTTCGGCTATTGGGTCCATCATGTATGCGATGTTATGTACTCGCCCAGACGTCGCTTACGGGTTAAGCGTGACCAGTCGTTTCCAAAGTAATCTAGGGAAGACACACTGGATTGCAGTCAAGAACATTTTGAAATATCTTCAGAGAACCAAAGATATGTTCTTGATATATGGAGGTCAGGAAGAACTCAGTATTGAAGGATATACTGACGCTTCGTTCCAATCTGACCAAGATGATTTCCGATCGCAATCAGGCTATGTTTTTAGCTTGAATGGCGGAGCAGTGGTGTGGAAGAGTTTCAAACAATTAATTGTTGCTGATTCCACAACAGAAGCCGAGTATGTTGCAGCCTCAGAAGCATCTAAGGAGGCAGTATGGATTCGTAAGTTCGTTCAGGAACTTGGTGTTGTTCCTTCGAGTGCAGATCCATTGGTTATCTTCTGTGATAACACTGGAGCGATTGCACAAGCAAAGGAACCACGGTCACACCAGAAGTCCAAGCACATACAGAGAAGGTTTCATTTGATCCATGAGATCATAGATCGAGGAGAGATCAGGATCTGCAAGGTACATACAGATGACAATCTAGCTGACCCGCTTACAAAGCCTCTGGTGCAGCAGAAGCATGAAAAGCACTGTTGATGCAGGGTGGAGACACGAAATATGATACTAATTAAAGTCCGATTATTATTATTATTATTATTATTAATTTTCAAAATAAAGTGTAAAATTCAGAAAACAGCTAGAAAATTGCAAATAGACTTTAGTGCTACAAAATACTATTTACGAGGAGTTGTCATGTCTTTCGGACTGATCCATTGTAGCTTTAGTTGGATCAACTCGTCCTCTCGCAGAGCAAAGTGAGTTCTTCCTCATGACGCCAAAGATCAAGATTTTGGTGGCGCCGATTGCTAAAAATACCTGCGCAAACAAACAGATTCAGATTAGCGAACAGAAAGTTGAGGCAGGAAATTCATGGAGATCAGAAACAGGGAACGCAAGGTTTGCGTCGTTCATCGACGCTCGAGCGTGGATTGCTCGTCGGAGTATTTGGAAGCAAGGAGGAGACGAGGCGGCGTCGGTATCATCGGAACACCGACGGCTGGTGGTGGGGCGAGGCGAGGGTGGCAACGTAGGCGGAGGCGGGGACGCGCAGTTCAGCAGAACAGGGGAGACTGCAAAGAGTGGCGGCTGTTCGAACAGAACAGGGGAAGTTGGTAGGCATAGCAGGGGAGGTCGCCGGTCGGCCGGTGATGGACCAAACCCAAACCTGCTATTATTGGAGGTTGGTATGGTTGGCGTGACGACGTGGCCGGAGTTTCGGGGCGGACGGTGGCCTGTCGGAGGAGAACGACGCTGAAAGGCGGAAGTTGGGCGGAAACAAGGCGAGAGCAGGGGATCGACAGGAAGTTTCGATTCTGCTGATCGGAGTGGCGGATGGATGGATCCTGTCGGCTGGAGATTGCACAAGGGTAGGAACGGTGATAGCCAAAGTATTGTGGAGATCTGGCCGGGGGATCGCCGGCAGCGAGGTTGCAAAATCTCGAGATCTGGGTGAAGTTGCAGGCGAAACAAGGGACGTGTGGCGGAAGCTGAGCGTGACGGTGATTCTTCTGATTTCGGCGATCGGAGAGGTGGATGGGCAGATCCCGGCGGCTGAAGCTTTGTCAGGGAAAGGAGGAGTGGTGGCCGGAGTTTCGTGGAGATCCGGCCGGTGGATCGTCGGTGGCGAGCTTTCGAAGTTTCGAAATTGGGTGTGGTTGTCGTGTGCGGGTGTTTGCAGTGAAGTGGAGAGTTTGAGGGAGAAGAGGAGATTAGAGGGAAAGGAGAAGAAGACTTGGTGACACATGCACCTAGAGAAGGGGGGAGGAAGACATCCGATAGAGGAAGAAAACTATTTCCATCAATTCATTCAAAAATTCTCTAGCGATTACAAGATGCATGCGGATACATATAGAGAAGCCTGGAGACTTGTTGCTGAACGTTGCAACTTCCATTCTTGAGCAGCAGCGAGACGTTGAGGCTTCCTTGTGAGGCGTTGACGATTCCTTGGTTGAAGATGATCGTTGGCTGCAAGGGGACGTTGAAGAATTTCCTTTGTTGGCTGTAAGTGTACGTTGCTGTTTCCATCTTAAGCTTGCACGTTATTGGGGTTTTAATGTTTTGCTGGACAAGATATCCCATGATGAGTGTTGCCGTTGGATGAGATCCAAGATTTGATTAAATCCTTTGTTTCCTCTTGTGCTCGATGTAGGTCTCGGTTGTGGATTTGTTATGCAGCAACTTGTTATTTGGAATGTGACTTGAGTTTCACTTGCTGTTATTTATTGAGCTAGCTTTTGATTAAGCATGCTAGCTTATTTGTGACCTCACGAGTCTTTGTCTATGGCACCTTTAGGCTCCACTTGTATCTTCGTGGCTTGTGGTTCCTATCCGCATCAACTGTAATAATATGGGTTTGAGATTTCTCAACCATTAGTTTAAGTGCAAGTGGGAGATTGTTGGGGTATGCCCTTAAGGCTAATGTTTGAGGCCTTGGGATGTTATCAGTATCATGTATAAACTGTATATGTTTATAAAGGCAATTGTTGTTATTCAGATTGTTGCATTATCTCCTGTTATATGTATACCTCTGAGTAATGTCTCAATGATGTTCAGCTTTTCTGACATTCAGTGTTGTCCTTAGTCGAGATATCATGGTGAACATGAGACAGCCTTGGTATGATTGAGACTAATATGTGTTCTAATCTTATAGGATGCTTCGAGTATGGAATAAGATTTAGACACATAGGTGCATGGGATGTACTGGACAGACCCTACTTAGGATGTTCAATTATTTGTCACAATGTGAATAAATCCTTATAAGCAAGCAAGTGGTATATTCCCTCTGACTTGAGATCACTTGTATTTCTAAGTGATGATTGACATTATATTGAGATAGTTCAATATCATTTGAAAGATAATGGTTACAGATTATCTTGGATAGTGGGCATGAATCATGTTAGGACACTAGTGATAGATATAGGATTGCCTCTCCTAGTTGGAGAGTGATGTTCTAAAGGGGCCCCCTGGATGAGATGGTTGAGAAAGTGTATGGCCATACCCAGATGACTATGTTCATCTGATCTAACCATTCTCATCATGTTGGAATTACAAGCTTGACAGGCTTGTCCAATGAGAACGTCCAGTGGCAAAGGGAACATGTATACTGAGTGAATTGGATTCACACTTGTGCTGTGGTTTGGGAGTAGTCTTGGAAGACTCTTTCCTTCATATCGGGAGACAGTGATGTGTTGCTAGATACCCCTCTCTGGTTGTGATAATGTAAGTTATCGTTACCGACATTGAAGGAAACCCTTAGGGTCGCACAATTTGATGATATGGCTTACTTATGTCAGATCGTGTGGACTGAATTGTTCTGGTTCAGTTTGAAGCAATTTAATCTCTGATTGGAAGTGAGATCTAGTCTGATCATGTTTGATTGATTAGGGCATGTGGTCGGTAAGCTTCGATCGGGAGAATTGATGTTTGATCGTAGAGATCAAGAGGTTCATTGAGATGTGTGGTTAGATCTTGAACCATGAGGTTCAAAGAGATCTAGACCATGGCTGGTTCGATTTGGTCCTTGAACCAAATGGAATTGAACCGGTTCACTTATGTGAACGTATGGTTCAAAGGGGAGAGGGAGTTCGGCCAGAAAAAGGAAGAAAACATCTCTTCACACGATCAAGGACTCCGAGTGGCTTTGCTAGCACAAAGAGTACAAGGAAGTAGCCATCGTCTTCTTGTGTGCGACTTCTTTGGAGAAGAGCCGCTCGCCCTTTCATCTTCCAAGTCGCCTCTCATGGCCATGGTAACACCCTCACGCTTGTTTCATGCAAGTTTGTTTTATAAGGTTGATCATATCTTCTACATGCGATCCTCTTGGTAACCTTGTTTTTCCGCTGCTATAATGATCTGGTATGATGCTTATTCGCAAGGTTCACCTTCAGCTGGGAGGTCATAACGGTTATTATTGAGCATGTCACGACCCATACGAGAAGATCAATGGACAAACATAGGATTTGCCCCTTCCCTAAGGAAGTATGATATCCATGGAGCTCCTTTATGGTTCTATGACTGAGAGTGTATGGCCATACCCAGGTAAGAACCTGTTTTAGTCATAACCATGTGATTGGATGAAAACAAGTGGTGACACACTTGTCCAATCGGATATCAGTACGGCAAAGAGATTGTAATGCATCTGTACCTAGTTGCGATGATGGGGATGTCGATGTCAATATCCATTCCAACGACCTGGGTAGTAGCGATGCACTGCTAGGTGCCACTCACTGCTTGTGATGACCTCTGGTCACCACTGCTAGCGTCAGAGGAACCTACAGGGTCGCACACCTTGATACTTGAGTTCTCGTATTGATCGGGAAGCCTTATGATCGAGTTATTGGATAACTCGGATCTAATTGGGAGATTTCATCAGCGCCAATGGGCCTGACGAGATGGAAGAATGTTATTGGAGCCAAACTTCATTTTTGGCAGGTTGATCCGTATTTGACCATGGTTGGTCACATTTGGATTAGGGTTACATTGGATTGGATCCAAGTGCTTAATCAACCCATGTAATGAAGTTTGGGCTAGCTCATTATCCAATGAGGCCCAATGACAAGTTCTCATGAAGAGATGAGAGGCTAAAAGGGTATAATGGGGAGAAACATGAACCATTAAGCGCCTAGGGGCATAATGGGGTCATGTTGGCGCCTTTGCTTCATTATGGAAGTAAAGGGCGCCTCCCCTCTCTCCCTAGGATGGAATGCATGCCTCTATGGCATTGCTTGAGGTGCAAGGCAAGGCCTTGGCGCACAAGGAAGGGCGTGGGGCACAATAAGGAATGGTTGAATGAGAATTATGGAAATGTCTTGGAGACTTTCCTTGTCTCAAACCTCCTCATCCTAGCCCTACACTTGTCATGATCCTAGCCATTACCCTAACCGCCTCTTGCCCTATAAATGTGACCCTAGTCGCCCCCTCTTGATGATGATCAATCCTTGAAGGCGTGAACACAAGAAGAGGGGCGAGTGCTTGGAGCAAGGGCACATCTTCCATAACCGCAAGCCTCTTCCTCCTTTCCTCTTGGCGCAAGGAGATCTACGGCTTGGCGGCTTGGGTAGTTTTCCCTCTTCACTTGGCGCATCTTTTCTCTAGGTGGCGCAAGAGAAGTAAAACATCTTCCTAAGGCTTGGATCTTCTTCCCGAGGCTAGCACCGGGCGTGGAAGAAGAGAACTCAAGAGATCCGTGTGTGCGAGACTGCAGAGGGCGCACACTTGGACGCCTACATCGGCGTCGCTCCACATTGCTCCTAAGGTACTTACTAACTCATCGTATCGACTCCCTTGCTTGCGATCTTCACTGGGTTTTTGGGACCAGCCTGTTTCGGGGACATTCTTCCGCTGCGAAAAATGTATGTCTATTACTCTGAAAATTGTAAAATGTCCCCGGGGTTTCCCAACATATGTGTCATAGGATGATATATGGACTTTAAAATTTAATACAAATATCCATATAATAGAGAAAGATGAGTAGTTCCAAATTGTGCCAAAGATCAAAAGTTTTACCATTCCAGTTTCTTAAAATCACAACGACAACACACCTAATCAGATAAGCAGAATGCAGGAAAACGAATGCATATTTTTTAAAAAAAAATTTATAGGTGTAAAAATCTGCGTTTATGTACCTACATGATAATGTCCCTGGAGACAGATTGGATCTGTGCTCAAAATGATTGTCCCAGTCAATGTACCTAAGAAGATAAGGGACAACTCTGGTACTTGTGAGACTGGTATATGGGCTGGTTAGGCACGAGGTGCTAACGCAGGCATATGGGTATATCAGTGGTAGATATACTGGACCGACCCGCTGTGAGGCAATGACTTGGTGTCATGAGTTATCGTCACAAGTGATAGGAGATGCATTGATCCTTGACTTGAGGTCATTGGCCATTCTATATGGTTAGAGATATGCTTTGATACAACCTAACGCCTTGCCGTAGTTGGGAGGTAATAACGGTTGTCATTGGGCATATCACAACCCATATGAGAAGGTCAATGAGCAGACATAGGATTTGCCCCTTCCTAAGAGAAGCTTGATATCCATGGAGCTCCTCTATGGTTCTATGACTAAAAGTGTATAGCCATACCCAGGTGAGAGCTAATTTAGTCATAGCCATGAGATTGGATAAAAACAAGTGGTGACACACTTGGCCAATTGGATATCAGTTCGGGAAAGAGACTGTAATGCATCTATACCTGGTTGCGATGATGGGGATGTCGATGTTGATATCCATTTCGATGACTTGGGTAGCAGCGATGCACTGCTAGGTGCCACTCACTGCTTGTGGTGACCTTAGGTTAGCACTGCCAACGTCAGAGGAACCTACAGGGTCGCACACCTTGATACTCGAGTTCTCGTATTGATCGGGAAACCTTATGATCGAGTTATTGGATAACTCGGATCTATTTTGGAGATTTCATCAGCGCCAATGGGCCTGATGAGATGGAAGAAATTTATTGGGGCCGACTTCCATTTACGGCATATTAACCATGGTTAGCCAAATTTGACCTTGGGTTAAATTAGATTGGATCCAAGGGCTTAGTTAACATGTATGATGGACCTTGGGCTAGGCCCATGGCGTAGTTGGGCTTAATGGGCTTAAGGAGAAGAAGAGGATAGGCGCATGCTTAACCCTAGTTAGACTAGGGTTAGCGCCTATGCCTCATGAGATTTGACATTAATCATGAGAAAAGGGCTAATTAATTAATTAGAGTCCTAAATGGATTAGGACTAATTGTTGGGGTATGCCCTTAAGGCTAATGTTTGAGGCCTTGGGCTATTATGTTTATAAAGGCAATTGTTGTTATTCAGATTGTTGCATTATCTGCTGCTGTATGTATACTTCTGAATAATGTCTCAATGATGTTCAGCTTTGCTGACATTCAGAGTTGTCCTTAGTCGAGATATCTTGGTGAACACGAGACAGCCTTGATATGATTGAGACTAATATGTGTTCTAATCTTATAGGATGCTTCGAGCGTGGAATAAGATTTAGACACATAGGTGCATTGGATGTACTGGACTGACCCTACTTAGGATATTCAATTGTTTGTCACAATGTGAATAAATCCTTATAAACTAGCAAGTGGTATACTCCCTCTGACTTGAGATCACTTGTGTTTCTAAATGATGATTGGCATTGTTTTGAGGTAGTTCAATATCATTTGAAAGATAATGGTTAAGGATTATCTTGGATGGTGGGCATGACTCATGTTAGGACACTGGTGATAGATATAGGATTGCCTCTCCTAGTTGGAGTGTGATGTTCTAAAGGGCCCCCTGGATGAGATGGTTGAGAAAGTGTATGGCCATACCCAGATGACTATGTTCATCTG
Source organism: Costus lasius (assembly GCA_027563935.2). Lineage (NCBI taxonomy): Eukaryota > Viridiplantae > Streptophyta > Magnoliopsida > Zingiberales > Costaceae > Costus > Costus lasius. Next base: position 57,922,258 of record CM050453.2, read on the forward strand.
ATCTAACCATTCTCATCATGTTGGAATTACAGGCTTGACAGGCTTGTCCAATGAGAACGTCCAGTGGCAAAGGGAACATGTATGCCGAGTGAATTGGATTCACACTTGTGCTATGGTTTGGGTGTAGTCTTGGAAGACTCTTTCCTTCATATCGGGAGACAGTGATGTGTTGCTAGATACCCCTCTCTGATCGTGATAACGTAAGTTATCGTTACCGACATTGAAGGAAACCCTTAGGGTCGCACAATTTGATGATATGGCTTACTTATGTCAGATCGTGTGGACTGAATTGTTCTAGTTCAGTTTAAAGGAATTTAAACTCTGATTGGAAGTGAGATCTGGTCTGATCATGTTTGATTGATTAGGGCTTGAGATCGGTAAGCTTCGATCGAGAGAATTGATGCTTGATCATAGAGATCAAGAGGGTCGAGAGATGTGTGGTTAGATCTTGAACCATTTGGTTTAAAGAGATCAAGACCATGGTGGGTTCGATTTGGTCTTTGAACCAAATAGAATTGAACCGGTTCACTTGGTGAACGCATGGTTCAATTGAGAGAGGAGTTATCGATGGCTTCAAGTGGAGTTAAACATGGAGTTATGCACTTACTATTTTTGGAAGCCGTTTTCTTTGAGAAAACGCCCCCATGTTCGAACGCCTATCTCTCTCTCTCTCGCCCCCTCTCCTCTCGTGTGGATGATCTTCACGACAAGAGGAAGTTCGGCCAGCAAAAAAGGAGAAAGACATCTCCTCATACACGATCTAGGACTCCTTGGATCTTTGCTAGCACAAGGAATACAAGGAAGAAGTCATCATCTTCTTGTGTGCGATTTCCTTTGGAGAAGAGCCGCTCGCCCTTTCTTCTTCCAAGTCACCACTCAATCAATGGCAATGGTAACGCATCATTTTATCCTTTTATGGTTGCTCATATTATCTTGCCTCTCGATCCTATCAAACCTAGTTTTTCGCCTATGCAAGATCTTCTAGATGCGCATGTGTACTAGGGTTTGACTTTCACTAATTATATGATTAATTAATTAGAGTCCTAATTGGATTAGGACTGATTATGATTAATTAGAATCCTAACTGGATTAGGATTTAATTATTTAAATAATTAATTAGAGTCCTAATTGGATTAGGACTTGATTAATTCCTAAAATAATTAAATCTCCTATTTCCTCTCCTAGCCGCCCACTTGGCTTAATTGTAGCCATGTCTTAGGCGCCCCTTGCCCTATAAATAAACCCCCTTGCCGCCCCTCTCAAGACACACAATTAATTGGAAGCGTGATCACAAGAGAGAGGCGAGAGCAAGGGGAGTGGCGCACACTTCTCTTCCATCCAAACCTAGCCGCAACACTTCATCTTCCTTTCCTCTTTGCGTGAGGAACTTGGTGGTGCTTGGTGACTTCCTTCTCCCCATCTTCCTCTTGGCGCATAAACCTTGGAGGTGGCGCAAGGCTTGAGGAATAAGCACAAGGCTTGGATGTTCTTCCCGAGGCTAGCACCAGGCGTGGAAGAAGAGGACTCGAGGTGATCCATGTGTGTGAGACTGCAGAGGGCGCACACTTGGGCGCCTCTATGACATCAGCCTCATATTGCTCAAGGTATTTTCTATCACATCGTGTCGACTCTTTCACATGCGATCTTCACTGGGTTTTTGGGACTGCCCTGTTTCGGGGGTATTCTTACGCTGCGCAATGTGTTTGCATCTCTAAAATTTTGTAAAATATCCCCGGGGTTTCCCAACATAAATAGCATATAATTTTCTGCATTTCCATTGTCCTAAAAGTTTAGCCACTAATCCAAACATCCAAAATTTCATGTAAATCACGATCGACGAGGCTTTCTCAAATATGCAGAAATCAAAATCAAAATTTTTAATTCCACTCAAAGAGTATTTAATGATTTTCCTATATTTATCAGAAAGCAAAATCGTTAACCCCTTCTTCAAATTTATATTTTCAATTGCAATAGGACTTCCTTCAAAAGATTCAAGTATTGGATCATCAAAATAGTCTTTCTGTCTCAATTATATTCCTCAATAAAGTATAATTTTTCAAATAAATCAGAAGGTTGAAAAGTAGATGTGTGAAAAACATTAGAGGGAGATTTATCAGTATTCATAATTTTCAAATCATTTTCCAGTTCCTCATGTCCTTCCTCAAATAATTTATTAATTTCAAAATTATCATCAAAATCAAAATGAGACTTTCCAAAATCAGTTTCCTCATGTCTTTCCACAAATAATTCATCATCAGAAGAATCAAAAGAATCAATCTCAGAATTATAAGAATCAGATTTAACCATAAATAATATATCATCAAAAGAGTCAATTTCATAACTTTCACTAGAATCAAAAGGGGATTTTTCAGAATCAATTTCCTCAAACATTTCCATAAATAATTTATCAAATGAATCAATTTCAAAATTATCAAAATCAGAGGGGGACTTTTCTAAATCAATTTCCTTAGTTTCCAAATCAAACTCAAATAAACAACCTTGTTGTGCTATCTGGGTTTATAAAATTTTATTGTGTGCTATTAAAGATCCTACTGGAGAAGTAAGTTGGCTAACTATTCCCTTAAGATTCTCAATTTTCTTACTTTGATTTGTCATGATTTGGCTTTGATTTGTCATGAATTTTTCAAGCATGGACTCTAGCCTAGATTCTTCGGTATCCTCAAAGTATGGTTCTGAAAAATTATTCAAGCATGGACTCTTTCTATAATGGTTTAGTTTATAATACTCATCTCACTATTAATGCTGCTGCAGGAGGAGCCCTCATGAACAAGACCACTGATGATGCTTTTACTTTGTTCATGGAGATGGCCCTGAACCATAACCAATGGACCATTGAAAGAGGAGTGATATATCAACCTCCACATGGTAAGAATGAGAATGACAGTTGGCGTACCTTGGCTGAAAAGGTAGACTCTTTGTGTAATAGATTTGATACTTTCCAAATGCAAACTACTGTAGTTTCATCTTCTGCTATACGTGATATCTGTGGTAATCAATGACATTACTCTGAAGAGTGTAAAGTCATTACTAATCAGGGTGTAGAACAAGTAAATGCTATAGGGGGATATAATCAGGGTAGAAGAAATAATGACCCTTATTCTAGTTCATACAACCCTGGATGGAGGAATCATCCAAATTTATCTTGGAAGAGTAACAATAATGCTGGAGGATAGGTTGAGAATAGACGATACCAATAGAGTCAACAAAATCAAAATCAGCCCCATAACTCTAATTTATAATCCATGCTTGAAAAGTTCATGACAAGTGATGACACCGAAATTTATAATAAATTTTGTGCCATTTCATATATCTTTATGTGTCAAATTCATGAACCTTTACTTATTTTTATGCCTTTTTTTATCAAATAGTGCGGAATCTACACTCTTTTTGGTTTTTGATGATTTTCAGGTAAAAAGGCACGATTTTTAGGTGTTTTCAAGAAATTCCTAATGCATGGATGAATTCGCACCATCAAGAGGAGATTACATGTCAAATTTTATGAAGATTGGAACTTCAGACCAAATTACAATAGGGCTGTAATTTATATTACGGTACCGTATTTTCACTTGCTACCATAATATCAGAGCACTACCATAATTTGGGAATTTTTCATCTAGTAAGATTTTCAGAAATTACGGCAATACCGCAAAGATTTTCACGGGCCGTAATTTGGAGCGGTTTCCGACCAAAAATTTTGGCTAATATTACGACACTACCGTAACCTATTTTACGGTGTCGTAATTGCCAGATAGTTTCGATCAAAGAACTCGACTGAAATTACGGCAGTGCCGTAACCATTTCCACGGCCGTAATTCTATTCCTAGCACGCGATTTTTTCGGACATTTTGGAGCCCGATTTTTGTGCGATCGATTACGAACAATCTAGGCCATAAATCAAATGTCTATAAGAAGCAAAGGGGGAGCTTTTCATGAGGAGAATACGCAGACACCAATAGCCCTAATTTTCATTGACTGTTAGGAGAGAAATCGAGTTTCACGCCATCGCCTTAGGTTTCACCGTTGGGAAGCATACAACGCATCTCCGGCCATGAAATTTGAGGGGAAGCTTCGTTTGCAAGAGGAGACAGTGAAGGTTCCCACTGGGGGGGGGCGAAACCCTAAAGCATGCGCAAGGATAAAATGGCATAGGCGGAATCTAGGGTTTCCTTAGGATCGAATAGCATGCATTATATGATCAACTATCGAAAACTTGAATAGATAAGAAAAATTCTCACCATTGTCATCACTTGGATGGTGTCTTGGAATCAAAGACCAAAAGAGATCTTCTCCAAAGCGACGCACACAATTGATGTCGCCTACTCCCTTTGGCGTTCCTTGTGCTAGCAAGGTCCCAAAGCGTTCTTTGTCGAATGGAAAGGATGAAGAGCTTCTCTGCTTGGCGATTTCTTTTCCTCTTCATTTCGTCCACCTCTTCACCACACGAGTGTCAAGAGACCAGAGGAAAGGGGGCAAGAGGCGAGAGAGATTAGCGTCGTGAGAGCCAACGTGAGAGGTGGTCACGAATGTGACATGCTATCTAAAAATAGCAAACACCATCTCCACTTGCGACCATGCATTACCCCAATCGCAATTGCCTCTTTAATTGAACCATACGCTCATTCAATGAGCCGGTTCAAATTGATTTGGTTCAATAACCAAATAAACCAAGCAACTAGTCCAGATCATAATAAACCCCTAAGGCTTAAGATCTGACCGCTCACTTCTTGATGCTTCTGATCTGAGGGATCTAGCATCCATTCTCTCGATCGAAGCTTACCGATCTCAAGCCCTAATCAATCAAACATGATCAGACCAGATCTCACTCACAATCAGAGATTAAATCCATTTAAACTGAACCCAAACAATTCAGTCCACACGATCTGACTTAAGTAAGCCATATCATCAAATTGTGCGACCCTGAGGGTTTCCTTTAAATGTCGGTAACGATAACTTACGTTATCACGATCAGTGAGGGGTATCTAGCAACACATCACTGTCTCCCGATATAAAGGAAAGAGTCTTCCAAGACTACACCCAAATCACAGCACAAGTGTGAATCAAACTCACAAGGCATACATGATTCCTTTGCCACTGGATGTTCTTATTGGACAAGCGTGTCAAGCCTGTAACTCCAATATGATGAGCATGATTAGATCAGATGAACACAGTCACCTGGGTATGGCCATACACTTTCTCAATCATCTCATCCAGGGGGGCCCCTTTTGAACATCACACTCCAATCAAGGAGATGGCAATCCTTTGTCTATCACTAGTGCCCTAACCTGACTCAAGCTCATTATCCAAGATAGTCTATAATCATTATGTTTCAAATGATATTGAACTAACTCAAAACAATGACAATCATCATTTAGAAACACAAGCGATCTCAAGTCAGAGGACATGTGCCACTTGTTACAATCAAGGATTATTCACATTGTGACAAGCAATTGAATATCCTAGTAGGGTCTGTCCAGTACATCCAATGTACCCATGAGTCTACATCTTATTCCATGCTCGAAGCATCCTATAAGATTAGAACACATATTAGTCTCAATCATATCAAGGCTGTCTCATGTTCACCAAGATATATCGACTAAGGACAAAAGTACATGTCAGCCTAGCTGAACAGCTTTGAGACATTATTCAGAAGCACACTTATTACAGCAGACAATGTAACAAACTGAATAACAACCATTGCCTTTATAAACAAAAGAGTTTATACATGATACTGATACAATCCCAAGGCCTCAAACATTAGCCTTAAGGGCATACCCCAACAATCTCCCACTTGCACTTAATCTAATGGTTGAGAAATCTCAAACCCATATTATTACAGTGCTTCTCATGCTTCTGCTGCGCCAGAGGCTTGGTAAGCGGGTCAGCCAGATTGTCATCTGTATGAACCTTGCAGACTTTGATCTCGCCACGATCAATGATCTCCCGGATCAAGTGAAACCGTCTCTGTATGTGCTTGGACTTCTGGTGCGACCGTGGTTCCTTTGCTTGTGCGATTGCTCCAGTGTTATCACAGAAGATAACCAAAGGATCTGCACTCGAAGGAACAACACCAAGTTCTCTCACGAACTTACGAATCCACACTGCCTCCTTGGATGCTTCTGAGGCTGCAACATACTCGGCTTCAGTTGTGGAATCAGCAACGATAGACTGTTTGAAACTCTTCCACACCACTGCTCCTCCATTCAAGCTAAAAACATAGCCTGATTGCGATCGGAAATCATCCTGGTCAGACTGGAACGAAGCGTCAGTATATCCTTCAATACTGAGTTCTTCCTGACCACCATATATCAAGAACATATCTTTGGTCCTCCGCAGATATTTCAAGATGTTCTTGACTGCAATCCAGTGCGCCTGACCTGGATTACTTTGGAATCGACTGGTCACGCTTAACCCATAAGCGACGTCTGGGCGAGTACACAACATCGCATACATAATGGACCCAATAGCTGAAGCATAAGGCGTATTGTCCATTTCATCTTTCTCAGCCTGTGTTTGTGGACACTGACTCTTCGAAAGATTCAGACCATGTCTGACTGGAAGATATCCTCTTTTAGAATTCTCTAAATGGAATCTTTCCAGGACTTTATCGATGTAAGTACTCTGGCACAGCCCGAGAAGCCTCTTAGATCTATCCCTGTAGATCTTTACACCTAATACATAGGCTGCTTCTCCTAAATCTTTCATCTGGAAACATTTCCTTAACCATGCTTTAACAGCATGCAGTTCAGGAATATCATTTCCAATGATTAAGATATCATCGACGTAGAGGACTAGGAAAGTAATTACGCTCCCACTAAACCTTTTATATACACACGGGTCATCTTCGTTCTTGATGAAACCAAATTCACTGATTGATTCATCAAAATGAATATTCCAGCTTCTTGATGCTTGTTTAAGTCCATAAATGGACTTCTTTAACTTGCATATTTTATGACGATCTGATGGATTAGTGAAACCTTCAGGTTGTGTCATATACACATCCTCTTGCAAATTCCCATTAAGGAAAGCAGTCTTCACATCCATCTGCCAGATCTCATAATCATAATATGCTGCTATCGCGAAAAGAATCCGAATAGATTTAAACATGGCTACAGGTGAGAAAGTTTCATCATAATCTATCCCGTAGATTTGTTTGAAACCTTTCGCAACTAGCCTGCCTTTATAGGTAACTGTAGGAACCCCTTTCTAGAGGGGGGCGAAACCCAGCATGGCGCAAAACAAATTTCAAGCAGCGGATAGGGTCTCTAAGAATCGCATGCACCTTATATAATCAACTTGAAGAAAAACCGATTGCATAAGAGATGATTCGATCCATACCATTGCCATTTCTAGATGGCACCTTGGAAGTAAAGATCAAACGAGATCTTCTCCTTGTCGTCACACACAAGATGATGTCGCTATCTCTCTTGGTGCTCCTTGTGCTAGCAAGGTTCCAAGAGGTCCTTTGACGAGTGAAGGGAAAATGAGATGTCAATCTCTCTTGGCCGAATCCTCCTCAATCCGTCAAGCGTCGCCGCACTCACACAAGAATGTCGAGAGGAATATGGGCGAGAGGAATATGGGAAGTGGCGAAAATAGAGCATACTCTATTCGGACGAGAGCCCCCTCAAGTGGAGATCATGGTTACTAAAAATAGTAACCACTCCTCACCACAACGTTCACGCCAAGTGAACTTGTCGCCTACTCCTCTCCCTATGAACCAAGCGCTCATTTAGTGAGCCGGTTCACTTTGGTTCGGTTTAAGAACCAATCAAGCCAATGATCTAGTCTAGATCTTAAATAAACCCTAAGGTTCACGATCTAACCATCGATCTCAACGATGCCCCTGATCTGACCGATCTGGCATGCATTCTCTCGATCAAAGCTTACCGATCTCAAGCCCTAATCAATCAAACATGATCAGACCAGATCTCACTTACAATCAGAGATTAAATCCCTTTAAACTGAACCCAAATAATTCAGTCCACACGATCTGACTTAAGTAAGCCATATCATCAAATTGTGCGACCCAAAGGGTTTCCTTTAAATGTCGGTAACGACAACTTACGTTATCACGATCAGTGAGAGGTATCTAGCAACACATCACTGTCTCCCGATATAAAGAAAAGAGTCTTCCAAGACTACACCCAAAAACAGCACAAGTGTGAATCAAATCACAAGGCATGCATTTTTCCTTTGCCACTGGATGTTCTTATTGGACAAGCCTGTCAAGCTTGTAATTCCAATATGATGAGCATGATTAGATCAGATGATCATAGTCACCTGGGTATGGCCATACACTCTCTCAATCATCTCATCCAGGGGGCCCCTTTAGAACATCACACTCCTTAAACAAGGAGACGGCAATCCTATGTCTATCACTAGTGCCCTAACCTGACTCAAGCTCATCATCCAAGATAGTCTATAATCATTATGTTTCAAACGATATTGAACTATCTCAAAACAATGACAATCATCATTTAGAAAACACAAGTGATCTCAAGTCAGAGGAAATGTGCCACTTGTCATAATCAAGGAATATTCACATTGTGACAAACAATTGAACATCCTAGTAGGGTCTGTCCAGTACATCCCATGTACCCATGAGTCTACATCTTATTCCATGCTCGAAGCATCCTATAAGATTAGAACACATATTAGTCTTAACAATATCAAGGCTGTCTCATGTTCACCAAGATACATCGACTAAGGACTTAATAGCATGTCAGCCCAGCTGAACAGCTTTGAGACATTATTCAGAAGAACATATATTGCAGCAGACAATGTAGCAAACTGAATAACAACCATGCCTTTATAAACATAAGAGTTTATTACATGATACAGATACATTCCCATAGGCCTCAAACATTAGCCTTAAGGGCATACCCCAACAATCTCCCACTTGCACTTAATCTAATGGTTGAGAAATCTCAAACCCATATTATTACAGTGCTTCTCATGCTTCTGCTGCGCCAGAGGCTTGGTAAGCGGGTCTGCCAGATTGTCATCTGTATGAACCTTGCAGACTTTGATCTCGCCTCGATCTATGATCTCCCTGATCAAATGAAACCGTCTCTGTATGTGCTTGGACTTCTGGTGCGACCGTGGTTCCTTTGCTTGTGCGATTGCTCCAGTGTTATCACAAAAGATAACCAAAGGATCTGCACTCGAAGGAATGACACCAAGTTCTCTCACGAACTTACGAATCCACACTGCCTCCTTGGATGCTTCCGAGGCTGCAACATACTCGGCTTCTGTTGTGGAATCAGCAACAGTTGACTGTTTGAAACTCTTCCACACCACTGCACCTCCATTCAAGCTAAAAACATAGCCTGATTGCGATCGGAAATCATCCTGGTCAGACTGGAACGAAGCGTCAGTATATCCTTCAATACTGAGTTCTTCCTGACCACCATATATCAAGAACATATCTTTGGTCCTCCGCAGATATTTTAAAATGTTCTTGACTGCAATCCAGTGCGCCACACCTGGATTACTCTGGTAACGACTGGTTACGCTTAACCCGTAAGCAACGTCTGGGCGAGTACACAACATCGCATACATAATGGATCCAATAGCCGAAGCATAAGGCGTATTGTCCATTTCATCTTTCTCAGTCTGTGTTTGTGGACACTGACTCTTCGAAAGATTCAGACCATGTCTGACTGGAAGATATCCACGTTTAGAATTCTCTAAATGAAATCTCTCCAGGACCTTATCGATGTAAGTACTTTGGCACAGCCCGAGAAGCCTCTTAGATCTATCCCTGTAGATCTTCACACCTAACACATAGGCTGCTTCTCCTAAATCTTTCATCTGGAAACATTTCCTTAGCCATGCCTTAACAGCATGCATTTCAGGAATGTCGTTTCCAATGATCAAGATGTCATCGACGTAGAGGACTAGGAAAGTAATCACGCTCCCACTAAACCTCTTATATACACACGGGTCATCCTCGTTCTTGATGAAACCAAATTCAATGACTGATTCATCAAAACGAATGTTCCAGCTTCTTGATGCTTGTTTAAGTCCATAAATAGACTTCTTTAACTTGCATATCTTATGACGATCTGCTGGATTAGTGAAACCTTCTGGTTGTGTCATATACACATCCTCATCCAGATTTCCATTAAGGAAAGCTGTTTTCACATCCATCTGCCAAATCTCATAATCATAATATGCAGCTATCGCGAAAAGAATCCGAATAGACTTAAACATAGCTACAGGTGAGAAAGTTTCATCATAATCTATCCCGTAGATTTGTTTGAAACCTTTCGCAACTAGCCTGCTTTTATAGGTAACCACGTTACCATCCATGTCAATCTTCTTCTTGAAGATCCATTTACAGCCTATAGGGATAATTCCCGGAGGCGGATCAACCAAATCCCAAACTTGGTTATCTGACATGGAGTCCATCTCGGCGCGCATAGCTTCAAGCCATCTCGCTGACTCCGGTCCACTGACCGCATCCGCATAAGTGAGGGGTTCATCATTGTCAATGATGTAGACTCCGTCATAGCGCTCAGGCTGTCGACGGATCCTACCCGATCTTCGCGGTTCCCGTGATATCTGAGCCTCAGGTTGTTCAATAACCTGTTCTACCGGCTCAGGCTCATCCAACTCTGCTTGACTACTTTGTCCTTCGTCTGGATTCTCATCCAGCTTTATTTCTCTCCCACTGGCCTCTTGCAGAAGAAATTCCTTCTCAAGAAATATGGCCTTTCGAGCAACAAAAACCTTGTTCTCCTTGGGATCGAAGAAATAATAACCCTTAGTTTCCTTAGGGTAACCGACAAAGATACATTTGTCAGATCTACTCTCTAGTTTCCCAGAGGCGAGCTTCTTTACATAAGCTTCGCAACCCCAGATCCTGATAAATGTCAAGCTTGGCTGTTTCCCATACCATAACTCATATGGCGTCTTTGAAACTGCCTTGGATGGCACTCGGTTTAGTACCTTTGCAGCTGTTTCCAGTGCAAAACCCCAAAAGGAGTAGGGTAGAGTAGCCTGACTCATCATAGAACGAACCATATCAAGTAGCGTTCTATTTCTCCTCTCGGACACACCATTCCATTGCGGTGTTCCAGGCGGAGTGAGCTGTGAGATAATCCCACACTCCTTTAGATAGTCAGTAAATGCATGACTTAGGTATTCACCACCTCGATCTGAGCGAAGTGCCTTGATATTACGGCCTAGCTGATTCTGTACTTCATTTTTGAACTCTTTGAACTTGTCAAAAGATTCACTCTTATGTCTCATCAGATAGACATACCCGTATCTACTGAAATCATCAGTAAAGGTAATGAAGTACTGATATCCACCTCTGGCATGTTTACTAAAAGGCCCACACACATCACTGTGTATAAGGTCAAGTAAACCTGAAGCCCTTTGACCTTTGTGAGGAAAAGGTGACTTCGTCATTTTACCCATTAAACAAGCTTTGCATGTATCAATCTCCTTGTAGGAGAATGATCCCAGCAGTCCATTTTCATGCAACCGCTTAATGCGTTTCTCGTTTATATGGCCTAAACGACTATGCCATAGCAAGGTGCTGTCATCAGCATACTTGGCTTTCTTAATATCAATTTGTTGTATCGAACATTCCATGTCCAACATGTATAACCCATTATTAATTGAACCAGTTGCATAAACAATATTATCAAAAGACAAAATACACTTTGAAATATTGCATTCAAAGGAAAATCCCTTCCTAACAAGAGCAGGAATGGAGATAATATTTTTAGTTATACTGGGAACAAAGTAACAACTGTTTAGTTCCAATACAAGTCCAGATGGTAAAGAAATAAAGTAGTCTCCTACAGCAACAGCAGCAACCCGTGCCCCGTTTCCAACTCGTAGGTCCACCTCATGCTGTCCCACCTGCCTTCTTCTCTTGAGTTCCTGTACATTTGAACAAATGTGAACTCCACATGCAGTGTCCAACACCCATGATACAGAAGAAGAAAACATGACCTCAGTCACGAATATACCTGAGCCAGAAGCAAAGCTTCCCCTCTTATCTCCTTGGAGCGCTTTACAGTCCTTTTTCCAGTGACCTAGCTGGCCACAGTGGAAACACCTGTATTCCTTAGACCGCTTCACCTTCTGCTTCAGAGCCTTGCTGTAATTCTTGACCGGGGCCTTGCCCTTCTTCCCCTTCTTCTTGTTCCTAGAAGGAACCATCAAGACAGAGGTTGAAGGCTTACCCTTCAGAGTCTCCTCAGTGGTCAAGAGCATATTCAGCAGCTCTGCCGGAGTACAATCGATTTTGTTCATATTAAAATTAATAATGAACGCGTCGAATGAAGGCGGGAGAGACTGCAGAATAATGTCCACAGCAAGCTCCTGGTTAATGGTATGCCCCAGTTTCTCTAGAGCCTCCTTGTGCCCAATCATCTTGAGCACGTGAGCTCCCACTGGGCTCCCTTCAGCCAGTTTGCTCTGAAAGAAGAGATTTGTCAAATTATAGCGTTCAGTCCTCGCCTGTGCAGCATACAGCATCTTGAGGTTCGCTATCATCTCTATAGCCGACATATCCTCATGCTGACGCTGCAGCGGTGGCGTCATAGACGCTAGCATCAGGCAAGCGACATCAATGCTATCATTGACGTGCTTTTCATAGGCTTCCCGAACCGCCCTTGCGGCGTTCGGAGCGGGCTGCGGCGGTATCGCCTGTCTCGAGGACATACAGTTTCCTCTCTGCCTTAAGAACGATCTTAAGGTGTCCAAACCAGTCAGAGAAGTTCGGCCCAGCAAACTTCTCCCTTTCCAGTAGGGATCGCACATTGAAGTTCATGGTGTTCGTTGCTGCAGGTATCTACAACAATGCAAGAACAGCAAGGTCAGTATCAATGTATAAGAATCAATCAGGACTTAAGAAAGATTCTTTTTCTCACTATTTTATCAGGCGTGAAAAATCCAGCAAAACAGCCCGAAAGAGTAAAACTCTTTTAGTGAGATGGGATCCAGATTTCATACTTGGTCTCCGCGTCCCGCTCAGGCGAGATAAGATGCACAGAGAGTACAAGCACTAGTTTCTGGTAGGCAGTCCCTGCCGATCGCCAACCCGTGCGATTCCCCTTCATCTGGGCAGTCCAGCAGACTGTGCCAACTGAGTTGGTACAACACAATCTCTGACCCCACAGATGGCTGCCTCCATGTGCTACCATATGCGCCACATATGTAGCCAACACGGTCAAGCTGACCCGACCTACTCCCTGGACCACCACGTGCTATGCTGAGCAACGAGAAGGGATAAATCCCTACTCTGTAACACGCAGGTGTAATCCCGCACCGTCTGAAGATAGATGGACGTGCCCACTGAGTGGGTACAACACGGCTCCAACGATAATCAGAACAGTGAGGTTTCGCGTCAGAAGGCTTACGAGCTTGATATTTAAGCGTTGGATTTTAACGGTCTTTTATCTTCTTGCCTATCATGCAATTCCTATGGTGATAGCAGAAGATAATTTAATCATGCAATTCTAATATTAAGCAATAAAAGAAAGCATGTATCTTATGTGGTAAAAGCCCATAGCCCTAGAAGACCTTAACCTAACTTAAGTCTTCATTTGCCCTTCATGGGTCTTTTGCTGCACATCTGGCCCAAACCTGGGCCCAAGCGCCAATTACAGCACAGGTGCGCCCACCAGGGAAAATGCGCCTGGTCCTAGGGTCGAACCCTAGACCTCCCACCTGGTCCAGCCACTTGCTGCATGCGCCTCTGCCAAGTGTGCTCTGTGCTCTTGTTTAATTAAATTACAAATTTAACTATCTAGACAAGAGTGACACGCAGGTCACTTACATTTATAAATTAAAACACAGTGATGCGCAGATCACAATAATTAATTTACAATTTTAAAACAGGCACGCAGGCCCCAGCACAGCACAGATTTAACATGGGCAGCCCACATAAGACAAAATAGACAGACACATGCATCCATTCAGCAATCAAGTGATCCATTATAAAAATTAAAATTTTCGAAAACCCCTTGGGATTAATTTTAATTTTTCCTTATTTGCCCTACAACCTTACAACGGTACATTACTAGGGATCCACTCATCCAACCTAGTCAGATCCACTGCCCTTGCATGCACCAAGTCCTAACTGACTTGAGTCGACCATGAGGTCAACCATGCATGCGCCAGGGCTGAACAACCACAATGAGGTCTGGCAAGCGGGTGTGACCCCGGGCCTAACTCATGTGTGTTCATAGGTTGTCTCAATCAGACATCGCTACACACCTGTCTGCAGTCGACCTATAGCCACCATAGGCTTGCGCCAAGGTGCTAACAGGTCGACCCATTCAGGCTGTCAGATGGTCTGATCAGACTGTTGGATCTAACTCAGGGGGTGACTTCAACCCTAATAACCCGTCTAAGGGTTTATAGTAGAGCCTTAGATCTAGAGTGACTCGCGCATGTCAATTAGGGTTTTAAGAAAAACACAAAGCATGCGCCAAGAACAACATGCGCCAATGAAAACATACTTCAAGTTTCGCATGTACAAAAACTTAAAGAAAAATCGCATGTTAACTAGATCTAAGCATGTACACGCAAACATGGATCACATAAGCTTAAGCAATCATACAAAGATGCATAGAAAACCTGCTCTGATACCAGTTGTAGGAACCCCTTTCTAGAGGGGGGCGAAACCCAGCATGGCGCAAAACAAATTTCAAGCAGCGGATAGGGTCTCTAAGAATCGCATGCACCTTATATAATCAACTTGAAGAAAAACCGATTGCATAAGAGATGATTCGATCCATACCATTGCCATTTCTAGATGGCACCTTGGAAGTAAAGATCAAACGAGATCTTCTCCTTGTCGTCACACACAAGATGATGTCGCTATCTCTCTTGGTGCTCCTTGTGCTAGCAAGGTTCCAAGAGGTCCTTTGACGAGTGAAGGGAAAATGAGATGTCAATCTCTCTTGGCCGAATCCTCCTCAATCCGTCAAGCGTCGCCGCACTCACACAAGAATGTCGAGAGGAATATGGGCGAGAGGAATATGGGAAGTGGCGAAAATAGAGCATACTCTATTCGGACGAGAGCCCCCTCAAGTGGAGATCATGGTTACTAAAAATAGTAACCACTCCTCACCACAACGTTCACGCCAAGTGAACTTGTCGCCTACTCCTCTCCCTATGAACCAAGCGCTCATTTAGTGAGCCGGTTCACTTTGGTTCGGTTTAAGAACCAATCAAGCCAATGATCTAGTCTAGATCTTAAATAAACCCTAAGGTTCACGATCTAACCGTCGATCTCAACGATGCCCCTGATCTGACCGATCTGGCATGCATTCTCTCGATCAAAGCTTACCGATCTCAAGCCCTAATCAATCAAACATGATCAGACCAGATCTCACTTACAATCAGAGATTAAATCCCTTTAAACTGAACCCAAATAATTCAGTCCACACGATCTGACTTAAGTAAGCCATATCATCAAATTGTGCGACCCAAAGGGTTTCCTTTAAATGTCGGTAACGACAACTTACGTTATCACGATCAGTGAGAGGTATCTAGCAACACATCACTGTCTCCCGATATAAAGAAAAGAGTCTTCCAAGACTACACCCAAAAACAGCACAAGTGTGAATCAAATCACAAGGCATGCATTTTTCCTTTGCCACTGGATGTTCTTATTGGACAAGCCTGTCAAGCTTGTAATTCCAATATGATGAGCATGATTAGATCAGATGATCATAGTCACCTGGGTATGGCCATACACTCTCTCAATCATCTCATCCAGGGGGCCCCTTTAGAACATCACACTCCTTAAACAAGGAGACGGCAATCCTATGTCTATCACTAGTGCCCTAACCTGACTCAAGCTCATCATCCAAGATAGTCTATAATCATTATGTTTCAAACGATATTGAACTATCTCAAAGCAATGACAATCATCATTTAGAAAACACAAGTGATCTCAAGTCAGAGGAAATGTGCCACTTGTCATAATCAAGGAATATTCACATTGTGACAAACAATTGAACATCCTAGTAGGGTCTGTCCAGTACATCCCATGTACCCATGAGTCTACATCTTATTCCATGCTCGAAGCATCCTATAAGATTAGAACACATATTAGTCTTAACAATATCAAGGCTGTCTCATGTTCACCAAGATACATCGACTAAGGACTTAATAGCATGTCAGCCCAGCTGAACAGCTTTGAGACATTATTCAGAAGAACATATATTGCAGCAGACAATGTAGCTAACTGAATAACAACCATGCCTTTATAAACATAAGAGTTTATTACATGATACAGATACATTCCCATAGGCCTCAAACATTAGCCTTAAGGGCATACCCCAACAGTAACCACGTTACCATCCATGTCAATCTTCTTCTTGAAGATCCATTTACAGCCTATAGGGATAACTCCCGGAGGCGGATCAACCAAATCCCATACTTGGTTATCTGACATGGAGTCCATTTCGGCTCGCATAGCTTCAAGCCATCTAGCTGAGTCCGGTCAACTGACCGCATCCGCATAAGTGAGGGGTTCATCATTATCAATGATGTAGACTCCGTCATAGCGATCAGGCTGTCGACGGATCCTTCCCGATCTTCGCGGTTCCCGTGATATCTGAGCCTCAGATTGTTCAGTAACCTGTTCTACCGGCTCAGGCTCATCCAACTGTGCTTGACTACTTTGTCCTTCCTCTGGATTCTCATCCAGTTTTATTTCTCTCCCACTGGCCTCTTGCAGAAGAAACTCCTTCTCAAGAAAAATGGCCGTCCGAGCAACAAATACCTTGTTCTCCTTGGGATCGTAGAAATAATAACCCTTAGTTTCCTTAGGGTAACCGACAAAGATACATTTGTCAGATCTGCTCTCTAGTTTCCCAGAGGCGAGCTTTTTGACATAAGCCTCGCAGCCCCAGATCTTAATAAATGTCAAGCTAGGCTGTTTCCCATACCATAATTCAAATGGGGTCTTTGAAACTGCCTTGGATGGCACTCGGTTTAGTACCTTTGCAGCTGTCTCCAGTGCAAATCCCCAAAAGGAGTAAGGTAGAGTAGCCTGACTCATCATAGAACGAACCATATCTAGTAAGGTTCTGTTCCCTCTTTCGGATACACCATTCCATTGCGGTGTTCCTGGCGGAGTGAGCTGTGAGATAATCCCACACTCCTTTAGATAGTCAGTAAACTCTCGACTTAGGTATTCTCCACCTCGATCAGAACGAAGTGCCTTGATATTTCGGCCCAGCTGATTTTGTACTTCATTCTTGAACTCTTTGAACTTGTCAAAAGATTCACTTTTATGTCTCAATAAATAGACATACCCATATCTACTGAAATCATCAGTAAAGGTAATGAAGTATTGATAGCCACCTCTGGCATGTTTACTAAATGGCCCACACACATCACTGTGTATAAGGTCAAGTAAACCTGAAGCCCTTTGACCTTTATTAGGAAAAGGAGACTTCGTCATTTTGCCTATTAAACAAGCTTTGCATGTATCAATCTCCTCATAGGAGAATGATCCCAGCAGTCCATGATCATGCAACCGCTTAATGCGCTTCTTGTTAATATGGCCTAAACGACTATGCCATAGCAAGGTGCTGTCATCAGCATACTTGGCTTTCTTATTATCAATGTTTTGTATAGAACATTCCATGTCCAACATGAATAACCCATTGCTAATTGATCCAGTAGCATAAACAATATTATCTAAAGATAAAACACACTTTGAAATATTGCATTCAAAGGAAAACCCTTTCCTGACAAGAGCAGGAATAGAGATAATATTCTTGGTAATGCTAGGAACAAAATAACAATTGTTTAATTCTAATACAAGTCCAGATGGTAATGAGATGTAATATTCTCCTACAGCAACAGCAGCAACCCGTGCCCCGTTTCCAACTCGTAGGTCCACCTCATGCTGTCCCACCTGTCTTCTTCTCTTGAGTTCCTGTACATTTGAACAAATGTGAACTCCACATGCAGTGTCTAACACCCATGAAATAGAAGAAGAAAACATGACCTCAGTCACATAAATACCTAAGCCAGAAGCGATGCTTCCCTTCTTGTCTCCTTGGAGCGCTTTACAGTCCTTTTTCCAGTGACCCAGCTGGCCACAGTGGAAACATCTGTACTCCTTCTTCCGCTTAACCTTTTGTTTCAGCGCCTTGTTGTAGTTCTTGACTGGGGCTTTGCCCTTCTTCCCCTTCTTCTTGTTCCTTGAAGGAACCATTAAGACAGAGGTTGAAGGCTTTCCCTTCAGAGTCTCCTCAGTAGTCAAGAGCATATTCAGCAATTCTGCCGGAGTACAGTCGATTTTGTTCATATTAAAGTTAATGATGAACGCATCGAAAGAGGGCGGTAGAGACTGCAGAATAATATCTACAGCAAGCTCCTGATTGATGGTATGTCCCAGTTTCTCTAGAGCCTCCTTGTGCCCAATCATCTTGAGCACGTGAGCTCCCACTGGACTCCCTTCAGCCAGTTTGCTCTGAAAGAACAGCTTGGTCAAGTTATAGCGCTCAGTCCTCGCCTGTGCAGCATACAGCATCTTGAGGTTTGCTATAATTTCTATAGCAGACATATCCTCATGCTGACGCTGCAACGGTGGCATCATAGACGCTAGCATCAGGCAAGCGACATCAATGCTATCGTTGACATGCTTTTCATAGGCTTCCCGAACCGCCCTTGAGGCGTTCGGAGCGGGTTGAGGCGGTATTGCCGTCTCGAGGACATACAGTTTCCTCTCTGCCTTAAGAACAATCTTAAGGTGTCCGTACCAGTCTGAGAAGTTTGGCCCAGCAAACTTCTCCCTTTCCAGTAGGGATCGCACATTGAAGTTCATGGTGTTCGTTGCTGCAGGAATCTACAACAATGCAAGAACAGCAAGGTCAGTATCAATGTATAGAATCAATCCAGGACTTAAGAAAGATTCTTTTTCTCACTATTTTATCTGACTGAAAAATCCATTAAAACAGTCCGAAAGAGTAACACTCTTTTAGTGAGATGGGATCCAGATTTCATACTTGGTCTCCGCGTCCCGCTCAGGCGAGATAAGATGCACAGAGAGTACAAGCACTAATTTCTGGTAGGCAGTCCCTGCCAATCGCCAACCCGTGCGATTCCCCTTCATCTGGGCAATCCAGCAGACTGTGCCAACTGAGTTGGTACAACACAGTCTCTGATCCCACAGATGGCTGCCTCCATATAGCTCACATATGCTCAGTATGTAGCCTACATGGTCAAGCTGACCTGACCTACTCCCTGGACCACCACGTGCTATGCTGAGCAACGAGAAGCGATAAATCCCTTCTCTGTAACACGCAGGTGTAATCCCGCACCGTCTGAAGATAGATGGACGTGCCCACTGAGTGGGTACAACACGACTCTAACGATAGTCAGAACAGTGAGGTTTCGCGTCAGAAGGCTTTCGAGCTTGATATTTTAGCGTTGGATTTTAACGGTCTTTTATCTTCTTGACTATCATGCAATTCCTATGGTGATAGCAGAAGATAAATAAATCATGCAATTCTAATTATTAGACAATAAAAGAAAGCATGGATCTTATGCGGTAAACGCCCATGAAACCTAAGTAAGACCTTAATTAACTTAAGTCTTCACTTGCTTTTCTTCATGGGGCTTTAGCTGCTCATTTGGCCCATACCAGGGCCCAAGCGCCATCTGCATCTCAGGTGCGCCCACCAGGTACATGCGCCAGGTCCCAGAGTCGAACCCTGGACCTCCCGTCTGGTCAAGCCACTGCTGCATGCGCCTCTGGCAAGTGTGCTCTGTGCTCTTATCTGACTAATTTACAAATTAATCTATCTAGACAAGATTGACTCGCAGGTCAATTACATTTTATAAATTAAATGCAATGTGATGCGCAGATCACAATATAAAAATAATTTACAAAATTAACCAGGCACGCAGGCCCCAGCACAGCACACATTAAACACGGGCAGCCCACATAAGATTAAATAAACAAGCAAATGGCATCAATCATCATGTGATCCAATCAAGAAATTAAATTTTTTGAAAAACCCCATTGGCATCAATTTTAATTTCCTTATACGCCCTACTACCTTACAACGGTCCATTACTAGGGATCCACTCATCAGTCCTAGTCAGATCCACTGCTCTTACATGCACCAAGTCCTAACTGACTTGAGTCGACCCAGTGGTCAACTATGCATGCGCCATGGGCTGAACGACCACAATGAGGTCTGGCAAGCAGGTGTGACCCCGGGCCTAACTCATGTGCGTTCATAGGTTGTCTCAATCAGACATCGCTACACGCCTGTCCGCAGTCGACCTATAGCCACCACGTGCTTGCGCACAGGTGCTATCTGGTCAACCCATCTAGGCTGTCAGATAGTCTGATCAGACTGGTTGGATCTAACCTAGAGGATGACTTCAACCCTAATAACCCGTCTAAGGGTTTAAAGTAAGGCCTTAGATCTAGTGAAGGTCGCGCAAGTGATATAGATTTTTGATAAAACCTAAGATGCGCCAACAAGCAAAATAAACAAAAACAAGTTTCGGCATGAAACAAGTTAACATGTATTTTCGCATGTTGATAACCCTAGATCTAAATATTTGAAACATGGATCACAAAACATGTAGCAATCATATAAATCATGCATTCAAACTCGCTCTGATACCAATTGAAGGTTCCCACTGGGGGGGGGGGGGGCGAAACCCTAAAGCATGCGCAAGGATAAAATGGCATAGGCGGAATCTAGGGTTTCCTTAGGATCGAATAGCATGCATTATATGATCAACTATCGAAAACTTGAATAGATAAGAAAAATTCTCACCATTGTCATCACTTGGATGGTGTCTTGGAATCAAAGACCAAAAGAGATCTTCTCCAAAGCGACGCACACAATTGATGTCACCTACTCCCTTTGGCGTTCCTTGTGCTAGCAAGGTCCCAAAGCGTTCTTTGTCGAATGGAAAGGATGAAGAGCTTCTCTGCTTGGCGATTTCTTTTCCTCTTCATTTCGTCCACCTCTTCACCACACGAGTGTCAAGAGACCAGAGGAAAGGGGGCAAGAGGCGAGAGAGATTAGCGTCGTGAGAGCCAACGTGAGAGGTGGTCACGAATGTGACATGCTATCTAAAAATAGCAAACACCATCTCCACTTGCGACCATGCATTACCCCAATCGCAATTGCCTCTTTAATTGAACCATACGCTCATTCAATGAGCTGGTTCAAATTGATTTGGTTCAATAACCAAATAAACCAAGCAACTAGTCCAGATCATAATAAACCCCTAAGGCTTAAGATCTGACCGCTCACTTCTTGATGCTTCTGACCTGAGGGATCTAGCATCCATTCTCTCGATCGAAGCTTACCGATCTCAAGCCCTAATCAATCAAACATGATCAGACCAGATCTCACTCACAATCAGAGATTAAATCCATTTAAACTGAACCCAAACAATTCAGTCCACACGATCTGACTTAAGTAAGCCATATCATCAAATTGTGCGACCCTGAGGGTTTCCTTTAAATGTCGGTAACGATAACTTACGTTATCACGATCAGTGAGGGGTATCTAGCAACACATCACTGTCTCCCGATATAAAGGAAAGAGTCTTCCAAGACTACACCCAAATCACAGCACAAGTGTGAATCAAACTCACAAGGCATACATGATTCCTTTGCCACTGGATGTTCTTATTGGACAAGCGTGTCAAGCCTGTAACTCCAATATGATGAGCATGATTAGATCAGATGAACACAGTCACCTGGGTATGGCCATACACTTTCTCAATCATCTCATCCAGGGGGGCCCCTTTTGAACATCACACTCCAATCAAGGAGATGGCAATCCTTTGTCTATCACTAGTGCCCTAACCTGACTCAAGCTCATTATCCAAGATAGTCTATAATCATTATGTTTCAAATGATATTGAACTAACTCAAAACAATGACAATCATCATTTAGAAACACAAGCGATCTCAAGTCAGAGGACATGTGCCACTTGTTACAATCAAGGATTATTCACATTGTGACAAGCAATTGAATATCCTAGTAGGGTCTGTCCAGTACATCCAATGTACCCATGAGTCTACATCTTATTCCATGCTCGAAGCATCCTATAAGATTAGAACACATATTAGTCTCAATCATATCAAGGCTGTCTCATGTTCACCAAGATATATCGACTAAGGACAAAAGTACATGTCAGCCTAGCTGAACAGCTTTGAGACATTATTCAGAAGCACACTTATTGCAGCAGACAATGTAACAAACTGAATAACAACCATTGCCTTTATAAACAAAAGAGTTTATACATGATACTGATACAATCCCAAGGCCTCAAACATTAGCCTTAAGGGCATACCCCAACAGACAGTGCCCCAGAAGTTTTAGATAAAAAGGATCTTGATCGGAGGATAAATTGACAAAAGCATGCCACCGGCACTGTTCACGCGTGGAAATTATGACTGTAATTTCCATTACATCCATGTGGTTATTCATTTTTCCCCTCTTTCTTGATTTCCTACACTTTGATACTATGGATTATTGTAATCTTTCATCCATGCTAGCTTAAACCATTTATGGGACACGTGGGAGTAATTCCCTTTGATTTCTTAATGACTAGATAAATTTTTCATTACTTCGTCACGTATAATTTTAGCATGATAATTCTACTTATGTGAAAATTGCTCTTTAACTCTCCATTGATTCATGTTATTAATAATGTTTTAGAGTTTTCGCAAGAGACCGAAAGGTGACTTGCTTGAAAACTTGGAACCCTAGAATTGAATGTTAAAAACTTACTGTAAGAAATTAGGTTAGTTCTTGTTTCTTGATTTTAGAAGAATAATTGCCACGATAATAATATGAATCTAAGATTGAGTTAATTTATCAAACGTGGAGATCTTGGGCGAAAGTGAGGATCGGAACGTTGGAGAACCATAAGTAGAACTTGTGTTGAGACTCGAATGCATGAAAGTGATCCTTAAGATTCCACTTGAGATAATCAATTTAGAATTCAGATGCATGAAAGTGATTCTTGAGTTCTTTGTTTGATGATTTACTTATTTTCAGCTTGGGATAGATCTTGTGTGAAAGCGAGGATCGGTCCCTGCATGATTGTTTGCATGAAAGTGAGACAATCCCTTTATGAAGTAAATTATGTCTTCATCATGATAAAATTAAACTGACAAATTACTATTCATATATAGTCATAGAAATTAGAGTGAATGAAACCATAGTCCCAGATTTTCGCTCTGATATTTTCATTAGCCTTCATTAGTTCACTTGCATAGTTTCAATTGCCTAGATAGTAAGAACTCAACTATTCAGTACTTGACAATGAGGTCTCTGTGGTTCGATATCTTTCTTTATTACTTCGAGTATCCGTGCACTTGCGGACTACAACAATAAGTCAAAATCAAATAATATCAAACCAAAATTAGAAATTTGAGAAAATTATGGATATAATTAAGTAGCTTACTTCTTAGGTTGGATCTTTAACAACACACAATAAAATTCTAGATAATTAAATAGCACAACAAGCTAGTACTTCTTATAGACCCTTAGGAAAATTGTCTGCTAAACCTGAACTAAACCCTAGGGAACATTGTAATGCTATAACTACTAGGAGTGGGAGACAATTAGATGAACCTAAGGTTAGATTTGAGAATGATGATAAGGAAGAGCCTAACATTAAGACTAGCAGTGAACCAGTCTTAGAAACACCTCCTGTGCATGTGCAATCCCATACTAGTTTGCCACCTCATAAAGGTAATGAGCCAAGTTAGCCTGATGTTCCTAGAACTAGTTCACCAGCTCCTTATAGGCCTCCTATACCCTTTCCCCAGAGACTTGTTCAAACCAAGTTAGATAAGCAATTTGGAAAATTTCTTGATGTTTTGAAAAAGCTCTACATTAATATTCCATTTACTAATGCTTTGTCTCAAATGCCCACTTATGCTAAGTTTTTAAAAGAAATTTTGTCTAACAAAAGAAAAATAGAGGACTATGGCACTCTGGCATTAATTGAGGAGTGCAGTGCTATCATTCAAAACAAATTACCACCGAAATTAAAGGATCTAGGTAGTTTCTTTATACCTTGTTTGATTGGGAGTATGGCTTTTGACCGAGCCTTATCTGATCTTGGGCTTAGTGTAAGCCTAATGCCTTTATCTGTTTGCAGGAAACTGGACACGGGAGAGCCGAAACCATCTTCTATATCTTTGCAGCTTGCTAATCGTTCAGTTAAGTATCCTATTGGGATTCTTGAGGATGTTCCAATCCAGGTTGGTATGTATTTTGTTCCAACGGATTTTGTAGTTTTAGAGATGGAGGAAGATGCTAAAATTCTGATCATACTTGGTAGATCATTCTTGGCTACAGCAGGGGCGATTATTGAAGTAAAGAACGGTAAACTCACTCTTAATATTGGAGAAAACAAAATTGAGTTTGATTTGAATGAATCCATGAAAAAACCATCATATGCTGGATCTTGTTTGAGTATTCATGCTGTAGATGACAGTGTTTATGATCTTAATACTTTATTTAATGAACATTATAATTCTGATTTAGATGCTAATTCTAATCTTGATTCTAGTTGTGATTCTGATTCTAATTCTGATGTTGAGGTTCATGATTTACTAGACTGCACTATTCATGATGATCAAGAAAATCAGGAAGAGAAAGTACCAAAAAATGAACTGAAATCTTTGCCTAATAATCTTCTCTATGAATTTCTTGGACCAATTCTACTTACCTTGTTATTGTTGATGCACAACTTAATGAAAGGGAGACAAATTTGCTTCTAAAGGAGTTGAGGATTCAAAGGAAGGTAATTGGGTACTCTATTGATGACTTAAAGTGAATTAACCCCTCTTTTTGTATGCATAGAATTCTTATGGAAGAAGAACATAAGCCACATGTAGATTTTCAAAGGAGACTTAATCCCTCTATGAAGGAAGTTGTGAAAAAGGAGATTCTGAAATTACTTGACGCAGGTATTTTCTATCCTATCTCATACAGTAAATGGGTAAGTCCTGTTCATTGTGTTCCTAAGAAAGGGGGTGTAACTATGATGAAAAATAAAGATAATGAATCGAATCCTGTTTGGACAGTAACTAGTTGGCACATGTGCATAGATGAATCGAATCCATCCTAATGACCAAGATAAGACTACATTCACTTGCCCATACGGTACCTTTGCCTATAGGAGAATGCCTTTTGGTTTGTGTAATGCACCTACTACCTTTCAGAGGTGTATGATGGCTATATTTTCATACTTTATTGAGGATTTTATGGATGTTTTTATGGATGACTTTTTTGTATATGGTTTTTCTTTTAATGACTGTTTGGCTAACTTATCTCGAGTTTTGCAGAGGTGTGAAGAAACTAATCTTGTGCTCAACTGGGAAAATTCTCATTTCATGGTTAGGTAGGGAATAGTTTTTGGGCACCTAATTTTAGAGAGAGGGATAGAGGTTGACAAAGCCAAAGTTGAAGTGATAGAAAAGTTGGAGCTGCCCACTACAGTCAAGGAAATCAAAAGCTTCTTAGGACATGCAGGATTCTACCAGCGATTCATGAAGGATTTTTCTAAATTTGCCAGACCACTTACAAATTTACTTTGTAAAGATGTAAAATTTTCTTTTGATGAAGGATGTTTGTCTACTTTTCATAAATTAAAGAAGGCTCTGATATCAGCGCCCATCATTCAACCACCAGACTGGAGTTTGCCCTTTGAGCTTATGTGTGACGCTAGTGATTATGCAATAGTAGTAGTCCTTGGCCAAAGAAAAGAGAAAAAGCTCTATGTTATCAATTATGCTAGCAGGACCTTGGATGGGATACAGAGAAATTACACTACCACTGAGAAAGAACTTTTGGCTATTGTTTTTACTTTTGATAAATTCATATCATACTTTATTAATTCTAAGGTTGTGGTATAACACTGATCATGCAGCGATAAAGTACTTGATGCAGAAGAAAGATAGTAAACCACGCCTTCTTAGATGGATATTGTTATTACAAGAGTTTGATTTGGAGATTAAAGACAAGAAGGGATCAGAAAATTTTGTTCCAGATTATCTTTCAAGGATATTAGTAGATATTGATAAAGGTGATATAATCATTGATTCCTTCCCTGAAGAACAACTCTTAGCCATTGAACAGATCAAAGCTCCATGGTATGCCGATATAGTAAATTACTTGGCTCCTAATGTTTTTTCTCTTGATTTGAGTTATCAAGTAAAGAAGAGATTCTTAGCTGAGGTAAATAACTATTTTTGGAATGAGCCATATGTATTTAGAAGATGTGCATATGGGGTATTTAGGAGGTATGTACCTGAGGAAGAAATCATAGATATATTATTTCAGCGTTATGGATCTTCATATGGAGGGCATGCTAGTACTCAGAAGACTACTTTCAAGGTTTTACAATCTGTATTTTATTGGCCTTCGATTTCTAAGGATGCTAAAAATTTCATATTATCTTGTGATAGATGCCAAAAGACAGGAAATATTAGTAAAAGAAATGAGATGCCAAAAGACAGGGAATATTAGTAGAAGAAATGAGATGCCACTATCTACTATTCTTAAAGTTGAGATATTTGATGTTTGGGGGATAGATTTCATGGGACCATTCTCATCATCTGGAGGTAACAAATACATACATGTGGCAGTAGATTATGTTTCAAAGTGAGTTGAGTCTTTTGCTTCTCCTACTAACGATTCTAGTGTTGTTGTGAAACTATTTATGAAGATCATATTCCAACGATTTGGGACACCACGACTTGTTATTACTGATGGAGGCTTGCACTTTATAGAACATAAATTTTTAGCCTTGCTTAGAAAATATGAAGTAAATCATAGAGTTGCAGCACCATATCATCCCCAAACAAGTGGACAAGTTGAGATATCGAATAGGGAGATCAAAGGGATTTTAGAAAAAACTGTGTCAAGAACAAGAAAGGACTGGGCTTCTAAGTTTGACGATGGACTTTGGGCATACCGGACTACTTTCAAAATACCGATAGGTAGGTCTCCTTTTCAGTTGGTTTATGGTAAATCATGTCATCTACCTATAAACCTCAAGCACAAGGCATTCTGGGCTATCAAGACACTGAATTTTAACCTGAAGAACGCGGGGGAATAACTATTAGTGTGTATGCCCTGAGACCTAGTATTGTTCCATCTTTTATACTACTTGACTCTGATATTTATATCATTATGGCATTGTCATTATCATTGTTTGTTTACATCTGTGATCATGTACTTACATGATAATGTCCCTAGAGACAGATTGCATTTGTGCCCAAATGGTTGTCCCGAGTCAATGTACCCGAGTGGATGGGACAACTTTGGTACTTGTGAGACTGGTATATGGGCTGGTTAGGCATGAGGTGCTAACGCAGACATATGGGTATATCAGTGGTGGATATACTGGACCGACCCACTATGAGGCTCGTTGTGGGTCGGCAGCGACCCGTACCTTTCAGGTGCACGACGAATTCTCCTAGACCTACGCGAGACCTGTGTCTGAGCCTCAGGTTGGCTAGTAACCGGTGCAGGTGGCTCAGATTCCATCTCTTTGTTTTGTGCTTGCACTTGGACCTCATCCAAGTCAAACTTCCTCCCACTAACTTCTTGTTGGGGTATGCCCTTAAGGCTAATGTTTGAGGCCTTGGGTTGTTATCAGTATCATGTATAAACTCTATGTTTATAAAGGCAATGGTTGTTATTCAGGTTGTTACATTATCTGTTGCAATATGTATACTTCTGAATAATGTCTCAATGCTGTTCAGCTTGGCTGACATGCAGTATTGTCCTTAGTCGAGATATCTTGGTGAACATGAGACAGCCTTGATATGATTGAGACTAATATGTGTTCTAATCTTATAGGATGCTTCGAGCATGGAATAAGATGTAGACTCATGGGTACATTGGATGTACTGGACAGACCCTACTTAGGATATTCGATTGCTTGTCACAATGTGAATAATCCTTGTATGCGAGCAAGTGGCATATTTCCTCTGACTTGAGATCACTTCTGTTTCTAAATGATGATTGGCATTATTTTGAGGTAGTTCAATATCATTTGAAACATAATGGTTATAGACTATCTTGGATAATGAGCATGAGTCATGTTAGGGCACTAGTGATAGATATAGGATTGCCGTCTCCTTGTTTGGAGTGTGATGTTCTGAAGGGGCCCCCTAGATGAGGTGATTGAGAAAGTGTATGGCCATACCCAGATGACTATGTTCATCTGATCTAATCATTCTCATCATATTGGAATTACAGGCTTGACACGCTTGTCCAATAAGAACATCCAGTGGCAAAGGAAACACATATGACAAGTGACTTGGGTTCACACTTGTGCTGTGGTTTGGGTGTAGTCTTGGAAGACTCTTTCCTTTATATCGGGAGACAGTGATGTGTTGCTAGATACCCCTCTCTGTTCGTGATAACGTAAGTTATCGTTACCGACATTTAAAGGAAACCCTTAGGGTCGCACAATTTGATGATATGGCTTACTTAAGTCAGATCGTGTGGACTGAATTGTTTTGGTTCAGTTTAAAGGGATTTAAACTCTGATTGTAAGTGAGATCTGGTCTGATCATGTTTGATTGATTAGGGCTTGAGATCGGTAAGCTTCGATCGAGAGAATTGATGCTAGATCGGTGAGATCAAGAGCATCAAGAGATGAATGGTTAGATCTTGAGCCTTATGGTTTAATTTGATCTAGACCAATGCTTGGTTTAATTTGGTCTTTGAACTAAATGAAATTGAACCGGTTCACTTAGTGTGAGCGCATGGTTCAAGTCAAGGGAGAAAGTTGCGATTGGGGTAAACGCATCTTGCGTTGAAGTAGTGGCTTGCTATTTTTGGAAGTTATGTTTTCCAAAATAGCGTGGACGCCTCACGTTCGAAGTGGTCACGCCCTATTCTCGCCTCTTCACCGCTTGTCGCCTCTCCTCTCTCGGGTAGAGAGTCTTCACGCCTTGGAGAGAGTTTGGCCAAGCAAAGAGGTCATCTCAATTCCCTTAACGCGATCAGGAGACCTTGGAGCTTTGCTAGCACAAGGAACGCCAAGGAGTAGCCATCTCTCGTCTTGTGTGTGATTGCCTTTGGAGAAGAAGCACACGCCTCTTTCCTTCCAAGTCGTCATCCAAAGCAATGGCATTGGTATGATCTCTCACTAGATCTATACAAAATGTTAAGTTGATCATATGTTCATACATGCGATCCTAGGAAACCCTAGATTCCGCCTTGAGAAAATTTTATATCTGCATGATTAGGGTTCCCCCCCCCCTTTAATGGAACTTTCAATTGGTATCAGAGCTTAGTTCCTTGTATGATTCATATGATTGCTTATAGTGATCCTTATTTGCGCTTAAGAGTAGATCTAAAGGTATAGGTCATCATGCGAAACTAGATGTATGTTTATTACTTGTTGGCGCATGTATGATGTTTGGCGCATGTTGTTGTTTTTGTCAAAAACAAAACTTATCTTGCGCGCATCCATTAGATCTAAGCGCCTGCTTTAAAATCTTAGACGGGTTATTAGGGTTGAAGTCATCGTCCAGTATAGACCCAACAGTCTGATCAGACCATCTGACAGCCTAGATGGGTCGACCAGATGGCACCTATGCGCAAGCATGAGGTGGCTATAGGTCGACTGCAGAAAGGCGTGTAGCGATGTCTGATTGAGACAACCGATGAACGCTCATGATTAAGGCCCGGGGTCACACCCGCTTGCCAGAACTCATGAGGGACGTTCAGCCCTTAACGCATGCATTGTTGACCATGAGGTCGACTCAAGTCAGTTATGACTTGGTGCATGCAAGGGCAGGGGGTCTGACTAGGTCTGATGAGTGGATCCCTATTAATGGACCGTTGTAAGGTAGTAGGGCACATAAGGAAATAAAATGAAGCCAATGGGATTTTCGGAAATTTTATTTTCTTGATTGGATCACTTGATGTTTGTATAACATGATGAGTGTTTATTTCATCTTATGTGGGCTGCCCAAATTTAATGTGTGCTGTGCTGGGGCCTGCGTGCCTGGATTGATATTGTAAATTATTTATTGTGATCTGCGCATCACATTTTTAATTAATTTATAAAGTGTAATTGACCTGCGAGTCAATCATGTCTAGATAGATTAAATTGTAATTTAATCAGACATGAGCACAGAGCACACATGGCAGAGGCGCATGCAGCAAGTGGCTTCACCAGTGGGAGGTCTAGGGTTCGACTCTAGGACAGGCGCATTTTACCTGGTGGGCACATCTGAGCTGTAGTGGGCGCTTGGGCCCGGGTTGGGCCAGATGAAATGCTAAAGACCCATGAAGAGCTCAAGTGAAGACTTATGTTAATTAAGGTCTTACTTAGGCTTAATGGGCTTTTACCACATAAGATCATCATGCTTTTAATTTTCTGTTTAAGTAATTTAGTAACTTCATGATCTATTCTTCTGCTATCACCATAGGATTTGCATGATAGTAAGAAGATAAAAGGACCGTTAAAATCCAACGATGAATTTCAAGCACGATAGCCTTCTGACGCAAAACCTCATTGTTTTGACTATCGTTGGGGTCGTGTTGTACCCACTCAGTGGGCACGCCCATCTATCTTCAGACGGTGTGTGATTACACCTGCGTGTTACAGAGAAGGGATTTATCGCTTCTCGTTGCTCAGCATAGCACGTGGTGGTCCAGGGAGTAGGTCGGGTCAGCTTGACCATGTAGGCTACATATTGAGCATATGGTAGCTATATGGAGGCAGCCATCTGTGGAATCAGAGACTGTGTTGTACCAACTCAGTTGGCACAGTCTGCTGGATTGCCCAGATGAAGGGGAATCGCACGGGTTGGCGATTGGCAGGGATTGCCTACCAGAGATTAGTGCTTGTACTCTCTGTGCATCTTATCTCGCCTGAGCGGGACGCGGAGACCAAGTATGAAATCTGGATCCCATCTCACTAAAAGAGTTTTACTCTTTCGGGCTGTTTTGCTGGATTTTTCAGCCAGATAAAATAGTGAGAAAAGAATCATTCTTAAGTCCTGAATTGATTCTAACATTGATACTGACCTTGCTGTTCTTGCAATGTTGTAGATTCCTGCAGCAACGAACACCACAAATTTCAATGTGCGATCCCTACTGGAAAGGGAGAAGTTTGCTGGGCCAAACTTCTCAGACTGGTACGGACACCTTAAGATTGTTCCTAAGGCTGAGAGGAAGCTCTATGTCCTCGAGACGGCTATACCGCCTCAACCCGCTGCGAACGCCGCAAGGGCGGTTCGGGAAGCTTATGAGAAACATGTCAATGATAGCATTGATGTCGCTTGCCTTATGCTAGCGTCTATGACGCCACAGCTGCAGCGTCAGCATGAGGATTTATCTGCTATAGAAATTATAGCAAACCTCAAGATGCTGTATGCTGCACAGGCAAGGACTGAACGCTATAACTTGACGAAACTTTTCTTTCAGAGCAAACTGACTGAAGGGAGTCCAGTGGGAGCTCACGTGCTCAAGATGATTGGGTACAAAGAGGCTATAGAGAAACTGGGACACACCATCAATCAGGAGCTTGTTGTAGACATCATCCTGCAGTCTCTCCCGGCCTCTTTCGATCCATTCATTATTAATTTTAATATGAACAAGATCGACTGTACGCCGGCGGAGTTACTGAACATGCTCCTTACTACAGAGCAGACTCTTGAGAAGGGAAAGCCTTCATCCTCTGTCCTAATGGTTCCTTCTAGGAACAAGAAGAAGGGGAAGAAGGGCAAAGCCCCTATCAAGAGCTACAACAAGGCTCTAAAGCAAAAGATAAAGCGGTCAAAGGAATACAGATGTTTCCATTGTGGCCAGCTGGGTCACTGGAAAAAGGACTGTAATGCGCTCCAAGGAGATAAGAAGGGAAGCAAGCCTTTCGCTTCTGGCTCAGGTATTTACGTGACTAAAGTCATGGTATCTTCTTCTTCTATTTCATGGGTATTGGACACTGCATGTGGAGTTCACATTTGTTCAAATGTACAGGAACTCAAGAGAAGAAGACAGGTGGGACAGCATGAGGTGGACCTACGAGTAGGAAACGGGGCACGGGTTGCTGCTGTTGCTGTAGGAGAATATCACATCTCTTTACCATCTGGTTTTGTCTTAGAACTGGACTGGACAATTGTTATTTTGTACCGAGCATAACTAAGAATATTATCTCTATTCCTGCTCTTGTCAGGAAAGGGTTTTCCTTTGAATGCAAAATTTCAAAGTGTTATATTTCTTTTGATAATATTGTTTATGCTACCGGGTCAATTAACAATGGGTTATTTATGTTGGACATGGAATGTTCTATATAGCAGATTGATATTAAGAAACCAAGTATGCTGATGACAGCACCTTGTTATGGCATAGTCGTTTACGCCATATTAACAAGAAGCGCATTAAGCGGTTGCATGACCATGGACTGCTGGGATCATTCTCCTATGAGGAGCTTGATACATACAAAGCTTGTTTAATGGGTAAAATGACGAAGTCTCCTTTTTCTAAGAAAGGTCAAAGGGTTTCAGGTTTACTTGATCTCATTCACAGTGATGTGTGTGGGCCATTTAGTAAACATGCCAGAGGTGGCTATTCATACTTCATTACCTTTACTGATGATTTCAGTAGATATGGTTATGTCTATCTAATGAGACATAAGAGTGAATCTTTTGACAAGTTCAAAGAGTTCAAAAATGAAGTACAAAATCAGCTTGGCCGAAATATCAAGGCACTTCGTTCAGATCGAGGTGGAGAATACTTGAGTCATGAGTTTACTGACTATCTGAAGGAGTGTGGGATTATCTCACAGCTCACTCCGCCAGGAACACCGCAATGGAATGGTGTGTCCGAGAGGAGAAATAGAACTTTACTGGATATGGTTCGTTCTATGATGAGTCAGGCTACTCTACCTTACTCCTTTTGGGGATTTGCACTGGAAACAGCTGCAAAGGTACTAAACCGAGTGCCATCCAAGGCCGTTTCAAAGACTCCGTATGAGTTATGGTATGGGAAACAGCCGAGCTTGACATTTATTAAGATCTGGGGTTGCGAGGCTTATGTCAAAAAGCTCGCCTCTGGGAAACTGGAGAGCAGATCTGATAAATGTATCTTTGTCGGTTACCCTAAAGAAACTAAGGGTTATTATTTCTACGATCCCAAAGAGAACAAAGTATTTGTTGCTCGGATGGCTATTTTTCTTGAGAAGGAATTTCTTCTTCAAGAGGCCAGTGGGAGAGAAATAAAGCTGGATGAGAATCCAGAAGAAGGACAAAGTAGTCAAGCACAGTTGGATGAGCCTGAGCCAGCAGAACAGGTTGATGTTCAACCTGAGGCTCAGATATCACGGGAACCGCGAAGATCGGGAAGGATCCGTCGACAGCCTGAGCGCTATGACGGAGTCTACATCATTGATGATGAACCCCTTACTTATGCGGATGCAGTCAGTGGACCGGAATCAGCGAGATGGCTTGAAGCTATGCGAGCTGAGATGGACTCCATGTCAGATAACCAAGTCTGGGATTTGGTTGATCCGCCTTCGGGAGTAATCCCTATAGGCTGTAAGTGGATCTTCAAAAAGAAGATAGACATGGATGGTAACGTGGTTACCTATAAAGGCAGGCTAGTTGCGAAAGGTTTCAAACAAATCTACGGGATAGATTATGATGAAACTTTCTCTCCTGTAGCCATGTTCAAGTCTATTCGGATTATTCTTGCGATAGCAGCATATTATGATTATGAGATCTGGAAAATGGATGTGAAGACCGCTTTCCTTAATGGAAAACTAGAAGAGGATGTGTATATGACACAACCTGAAGGTTTCATCAATCCATCAGATCGTCATAGAATATGCAAATTAAAGAAGTCCATTTATGGACTTAAACAAGCATCAAGAAGCTGGAATATTCATTTTGATGAATCAATTTGTGAATTTGGTTTCATCAAAAATGAAGATGACCCGTGTGTATATAAGAGGTTTAGTGGGAGCGTGATTACTTTCCTAGTCCTCTACGTCGATGATATCTTAATCATTGGAAACGATATTCCTGAACTACATGCGGTCAAGGCATGGTTAAGAAAATGTTTCCAGATGAAAGATTTAGGAGAAGCAGCCTATATATTAGGTGTGAAGATCTACAGAGATAGATCTAAGAGGCTTCTCGGGCTGTGCCAGAGTACTTACATCGATAAAGTCCTGGAGAGATTCCATTTAGAAAATTCTAAAAGAGGATATCTTCCAGTCAGACATGGTCTGAATCTTTCAAAGAATCAGTGTCCACAAACACAGACTGAGAAAGATGAAATGGACAATACGCCTTATGCTTCGGCTATTGGGTCCATTATGTATGCGATGTTGTGTACTCGCCCAGACGTCGCTTACGGGTTAAGCATGACCAGTCGATTCCAAAGTAATCCAGGGAAGGCACACTGGATTGCGGTCAAGAACATTTTGAAATATCTTCGGAGGACCAAAGATATGTTCTTGATATATGGAGGTCAGGAAGAACTCAGTATTGAAGGATATACTGACGCTTCGTTCCAATCTGACCAGGATGATTTCCGATCGCAATCAGGCTATGTTTTTAGCTTGAATGGAGGAGCAGTGGTGTGGAAAAGTTTCAAACAATCTATTGTTGCTGATTCCACAACAGAAGCCGAGTATGTTGCAGCCTCAGAAGCATCCAAGGAGGCAGTGTGGATTCGTAAGTTCGTTCAGGAACTTGGTGTTGTTCCTTCGAGTGCAGATCCTTTGGTTATCTTCTGTGATAACACTGGAGCAATAGCACAGGCAAAGGAACCACAGTCGCACCAGAAGTCCAAGCACATACAGAGAAGGTTTCACTTGATCCGGGAGATCATTGATCGTGGCGAGATCAAAATCTGCAAGGTTCATACAGATGACAATCTAGCTGACCCGCTTACAAAGCCTCTGGCGCAGCAGAAGCATGAGAAGCACTGTAATAATATGGGTTTGAGATTTCTCAACCATTAGATTAAGTGCAAGTGGGAGATTGTTGGGGTATGCCCTTAAGGCTAATGTTTGAGGCCTTGGGTTGTTATCAGTATCATGTATAAACTCTATGTTTATAAAGGCAATGGTTGTTATTCAGGTTGTTACATTATCTGCTGCAATATGTATACTTCTGAATAATGTCTCAATGCTGTTCAGCTTGGCTGACATGCAGTATTGTCCTTAGTCGAGATATCTTGGTGAACATGAGACAGCCTTGATATGATTGAGACTAATATGTGTTCTAATCTTATAGGATGCTTCGAGCATGGAATAAGATGTAGACTCATGGGTACATTGGATGTACTGGACAGATCCTACTTAGGATATTCGATTGCTTGTCACAATGTGAATAATCCTTGTATGCGAGCAAGTGGCATATTTCCTCTGACTTGAGATCACTTCTGTTTCTAAATGATGATTGGCATTGTTTTGAGGTAGTTCAATATCATTTGAAACATAATGGTTATAGACTATCTTGGATAATGAGCATGAGTCATGTTAGGGCACTAGTGATAGATATAGGATTGCCGTCTCCTTGTTTGGAGTGTGATGTTCTGAAGGGGCCCCCTGGATGAGATGATTGAGAAAGTGTATGGCCATACCCAGATGACTATGTTCATCTGATCTAATCATTCTCATCATATTGGAATTACAGGCTTGACACGCTTGTCCAATAAGAACATCCAGTGGCAAAGGAAACACATATGACAAGTGACTTGGGTTCACACTTGTGCTGTGGTTTGGGTGTAGTCTTGGAAGACTCTTTCCTTTATATCGGGAGACAGTGATGTGTTGCTAGATACCCCTCTCTGTTCGTGATAACGTAAGTTATCGTTACCGACATTTAAAGGAAACCCTTAGGGTCGCACAATTTGATGATATGGCTTACTTAAGTCAGATCGTGTGGACTGAATTGTTTTGGTTCAGTTTAAAGGGATTTAAACTCTGATTGTAAGTGAGATCTGGTCTGATCATGTTATTGATTAGGGCTTGAGATCGGTAAGCTTCGATCGAGAGAATTGATGCTAGATCGGTGAGATCAAGAGCATCAAGAGATGAATGGTTAGATCTTGAGCCTTATGGTTTAATTTGATCTAGACCAATGCTTGGTTTAATTTGGTCTTTGAACTAAATGAAATTGAACCGGTTCACTTAGTGTGAGCGCATGGTTCAAGTCAAGGGAGAAAGTTGCGATTGGGGTAAACGCATCTTGCGTTGAAGTAGTGGCTTGCTATTTTTGGAAGTTATGTTTCCAAAATAGCGTGGACGCCTCACGTTCGAAGTGGTCATGCCCTATTCTCGCCTCTTCACCTCTTGTCGCCTCTCCTCTCTCGGGTAGAGAGTCTTCTGAAGGACCCCTTTCAAGAGGGGGGCGAAACCCTATTGGTGGCGCATGTATAAATTTCGCATGGAAGCTAGGGTTTCAAGAGATCTTAATATCGCATATGATCAACTTTCACACATTAGAAATAACAAGAGAAGGATCCATACCATCGCCATCTCTTGGATGGTGTCTTGGAAGGAGAGAGCAAGAGAGATCTCCTCCAAAGGTGACGCACACAATTGATGTCGCCTACTTTTCCTTGGTGCTCCTTGTGCTAGCAAGGCTCCAAGAAGTGCTTGTCGAATGGAAGGGAAGGAGACCTTCTTTGCTTGGCGATTTCTTGCTCCTACTTTCGTCCACCTTCACTACGCAAGATGAATGCTTGAGGCGACGAGAGAGCGAGATGCGAGCAAGAGTGTAACGCAACTCATGAACGTGGAGGCGTTTTTCTATCTTGGAAACGCATCTTCCAAAAATAGCAAAACCATAAGTTCATGCGTTCATGCGATCATGAACAAACCGCATTTACCTCTTCTCTTTGAACCATGCGCTCAACCCATGAGCCGGTTCAATTTCATTTGGCTCAATGACCAAATAAACCAAGCGACTTAGCCTAGATCACAATTGAACCCTAAGGTTCTTGATCTGACCGTTGATCTCTTGACGCTTCTGATCTCACCGATCTAGCATCTATTCTCTCAATCGAAGCTTACCGATCTGAAGCCCTAATCAATCAAACATGATCAGACTAGATCTCACTTACAATCAGAGATTAAATCCCTTTAAACTGAACCCAAACAATTCAGTCCACACGATCTGACTTAAGTAAGCCATATCATCAAATTGTGCGACCCTGAGGGTTTCCTTCAATGTCGGTAACGATAACTTACGTCATCACGATCAGTGAGAGGTATCTAGCAACACATCACTGTCTCCCGATAGAAAGAAAGGAGTCTTCCAAGACTACACCCAAACCACAGCACAAGTGTGAATCAACTCACAAGGCATGCATATTTCTTTTGCCACTGGATGTTCTTATTGGACAAGCGTGTCAAGCTTGTAACTCCAATATGATGAGCATGATTAGATCAGATGAACATAGTCACCTGGGTATGGCCATACACTTTCTCAATCATCTCATCCAGGGGGCCCCTTTAGATCATCACACTCCTTAAACAAGGAGACGGCAATCCTTTATCTATCACTAGTGCCCTAACCTGACTCAAGCTCATTATCCAAGATAGTCTATAATCATTATGTTTCAAATGATATTGAACTACCTCAAAACAATGACAATCATCATTTAGAAAACACAAGTGATCTCAAGTCAGAGGAAATGTGCCACTTGTTACATTCAAGGATTATTCACATTGTGACAAGCAATTGAATATCCTAGTAGGGTCTGTCCAGTACATCCAATGCACCCATGAGTCTACATCTTATTCCATGCTCGAAGCATCCTATAAGATTAGAACACATATTAGTCTTAACCATATCAAGGCTGTCTCATGTTCACCAAGATATATCGACTAAGGACTTTACTGCATGTCAGCCTAGCTGAACAGCATTGAGACATTATTCAGAAGTACACTTATTACTGCAGACAAGGTAACAAACTGAATAATAACCATGCCTTTATAAACACAAGAGTTTATTACATGATACTTTTACAATCCCAAGGCCTCAAACATTAGCCTTAAGGGCATACCCCAACATCTTCATGCCTTGGAGAGAGTTTGGCCAAGCAAAGAGGTCATCTCAATTCCCTTAACGCGATCAGGATACCTTGGAGCTTTGCTAGCACAAGGAACGCCAAGGAGTAGCCATCTCTCGTCTTGTGTGCGATTGCCTTTGGAGAAGAAGCACACGCCTCTTTCCTTCCAAGTCGTCATCCAAAGCAATGGCATTAGTATGATCTCTCACTAGATCTATACAAAATGTTAAGTTGATCATATGTTCATACATGCGATCCTAGGAAACCCTAGATTCCGCCTTGAGAAAATTTTATATCTGCATGATTAGGGTTTCCCCCCCCCCCTTTAATGGAACTTTCACTTCTTTCATGAGAAATTCTTTCTCTAGAAAGACAGCACCCCGAGCAATAAAAATTTTGTTCTCAGTTGGGACATA
This sequence comes from Costus lasius, assembly GCA_027563935.2. NCBI lineage: Eukaryota > Viridiplantae > Streptophyta > Magnoliopsida > Zingiberales > Costaceae > Costus > Costus lasius. The sequence continues at coordinate 57,960,749 of CM050453.2, forward strand.
GAAGTAATATCCTTTAGTTTCCTTAGGATACCCCACAAACACACATTTATCATTTCTAGGTTCTAGCTTGCTAGAATCCTGACGCTTGACATAAGCCTCACATCCCCAGATCTTGATAAAAGTGAGATTAGGGCGTCTCCCACTCCACATCTCGTATGGTATTTTGGAGACACTCTTAGATGGAACATTATTCAGTATTAGAGAAGCTATTTCTAGTGCATGCCCCCAGAATGAGGGAGGTAGAGTTGCATGACTCATCATGGATCGAACCATATCTAATAAAGTTTGATTTCTCCTTTCAGACACTCCATTCCATTGAGGTGTTCCAGGAGGAGTGAGTTGGGATATGATCCCACACTCTCTCAGATAGTCAAAAAACTCACCGCTCAGGTACTCTCCACCTCGATCTGATCGAAGAGCTTTAATGGATCTTCCAAGTTGGTTCTCTACTTCATTCTTGAACTCCTTGAATTTCTCAAAGGATTCAGATTTATGTCTCATTAAGTAGACACAACCATACCTACTGAAGTCATCAGTGAAGGTAATTAGTTTCTGAACCAAACTGAACTTACCGGTCCGGGGAGATGTGAAACTGATTTCGAACCAATAGAACTGGTTAGCCTATTTTTCGGTTAACCGGTTTTTCTGAATGGTTAACTACTAGTTTTCGGCTTGTCATATTTTTTTATATAATTTTATGTAACCTATATATATAATAATTTTGCCATTAAAAAATAAATTAATGAAAGAAAAATATAAATACAAATATCAAATACATACACTTCATATTAAAACACAGAACACATATCAACATCTTAACACTACACTATTCACATGTAAAAACACAAAATATATGATAATTGATATTTAAATAACAAATCATCTTAAAGCTTAAAAGATTCAAAAGCTGGAGTACAACTTATAAGTTCACATCAGAAACCAAAATAAGTCACTACTTAGTATTCACTAGGCATACAACATACGCTTATTCTCAAACCACATCAAAGTACCAAAACATCCAAATTACAATAGTCATCATTCATCATTACAACAAATCATTAAGTCAACAGTTAATAGTCATCATTTATGTCTTTAACTCTTCATCCATGGATTATCAATCAATCATCTACCATATCAAATCCATGCACTTGAGGCCCAATTGATAATTCTACAATAAAAACAAAATAAACAAAGATAAATTTTCACAAATATCAATAGTTCATAGAATAAAATTTGAATTCAATACAATTTACTTGATTCTACCAAATTAAGATATCAAAAGATTTATTGTTAAGATCTTCATAATCTTCTTGTAAATACAAACCCAACTCTATTTTTTTTTAATTGCATCTTGACCACCTATTTGCTCCTTATACATCATATCCATATAGTCACCACAAGCTAAGTAGATCCTCAATATCCATTTGCCTTTATTGTTCAACATTGTTGCCTTCAAAATTTGCAAGTGGTTGACTAGCAACATAAAATTCATATATAGAAGCTAAAGTTGCTTTCACCTTACCTTGTAACTTCATAGCATCTTCCTTTGAATATGATTCACCAATAATCTATGTCACATAGTTCAATTTATACATTAGATAAAAATTTATAGCAATAAATATCATTCAATTAATCTTATCAATATTAGCTTAATACTTATTATATTTAGCTTTCATGTTCAATGTCATCAACTTCAAACTAGCATTATCATTGTTGCAGTATATAGAAATAATCCTACGAAGCTAAAAAATTTCGTTCACATATAAATTGCCAGTGCTATAAAGTGAACCAGATAATCTTAAAGTAGCTTCATAAAAAAATTTCAAGAATGTTAATAAGCCACGAGCATACTCCCAATCATTTTCAGTTGGTGTCCCTTTCTTTGCTAGCTCCTCGCTAAACTTACCATCGTGTGCATCTAGTAACTCAAATGCTTTTTGAAATCTAATAGTTGTTTCCAATATTAAATATGTAGAGTTTCACCTAATCTCAACATCTAGGCAAACATTGTCCTGACATTTAATTTTCTCTTTTTGAACACAAGTTTTGAACCTTTGTCAACTTGTAGGAGAAGATCTTACATATTTGATGGTTAAACAAATTCTTCTAATTGATTCATCAATTTCCTTCAACCCCTCTATCACAATTAAACTCAAAAATATGAGCAGCACGTCTCATATGTAAATACCTAGCTTGCAAGATACTCCCTTTCCAATTATTCAGTCTTTCTTGTAGATGAGCAATACCCTATCCACAATCACAATTAAAACTTTATCTATTCTCCAATCAAGCAAACATGTTTCAAGTGCTTGCCCAATTATTATACCAGCATGGCTAGAAACTTGGCAAAAATTAATTATCCTTTTATGCAATTTTTAATTATTATCAATAAAATTAGCAAAGATACATGTAACTCAAATTTTGACAAGATGTCCATGTGTCAGTTGTAAGGCAAACATGAGGTGATAATTTGCTAGAAATTATTTTCAATTCCTTTTTCTTTTCAAGAAATAATTTATAACAATCTCTAGTAATTGTTGAATGTGAAGGAACAACAAATCTTGGTTGCATAAATCTATAGAACTCACGAAATCCTTCACGTTCAACAAACTCAAATGGTAACTCATCAACAGTAATCATCTTAGATAGTGCTCTCCTACAATTTCCTTGGTTAAAAGTATGAGAAACAATTGTACTTCTACTTGCATCATCTTTCCTATTCGATTGAGCAACTATATCTAAGGTCTTCTGTTGCTTATCCACATTAAATGGATACTTCTTACATCTACCCAAATGATTGTTCATGCCATTAGTACCATTTGATGCAAGACAACTAATTGAAACTTGATAATAGTTACAAATAGCCTTTTGTTCTTCTTTGTTGTCATTCTTAATCTTTATAAAATGTTCCTAAACTCAAGATGGTTTTCTACTAGGCATAAGGATACAACTTGAGTTTGAAGCAATATCCTCTTATTGATCACCAAGGCTGACATAAGGATCAGATGCAGGTATGGCACTTGAAGGAATAACATTATCAATTGTGTGAGTGTCTCCAATACTTTCCATCTAATATTAAATACATAATTGTAAATCCAAAATTCTTAATAATATTATAACTAAAACATAATAAAAAAATTTATTAAACAAATTACCTAGTTTTAGAGTTGGCCATGTTGCTTGTTGAACTGTTGGAGATTGGAGTGTTGGTGTCTTGTTGCCTCAATTCCTTCATCTATTGGCCATTGCCTAATAGCCTTAATAGGCGGGTGGGTAGGTGATGTGGGACCAAAGCAGGACCTTCGGAGGTCCACTCGGGTCCGAAAGAAGCCCTCTCGGTATGGCTATCCTAGCCATTAGATATGGCTTCCTTAGGACCCCCTTTTGTTGCTTATTTTGTCTTAGACTAGGGTGCATCATATGGTAGGTTAGATCCACCCTCCCATTACACCATGTAGTTACATGCCTAGGATCCGCCACTTATGTATAGTAGGTTAGTGCATGAAATTAATGTAATAGTATAGGTCAACTCCATTCTTGGAATGCAAGTCAAAATCAGGTCAAGACAACCCCAAGAGATGCCTTGGGCCATCAGCCCAAGAGAAGATCAGCCCATCCAATTCAAAGAGACATCACCACAAGTACCCAACACTCCACCATCCTAGTTGGCAGCCAAGAGAGGGATTTGACTCCAACCGCCCCTTCCTCTTTGAAGCAAAGTGGACAAGACCATTCATACACCAGCTTTTGCAGCCCCTTACATCCATCATGCGCCAACAACTTTGCAGAATTTCAGCCTCAAGAAGCTGCGCCAACAACTCTGCAGAATCACAGCTTCTTTCAGCCTGCACACGCCACCACAATGAAGAGTTCCATTCTCCAAGATGCTGCATCCATTGACTGAAGAATGACAACTCCTTCAGCTCCTTCAAAGTCGCCAGCCAACTGCTCCTGTTCAGTCAACATGCGCCAGCAAACAGCTCCTTCAAAGTCAACATGTCATGCACTTAGGGAAGGGGATGCAACCTGCTCTTGTCCACTCAACTTGTCATGAAGAGAGGCAACCGTTGGCAGCCCCCTATATGATGTATTCCTCTTGTAAAGTGATGTCTTCTTAGTGTTGAATGAAATTTCAAAATTCTGAAGTGTGTCTTCAAATGGTGTGTGTCACCTAACCCCTCCCTTCCTTCCTACCATTGCCGAGAGTCCCCCTTTCCATTCCCTCTTGCTCTTCAGCCTTATTCCACCTCTTGCGCTTGTCTTGGAGATGGAAGCTCTCGCCACTTCTTCCCCTTAGCCTTGACAAGTCCTCAGTCCAAGAGGGAGAGCTGGACAGCCGAGACTCAAGATGGTGTCATGCCGAGACCAAGCCACCACCTAGTTAAGCTAAGTCTCTCTACTATCTTGGTTGTTGTTCTTTGTTACTTGTTGGTGTGGTTCTTTGATACTTGTTGGACAGCCCCTTTGCACTTACGCTGATTTTCTGCAGGAGGCGCAAGGCCATGGGATGACAAGCAAGCTATCCCCTCTTCTCTTCCCCTAAGCCTAGATAGTCTAAACTATGTTAACAAGGGAATTTGGAGTCTAGCCTCCCCCTTGATTGTCTTGTGTATTGGCCTCTTAATATTATTTTCAAATTCACCCACGCATGTGTGGGATGCTGCAATGACATGTGTGTAAGCTCATAGGGCCCTACTTCGTGAGATTCCACCATTGGACCGGTGAAGAACGGGAAGGACACCCTTTCTATTCTCAAAGGGTGCAAGGTGAGTTCCTCCCTTAGAGTAGCTTTATGGCTTATGGTAGAACCGCATGTTAGGTCTATTTGAGGCTATAGAACCGCATGTTTAAGTTTGTTCAAAAGTTCCATCTTATCTAGAAGCGCATGCTAGGTTGCTCTTGTTGATTAGTTTCGGTTTCCCTATTATCTACCAAAACAAACTAATTTCGAACTACGATAGCTTAAGGGGTTTACTAAGCTATACCTATTTATCAAAATGTTTTCGAAGCGCGTTGTTTGAATGTTGCATGTTTGGTGACCCCATCATCTTGGTATCAGAGCTTAGGCTCTTAGAGTAGGATTTTATAAGACCAAAACTTTATTTTCCTACTACTAAGGCGATTTTTGGACCTAGGTGCTTGAAAGAATTTGACTAGCTATATTTATCACCTTAGGGTCTATTTTCAAAACTTTACTCATTTCGAAAATGGCTACTAGATCCGGTGCCCCCTATGGTCTCAATCAAGCTATTGACCATGAGGTGAGTGCCCTCTCAATTGAAATGGCCTCCCTTAGAGAGACCCTAGCAACCCTTCAACATTCCATAGGTGTCATAGACAATAGGCTTAACACCCTAGAGTCTAACTCTAAAATGGATCCCCAAACCACTAGCCGACCTAATAGTGGATCCCACCCAAGGGAACCAAATGTTCAAGGATCTCCTTCACACACCCCTAGAGTCAATCATGCTCAAACCGAATGGGAAGGGCCTCATGCCCCTCAAGCCCCCTATCATAGACCTAGAGAGTATGATGTGCAACGTGCCATCAAGATCAACCCCCCTACTTTTGGTGGGTCTCTTAACCCCAAGGAGTTCCTAGATTGGGCCACAAAGTTAGACCAATACTTTGAATATAGCCTTATGCACCATGAAAGTAAGGTTAGGTTCACAAAGTGCCTATTAGAAGGATCCGCTAGACTCTACTGGACCCATGTCGAAAGAACTATAGAAAGGGATGGTAAGCCACCCGTTGAATCTTGGGATGAAATGAAATACCTACTTAGGCAAAAGTATGTCCCACCTGGTTTCATGCAAAAGCTTAAGGATGAACTTAATAGTCACACTCAAGGCTCCTCTACTGTAGAAGCCTATCAATCTAAGCTAGAAGAACTTCTCATTAGGTGTGAAGCCAAGGAAGACCAAGGTATGATCCTAAGTCGATTCAAGAATGGCCTTAGACCTGACATTAAGAGGGCCTTGACCTATTTTCAGTTAGATACCCCGGAGATAGCTTATCAAAGGGCCATAGAAGTTGAACAAGAACTTAAGAATAGAAAGGAAGCCCTCCCTCCCCGGCCCATCTATAGGCCAGCTCCTATGCACTTGCCTTCTAGCTCAAACCCAAAACCAAGAACTGCTCAAACTACAGACAACTCCATCCCCACTTGTTATAACTGTAGGCAGAAGGGACATTTTGCAAAAGAGTGTCCTAAGAAGGTCATGAAGGTCATAGTCCTAACTGAGGAAGACATAGACCCTGAGCCCACCCTTGAGGAAGACCCTGATCAAGAGATTGAAGTCAATGACTATGACAGTAGTGATGATATCTTCAACACCTTAGGGGTAGTTAGATGTACCCTTGTCAAACCAACCCCCACTGAGGACTGGCGCCGAACCAGTATCTTCCACACCTACACCAAATGCCATGGTCACATGTGCAAGGTGGTCATTGATGGTGGAAGCAGCCTCAATGCTGTCTCCCACATAGCTGCTACAAAACTGAACCTCAAGATGGAACCCCGACCTAGTCCTTACAATATTTCCTGGGTTAACCAAACCAGTGTCCCTGTGACCCATAGGTGCCTCGTACCTATCCAGTTTGGTACATATGAGGACAAGATTTGGTGCGACGTCCTTACTATGGATGTAGCTCAAATCCTCTTAGGACGCCCCTGGTTGTATGACATGGATGTTGTCCACTACGGTCGGACCAATACCTATGTCTTCACCCATAAAGATCAAAAGATTAGGCTCAAACCCTCTCTCCCCAAAGAACTTAGAGCCACAACTAGTAAGGGTAAGATAGAGGAACCCAAGAAAGACCAGCCTACCATACAACTTATAAGGCCTCAAACCTTCACTAAGGAAATTATAGAAGATCAACCCCTTTACACCTTAGTCATCAAAGAAACCAACCCTGAAGTGGATGAGAAGCCTCCCCCAGAAGTAGAATCCTTGCTCCAAGAGTTTAGTGAGCTCACTCCAGAGGACCTCCCTGAAGGACTGCCACCCCTTAGGGATATACAACATGCCATAGACCTAGTTCCTGGATCCTCTCTTCCCAACCTACCCCACTATAGGATGAACCCTACCGAGCATGAGGAGCTCAAAAGACAAGTAGATGATTTATTGTGTAAGGGTTACATCAGGGAAAGCCTAAGTCCCTGCGCCGTCCCAGCCCTTCTTACCCCAAAGAAGGATGGCAGCTGGCGCATGTGTATAGATTGTAGAGCTATCAACAAGATTACCATCAAGTATAGGTTCCCCATACCTAGGCTTGATGACATGCTAGATATGCTAGTAGGGTCCAAATGGTTTTCCAAGCTTGACCTCAGGAGTGGATATCATCAGGTTAGGATTAGAGAAGGGGATGAGTGGAAGACCGCCTTCAAAACCAAAGACGGCTTATATGAATGGTTAGTCATGCCCTTCGGGCTAACCAATGCCCCTTCCACATTTATGAGGCTTATGACCCAAGTGCTTAGACCCTACATAGGGAAGTTCCTAGTTGTATACTTTGATGACATACTTATCTATAGTAAGTCACAAAAGGAGCACCTAGGGCACTTAAGGCAGACTCTAACCCTTCTTAGAGATGAAAAGCTGTATGTCAACCTGAAGAAATGTTCTTTTCTATCTCCCAAAGTTGTCTTTCTAGGGTTTATTGTTTCTGACCTTGGGCTTCAAGCGGACCCATCTAAAGTCCAAGCCATATTAGACTGGCCAGAGCCCAAGACCCTTACTGAAGTTAGGAGTTTTCATGGCCTTGCTACCTTCTACCGTAGGTTCATACGGAATTTTAGCACCATAGTAGCTCCTATCACCAATTGCATGAAACAAGGGGACTTTAGTTGGACCAAGTCTGCCAATAGGGCTTTCACTGAGCTTAAGAGTAGGATGACCTCTGCCCCTGTTTTAAGATTGCCTGACTTTGGCAAGGTCTTTGAGGTTGATTGTGATGCTTCTGGCATTGGCATAGGTGGGACCCTCAGTCAAGAAGGTCACCCTATTGCCTTCTTCAGTGAAAAGCTGAATGAGGCCAAGCAGAAATACTCAACCTACGACAAAGAGTTCTATGCCGTGGTTCAATCTTTGAGGCATTGGCGGCACTACCTTCTCCACCATGAGTTTACTTTAAATAGTGACCACCAAGCCCTGTCTTACCTTAGTGCCCAAAGAAAACTCAATGCTAGACATGCCAAGTGGGTAGAATATTTACAACAGTACACTTTTGTCTTAAAACACAAATCTGGATCTAACAACAAAGTTGCTGATGCTCTAAGTAGGGTAGTCTTCATTTTACAAACTATGCATGCTGAACTTGTAGGATTTGAACAAATGAAAGCTGCTTACCTAGATTGCCCTGACTTTTCTGCTATTTATGATGATATGACTAGAGATAATATGAGTCACCCCATGTACACCCTTAGGGATGGGTATCTCTTCCTTGGGCCAACACTCTGTGTGCCTAAGTCCTCAATCCGGGATTTCCTAATTTGGGAACTCCATGGAGGAGGGTCTGCTGGGCACCATGGTCGAGAGAAGACCCGTGCCTTGGTCGAGGAAAGATTCTTTTGGCCTCAACTCTACCGAGATGTGGCCAAGGTAGTTAGGCACTGTGGAACCTGTCAATCCACTAAAGTCCAGAAGCACAATTTTGGACTGTACACCCCTCTGCCTATTCCCCAGGCACCGTGGCAGGACATTAGTATGGACTTTGTTCTAGGATTGCCTAGGACTGCTGCTAGGCATGACTCCATTTATGTTGTGGTAGACCGGTTCACAAAAATGGCTCATTTCATACCTTGTACTAAAACTACCGATGCCTCACATATGGCTAGGATCTTCTTTAGAGACATTGTTAGGCAGCATGGTACCCCTCTCACTATAGTTTCGGATAGAGATACTAGATTTGTTAGTCATTTCTGGAGGACACTATGGGCTCTTCTAGGCACAAAACTGAAGTTCTCAACGGCCTACCATCCCCAGACGGATGGGCAGACCGAAGTGGTCAACCGATCACTCGGGAGCATCCTTAGGAGTCTCGTAGGAGAACACCCCAGTGATTGGGACAAGCTGTTGCCTACAGCTGAGTTTTCCTACAATAGTGTTCCTAACAGGACTACTGGTCTGTCTCCCTTCCAGGCAAACTTAGGATACCAGCCTAACAAGCCCATTGACCTATTTTCTGCCCCTAGACATTGCAAGACCTCTATTTCGGCCCGAGATTATGCTTTCCATATTTCGCAATTACATCATGAGCTATTCAGTAAGATTCAGGACTCTGTCAATCAATATCGTGATGATACTAATAAACATCGCCGAGAGAAGGTATTTTCTGTAGGGGATCAGGTAATGTTGCGGGTCCGTGAGGAGCGCATCCAAGGACCCGGCCGCAAGTTGGACGCCAAGGGCATCGGGCCCTTCACTATTCTGAAGAAGGTCAACAATAATGCCTACCTCCTGGACCTACCACCAGAACTGGGGATATCCTCCACCATCAATGTGGAGGATCTGACGCTGTATCATCCGCCTCTCTCTATACAAGAACCAGACACTTGCCACGAATCAGAGATTGAGGCTATACTCGAGGACCAGACCCGACTCACCCCTGATGAGGTACAGCTTTATTACCGCATCAAATTTACTGATGGTGAGGAGGCCTGGCTCCCCGAGGCTGAGCTTGCTAGGTCCGCACCCGAGCTTCTCCAAGGGTACAAAGATAATTCTCCAGAGGAGAATTTTTCCCACCCCGGGAGAGCTGATGTGGGACCAAAGCAGGACCTTCGGAGGTCCACTCGGGTCCGAAAGAAGCCCTCTCGGTATGGCTATCCTAGCCATTAGATATGGCTTCCTTAGGACCCCCTTTTGTTGCTTATTTTGTCTTAGACTAGGGTGCATCATATGGTAGGTTAGATCCACCCTCCCATTACACCATGTAGTTACATGCCTAGGATCCGCCACTTATGTATAGTAGGTTAGTGCATGAAATTAATGTAATAGTATAGGTCAACTCCATTCTTGGAATGCAAGTCAAAATCAGGTCAAGACAACCCCAAGAGATGCCTTGGGCCATCAGCCCAAGAGAAGATCAGCCCATCCAATTCAAAGAGACATCACCACAAGTACCCAACACTCCACCATCCTAGTTGGCAGCCAAGAGAGGGATTTGACTCCAACCGCCCCTTCCTCTTTGAAGCAAAGTGGACAAGACCATTCATACACCAGCTTTTGCAGCCCCTTACATCCATCATGCGCCAACAACTTTGCAGAATTTCAGCCTCAAGAAGCTGCGCCAACAACTCTGCAGAATCACAGCTTCTTTCAGCCTGCACACGCCACCACAATGAAGAGTTCCATTCTCCAAGATGCTGCATCCATTGACTGAAGAATGACAACTCCTTCAGCTCCTTCAAAGTCGCCAGCCAACTGCTCCTGTTCAGTCAACATGCGCCAGCAAACAGCTCCTTCAAAGTCAACATGTCATGCACTTAGGGAAGGGGATGCAACCTGCTCTTGTCCACTCAACTTGTCATGAAGAGAGGCAACCGTTGGCAGCCCCCTATATGATGTATTCCTCTTGTAAAGTGATGTCTTCTTAGTGTTGAATGAAATTTCAAAATTCTGAAGTGTGTCTTCAAATGGTGTGTGTCACCTAACCCCTCCCTTCCTTCCTACCATTGCCGAGAGTCCCCCTTTCCATTCCCTCTTGCTCTTCAGCCTTATTCCACCTCTTGCGCTTGTCTTGGAGATGGAAGCTCTCGCCACTTCTTCCCCTTAGCCTTGACAAGTCCTCAGTCCAAGAGGGAGAGCTGGACAGCCGAGACTCAAGATGGTGTCATGCCGAGACCAAGCCACCACCTAGTTAAGCTAAGTCTCTCTACTATCTTGGTTGTTGTTCTTTGTTACTTGTTGGTGTGGTTCTTTGATACTTGTTGGACAGCCCCTTTGCACTTACGCTGATTTTCTGCAGGAGGCGCAAGGCCATGGGATGACAAGCAAGCTATCCCCTCTTCTCTTCCCCTAAGCCTAGATAGTCTAAACTATGTTAACAAGGGAATTTGGAGTCTAGCCTCCCCCTTGATTGTCTTGTGTATTGGCCTCTTAATATTATTTTCAAATTCACCCACGCATGTGTGGGATGCTGCAATGACATGTGTGTAAGCTCATAGGGCCCTACTTCGTGAGATTCCACCATTGGACCGGTGAAGAACGGGAAGGACACCCTTTCTATTCTCAAAGGGTGCAAGGTGAGTTCCTCCCTTAGAGTAGCTTTATGGCTTATGGTAGAACCGCATGTTAGGTCTATTTGAGGCTATAGAACCGCATGTTTAAGTTTGTTCAAAAGTTCCATCTTATCTAGAAGCGCATGCTAGGTTGCTCTTGTTGATTAGTTTCGGTTTCCCTATTATCTACCAAAACAAACTAATTTCGAACTACGATAGCTTAAGGGGTTTACTAAGCTATACCTATTTATCAAAATGTTTTCGAAGCGCGTTGTTTGAATGTTGCATGTTTGGTGACCCCATCATCTTGGTATCAGAGCTTAGGCTCTTAGAGTAGGATTTTATAAGACCAAAACTTTATTTTCCTACTACTAAGGCGATTTTTGGACCTAGGTGCTTGAAAGAATTTGACTAGCTATATTTATCACCTTAGGGTCTATTTTCAAAACTTTACTCATTTCGAAAATGGCTACTAGATCCGGTGCCCCCTATGGTCTCAATCAAGCTATTGACCATGAGGTGAGTGCCCTCTCAATTGAAATGGCCTCCCTTAGAGAGACCCTAGCAACCCTTCAACATTCCATAGGTGTCATAGACAATAGGCTTAACACCCTAGAGTCTAACTCTAAAATGGATCCCCAAACCACTAGCCGACCTAATAGTGGATCCCACCCAAGGGAACCAAATGTTCAAGGATCTCCTTCACACACCCCTAGAGTCAATCATGCTCAAACCGAATGGGAAGGGCCTCATGCCCCTCAAGCCCCCTATCATAGACCTAGAGAGTATGATGTGCAACGTGCCATCAAGATCAACCCCCCTACTTTTGGTGGGTCTCTTAACCCCAAGGAGTTCCTAGATTGGGCCACAAAGTTAGACCAATACTTTGAATATAGCCTTATGCACCATGAAAGTAAGGTTAGGTTCACAAAGTGCCTATTAGAAGGATCCGCTAGACTCTACTGGACCCATGTCGAAAGAACTATAGAAAGGGATGGTAAGCCACCCGTTGAATCTTGGGATGAAATGAAATACCTACTTAGGCAAAAGTATGTCCCACCTGGTTTCATGCAAAAGCTTAAGGATGAACTTAATAGTCACACTCAAGGCTCCTCTACTGTAGAAGCCTATCAATCTAAGCTAGAAGAACTTCTCATTAGGTGTGAAGCCAAGGAAGACCAAGGTATGATCCTAAGTCGATTCAAGAATGGCCTTAGACCTGACATTAAGAGGGCCTTGACCTATTTTCAGTTAGATACCCCGGAGATAGCTTATCAAAGGGCCATAGAAGTTGAACAAGAACTTAAGAATAGAAAGGAAGCCCTCCCTCCCCGGCCCATCTATAGGCCAGCTCCTATGCACTTGCCTTCTAGCTCAAACCCAAAACCAAGAACTGCTCAAACTACAGACAACTCCATCCCCACTTGTTATAACTGTAGGCAGAAGGGACATTTTGCAAAAGAGTGTCCTAAGAAGGTCATGAAGGTCATAGTCCTAACTGAGGAAGACATAGACCCTGAGCCCACCCTTGAGGAAGACCCTGATCAAGAGATTGAAGTCAATGACTATGACAGTAGTGATGATATCTTCAACACCTTAGGGGTAGTTAGATGTACCCTTGTCAAACCAACCCCCACTGAGGACTGGCGCCGAACCAGTATCTTCCACACCTACACCAAATGCCATGGTCACATGTGCAAGGTGGTCATTGATGGTGGAAGCAGCCTCAATGCTGTCTCCCACATAGCTGCTACAAAACTGAACCTCAAGATGGAACCCCGACCTAGTCCTTACAATATTTCCTGGGTTAACCAAACCAGTGTCCCTGTGACCCATAGGTGCCTCGTACCTATCCAGTTTGGTACATATGAGGACAAGATTTGGTGCGACGTCCTTACTATGGATGTAGCTCAAATCCTCTTAGGACGCCCCTGGTTGTATGACATGGATGTTGTCCACTACGGTCGGACCAATACCTATGTCTTCACCCATAAAGATCAAAAGATTAGGCTCAAACCCTCTCTCCCCAAAGAACTTAGAGCCACAACTAGTAAGGGTAAGATAGAGGAACCCAAGAAAGACCAGCCTACCATACAACTTATAAGGCCTCAAACCTTCACTAAGGAAATTATAGAAGATCAACCCCTTTACACCTTAGTCATCAAAGAAACCAACCCTGAAGTGGATGAGAAGCCTCCCCCAGAAGTAGAATCCTTGCTCCAAGAGTTTAGTGAGCTCACTCCAGAGGACCTCCCTGAAGGACTGCCACCCCTTAGGGATATACAACATGCCATAGACCTAGTTCCTGGATCCTCTCTTCCCAACCTACCCCACTATAGGATGAACCCTACCGAGCATGAGGAGCTCAAAAGACAAGTAGATGATTTATTGTGTAAGGGTTACATCAGGGAAAGCCTAAGTCCCTGCGCCGTCCCAGCCCTTCTTACCCCAAAGAAGGATGGCAGCTGGCGCATGTGTATAGATTGTAGAGCTATCAACAAGATTACCATCAAGTATAGGTTCCCCATACCTAGGCTTGATGACATGCTAGATATGCTAGTAGGGTCCAAATGGTTTTCCAAGCTTGACCTCAGGAGTGGATATCATCAGGTTAGGATTAGAGAAGGGGATGAGTGGAAGACCGCCTTCAAAACCAAAGACGGCTTATATGAATGGTTAGTCATGCCCTTCGGGCTAACCAATGCCCCTTCCACATTTATGAGGCTTATGACCCAAGTGCTTAGACCCTACATAGGGAAGTTCCTAGTTGTATACTTTGATGACATACTTATCTATAGTAAGTCACAAAAGGAGCACCTAGGGCACTTAAGGCAGACTCTAACCCTTCTTAGAGATGAAAAGCTGTATGTCAACCTGAAGAAATGTTCTTTTCTATCTCCCAAAGTTGTCTTTCTAGGGTTTATTGTTTCTGACCTTGGGCTTCAAGCGGACCCATCTAAAGTCCAAGCCATATTAGACTGGCCAGAGCCCAAGACCCTTACTGAAGTTAGGAGTTTTCATGGCCTTGCTACCTTCTACCGTAGGTTCATACGGAATTTTAGCACCATAGTAGCTCCTATCACCAATTGCATGAAACAAGGGGACTTTAGTTGGACCAAGTCTGCCAATAGGGCTTTCACTGAGCTTAAGAGTAGGATGACCTCTGCCCCTGTTTTAAGATTGCCTGACTTTGGCAAGGTCTTTGAGGTTGATTGTGATGCTTCTGGCATTGGCATAGGTGGGACCCTCAGTCAAGAAGGTCACCCTATTGCCTTCTTCAGTGAAAAGCTGAATGAGGCCAAGCAGAAATACTCAACCTACGACAAAGAGTTCTATGCCGTGGTTCAATCTTTGAGGCATTGGCGGCACTACCTTCTCCACCATGAGTTTACTTTAAATAGTGACCACCAAGCCCTGTCTTACCTTAGTGCCCAAAGAAAACTCAATGCTAGACATGCCAAGTGGGTAGAATATTTACAACAGTACACTTTTGTCTTAAAACACAAATCTGGATCTAACAACAAAGTTGCTGATGCTCTAAGTAGGGTAGTCTTCATTTTACAAACTATGCATGCTGAACTTGTAGGATTTGAACAAATGAAAGCTGCTTACCTAGATTGCCCTGACTTTTCTGCTATTTATGATGATATGACTAGAGATAATATGAGTCACCCCATGTACACCCTTAGGGATGGGTATCTCTTCCTTGGGCCAACACTCTGTGTGCCTAAGTCCTCAATCCGGGATTTCCTAATTTGGGAACTCCATGGAGGAGGGTCTGCTGGGCACCATGGTCGAGAGAAGACCCGTGCCTTGGTCGAGGAAAGATTCTTTTGGCCTCAACTCTACCGAGATGTGGCCAAGGTAGTTAGGCACTGTGGAACCTGTCAATCCACTAAAGTCCAGAAGCACAATTTTGGACTGTACACCCCTCTGCCTATTCCCCAGGCACCGTGGCAGGACATTAGTATGGACTTTGTTCTAGGATTGCCTAGGACTGCTGCTAGGCATGACTCCATTTATGTTGTGGTAGACCGGTTCACAAAAATGGCTCATTTCATACCTTGTACTAAAACTACCGATGCCTCACATATGGCTAGGATCTTCTTTAGAGACATTGTTAGGCAGCATGGTACCCCTCTCACTATAGTTTCGGATAGAGATACTAGATTTGTTAGTCATTTCTGGAGGACACTATGGGCTCTTCTAGGCACAAAACTGAAGTTCTCAACGGCCTACCATCCCCAGACGGATGGGCAGACCGAAGTGGTCAACCGATCACTCGGGAGCATCCTTAGGAGTCTCGTAGGAGAACACCCCAGTGATTGGGACAAGCTGTTGCCTACAGCTGAGTTTTCCTACAATAGTGTTCCTAACAGGACTACTGGTCTGTCTCCCTTCCAGGCAAACTTAGGATACCAGCCTAACAAGCCCATTGACCTATTTTCTGCCCCTAGACATTGCAAGACCTCTATTTCGGCCCGAGATTATGCTTTCCATATTTCGCAATTACATCATGAGCTATTCAGTAAGATTCAGGACTCTGTCAATCAATATCGTGATGATACTAATAAACATCGCCGAGAGAAGGTATTTTCTGTAGGGGATCAGGTAATGTTGCGGGTCCGTGAGGAGCGCATCCAAGGACCCGGCCGCAAGTTGGACGCCAAGGGCATCGGGCCCTTCACTATTCTGAAGAAGGTCAACAATAATGCCTACCTCCTGGACCTACCACCAGAACTGGGGATATCCTCCACCATCAATGTGGAGGATCTGACGCTGTATCATCCGCCTCTCTCTATACAAGAACCAGACACTTGCCACGAATCAGAGATTGAGGCTATACTCGAGGACCAGACCCGACTCACCCCTGATGAGGTACAGCTTTATTACCGCATCAAATTTACTGATGGTGAGGAGGCCTGGCTCCCCGAGGCTGAGCTTGCTAGGTCCGCACCCGAGCTTCTCCAAGGGTACAAAGATAATTCTCCAGAGGAGAATTTTTCCCACCCCGGGAGAGCTGATGTGGGACCAAAGCAGGACCTTCGGAGGTCCACTCGGGTCCGAAAGAAGCCCTCTCGGTATGGCTATCCTAGCCATTAGATATGGCTTCCTTAGGACCCCCTTTTGTTGCTTATTTTGTCTTAGACTAGGGTGCATCATATGGTAGGTTAGATCCACCCTCCCATTACACCATGTAGTTACATGCCTAGGATCCGCCACTTATGTATAGTAGGTTAGTGCATGAAATTAATGTAATAGTATAGGTCAACTCCATTCTTGGAATGCAAGTCAAAATCAGGTCAAGACAACCCCAAGAGATGCCTTGGGCCATCAGCCCAAGAGAAGATCAGCCCATCCAATTCAAAGAGACATCACCACAAGTACCCAACACTCCACCATCCTAGTTGGCAGCCAAGAGAGGGATTTGACTCCAACCGCCCCTTCCTCTTTGAAGCAAAGTGGACAAGACCATTCATACACCAGCTTTTGCAGCCCCTTACATCCATCATGCGCCAACAACTTTGCAGAATTTCAGCCTCAAGAAGCTGCGCCAACAACTCTGCAGAATCACAGCTTCTTTCAGCCTGCACACGCCACCACAATGAAGAGTTCCATTCTCCAAGATGCTGCATCCATTGACTGAAGAATGACAACTCCTTCAGCTCCTTCAAAGTCGCCAGCCAACTGCTCCTGTTCAGTCAACATGCGCCAGCAAACAGCTCCTTCAAAGTCAACATGTCATGCACTTAGGGAAGGGGATGCAACCTGCTCTTGTCCACTCAACTTGTCATGAAGAGAGGCAACCGTTGGCAGCCCCCTATATGATGTATTCCTCTTGTAAAGTGATGTCTTCTTAGTGTTGAATGAAATTTCAAAATTCTGAAGTGTGTCTTCAAATGGTGTGTGTCACCTAACCCCTCCCTTCCTTCCTACCATTGCCGAGAGTCCCCCTTTCCATTCCCTCTTGCTCTTCAGCCTTATTCCACCTCTTGCGCTTGTCTTGGAGATGGAAGCTCTCGCCACTTCTTCCCCTTAGCCTTGACAAGTCATCAGTCCAAGAGGGAGAGCTGGACAGCCGAGACTCAAGATGGTGTCATGCCGAGACCAAGCCACCACCTAGTTAAGCTAAGTCTCTCTACTATCTTGGTTGTTGTTCTTTGTTACTTGTTGGTGTGGTTCTTTGATACTTGTTGGACAGCCCCTTTGCACTTACGCTGATTTTCTGCAGGAGGCGCAAGGCCATGGGATGACAAGCAAGCTATCCCCTCTTCTCTTCCCCTAAGCCTAGATAGTCTAAACTATGTTAACAAGGGAATTTGGAGTCTAGCCTCCCCCTTGATTGTCTTGTGTATTGGCCTCTTAATATTATTTTCAAATTCACCCACGCATGTGTGGGATGCTGCAATGACATGTGTGTAAGCTCATAGGGCCCTACTTCGTGAGATTCCACCATTGGACCGGTGAAGAACGGGAAGGACACCCTTTCTATTCTCAAAGGGTGCAAGGTGAGTTCCTCCCTTAGAGTAGCTTTATGGCTTATGGTAGAACCGCATGTTAGGTCTATTTGAGGCTATAGAACCGCATGTTTAAGTTTGTTCAAAAGTTCCATCTTATCTAGAAGCGCATGCTAGGTTGCTCTTGTTGATTAGTTTCGGTTTCCCTATTATCTACCAAAACAAACTAATTTCGAACTACGATAGCTTAAGGGGTTTACTAAGCTATACCTATTTATCAAAATGTTTTCGAAGCGCGTTGTTTGAATGTTGCATGTTTGGTGACCCCATCAGTAGGGCAGAGGTCCCTGGCGGCCAGAGGAAGAAGAGCCGACAAGAGGATCAGCCGCTATTGCCATGGAGTGGATGAATTGAAGGCAAGAGTCAAGGAAGAGTTGAAGATGAATGGCATCAAGGAAGAGCAAGCGGAAGAGTCAAATGTTGGGGGTAGAAGGACGAGTGGCTGAAACTAGAAGCATCAAAAGTTAGGGCTAGAGAATGGAAGCACAAATGTAAGGGCTGGAGGCGACTGACGGCTAAAAGAGGAAGAGTTAGTGAGAGGATCAGAAGTGAAGGAGGAGAGGCGAAGGTGAGCAGCTAGAGGCAGAGGTGAGAATCGAAGGAAGAAGGGCGTTATCGAAAAAATTTCCTCGGCAACCCCACTGCCTAAGAATTCTTGGGCAGCGCCCCCTAGGATTCGAGAACCGAATCCTAAAGTCTTCCTCTTTTACGAATCTCAAGAAAATAAACAGCAACAAATAGCTCAACAAATGTCCGTTATTTTTTTTATATCCATGATCAAGTAGACATTATCCACGATTATGGATATTAAAAAAATCGTGGATACAGTCTCCATGATCGTGGATATTCATGCCGGCTGCATCCACGATAATGTAGGTTGCATCCACGATAATGTAGTGTTCATGAATTATTTTCTTCTCTTGAGATTGATGACATACTATATTATAAACATTTGCTGCCAAAATTGTTTATTCATAGTATATTTTTGTATATTCAAATGTTCATAAGAGAAAATGTTATGAGCATTGGTTTAAATCCAATTCATATTCATGTCATTGTTATTACATATATAAATATATTGTATTATAATTGTTATAAATGTTTAGCTACCAAAGTAGCTCATTTATAATTAATTATAATATATTCAATATTTATGTATAGTTATATTTTTATCTTTGTTATATTAATTAATTTATTTGCCCAATGGGGGTAATTAATTAGTATATATAGGATAATTTTGTACAGACATGTCAGTCTCATTATATAATACATTAAAATTATGATTACTATAAATGTTTGGCTGCCAAAGTGGCTCATTTATAGTTAATTATAATATATTTCGGTATTTATAATGATGATGAACTTTATCTTGATTATATTAATTAATTTACTTGCCGAAAGAGAGTAATTAGTTGATATAATATGAGATAATATTGATAATAATTGTTTCTCCTTTATTGAGATAAGTTTTCACATTTTTTATCTTTGTTATATTGATTAACTTATCTGCCCAAAGAGGGTAATTAATTGAAATAATTTAAGATAAATTAGGTTCAGTTTTTATCATTATAATTGTATTATAATTATTATAAATGTTTGGCCACCAAAGTGGCTCATTTATAATTAATTATGATATGTCAAAATTTGTGATGATAAAATTTTTATTAATATTATATTAGTTAATTTACCTACCTAAAGGGGGTGGTTAGCTGATATAATTAAGGTCTTGTGCACAATGAGAAATCTTTTCACATATTGAGTTTTGCAAGATGATTGCAGATCTTTTAACTAAAGGTTTAACTCCTTCTGTTTTTTGTGAAACATGTTGTTATCAAGGGTATCATTGAATTTTGTAATGCTTTGATTAGTGGGAGTTTTTCTATCATGTAGATTAATCTTTCATTCATGTATCAGTTACTTTAGTCATGGATATATTTTTTGATACATTAATAAGATGCTGATCTTTTCTGCACATGTTACCTTATATCTGTTTAAAGCCTTAAGGAGTCATAACCTTAAGCATGACGGTTTGCCGACTAACATATGTCTCACTTTAAAATTAATGATTTTCTCATTTGGTTTAGAGAAATCATAAAGATATTCTCTCATATAGTTTAGAGAGATTTATGAGATATTGTATATTCTCTCATACTGTTTAGAAAGATTTACGAGACATTATATATTCTCTCATACAGTTTAGAGAGATTTAGGAGACATATATGGACACATTGGTGTCGATTTTCTTATACAGATTAAGAGAAACCATAAAGTAGATTTCTCATTTGGTTCAAGAAATCATAAAGAGGACCGATAAGAAAATGATATTAAGTTTTTATCATTTTACTACACAGTCACATTGCGATCCATGTTGATGTAATCTACTAATATTTGTGACCATGGAGGACTTGTATTGCATATTAATACAATGTTTCGTCATGATTCAATATTGGTAATTGCATTAGACTAGATTGAATGAGGTGTTATCAGTATTAACAAATGTATCCTTCTTTCAAAATCGTTTTTAATATATATTACAAATGATTATTATTTTATAAAATCCATCAACGTAGGTAGAGCAATCTGCATAATAACGACCATGCCTTTATCAATTATATCAATTCTATCAAAGCACATTCAAATAATGCTGGACCACGTTCATATATTGGTCTGTAGGGCATAAACACTAACAATCTACCACTTGCACTAAGACCAAGGGCAACTGTGTTTATTCAGTCCCATGTCTCTAGTATGACTTATTTAGCTTTCGTTGTGCTAGAGGCTATGTCAATGAGTCTTCTAGATTGCTATATGTGTTTATTTCGCAAATTTGAACATCATCTTTTCCAATGATCTCTAAGATCAGATGATATCGCTGCAGTACATACTTGAGCGCTAAGTTCCTTCATATATGCTATGGCCCCAGTAAGAATTATACTGGACCATCAAGCACTAGAGACTAAATCAAGTTCAAGTGAATGAAGCTGCTTCTTGGCTACCACGAGAAGCTGCAATGTACTCAACCTTAATTATAGAATTTGCCACTGTGCTTTGTACAAAGCTCTTCTAGCATAGAACACCTCATAAAGGCAAAACACAAATCATGACTATGAATGATAGTCATTAGACTGGAACGAAGTATCAGTGTACCCCAGTACACAGAGTTCTTCCTGTCTATCACAGACTAGACCTCAATCCTTTATACTTCCCAAGCATGAAGGATTGCTTTCACAGCTATCCAGTGTTTGAACACTAGGATCTAATTAAAACTTACTGGCTATTCTCCAAGCATTCGCCACATATGGTCTTGTGCATATTGCACAAAACATGATCTATCCTATACCCAATGTACTAAGATTATAGACTCATGTTACTGCTCTCCAGCTATGTCATAGGACATAGTATCTTTGAGAGAGTCAGACCATGTCTTCCTAGAAGGTATCAACTTTTGGAATCACCAAATATGAACCTCTCCAGAATCTCCTGGATGAACGTAGATTGACTAAAAGGGCAATGACTTTCTTGGATCCCTATCTATAGATCCACATGCCTAAGTTATACGCCTCATTCCCTAGGTCATTCTTCTCGAAATACTTCACAAGCTCTGTCTTCACCGGGTGAAGAGCTGGGATATCATTTCATGTGAGGAGAATATCGTCAATCAAGTAGAACAAGAAACACTATGATGCTCCCACTAATCTACTTGTAAACACAGGCTCTTTTTCAAGATACTTGCATAAAACCATGCATATCTTTATGGCCTCTATATGAGAACCTTTCGGCTATTTCCATATAGACATTCTCTTCTAGACGTCTATTAAGAAAAGCAGTTTTCATAAAAACACGCCATAACAGAAAATGCAATTATAACAAGTAGATACCTAATGGACTCAAACATAGCTATTGGGGAAAAATTTCATCACTATCCACCTAGTGGACTTACTTGAAATTTCATTGACTAGATTGCCATTATAGGAAACATTGTTACCTTCCATGTCTATCTTACTAGAAAATCCATTTATAACCTATGGGTGTTACCCCTTTGGCAGCACAATCATGTCCCACACTTGATTAGCAGACATGGAGTCCATTATGGTTCTCATGGAGTTCAGCCATTTCTTGGAATCTGGTCCACTGACCGCTTCCATTTCCTCATAAGTCTTAGGTTCATCCTTGATGAAAAATTCGTCATGCCCACAACCTGTGAGAGCATTTCGAATCCATCCAGACTTATGTGGTTCCTGTGTTACTTGAACCTAGGTTGACTTTCAACCTGCATGTGAGATTCCTCTCTGTTACACCCTAGTACCAAGACTAAAAGATAACGAAAGCAATCTATTATAACTTTAAAATCTAGGAACAACATCATAAGATTGACTGCTACAAAACAAAATCTCTTTACATTAGAGTACACTTTTTACAATACTCAGATCTCAGCTAATAACTTTTTAGTACAAGAATCACAATCTTCAAGAATAAGTCCTCAAGCAATACTTTAAATCCAAGCCTTGATTTCCTTAGGCCAGACTAGTACGTACAATATCAACCAGACTCAGCAAAACATTGCTGAGTAAGCCTCTCCTCAGAAGAAAGGGTAGTCCCTAAGATTCAAAGGAGGGAAACTAGCAAGAAGCATGAACAATAAAACTGTAACAACTAAAAACTGAAAACTGTAAACTAAAAGCTGTAAACTGAAAACTATACTACAACTGGATAAACTTAATCAACTTGTTATTTAAGATCAATTACAAAAGCTGATATCATGCAATGAAACCACTATGAGCAATTAGATACACTGGTGCAACTGGGTTATCTGTGTCAAATATGAAAACTGATATCATGCATAAATCAACTGTGAGCAATACCTACTGGCTTGTGGGGTCATCACCCCGAATACGCATGATAAGGTGTACCACACCTTACATGGTGAACACACGCGCTACCATGCATCACGAATCCCGGTGCATGCTAACTTGGGACCCCGATCTGTCCAAAGAGTGGATACTACTAGGTATATGCTCAATAACATGCAACTGTCCACACTCGTGGAAACTTGATAACTGAAACTGTCCACACACGTGGATACTTGAAAACTGGTTATGTAAATATACTATTCACAAACATGGATTTTAATAACAATAACATACTAGAAACATACTTGGCTCGTATACAAAGTACAAACTGATATGTTAATAAACAACTTGCAAATCTTTGATATGTACAAGAAACTATACTATCTGAGTCAACAGAAACAAGGATAACAAACTTTTATCCACAGAAATCTGGTTTGAGGTCTTACCTTTGAAAAGCCAAGAAAACTTATTATCAAACGAGGCAAGCCAAACACTGGATCAACCGCTTTGAAACATAGATTTATACATGAACTTCATCAAATAAGATTCAAACGTGAAAACAGAGACCACCAACAGAAGTGAAACATCTCAAAACTCAAGGAACCAACTTCGGATCCAGTTAACCGGACCCAAAAGCCACTGAACCAGATTGAATTGCAGTAAACCGGTCAGAATCACCTTAAACCAAACCAAACCGAAACTTGAAACCGAAATTACACAAAGTATACAACTCATCTAGGGACAAACTAGGTACCATTGGATGGGAAATTTCACAAGCTTTCCAATGGCTACCTGAACCGGCCCCGATTTGATCGAATCGAGGTTGAACTAGTCCGAATTCAATAACTGGGCCGAAATTGAAATTGAACCGCTCAATCTGTTGAGCCGGAATAAATCAATTCCAAAACTCAGCGAATTGGGTTTATTTCTAAAAAAACCAGACTCAAACCCTAAATCAGACCGAACCGGCCGCTCGCCCGCGCCACCCCCATCGCCCCGCCGTGCAAGGCGGCCAGACTTGCATCCGTCGCTTGCGCCGGCGAGCTTCTGAGAGCGAATCGAGCGTCGATTCGCTTCCACACTTTACTAGAAGACATCAGGTGATGAAGTGAAGCTTCTGCGATGGCTTCGGCGAGCTATCGACGCACGACTGAAGCTTTCGCAGACGCCAAAACTATCGACAGTGGCGCCACTGCCGTCAATACAGAAAACAACTCCAAAACTCAACAGAACTTCGCCAAAACATTTGGAAAATAGTATTACCTAGATACGAAGCTAAATCAAAGCCCTGGAACAGAAAATGCAAGCTGAAGGAGGCGTCAGAAAACTGAAGCGTGAGCCTATGCCGGCAACTGGTTTAAGCTTGAAATCTCCCTCCTGAAGGCGCGACGCGGCTTGGAGATCACCTAGAGTTCGATTCGCCTCCAAACGAGTCGAAGCCCTCTAAAATAGAGATCGGACGCGGCCAAAAATAGCTGGTCGCCGCCGAAGACTCGGTCGCCGAAAAACACGGGGAAGACGACGATTCAACTCGTCTCCCTAAAATAAAACTAAAACCGAATCAAAATAAATACGTGCGATTTAAAAATAAAAACGCAAACTAGCTCAGTGGTTGTGCTGAGCCGTTTACTCTTGCACAACACAGGTTCGAGCCTCGGCGATCGCAATTTACAATTTTTAAACAAAAATCAATTTATAACCCTTTTAACAAAAAAAATTCCAGAAAAATCCCTAAAAATTTCAAAATACAAATTACAATTATTTTTCCAAAAACTTGGGATATAACATTCTACCCCTCTTAAAAAAATTTGGTCCTCCAAATTTACCAAAAACACAAACAGCTTTAAACTTACGAAAGTACCAACAAAATCCAAGAACTTGACTGTAAAAACAATTCATGCTTTAAACTGGTCAATTGACAGAAGAAACTTGTGATCATAAGTAGAAAGAATCACACCACTTAAATCCAAAACATGCTTTTACCAAATCATGAATAGAAACAAATTTCAGAATACTTGAAACCGGAATGAGCCAAACACACCAACAAAAGCGAAGTGACCAGTAGATCACAAACATGTTTAAACAGAAAACTGAAACTTAACTTTAAACCATGACCTTTGAACTATGAACCTTATGGTTTAATCTCACAAATCTTGTGTCCTTACTGTAATCCTACCATCAACTTAAGTTATCCATCAAAGACAAATCATAATCCTTAGTAGTCTCCTTATTTCCTAAGTTCCTAAAAGTTCACCTAGGATCTTAAGTTCAAGTTTAGGTTTTCCCTAAGCCTTAAACTATTGCTCTGATACCAAATTGTTACACCCTAGTACCAAGACTAAAAGATAACGAAAATAAATTATAACTTTAAAATCTAGGAACAACAACATAAGATTGACTGCTACAAAACAAAATCTCTTTACATAAGAGTACACTTTTTACAACACTCAGATTTCAGCTAATAACTTTTTAGTACAAGAATCACAATCTTCAAGAATAAGTCCTCAAGCAATACTTTAAATCCAAGCCTTGATTTCCTTAGGCCAGACTAGTACCTGCAATATCAACCAGACTCAGCAAAAACATTGCTGAGTAAGCCTCTCCCCAGAAGAAAGGGTAGTCCCTTAGATTCAAAGGAGGGAAACTAGCAAGAAGCATGAACAATAAAACTGTAACAACTGAAAACTGAAAACTGTAAACAAAAAGCTGTAAACTGAAAACTATACTGCAACTGGATAAACTTAATCTACTGGTTATTTATTATCAATTACAAAAGCTCATATCATGCAATGAAACCACTATGAGCAATTAGATACACTGGTGCAACTGGGTTATCTGTGTCAAATATGAAAATTGATATCATGCATAAATCAACTGTGAGCAATTAGATACATTAGTGCAACTAGGTTATCTGTGTCAAATATGAAAACTGATATCATGCATAAATCAACTGTGAGCAATACCTACTGGCTTGTGGAGTCGTCACCCCGAATACGCATGATAAGGTGTATCACACCTTGCATGGTGAACACACGCGCTACCATGCTGTTGGGGTATGCCCTTAAGGCTAATGTTTGAGGCCTTGGGATTGTATAAGTATCATGTAATAAACTTTTATGTTTATAAAGGCATGGTTGTTATTCAGTTTGTTACCTTGTCTGCATCAATAAGTGTACTTCTGAATAATGTCTCAGAGCTGTTCAGCTAGGCTGACATGCTATAAAGTCCTTAGTCGAGATATCTTGGTGAACATGAGACAGCCTTGATATGATTGAGACTAATATGTGTTCTAATCTTATAGGATGCTTCGAGCATGGAATAAGATGTAGACTCATGGGTACATTGGATGTACTGGACAGACCCTACTAGGATATTCAATTGCTTGTCACAATGTGAATGATCCTTGATTGCAACAAGTGGCACATGTCCTCTGACTTGAGATCACTTGTGTTTCTAAATGATGAATGTCATTGTTTTGAGGTAGTTCAATATCGTTTGAAAGATAATGATCATGAGTCAGGTTAGGACACTAGTGATAGATAAAGGATTGCCGTCTCCTTGTTAAAGGAGTGTGATGTTCTAAAAGGGCCCCCTTGGATGAGATGATTGAGAAAGTGTATGGCCATACCCAGGTGACTATGTTCATCTGATCTAATCATGCTCATCATATTGGAGCTACAGGCTTGACACGCTTGTCCAATAAGAACATCCAGTGGCAAAGGAAACATGTATGCCTAGTGAAGTACATTCACCCTTGTGCTGTGTTTTGGGAGTAGTCTTGGAAGACTCTTTCCTTTATATCGGGAGATAGTGATGTGTTTCTAGATACCCCTCACTGATCGTGATAACGAAAGTTATCGTTACCGACATTTAAAGGAAACCCTTAGGGTCGCACAATTTGATGATATGGCTTACTTGAGTCAGATCGTGTGGACTGAATTGTTTGGGTTCAGTTTAAAGGGATTTAATCTCTGATTGTAAGTGAGATCTGGTCTGATCATGTTTGATTGATTAGGGCTTGAGATCGGTAAACTTAGATCGAGAGAGATGATGCTAGATCGGTGAGATCAGGAGCATCAAGGAATGAACGGTTAGATCTTGAACCTTTAGGGTTTATTGTGATCTAGACCATATGGCTTGGGTTAATTGGTCTTGGACCAAACCGACATTGAACCGGCTCATGGATGAGCGCATGGTTCATGGGAGATGAGTTAAGGGCTTGGTTCACTTAAGGGTGAACGCTTGAGCCTTGAATACTTTCCATTTTTGGAATTCGGTTTCAAGTGGATTGTGTGTAACGCCTCCACATTAGTGTGGGAGGTTACTCTCTTGCCGAAATCTCTTGTGAAGGCTTCTCCATTCGGCGGAAGAAGGCACTTGACGAAAACAAGAGAAGGAAGTCTCGCCAAGCAAGAATTTCCCTTCCCTTCCATACGGCAAGGACCCTTAAAGATTCTTGC
This sequence comes from Costus lasius, assembly GCA_027563935.2. Lineage (NCBI taxonomy): Eukaryota > Viridiplantae > Streptophyta > Magnoliopsida > Zingiberales > Costaceae > Costus > Costus lasius. The sequence continues at coordinate 57,987,804 of CM050453.2, forward strand.
TAGCACAAGCATCACAAGGGGTAGGCGATCTTCATCTTGTGTGTGAACTTTTGGAGGAGATCTAAGTTGCTCTCTTCTTCCAAGCCGACCTCCAAGGCAATGGCGTTGGTATGAATCTCCCTCTTGTTCTAATCAATCTATCATAGTTGATTATGTGATCATATATGCGATTGTATAGCTGAAACCCTAGCACGATTGCATGCGCCCCCTCCCTTAGGGTTTCGGCCCCCCCTCTCGAAAGGGGTTTTATCCGCTTGCGCTCCCCCTCGAAGGGGACTCTTCAATTGGTATCAGAGGGGGGGTTCTTATATGATTCATATGATTGCTATGTTTTGTGATCCTTGTTTGCGCTCTAGCATGATCTTGTTGGCGCATGTGTTGGCGCATGTGTTTTGTTCATGTTTTAGCATGATCTTGTTGGCGCATGTGTTGGCGCATGTGTTTTGTTCATGTTTTAGCATGATCTTGTTGGCGCATGTGTTGGCGCATGTTTAGTTTGTTGAATGGCATTTCATAAAAAAACATGTTTACTTGCGCGCAACAATTAGATCTATATGCACTTACTATAAACCCTTAGACGGGTTGATGGGGTTGAAGTCACCCTCTAGGTTAGATCCAATAGTCTGATCAGACCATCTGACAGCGTAGATGGATCGACCAGATGGCACCTGTGCGCAAGCACGAGGTGGCTATAGGTCGATTGCATCACAGGCGTGTAGCGAGGTCTGGTTGAGACAACCAGTGAACACACATGAGTTAGGCCCGGGGTCACACCCGCTTGCCAGAACTCATGTTGGTTGTTCAGCCCTTGTCGCATGCATGGTTGACCATTAGGTCAACTCGAGTCAGTTAGGACTTGGTGCATGCAAGGGCATGGATCTAACTAGATTGTTGAGTGGATCCCTATCAATGAACTGTTGTAAGGTTGTAGGGCACATAAGGAAATTAAAATTGATGCCAATGGGTTTTCAAAAGTTTATTTTCTTTGCAATGGATCACATGTTGATTGAATGATGCCATGATGCTTGTTTATTTATTCTTATGTGGGCTGCCCATGTTAAATGTGTGCTGTGCTGGGGCCTGCGAGCCTGGAAGTAAACCTGTAAATTAATATTATTGTGATCTGCGAATCACTTTTTAATTAATTTATTGTGTAATTGACCTGCGAGTCAAACTTGTCTAGATAGATCAAAGTGTATTTTGATTAGACAAGAGCACAAAGGCACACATCCCAAAGGGGCATTCAGCTGGTGGCGCACCTGAGGTGCTCTTGGCGCAAGGGGCCTGGGTTGGACCAGATGAGGTGCTAAAGACCCATGAAGAGCAAGTGAAGACTTAAGTATCTTAAGGTCTTACTTAGGCTATGGGCTTTTACCACATAAGATCCATGCTTTCTGTTATTGTTTATATAAGTAGAACAGCATGATTTATTTATCTTCTGCTATAGCCATAGGATTTGCCTGATAGTAAGAAGATAAAAGACCGTTAAAATCCAAACGCTAAAATATCAAGCACGTAATGCATTCTGACGCGAAACCTCACTGTTCTGACTATCGTTGGAGCCGTGTTGTACCCACTCAGTGGGCACGTCCATCTATCTTCAGACGGTGCGGGATTTCACCTGCGTGTTACAGAGAAGGGATTTATCGCTTCTCGTTGCTCAGCATAGCACGTGGTGGTCCAGGGAGTAGGTCGGGTCAGCTTGACCATGTAGGCTACATATGGGGCATATGGTAGCACATGGAGGCAGCCATCTGCGGGATCAGAGATTGTGTTGTACCAACTCAGTTGGCACAGTCTGCTGGATTGCCCAGATGAAGGGGAATCACACGGGTTGGTGATTGGCAGGGACTGCCTACTAGAGATTAGTGCTTGTACTCTCTGTGCATCTTATCTCGCCTGAGCGGGACGCGGAGACCAAGTATGAAATCTGGATCCCATCTCACTAAAAGAGTTCTACTCTTTCGGGCTGTTTTGCTGGATTTTTCAGCCAGATAAAATAGTGAGAAAAAGAATCTTTCTTAAGTCCTGGATTGATTCTAGACATTGATACTGACCTTGCTGTTCTTGCATTGTTGTAGATTCCTGCAGCAACGAACACCATGAGCTTCAATGTGCGATCCCTACTGGAAAGGGAGAAGTTTGCTGGGCCGAACTTCTCTGACTGGTTCGGACACCTTAAGATCGTTCTTAAGGCAGAGAGGAAACTGTATGTCCTCGAGACGGCTGTGCCGCCTCAACCCGCTGCGAACACCGCAAGGGCGGTTCGTGATGCCTATGAAAAGCACGTCAATGATAGCATTGATGTCGCTTGCCTGATGCTAGCGTCTATGACGCCACCGCTGCAGCGTCAGCATGAGGATATGTCGGCTATAGAGATTATAGCGAACCTCAAGATGCTGTATGCTGCACAGGTGAGGACAGAACGCTATAATCTGACAAAGCTTTTCTTTCAGAGCAAACTGGCTGAAGGGAGCCCAGTGGGAGCTCACGTGCTCAAAATGATTGGGCACAAGGAGGCTCTGGAGAAACTGGGGCATACCATCAACCAGGAGCTTGCTGTAGACATAATTCTGCAGTCTCTTCCGCCTTCTTTCGATGCGTTCATTATTAACTTTAATATGAACAAAATCGATTGTACTCCGGCAGAGCTGCTGAATATGCTCTTGACTACTGAGGAAACTCTGAAGGGAAAGCCTTCAACCTCTGTCTTAATGGTTCCTTCCAGGAACAAGAAGAAGGGGAAGAAGGGCAAGGCCCCTGTCAAGAACTACAGTAAGGCTCTGAAACAGCAGGTGAAGCGGTCCAAGGACAACAGGTGTTTCCACTATGGCCAGCTGGGTCACTGGAAAAAGGACTGTAAAGCGCTCCAAGGAGATAAGAGAGGAAGCATCGCTTCTGGCTCAGGTATTTATGTGACTGAGGTCATGTTATCTTCTTCTTCTATTTCATGGGTGTTGGACACTGCATGTGGAGTTCACATTTGTTCAAATGTACAGGAACTCAAGAGAAGAAGGCAGGTGGGACAGCATGAGGTGGACCTACGCATTGGAAACGGGGCACGGGTTGCTGCTGTTGCTGTAGGAGACTATTTCATTTCTTTACCATCTGGCATTGTATTGGAATTAAACAATTGTTATTTTGTACCGAGTATCACTAAAAATATTATCTCTATTCCTGCTCTTGTCAGGAAAGGATTTGCCTTTGAATGCAATATTTCAAAGTGTGTTTTATCTTGTGATAATATTATTTATGCAACTGGTTCAATTAACAATGGGTTATTCATGTTGGACATGGAATATTCTATACAAAACATTGATAATAAGAAAGCCAAGTATGCTGATGACAGCACCTTGTTATGGCATAGTCGTTTAGGCCATATTAACAAGAAGCGCATTAAGCGGTTGCATGATCATGGACTGCTGGGATCATTCTCCTATGAGGAGATTGATACATGCAAAGCAAGTTTGATGGGTAAAATGACGAAGTCACCTTTTCCTAATAAAGGTCAAAGGGCTTCAGGTTTACTTGACCTTATACACAGTGATGTGTGTGGGCCGTTTAGTAAACATGCCAGAGGTGGCTATCAGTACTTCATTACCTTTACTGATGATTTCAGTAGGTATGGTTATGTCTATCTGATGAGACATAAGAGTGAATCTTTTGACAAGTTCAAAGAGTTCAAGAATGAAGTACAAAATCAGCTAGGCCGAAATATCAAGGCACTTCGTTCTGATCGAGGTGGAGAATACTTGAGTCATGCGTTTACTGACTATCTGAAGGAGTGTGGGATTATCTCACAGCTCACTCCGCCAGGAACACCACAATGGAATGGTGTGTCCGAGAGGAGAAATAGAACGTTACTTGATATGGTTCGTTCTATGATGAGTCAGGCTACTCTACCTTACTCCTTTTGGGGATTTGCACTGGAAACAGCTGCAAAGGTACTAAACCGAGTGCCATCCAAGGCAGTTTCAAAGACTCCATACGAGTTATGGTATGGGAAACAGCCAAGCTTGACATTTATCAGAATCTGGGGTTGCGAGGCTTATGTCAAAAAGCTCGCCTCTGGGAAACTAGAGAGCAGATCTGAGAAATGCATCTTTGTCGGTTACCCTAAGGAAACTAAGGGTTATTATTTCTACGATCCCAAGGAGAACAAGGTGTTTGTTGCTCGGACGGCCATATTCCTTGAGAAGGAGTTTCTTCTGCAAGAGGCCAGTGGGAGAGAAATAAAGCTGGATGAGAATCCAGAGGAAGGACAAAGTAGTCAAGCACAGTTGGATGAGCCTGAGCCGGTAGATCAGGTTACTGAACAACCTGAGGCTCAAATATCACGGGAACCGCGAAGATCGGGAAGGATCCGTCGACAGCCTGAGCGCTATGACGGAGTCTACATCATTGATAATGATGAACCCCTCACTTATGCGGATGCGGTCAGTGGACCGGAGTCAGCTAGATGGCTTGATGCTATGCGAGCCGAGATGGACTCCATGTCAGATAACCAAGTCTGGGATTTGGTTGATCCGCCTCCGGGAGTAATCCCTATAGGCTGTAAATGGATCTTCAAGAAGAAGATTGACATGGATGGTAACGTAGTTACCTATAAAGGCAGGCTAGTTGTGAAAGGTTTCAAACAAATCTACGGGATAGATTATGATGAAACTTTCTCACCTGTAGCCATGTTTAAGTCTATTCGGATTCTTTTCGCGATAGCTGCATATTATGATTATGAGATCTGGCAGATGGATGTGAAGACAGCTTTCCTTAATGGAAATCTGGATGAGGATGTGTATATGACACAACCTGAGGGTTTCACTAATCCATCAGATCGTCATAAAATATGCAAGTTAAAGAAGTCTATTTATGGACTTAAACAAGCATCAAGAAGCTGGAATATTCGTTTTGATGAATCAATCTCTGAGTTTGGTTTCATCAAGAACGAGGATGACCCGTGTGTATATAAGAGGTTTAGTGGGAGCGTGATTACTTTCCTAGTCCTCTACGTCGATGATATCTTGATCATTGGAAACGATATTCCTAAACTACATGCTGTTAAAGCATGGTTAGGAAAATGTTTCCAGATGAAAGATCTAGGAGAAGCAGCCTATGTGTTAGGTGTGAAGATCTACAGGGATAGATCTAAGAGGCTTCTCGGGCTGTGCCAGAGTACGTACATCGATAAAGTCCTGGAAAGATTTCATTTAGAGAATTCTAAAAGAGGATATCTTCCAGTCAGACATGGTCTGAATCTTTCGAAGAGTCAGTGTCCACAAACACAGACTGAGAAAGATGAAATGGACAATACGCCTTATGCTTCGGCTATTGGGTCCATTATGTATGCGATGTTGTGTACTCGCCCGGACATCGCTTACGAGTTAAGCGTGACCAGTCGATTCCAAAGTAATCCAGGACAGGCGCACTGGATTGCAGTCAAGAACATCTTAAAATATCTGCGGAGGACCAAAGATATGTTCTTGATATATGGTGGTCAGGAAGAACTCAGTATAGAGGGATATACTGACGCTTCGTTCCAGTCGGACCAGGATGATTTCCGATCGCAATCAGGCTATGTTTTTAGCTTGAATGGTGGAGCAGTGGTGTGGAAGAGTTTCAAACAGACAACTGTTGCTGATTCCACAACAGAAGTCGAGTATGTTGCAGCCTCGGAAGCATCCAAGGAGGCAGTGTGGATTTGTAAGTTCGTGAGAGAACTTGGTGTTGTTCCTTCAAGTGTCGATCCTTTGGTTATCTTCTGTGATAACACTGGAGCAATCGCACAAGCAAAGGAACCACGGTCGCACCAGAAGTCCAAGCACATACAGAGACGGTTTCACTTGATCCGGGAGATCATTGATCGAGGCGAGATCAAAATTTGCAAGGTTCATACAGACGACAATCTGGCTGACCCGCTTACCAAGCCTCTGGCGCAGCAGAAGCATGAGAAGCACTGTAATAATATGGGTTTGAGATTTCTCAACCATTAGATTAAGTGCAAGTGGGAGATTGTTGGGGTATGCCCTTAAGGCTAATGTTTGAGGCCTTGGGATTGTATAAGTATCATGTAATAAACTTTTATGTTTATAAAGGCATGGTTGTTATTCAGTTTGTTACCTTGTCTGCATCAATAAGTGTACTTCTGAATAATGTCTCAGAGCTGTTCAGCTAGGCTGACATGCTATAAAGTTCTTAGTCGAGATATCTTGGTGAACATGAGACAGCCTTGATATGATTGAGACTAATATGTGTTCTAATCTTATAGGATGCTTCGAGCATGGAATAAGATGTAGACTCATGGGTACATTGGATGTACTGGACAGACCCTACTAGGATATTCAATTGCTTGTCACAATGTGAATGATCCTTGATTGCAACAAGTGGCACATGTCCTCTGACTTGAGATCACTTGTGTTTCTAAATGATGAATGTCATTGTTTTGAGGTAGTTCAATATCGTTTGAAAGAAAATGATTATAGACTATCTTGGATAATGATCATGAGTCAGGTTAGGACACTAGTGATAGATAAAGGATTGCCGTCTCCTTGTTAAAGGAGTGTGATGTTCTAAAAGGGCCCCCTTGGATGAGATGATTGAGAAAGTGTATGGCCATACCCAGGTGACTATGTTCATCTGATCTAATCATGCTCATCATATTGGAGCTACAGGCTTGACACGCTTGTCCAATAAGAACATCCAGTGGCAAAGGAAACATGTATGCCTAGTGAAGTACATTCACCCTTGTGCTGTGTTTTGGGAGTAGTCTTGGAAGACTCTTTCCTTTATATCGGGAGATAGTGATGTGTTGCTAGATACCCCTCACTGATCGTGATAACGAAAGTTATCGTTACCGACATTTAAAGGAAACCCTTAGGGTCGCACAATTTGATGATATGGCTTACTTGAGTCAGATCGTGTGGACTGAATTGTTTGGGTTCAGTTTAAAGGGATTTAATCTCTGATTGTAAGTGAGATCTGGTCTGATCATGTTTGATTGATTAGGGCTTGAGATCGGTAAACTTAGATCGAGAGAGATGATGCTAGATCGGTGAGATCAGGAGCATCAAGGAATGAACGGTTAGATCTTGAACCTTTAGGGTTTATTGTGATCTAGACCATATGGCTTGGGTTAATTGGTCTTGGACCAAACCGACATTGAACCGGCTCATGGATGAGCGCATGGTTCATGGGAGATGAGTTAAGGGCTTGGTTCACTTAAGGGTGAACGCTTGAGCCTTGAATACTTTCCATTTTTGGAATTCGGTTTCAAGTGGATTGTGTGTAACGCCTCCACATTAGTGTGGGATGTTACTCTCTTGCCGAAATCTCTTGTGAAGGCTTCTCCATTCGGCGGAAGAAGGCACTTGACGAAAACAAGAGAAGGAAGTCTCGCCAAGCAAGAATTTCCCTTCCCTTCCATACGGCAAGGACCCTTAAAGATTCTTGCTAGCACAAGCATCACAAGGGGTAGGCGATCTTCATCTTGTGTGTGAACTTTTGGAGGAGATCTAAGTTGCTCTCTTCCTCCAAGCCGACCTCCAAGGCAATGGCGTTGGTATGAATCTCCCTCTTGTTCTAATCAATCTATCATAGTTGAATATGTGATCATATATGCGATTGTATAGCTGAAACCCTAGCAAGATTGCATGCGCCCCCTCCCTTAGGGTTTCGTCCCCCCCTCTCGAAAGGGGTTTTATCCGCTTGCGCTCCCCCTCGAAGGGGACTCTTCATATGCATCACGAATCTCGGTGCATGCTAACTTGGGACCCCGATCTGTCCAAAGAGTGGATACTACTAGGTATGTGCTCAATAACATGCAACTGTCCACACTCGTGGAAACTTGATAACTGAAATTGTCCACACACGTGGATACTTGAAAACTGGTTATGCAAATATACTGTTCACAAACGTGGATTTTGATAACAATAACATACTAGAAACATACTTGACTAGTATACAAAGTACAAACTGATATGTCAATAAACAACATGCAAATCTTTGATATGTATAAGATACTATACTATCTGAGTCAACGGAAACAAGGATAACAAACTTTTATCTACAGAAATCTGGTTTGAGGTCTTACCTTTGAAAAGCCAAGAAAACTTATTATCAAACGAGGCCAGCCAAACACTAGATCAACCGCTCTAAAACATAGATTTATACATGAACTTCATCAAATAAGATTCAAATTTGAAAACAGAGACCACCAACAGAAGCGAAATATCTCAAAACTTAGGGAACCAACTTTGGATCCAGTGAACCGGACCCAAAAGCCACTGAACCGGATTGAATTGCAGTAAACCAGTTAGAATCACCTTGAACCAAACCAAACCGAAACTTGAAACTGAAATTACACAAAGTATACAACTCATCTAGGGACACACTAGGTACCATTGGATGGGAAATTTCACAAGCTTTGCAACGGCTACCTGAACCGGCCCCGATTCGACCGAATCGAGGTCGAACCGGTCCGAATTCAATAATTGGGCTGAAATTGAAATTGAACCGCTCAATCTGTTGAGCAGGACCAAATCAATTCCAAAACTCAGCGAATCGGGTTTATTTCTAAAAAAACCAGACTCAAACCCAAAATTAGACCGAACCGGCCGCTCGCCTGCGCCGTCCCATTGCCGTCGTGCAAGGCGGCCGGACTTGCGTCCGTCGCTTGCACCGGTGAGCTCCTGAGAGCGCGTCGAGCGTCGATTCGCTTCCACACTTTACCAGAAGACATCAGGCGACGAAGCGAAGCTTCTACGGTGGCTTCGGCGAGCTATCGACGCACGACCGAAGCATTCGCAGATGCCACAACTATCGACGGTGGCGCCGCCGCCGTCGATACAGAAAACAACACCAAAATTCTACAGAACTTCACCAAAACATTCGTAAAACAGGCTTACCTCGATGCGAAGCTAAATCGAAGCCCTGGAACAGAAAATGCAAGCTGAAGGAGGCGTCGGAAAACTGAAGCGCGACTGGTTTAAGCTTGAAATCTCCCTCCTGACGGCGCGACGCGGCTTGGAGATCAACTAGGGTTTGATTCACCTCCAAACGAGTCGAAGCCCTCGAAAATAGAGATCGGACGCGGCCAAAAATAGCTGGTCGCCGCCGAAGACTCGGTCGGGAAAAACACGGGGAAGACGACGATTCAACTCGTCTCCCTAAAAGAAAACTAAAACCGAATAAAAATAAATATGTGCGGTTTAAACATAAAAATGCAAACTAGCTCAGCGGTTGGGCTGAGCCGTTTACTTCTGTGCAACGCGGGTTTGAGCCCCCGCGATCGCAATTTACAATTTTTAACCCTTTTAAAAATTCAAAAAAAATTCCCGAAAAATCCCTAAAAATTTCAAAATACAAATTACAATTATTTTTCGAAATACTTGGGATATAACAGTCTCCATCTGTGTCTAATTGTTTGCGGTTGATTTTGGACCTCATCCCAATCAAATCTACTCCCACTAGCTTCTTTCAAAAGAAATATCTCCTCAAGAAAGATAGTAGCTTGAGCAACAAATATTTTATTCTCACTGAGATAGAAATAGTACTCTTTGGTACCCCACAACACACACTATGGAGTGTCATAACAGTTTCTTGCGTGGCCTCAAAATTTGCATGACTATTCAAAGAAGGAACCACATCTAATGTGTTCCTCTTTATTTCCTTGATATTCATTACACGGTTGTGGTGTTCCAAGAGGCGTAAGCTCCTTTAGGAAAGTCATCAAATTCCTCACTAACCGCCTAGATCCAATCAAAGTGTTTAATAGATCCTCCAATTTTGATTCAGCACTTCATTTATGAACTTCTTGGATTTCTCCAAAGTTATATGTTGGATAAGACATATCCACACCTAATGAAGTATACCACCTCGTGCTTGTTCCCATGGGTCCACACACATTGCTGTGTACTAGATCCAACGAGCCTATGACCCTCTCACCAATCTTTGTGAAGGGAGCATCTGTCATCTTGTCCAAGACTCACATGCATCATAATCCTGAAAGGATAATGATCCCAATAGTCCATGGACTTCTTGGATGTGACATTTAAATGGCCTAAGAGATAATGCTAAGTGACGGTATTGATTGAATCATTGGATTTGATATTTTTAGTGTAACACACAGAACCACAAACTATTACTAATTGCACCACTACTATAGAACATCCCAGATTTAAAGAAATACCATTTATTTCAAACTGAAAATCCATTCAAAACAATGGACATAATGTTCTAATACAAAAGCTGGAACATAATAGCAAAGTTTTAGTTGGCGTCTTGAAGGCAGTGAGATGATATCAACAGCAGCATCCAATGCTCCGTCCTTGACTCGAAAGTTGATCCATCAAGCCTCAATGTCCTACTTCTTCTGAGCCCCTGCATATGAAAAACATATGTAAGCTCCACATGCGGTACCCAGTACCCATGAACAAGAAGTAGACATAAAGACCTCAATAACACAATACCTGAAGCAGATGGATTACATCCCTGTTGTATCCCAAGTTGTTTGGCGTGTACCTTGGACTAATCCCCGGCAACGGCGCCAAAAACTTGTTGTGATCCGTAAGTGCATGGATACTCAAAGTAATAAAGAAAGATATTGAACCCACAGAGACCTATGTTGTCAAGTATTGATCAATTGATTTCTTACTATCTAGGTAGTCAAATGAAAGTCAAGAAAATATTGCAAATACACAAAAGAATACTGTCAGAGAGAAAACTAGGACTAGGGTTTCATTCACTATAATTTTTATGACTAGACATGAATAAAGAATTCATCAGTTTAATTTTATCATGATGAAGATGCAAATTACTTTAAAAAAGGATTGTTTCACTCTCGTGCTAACAACCATGTAGGGATTAATCTTCGCTTTCGTGCAAGATTCGTCCCAACACTGAAGATAAGTAAATCATCAATCAATGAACTCAAGGATCACTTTCGTGCATCTGAATTCTAGGTTGATAATCTCTAGTGGAATCTCAAGGATCACTTTCGTGCATCCGAGCCTCAACACTAGTTTTACTCATGGATCTCCAATGTTCCGATCCTTGCAAGATCTCCACGTTTGACAATTAGACTCGATCTATATATTCATGTTATTATCATGGCAATTAATCTACTAGAACTGAATAAATTGGATCTAACCTAAGGAAGGGTTCCTAACATGCAATTCTAGGGTTATGAATTCTCAAGCAATTACCTTTCAGTCAATAGCGAAAATCCTAAAAACATGATTAGTAACATGGATCTATAGAGAGTCTAAGCACAAATATCACATGAGCAAAATCATCATGCTAAGATTAAACGCAACGAAATAGTGAAAAAAAATAGTCATCTAGTCATTAAAAATCAAGTGAATTACTCTCCCATGTCCCAAGGGTAGTTTAAGCTAGCATGGTAATGGAGTTACAAAATTTCATAATTTCATAAGTTCAAAAATCAATAAAAGAAGAGTTTTGGAAAAATACAGGACGGCTGTGAAATATTTCATAGCCGTAATTTTGATTGATCTCGGTAAATAGTGGCTGTCTCCCTTCTTTCCTTGAATTCTCCTTCGACTGATTTCCTTTTCTTTTGAAACTTCTAGTACGTCATCTCCTCCTTTAGATGTAGCTATGGTGTGAATTTCACGGCCGGAGATGACTTGGATTCGTTGCGGTGGCGGAACCCTAGGCGGCGGCGTGAATGACGATTTCTCCCTCGACAGTCGATGAAAATTGGGGCTTTTGGTGTGTGTGTAATCCTCTTGTCAAAAACTCCTCGATTTCTTCTTACGGCTTCGAATATAAACCTCTAGTTCACCCGCAATCATCTCCGCAAGAATCGGACTTCAGAATTGACCTTGAAATCGCGTTTAACAACAGAAATACGATAGTGTAATAGTTTACGACACTGCCGTAAAATCGGTCGAGTTTTATGATCTAATGTTGTCTGGGCAATACAGTACCGTAATTTGGTTTACAGTACTACTGTAAATCGGCTGAACTCCCTGTTCGGAAGTGATTGGAAAATACGGCCCGTGTAATCCTTTATGGCGGTGCCGTAAAATCAAGCAAAGTTTCTGTTCTGAAGCGCTCTAAAATACGGTACCGTAATCTGGTTTCGTTACTGCCGTAAAATCCGAAAAACCTTATGTTCGGAAACTCCTCAAAATACGGCAGTGGCTCGGATTTTACGGTAGCGTATGAAAATACGGTACCGTAAAATAGGTTACGGCACTGTCGTAATTTGCTGAGTTACTCCATTTTGTGTGAAATTTCTTGGGTGATCTCATCCTGATGATGGTAACTCTTCTATGTGTTTGATTTTGCTTGAAAACTCCTTGAAATAATGCCTTTTTACCTGAAAATCATGAAAAACCAAAATAGAAGTAGACTTTGCAATATTCGATGAATTTAGCATGAAAACAAGTAATAAGATCCTCAATTTAGCATGAAAAGATATCTAAAATGATACAAAATATACTATATATTTTGGTGTCATCAAAATACATAGGGCTCAAACTTTGCTTGTCCTCAAGCAAAAATCAAATTTGAAATCAAAATTTGATCAAAAGAATAACCTTTTCATTCTCAATAAATTTCTAAAATACAATTCATCAATGAAAAAATTTATTAATTGATTTATAAAACTTCAAATAAACATATCATCCTTATAACTCAATCCTCTAGATTCATAATTCAATCAAATAAAACTTCACAACTTGTATAATAATTAGAATTTTCAATCTCAGGACTTCACCCAATTTTAGTTCACATCCATCATGCTTTTGTTTACAGGAATTAGGTTTCCAAGATCTTTTTCCACACATTTTTTTTTCTTTTCATGCATTGTTTTGCCATGTATTTTGTTGTTTTTGCATGGACGGCATGTACCCACATAGATACATGCTATTTATTTTGACTTCAACTCTTTTCTTAGGTACCACTGTCAATTTTACACAGTGCCAAGTAGAGGAGTCTTATTCTTTTCCACTCTCATTATTTTTTATAGACTTCAACCCATGTCTTAGGTACCACTATCAATTTTTCATAGTGCCAAGTAGGGGAGTCTCTCACTGTTTTTTTGGACCTTGGATTCTTCCTTCCCAACAAATAACAAAATAGACTAAACATCTACTAGGTTGATCAATTGATCTCAATTCACAAATCATACTCATATACTCATTTTATTCGAAAGAAAAGTTTCACTTTTAGATTTTATTCTTCAAACAATACATCTATCCAAAATTTCATGCATCAACTAATGTCATATTTCAATAGACAAATATGTATTGAAGAAATAAATTTAACATGATAGGGCTATATCTCTAATCATGAATTTGATTTCTTTCATCATCAAAATTCAACACATCTCAAAACATGACCATATATCAAAATATTTTCAACATCACATCATATCAAAAAGAAATAATATCATCATCATGTAGTACAACCATATCAAAAAGTAAATCAGAATATCAATATTTATCATACAACCACATCGAAAAAAAATAAAAATAAGCGTGTCAAGCAGAGTAGCAGTGGTGGTGGTTGTGAAGCATCATCCTTCCCTTTAAATCATAAGACATCAATAAGATAAGATAAACAAAATAGTAAGAAGTAAGGGAAGATGACACTCACAAAGCATCTACTCGTCGCCATCTGACCGTGTAGCCTCAGAATCTCTAGCAGCAGCCTCCATGGGATCATAATATAGCGTCCCTCCTTGATCACCTTGATATCCATAATCTCTGTGATCTGCATAACCAAAACGGTCATAAAGGAAGTTGCCCATGTCTTCCATATGATTGCACAATCTCTCCATATCCCTTTGGATGTGCCCTAGAGTCTCTTCCATCCTCTCCTGGCGGCGTTATTGGTTGTACATCTGTGCCGTAAGTGCCTAAAAACCTGGATCGTGATGGCTAGCAAATCCTCCCCTAGGTCTCTATGAAGAAGTACCAGTAGCCTGTGAAGAATCAAGAGGAGGTGAATCCATACTCATACTAAAAGGATCACTCCTTCCATCCCAGGTGGGTGGCGGTGGAACTGTGTCTAGTGGTGGACTAAAGGCTGCTTTTGCTGCACTAGGAGATATTTCCAGTTGGCTCTTTCTCTAACCGTAGTCTTCTCAACGTGAGGTAGAGGTAGAGGAGGGATATTTGGTCAAGGACCAAACAAAAAGTGTCTCCCTCTCTAACAATCATTTTCATTGCTATGCAAGACTCAATGTCAAGTCTTGCATTTCCTCTTGCCAACTCAACTCCATAGGGCTCAATCCCAAAATATCTAGCTATAGAAGTAATCAAACCTCCTATCACCATAGATCTTCTAGTCGCTCTGGCCACCTTATCCATGTGCTTGATTATGAAGTAAGCAACATCAACTGCGAATCCACTGAGCATTGAAGGGTCCCTAGAGTAAGGGGGTGAAACCCTAAACATGCGCAACATAAGATTTTGCATGGGCGGAAATAGGGTTTGCATAGGATCGCATGTAGTATGTCTATATAATCAACTTCTTTCAATTCAAAGATCAAGTTAAGATCTTTTACCATAGCCATGAAGAAGGAGTCGGCTTGGAAGCTAGAGAACGATAGGGTTCTCCTCCAAAGTGTGCCACACACAAGATGAAGTTGGCTCACTCCTTGTCGTCCTTGTGCTAGCAAGGCTTCAAGGCTCTTGTCCTCTTGTCGTATGAAGGAGATGAAGAACACTTTCGGCTAGGGCGATGAAGCTCTTCTTCTTTTCGTCAAAACCAACCTCTTCACGAATGGATAGACGACCAAGCAAGAAGACAACATGCGTTGAGGCATTTTTGTAGATGAGGCGTTACATGATTTCCCAATATGGAAAGTCATGAAGCTTTCGCCCACTCAAAGCAAACCGCCCTAAAACGCTTCCACCTTGAATCAACCGTTCACACATGTGTGAACCGGTTCAATGGAATTCGGTCCAACGCTTTTGGTTCAATGACCAAACCAAAACAACCCAAGCCATGGTCTAGATCTCTCTCTGAACCAAATGGTTCAAGATCTAACCGTTGATCTTTTGATGCATCTGATCTCACTGATCTAGCATCACTTCTCTCGATCGAAGCTTACCGATCTCATGCCCTAATCAATCAAACATGATCAGACCAGATCTCACTTACAATCAGAGTTTAAACTCCTTTAAACTGAATCCAAACAATTCAGTCCACACGATCTGACTTAAGCAAGCCATATCATCAAATTGTGCGACCCTAAGGGTTTCCTTTAAATGTCGGTAACGATAACTTACGTTATCACGATCAGTGAGGGGTATCTAGCAACACATCACTGTCTCCCGATATAAAGGAAAGAGTCTTCCAAGACTTCACCCAAATCACAGCATAAGTGTGAATCAACTCACTAGGCATACATGTTTCCTTTGCCACTGGATGTTCTGATTGGACAAGCCTGTCAAGCTTGTAGTTCCAATATGATGAGCATGATTAGATCAGATGAGCATAGTCACCTGGGTATGGCCATACACTATTCTCAATCATCTCATTCAGGGGGGCCCCTTTAGAACACCACACTCCTTGAACAAGGAGACGGCAATCCTTTATCTATCACTAGTGTCCTAACCTGACTCATGATCATTATCCAAGATAGTCTAGAACCATTATATTTCAAATGATATTGAACTACCTCAAAACAATGACATTCATCATTTAGAAACACAAGTGATCTCAAGTCAAAGGACATGTGCCACTTGTAGCATACAAGGATTATTCACATTGTGACAAGCAATTGAATATCCTAGTAGGGTCTGTCCAGTACATCCAATGTACCCATGAGTCTACATCTTATTCCATGCTCGAAGCATCCTATAAGATTAGAACACATATTAGTCTAAACCATATCAAGGCTGTCTCATGTTCACCAAGATATATCGACTAAGGACATCAGTGCATGTCAGCCTAGCTGAACAGCTTTGAGACATTATTCAGTAGTACACTTATTACAGCAGACAAGGTAACAACCTGAATAACAACCATTGCCTTTATAAACTTAAGAGTTTATACAATGATACTATTACAATCCCAAGGCCTCAAACATTAGCCTTAAGGGCATACCCCAACAAGCATCCCCCAAAGAAAATAGAGTTCATGTTGACGGACCATGCTGTAGGAACCCCTAATAAGGGGGGGGGGAAACCCTATACATGCGCAATCTAGCATGCAATGCGGAAAAAGGGCTTCTAAAGATCGCATATGAACTATATAATCAACTTAAACCAACTTAAGATCATGATATGATCTTACCATTGCCATGGATGGAAGGCGGCTTGGAAGAAGAAAACAAGGTTGATCTCCTCCAAAAGGTGCGCACACAAGAAGACAAAGACTACTCCCTTCTCAACTTTGTGCTAGCAAAAGCTTCAAGGGGTCTTATCGCATGAAGGAGATGATGAACTCTTGGCCGATCTTTCTTCTCGTCACTTTCACCACACAAGAAAGTGTGTGTCGTCGAGAGCAAGATGATGGAGAGGAGCGTTAGCCAAACTTGTGATCGAATGTGGAGACATTCATCACAATTGTCAAACCGAAATGCCATAAATGGCAAGTCATCAAAGCTTGCGTTATGCGTTCACATGAAGTGAACCAAACGCATAGCTCTCCTCTCAAATGAACCAAGCGCTCACATGTGAGCCGGTTCAATTCAATTGGTCCAATGACCAAACCAAATCAGCCCAATAATCGGTTCAGACCAAATTAAACCCTAAGGTTCAAAATCTGACCGTTCATCCTTTTAATGCTCTTGATCTCTTCGATCTAGCATCCACACTCTCGATCTAAGCTTACCGATCTCAAGCCCTAATCAATCAAACATGATCAGACTGGATCTCACTTACAATCAGAGTTTAATCTCCTTTAAACTGAACTCGAACAATTCAGTCCACACGATCTGACTTAAGTAGCCATATCATCAAATTGTGCGACCCTAAGGGTTTCCTTTAAATGTCGGTAACGATAACTTACGTTATCACGATCAGCGAGGGGTATCTAGCAACACATCACTGTCTCCCGATATAAAGGAAAGAGTCTTCCAAGACTCCACCCAACCACAGCATAAGTGTGAATCAACTCACTAGGCATGCATGATTCCTTTGCCACTGGATGTTCTTATTGGACAAGCATGTCAAGCCTGTAACTCCAATACGATGAGCATGATTAGATCAGATGCACATAGTCATCTGGGTATGGCCATACACTTCCTCAATCATCTCATATAGGGGGGCCCTTTAGAACATCACACTCCTTAAACAAGGAGACGGCAATCCTTTATCTATCACAAGTGCCCTAACCTGACTCAAGCTCACCATCCAAGATAGTCTATAATCATTATGTTTCAAATGATATTGAACTACCTCAAAACAATGACAATCATCATTTAGAAACATAAGTGATCTCAAGTCAAAGGACATGTGCCACTTAGTGCTTACAAGGATCATTCACATTGTGACAAGCAATGGAATATCCGAGTAGGGTCTGTCCAGTACATCCAATGTACCCATGAGTCTACATCTTATTCCATGCTCGAAGCATCCTATAAGATTAGCACTCATATCAGTCTCAATCATATCAAGGCTGTATCATGTTCACCAAGATATCTCGACTAAGGACATATAGCCTGTCAGCCTAGCTGAACAGCTTTGAGACATTATTCAGAAGTACACTTATTACAGCAGACAAGGTAACAACCTGAATAATAACCATGCCTTTATAAACTTAAGAGTTTATTACATGATACTTATACAATCCCAAGGCCTCAAACATTAGCCTTAAGGGCATACCCCAACAATCTCCCACTTGCACTTAATCTAATGGTTGAGAAATCTCAAACCCATATTATTACAGTGCTTCTCATGCTTCTGCTGCGCCAGAGGCTTGGTAAGTGGGTCTGCCAGATTGTCATCTGTATGAACCTTGCATATTTTGATCTCGCCACGATCAATGATCTCCCGGATCAAGTGAAACCGTCTCTGTATGTGCTTGGACTTCTGGTGCGACCGCGGTTCCTTTGCTTGTGCAATTGCTCCAGTGTTATCACAGAAGATAACCAAAGGATCAGCACTCGAAGGAACGACACCAAGTTCTCTCACGAACTTACGAATCCACACTGCCTCCTTAGATGCTTCCGAGGCTGCAACATACTCGGCTTCTGTTGTGGAATCAGCAACAGTTGACTGTTTGAAACTCTTCCACACCACTGCTCCACCATTCAAGCTAAAAATATAGCCTGACTGCGATCAGAAATCATCCTGGTCCGACTGGAACGAAGCGTCAGTATATCCCTCTATACTGAGTTCTTCCTGACCACCATATATCAAGAACATATCTTTGGTCCTCCGCAGATATTTTAAAATGTTCTTGACCGCAATCCAGTGCGCCAATCCTGGATTACTTTGGAATCGACTGGTCACGCTTAACCCGTAAGCGACGTCTGGGCGAGTACACAACATCGCATACATAATGGACCCAATAGCCGAAGCATAAGGCGTATTGTCCATTTCATCTTTCTCAGTCTGTGTTTGTGGACACTGACTCTTTGAAAGATTCAGACCATGTCTGACTGGAAGATATCCACGTTTAGAATTCTCTAAATGGAATCTCTCCAGGACCTTATCGATGTAAGTACTCTGGCACAGCCCGAGAAGCCTCTTAGATCTATCTCTGCAGATCTTCACACCTAGTACATAGGCTGCTTCTCCTAAATCTTTCATCTGAAAACATTTTCCTAACCATGCCTTAACAGCATGCAGTTCAGGAATATCGTTTCCAATGATTAAGATATCATCGACGTAGAGGATTAGGAATGTAATTACGCTCCCACTAAACCTCTTATATACACACGGGTCATCCTCGTTCTTGATGAAACCAAACTCAGAGATTGATTCATCAAAACGAATGTTCCAGCTTCTTGATGCTTGTTTCAGCCCATAAATGGACTTCTTTAACTTGCATATTTTATGACGATCTGATGGATTAGTGAAACCTTCCGGTTGTGTCATATACACATCCTCGTCCAGATTTCCATTGAGGAAAGCTGTTTTCACATCCATCTGCCAGATCTCATAATCGTAATATGCTGCTATCGCGAAAAGAATCCGAATAGACTTAAACATGGCTACAGGTGAGAAAGTTTCATCATAATCTAACCCGTAGATTTGTTTGAAACCTTTCGCAACTAGCCTGCCCTTATAGGTAACCACGTTACCATCCATGTCAATCTTCTTCTTGAAGATCCATTTACAGCCTATAGGGATTACTCCCGGAGGCGGATCAACCAAATCCCAAACTTGGTTATCTGACATGGAGTCCATCTCGGCTCGCATAGCATCAAGCCATCTAGCTGACTCCGGTCCACTGACCGCATCCGCATAAGTTAGGGGTTCATCATTTTCAATGATATAGACTCCGTCATAGCGCTCAGGCTGTCGACGGATCCTTCCCGATCTTCGCGGTTCCCGTGTTATTTGAGCCTCAGGTTGTTCAGTAACCTGTTCTACCGGCTCAGGCTCATCCAACTGTGCTTGACTACTTTGTCCTTCCTTTGGATTCTCATCCAGCTTTATTTCTCTCCCACTGGCCTCTTGCAGAAGAAATTCCTTCTCAAGAAATATGGCCGTCCGAGCAACAAACACCTTGTTCTCTTTGGGATCGTAGAAATAATAACCCTTCGTTTCCTTAGGGTAACCGACAAAGATGCATTTGTCAGATCTGCTCTCTAGTTTCCCAGAGGCGAGCTTTTTGACATAAGCCTTGCAACCCCAGATCCTGATAAATGTCAAGCTAGGCTGTTTCCCATACCATAACTCATATGGCGTCTTTGAAACTGCCTTGGATGGCACTCGGTTTAGTACCTTTGCAGCTGTTTCCAGTGCAAAACCCCAAAAGGAATATGGAAGAGTAGCCTGACTCATCATAGAACGAACCATATCAAGTAACGTTCTATTTCTCCTCTCGGACACACCATTCCACTGCGGTGTTCCTGGCGGAGTGAGCTGTGAGATAATCCCACACTCCTTCAGATAGTCAGTAAACGTATGACTCAGGTATTCTCCACCTCGATCAGAACGAAGTGCCTTGATATTTCGGCCTAACTGATTTTGTACTTCATTTTTGAACTCTTTGAACTTGTCAAAAGATTCACTTTTATGTCTCATTAAATAGACATATCCATACCTACTGAAATCATCAGTAAAGGTAATGAAGTACTGATAGCCACCTCTGGCATGTTTACTAAATGGCCCACACACATCACTGTGTATAAGGTCCAGTAAACCTGAAGTCCTTTGACCTTTGTGAGGAAAAGGTGACTTCGTCATTTTACCCATCAAACAAGCTTTGCATGTATCAATCTCCCCATTGGAGAATGATCCCAGCAGTCCATGATCATGCAACCGCTTAATGCGCTTCTCGTTTATATGGCCTAAACGACTATGCCATAACAAGGTGCTGTCATCAGCATACTTGGCTTTCTTATTATCAATGTTTTGTATAGAATTTTCCATGTCCAACATGTATAACCCATTGTTAATTGAACCAGTTGCATACACAATATTATCTAGAGATAAAACACACTTTGAAATATTGCATTCAAAGGCAAATCCTTTCCTGACAAGAGCAGGAATAGAGATAATATTCTTTGTGATACTTGGTACAAAATAACAATTGTTTAATTCTAATACAATGCCAGATGGTAAAGTAATGAAATAGTCTCCTACAGCAACAGCAGCAACCCGTGCCCCGTTTCCAACTCGTAGGTCTACCTCATGCTGTCCCACCTGCCTTCTTCTCTTGAGTTCCTGCACATTTGAACAAATGTGAACTCCACATGCAGTGTCCAACACCCATGATATAGTAGAAGAAGATAACATGACCTCAGTCACATATATACCTGAGCCAGAAGCGATGCTTCCCCTCTTATCTCCTTGGAGCGCTTTACAGTCCTTTTTCCAGTGACCCAGCTGGCCACAGTGGAAACACCTGTTGTCCTTCGACCGCTTCACCTTCTGTTTCAGGGCCTTACTGTAGTTCTTGACAGGGGCCTTGCCCTTCTTCCCCTTCTTCTTGTTCCTAGAAGGAACCATCAAGACAGAGGTTGAAGGCTTACCCTTCAGAGTTTCCTCAGTAGTCAAGAGCATATTCAGCAGCTCTGCCGGCGTACAATCGATTTTGTTCATATTAAAGTTAATGATGAACGCATCGAAAGAAGGCGGGAGAGACTGCAGAATAATATCCACAGCAAGCTCCTGGTTGATGGTATGCCCCAGTTTCTCCAGAGCCTCCTTGTGCCCAATCATCTTGAGCACGTGAGCTCCCACTGGGCTCCCCTCAGCCAGTTTGCTCTGAAAGAAGAGCTTCGTCAGATTATAGCGCTCAGTCCTCGCCTGTGCAGCATACAGCATCTTGAGGTTCGCTATAATCTCTATAGCCGACATATCCTCATGCTGACGCTGCAGCGGTGGCGTCATAGACGCTAGCATCAGGCAAGCGACATCAATGCTATCATTGACGTGCTTTTCGTAGGCATCCCGAACCGCCCTTGCGGCGTTCGGAGCGGGCTGCGGCGGTATCGCCGTCTCGAGGACATACAGTTTCCTCTCTGCCTTAAGAACGATCTTAAGGTGTCCAAACCAGTCAGAGAAGTTCGGCCCAGCAAACTTCTCCCTTTCCAGTAGGGATCGCACATTGAAGCTCATGGTGTTCGTTGCTGCAGGAATCTACAACAAGCAAGAACAGCAAGGTCAGTATCAATGTTCAGAATCAATCCAGGACTTAAGAAAGATTCTTTTCTCACTATTTTGTCTGACTGAAAAATCCAGTAAACAGTCCGAAAGAGTAACACTCTTTTAGTGAGATGGGATCTAGATTTCATACTTGGTCTCCGCGTCCCGCTCAGGCGAGATAAGTTGCACAGAGATGACAAGCACTAATTTCTGGTAGGCTGTCCCAGCCAATCGCCAACCCGTGCGATTCCCCTTCATCTTGGCAATCCAGCAGACTGTGCCAACTGAGTTGGTACAACACAGTCTCTGATCCCAGAGATGGCTGCCTCCATGCGCTACCATATGCGCCACATATGTAGCCTACATGGTCAAGCTGACCCGACCTACTCCCTGGACCACCACGTGCTATGCTGAGCAACGAGAGGGGATAAATCCCAACTCTGTAACACGCAGGTGAAATCCAGCACCGTCTGAAGATAGATGGACGTGCCCACTGAGTGGGTTCAACACGGCTCCAACGATAATCAGAAAGGTGAGGTTTCGCGTCAGAAGGCTTATCGAGCTTGATATGTTAGCGTTGGATTTTAACGGTCTTTTATCTTCTTACTATCAGGCATATCCTATGGCTATAGTAGAAGATAAACTTAAACATGCAATTCTAATTATTAGCAATAAGTAGAAAGCATGATCTTATGTGGTAAAAGCCCATGAACCCTAGTAAGACCTTAATTTTACTTAAGTCTTCACTCGAGCTCCTTGGCATCTCATCTGGTCCAACCTAGGGCCCTAGCGCCAAGAGCACCTCAGGTGCACCACCAGGTGAATGCCCCTCTTGGATGTGTGCTTTTGTGCTCTTGTCTAATCAAAGTACATTTGATCTATCTAGACAAGGTTGACTCGCAGGTCAACAACATATTATAAATTAAGTACAATGTGATTCGCAGATCACAAATTAATTTACAATTTTTAAATCCAGGCACGCAGGCCCCAGCACAGCACACAAATGGGCAACCCACATAAGACTAAATAAACAAGCATATGGTTCAATCAACATGTGATCCAATCAAGAAATTAAAATTTTGAAAAAACCCCATGGCATCAATTTTAATTTCCTTATGAGCCCTACAACCTTACAATGGTCCATTGATGGGGATCCACTCATCCATCTAGTTAGATCTTTTGCCCTTGCATGCACCGAGTCCTAACTGACCCGTGTTGACCTGATGGTCAACCATGCATGCGTCAAGGGCTGAACCACCCTCATGAGTTTTGGCAAGCGGGTGTGACCCCGGGCCTAACTCAAGTATGTTCAGTAATTGTCTCAACCAGACCTCGCTACACGCCTTTGATGCAGTCAACCTATAGCCACCTCGTGCTTGCGCACAGGTGCTATCTGGTCGACCCATCTAGGCTGTCAGATGGTCTGATCAGACTAGCTTGATCTATACTAGATGATGCCTTCAACCCCATCAACCCATTTAAGGATTTAATGTAGTGGCACCTTAGATCTAATCAACCGCGCAAGATGTAAGTTTTGTAAAACACTTAGAGCATGCGCAAACATACAAACAAAGTTGATAACCCTTAGATCTAAGGGGGTCCCCTTCAAGGGGGAGCGCAAACTTTAGGGGGTCCCCTTCAAGGGGGAGCGCATACATAGCCCATGATACAAGCGCAATCTACATGTTAGCATGATACAAGCGCAATCTACATGTTAACATGATACAAGCGCAATCTACATGTACATGTAACCATGCATCATGAAAACAAAGCATCAAGTAAGCGCAAGAAGCATGGATCACAAACACTTCTAGCAATCATATAGATCATATGGAGAGCCTAGCTCTGATACCAGTTGTAGGAACCCCTAATAAGGGGGGGGGGAACCCTATACATGCGCAATCTAGCATGCAATGCGGAAAAAGGGCTTCTAAAGATCGCATATGAACTATATAATCAACTTAAACCAACTTAAGATCATGATATGATCTTACCATTGCCATGGATGGAAGGCGGCTTGGAAGAAGAAAACAAGGTTGATCTCCTCCAAAAGGTGCGCACACAAGAAGACAAAGACTACTCCCTTCTCAACTTTGTGCTAGCAAAAGCTTCAAGGGGTCTTATCGCATGAAGGAGATGATGAACTCTTGGCCGATCTTTCTTCTCGTCACTTTCACCACACAAGAAAGTGTGTGTCGTCGAGAGCAAGATGATGGAGAGGAGCGTTAGCCAAACTTGTGATCGAATGTGGAGACATTCATCACAATTGTCAAACCGAAATGCCATAAATGGCAAGTCATCAAAGCTTGCGTTATGCGTTCACATGAAGTGAACCAAACGCATAGCTCTCCTCTCAAATGAACCAAGCGCTCACATGTGAGCCGGTTCAATTCAATTGGTCCAATGACCAAACCAAATCAGCCCAATAATCGGTTCAGACCAAATTAAACCCTAAGGTTCAAAATCTGACCGTTCATCCTTTTAATGCTCTTGATCTCTTCGATCTAGCATCCACACTCTCGATCTAAGCTTACCGATCTCAAGCCCTAATCAATCAAACATGATCAGACTGGATCTCACTTACAATCAGAGTTTAATATCCTTTAAACTGAACTCGAACAATTCAGTCCACACGATCTGACTTAAGTAGCCATATCATCAAATTGTGCGACCCTAAGGGTTTCCTTTAAATGTCGGTAACGATAACTTACGTTATCACGATCAGCGAGGGGTATCTAGCAACACATCACTGTCTCCCGATATAAAGGAAAGAGTCTTCCAAGACTCCACCCAACCACAGCATAAGTGTGAATCAACTCACTAGGCATGCATGATTCCTTTGCCACTGGATGTTCTTATTGGACAAGCATGTCAAGCCTGTAACTCCAATACGATGAGCATGATTAGATCAGATGCACATAGTCATCTGGGTATGGCCATACACTTCCTCAATCATCTCATATAGGGGGGCCCTTTAGAACATCACACTCCTTAAACAAGGAGACGGCAATCCTTTATCTATCACAAGTGCCCTAACCTGACTCAAGCTCACCATCCAAGATAGTCTATAATCATTATGTTTCAAATGATATTGAACTACCTCAAAACAATGACAATCATCATTTAGAAACATAAGTGATCTCAAGTCAAAGGACATGTGCCACTTAGTGCTTACAAGGATCATTCACATTGTGACAAGCAATGGAATATCCGAGTAGGGTCTGTCCAGTACATCCAATGTACCCATGAGTCTACATCTTATTCCATGCTCGAAGCATCCTATAAGATTAGCACTCATATCAGTCTCAATCATATCAAGGCTGTCTCATGTTCACCAAGATATCTCGACTAAGGACATATAGCCTGTCAGCCTAGCTGAACAGCTTTGAGACATTATTCAGAAGTACACTTATTACAGCAGACAAGGTAACAACCTGAATAATAACCATGCCTTTATAAACTTAAGAGTTTATTACATGATACTTATACAATCCCAAGGCCTCAAACATTAGCCTTAAGGGCATACCCCAACACATGCCATCACTTTCTCCTCTACCGAATACTGTGTGTGCCAGAACCCTGTGAGCATACCTAATGCAAGGGTTCATGATCTTACTAGCTCTGGCAGAAACAACATAGAAGCGGTTCTCATTTGTGATCTAGTTCCAAAATATGTTCTCCATGAATCCTAGGGGTATCTCAGTGTATCCTCCTGTGCTCAGTCCAAAGATGTCTCTAACTTTCTGCAGTGTTAGCTTCCGTTCCTCATTTGCTAATCTGAAAGTAATTTCCCCATCAGCAGGGCCATTGGAATACTCTTTTAAGTCTATGATCAAACTGCTCAATAATTCAAAAACAAGTGGAAGATAGGTGTGCGGAGTCATCTAGAAGAACTTCCTGGCTTGGATTCTCTCAAACATCCAAAGCACATCATCATAAAGCCCCAAGGCTTCAAGAGTCCTCTGATCAACATACTTGGTATTGACGATTCTTCTTTCCAACAATTTATTGTATCTAGATTCCTGCATTTCGTTCCTGAATATGATTCCATGGGGGTTTTGTGGCTGAGATGGCTCTGCAGGGGCTTTCCCTTTCCTCCTTGGAAAAATTGCTTCTGTCCTTGGTACCATGAATGTATACACAAACTGCAAACTCACAATTTAATGACAACATAACAATATAACAGTTCAAATCTGTTAGGGAATACCAGGTGTAATTTTAAAATTTTGCAGTCATTACACCCGAAACATAAAAATTTAATGACAACATAAAAATTGCTTCTGTCCTTGGTGCCAGGACACAGCGGAAGAATCATTACACCCGATGAAGAGTCCCCTTCAAGGGGGAGCGCAAGGGGGTGAAACCCTATGGATGGCGCATCTTTGATTTTTAAGCGGAAGCAAGGGTTTCAAGGGATCGGCTACATGATATATGATCAACTAACATAAAGCTTGATAAAATCTACAAAGGATCATACCAATGCCATAGTTTCGATGGCGCCTTGGAAGCAAAGGCGCAAGTGCTCCTTCTCCAAAGAGGACGCACACAAGAGGATGAAGATGGCTACTTCTTGGTGTTCTTTGTGCTAGCAAAGACCTCCAAGGTGTGCTTGTCGCATGAAGGTGATGAGAAAAAGCTTGGCCGAGCCTCCCTCCTCTTCCTTGGCGTCAACACTCTCGCATACCAAAGTGGAGATGCGATTAGACCAAGAGGAGAAGCGTTAGGCGTTTCTCTTAGGAGATGGCGTTACATGACTTCCAATTATGGAAAGTCATGAAGCCATGAGCTCCCACTCCAAGCAAACCGCCCAAAATGCCTTATGGATCGAACCATGCGTTCACCCATGTGAACCGGTTCAATCCAAATTGGTCCAAACCAATTTGGTTCAAAGACCACATGAAACCAGCCCAAGCCATGGTCTAGATCTCTCTGAACCAAAATGGTTCAAGATCTAACCGTTGATCTCTTGACGCTTCTAATCTCACCGATCTAGCATCACTACTCTCGATCGAAGCTTACCGATCTCAAGCCCTAATCAATCACACATGATCAGACCAGATCTCACTTACAATCAGAGTTTAAATCCCTTTAAACTGAACCGAAATAATTCAGTCCACACGATCAGACTTAAGTAAGCCATATCATCAAATTGTGCGACCCTAAGGGTTTCCTTTAGATGTCGGTAACGATAACTAACGTTATCACGATCAGTGAGGGGTATCTAGCAACACATCACTGTCTCCCAATATAAAGGAAAGAGTCTTCCAAGACTACACCCAAACCACAGCACAAGGGTGAATGCACTTCACTAGGCATACATGTTTCCTTTGCCACTGGATGTTCTTATTGGACAAGCGTGTCAAGCCTGTAGCTCCAATATGATGAGCATGATTAGATCTGATGAACATAGTCACCAGGGTATGGCCATACACTTTCTCAATCATCGCATAAGGGGGGCCCCTTTAGAACATCTCACTCCTTGAACAAGGAGACGGCAATCCTGTATCTATCACGAGTGCCCTAACCTGACTCAAGCTCACCATCCAAGATAGTCAATAATCATTATGTTTCAAATGATATCGAACTACCTCAAAACAATGACAATCATCATTTAGAAACACAAGTGATCTCAAGTCAGAGGACATGTGCCACTTGATGCAAACAAGGATTATTCACATTGTGACAAGCAATTGAATATCCTACTAGGGTCTGTCCAGTACATCCAATGTACCCATGAGTCTACATCTTATTCCATGCTCGAAGCATCCTATAAGATTAGAATACATATTAGTCTTAACCATATCAAGGCTGTCTCATGTTCACCAAGATATCTCAACTAAGGACTTTATAGCATGTCAGCCCAGCTGAACAGCTTTGAGACATTATTCAGAAGTACACTAATTGCAGCAGAGAAGGTAACAACCTGAATAATAACCATGCCTTTATAAACACAAGAGTTTATTACATGATACTGATACAATCCCAAGGCCTCAAACATTAGCCTTAAGGGCATACCCCAACAATCTCCCACTTGCACTTAATCTAATGGTTGAGAAATCTCAAACCCATATTATTACAGTGCTTCTCATGCTTCTGCTGCGCCAGAGGCTTGGTAAGCGGGTCAGCTAGATTGTCATCTGTATGAACCTTGCATATTTTGATCTCGCCACGATCAATGATCTCCCGGATCAAGTGAAACCGTCTCTGTATGTGCTTGGACTTCTGGTGCGACCGTGGTTCCTTTGCTTGTGCGATTGCTCCAGTGTTATCACAGAAGATAACCAAAGGATCTGCACTCGAAGGAACGACACCAAGTTCTCTCACGAACTTACGAATCCACACTGCCTCCTTGGATGCTTCCGAGGCTGCAACATACTCGGCTTCTGTTGTGGAATTAGCAACAGTTGACTATTTGAAACTCTTCCACACCACTGCTCCACCATTCAAGCTAAAAACATAGCCTGATTGCGATCGGAAATCATCCTGGTCCGACTGGAACGAAGCGTCAGTATATCCTTCTATACTGAGTTCTTCCTGACCACCATGTATCAAGAACATATCTTTGGTCCTCCGCAGATATTTTAAGATGTTCTTGACTGCAATCCAGTGTGCCTGTCCTGGATTACTTTGGAAACAACTGGTTACGCTTAACCCGTAAGCGACGTCTGGGCAAGTACACAACATCGCATACATAATGGACCCAATAGCCGAAGCATAAGGCGTATTGTCCATTTCATCTTTTTCAGTCTGTGTTTGTGGACACTGACTCTTCGAAAGATTCAGACCATGTCTGACTGGAAGATATCCTCTTTTAGAATTCTCTAAATGAAATCTCTCCAGGACTTTATCGATGTAAGTACTCTGGCACAGCCCGAGAAGCCTCTTAGATCTATCCCTGTAGATCTTCACACCTAATACATAGGCTGCTTCTCCTAAATCTTTCATCTGGAAACATTTCCTTAGCCATGCCTTAACCGCATGCATTTCAGGAATATCATTTCCAATGATCAAGATGTCATCGACGTAGAGGACTAGGAATGTAATCACGCTCCCACTAAACCTCTTATATACACATGGGTCGTCCTCGTTCTTGATGAAACCAAACTCAGAGATTGATTCATCAAAACGAATATTCCAGCTCCTAGATGCTTGCTTAAGTCCATAAATGGACTTCTTTAACTTGCATATTTTATGACGATCTGATGGATTAGTGAAACCTTCAGGTTGTGTCATATACACATCCTCATTAAGATTTCCATTAAGGAAAGCTGTCTTCACATCCATCTGCCAGATCTCATAATCGTAATATGCAGCTATCGCGAAAAGAATCCGAATAGACTTAAACATGGCTACAGGAGAGAAAGTTTCATCATAATCTATCCCGTAGATTTGTTTGAAACCTTTCGCAACTAGCCTGCCTTTATAGGTAACTATGTTACCATCCATGTCAATCTTCTTCTTGAAGATCCATTTACAGCCTATAGGGATTACTCCCGGAGGCGGATCAACCAAATCCCAGACTTGGTTATCTGACATGGAGTCCATCTCGGCTCGCATAGCTTCAAGCCATCTAGCTGACTCCGGTCCACTGACCGCATCCGCATATGTGAGGGGTTCATCATTATCAATGATGTAGACTCCGTCATAGCGCTCAGGCTGTCGACGGATCCTTCCCGATCTACGCGGTTCCCGGGATATCTGAGCCTCAGGTTGTTCAGTAACCTGTTCTACCGGCTCAGGCACATCCAACTGTGCTTGACTACTTTGTCCTTCCTCTGGATTCTCATCCAGTTTTATTTCTCTCCCACTGGCCTCTTGCAGAAGAAACTCCTTCTCAAGAAATATGGCCGTCCGAGCAACAAATACTTTGTTCTCTTTGGGATCGTAGAAATAATAACCCTTAGTTTCCTTAGGGTAACCGACAAAGATACATTTGTCAGATCTGCTCTCTAGTTTCCCAGAGGCGAGCTTTTTGACATAAGCCTCGCAACCCCAGATCCTGATAAATGTCAAGCTCGGCTGTTTCCCATACCATAACTCGTATGGAGTCTTAGAAACTGCCTTGGATGGCACTCGGTTTAGTACCTTTGCAGTTGTTTCCAGTGCAAATCCCCAAAAGGAGTATGGAAGAGTAGCCTGACTCATCATAGAACGAACCATATCAAGTAACGTTCTATTTCTCCTCTCGGACACACCATTCCATTGCGGTGTTCCTGGCGGAGTGAGCTGTGAGATAATCCCACACTCCTTCAGATAGTCAGTAAACGTATGACTCAAGTATTCTCCACCTCGATCAGAATGAAGTGCCTTGATATTTCGGCCTAGCTGATTCTGTACTTCATTCTTGAACTCTTTGAACTTGTCAAAAGATTCACTCTTATGTCTCATTAGATAGACATAACCATATCTACTGAAATCATCAGTAAATGTAATGAAGTACTGATAGCCACCTCTGGCATGTTTACTAAATGGCCCACACACGTCACTGTGTATAAGGTCAAGTAGACCTGAAGCCCTTTGACCTTTGTGAGGAAAAGGTGACTTCGTCATTTTACCCATCAAACAAGCTTTGCATGTATCAATCTCCTCATAGGAGAATGATCCCAGCAGTCCATGATCATGCAACCGCTTAATGCACTTCTTGTTAATATGGCCTAAACGACTATGCCATAACAAGGTGCTGTCATCAGCATACTTGGCTTTCTTATTATCAATGTTTTGTATAGAATATTCCATGTCCAATATGAATAACCCATTGTTAATTGAACCAGTAGCATAGACAATATTATCAAGAGTAAGATAACACTTTGAAATCTTGCATTCAAAGGAAAACCCTTTCCTGACAAGAGCAGGAATAGAGATAATATTTTTGGTGATACTAGGTACAAAATAACAATTGTTTAATTCCAATACAATGCCAGATGGTAAAGAAATGAAATAGTCTCCTACAGCAACAGCAGCAACCCGTGCCCCGTTTCCAACGCGTAGGTCTACCTCATGCTGTCCCACCTGCCTTCTTCTCTTGAGTTCCTGTACATTTGAACAAATGTGAACTCCACATGCAGTGTCCAACACCCAGGAAATAGAAGAAGATGAAACCATGACTTCCGTCACGTAAATACCTGAGCCAGAAGCGATGCTTCCCCTCTTGTCTCCTTGGAGCGCTTTACAGTCCTTTTTCCAGTGACCCAGCTGGCCACAGTGGAAACACCTGTTGTCCTTTGACCGCTTCACCTTTTGTTTCAGCGCCTTACTGTAGTTCTTGACAGGGGCTTTGCCCTTCTTCCCCTTCTTCTTGTTCCTAGAAGGAACCATTAAGACAGAGGTTGAAGGCTTTCCCTTCAGAGTTTCCTCAGTAGTCAAGAGCATATTCAGCAGCTCTGCCGGAGTACAATCGATTTTGTTCATATTAAAGTTAATGATGAACGCATCGAAAGAAGGCGGAAGAGACTGCATAATAATATCTACAGCAAGCTCCTGGTTGATGGTATGCCCCAGTTTCTCCAGAGCCTCCTTGTGCCCAATCATCTTGAGCACGTGAGCTCCCACTGGGCTCCCTTCAGCCAGTTTGCTCTAAAAGAAAAGCTTTGTCAGATTATAGCGTTCTGTCCTCGCCTGTGCAGCATACAGCATCTTGAGGTTCGCTATAATCTCTATAGCCGACATATCCTCATGCTGACGCTGCAGCGGTGGCGTCATAGACGCTAGCATCAGGCAAGCGACATCAATGCTATCATTGACGTGCTTTTCATAGGCATCACGAACCGCCCTTGCGGCGTTCGCAGAGGGTTGAGGCGGCACAGCCGTCTCGAGGACATACAGTTTCCTCTCTGCCTTAAGAACGATCTTAAGGTGTCCGAACCAGTCTGAGAAGTTTGGCCCAGCAAACTTCTCCCTTTCCAGTAGGGATCGCACATTGAAGCTCATGGTGTTCGTTGCTGCAGGAATCTACAACAATGCAAGAACAGCAAGGTCAGTATCAATGTATAGAATCAATCCAGGACTTAAGAAAGATTCTTTTTCTCACTATTTTATCTGGCTGAAAAATCCAGCAAAATAGCCCGAAAGAGTAGAACTCTTTTAGTGAGATGGGATCCAGATTTCATACTTGGTCTCCGCGTCCCGCTCAGGCGAGATAAGATGCACAGAGAGTACAAGCACTAATTTCTGGTAGGCAGTCCCTGCCAATCGCCAACCCGTGCGATTCCCCTTCATCTAGGCAATCCAGCAGACTGTGCCAACTGAGTTGGTACAACACAATCTCTGACCCCACAGATGGCTGCCTCCATGTGCTACCATATGCGCCACATATGTAGCCTACATGGTCAAGCTGACCCGACCTACTCCCTGGACCACCACGTGCTATGCTGAGCAACGAGAAGCGATAAATCCCTTCTCTGTAACACGCAGGTGTAATCCAGCACCGTCTGAAGATAGATGGACGTGCCCACTGAGTGGGTACAACACGGCTCCAACGATAGTCAGAACAGTGAGGTTTCGCGTCAGAAGGCATTACGTGCTTGATATTTTAGCGTTTGGATTTTAACGGTCTTTTATCTTCTTACTATCAGGCAAATCCTATGGCTATAGCAGAAGATAAATAAATCATGCTGTTCTACTTATATAAACAATAACAGAAAGCATGGATCTTATGTGGTAAAAGCCCATAGCCTAAGTAAGACCTTAAGATACTTAAGTCTTCACTTGCTCTTCTTGGGTCTTTAGCATCTCATCTGGTCCAACCCAGGGCCCTTGCGCCAAGAGCACCTCAGGTGCGCCACCAGCTGAATGCCCCTCCGGGATGTGTGCCTTTGTGCTCTTGTCTAATCAAAATACATTTTGATCTATCTAGACAAGTTTGTCTCACAGGTCAATTATACAATAAATTAATTAAAAAGTGATTCGCAGATCACAATAATATTAATTTACAGGTTTAATTCCAGGCACGCAGGCCCCAGCACAGCACACATTAAATTGGGCACCCACATAAGAATAAATAAACAAGCATAGGCATCAATCAACATGTGATCCAATTAAAAGAAAATAAAATTTTGAAAACCCCATTGGCATCAATTTTAATTTTCTTATGTGCCCTACAACCTTACAACGGTCCATTGATAGGGATCCACTCATCCATCTTGTTAGATCCATGCCCCTGCATGCACCAAGTCCTAACTGACTCGAGTTGACCTAATGGTCAACCATGCATGCGCCAAGGGCTGAACAACCTTCAAGAGTTCTGGCAAGCGGGTGTGACCCCGGACTAACTCAAGAGTGTTCACTGGTTGTCTCAACCAGACCTCGCTACACGCCTGTGATGCAGTCGACCTATAGCCACCTCGTGCTTGCGCACAGGTGCCATCTGGTCGACCCATCTAGGCTGTCAGATGGTCTGATCAGACTAGTTTGATCTAATCTAGGGGATGACTTCAACCCCATTAACCCGTCTAAGGGTTTACAGTAGGCGCAACTTAGATCTAATCATAGGCGCGCAAGTGAAGGTTTGATAAAACAATAACATAAACCTAGCGCCACCATCAAGTCATGCCGCAAGCATGAACAAACAACATGCGCCAACATAAGTGTATTATATCCTATTTTTCGCATGATGAAACAACTAGATCTAATCACTTGCGCAAGCATGGATCACAAGAGCAAACATAGCAATCATATTAGCATGCATAAATCCTGCTCTGATACCAATTGAAGAGTCCCCTTCAAGGGGGAGCGCAAGGGGGTGAAACCCTATGGATGGCGCATCTTTGATTTTTAAGCGGAAGCAAGGGTTTCAAGGGATCGGCTGCATGATATATGATCAACTAACATAAAGCTTGATAAAATCTACAAAGGATCATACCAATGCCATAGTTTCGATGGCGCCTTGGAAGCAAAGGCGCAAGTGCTCCTTCTCCAAAGAGGACGCACACAAGAGGATGAAGATGGCTACTTCTTGGTGTTCTTTGTGCTAGCAAAGACCTCCAAGGTGTGCTTGTCGCATGAAGGTGATGAGAAAAAGCTTGGCCGAGCCTCCCTCCTCTTCCTTGGCGTCAACACTCTCGCATACCAAAGTGGAGATGCGATTAGACCAAGAGGAGAAGCATTAGGCGTTTCTCTTAGGAGATGGCGTTACATGACTTCCAATTATGGAAAGTCATGAAGCCATGCGCTCCCACTCCAAGCAAACCGCCCAAAACGCCTTATGGATCGAACCATGCGTTCACCCATGTGAACCGGTTCAATCCAAATTGGTCCAAACCAATTTGGTTCAAAGACCACATGAAACCAGCCCAAGCCATGGTCTAGATCTCTCTGAACCAAAATGGTTCAAGATCTAACCGTTGATCTCTTGACGCTTCTGATCTCACCGATCTAGCATCACTACTCTCGATCGAAGCTTACTGATCTCAAGCCCTAATCAATCACACATGATCAGACCAGATCTCACTTACAATCAGAGTTTAAATCCCTTTAAACTGAACCGAAACAATTCAGTCCACATGATCAGACTTAAGTAAGCCATATCATCAAATTGTGCGACCCTAAGGGTTTCCTTTAGATGTCGGTAACGATAACTAACGTTATCACGATCAGTGAGGGGTATCTAGCAACACATCACTGTCTCCCGATATAAAGGAAAGAGTCTTCCAAGACTACACCCAAACCACAGCACAAGGGTGAATGCACTTCACTAGGCATACATGTTTCCTTTGCCACTGGATGTTCTTATTGGACAAGCGTGTCAAGCCTGTAGCTCCAATATGATGAGCATGATTAGATCTGATGAACATAGTCACCAGGGTATGGCCATACACTTTCTCAATCATCTCATAAGGGGGGCCCCTTTAGAACATCTCACTCCTTGAGTCTACATCTTATTCCATGCTCGAAGCATCCTATAAGATTAGAATACATATTAGTCTTAACCATATCAAGGCTATCTCATGTTCACCAAGATATCTCGACTAAGGACTTTATAGCATGTCAGCCCAGCTGAACAGCTTTGAGACATTATTCAGAAGTACACTAATTGCAGCAGAGAAGGTAACAACCTGAATAATAACCATGCCTTTATAAACACAAGAGTTTATTACATGATACTGATACAATCCCAAGGCCTCAAACATTAGCCTTAAGGGCATACCCCAACACCCGAAACATATTCCGGTCCCAAGGATCCATGCGAGAGAGAAGACACAATGATGTGTTAGAGATGTACCTCTTTTGCTTGTCAAGTTGCCGAAGCCATGTTGAAGACGATCAAGTGCTCACCCTCTACAAGTATCCATGCGTCGACTCCTTGATCGTTGCTCCCTTCCACGCTTGGTGCTAGCCTCGGGAAGAGAATCAAGCCTTAGGGTTACTTCACTTCTCTTGCGCCACCTTCATGGAAGTTGCGCCAAGTGCAAGGAAGTAGCTACCAACTCCTTATCCTCTTCACTCCAAGAGAAGAGGGAGAAGAAGAGTTTCGGTCCTTAGGAAGAGTAAGAGGAAGTGGCACCACCAAGTCCTTCTCCAAGTCACGCCAAGAGGAGATGAAGAATAAGACTTGCGGCCACTGCTAGGAAGAAGGATTGCGCCACCTTGATGTTGTCACCCTTTACCCTTGCTCACGCCTCTCTATGTATGTTCACACCTCCAAGGAATCAAACCATTGAGAGGGGGCAGCTAGGGTCCCTTTTATAAGCCAAGAGGCGGTTTAGGGAGGGCCAAGATCATGCCAAGTGGGCGGCTAGGATGAGAGGGGTTTGTGTTAAGGAAAGTGTCAAAGACTTTTCCATAAACCTCATTCAACCTATCCTTATTTGCCCAATAGCCATATCAGCCCAAGACATGCCTTAGAGGCATTCTATCCATCCAAGGAGAAGGGCTAGGCGCAACATGTAAGAGGAATTTGGCTAGGGTAAGACATTGGGTGCATGTAGGGTTTATGAGGTAAGGAAAGTCTCCAAGACCTTGCCATAATCCTCATTCAACCTAACCATATGCGCCCAAGGACTTTCCTAAAAGTTCTCAAGTCATATCAGCCCCAACACTTACCATAGAGGCAAGATACCATCAAAGGATGAAGGGGGAGGCGCCACTTCCTTCCAAAGGAAGCAATTTATGCCACCCACACCCCATTATGCCCCTAGGCGCCAATGGGGTTGGGTTTCTCCCCATTATACCCTTTTAAGCCAATTCCCTCTTCATGACAACTTATTATTGGGCCTCATTGGATAATGAGCTAGCCCAAACTTCATGGCATGGGTTGATTAAGCCATTGGATCCAATCCAATGCAACCCTAATCCAAATGTGACCAATCTAAGTCAATTTCAGGTCACCCTGCCAAAAATGAAGTTTGGCTCCAATAACTTTCTTCCAACTCATCAGGCCCATTGGCGCTGATGAAATCTTCCAAATTGATCCAAGTTATCCAATAACTTAATCATAAGGCTTCTGATTAAAGCAACGTCAAGAGTCTATTGCGTGTGACCCCGTAGGATCCTTATGACGATGGCAATGATGTAAACATCATAAGTAGTGAGGGGTATCTAGCAACGCATCACTACTACCCATGTCATAGGACTTAAGTCATTATTGTTGGTGTATATGCCCTAGGACCTAGTTTTGGTCAACTTATGTACTACTTGACACTGATATTTATATATCATTCTGGCATTGTCGTTATCATTGTTTGATTACACCTGCGATTGTGTACTTACATGATAATGTCCCTGGAGATAGATTGGATCTGTGCTCGAATTATAATCCCCAGTCGATGTACCTTAGTGGATATGGGACAGCTATGGTACTTGTGAGACTGGTATGTGGGCTGGTTAGGCACGTGGTGCTAACGTGATGGGATCACCAAGCATGCAACATTCAAACGACGTGTTTCGAAAACATTTTGCTAGTTAAGTATAGCTTAATAAACCCCTTGTGCTAACGTAGTTTGAAAATAGCTTGTTTTAGCAAGTAATAGTGAAAACCGAAACTACTCAACAAGAGAATCCTAACATGCGCTTCTAGGTAAGATGAAACTTTGACAAGACTTAAGCATGCGGTTCTACAACATCAATAGATCTAGACATGCGATTCTATCATAAGAAGTAGAGCTACTCTAAGGGAGGAACTCACCTTGCACCCTTTGAGAATAGAAAGGGTGACCTTCCCTTTCTTCACCGGTCCAATGGTGGAAACTCACGAAGTAGGGCCCTATGAGCTTACAACCAAGACATTACAGCATCCCACACATGCGTGGGTGAGTTTAAAAGAATATTAAGAGGCCAATAACACAAGCACACCCAAGGGGGAGGGTAGCCTCCAAATTCCCTTGCTAACACATTTAGGGACTAACTAGTAAGAGGGGAAAGGGAGGGGATGAAGGTTGTATGCCCTTCTTGGCCTTGCGCCACCTGAGAAAATCAATTGTGAGTGTAGATGGTTGCTCAGGAACTTCAAGAAAACATCAACCAAGGTAGTAGAGGGACTTAGCTAACTTAAGGTGGTGACTTGATCTCGGCATGGGATTAATGACACCATCTTGAATCTCGGCTGTGCTCAGCTCCTCCTCTTGGGTTGAGGACTTGTCAAGGCTAAGGGGAGGAAGTGGCGTGAGCTCCCATCTTCAGGACAAGCGCAAATGGTGGAAGAAGATTGAAGAGCAAGAGGGGGTGGAATGGAACTCTCGGCAATGGTTGGAAGAGGGGAAGGGGCAGGTGACACACACCTTTCGAAGACTAACTTCAGAATTTGAAATTTCATTCAACACTAACTGATCACTTTACAAGAGGAATACATCATATAGGGGCTGCCAACGGTTGGCTTTCTTCATGACAAGTGAATGGACAAGAGCAGGTTGCATCCCCTTCCCTAAGTACATGACATGTTGACTGAACAGGAGCAGTTTGCTGGCGCATGTTGACTGACAGGAGCAGTTTGCTGGCGACTTTGAAGGAGCTGAAGGAGTTGTCATTCTTCAGTCAATGGATGCAGCATCTAGAAGAATGAAACTCTGCATTGTGGTGGCGTGTGCAGGCTTCTTCTTGGCAGGGGTGGTTGGCGAATGATGGGCTGAAAGAAGCTGGGAGTCTGCAGGAAATGGGGACAGCTTCTTGAGGCTGAAATTCTGCAAAGTTGCTGGCGCATGATGGCTGTAAGGGGCTGCAAAAGCTGGTGCATGAATGGTCTTGTCCTTCTTTGCTTCAAAGAGGAAGGGGCGGTTGGAGGTGGGGACAAATCCCCCCCCATGGCTGCCAACTAGGATGGTGGAGTGTTGGGTACTTGTGGTGATGCCTCTTTGAGTTGGATGGGCTGATTCTCTCTTGAGTTGGGCTGATGGGCTCATGGCATCTCTTGGAGTTGTCTTGGCTTGATTTTGACTTTTATCCCAAGATGAAGTTGACCTAGTCTATTACATCAATTTCATGCACTAACCTACTATACATAAGTGGCGGATCCTAGGCATGTAACTACATGGTGTAATTGGAGGGTGGATCTATCCTACCATATGATGCAAGTTATGCTAGGAGATCTAACTTAAAGGATGCATGCAATGCAAGGAATGAAAATCTAACTTAAAGATGCATGCAATGCAAGAGATGGAAATAACTTAAAGGATGCATGCAATGCAAGGAATGAAAATCTAACTTAAAGATGCATGCAATGCAAGAGATGGAAATTTAGGTGCCCTAGCTAGGGTAACCTTAAACTCCATTTGTATTTCCGTGGGTCATGTCGCCTCCCCACATCATAACGCAGACACATGAGTATATCATTGGGGATATACTGGATAGACCTGCTATGAGGCTATGACTTGGTGTCATGAGTTATCCTCATAAGTGACAGGAGATACATTGATCCCTTGACTTGAGGTCATTAATCATTCTATATGGTTAGGGACTTGCTTTGATACAACCTAACACCTTGCCGTAGCTGGGAGGTCATAACGGTTGTTATTGAGCATGTCACGACCCATATGAGAAGATCAATGGGCAGACATAGGATTTGCCCCTTCCCTAAGGAAGTATGATATCCATGGAGCTCCTTTATGGTTCTATGACTGAGAGTGTATGGCCATACCCAGGTGAGAACCTGTTTTAGTCATAGCCATGTGATTGGATGAAAACAAGTGGTGACACACTTGTCCAATCGGATATCAGTACGGCAAAGAGACTGTAATGCATCTGTACCTAGTTGCGATGATGGGGATGTCGATGTCGATATCCATTCCAATGACCTGGGTAGCAGCGATGCACTGCTAGGTGCCACTCACTGCTTGTGATGACCTTTGGTCAGCACTGCCAATGTCAGAGGAACCTACAGGGTCGCACACCTTGATACTTGAGTTCTCGTATTGATCGGGAAGCCTTATGATCGAGTTATTAGATAACTCGGATCTAATTGGGAGATTTCATCAGCGCCAATGGGCCTGATGAGATGGAAGAATGTTATTGGAGCCAAACTTCATTTTTGGCAGGTTGACCCGTATTTGACCATGGTTGGTCACATTTGGATTAGGGTCGCATTGGATTGGATCCAAGTGCTTAATCAACCTATGCAATGATGTTTGGGCTAGCTCATTATCCAATGAGGCCCAATAACAAGTTCTCATGAAGAGATGAGAGGCTAAAAGGGTATAATGGGGAGAAACATGAACCATTAGGCGCCTAGGGGCATAATGGGGTCATGTTGGCGCCTTTGCTTCATTATGGAAGTAAAGGGCGCCTCCCCTCTCTTCCTAGGATGGAATGCATGCCTCTATGGCATTGGTTGAGGCGCAAGGCAAGGCCTTGGCGCACAAGGAAAGGCGTGGGAACAAAAGGTAAGGTTGAATGAGAATTATGGAAATGTCTTGGAGACTTTCCTTATCTCAAACCTCCTCATCCTAACCCTACACTTGTCATGATCCTAGCCATTACCCTAACCACCTCTTGCCCTATAAATATGACCCTAGTCGCCCCCTCTTGTGGGTAATTAATCCTTGAAGGCGTGAACACAAGGAGAGGGGCGAGTGCTTGGTGCAAGGGCGCATCTTCCATAACCGCAAGCCTCTTCCTCCTTTCCTCTTGGCGCAAGGAGATCTAGGGCTTGGCGGCTTGGGTGGTTTTCTTTCTTCTCTTGGCGCCTCATCTCTCTGAGTGGCACAAGTGAAGTAGAGTATCTCCCTAAGGTTTGGATCTTCTTCCCGAGGCTAGCACCGGGCGTGGAAGAAGAGAACTCAAGAGATCCGTGTGTGTGAGACTGCAGAGGGCGAACACTTGGGCGCCTTCATCGACATCGCTCTACATTGCTCTTAAGGTATTTCCTAACTCATCGTGTCGACTCCCTTGCATGCGATCTTCACTGGGTTTTTGGGACTGGCCTGTTTCGGGGACATTCTTCCGCTGCGAAAAATGTATGTCCATAACTCTGAAAATTGTAAAATGTCCCCGGGGTTTCCCAACAGTGGTATCAGAGCGACTTGCAAGACTCGAACGATGTTTTATGCTTTTCTTCCATGCTCACATGCCATATCTCTATTTTCGTAAATAGCATGATGCATGGCAATCGATTTTTCTAAAAGTAGAAAAATTAGGGTTTCTTGTTTCTATCATCCTCTCAATCTCTTTTGGATATTTGGACTATTTTTCTTGTTTGATTTAAAGATCAAAGGCGCACGTAATTTTGTCAAGTAGGACGGGCATTGTGTCTTCGGACTGGCCAAGTCTCTTGATCTAACAAAATTGCTAGCCGAAAGGATCTCTGAAATCATCATGAAAAATAAATCGCAATAAACCAAAAGATTTGTGAGAAGAAGATGAGAAAAAGAGACTAGTTTTATGAAAAAGTAAAATTTTAGATTTTATGTTTTTCTTGAGCATGTAGAATTGCATGAGTAAATACCTTGATTGTGCATGGTGTTTTGATCATTAGTCAAGCCCCCCTCTTGCATGCCTGCGATGTATCTTTGTGCGGCCTGCGTGCCATCTTTTTCATTATTTTTGTAAAAATTAAGAGGAAGATCAAGGGCTAGGCGAATCCTTCTTGGACCTTGATGCACGCATCTTGCTTGATGGCGCAAGCATGCAAGGTGGCGCATGCAAGCTGGTGCTTGGTTGCTTGGTGGCGAAAAAGGTCTTGTCCCCTTGCATGGTGGCGCACCTTCCTTGGAGGAAGACCATGGCATTGGCCGAACCTATGGGGAACTTCGAAAGTATTCCTCTACGGTTTGAGAGCTAAACCATGAGAGAAGGACCTTGGAGCCAACCTTGAAGTTCAAGCTAGAGGTCGGCTAGTTTAAGTCTAGTTTTTGGGGCTTGAGTTCTAGGACAAGAGTTGAACCTATTTCATGTAACATCCCACATTCTTAACCCCAAACAAATGGCATAATTCACAAATGATACAGGATGTTTCATATAAGATCGATCATATGCTAGGTAAAACCGAGTTCAAGAAAACACGATCTGAAAAATTTCCATAAATTCATACATACAAATTCACAAAACACAAATCTCATAAATCACATAAGGGTACCTGCCACCACGCAATCCTTGCACTAGACATATGCAAGGCAACAGTTATATCAAATCCGATGGCATAAATACAATTCGATTCGAAATTCAAAACAAAGCCACAAAGTCGATTTTATAAACTCATACCAAACACCGAAACCAGGCTGAAGCCCGCGGTGACACAAAAATCAAACTCATAAGACTGCCATAGCCGGCAACACAATTCACATAATTCACATGGTTCACATAGTTCATCTAATTCATGTTAAGGCCACAACCGGCCGCCAAGAATTAAGCACAAAAGTTCTTAAAACAGCAAATAGCATAATTATCCACGCCAATGCACTCAAGAAATGCGCCCCTGCTCTATGCCTGAAAATAATGAGGGGTGAGCTACACAGCCCAGTGAGTGGATAGTCTAAATCGACCATCCATAACATACATTCAAAAATATAGGCAGATTATTTTAAAAATCTTTAACAGAACATTATGTCAATATACAACAAGATTAAATATAGAAGTCATATAAACAGCCAGATGTACACACCAACATATAACAAACTCATGTTCACAAACTCAGGTTCTAGAGTTTTACTCTAACCCAATTAAACACATATATTTTAAACCAACTAAACACATAACAACTTAGGTTCACAAACTCAGGTTCTAGAGTTATACTCTAAACCACTAAACACACCAACACATAAGCAACCTAGTTGTCCAGCATATTCAGTAGTGACCAATATGGTCTAACCCGGCTTGGCCAAAGCACTGGGAGCCGCATGCAACACATAAACATGGATAGTGAGTAGAATCAAGAGGTGGCCCCCGCCAGGTCACGACGTGGCACTTTGCTCCCTCACCCCATAACACATCAGAGTGATGACATCAAGAGGTGGCCCCTGTCTGATCAAGACATGGCACTTTGCGTCTTATATCACCCTGTCACATAAAGAGTAATGACATCAAGAGGTGGCCCCTATCTGATCAAGACATGGCACTTTGCGTCTTATATTACCCCATCACATAAAAGAGTTATGACATCAAGAGGTGGCCCCTGTCCGACCCAGACATGGCACTTTGCGTCAAAAACCCGTTCTCCCAAAAGGTTCCTACTGGACAACAGACACATCTTATTTCATATTTCACATAGGTGAACATATTTCACAAAGGTGGACTCCTAAGTGTCAACTAGACTCTAGGATAGTCATCACAAAAATCATATCGGGCAGGCTGAACATCAACCCCCATCACAATAATCATAATAGGCAGGCTGAACATCAACCTCCTCACATATCACAATACAGGGCTGAAATTCAAACCCTTAACATAACACATAAGGACTATCCCCTTGAGTTCATAGTTACACCTAGCCTTAGTCCTAACCAACACATAACACATAATATTCAAAATTCTCATAATCACATAATTTTCAAAAATCTCATAACCACATAATGTTCACAATTTACATAACAACATAATATTCCAAAAATCACATAAACTCCTAATATTTAAAAATCACAC
Organism: Costus lasius; assembly: GCA_027563935.2. NCBI lineage: Eukaryota > Viridiplantae > Streptophyta > Magnoliopsida > Zingiberales > Costaceae > Costus > Costus lasius. Next base: position 58,030,538 of record CM050453.2, read on the forward strand.
AATTACATAATATTAACAATCATATAATGTAGTGTGGTCCTTAGGTTTCATGCTGATTAGTTCAGTCAAACTTTACTAGGTTATCACCCAAATTTCTCAAACAATTTCTCAACATTGTAGTTAACAAGCATCCATAAAAATTAACATAAAACTAAAACATGAAATCATACAATTTATTTTACAAATCTCTACATATAACCCACGGTTAACATATCATATCATCTACTAAAATTCTAAACCTTAGTTAACATGAATATCATGCTCAAAAACATTGGTTTAAAGCTTCCTAAATTCCATAGGAGAATACCTTAAATTCCTTATTACAATTTTCGGTTTCCATAAACAATCATCAAGATTATTTTGGTTTAGCTACCATCAATAAGGTTTCGGTTTTCATTCATGCTACAAACATCATTGACTTAATGTTACCAAAGTTGATTTCGGTTTAACTATAACTAACAAGAGTTTCATACTCAAAATTCAATGATTTAATGCTACCAAAATTTCTATAAAAATACCTTTAAATTTCATACAAATTTTCGGCTAAATAATCATCATATAATCACCTTTGAAAAATTCGGTTTTCATGATATAATCAACCTTACAAAATTCGGTTTTCATCATATAATCAACTTTACAAAATTCGGTTTTCATGATATAATCAACCTTACAAAATTCGGTTTTCATCATATAATCAACTTTACAAAATTCGGTTTTAGCATAGTAAGATTTCCAACAAGCGAATATATCATCTAACTCATCAATTAACACCAACAAATAGATAGAAATCAATTAGACAACCCACTCACCTTGAACCGTGAACACCAATAAGAAAAACCCTTCCAAAAATTCGTCTAAGGCTTTGAAAGATGCTACCAAACACCAAGGAATAATTCGCCAAAGGGAAAGAGATGGAGAAATCACCAAAATCGCCTCAAGAACTCTTCAAGAATAGCCTAAGTTCTTCAAGCCGTCGCCCAAAGTTTTTCTCCAAGCCAAAATCGCCAAAACTCTACCCTAACCGAAATTACCTACTTAAATTTCGGTTTTTAACTCTTAACCCATTAACCCATTAATTCAATTCGGGTTTAATCCACTTAATTAATAATTTGAATTTTAAAACCCAATTAGTTTAAACCCATTAATTCAACCATTAACTTAACGAAAATCCAATAAGGTCTAATTAACATCCAATAAGGGTTTAATTAATCAATAGGGTCTAATTAATTAACTTACAAGCTCTAATTAATTAACTTACAATTTACAACCCATAAATCCTAATTAATTTATCATGAACAACCAATAATAATTTATCATAAATTAACAGCCAATAATCAAACAAATAATCCCTAATTAATTTACAATAAATTAACAACCAAAAATCTCTAGTTAAATAACTATTAACAACCAATACATAGAAAAATATCACAGTCAATAATTTTATTTAATTCAAAAATAATGCTTACCAGGACTTAAGATCCTTGGATCTTACATCCCTCCCTCCTTATAAAGCTTTAGTCCTCTAAAGCTCAGCATCCACATCATCAAAGAGGTAAGCATAAAATTTCCTCATATCAGCTTCAGTCTCCCAAGTCGCCTCCTCAACAGCCTGATTTCCCCAGATAACCTTTACCAAAGGTATAGTCTTGTTTCTCAGGACTTTATCTTTTCTATCCACAATCCGGAGAGGTCTTTCCTCAAAAGTCAAATCACTCTGAATCTGAAGAGGTTCCAACTCCAACACATGAGATGGATCAGGATGATATTTCCTCAATGCAGAGACATGGAATACATTATGCACATGATCCATAGCAGGAGGTAAAGCTAACCGGTAAGCCACTGGACCAATTCTCTCAATAATGTCAAAAGGGCCTACAAATCTAGGGCTCAACTTGCCCTTTTTGCCAAACCTCATAACACCCTTAGTAGGTGACACCTTCAAGAACACATGATCCCCTACCATAAACTCCAGGGAACGACGACGGTCATCAGCATAACTCTTCTGTCTGTCCCGAGCAATTTTCGGTTTATCCCGGATCTCTCTGACCTTATCAGTAGTCTCCTGTACTGCATCAGATCTCAAAATCATTCTGTCACCAGTTTCCTCCCAACACAAGGGAGTCCTACACCTTCTCCCATACAAAGCCTCATAAGGAGCCATCTGAATACTGGAGTGGAAGCTATTATTATAAGTAAACTCTATCAAAGATAGATCCCGGTTCCACTCAGAACTCCAATCGACCACATAGGCTCTCAACAAATCTTCTAGAGTCTGTATAGTACGCTCCGTCTGGCCATCAGACTGAGGATGGTATGCTGTACTAAAACTCAACTTAGTACCCAAACCCTCCTGTAAGCTCTTCCAAAATCTGGACAAAAACCGAGAGTCCCTATCAGACACAATATCAACCGGCACTCCATGTAGTCTGACTATCTCATCAATGTACAATCTGGCCAGCCTCTCTAACGAATAAGTCATCTTAATCGGGAGAAAATGGGCTGATTTAGTGAGTCTATCAACAATCACCCAAATAGCATCATGACCCAATCTGGTTCTGGGCAAACCACATACAAAATCCATACTGATACATTCCCACTTCCACTCAGGAATAGGAAGAGGCTGCAACAAACCACCAGGCTTCTGGTGTTCAGCCTTCACAGTCTGACAGGTTAAACACCTAGAGACAAAATCATATACCTCTTTCTTCATACCCGGCCACCAAAAACTTTTCTTGAGGTCCTGATACATCTTTGTCACACCAGGATGTAGAGAATACTTGGAGTTATGGCTGTCCTCCAATATTTCTTTCCTCAAGCTTGGTTCCTCAATGACACATACCCTTCCACGAAACCGAAGAATACCATCATCAGACAGGCTAAAATCCTGAACTGCGCCATCAACCAAACTATCCCTGATCTGAACTAATCTCGGATCCATAGACTGCTGATCTCTGATCTTCTGCAACAAAGCAGACTGTACTCTGAGAAAAGCCACATAACCCGACTGAACTCTAGGAGTAACACTGATCCTGAGATCGCTGAACTCCTGCAGTAACCGCCACTCACTGACTCGTAGTGCCGCTACTGAAGTAACTGGATGTCTGCTCAGAGCATCCGCCACCACATTGGCCTTTCCAGCCTGATACTGAATAGAGAAGTCATAGTCTTTGATCAACTCCATCCATCTCCTCTGTCTCATGTTCAAGTCCTTCTGAGTGAAGATATACTTGAGACTCTGGTGATCAGTGAACAGATCAAACTCCTGACCCAACAAATAGTGACGCCATATCTTCAAAGCAAAGACTACGGCCGCCAACTCTAAGTCATGAGTAGGGTAGTTCAATTCATACTCCTTCAGTTGTCTCGAAGCATAGGCTACTACAGAACCCTTCTGCATCAAGACACAACCCAACCCTTTGCCTGAAGCATCCGTATATATAGTAAACCTTTCCCCATCACTAGGAATAATGAGGATCGGTGTACTAGTCAACCTTCTCTTCAGCTCTTGGAAGCTCTCTTCACACTTGTCATCCCAAATAAACTTAGCCTCCTTTCTGGTTAATTTAGTTAAAGGACCCGCCAGCTTGGAGAATCCCTCAACAAATCTCCGGTAGTAACCTGCCAAACCCAGAAAACTCCTGATCTCAGTAGCACTAGTCGGTCTTCCCCAATTAAGAATAGCTTGCACTTTAACTGGATCCACAGACACCCCCTGACCAGAAATCACATGCCCAAGGAAACTAATCTTTTCCAGCCAGAATTCACACTTACTAGCCTTGGCATATAATCGGTTCTTCCTCAAGATCTCCAATACTCTGCGCAAATCACCGACATGATCTGAGGTAGTCTGAGAGTACACCAATATATCGTCTATAAAGACCACCACACAAGAGTCAAGCAACTCATGGAATACCCTGTTCATCAAATCCATGAAGACAGCAGGTGTATTTGTCAGTCCAAAAGGCATAACTAAAAATTCGAAATGCCCATACCTGGTCCTGAAAGCAGTCTTAAATATATCCTCATCCTTGACTCTAAGCTGATAATACCCTGATCTCAGATCAATCTTAGAGAACACTGTAGCTCCCTGTAATTGATCAAATAGATCATCAATTCTGGGAAGAGGATACTTATTCTTGATAGTCACTTGGTTCAATTGCCTGTAGTCTATACACATCCTCAGGGTTCCATCTTTCTTCTTCACAAATAGCACTGGCGCTCCCCAGGGAGAAGCACTAGGCCGAATATACCCTTTCTCTAGCAATTCCTCCAGTTGTTTCTTAAGCTCGGCCAACTCTGAAGTAGCCATACGATAAGGAGCTCTGGAGATAGGTGCCGTACCTGGCGCCAACTCAATGCCAAACTCCACTTCTCTAATTGGTGGCAAGCCTGAAAATTCTTCAGAGAACACATCAGGAAATTCTTTCACCACCGCCATCTGAGTCAAATCAGAAGTAGAATCATCCTGCACCTTAACATGCGCAAGATAACCCTTGCATCCACTAGCCAGTAATTTCCTGGCCTACAGGAAAGATATCACATGCGGTCCTTGGTCTGACACTAGACCTCTCACAAAAATCCGATTCCCATCTAGTAGATTTAAAGTGATTACTTTCTCAAAGCAATCCACAGAGGCATGATGCGAAGACAACCAATCCATACCTAGGATGATATCATAATCTTGCATGTCTAAGAGGATTAGATCTACCAGAAACTCATAACCCTCTACATGTACTACACAGTCAGCACAAACAGTATCTGTAGATAACGATTTTCCTAAGGGAGTACTCACAGACACAGCATAATTCATCACCTTAGGTAACACAGGTAAACATGCAGCAAATCTAACAGATACAAAAGACAAATTTGCACCAGGATCAAATAGAATGCGAGCTAACTGATCAAATACAAATAAAGTACCTTCCACGACGGATCGGGAAGCTCGTGTATCCTTCTCAGCCACAGCATACACTCTAGTCTGGACTGTAGGCTTATCTGCGCCTCTAGGTTGCATCTCAGGTTCTTTGCAGTCCTTAGCCATGTGCCCTGGTTTCTTACACCTGAAGCATATACCATTCTTCCTATGACAGTCTTTCACTAGATGTCCCTTGAGCCCACAATGACTACAAGTGATACCGTTTCTTGCATCCCTGGCATCCCTGAACTGCTGCGGTGCATCCCTGGACTGCTGCGGTTCCTTGTAGGAGTAAGGCTTATACCTGCTCTTCTTATAATCTTTATGCCTAGGGTACTTCTTACCCTTGCCGCCACTGCCATGCTGAGGAACCGCCGCCTCAGCTGCAGGAACTACTGTCACGGCAACATGAGAACTTCTCTCAGCTATGTATCTCTCAATGGTGCGTGCTCGCCCAACAGTCTCAACATAGGTCTCCAAATGTTGAGCACCAACCTGCTCTCTAATGTCCCACCTGAGACCTCTGAGAAACTTAGTAGCTCTCCTCTTTTCAGTGTTTATCAGATGATGAGCATACTTTCCCAATTTCGTGAACTGTAATTCATACTGGTCCACTGTCATATCACCCTGCTCCAGATGAATAAATTCCACCTCTCGGTCCTCAACCAAGCTATCTGGGAAGTACTTCTCGTTGAATCGAGACAAGAAGTAAGGCCAATCTACAGCCTCATGTCTTTCTTCGGCAAGTCTCACTACGCCTTTCCACCACTCATCTGCGTCAGCACGCATCATATAGGTGGTCAAACATAACTTATCCTCATCTGAGCAGCGCATGACTTGGAAAATCTTTTCCAAGCACAACTGCCAGTTCTCGGCAGTACTGGATTCTGAACCCCCATAAAAAGGACTAGGACCCAGTTTCTGGAATTCACTCACAAGTGAAGCATAGCGCCTGTGAGCGCCCTCCTGAGAGTCATCCCCCACTGCCCGAGTAGTAGTCTGGGGTCTCTCTCGAGTCAGCTGCTGCAAAAGCTGCTGTTGTGCTTCTTGGTGCTGAGTCTGCTGCTGCTGCAGCATCTGAGCTTGCCTCTCTATCATAGCACCTTGTTGCTGAACCATGCCAGTCAGAGCCTCAATAGTTCTCGTGAGGTTCGGGGTCTGCTCGCCCTCATCACTAGCATTTCCTCTGGTCCGTACCATCTTAAATGCCTACACACACATATCATAGTCAGGAAACAATCATAAACCTAACAGGTGTCTAGCAATACACAAACATGTTTTCCCCCAAACTAAGTTTTAGCTAGCCAACTTCCTCTGATACCATTCTGTAACATCCCACATTCTTAACCCCAAACAAATGGCACAATTCACAAATGATACAGGATGTTTCATATAAGATCGATCATATGCTAGGTAAAACCGAGTTCAAGAAAACACGATCTGAAAAATTTCCATAAATTCATACATACAAATTCACAAAACACAAATCTCATAAATCACATAAGGGTACCTGCCACCACGCAATCCTTGCACTAGACATATGCAAGGCAACAGTTATATCAAATCCGATGGCATAAATACAATTCGATTCGAAATTCAAAACAAAGCCACAAAGTCGATTTTATAAACTCATACCAAACACCGAAACCAGGCTGAAGCCCGCGGTGACACAAAAATCAAACTCATAAGACTGCCATAGCCGGCAACACAATTCACATAATTCACATGGTTCACATAGTTCATCTAATTCATGTTAAGGCCACAACCGGCCGCCAAGAATTAAGCACAAAAGTTCTTAAAACAGCAAATAGCATAATTATCCACGCCAATGCACTCAAGAAATGCGCCCCTGCTCTATGCCTGAAAATAATGAGGGGTGAGCTACACAGCCCAGTGAGTGGATAGTCTAAATCGACCATCCATAACATACATTCAAAAATATAGGCAGATTATTTTAAAAATCTTTAACAGAACATTATGTCAATATACAACAAGATTAAATATAGAAGTAATATAAACAGCCAGATGTACACACCAACATATAACAAACTCATGTTCACAAACTCAGGTTCTAGAGTTTTACTCTAACCCAATTAAACACATATATTTTAAACCAACTAAACACATAACAACTTAGTTTCACAAACTCAGGTTCTAGAGTTATACTCTAAACCACTAAACACACCAACACATAAGCAACCTAGTTGTCCAGCATATTCAGTAGTGACCAATATGGTCTAACCCGGCTTGGCCAAAGCACTGGGAGCCGCATGCAACACATAAACATGGATAGTGAGTAGAATCAAGAGGTGGCCCCCGCCAGGTCACGACGTGGCACTTTGCTCCCTCACCCCATAACACATCAGAGTGATGACATCAAGAGGTGGCCCCTGTCTGATCAAGACATGGCACTTTGCGTCTTATATCACCCTGTCACATAAAGAGTAATGACATCAAGAGGTGGCCCCTGTCTGATCAAGACATGGCACTTTGCGTCTTATATTACCCCATCACATAAAAGAGTTATGACATCAAGAGGTGGCCCCTGTCCGACCTAGACATGGCACTTTGCGTCAAAAACCCGTTCTCCCAAAAGGTTCCTACTGGACAACAGACACATCTTATTTCATATTTCACATAGGTGAACATATTTCACAAAGGTGGACTCCTAAGTGTCAACTAGACTCTAGGATAGTCATCACAAAAATCATATCGGGCAGGCTGAACATCAACCCCCATCACAATAATCATAATAGGCAGGCTGAACATCAACCTCCTCACATATCACAATACAGGGCTGAAATTCAAACCCTTAACATAACACATAAGGACTATCCCCTTGAGTTCATAGTTACACCTAGCCTTAGTCCTAACCAACACATAACACATAATATTCAAAATTCTCATAATCACATAATTTTCAAAAATCTCATAACCACATAATGTTCACAATTTACATAACAACATAATATTCCAAAAATCACATAAACTCCTAATATTTAAAAATCACACAATTACATAATATTAACAATCATATAATGTAGTGTGGTCCTTAGGTTTCATGCTGATTAGTTCAGTCAAACTTTACTAGGTTATCACCCAAATTTCTCAAACAATTTCTCAACATTGTAGTTAACAAGCATCCATAAAAATTAACATAAAACTAAAACATGAAATCATACAATTTATTTTACAAATCTCTACATATAACCCACGGTTAACATATCATATCATCTACTAAAATTCTAAACCTTAGTTAACATGAATATCATGCTCAAAAACATTGGTTTAAAGCTTCCTAAATTCCATAGGAGAATACCTTAAATTCCTTATTACAATTTTCGGTTTCCATAAACAATCATCAAGATTATTTTGGTTTAGCTACCATCAATAAGGTTTCGGTTTTCATTCATGCTACAAACATCATTGACTTAATGTTACCAAAGTTGATTTCGGTTTAACTATAACTAACAAGAGTTTCATACTCAAAATTCAATGATTTAATGCTACCAAAATTTCTATAAAAATACCTTTAAATTTCATACAAATTTTCGGCTAAATAATCATCATATAATCACCTTTGAAAAATTCGGTTTTCATGATATAATCAACCTTACAAAATTCGGTTTTCATCATATAATCAACTTTACAAAATTCGGTTTTCATGATATAATCAACCTTACAAAATTCGGTTTTCATCATATAATCAACTTTACAAAATTCGGTTTTAGCATAGTAAGATTTCCAACAAGAGAATATATCATCTAACTCATCAATTAACACCAACAAATAGATAGAAATCAATTAGACAACCCACTCACCTTGAACCGTGAACACCAATAAGAAAAACCCTTCCAAAAATTCGTCTAAGGCTTTGAAAGATGCTACCAAACACCAAGGAATAATTCGCCAAAGGGAAAGAGATGGAGAAATCACCAAAATCGCCTCAAGAACTCTTCAAGAATCGCCTAAGTTCTTCAAGCCGTCGCCCAAAGTTTTTCTCCAAGCCAAAATCGCCAAAACTCTACCCTAACCGAAATTACCTACTTAAATTTCGGTTTTTATGTAACATCCCACGTTCTTAACCCCAAACAAATGGCATAATTCATGAACGGTACAGGATGTTTCATATAAGATCGATCATATGCTAGGTAAAACCGAGTTCAAGAAAAACACGATCTGAAAATTTCCACAAACTCATACATAAATATCCACAAAACACAAATCTCATAAATCACATAAGGGTACCTGCCACCACGCAATCCTTGCACTAGACATATGCAAGGCAACAGTTATATCAAATCCGATGGCATAAATACAATTCGATTCGAAATTCAAAGCAAAGCCACAAAGTCGATTTTATAAACTCATACCAAACACCGAAACCAGGCTGAAGCCCGCGGTGACACAAAAATCAAACTCATAAGACTGCCATAACCGGCAACACAATTCACATAATTCACATGGTTCACATAGTTCATATAATTCATGTTAAGGCCACAACCGGCCCTCAAGAATTAAACACAAAAGTTCTTAAAACAGCAAATAGCATAATTATCCACGCCAATGCACTCAAGAAATGCGCCCCTGCTCTATGCCTGAAAATAATGAGGGGTGAGCTACACAGCCCAGTGAGTGGATAGTCTAAATCGACCATCCATAACATACACTCAAAAATATAGGCAGATTATTTTAAAAATCTTTAACAAGAACATTATGTCAACATATAACAAAATAAATACAGAAGTCATATAAACAGTCAGATGTACACACCAACATATAACAAACTCATGTTCACAAACTCAGGTTCTAGAGTTTTACTCTAAACCAATTAAACACATATGTTCTAAACCAACTAAACACACCATACTTAATTAACCTAGTTGTCCAGCATAATCAGTAGTGACCAATATGGTCTAACCCGGCTTGGCCAAAGCACTGGGAGCTGCAAAATCTCGTGCAACACATAAACATGGATAGTGAGTAGAATCAAGAGGTGGCCCCCGCCAGGTCACGACGTGGCACTTTGCTCTATCACCCCATAACATATCGATGGATTGTGTGTAGATTCAAGAGGTGGCCCCCGTCAGGTCATGACGTGGCACTTTGCTCTACGACACCCAACATCACAAAATGAGAGTGATGACATCAAGAGGTGGCCCCTGTCTGATCAAGACATGGCACTTTGCGTCTTATATCACCCCATAACATAAAAGAGTAATGACATCAAGAGGTGGCCCCTGTCCGACCAAGACATGGCACTTTGCGTCAAAACCCGTTCTCCCAAAAGGTTCCTACTGGACAACAGACATATCTTATTTCATATTTCACAAAGGTGGACTCCTAAGTGTCAACTAGACTCTAGGATAGTCATCACAAAAATCATATCGGGCAGACTGAACATCAACCCCCATCACAATAATCATAATAGGCAGGCTGAACATCAACCTCCTCACATATCAAATATAGGGCTGAAATCTAACCCTTCACATATCACATAAGGACTATCCTATGAGTACACGGTTACACTTAGCCATAGTCCTAACCAACACATAACACATAATATTCAAAATTCCCATAATCACATAATTTCGAAAAATTACATAAACACTTAATATTTCAAGAATCACCTAATTACATAATATTAACAATCATATAAAGTAGTGTGGTCCTTAGGTTTCATGCTGATTAGTTCAGTCAAACTTTACTAGGTTATCACCCAAATTTCTCAAACAATTTCTCAACATTGCAGTTAACAAGCATCCATAAAAATTAACATAAAACTAAAACATGAAGTCATACAAACTATCCATAAAATTAACAAAAACTAAAACATGTATTCATACAAACTATTTTACAAATCTCTACATATAACCCACGGTTAACATATCATATCATCTACTAAAATTCTAAACCTTAGTTAACATGAATATCATGCTCAAAATCATTGGTTTAAAACTTCCTAAATTCCATAAGAGAATACCTTAAATTCCTTATTACAATTTTCGGTTTTCATAAACAATCATCAAGATTATTTCGGTTTAACTACCATCAACAAGGTTTCGGTTTTCATTCATGCTACAAACATCCTTGACTTAATGTTACCAAAATTGATTTCGGTTTAACTATAATTAACAAGAGTTTCATACTCAAAATTCAATGATTTAATGCTACCAAAATTCCTATAAAAATACCTTAAATTTCATACAAATTTTTGGTTAAATAATCATCATATAATCACCTTTGAAAAATTCGGTTTTCATGATATAATCAACTTTACAAAATTCGGTTTTCATCATATAATCAACTTTACAAAATTCGGTTCTCATCATGGTGAAGTCTTGAATTTCGGTTTTAGTATGGTAAGATTTCCAACAAGCGAATATATCATCTAACTCATCAATTAACACAAACAAATAGATAGAAATCAATTAGACAACCCACTCACCTTGAACCGAGAACACAAGGTGAAAAACCCTTCCAAAAATTCGTCTAAGGCTTTGAAAGATGCTACCAAACACCAAGGAATAATTCACCAAAGGGGAAGAGATGGAGAAATCACCAAAATCGCCTCAAGAACTCTTCAAGAATCGCCTAAGTTCCTCAAGAAGTCGCCAAGTTCTTCAAGCCGTCGCCCAAGGTTTCTTTCAAGCCAACAAAAATCGCCAACACTCTACCCTAACCGAAATATCAATTTGAATTTTCGGTTTTTAACTCTTAACCCATTAACCCATTAATTCAAATCGGGTTTAATCCATTTAACTAATAATTTGAATTTTAAAAACCCAATTAGCGCCAACCCAAAAACCCATTAATTTAACCATTAACTTAACGAAAATCCAATAAGGATTTAATTAATATCCAATAAGGATTTAATTAACCAATAAGGTCTAATTAATTAACCAATAAGGTCTAATTAATTAACCAACAAACTGTAATTAATTAACTTACAATTTACAACCCATAAATCCTAATTAATTTATTATGAACAACCAATAATAATTCATCATAAATTAACAGCCAATAATCAAATAATTAATCTCTAATTAATTTACAATAAATTAACAACCAAATAAACTCAAATCAAATAATTACAAATTAACAATCAATAAGCCAGTTAATTAGCATCCAATAACTTTATTTAAATCATAATAAAATATCACAGCTAATGATTTTATTTAAATCCAAATAATGCTTACCAGGACTTAAGATCCTTGGATCTTACATCCCTCCCTCCTTATAAAGCTTTAGTCCTCTAAAGCTCAGTATCCATATCATCAAAGAGGTAAGCATAAAATTTCCTCATATCAGCTTCAGTCTCCCAAGTCGCCTCCTCAACAGCCTGATTTCCCCAGATAACCTTTACCAAAGGTATAGTCTTGTTCCTCAGGACTTTATCCTTTCTATCCACAATCCGAAGAGGTCTTTCCTCAAATGTCAAGTCACTCTGAATCTGAAGAGGTTCCAACTCCAACACATGAGATGGATCAGGATGATATTTCCTCAAAGCAGAGACATGGAATACATTATGCACATGATCCAAAGCAGGAGGTAAAGCTAACCGGTAAGCCACTGGACCAATTCTCTCAATAATGTCAAAAGGGCCTACAAATCTAGGGCTCAACTTGCCCTTTTTGCCAAATCTCATAACACCCTTAGTAGGTGATACCTTTAAGAAAACATGATCCCCTACTACAAACTCCAAGGAACGACGACGGTCGTCAGCATAACTCTTCTGTCTGTCCCGAGCAATTTTCAATTTATCCTGAATCTCTCTGACCTTATCAGTAGTCTCCTGAACTGCATCAGATCTCAAAATCATTCTGTCACCAGTCTCCTCCCAACACAAGGGAGTCCTACACCTTCTCCCATACAAAGCCTCATATGGAGCCATCTGAATACTAGAGTGGAAGCTATTATTATAAGTAAACTCTATCAAAGATAGATCCCGGTTCCACTCAGAACTCCAATCAACCACATAAGCTCTCAACAAATCTTCTAGAGTCTGTATAGTACGCTCCGTCTGGCCATCAGACTGAGGATGGTATGCTGTACTAAAACTCAACTTAGTACCCAAACCCTCCTGTAAGCTCTTCCAAAATCTGGACAAAAATCGAGAGTCCCTATCAGACACAATATCAACCGGCACTCCATGTAATCTGACTATCTCATCAATGTACAATCTAGCCAGCCTCTCTAAAGGATAAGTCATCTTGATCGGGAGAAAATGGGCTGATTTAGTGAGTCTATCAACAATCACCCAAATAGCATCATGACCCAATCTGGTTCTGGGCAAACCACATACAAAATCCATACTGATGCATTCCCACTTCCACTCAGGAATAGGAAGGGGCTGCAACAAACCACCAGGCTTCTGATGTTCAGCCTTTACAGTCTGACAGGTTAAACACCTAGAGACAAAATCAGTTATTTCTTTCTTCATACCCGGCCACCAAAAACTTTTCTTGAGGTCCTGATACATCTTTGTCACACCAGGATGTAGAGAATATTTGGAGTTATGGCTGTCCTCCAATATTTCTTTCCTCAAGCTCGGTTCCTCAGGGACACATACCCTTCCACGAAACCGAAGAATACCATCATCAGACAGGCTAAAATCCTGAACTGCGCCATCAACCAGACTATCCCTGATCTGAACTAATTTCGGATCCACAGACTGCTGATCTCTGATCTTCTGCAACAAAGCAGACTGTACTCTGAGAAAAGCCACATAACCCGACTGAACTTTAGGAGAAACACTAATCCTGAGATCGCTGAACTCCTGCAGTAACCGCCACTCACTGACTCGTAATGCAGCTACTGAAGTAACTGGATGTCTGCTCAGAGCATCCGCCACTACATTGGCCTTTCCAGCCTGATACTGAATAGAGAAGTCATAATCTTTGATCAACTCCATCCATCTTCTCTGTCTCATGTTCAACTCCTTCTGAGTGAAGATATACTTGAGACTCTGGTGATCAGTGAACAGATCAAACTCCTGACCCAACAAATAGTGACGCCATATCTTCAAAGCAAAGACTACGGCCGCCAACTCTAAATCATGAGTAGGGTAGTTCAATTCATACTCCTTCAGTTGTCTCGAAGCATAGGCTACCACAGAACCCTTTTGCATCAAGACACAACCCAACCCTTTACCTGAAGCATCTGTATAAACAGTAAACCTTTCCCCATCACTAGGAATAATGAGGATCGGTGTACTAGTCAACCTTCTCTTCAGCTCTTGAAAGCTCTCTTCACACTTATCATCCCAAATAAACTTAGCCTCCTTTCTGGTTAATTTAGTTAAAGGACCCGCCAGCTTGGAGAATCCCTCAACAAATCGCCGGTAGTAACCTGCCAAACCCAGAAAACTCCTGATCTCAGTAGCACTAGTCGGTCTTCCCCAATTAAGGATGGCTTGCACCTTAACTGGATCCACAGACACCCCTTGACCAGAAATCACATGTCCCAAGAAGCTGATTTTCTCTAGCCAGAACTCACACTTACTAGCCTTGGCAAATAATCGGTTCTTCCTCAGAATCTCCAGCACTCTGCGCAAGTCACTGACATGATCTGAAGTAGTCCGTGAGTATACCAAAATATCGTCTATAAAGACTACCACACAAGAGTCAAGCAATTCATGGAATACCCTGTTCATCAAATCCATGAAGACAGCAGGTGCATTCGTCAGTCCAAAAGGCAAAACTAAAAATTCGAAATGCCCATACCTGGTCCTAAAAGCAGTCTTAAATATATCCTCATCCTTGACCCTCAGCTGGTAATACCCTGATCTCAGATCAATCTTAGAGAACACTGTCGCTCCCTGTAATTGATCAAATAGATCATCAATTCTGGGAAGAGGATACTTATTCTTGATAGTCACTTGGTTCAATTGCCTGTAGTCTATACAAATCCTCAGGGTTCCATCTTTCTTCTTCACAAATAGCACTGGCGCTCCCCAGGGAGAAGCACTAGGCCGAATATACCCTTTCTCTAGCAATTCCTCCAGTTGTTTCTTAAGCTCGGCCAACTCTGAAGTAGCCATACGATAAGGAGCTCTGGAGATCGGTGCCGTACCTGGCGCCAACTCAATGCCAAACTCCACTTCTCTAATTGGAGGCAAGCCTGAAAATTCCTTAGAGAACACATCAGGAAATTCGTTCACCACCGCCGTCTGAGTCAAATCAGAAGTAGAATCATCCTGCACCTTAACATGCGCAAGATAACCCTTGCATCCACTAGCAAGTAACTTCCTGGCCTGCAGGAAAGATATCACATGCGGTCCTTGGTCTGACACTAGACCTCTCACAAAAATCCTACTCCCATCAAGCAGATTTAAAGTGATTACTTTCTCAAAGCAATCCACAGAGGCATGATGTGAGGATAACCAATCCATACCTAGGATGACATCATAGTCTTGCATGTCTAGGAGGATTAAATCTACCAGAAACTCATAACCCTCTACATGCACTACACAGTCAGCACAAACAGTGTCTGTAGACAATGATTTTCCTAAGGGAGTACCGACAGACACAACATAATCTAGCATCTTAGGTACAACAGGTAAACATGCAGCAAATCTAACAGATACAAAAGACAGATTTGCACCAGGATCAAATAAGATACGAGCTAACTGATCAAATACAAATAAAGTACCTTCCACAATGGATCGGGAAGCTCGTGTATCCTTCTCAGCCACAGCATAAACTCGTGTCTGGACTGTAGGCTTATCTGCGCCTCTAGGCTGTATCTCAGGCTCTTTGCAGTCCCTGACCATGTGCCCAGGTTTCTTACACCTGAAGCACACGCCATTCTTCTTATGACAGTCTTTCACTAGATGTCCCTTGAGCCCACAATAACTACAAGTGATACCGTTTCTTACATCCCTGGCATCTCTGAACTGCTGCGGTGTATCCCTGGACTGCTGCGGTGCCTTGTAGGAGTAAGGCTTATACCTGCTCTTTTTGTAGTCCTTATGTTTAGGGTACTTCTTACCCTTGCCGCCACTACCATACTGAGGAACCGCCGCCTCAGCTGTAGGAACCACTGTCACAGCAACATGAGAACTCCTCTCAGCTATGTATCTCTCGATGGTGCGTGCTCGCCCAACAGTTTCAACATAGGTCTCTAAATGCTGAGCACCAACCTGCTCTCTAATGTCCCATCTGAGACCTCTGAGAAACTTAGTAGCTCTCCTCTTTTCAGTGTTTATCAGATGAGGAGCATACTTTCCCAATTTCGTGAACTGTAATTCATACTGGTCCACAGTCATATCACCCTGCTCCAGGTGAATAAATGCCACCTCTCGGTCCTCCACCAAACTATCTGGGAAGTACTTCTCGTTAAATCGAGACAAGAAGTAAGGCCAATCTACAGTCTCATGTCTTTCTTCGGCAAGTCTCACCACGCCCTTCCACCACTCATCTGCGTCAGCACGCATCATATAGGTGGTCAGACATAACTTGTCTTCGTCCGAGCAACGCATAACTTGGAAAATCTTTTCCAAGCACAACTGCCAGTTCTCGGCATTACTGGATTCTGAGCCTCCATAAAATGAACTAGGACCCAGTTTCTGGAATTCACTCACAAGTGAAGCATAGCGCCTGTGAGCGCCCTCCTGAGAGTCATCCCCCACTGCTCGAGTAGTAGTCTGGGGTCTCTCTTGAGTCAGCTGCTGCAAGAGCTGCTGTTGTGCTTCTTGGTGCTGAGTCTGCTGCTGCTGCAGCATCTGAGCTTGCCTCTCTATCATAGCACCTTGTTGCTGAACCATGCCAGTCAGAGCCTCAATAGTTCTCGTGAGGTTCGGGGTCTGCTCGCCCTCATCACTAGCATTTCCTCTGGTTCGCACCATCTTAAATGCCTACACACACACATCATAGTCAGGAAAACAATCATAAACCTAACAGGTGTCTAGCAATACACAAACATGTTTTCCCCCAAACTAAGTTTTAGCTAGCCAACTGCTCTGATACCATTCTGTAACATCCCACGTTCTTAACCCCAAACAAATGGCATAATTCATGAACGGTACAGGATGTTTCATATAAGATCGATCATATGCTAGGTAAAACCGAGTTCAAGAAAAACACGATCTGAAAATTTCCACAAACTCATACATAAATATCCACAAAACACAAATCTCATAAATCACATAAGGGTACCTGCCACCACGCAATCCTTGCACTAGACATATGCAAGGCAACAGTTATATCAAATCCGATGGCATAAATACAATTCGATTCGAAATTCAAAGCAAAGCCACAAAGTCGATTTTATAAACTCATACCAAACACCGAAACCAGGCTGAAGCCCGCGGTGACACAAAAATCAAACTCATAAGACTGCCATAACCGGCAACACAATTCACATAATTCACATGGTTCACATAGTTCATATAATTCATGTTAAGGCCACAACCGGCCCTCAAGAATTAAACACAAAAGTTCTTAAAACAGCAAATAGCATAATTATCCACGCCAATGCACTCAAGAAATGCGCCCCTGCTCTATGCCTGAAAATAATGAGGGGTGAGCTACACAGCCCAGTGAGTGGATAGTCTAAATCGACCATCCATAACATACACTCAAAAATATAGGCAGATTATTTTAAAAATCTTTAACAAGAACATTATGTCAACATATAACAAAATAAATACAGAAGTCATATAAACAGTCAGATGTACACACCAACATATAACAAACTCATGTTCACAAACTCAGGTTCTAGAGTTTTACTCTAAACCAATTAAACACATATGTTCTAAACCAACTAAACACACCATACTTAATTAACCTAGTTGTCCAGCATAATCAGTAGTGACCAATATGGTCTAACCCGGCTTGGCCAAAGCACTGGGAGCTGCAAAATCTCGTGCAACACATAAACATGGATAGTGAGTAGAATCAAGAGGTGGCCCCCGCCAGGTCACGACGTGGCACTTTGCTCTATCACCCCATAACATATCGATGGATTGTGTGTAGATTCAAGAGGTGGCCCCCGTCAGGTCATGACGTGGCACTTTGCTCTACGACACCCAACATCACAAAATGAGAGTGATGACATCAAGAGGTGGCCCCTGTCTGATCAAGACATGGCACTTTGCGTCTTATATCACCCCATAACATAAAAGAGTAATGACATCAAGAGGTGGCCCCTGTCCGACCAAGACATGGCACTTTGCGTCAAAACCCGTTCTCCCAAAAGGTTCCTACTGGACAACAGACATATCTTATTTCATATTTCACAAAGGTGGACTCCTAAGTGTCAACTAGACTCTAGGATAGTCATCACAAAAATCATATCGGGCAGACTGAACATCAACCCCCATCACAATAATCATAATAGGCAGGCTGAACATCAACCTCCTCACATATCAAATATAGGGCTGAAATCTAACCCTTCACATATCACATAAGGACTATCCTATGAGTACACGGTTACACTTAGCCATAGTCCTAACCAACACATAACACATAATATTCAAAATTCCCATAATCACATAATTTCGAAAAATTACATAAACACTTAATATTTCAAGAATCACCTAATTACATAATATTAACAATCATATAAAGTAGTGTGGTCCTTAGGTTTCATGCTGATTAGTTCAGTCAAACTTTACTAGGTTATCACCCAAATTTCTCAAACAATTTCTCAACATTGCAGTTAACAAGCATCCATAAAAATTAACATAAAACTAAAACATGAAGTCATACAAACTATCCATAAAATTAACAAAAACTAAAACATGTATTCATACAAACTATTTTACAAATCTCTACATATAACCCACGGTTAACATATCATATCATCTACTAAAATTCTAAACCTTAGTTAACATGAATATCATGCTCAAAATCATTGGTTTAAAACTTCCTAAATTCCATAAGAGAATACCTTAAATTCCTTATTACAATTTTCGGTTTTCATAAACAATCATCAAGATTATTTCGGTTTAACTACCATCAACAAGGTTTCGGTTTTCATTCATGCTACAAACATCCTTGACTTAATGTTACCAAAATTGATTTCGGTTTAACTATAATTAACAAGAGTTTCATACTCAAAATTCAATGATTTAATGCTACCAAAATTCCTATAAAAATACCTTAAATTTCATACAAATTTTTGGTTAAATAATCATCATATAATCACCTTTGAAAAATTCGGTTTTCATGATATAATCAACTTTACAAAATTCGGTTTTCATCATATAATCAACTTTACAAAATTCGGTTCTCATCATGGTGAAGTCTTGAATTTCGGTTTTAGTATGGTAAGATTTCCAACAAGCGAATATATCATCTAACTCATCAATTAACACAAACAAATAGATAGAAATCAATTAGACAACCCACTCACCTTGAACCGAGAACACAAGGTGAAAAACCCTTCCAAAAATTCGTCTAAGGCTTTGAAAGATGCTACCAAACACCAAGGAATAATTCACCAAAGGGGAAGAGATGGAGAAATCACCAAAATCGCCTCAAGAACTCTTCAAGAATCGCCTAAGTTCCTCAAGAAGTCGCCAAGTTCTTCAAGCCGTCGCCCAAGGTTTCTTTCAAGCCAACAAAAATCGCCAACACTCTACCCTAACCGAAATATCAATTTGAATTTTCGGTTTTTAACTCTTAACCCATTAACCCATTAATTCAAATCGGGTTTAATCCATTTAACTAATAATTTGAATTTTAAAAACCCAATTAGCGCCAACCCAAAAACCCATTAATTTAACCATTAACTTAACGAAAATCCAATAAGGATTTAATTAATATCCAATAAGGATTTAATTAACCAATAAGGTCTAATTAATTAACCAATAAGGTCTAATTAATTAACCAACAAACTGTAATTAATTAACTTACAATTTACAACCCATAAATCCTAATTAATTTATTATGAACAACCAATAATAATTCATCATAAATTAACAGCCAATAATCAAATAATTAATCTCTAATTAATTTACAATAAATTAACAACCAAATAAACTCAAATCAAATAATTACAAATTAACAATCAATAAGCCAGTTAATTAGCATCCAATAACTTTATTTAAATCATAATAAAATATCACAGCTAATGATTTTATTTAAATCCAAATAATGCTTACCAGGACTTAAGATCCTTGGATCTTACATCCCTCCCTCCTTATAAAGCTTTAGTCCTCTAAAGCTCAGTATCCATATCATCAAAGAGGTAAGCATAAAATTTCCTCATATCAGCTTCAGTCTCCCAAGTCGCCTCCTCAACAGCCTGATTTCCCCAGATAACCTTTACCAAAGGTATAGTCTTGTTCCTCAGGACTTTATCCTTTCTATCCACAATCCGAAGAGGTCTTTCCTCAAATGTCAAGTCACTCTGAATCTGAAGAGGTTCCAACTCCAACACATGAGATGGATCAGGATGATATTTCCTCAAAGCAGAGACATGGAATACATTATGCACATGATCCAAAGCAGGAGGTAAAGCTAACCGGTAAGCCACTGGACCAATTCTCTCAATAATGTCAAAAGGGCCTACAAATCTAGGGCTCAACTTGCCCTTTTTGCCAAATCTCATAACACCCTTAGTAGGTGATAGCTTTAAGAAAACATGATCCCCTACTACAAACTCCAAGGAACGACGACGGTCGTCAGCATAACTCTTCTGTCTGTCCCGAGCAATTTTCAATTTATCCTGAATCTCTCTGACCTTATCAGTAGTCTCCTGAACTGCATCAGATCTCAAAATCATTCTGTCACCAGTCTCCTCCCAACACAAGGGAGTCCTACACCTTCTCCCATACAAAGCCTCATATGGAGCCATCTGAATACTAGAGTGGAAGCTATTATTATAAGTAAACTCTATCAAAGATAGATCCCGGTTCCACTCAGAACTCCAATCAACCACATAAGCTCTCAACAAATCTTCTAGAGTCTGTATAGTACGCTCCGTCTGGCCATCAGACTGAGGATGGTATGCTGTACTAAAACTCAACTTAGTACCCAAACCCTCCTGTAAGCTCTTCCAAAATCTGGACAAAAATCGAGAGTCCCTATCAGACACAATATCAACCGGCACTCCATGTAATCTGACTATCTCATCAATGTACAATCTAGCCAGCCTCTCTAAAGGATAAGTCATCTTGATCGGGAGAAAATGGGCTGATTTAGTGAGTCTATCAACAATCACCCAAATAGCATCATGACCCAATCTGGTTCTGGGCAAACCACATACAAAATCCATACTGATGCATTCCCACTTCCACTCAGGAATAGGAAGGGGCTGCAACAAACCACCAGGCTTCTGATGTTCAGCCTTTACAGTCTGACAGGTTAAACACCTAGAGACAAAATCAGTTATTTCTTTCTTCATACCCGGCCACCAAAAACTTTTCTTGAGGTCCTGATACATCTTTGTCACACCAGGATGTAGAGAATATTTGGAGTTATGGCTGTCCTCCAATATTTCTTTCCTCAAGCTCGGTTCCTCAGGGACACATACCCTTCCACGAAACCGAAGAATACCATCATCAGACAGGCTAAAATCCTGAACTGCGCCATCAACCAGACTATCCCTGATCTGAACTAATTTCGGATCCACAGACTGCTGATCTCTGATCTTCTGCAACAAAGCAGACTGTACTCTGAGAAAAGCCACATAACCCGACTGAACTTTAGGAGAAACACTAATCCTGAGATCGCTGAACTCCTGCAGTAACCGCCACTCACTGACTCGTAATGCAGCTACTGAAGTAACTGGATGTCTGCTCAGAGCATCCGCCACTACATTGGCCTTTCCAGCCTGATACTGAATAGAGAAGTCATAATCTTTGATCAACTCCATCCATCTTCTCTGTCTCATGTTCAACTCCTTCTGAGTGAAGATATACTTGAGACTCTGGTGATCAGTGAACAGATCAAACTCCTGACCCAACAAATAGTGACGCCATATCTTCAAAGCAAAGACTACGGCCGCCAACTCTAAATCATGAGTAGGGTAGTTCAATTCATACTCCTTCAGTTGTCTCGAAGCATAGGCTACCACAGAACCCTTTTGCATCAAGACACAACCCAACCCTTTACCTGAAGCATCTGTATAAACAGTAAACCTTTCCCCATCACTAGGAATAATGAGGATCGGTGTACTAGTCAACCTTCTCTTCAGCTCTTGAAAGCTCTCTTCACACTTATCATCCCAAATAAACTTAGCCTCCTTTCTGGTTAATTTAGTTAAAGGACCCGCCAGCTTGGAGAATCCCTCAACAAATCGCCGGTAGTAACCTGCCAAACCCAGAAAACTCCTGATCTCAGTAGCACTAGTCGGTCTTCCCCAATTAAGGATGGCTTGCACCTTAACTGGATCCACAGACACCCCTTGACCAGAAATCACATGTCCCAAGAAGCTGATTTTCTCTAGCCAGAACTCACACTTACTAGCCTTGGCAAATAATCGGTTCTTCCTCAGAATCTCCAGCACTCTGCGCAAGTCACTGACATGATCTGAAGTAGTCCGTGAGTATACCAAAATATCGTCTATAAAGACTACCACACAAGAGTCAAGCAATTCATGGAATACCCTGTTCATCAAATCCATGAAGACAGCAGGTGCATTCGTCAGTCCAAAAGGCAAAACTAAAAATTCGAAATGCCCATACCTCGTCCTAAAAGCAGTCTTAAATATATCCTCATCCTTGACCCTCAGCTGGTAATACCCTGATCTCAGATCAATCTTAGAGAACACTGTCGCTCCCTGTAATTGATCAAATAGATCATCAATTCTGGGAAGAGGATACTTATTCTTGATAGTCACTTGGTTCAATTGCCTGTAGTCTATACAAATCCTCAGGGTTCCATCTTTCTTCTTCACAAATAGCACTGGCGCTCCCCAGGGAGAAGCACTAGGCCGAATATACCCTTTCTCTAGCAATTCCTCCAGTTGTTTCTTAAGCTCGGCCAACTCTGAAGTAGCCATACGATAAGGAGCTCTGGAGATCGGTGCCGTACCTGGCGCCAACTCAATGCCAAACTCCACTTCTCTAATTGGAGGCAAGCCTGAAAATTCCTTAGAGAACACATCAGGAAATTCGTTCACCACCGCCGTCTGAGTCAAATCAGAAGTAGAATCATCCTGCACCTTAACATGCGCAAGATAACCCTTGCATCCACTAGCAAGTAACTTCCTGGCCTGCAGGAAAGATATCACATGCGGTCCTTGGTCTGACACTAGACCTCTCACAAAAATCCTACTCCCATCAAGCAGATTTAAAGTGATTACTTTCTCAAAGCAATCCACAGAGGCATGATGTGAGGATAACCAATCCATACCTAGGATGACATCATAGTCTTGCATGTCTAGGAGGATTAAATCTACCAGAAACTCATAACCCTCTACATGCACTACACAGTCAGCACAAACAGTGTCTGTAGACAATGATTTTCCTAAGGGAGTACCGACAGACACAACATAATCTAGCATCTTAGGTACAACAGGTAAACATGCAGCAAATCTAACAGATACAAAAGACAGATTTGCACCAGGATCAAATAAGATACGAGCTAACTGATCAAATACAAATAAAGTACCTTCCACAATGGATCGGGAAGCTCGTGTATCCTTCTCAGCCACAGCATAAACTCGTGTCTGGACTGTAGGCTTATCTGCGCCTCTAGGCTGTATCTCAGGCTCTTTGCAGTCCCTGACCATGTGCCCAGGTTTCTTACACCTGAAGCACACGCCATTCTTCTTATGACAGTCTTTCACTAGATGTCCCTTGAGCCCACAATAACTACAAGTGATACCGTTTCTTACATCCCTGGCATCTCTGAACTGCTGCGGTGTATCCCTGGACTGCTGCGGTGCCTTGTAGGAGTAAGGCTTATACCTGCTCTTTTTGTAGTCCTTATGTTTAGGGTACTTCTTACCCTTGCCGCCACTACCATACTGAGGAACCGCCGCCTCAGCTGTAGGAACCACTGTCACAGCAACATGAGAACTCCTCTCAGCTATGTATCTCTCGATGGTGCGTGCTCGCCCAACAGTTTCAACATAGGTCTCTAAATGCTGAGCACCAACCTGCTCTCTAATGTCCCATCTGAGACCTCTGAGAAACTTAGTAGCTCTCCTCTTTTCAGTGTTTATCAGATGAGGAGCATACTTTCCCAATTTCGTGAACTGTAATTCATACTGGTCCACAGTCATATCACCCTGCTCCAGGTGAATAAATGCCACCTCTCGGTCCTCCACCAAACTATCTGGGAAGTACTTCTCGTTAAATCGAGACAAGAAGTAAGGCCAATCTACAGTCTCATGTCTTTCTTCGGCAAGTCTCACCACGCCCTTCCACCACTCATCTGCGTCAGCACGCATCATATAGGTGGTCAGACATAACTTGTCTTCGTCCGAGCAACGCATAACTTGGAAAATCTTTTCCAAGCACAACTGCCAGTTCTCGGCATTACTGGATTCTGAGCCTCCATAAAATGAACTAGGACCCAGTTTCTGGAATTCACTCACAAGTGAAGCATAGCGCCTGTGAGCGCCCTCCTGAGAGTCATCCCCCACTGCTCGAGTAGTAGTCTGGGGTCTCTCTTGAGTCAGCTGCTGCAAGAGCTGCTGTTGTGCTTCTTGGTGCTGAGTCTGCTGCTGCTGCAGCATCTGAGCTTGCCTCTCTATCATAGCACCTTGTTGCTGAACCATGCCAGTCAGAGCCTCAATAGTTCTCGTGAGGTTCGGGGTCTGCTCGCCCTCATCACTAGCATTTCCTCTGGTTCGCACCATCTTAAATGCCTACACACACACATCATAGTCAGGAAAACAATCATAAACCTAACAGGTGTCTAGCAATACACAAACATGTTTTCCCCCAAACTAAGTTTTAGCTAGCCAACTGCTCTGATACCATTCTGTAACATCCCACGTTCTTAACCCCAAACAAATGGCATAATTCATGAACGGTACAGGATGTTTCATATAAGATCGATCATATGCTAGGTAAAACCGAGTTCAAGAAAAACACGATCTGAAAATTTCCACAAACTCATACATAAATATCCACAAAACACAAATCTCATAAATCACATAAGGGTACCTGCCACCACGCAATCCTTGCACTAGACATATGCAAGGCAACAGTTATATCAAATCCGATGGCATAAATACAATTCGATTCGAAATTCAAAGCAAAGCCACAAAGTCGATTTTATAAACTCATACCAAACACCGAAACCAGGCTGAAGCCCGCGGTGACACAAAAATCAAACTCATAAGACTGCCATAACCGGCAACACAATTCACATAATTCACATGGTTCACATAGTTCATATAATTCATGTTAAGGCCACAACCGGCCCTCAAGAATTAAACACAAAAGTTCTTAAAACAGCAAATAGCATAATTATCCACGCCAATGCACTCAAGAAATGCGCCCCTGCTCTATGCCTGAAAATAATGAGGGGTGAGCTACACAGCCCAGTGAGTGGATAGTCTAAATCGACCATCCATAACATACACTCAAAAATATAGGCAGATTATTTTAAAAATCTTTAACAAGAACATTATGTCAACATATAACAAAATAAATACAGAAGTCATATAAACAGTCAGATGTACACACCAACATATAACAAACTCATGTTCACAAACTCAGGTTCTAGAGTTTTACTCTAAACCAATTAAACACATATGTTCTAAACCAACTAAACACACCATACTTAATTAACCTAGTTGTCCAGCATAATCAGTAGTGACCAATATGGTCTAACCCGGCTTGGCCAAAGCACTGGGAGCTGCAAAATCTCGTGCAACACATAAACATGGATAGTGAGTAGAATCAAGAGGTGGCCCCCGCCAGGTCACGACGTGGCACTTTGCTCTATCACCCCATAACATATCGATGGATTGTGTGTAGATTCAAGAGGTGGCCCCCGTCAGGTCATGACGTGGCACTTTGCTCTACGACACCCAACATCACAAAATGAGAGTGATGACATCAAGAGGTGGCCCCTGTCTGATCAAGACATGGCACTTTGCGTCTTATATCACCCCATAACATAAAAGAGTAATGACATCAAGAGGTGGCCCCTGTCCGACCAAGACATGGCACTTTGCGTCAAAACCCGTTCTCCCAAAAGGTTCCTACTGGACAACAGACATATCTTATTTCATATTTCACAAAGGTGGACTCCTAAGTGTCAACTAGACTCTAGGATAGTCATCACAAAAATCATATCGGGCAGACTGAACATCAACCCCCATCACAATAATCATAATAGGCAGGCTGAACATCAACCTCCTCACATATCAAATATAGGGCTGAAATCTAACCCTTCACATATCACATAAGGACTATCCTATGAGTACACGGTTACACTTAGCCATAGTCCTAACCAACACATAACACATAATATTCAAAATTCCCATAATCACATAATTTCCAAAAATTACATAAACACTTAATATTTCAAGAATCACCTAATTACATAATATTAACAATCATATAAAGTAGTGTGGTCCTTAGGTTTCATGCTGATTAGTTCAGTCAAACTTTACTAGGTTATCACCCAAATTTCTCAAACAATTTCTCAACATTGCAGTTAACAAGCATCCATAAAAATTAACATAAAACTAAAACATGAAGTCATACAAACTATCCATAAAATTAACAAAAACTAAAACATGTATTCATACAAACTATTTTACAAATCTCTACATATAACCCACGGTTAACATATCATATCATCTACTAAAATTCTAAACCTTAGTTAACATGAATATCATGCTCAAAATCATTGGTTTAAAACTTCCTAAATTCCATAAGAGAATACCTTAAATTCCTTATTACAATTTTCGGTTTTCATAAACAATCATCAAGATTATTTCGGTTTAACTACCATCAACAAGGTTTCGGTTTTCATTCATGCTACAAACATCCTTGACTTAATGTTACCAAAATTGATTTCGGTTTAACTATAATTAACAAGAGTTTCATACTCAAAATTCAATGATTTAATGCTACCAAAATTCCTATAAAAATACCTTAAATTTCATACAAATTTT
Source organism: Costus lasius (assembly GCA_027563935.2). NCBI lineage: Eukaryota > Viridiplantae > Streptophyta > Magnoliopsida > Zingiberales > Costaceae > Costus > Costus lasius. The sequence goes on from CM050453.2 coordinate 58,057,488, forward strand.
CGGTTAAATAATCATCATATAATCACCTTTGAAAAATTCGGTTTTCATGATATAATCAACTTTACAAAATTCGGTTTTCATCATATAATCAACTTTACAAAATTCGGTTCTCATCATGGTGAAGTCTTGAATTTCGGTTTTAGTATGGTAAGATTTCCAACAAGCGAATATATCATCTAACTCATCAATTAACACAAACAAATAGATAGAAATCAATTAGACAACCCACTCACCTTGAACCGAGAACACAAGGTGAAAAACCCTTCCAAAAATTCGTCTAAGGCTTTGAAAGATGCTACCAAACACCAAGGAATAATTCACCAAAGGGGAAGAGATGGAGAAATCACCAAAATCGCCTCAAGAACTCTTCAAGAATCGCCTAAGTTCCTCAAGAAGTCGCCAAGTTCTTCAAGCCGTCGCCCAAGGTTTCTTTCAAGCCAACAAAAATCGCCAACACTCTACCCTAACCGAAATATCAATTTGAATTTTCGGTTTTTAACTCTTAACCCATTAACCCATTAATTCAAATCGGGTTTAATCCATTTAACTAATAATTTGAATTTTAAAAACCCAATTAGCGCCAACCCAAAAACCCATTAATTTAACCATTAACTTAACGAAAATCCAATAAGGATTTAATTAATATCCAATAAGGATTTAATTAACCAATAAGGTCTAATTAATTAACCAATAAGGTCTAATTAATTAACCAACAAACTGTAATTAATTAACTTACAATTTACAACCCATAAATCCTAATTAATTTATTATGAACAACCAATAATAATTCATCATAAATTAACAGCCAATAATCAAATAATTAATCTCTAATTAATTTACAATAAATTAACAACCAAATAAACTCAAATCAAATAATTACAAATTAACAATCAATAAGCCAGTTAATTAGCATCCAATAACTTTATTTAAATCATAATAAAATATCACAGCTAATGATTTTATTTAAATCCAAATAATGCTTACCAGGACTTAAGATCCTTGGATCTTACATTTTAACTCTTAACCCATTAACCCATTAATTCAATTCGGGTTTAATCCACTTAATTAATAATTTGAATTTTAAAACCCAATTAGTTTAAACCCATTAATTCAACCATTAACTTAACGAAAATCCAATAAGGTCTAATTAACATCCAATAAGGGTTTAATTAACCAATAGGGTCTAATTAATTAACTTACAAGCTCTAATTAATTAACTTACAATTTACAACCCATAAATCCTAATTAATTTATCATGAACAACCAATAATAATTTATCATAAATTAACAGCCAATAATCAAACAAATAATCCCTAATTAATTTACAATAAATTAACAACCAAAAATCTCTAGTTAAATAACTATTAACAACCAATACATAGAAAAATATCACAGTCAATAATTTTATTTAATTCAAAAATAATGCTTACCAGGACTTAAGATCCTTGGATCTTACATTTCATGGCATGGATTGGTTCAATGTCTTGTATAGGATATGATCACATCATACTTTACTGCTTTTATTATTATCTGCAGAAGCATGCCTGAAATGTTTTACCGTTATGTTATCACTATAGGATTGCATGCCTGTAATGATAGACATAAGATAAAACTGAGATGATGAGACCTTAAACAAAAACCCTCAATTAAAATATCAAGTCTGGTAGCCTTCTAACGCGTAGCCCTCACTAAGCTATCGATCAGTGGAGTTGTGAATTGTTTCCCACCCTCGTGGGACACACCCACTTATCTTTAGAAAGTGCGTGGTGGCAATGGTTTCCCCAGTCCAGTTTTAACCTGGGCGTGCCTTCGCAAGGAAACTCGTTGGCCCTGGGCATTACGGTTAGGAATGGACTTGACTAGAAGTTCACATGTGCTGGGCACATGGTGAAAGTCTAGAGGCATCGTTGAGAGGTAAAGGTTTCATGTTGTATCCAGCCCTCGCTGGACATGAAATGCCCAGACTGTCTCAACAAGGGGAGTTGCTTGGAGCAACCGGCCGGCGCGCCCACCTTAGGAAGCATGGGTTACTTTGTGCATCTCATCCCACCCTCGTGGGACGCAAAGCCTCATGTGAAATAAGGATCCCATCTCACTCCCGATTGACTTTGTGGGTTGTCAATTCGAATATAAAATAGTGGGAGCCATGGTCATTTAAAACAAGTCCAGTTTAAATGATTCGAAGTAGTACTAATCTGTTCTTCTTGGGTGTTGTAGAACAATGGCTACGAACACTGGCGGATTATCACTGCGATCACTCCTTGATATGGATAAGTTAGTTGGAACTAACTTTATGGACTGGCATCGGAATTTGAGGATAGTCCTCAAGCTCGAGAAGAAGCTGTATGTCCTTGAACAGCCTCTTCCAGCGGCTCCTCCGCCTAATGCCCGAACGGTAGACAGAGATGCTTATAGAAAGCATTAGGATGACTCTTTGGAGGTTGCATGTCTTATGCTAGCCAGTATGGCACCTGAACTGCAGGTGCAATATGAGGAGCATAACGCTTTTCAGATGATTACTCGTCTGAAACAGATGTTCGAGGCTCAGGCTAGAACTGAGAGATTTGACACCGCCAAAGCAGTCTTTCGGTGCAAGTTGTCTGAAGGTGCACCAGTGAGACCCCATGTTCTCAAACTCATTGGGAATGTGGATCATCTCAGGAGACTGGGACACACCATAGACAACGAGCTGGTTGTGGATTTTATTCTTCATTCCCTGCCCCCTAGCTTCAGTCCGTTTATCATTAACTTCAACATGAACCGGATTGAGTGCACACGGGAGGAATTGATGTATATGCTCCAAACAGCCGAGCGAGAGATGGGTAAGACCAAACCCAATTCTGTTCTTTTGGTCCCTGCGACCAAGAAGATAAAGAAGAAGGGTAAGGCACGTGCTAAGAGCAGTGCTAGAGGTCCTACCAAAGCACTGAAGAAAAGGGCGAAGAAGTCAAAGGAACAAAGGTGTTTCCACTGTGGCGAGCAGGGCCACTGGAGAAGGGACTGCAGGCAGCTTCAGAATGAGGAGAAGAAAGGCTTGGCCTTAACTTCTAGCTCAGGTATTTATGTTACAGAAGTCAACCTTTCTACTTCTATGTCATGGGTATTGGATACCGCATGTGGAGCTCATATTTGTACAAATATGCAGGGGCTCAAGAAAAGTAGATCGGTGTGACTTGGAGAGATTAACCTATGCGTTGGAAATGGGGCACAGGTTGCTGCTGTTGCTGTAGGCGTTTTGACTCTCTCCTTGCCTTCTGGACTTCAATTAGAACTAGACAATTGCTTTTGTGTACCTTCGCTAACAAAGAACATTGTATCCATTCCTTGCTTGGCGAGGAAAGGATTTAAATTTGAAATAAATAAGAACTCCTGTTCTTTTTCATTTGCAAATATGTTATATGGGAAGGGTACTTTGTGCAATGGTCTATATATCTTGGATATGGAAAGTTCTATTTGTAACATAAGCAATAAGAGGACCAAACTGAGTGGTTCAGTTGGTGCTTTCCTATGGCACTATCGATTAGCCCATATAAACAAGAATAGCATCCAACAACTCCATGCAAATGGATTGTTAGATTCAAGTTCCTTGGAGGAATTTGATACTTGTGAACCTTGTTTATTAGGGAAGATGACAAAGGCGCCCTTCACCAAGATTGGTGAGAGGGCAGAAGGTTTATTGGATCTCATACATACTGATGTATGTGGGCCCTTCAATAAACAAGCCAGAGGAGGGTACAACTACTTCATTACCTTTACTGATGACTTCAGTAGGTATGGTTATGTCTACTTAATGTGACATAAATCTGAATCCTTTGAGAAATTCAAGGAGTTCAAGAATGAAGTAGAGAACCAGCTTGGAAGATCCATTAAAGCTCTTCGATCAGATCGAGGTGGAGAATACCTGAGTGGTGAGTTCTTTGACTATCTGAGAGAGTGTGGGATCATATCCCAACTCACTCCTCCTGGAACACCTCAATGGAATGGTGTGTCTGAAAGGAGAAATCGAACTTTATTGGATATGGTTCGATCCATGATGAGTCATTCAACTCTACCTTCATCATTCTGGGGGCATGCACTAGAAACAGCTTCTCTAATACTGAATAATGTTCCATCTAAGAGTGTCTCCAAAATACCATACGAGGTATGGAGTGGAAGACGCCCTAATCTCACATTTATCAGGATCTGGGGATGTGAGGCTTATGTCAAACGTCAGGATTCTAGCAAGCTAGAACCTAGATCTGATAAGTGTGTGTTTGTGGGGTATCCTAAGGAAACTAAAGGATACTACTTCTATGTCCCAACCGAGAATAAAGTTTTTGTTGCTCGGGGTGCTGTCTTTCTAGAGAAAGAATTTCTTATGAAAGAAGTTAGTGGGAGGAAGTTTGACTTGGATGAGGTCCAAGTGCAAGCACAAGACAAAGAGATGGAATCTGAGCCACCTGCACCGGTTGCTAGGCAACCTGAGGCTCAGACACAGGTCCCGCGTAGGTCTGGGAGAATTCGTCGTGCACCTGAAAGGTATGGGTCGCTACCGACCCAACACGATGGGATCTTCATCATTGAGGATGAACCTAGAACCTATGATGAGGCGGTCAGTGGACCGGACTCTGAGAAATGGCTTGACGCCATGAGATCTGAGATGGATTCCATGTCGGCTAACCAAGTCTGGGATTTGGTTGAGCTGCCTGATGGGGTAAAACCCATATGGTGTAAATGGGTCTTCAAAAAGAAGACAGACATGGATGGCAAAATAGTTACCTATAAGGGTAGACTAGTGGCTAAAGGATTTAAACAAGTCCACGGGGTGGACTATGATGAAACCTTCTCGCCAGTTGCCATGATTAAATCCATTCGGATTCTGCTTGCTATAGCTGCATATCATGACTATGAGATATGGCAGATGGATGTGAAAACAGCGTTCCTTAACGGGAAGCTGACTGAGGATGTGTATATGACACAACCTGATGGCTTCATCCATCCTGCAGAGGCTAATAAGGTCTGCAGGCTAAAGAGGTCCATTTATGGATTAAAGCAAGCATCTCGAAGTTGGAATCTTCGATTTGATGAGGCCGTGAGAGATTATGGCTTTATCAAAAGCGAAGATGATGCCTGTGTATACAGAAAATTCAGTGGGAGCTTGGTAGTTTTTCTGGTCTTGTATGTTGATGACATACTGCTCATCGGAAACGACATCCCTAGTCTTCAAGCTGTGAAGACATGGTTGGGGAAGTGTTTCGAGATGAAAGACTTAGGGGAGGCCGCCTATATTCTAGGCGTGAGGATCTTCCGGGATAGATCCAAGAGGCTCTTGGCCCTTAGTCAAAGTACTTACATTGATAAGGTACTGGAGAGGTTCTACATGGAGCAATCCAAGAAAGGATACCTTCCAGTGAGACATGGCCTTACTCTCTCAAAGAGCCAGTGTCCTACAACACAGGCTGAGAGGGATGACATGAGTCGAATTCCTTATGCTTCGGCAGTAGGATCGATCATCTATGCAATGTTATGTACTAGACTAGATGTGGCATATGCTGTGAGCATTACCAGCCGATACCAATCCAATCCAGGTCTACAGCACTGGGTGGCTGTAAAGAACATCCTAAAGTATCTGAGAAGAACTAAGGATTTGTTCATGGTCTATGGGGGACAGGAAGAGCTCAGTATGCAGGGCTATACTGACGCATCGTTCCAGTTTGACTCTGACGACTTTAAATCGCAGGCCGGCTATGTGTTCAAGATAAATGGAGGCGCTGTATGTTGGAAGAGCTTCAAGCAATCCACCATAGCAGATTCTACAACCGAAGCTGAGTATGTGGCTGCTTCTGAGGCAGCCAAGGAAGCTGTTTGGATAAGGAAGTTCTTATGTGATCTTCAAGTGGTACCTAGTGCAATAGATCCCATTGAACTCTATGGTGATAACAATGGAGCAATTGCACAAGCCAAGGAACCACGGTCTCATCAAAGATCCAAACACATACTCAGAAGATTTCACCTGATCAGAGAGATCATTGACAGAGGTGATGTCAAGATTAGCAGAGTAGACACAGAGAACAATCTGGCAGACCCATTGACCAAGGCTTTGGCGCAGCAGAAGCATGATGGTCACGCTAGAGATATGGGGTTGAGATTCCTCAACTTCTAGGTCGTAGTGCAAGTGGGAGATTGTTGGTGTATATGCCCTAGGACCTAGTTTTGGTCAACTTATGTACTACACCTGCGATTGTGTACTTACATGATAATGTCCCTGGAGACAGATTGGATCTGTGCTCGAATTATAATCCCCAGTCGATGTACCTTAGTGGATATGGGACAGCTATGGTACTTGTGAGACTGGTATGTGGGCTGGTTAGGCACGTGGTGCTAACGCAGACACATGGGTATATCATTGGGGATATACTGGATAGACCTGCTATGAGGCTATGACTTGGTGTCATGAGTTATCCTCATAAGTGATAGGAGATGCATTGATCCCTTGACTTGAGGTCATTAATCATTCTATATGGTTAGGGACTTGCTTTGATACAACCTAACACCTTGCCATAGCTGGGAGGTCATAACGGTTGTTATTGAGCATGTCACGACCCATATGAGAAGATCAATGGACAGACATAGGATTTGCCCCTTCCCTAAGGAAGTATGATATCCATGGAGCTCCTTTATGGTTCTATGACTGAGAGTGTATGGCCATACTGAAAGGTCCCCTAAAGCCAAAGGGGGCGAAACCCTAATAGGTGGCGCATATAAAACTTTTGCAACGGGAGCTAGGGTTTCAAGATCAACTTGCATGTTATATGATCAACTAGATAAAAAGCTTGCAAAGATCAACAAAAACGATCATACCATTGCCATAGCTTAGATGGCGCCTTGGAAGCAAAGAGTCGATTGCTTCTTCTCCAAAGGGAATCGCACACAAGAGGAAGATGGCCTACTCCTTTGTCACTCCTTGTGCTAGCAAGGCTCCAAAGTATCCTTGATCGCTTGAAGGGATGAAGAGACGATTACTAGGCTTGCCCCACTCTTCTCCAGCGTGAGTTCTATCTCCACACACGAGAGTCGTCGTGAGGAAGAGGCGAGAGGATGTTACAAAACGAAGTGGAGTCGTTTCACTCAAAACGTGGAGACGTTTTCTCAAATTGAAAACCGACTTTCCAAATATAGAAAGTCCCTAACTCCAAGCGTTCATGCGTTCATGAACCTTTCGAAACTCATCCTCCAATTGAACCAAGCGCTCACTTGATGAGCCGGTTCAAATTGGTTTGGTTCAAAGACTAATTAAGCCAAGCCTTTGGTCCAGATCAAATTAAACCCTAAGGTTCTAGATCTGACCGTTCATCTCTTGATGTTCATGATCTCACCGATCTAACATCCATTCTCTCGATCGAAGCTTACCGATCTCAAGCCCTAATCAATCAAACATGATCAGACTAGATCTCACTTACAATCAGAGATTAAATCCCTTTAAACTGAACCCAAACAATTCAGTCCACACGATCTGACTTAAGTAAGCCATATCATCAAATTGTGCGACCCTAAGGGTTTCCTTTAAATGTCGGTAACGATAACTTACGTTATCACGATCAGTGAGGGGTATCTAGCAACACATCACTGTCTCCCGATATAAAGAAAAGAGCCTTCCAAGACTACACCCAAACCACAGCACAAGTGTGAATCCACTTCACTAGGCATACATGCTTCCTTTGCCACTGGATGTTCTTTATTGGACAAGCGTGTCAAGCCTGTAGCTCCAATATGATGAGCATGATTAGATCAGATGAACATAGTCACCTGGGTATGGCCATACACTTTCTCAATCATCTCATTCAGGGGGGCCCCTTTAGAACATCACACTCCAAACAAGGAGACGACAATCCTATATCTATCACTAGTGCCCTAACATGACTCATGCTCATTATCCAAGATAGTCTATAACCATTATGTTTCAAATGATATTGAACTACCTCAAAACAATGACAATCATCATTTAGAAACACAAGTGATCTCAAGTCAGAGGAAATGTGCCACTTGTTGCAAACAAGGATTATTCACATTGTGATAAGCAATTGAATATCCTAGTAGGGTCTATCCAGTACATCCAATGTACCCATGAGTCTACATCTTATTCCATGCTCGAAGCATCCTATAAGATTATAACACATATTAGTCTCAATCATATCAAGGCTGTCTCATGTTCACCAAGATATCTCGACTAAGGACATTACAGCATGTCAGCCAAGCTGAACAGCATTGAGACATTATTCAGAAGCACATTTATTGCAGCAGACAATGTAACAAACTGAATAACAACCATTGCCTTTATAAACATAAGAGTTTATACATGATACTGAAAGAATCCCAAGGCCTCAAACATTAGCCTTAAGGGCATACCCCAACAATCTCCCACTTGCACTTAATCTAATGGTTGAGAAATCTCAAACCCATATTATTACAGTGCTTCTCATGCTTCTGCTGCGCCAGAGGCTTGGTAAGCGGGTCAGCCAGATTGTCATCTGTATGAACCTTGCAGATTTTGATCTCACCACGATCAATGATCTCCCGGATCAAGTGAAACCGTTTCTATATGTGCTTGGACTTCTGGTGCGACCGTGGTTCCTTTGCTTGTGCTATTGCTCCAGTGTTATCACAGAAGATAACCAAAGGATCTGCACTCGAAGGAACAACACCAAGTTCCTGAACGAACTTGCGAATCCACACTGCCTCCTTGGATGCTTCCGAGGCTGCAACATACTCGGCTTCTGTTGTGGAATCAGCAACAGTTGACTGTTTGAAACTTTTCCACACCACTGCTCCACCATTCAAGCTAAAAACATAGCCTGATTGCGATCGGAAATCATCCTGGTCAGATTGGAACGAAGCGTCAGTATATCCTTCAATACTGAGTTCTTCCTGACCACCATACACCAAGAACATATCTTTGGTCCTCCGCAGATATTTTAAAATGTTCTTGACCGCAATCCAGTGCGCCTGACCTGGATTACTTTGGAATCGACTGGTCACGCTTAACCCGTAAGCGACGTCTGGGCGAGTACACAACATCGCATACATAATGGACCCAATAGCCGAAGCATAAGGCGTATTGTCCATTTCATCTTTCTCAGTCTGTGTTTGTGGACACTGACTCTTTGAAAGATTCAGACCATGTTTGACTGGAAGATATCCTCTTTTAGAATTCTCTAAATGAAATCTCTCCAGGACTTTATCGATGTAAGTACTCTGGCACAGCCCGAGAAGCCTCTTAGATCTGTCTCTGTAGATATTCACACCTAATACATAGGCTGCTTCTCCTAGATCTTTCATCTGGAAACATTTTCTTAACCATGCTTTAACAGCATGCAGTTCAGGAATATCGTTTCCAATGATTAAGATATCATCGACGTAGAGGACTAGGAAAGTAATCACGCTCCCACTAAACCTCTTATATACACACGGGTCATCTTCATTCTTGATGAAACCAAATTCACAGATTGATTCATCAAAACGAATATTCCAGCTTCTAGATGCTTGCTTAAGTCCATAAATGGACTTCTTTAACTTGCATATTTTATGACGATCTGATGGATTAGTGAAACCTTCAGGTTGTGTCATATACACATCCTCATCTAGTTTTCCATTAAGGAAAGCAGTCTTCACATCCATTTGCCAGATCTCATAATCGTAATATGCTGCTATCACAAGAATAATCCGAATAGACTTGAACATGGATACAGGAGAGAAAGTTTCATCATAATATATCCCGTAGATTTGTTTGAAACCTTTCGCAACTAGCCTGCCTTTATAGGTAACTACGTTACCATCCATGTCAATCTTCTTCTTGAAGATCCATTTACAGCCTATAGGGATTACTCCCGGAGGCGGATCAACCAAATCCCAGACTTGATTATCTGACATGGAGTCCATCTCGGCACGCATAGCTTCAAGCCATCTCGCTGAGTCCGGTCCACTGACCGCATCCGCATAAGTGAGGGGTTCATCATGATCAATGATGTAGACTCCGTCATAGCGCTCAGGCTGTCGACGGATCCTTCCCGATCTTCGCGGTTCCCGTGATATCGGAGCCTCAGGTTGTTCAATAACCTGCTCAACTGGCTCATGCTCATCCAACTGTGCTTGACTACTTTGTCCTTCTTCTGGATTCTCATCCAGCTTTATTTCTCTCCCACTGGCCTCTTGTAGAAGAAATTCCTTCTCAAGAAAAATTGCCGTCCGAGCAACAAATACTTTGTTCTCTTTGGGATCGTAGAAATAATAACCCTTAGTTTCCTTAGGGTAACCGACACAGATGTATTTCTCAGATCTGCTCTCTAGTTTCCCAGAGGCGAGCTTTTTGACATAAGCCTCGCAACCCCAGATCTTTATAAATGTCAAGCTCGGCTGTTTCCCATACCATAACTCATATGGCGTCTTTGAAACTGCCTTGGATGGCACTCGGTTTAGTACCTTTGCAGCTGTTTCCAGTGCAAATCCCCAAAAGGAGTAAGGTAGAGTAGCCTGACTCATCATAGAACGAACCATATCCAGTAAGGTTCTGTTCCTCCTCTCGGACACACCATTCCATTGCGGTGTTCCTGGTGGAGTGAGCTGTGAGATAATCCCACACTCCTTCAGATAGTCAGTAAACTCTCGACTTAGGTATTCTCCACCTCGATCTGAGCGAAGTGCCTTGATATTTCGGCCTAGCTGATTCTGTACTTCATTTTTTAACTCTTTGAACTTGTCAAAAGATTCACTCATATGTCTCATTAGATAGACATACCCATATCTACTGAAATCATCAGTAAAGGTAATGAAGTATGAATAGCCACCTCTGGCATGTTTACTAAATGGCCCACACACATCACTGTGTATAAGGTCAAGTAAACCTGAAGCCCTTTGACCTTTGTTAAGAAAAGGAGACTTCGTCATTTTGCCCATTAAACAAGCTTTGCATGTATCAATCTCCTCATAGGAGAATGATCCCAGCAGTCCATGGTCATGCAACCGCTTAATGCGTTTCTTGTTAATATGGCCTAAACGACTATGCCATAGCAAGGTGCTGTCATCAGCATACTTGGCTTTCTTATTATCAATATTTTGTATAGAACATTCCATGTCCAACATGAATAACCCATTGTTAATTGACCCAGTAGCATAAACAATATTATCTAAAGAAAGAACACACTTTGAAGTCTTGCATTCAAAGGAAAACCCTTTCCTGACAAGAGCAGGAATGGAGATAATATTTTTGGTAATGCTTGGTACAAAATAACAATTGTTCAGTTCTAATACAAGTCCAGATGGTAATGAGATGTGATATTCTCCTACAGCAACAGCAGCAACCCGTGCCCCGTTTCCAACTCGTAGGTCCACCTCATGCTGTCCCACCTATCTTCTTCTCTTGAGTTCCTGTACATTTGAACAAATGTGAACTCCACATGCAGTGTCCAACACCCATGAAATAGAAGAAGAGGATATCATGACTTCAGTCACAAAAATACCTGAGCCAGAAGCGATGCTTCCCTTCTTGTCTCCTTGGAGCGCTTTACAGTCCTTTTTCCAGTGACCTAGCTGGCCACAATGGAAACATCTGTATTCCTTCGACCGCTTAACCTTTTGTTTCAGAGCCTTGTTGTAGTTCTTGACAGGGGCTTTGCCCTTCTTCCCCTTCTTCTTATTCCTGGAAGGAAACATCAAGACAGAGGTTGAAGGCTTTCCCTTTAGAGTCTCCTCTGTAGTCAAGAGCATATTCAGCAACTCTGCCGGAGTACAGTCGATCTTGTTCATATTAAAATTAATAATGAACGGATCGAAAGAGGCCGGGAGAGACTGCAGAATAATGTCTACAGCAAGCTCCTGATTGATGGTATGCCCCAGTTTCTCTAGAGCCTCTTCGTGCCCAATCATCTTGAGCACGTGAGCTCCCACTGGACTCCCTTCAGCCAGTTTGCTCTGAAAGAAAAGCTTGGTCAAATTATAGCGTTCAGTCCTCGCCTGTGCAGCATACAGCATCTTGAGGTTTGCTATAATTTCTATAGCAGACATATCCTCATGCTGACGCTGCAGCTGTGGCGTCATAGACGCTAGCATCAGGCAAGCGACATCAATGCTATCATTGACATGCTTTTCATAGGCTTCCCGAACCGCCCTTGCGGCGTTCGGAGCGGGTTGAGGCGGTATAGCCGTCTCGAGGACATACAGTTTCCTCTCTGCCTTAAGAACAATCTTAAGGTGTCCGTACCAGTTTGAGAAGTTTGGCCCAGCAAACTTCTCCCTTTCCAGTAGGGATCGCACATTGAAGCTCATGGTGTTCATTGCTGCAGGAATCTACAACAATGCAAGAACAGCAAGGTCAGTATCAATGTTTAGAATCAATCCAGGACTTAAGAAAGATTCTTATCTCACTATTTTTATCTGATTGAAAATCCCATTAAAACAGTCCGAAAGAGTAACACTCTTTTAGTGAGATGGGATCCAGATTTCATACTTGGTCTCCGCGTCCCGCTCAGGCAAGATAAGATGCACAGAGAGTACAAGCACTAATTTCTGATAGGCAGTCCCTGCCAATCGCTAACCCGTGCGATTCCCCTTCATCTGGGCAATCCAGCAGACTGTGCCAATTGAGTTGGTACAACACAGTCTCTGATCCCACAGATGGCTACCTCCATATAGCTAACATATGCCCCATATGTAGCCTACATGGTCAAGCTGACCTGACCTACTCCCTGGACCACCACGTGCTATGCTGAGCAACGAGAAGAGATAAATCCCTTCTCTGTAACACGTAGGTGAAATCACACACCGTCTGAAGATAGATGGGCGTGCCCACTGAGTGGGTACAACACGGCCCCAACGATAGTCAGAACAGTGAGGTTTCGCGTCAGAAGGCTTACGTGCTTGATATTTAACGTTGGATTTTAACGGTCTTTTATCTTCTTAACTATCATGCAAACCCTATGGCGATAGCAGAAGATAAATAAATCATGCAATTCTACTTATTTAAACAATAAAAGAAAGCATGATGATCTTATGTGGTAAACGCCCATTAAGCCTAGGTAAGACCTTAAGATAACTTAAGTCTTCACTTGAGCTCTTCATGAGTCATTTGCATCTCAACTGGCCCAGACCAGGGCCCAAGCGCCCATTGCAGCTCAGGTGCGCCCACCAGGTAAATGCGCCTGTCATAGGGTCGAACCCTAGACCTCCCACCTGGTCAAGCCTCTGCTGCATGCGCCTCTGCCAAGTGTGCTCTGTGCTCTTGTCTGATTAAAATTACAATTTAATCTATCTAGACAAGATTGACACGCAGGTCAATTACATAATAAATTAATTAAAATGTGATGTGCAGATCACAAATATAATAATTTACATTTTTAATCCAGGCACGCAGGCCCCAGCACAGCACACATTAATTGGGCAACCCACATAAGATGAAATAAACAAGCATCATGGCATCCAATCAATATGTGATCCATCAACAAAATAAAATTTTTCAAAATCCCATCGGAATCAATTTTATTTGTCTTATGTGCCCTACTACCTTACAACGGTCCATTAATAGGGATCCACTCATCATGTCTAGTCAGATCCACTGCCCTTGCATGCACCAAGTCCTAACTGACTTGAGTCGACCTAATGGTCAACCATGCATGCGCCAAGGGCTGAACAACCTTCATGAGTTCTGGCAAGCAGGTGTGACCCCGGGCCTAACTCATGTGCGTTCACTGGTTGTCTCAACCAGACCTCGCTACACGCCTGTCTGCAGTCGACCTATAGCCACCTCGTGCTTGCGCACAGGTGCCATCTGGTCGACCCATCTAGGCTGTCAGATGGTCTGATCAGACTGGTTGGATCTTACCTAGAGGATGACTTCAACCCCATCAACCCATCTAAGGGTTTATAGTAGGTGCATTAGATCTAAAGTAGAGGCGCGCAAGTGATTTCGATTTAACAAAAATAACAAGCGCCAACATACATGCGCCATGTGAAAAATATACATCAAGTTTCATCATGTAAATTCGCATGTTCTCTAGATCTAAGCTTACAAGCGCATACATGGATCACGAAATGCATCAAGCAATCATAATAACATACTTTAACCGCATGCTCTGATACCAATTGAAAGGTCCCCTAAAGCCAAAGGGGGCGAAACCCTAATAGGTGGCGCATATAATACTTTTGCAACGGAAGCTAGGGTTTCAAGATCAACTTGCATGTTATATGATCAACTAGATAAAAAGCTTGCAAAGATCAACAAAAACGATCATACCATTGCCATAGCTTAGATGGCGCCTTGGAAGCAAAGAGTCGATTACTTCTTCTCCAAAGGGAATCGCACACAAGAGGAAGATGGCCTACTCCTTTGTCACTCCTTGTGCTAGCAAGGCTCCAAAGTATCCTTGATTGCTTGAAGGGATGAAGAGACGATTACTAGGCTTGCCCCACTCTTCTCCAGCGTGAGTTATATCTCCACACATGAGAGTCGTCGTGAGGAAGAGGCGAGAGGATGTTACAAAACGAAGTGGAGTCGTTTCACTCAAAACGTGGAGACGTTTTCTCTCTGATTGTAAGTGAGATCTGGTCTGATCATGTTTGATTGATTAGGGCTTCAGATCGGTAAGCTTCGATCGAGAGTATGGTTGCTAGATCGAAGAGATCAAGAGCATCAAGAGATGAACGGTTAGATCTTGAACCGTTTGGTTCATAGAGATCTAGACCATGGCTTGGGCTGGTTTAATTTGGGTTTTTTTTAACCGAATTGAGTTAAACCTAATTGGCTTGAACCGGTTCACATGGGTGAACGTATGGTTCAAGGTTTAAAGGCATCTTGGGCGGTTTTTCTTCAAGTGGTCGCATGGCTTGATAACCTTCCATATTTGGAAGTGTAACGCCATCACTTGAATGAGAAAAACCTCAACGCAATTTGCCAATTACTCTCTTGTCTCCTTCATTCGACGAAGAAGGGGACTTGGACAAGGAAGCTCTCGGCCAAGCACATCTCGTCATCAACACACGACAAGGAACTTTGGGGAGATCTCTTGCTAGCACAAGGAAGATCCTAAAGGGTAGCCATCTCTCATCTAGTGTGTGTTTTCTTTGGAGGAGTGCTTACTTGCCCTCTTGCTTCCAAGCCGACACCCTTTATCATGGCTATGGTAAAAGATCTCAAACTTGATCTTTGCAATACATATAAAGTTGATCATATATATGTGTTCATGCAAACGATTTTATTGAAACCCTAGAAGAGTACATTTTCCGCATGCTCTAGGGTTCGCCCCCCTCTTGAAAGGGGTTTTATCTGCCTGCGCTCCCCCTTGAAGGGGACCCTTCAATTGGTATCAGAGCGGGTTATGCATGAATCTTATGATTGCTTTAGTGATCCATGTTTGCGCCATTGTTGTAGATCTATCATCACCATGAATACATGCTAGTCATTAGATGTTGGCGCATGATTGATATCACATGTTTGCGCTAATGGATAGATCTAATGTCAACATGCGAAACTACATGTTATTACTTGTATGATTCTTGGCGCATGTTTCTTGATGGCGCTTGTTGAATGTCTTTGTAAAATTCATTACATCTTGCGCGCCTCACTAGATCTAAGTGGCGCCTACTATAAACCCTTAGATGGGTTGATGGGGTTGAAGTCACCTCTAAGTTAGATCCACTAGTCTGATCAGACCATCTGACAGCCTAGATGGATCGACCAGATGGCACCTGTGCGCAAGCACGAGGTGGCCATAGGTCGATTGCATCTTAGGCGTGTAGCGAGGTCTGGTTGAGACAACTCAGTGAACACACATGAGTTAGGCCCGGGGTCACACCCGCTTGCCAGAACTCATGAGGGTTGTTCAGCCCTTGGCGCATGCATGGTTGACCATTAGGTCAACTCGAGTCAGTTAGGACTTGGTGCATGCAAGGGCAGAGGATCTGACTAGTTGGATGAGTGGATCCCTATCAATGGACCATTGTAAGGTTGTAGGGCTTCGAAGAAAATTAAAATTGATGCCAATGGGGTTTTCAAAAAATTTTATTTTCTTTGTAATGGATCACATGTTGATTGAATGATGCCATGATGCTTGTTTATTTCATCTTATGTGGGTTGCCTTTAATTGTGTGCTGTGCTGGGGCCTGCGAGCCTGGTAAATTATTATTTTGTGATATGCGAATCACTTTTAAACTCATTGATTGTATAATTGACCTGTGAGTCAAACTTGTCTAGATAGATCAAATTGTATTTGATTAGACAAGAGCACAAAGGCACACATCCTAGAGGGGCATTCAGCTGGTGGCGCACCTGAGGTGCTCTTGGCGCTAGGGCCCTGGGTTGGACCAGATGAGATGCAAAAGTCCCAAGAAGAGCAAGTGAAGACTTAAGTATCTTAAGGTCTTACTTAGGCTTTGGGCTTTTACCACATAAGATCCATGCTTTCTTTTTATTGCTTATATAATTAGAACTGCATGAGTTTATCTTCTGCTATCACCATAGGAATTGCATGATAGTGAAGAAGATAAAAGGACCGTTAAAATCCAACGCTAACATATCAAGCTCGTAAGCCTTCTGACGCGAAACCTCACTGTTCTGATTATCGTTGGAGCCGTGTTGTACCCACTCAGTGGGCACGTCCATCTATCTTCAGACGGTGCGGGATTTCACCTGCGTGTTACAGAGAAGGGATTTATCGCTTCTCGTTGCTCAGCATAGCACGTGGTGGTCCAGGGAGTAGGTCGGGTCAGCTTGACCATGTAGGCTACATATGTGGCGCATATGGTAGCGCATAGAGGCAGCCATCTATGGGATCAGAGACTGTGTTGTACCAACTCAGTTGGCACAGTCTGCTGGATTGCCCAGATGAAGGGGAATCGCACGGGTTGGCGATTGGCTGGGACAGCCTACTAGAAATTAATGCTTGTCATCTCTGTGCATCTTATCTCGCCTGAGCGGGACGCGGAGACCAAGTATGAAATCTGGATCCCATCTCACTAAAAGAGTGTTACTCTTTCGGGCTGTTTACTGGATTTTTCAGTCAGACAAAATAGTGAGAAAAAGAATCTTTCTTAAGTCCTGGATTGATTCTGAACATTGATACTGACCTTGCTGTTCTTGCATTGTTGTAGATTCCTGCAGCAACGAACACCATGAGCTTCAATGTGCGATCCCTACTGGAAAGGGAGAAGTTTGCTGGGCCGAACTTCTCTGACTGGTTCGGACACCTTAAGATCGTTCTTAAGGCAGAGAGGAAACTGTATGTCCTCGAGACGGCAGTGCCGCCTCAACCCGCTGCGAACGCCGCAAGGGCGGTTCGTGAAGCCTATGAAAAGCATGTCAATGATAGCATTGATGTCGCTTGCCTGATGCTAGCGTCTATGACGCCACCGCTGCAGCGTCAGCATGAGGATATGTCGGCTATAGAGATTATAGCGAACCTCAAGATGTTGTATGCTGCACAGGCGAGGACAGAACGCTATAATCTGACGAAGCTCTTCTTTCAGAGCAAACTGGCTGAAGGGAGCCCAGTTGGAGCTCACGTGCTCAAGATGATTGGGCACAAGGAGGCTCTAGAGAAACTGGGGCATACCATTAACCAGGAGCTTGCTGTAGACATAATTCTGCAGTCTCTCCCGCCCTCTTTCGATGCGTTCATTATTAACTTTAATATGAACAAAATCGATTGTACTCCGGCAGAGCTGCTGAATATGCTCTTGACTACTGAGGAAACTCTGAAGGGAAAGCCTTCAACCTCTGTCTTACTGGTTCCTTCTAGGAACAAGAAGAAGGGGAAGAAGGGCAAGGCCCCTGTCAAGAACTACAGTAAGGCTCTGAAACAGAAGGTGAAGCGGTCGAAGGACAACAGGTGTTTCCACTGTGGCCAGCTGGGTCACTGGAAAAAGGACTGTAAAGCGCTCCAAGGAGATAAGAGGGGAAGCATCGCTTCTGGCTCAGGTATATACGTGACGGAAGTCATGGTTTCATCTTCTTCTATTTCATGGGTGTTGGACACTGCATGTGGAGTTCACATTTGTTCAAATGTACAGGAACTCAAGAGAAGAAGGCAGGTGGGACAGCATGAGGTAGACCTACGCGTTGGAAACGGGGCACGGGTTGCTGCTGTTGCTGTAGGAGACTATTTCATTTCTTTACCATCTGGCATTGTATTAGAATTAAACAATTGTTATTTTGTACCGAGTATCACTAAAAATATTATCTCTATTCCTGCTCTTGTCAGGAAAGGATTTGCCTTTGAATGCAATATTTCAAAGTGTGTTTTATCTTGTGATAATATTGTTTATGCAATTGGTTCAATTAACAATGGGTTATACATGTTGGACATGGAAAGTTCTATACATAACATTGATAATAAGAAAGCCAAGAATGCTGATGACAGCACCTTTCTATGGCATAGTCGTTTAGGCCATATAAACGAGAAACGCATTAAGCGGTTGCATGATCATGGACTGCTGGGATCATTCTCCTATGAGGAGATTGATACATGCAAAGCTTGTTTGATGGGTAAAATGACGAAGTCACCTTTTCCTAATAAAGGTCAAAGGGCTTCAGGTTTACTTGACCTCATACACAGTGATGTGTGTGGGCCATTTAGTAAACATGCCAGAGGTGGCTATCAGTACTTCATTACCTTTACTGATGATTTCAGTAGGTATGGGTATGTCTATCTGATGAGACATAAAAGTGAATCTTTTGACAAGTTCAAAGAGTTCAAGAATGAAGTACAAAATCAGCTAGGCCGAAATATCAAGGCACTTCGCTCAGATCGAGGTGGTGAATACCTAAGTCATGCGTTTACTGACTATCTAAAGGAGTGTGGGATTATCTCACAGCTCACTCCGCCAGGAACACCGCAATGGAATGGTGTGTCCGAGAGGAGAAATAGAACGTTACTTGATATGGTTCGTTCTATGATGAGTCAGGCTACTCTTCCATACTCCTTTTGGGGTTTTGCACTGGAAACAGCTGCAAAGGTACTAAACCGAGTGCCATCCAAGGCAGCTTCTATGACGCCATATGAGTTATGGTATGGGAAACAGCCAAGCTTGACATTTATCAGGATCTGGGGTTGCGAGGCTTATGTCAAAAAGCTCGCCTCTGGGAAACTGGAGAGCAGATCTGAGAAATGTATTTTTGTCGGGTACCCTAAGGAAACTAAGGGTTATT
The DNA here is from genome assembly GCA_027563935.2 of Costus lasius. Classification (NCBI taxonomy): domain Eukaryota; kingdom Viridiplantae; phylum Streptophyta; class Magnoliopsida; order Zingiberales; family Costaceae; genus Costus; species Costus lasius. The sequence continues at coordinate 58,076,656 of CM050453.2, forward strand.
ATTTCTACGATCCCAAAGAGAACAAGGTATTTGTTGCTCGGACGGCCATATTTCTTGAGAAGGAGTTTCTTCTGCAAGAGGCCAGTGGGAGAGAAATAAAGCTGGATGAGAATCCAGATGAAGGACAAAGTAGTCAAGCACAGTTGGATGAGCCTGAGCCGGTAGAACAGGTTACTGAACAACCTGAGGCTCAGATATCACGGGAACCGCGAAGATCGGGAAGGATCCGTCGATAGCCTGAGCGCTATGACGGAGTCTACATCATTGATAATGATGAACCCCTCACTTTTGCGGATGCGGTCAGTGGACCGGAGTCAGCTAGATGGCTTAAAGCTATGCGAGCCGAGATGGACTCCATGTCAGATAACCAAGTCTGGGATTTGGTTGATCCGCCTCCGGGAGTAATCCCTATAGGCTGTAAATGGATCTTCAAGAAGAAGGTTGACATGGATGGTAACGTGGTTACCTATAAAGGCAGGCTAGTTGCGAAAGGTTTCAAACAAATCTACGGGATAGATTATGATGAAACTTTCTCACCTGTAGCCATGTTTAAGTCTATTCGGATTCTTTTCGCGATAGCTGCATATTACGATTATGAGATCTGGCAGATGGATGTGAAGACAGCTTTCCTTAATGGAAATCTGGACGAGGATGTGTATATGACACAACCTGAGGGTTTCACTAATCCATCAGATCGTCATAAAATATGCAAGTTAAAGAAGTCCATTTATGGACTGAAACAAGCATCTAGAAGCTGGAATATTCGTTTTGATGAATCAATCTCTGAGTTTGGTTTCATCAAGAACGAAGATGACCCGTGTGTATATAAGAGGTTTAGTGGGAGCGTGATTACATTCCTAGTCCTCTACGTCGATGATATCTTAATCATTGGAAATGATATTCCTGAACTGCATGCTGTTAAAGCATGGTTAGGAAAATGTTTCCAGATGAAAGATCTAGGAGAAGCAGCCTATGTATTAGGTGTGAAGATCTACCGGGATAGATCTAAGAGGCTTCTCGGGCTGTGCCAGAGTACTTACATCGATAAAGTCCTGGAGAGATTCCATTTAGAGAATTCTAAAAGAGGATATCTTCCAGTCAGACATGGTCTGAATCTTTCAAGGAGTCAGTGTCCACAAACACAGACTGAGAAAGATGAAATGGACAATACGCCTTATGCTTCGGCTATTGGGTCCATTATGTATGCGATGTTGTGTACTCGCCCTGACGTCGCTTACGGGTTAAGCGTGACCAGTCGATTCCAAAGTAATCCAGGTGTGGCGCACTGGATTGCGGTCAAGAACATTTTAAAATATCTGCGGAGGACCAAAGATATGTTCTTGATATATGGTGGTCAGGAAGAACTCAGTATTGAAGGATATACTGACGCTTCGTTCCAGTCGGACCAGGATGATTTCCGATCGCAATCAGGCTATGTTTTTAGCTTGAATGGTGGAGCAGTGGTGTGGAAAAGTTTCAAACAGTCAACTGTTGCTGATTCCACAACAGAAGCCGAGTATGTTGCAGCCTCGGAAGCATCCAAGGAGGCAGTGTGGATTCGTAAGTTCGTGAGAGAACTTGGTGTCGTTCCTTCGAGTGCAGATCCTTTGGTTATCTTCTGTGATAACACTGGAGCAATCGCACAAGCAAAGGAACCACGGTCGCACCAGAAGTCCAAGCACATACAGAGACGGTTTCACTTGATCCGGGAGATCATTGATCGAGGCGAGATCAAAATATGCAAGGTTCATACAGATGACAATCTGGCAGACCCGCTTACCAAGCCTCTGGCGCAGCAGAAGCATGAGAAGCACTGTAATAATATGGGTTTGAGATTTCTCAACCATTAGATTAAGTGCAAGTGGGAGATTGTTGGGGTATGCCCTTAAGGCTAATGTTTGAGGCCTTTGGGATTGTAGCAGTATCATGTAATAAACTTTTGTGTTTATAAAGGCATGGTTATTGTTCAGGTTGTTACCTTGTCTGCAGTAATAAGTGTACTACTGAATAATGTCTCAAAGCTGTTCAGCTAGGCTGACATGCTATAAAGTCCTTAGTCGAGATATCTTGGTGAACTTGAGACAGCCTTGATATGCTTGAGACTAATATGTGTTCTAATCTTATAGGATGCTTCGAGCATGGAATAAGATGTAGACTCATGGGTACATTGGATGTACTGGACAGACCCTACTGGGATATTCCATTGCTTGTCACAATGTGAATAATCCTTGTTTGCATCAAGTGGCACATGTCCTTTGACTTGAGATCACTTGTATTTCTAAATGATGAATGTCATTATTTTGAGGTAGTTCAATATCATTTGAAAGATAATGGTTATAGACTATCTTGGATAATGATCATGAGTCAGGTTCGGATACTAGTGATAGATAAAGGATTGCCGTCTCCTTGTGGAAGGAGTGTGGTGTTCTAAAGGGGCCCCCCTTATATGAGATGATTGAGAAAGTGTATGGCCATACCCAGATGACTATGTTCATCTGATCTAATCATGCTCATCATATTGGAGCTACAAGTTTGACACACTTGTCCAATAAGAACATCCAGTGGCAAAGGAAACATGTATGCCTTGTGAAATGATTCACACTTGTGCTGTGGTTTGGGTGTAGTCTTGGAAGACTCTTTCCTTTATATCGGGAGACAGTGATGTGTTGCTAGATACCTCTCACTGATTGTGATAACGTGAGTTATCGTTACCGACATTTAAAGGAAACCCTTAGGGTCGCACAATTTGATGATATGGCTTACTTAAGTCAGATCGTGTGGACTGAATTGTTTTAGTTCAGTTAAAAGGAGATTAGACTCTGATTGTAAGTGAGATCTGGTCTGATCATGTTTGATTGATTAGGGCTTCAGATCGGTAAGCTTCGATCGAGAGTATGGATGCTAGATCGAAGAGATCAAGAGCATCAAGAGATGAACGGTTAGATCTTGAACCGTTTGGTTCATAGAGATCTAGACCATGGCTTGGGCTGGTTTAATTTGGGTTTTTTTTAACCGAATTGAGTTAAACCTAATTGGCTTGAACCGGTTCACATGGGTGAACGTATGGTTCAAGGTTTAAAGGCATCTTGGGCGGTTTTTCTTCAAGTGGTCGCATGGCTTGATAACCTTCCATATTTGGAAGTGTAACGCCATCACTTGAATGAGAAAAACCTCAACGCAATTTGCCAATTACTCTCTTGTCTCCTTCATTCGACGAAGAAGGGGACTTGGACAAGGAAGCTCTCGGCCAAGCACATCTCGTCATCAACACACGACAAGGAACTTTGGGGAGATCTCTTGCTAGCACAAGGAAGATCCTAAAGGGTAGCCATCTCTCATCTAGTGTGTGTTTTCTTTGGAGGAGTGCTTACTTGCCCTCTTGCTTCCAAGCCGACACCCTTTATCATGGCTATGGTAAAAGATCTCAAACTTGATCTTTGCAATACATATAAAGTTGATCATATATATGTGTTCATGCAAACGATTTTATTGAAACCCTAGAAGAGTACATTTTCCGCATGCTCTAGGGTTCGCCCCCCTCTTGAAAGGGGTTTTATCTGCCTGCGCTCCCCCTTGAAGGGGACCCTTCAATTGGTATCAGAGCGGGTTATGCATGAATCTTATGATTGCTTTAGTGATCCATGTTTGCGCCATTGTTGTAGATCTATCATCACCATGAATACATGCTAGTCATTAGATGTTGGCGCATGATTGATATCACATGTTTGCGCTAATGGATAGATCTAATGTCAACATGCGAAACTACATGTTATTACTTGTATGATTCTTGGCGCATGTTTCTTGATGGCGCTTGTTGAATGTCTTTGTAAAATTCATTACATCTTGCGCGCCTCACTAGATCTAAGTGGCGCCTACTATAAACCCTTAGATGGGTTGATGGGGTTGAAGTCACCTCTAAGTTAGATCCACTAGTCTGATCAGACCATCTGACAGCCTAGATGGATCGACCAGATGGCACCTGTGCGCAAGCACGAGGTGGCCATAGGTCGATTGCATCTTAGGCGTGTAGCGAGGTCTGGTTGAGACAACTCAGTGAACACACATGAGTTAGGCCCGGGGTCACACCCGCTTGCCAGAACTCATGAGGGTTGTTCAGCGTGAGTTATATCTCCACACATGAGAGTCGTCGTGAGGAAGAGGCGAGAGGATGTTACAAAACGAAGTGGAGTCGTTTCACTCAAAACGTGGAGACGTTTTCTCAAATTGAAAACCGACTTTCCAAATATAGAAAGTCCCTAACTCCAAGCGTTCATGCGTTCATGAACCTTTCGAAACTCATCCTCCAATTGAACCAAGCGCTCACTTGATGAGCCGGTTCAAATTGGTTTGGTTCAAAGACCAATTAAGCCAAGCCTTTGGTTCAGATCAAATTAAACCCTAAGGTTCTAGATCTGACCGTTCATCTCTTGATGTTCATGATCTCACCGATCTAACATCCATTCTCTCGATCGAAGCTTACCGATCTCAAGCCCTAATCAATCAAACATGATCAGACTAGATCTCACTTACAATCAGAGATTAAATCCCTTTAAACTGAACCCAAACAATTCAGTCCACACGATCTGACTTAAGTAAGCCATATCATCAAATTGTGCGACCCTAAGGGTTTCCTTTAAATGTCGGTAACGATAACTTACGTTATCACGATCAGTGAGGTGTATCTAGCAACACATCACTGTCTCCCGATATAAAGAAAAGAGCCTTCCAAGACTACACCCAAACCACAGCACAAGTGTGAATCCACTTCACTAGGCATACATGCTTCCTTTGCCACTGGATGTTCTTTATTGGACAAGCGTGTCAAGCCTGTAGCTCCAATATGATGAGCATGATTAGATCAGATGAACATAGTCACCTGGGTATGGCCATACACTTTCTCAATCATCTCATTCAGGGGGGCCCCTTTAGAACATCACACTCCAAACAAGGAGACGGCAATCCTATATCTATCACTAGTGCCCTAACATGACTCATGCTCATTATCCAAGATAGTCTATAACCATTATGTTTCAAATGATATTGAACTACCTCAAAACAATGACAATCATCATTTAGAAACACAAGTGATCTCAAGTCAGAGGAAATGTGCCACTTGTTGCAAACAAGGATTATTCACATTGTGACAAGCAATTGAATATCCTAGTAGGGTCTGTCCAGTACATCCAATGTACCCATGAGTCTACATCTTATTCCATGCTCGAAGTATCCTATAAGATTATAACACATATTAGTCTCAATCATATCAAGGCTGTCTCATGTTCACCAAGATATCTCGACTAAGGACATTACAGCATGTCAGCCAAGCTGAACAGCATTGAGACATTATTCAGAAGCACATTTATTGCAGCAGACAATGTAATAAACTGAATAACAACCATTGCCTTTATAAACATAAGAGTTTATACATGATACTGAAAGAATCCCAAGGCCTCAAACATTAGCCTTAAGGGCATACCCCAACACATACCCAGGTGAGAACCTGTTTTAGTCATAGCCATGTGATTGGATGAAAACAAGTGGTGACACACTTGTCCAATCGGATATCAGTACGGCAAAGAGACTGTAATGCATCTGTACCTAGTTGCGATGATGGGGATGTCGATGTCGATATCCATTCCAACGACCTGGGTAGCAGCGATGCACTGCTAGGTGCCACTCACTACTTGTGATGACCTTTGGTCAGCACTGCCAGCGTCAGAGGAACCTACAGGGTCGCACACCTTGATACTTGAGTTCTCGTATTGATCGGGAAGCCTTATGATCGAGTTATTAGATAACTCGGATCTAATTGGGAGATTTCATCAGCGCCAATGGGCCTGATGAGATGGAAGAATGTTATTGGAGCCAAACTTCATTTTTGGCAGGTTGACCCATATTTGACCATGGTTGGTCACATTTGGATTAGGGTCGCATTGGATTGGATCCAAGTGCTTAATCAACCTATGCAATGATGTTTGGGCTAGCTCATTATCCAATGAGGCCCAATAACAAGTTCTCATGAAGAGATGAGAGGCTAAAAGTGTATAATGGGGAGAAACATGAACCATTAGGCGCGTAGGGGCATAATGGGGTCATGTTGGCGCCTTTGCTTCATTATGGAAGTAAAGGGCACCTCCCCCTCTCTTCCTAGGATGGAATGCATGCCTCTATGGCATTGGTTGAGGCGCAAGGCAAGGCCTTGGCGCACAAGGAAAGGCGTGGGAACAAAAGGTAAGGTTGAATGAGAATTATGGAAATGTCTTGGAGACTTTCCTTATCTCAAACCTCCTCATCCTAACCCTACACTTGTCATGATCCTAGCCATTACCCTAACCGCCTCTTGCCCTATAAATATGACCCTAGTCGCCCCCTCTTGTGGGTAATTAATCCTTGAAGGCGTGAACACAAGGAGAGGGGCGAGTGCTTGGTGCAAGGGCGCATCTTCCATAACCGCAAGCCTCTTCCTCCTTTCCTCTTGGCGCAAGGAGATCTTGGGCTTGGCGGCTTGGGCGGTTTTCTTTCTTCTCTTAGCGCCTCATCTCTCTGAGTGGCGCAAGTGAAGTAGAGTATCTCCCTAAGGCTTGGATCTTCTTCCCGAGGCTAGCACTAGGAGTGGAAGAAGAGAACTCAAGAGATCCGTGTGTGCGAGACTGCAGAGGGCGAACACTTGGGCGCCTTCATCGACATCGCTCTACATTGCTCTTAAGGTATTTCCTAACTCATCGTGTCGACTCCCTTGCATGCGATCTTCACTGGGTTTTTGGGACTGGCCTGTTTCGGGGACATTCTTCCGCTGTAAAAAATGTATGTCCATAACTCTGAAAATTGTAAAATGTCCCCGGGGTTTCCCAACAATTATGGCAACAACTCCTAACAAGCAACAAGGATTCCCATGCATTATAGATCCCTTTGCCTAAACTGATATCCTGCCATTGGATTAGTCTCAAGTTTATCAATCCAATGCATTGGTCATGACTCAACAAGTGTGGCCACACATTCCTGTCATGCACCAATAAGGTGGGGCGCCCCCGAGTGGATATCATGCTTCCAATAAGGAAGGGGCAAATCGTACTATTGGTCATCCATGTCTCTACATGACTTATGACATGCCCAATGACAGTCGTTTTGGTCTCCCAATTATGGAGAGACGTAAGACTGTATCAAAGCATACCCATCATCAAATCTAGACATGAATACCTCAAGTCTAAGGATCAATGCAAACCTCTTGCATGTGAGATTGACTTGTTGACTAGACAAGTCAATCCTCACGGTGGATCACTCCAGTGCATCCAATGCACCTGTATGTCTGCGTTACTGTGCCCCGCACCTAACTAGCCCATACACCAGTCTTACATGTACCAAAGCTGTCCCATATCTACTATGGTACCTTGTCTGGGGATAGCTTATGAGAATGGATCCAATCCAAACTCCTGGGATATTATATGTGCAACTCAATACATCAACGCAGGTAGAGAAGTCTACATAATAACGACCATGCCTTTATAGAGAATAATAATTATATCAAAGTACATTTAAACAATGCCTGACCATGTCCAAACATTGGTCTGCAGGGCATAAACACCAACAATCTCCCACTTGCACTAAGACCAAGGGCAACTGATGTTTAGTCAGTTCCAATGTCTCTAGTATGACCCATTTAGCTTCCGCTGCGCTAGAGGGTATGTCAGTGGGTTTTCCAGATTGCTATCTGTGTTTATTTTAACAAATTTGATCATCATCCTTATCCATGATCTCTAAGATCAGATGATATGCTGCAGTACATACTTGAGCACTAAGTTCCTTCACTTATGCTATGGCCCCAGTAAGAACTATACTGGACCATCAAGCACTAGGAAATAAATCAAGTTCAAATGAATGAAGCTGCTTCCTTGGCTGCCACAAGAAGCTGCAATGTACTCAGCCTTATTTGTAGAATTTTGCCACTATGGTTTGCATAATGCTCTTTCAGCACACAACACTACAACAAGGCAAAGCGCAAATCCTGGCTGTGGTCATAAGACTGGAACGAAGTATCAGTGTACCCTTGTACACAAAATTATTTCCTGACTATCATAGACTAGACTTCAATCCTTTATACTTCCCAAGTATATATAAGGATTGCTTTCACAGCTATCTAGTGTTAAACACTAAGATCTGATTGAAACTTGCTAGCTATGCTCCAAGCATTTGCCACAAATGGTCTTGTGTATATTACTCAAAACATGATCCATCCTATACACCATGTATCAGGATTTTAGACCCATGTTATTACTCTCCAGCTGCGTCATAGGACACAACATCCTCATGAGAGTCAGACCATATCTCTCTGGAAGGTATCAATATTTGGAATCATCCAATATAAACCTTTCCAGAAACTCTTGGATGAACATAGATTGACTAAAGGGCAATGACTTTCTTGGATCTCTATCTATAGATCCTCATGCCTATGATGTAGGCATCATTCCTTAGATCATTCTTCTCGAAATACTTCTCAAGCCTTTTCTTCACCATGTGAAGAGCTGAGATGTCATTCCATGTGAGGAGAATATCATCAATCTTCTAGAACAAGAAATACTATTAAGGTGCTCCCACTGATCTTCTTGTAAACACAGGCTCTTTTAAACATGCTTGCATAACACCATGCATATCTTTATGGCCTTGATATGAAAACCTTCTGGCTATTTCTTTATAGATATCTTTTCAGACGTCCATGCAAGAAAGGCAGTTTTCATAACAACATGTCATAACTGATCATGCAATTATAACATGCAGATTCCTAATGGACTTAAAACTCAGCTATTGGTGAAAAATTTCATCATTATCCACCCAGTGGATTTGCCTGAAATTTCTGTTCACTAGCTTTCCTTTCAAGGTAACAATGTTACCTTCCATGTCTATCTTTCTAGAAGATTTATTTACAGCCTGTGGGAATTACCCCTTTGGCAGCTCATCCAAGTCCCAGACTTGATTAGCAGACATGTAGTCCATTATGGTTCTCATGGCCCTTAGCCATTTCTTGGAATCTGGTCCACCAACCGCTTTCCTCATAAGTCTTAGGTTCATCCTTGATGAAAAATTCGTCATGCCCAGCATGTCGAATCGATCCAGACTTATGTGGTTCCTATGTTACTTGAACCTCGGGTTGACTTTCAACCTGTATGTGAGATTTTGCTCTCCATCTGTGTCTAATTATATTGTGGTTGATTCTGGACCTTGTCCCAATCAAATATACTCCCACTAGCTTCTTTTAAAAGAAATACTTTCTCAAGAGAGATAGTAGTTTGAGCAACAAATATTTTGTTCTCTTTGGGATAGAATTATCACTCTATAGCGCACCACAAACACATACTTTTGAATCACTGCACATTACATTCCCAATTCCATTGAAGAAATGGGATATTTGTAGTTCGCAACTCAAAAGCTAACTTAGACACTCTCTTATGCAGTGGCAGTACATCTGTTTGCATGGCATCACAGTAGTATATTTGCATGACTATTCAAAGATGGAACTGTTGGGGTATGCCCTTAAGGCTAATGTTTGAGGCCTTGGGATTATATCAGTATCATGTATAAACTTCATGTTTATAAAGGCAATGGTTGTTATTCAGGTTGTTACATTATCTGCTGCAATATGTATACTTCTGAATAGTGTCTCAATGATGTTCAGCTAGGCTGACATGCAGTATAGTCCTTAGTCGAGATATCTTGGTGAACATGAGACAACCTTGATATGATTGAGACTAATATGTGTTCTAAGCACTTATAGGATGCTTCGAGCATGGAATAAGATGTAGACTCATGGGTACATTGGATGTACTGGACAGACCCTACTAGGATGTTCAATTGCTTGTCACAATGTGAATAATCCTTGTATGCGAACAAGTGGCATACTTCCTCTGACTTGAGATCACTTGTGTTTCTAAATGATGATTGGCATTGTTTTGAGGTAGTTCGATATCATTTGAAACATAATGGTTATAGACTATCTTGGATGGTGAGCATGAGTCATGTTAGGGCGCTGGTGATAGACATAGGATTGCCATCTCCTAGTTTGGAGTGTGATGTTCTAAAGGGGCCCCCTGGATGAGATGATTGAGAAAGTGTATGGCCATACCCAGATGACTATGTTCATCTGATCTAATCATGCTCATCATATTGGAGCTACAGGCTTGACACGCTTGTCCAATAAGAACATCCAGTGGCAAAGGAAACTTGTATGCCTAGTGAAATGGATTCACACTTGTGCTGTGGTTTGGGTGTAGTCTTGGAAGACTCTTTCCTTTATATCGGGAGACAGTGATGTGTTGCTAGATACCCCTCACTGATCGTGATAACGTAAGTTATCGTTACCGACATTTAAAGGAAACCCTTAGGGTCGCACAATTTGATGATATGGCTTACTTAAGTCAGATTGTGTGGACTGAATTGTTTTGGTTCAGTTTAAAGGGATTTAATCTCTGATTGTAAGTGAGATCTGGTCTAATCATGTTTGATTGATTAGGGCTTGAGATCGGTAAGCTTCGATCGAGAGAATTGATGCTAGATCGCTGAGATCAGGAGCATCAAGAGATGAACGGTTGGATCTTGAACCTTTAGGGTTTATTGTGATCTGGACCAGATGCTTGGGTTTATTTGGTCTTTGAACCAAACCAAAATGAACCGGCTCATTATGTGAGCGCATGGTTCAAAGGGAAGAGGAAAATGCGATTGGGGTAAACCCATGGTCGCATGAAGAGGTGGCTTGCTATTTTTAGAAGCCATGATCTCAAGTTGAGACCACGCCTCACGTTTGAGGGATTTTGCCTCTATTCTCACCTCTCCTCTTCTCTCGTCGCCACTTGCTCTCTCGTGTGGTGAAGAAGGCTCACGCCAAGGAGGAGAAAAGTGATACGCCAAGCAGGAATTGATCTCATCCCCTTCCATTCGATCAGGACTCTTGGAGATCTTTGCTAGCACAAGGAACGCCAAGGAGGAAGCGATCTCATTTGTGTGCGTCTACTTTGGAGGAGAGCGGCATCACTCTCTGCTTCCAAGTCGCCATCCAAGAAATGGCATTGGTAAGAATTTTTGCATTCTATACAAGTTGATCATATGTCATATTAGCGATCCTAGGAAACCCTAGATTCCGCCTTGCATAGATTTATATCTGCATGCATAGGGTTTCGCCCCCCCCCCCTTGGGGACTTTCTGAAGAGTCCCCTTCAAGGGGGAGCGCAAGGGGTTGAAACCCTAAAGGGGGCGCATGTAATTTCCAAGGGGTTTCAACATGAGATCGCATGTAATATATGTTCAAATGATCAACCTTAAGGAATGTGGAGATCGAAAGAAGATCATACCAAAGCCATCTATTTGGATGGTGTCTTGGAAGCAAAGATCGAAAGGGATCTTCTCCAAAGATGAAGCACACAAGATGAGGAATGGCTTCTCCTTGTCGTCTTTGTGCTAGCAAAGCTTCAAGGGGTCCTTTGCGTGGAGGAAGTTTGAGATGCGAGAACAAGCTTCACCTTGGACGAAAACCTTCCCTTCTTCTCGTCAATCCACCACTTGCGAGAGTGCAAGCAAAACCACAAGAGAAGAGGGGAACGCATATGCGTTTTGGCGTTGAGAGGAATCGGCCTTGATGACTTTCCATAAATGGAACATCATTAAGCCATGCGCTCATGCCAACCCAAAAACGCTTACTAGCATTGAACCAAGCGTTCACCTTTGTCAAGCCAAAATGTCCCAATCGAATTTGGTTCATAAACCAAATCAAAATAGCTCAAGCCATTTGGTCTAGACCATAGTAAACCCTAAGGTTTCAGATCTAACCGTTCATCTCTTTGATGCTTTTGATCTCACCGATCTAGCATCAAATCTCTCGATCGAAGCTTACCGATCTCAAGCCCTAATCAATCAAACATGATCAGACCAGATCTCACTTACAATCAGAGTTTAAACTCCTTTAAACTGAACCTAAACAATTCAGTCCACACGATCTGACTTAAGCAAGCCATATCATCGAATTGTGCGACCCTAAGGGTTTCCTCTAAATGTCGGTAACGATAACTTACATTATCATGATCAGTGAGGGGTATCTAGCAACACATCACTGTCTCCCGATATAAAGGAAAGAGTCTTCCAAGACTACACCCAAACCACAGCACAAGTGTGAATCCACATCACTAGGCATACATGTTTCCTTTGCCACTGGATGTTCTTATTGGACAAGCGTGTCAAGCCTGTAGCTCCAATATGATGAGCATGATTAGACCAGATGAACATCGTCACCTGGGTATGGCCATACACTTTCTCAATCATCTCATTTAAGGGGGCCCCTTTAGAACATCACACTCCAATTAAGGAGACGGCAATCCTATATCTATCACTAGTGTCCTAACCTGACTCATGATCATTATCCAAGATAGTCTATAACCATTATGTTTCAAATGATATTGAACTACCTCAAAACAATGACAATCATCATTTAGAAACACAAGTGATCTCAAGTCAGAGGACATGTGCCACTTGTTGCATCCAAGGATTATTCACATTGTGACAAGCAATTAAATATCCTAGTAGGGTCTGTCCAGTACATCCAATGTACCCATGAGTCTACATCTTATTCCATGCTCGAAGCATCCTATAAGATTAGAACACATATTAGTCTCAATCATATCAAGGCTGTCTCATGTTTACCAAGATATCTCGACTAAGGACATTACAGCATGTCAGCCTAGCTGAACAGCATTGAGACATTATTCAGAAGTACACTTATTGCAGCAGACAATGTAACAAACTGAATAACAACCATTGCCTTTATTAACATAAAATTTTATATACATGATACTGATACAATCCCAAGGCCTCAAACATTAGCCTTAAGGGCATACCCCAACAATCTCCCACTTGCACTTAATCTAATGGTTGAGAAATCTCAAACCCATATTATTACAGTGCTTCTCATGCTTCTGCTGCGCCAGAGGCTTGGTAAGCGGGTCAGCCAGATTGTCATCTGTATGAACCTTGCAGATTTTGATCTCGCCACGATCAATGATCTCCCGGATCAAGTGAAACCGTCTCTGTATGTGCTTGGACTTCTGGTGCGACCGTGGTTCCTTTGCTTGTGCGATTGCTCCAGTGTTATCACAAAAGATAACCAAAGGATCTGCACTCGAAGGAACAACACCAAGTTCCTGAATGAACTTACGAATCCACACTGCCTCCTTGGATGCTTCCGAGGCTGCAACATACTCGGCTTCTGTTGTGGAATCAGCAACAGTTGACTGTTTGAAACTCTTCCACACCACTGCTCCACCATTCAAGCTAAAAACATAGCCTGATTGCGATCGGAAATCATCCTGGTCCGACTGGAACGAAGCGTCAGTATATCCTTCAATACTGAGTTCTTCCTGACCACCATAGATCAAGAACATATCTTTGGTCCTCCGAAGATATTTTAAAATGTTCTTGACCGCAATCCAGTGTGCCTGACCTGGATTACTTTGGAACCGACTGGTCACGCTTAACCCGTAAGCGACGTCTGGGCGAGTACACAACATCGCATACATAATGGACCCAATAGCCGAAGCATAAGGCGTATTGTCCATTTCATCTTTCTCAGTCTGTGTTTGTGGACACTGACCTTTTGAAAGATTCAGACCATGTCTGACTGGAAGATATCCTCTTTTAGAATTCTCTAAATGGAATCTCTCTAGGACCTTATCGATGTAAGTACTCTGGCACAGCCCGAGAAGCCTCTTAGATCTATCCCTGTAGATCTTCACACCTAACACATAGGCTGCTTCTCCTAAATCTTTCATCTGAAAACATTTTCCTAACCATGCTTTAACAGCATGCAGTTCAGGAATATCGTTTCCAATGATTAAGATATCATCGACGTAGAGGACTAGGAAAGTAATCACGCTCCCACTAAACCTCTTATATACACATGGGTCATCTTCGTTCTTGATGAAACCAAACTCAGAGATTGATTCATCAAAACGAATATTCCAGCTTCTAGATGCTTATTTAAGTCCATAAATGGACTTCTTTAATTTGCATATTTTATGACGATCTGATGGATTAGTGAAACCTTCAGGTTGTGTCATATACACATCCTCTTCCAGATTTCCATTAAGGAAAGCTGTCTTCACATCCATCTGCCAGATCTCATAATCGTAATATGCAGCTATCGCGAAAAGAATCCGAATAGACTTAAACATGGCTACAGGAGAGAAAGTTTCATCATAATCTATCCCGTAGATTTGTTTGAAACCTTTCGCTACTAGCCTGCCTTTATAGGTAACCACGTTACCATCCATGTCAATCTTCTTTTTGAAGATCCATTTACAGCCTATAGGGATTACTCCCGGAGGCGGATCAACCAAAACCCATACTTGGTTATCTGACATGGAGTCCATCTCGGCTCGCATAGCTTCAAGCCATCTAGGTGACTCCGGTCCACTGACCGCATCCGGATAAGTAAGGGGTTCATCATTATCAATGATGTAGACTCCGTCATAGCGCTCAGGCTGTCGACGGATCCTTCCCGATCTTCGCGGTTCCCGTGATATCTAAGCCTCAGGTTGTTCAGTAACCTGATCCACTGGCTCAGGCTCATCCAACTGTGCTTGACTACTTTGTCCTTCCTCTGGATTCTCATCCAGCTTTATTTCTCTCCCACTGGCCTCTTGCAGAAGAAACTCCTTCTCAAGAAAAACTGCCGTCCGAGCAACAAATACTTTGTTCTCTTTGGGATCGAAGAAATAATAACCCTTAGTTTCCTTAGGGTAACCGACAAAGATGCATTTCTCATATCTGCTCTCTAGTTTCCCAGAGGCGAGCTTTTTGACATAAGCCTCGCAACCCCAGATCTTAATAAATGTCAAGCTCAGCTGTTTCCCATTCCATAATTCATATGGAGTCTTTGAAACTGCCTTGGATGGCACTCGGTTTAGTACCTTTGCAGCTGTTTCCAGTGCAAAACCCCAAAAGGAGTAAGGAAGAGTAGCCTGACTCATCATAGAACGAACCATATCAAGTAACGTTCTATTTCTCCTCTCGGACACACCATTCCATTGTGGTGTTCCTGGCGGAGTAAGCTGTGAGATAATCCCACACTCTTTTAGATAGTCAGTAAATGCATGACTCAAGTATTCTCCACCTCGATCAGAACGAAGTGCCTTGATATTTCGGCCTAGCTGATTTTGTACTTCATTTTTGAACTCTTTGAACTTGTCAAAAGATTCATTCTTATGTCTCATAAGATAGACATAACCATATCTACTGAAATCATCAGTAAAGGTAATGAAGTACTGATAGCCACCTCTGGCATGTTTTCTAAATGGCCCACACACATCAGTGTGTATAAGGTCAAGTAAACCTGAAGCCCTTTGACCTTTGTTAGGAAAAGGAGACTTCGTCATTTTACCCATTAAACAAGCTTTGCATGTATCAATTTCCTCATAGGAGAATGATCCCAGCATTCCATGATCATGCAACCGCTTAATGCGCTTCTTGTTAATATGGCCTAAACGACTATGCCATAGCAAGGTTGATGGGGTCACCAAGCATGCAACATTCAAACAACGCTTTTTTGAAAACATTTGCTATTAAGATATAACTATGAAACCCATTTAAACTAACGCTTTGAGAAATTAGGTTTGATAGTCTTATAATGAAATCCGAAGCTATAGTCTTATAATGAAATCCGAAGCTACATTCAGCAACTAATCTTATCATGCACTTCTAGTAAAGCTTATCATGTGATTCTAAAACCTCAAGTAGATCTAGCATGCGGTTCTACAACATTAAAGAAATCTAGCATGCGATTCTACCATAAGAAACTAGGGCTAATCTAAGGGAGGAACTCACCTTGCACCCTTTGAGAATAGAAAGGGTGACCTTCCCGTTCTTCACCGGTCCAATGGTTGAATCTCACGAAGTAGGGCCCTATGAGCTTACACACATGACATTGCAGCATCCCACACATGCGTGGGTGAATTTGAAATAATATTAAGAGGCCATTCACATAAACACATTCAAGGGGGAGGATAGCCTCCAAATTCCCTTGCTAACACTTTGAGACTAACTAGTTAAGAGGGGAAGGGGGGGGGAATGAACTTGTATACCCTCCTTGACCTTGCGCAACCTGAAAAGAACCTTAGTGAGTGCAGATGAATGTTCAGAAACTTCAAGAAAACATCAACCAAGGGAGAAGAGAGACTTAGCTAACTTAGGGTGGTGGTTTGATCTTGGCATGGGGCTGATGGCACCTTCTTGAGTCTCGGAAGTATCCAGCTCCTCATCATGGCTGAGGACTCTTCAAGACTAAAGGGAGGAAGTGGCGTGAGCTCCTAACTCCATGACAAGCGCAAATGGTGGAGGAAGGTTGAAGAGCAAGAGGGGGTGGAAAGACACTCTCGGCAATGGTTGGAAGAGGGGAGGGGTTAGGTGACACACACCATTAGAAGACACACTTCTGAAATTCGAAAATTCATTCAACTCTAAGTTACTTCACTTTACAAGAGGACTACATCATATAGGGGAGTCTCCAACGGTTATCTCCCTAAGCTCAAAACAAGTCACACAAGCAAGCATGATGTAGACAACTCAATGGGCTGATCTCTTCTTCCAAATGGGTGGTTGTTTGGAGTTTGAACTTTGGAGTCTTCAGCAGGTTAGTAAGCTCGAAATCTGAGATGAGAGTGGACTGAAGAGGCTGCTGATGGCTGACATTGCAGGCTGCAAATTGGCATGGGCGGCTGGCACTTGAAGGGACTGGAGTTGTTGCAAAGTGCAGGCTGCTCCTTGACTTTGGGGCTGGCGCATGATGGACTGAAGTGGGCATTGTTTCAAGCTGGTGGCTGGCGCATGTTGACTTTAGGGGCTGCAACAGTAGGTGAGGGAATGGTCTTGTCCATCTTTGCTTCAAAGGGGAAGGGGCGGTTGGAGGTAGAGACAAATCCCCATGGCTGCCAACTAGGATGGTGGAGTGTTGGGTACTTGTGGTGATGCTCCTTTGAGTTGGATGGGCTGGTTCTCACATGAGATGGGCTCATGGGCTCATGGCATCTCTTGGAGTTATCTTGACTTGATTTTGACTTGCATCCCAAAATGGAGTTGACCTATACTATTACATCAATTTCATGCACTAACCTACCATACATAAGTGGCGGATCCTAGGGATATAACTACATGGTGTAATTGTTGGGTGGATCTAACCTACCATATGATGCAAGTTATGCTAGGAGATCTAACTTAAAGATGCATGCAATGCAAGAGATGGAAATAACTTAAAGGATGTATGCAATGCAAGGAATGAAAATCTAACTTAAAGATGCATGCAATGCAAGAGATGGGAATTTAGGTGCCCTAGCTAGGGTAACCTTAAACTCCATTTGTATTTCCGTGGGTCATGTCGCCTCCCCACATCAGCTCTCCCCGGGTGAGAAAAATTCTTCTCCGAAGAATTGTCCTTATCCATGAGGAGCTTTGAGGTAGTAAGGGTGAGTTCTTCCTCGGGGAGCCAACCCTCTTCACCATGGTCATATCCAACTAAGTAGAGTAACTCTACCTTATCATGGGTGAAATGGGTTTGGTCCTCAAGGATGGACTCAATCATATGCTCACAAGTGGGGTCATAGTATGGGGTGGAATGAGGCTTATGCAATATGAAGTCATCCACATCAAAAGTGATGGGGGTCCAAAAATCAGTGTCAACAGCATCACAGCAATCAATCTCTTCATCCCAATCTTCATGCTCCTTAAATTCAGGGTCTCCTACACAGAATGTCCTTTCTCGGCCATATTCATTAGTATGTTTGTGGTATACAGGCCTACTAAAAGATTCAGGTATAACAAACTCAAAGTGTTCAAGTTCTGGGAGGGAAAGCAAATCATTATTCAATTGAATTTTCTTTAACCCTGGAGTACTAAGGCCAGACTCAAGGTCTAAAGGAGAGATGGGTGATGTTGCCAACTCAGACAAGTTAGGTTCTAAATCATATACTAGCATGGGAAACTCAAGAGGATCTAAAGTAAATTCTTCTTCATATTCAGGTGAGCTAATGTCTAACTCAAGAAGGGTGAGAGGCGCCTCTAGGATTGGACTTCCTAAGGAAAAAAGAAATGGCTCTCCCATATCTGGAGTAAGATCCTCGAAGCTAAACTGGGGGAGCTCTATCATGTCATAAGGAGAAGGTTGACATAGGTCAGTCCCTATAGGGTCAACTTGAGTGGGGTCATCCTTAGAGTCTGGGGTTATAAGCCCATGTTCAATTGGCCCTAAATGTGGCTTAGGAGTGTGGGTGGCAAGACCTAAGAGATATGTTTCATGGGTCATTGGATCAAAGGTCAAGTCTTCTAGGCCTTGACGTTGAGGTTCTCCTAATGCTTGGGACTTAGGATCTTGGTCAATGAGAAAAGGATCTAGCATGGGTTCCATCTTAGGCAAAGTAAGGGATCCTAACTCATGTGGGTTGAGATCTAAAGGTGAAGGATCCTCTATGTGTAAAAGTTTGGGCTCTAGAGGTGGGTTTAGGCCTAACTTGGAAAGTTTAGTGCTAGATGGCCCAAAAGTGGTCAAAGAAGGGCCTAGACAAGATGTTATGTCTTCCTTAATCTCTAGATTTGGTTGGGTAGGATACTTAGGCAAATCATCGATAGAGAAAGGTCCAAGCTTAGGTTGAGTTAAGCCTAAAGTGTGATGGTCCTCTAATTGAAGGTGTTGGATCTCTAAGGTGTCTAGAGGCTCATCTAAACTTTCACTAGGGTCAAGTGGCTTGGAACCTAAGTATTCACTACCTATTGAAGAGTTCTCTAAAGTTTTTCCTATGTCATGAAGAGTAGGTTCACATGGTTCAAGCACTTGATCTAAGCATGGGATCCCTAAAGGGTGAGGCAAACTAGTCTCATAGGTTACTAAGGGTAGGATAGCTTCCACTAAGTCTAGCCTAATATGATTGGGTTCAAGTTCTTCCATAGGCTTAGGTGAGATTGTTCTTAAAGGTGTGGACTTAGTATGACCTATGTGGATGTCAAGAGAGTTTTCCTTAAGTTGGTTGAGTTCTTGTTTGGGTTTTATGGACAACATGATTTGACATGGAGGTAAGTCTTCAATGGGTTCCCTAGACTTGATTTGAGATTGGCTTTGGGAGGGTAGCTTTGGTTCTAAGGCTTGATTGAGCTCCATGGTTTGATTGACTACCTTAGGGGCTTTGGGTCTTGGATGGTCAATTTTCCTTTTATAAAATCTCTTAAGATTTTGCTCTACCTCACTAGCTATTCGAAAAGCATCTTCTATTGTGTATATGGGGTAGTATGTGAGACCTCTCTTAATCTCAAAGCTAAGACCATCTCTAAACCGGTTAAGCATAACCCTAGGAGCTTCTCTAGTACTATGGTAGAGGGTTTTGAACTTTAGTATATATTCAGCTACATTCATGTTCTCTTGGGTAAGCAAATTTTCATTGAGAGATGTAGGATCATATACCTCTTTTATCATGTCATCCCATCTCTTGATGGGTTGTCTATTGCATCTAGTAGTCATTTTGGAAAACAAGTAGAGTTTTGAAAATAGACCCTAAGGTGGTAAAATATAGCTAATCAAGTTCTTTCAAGCACCTAGGTCCAAAATCGTCCTAGTAGTAGGAAAATAAATTTTTGATCTTATAAAATCCTACTCTAAGAGCCTAAGCTCTGATACCAAGTTGATGGGGTCACCAAGCATGCAACATTCAAACAACGCTTTTTTGAAAACATTTGCTATTAAGATATAACTATGAAACCCATTTAAACTAACGCTTTGAGAAATTAGGTTTGATAGTCTTATAATGAAATCCGAAGCTATAGTCTTATAATGAAATCCGAAGCTACATTCAGCAACTAATCTTATCATGCACTTCTAGTAAAGCTTATCATGTGATTCTAAAACCTCAAGTAGATCTAGCATGCGGTTCTACAACATTAAAGAAATCTAGCATGCGATTCTACCATAAGAAACTAGGGCTAATCTAAGGGAGGAACTCACCTTGCACCCTTTGAGAATAGAAAGGGTGACCTTCCCGTTCTTCACCGGTCCAATGGTTGAATCTCACGAAGTAGGGCCCTATGAGCTTACACACATGACATTGCAGCATCCCACACATGCGTGGGTGAATTTGAAATAATATTAAGAGGCCATTCACATAAACACATTCAAGGGGGAGGATAGCCTCCAAATTCCCTTGCTAACACTTTGAGACTAACTAGTTAAGAGGGGAAGGGGGGGGAATGAACTTGTATACCCTCCTTGACCTTGCGCAACCTGAAAAGAACCTTAGTGAGTGCAGATGAATGTTCAGAAACTTCAAGAAAACATCAACCAAGGGAGAAGAGAGACTTAGCTAACTTAGGGTGGTGGTTTGATCTTGGCATGGGGCTGATGGCACCTTCTTGAGTCTCGGAAGTATCCAGCTCCTCATCATGGCTGAGGACTCTTCAAGACTAAAGGGAGGAAGTGGCGTGAGCTCCTAACTCCATGACAAGCGCAAATGGTGGAGGAAGGTTGAAGAGCAAGAGGGGGTGGAAAGACACTCTCGGCAATGGTTGGAAGAGGGGAGGGGTTAGGTGACACACACCATTAGAAGACACACTTCTGAAATTCGAAAATTCATTCAACTCTAAGTTACTTCACTTTACAAGAGGACTACATCATATAGGGGAGTCTCCAACGGTTATCTCCCTAAGCTCAAAACAAGTCACACAAGCAAGCATGATGTAGACAACTCAATGGGCTGATCTCTTCTTCCAAATGGGTGGTTGTTTGGAGTTTGAACTTTGGAGTCTTCAGCAGGTTAGTAAGCTCGAAATCTGAGATGAGAGTGGACTGAAGAGGCTGCTGATGGCTGACATTGCAGGCTGCAAATTGGCATGGGCGGCTGGCACTTGAAGGGACTGGAGTTGTTGCAAAGTGCAGGCTGCTCCTTGACTTTGGGGCTGGCGCATGATGGACTGAAGTGGGCATTGTTTCAAGCTGGTGGCTGGCGCATGTTGACTTTAGGGGCTGCAACAGCAGGTGAGGGAATGGTCTTGTCCATCTTTGCTTCAAAGGGGAAGGGGCGGTTGGAGGTAGAGACAAATCCCCATGGCTGCCAACTAGGATGGTGGAGTGTTGGGTACTTGTGGTGATGCTCCTTTGAGTTGGATGGGCTGGTTCTCACATGAGATGGGCTCATGGGCTCATGGCATCTCTTGGAGTTATCTTGACTTGATTTTGACTTGCATCCCAAAATGGAGTTGACCTATACTATTACATCAATTTCATGCACTAACCTACCATACATAAGTGGCGGATCCTAGGGATATAACTACATGGTGTAATTGTTGGGTGGATCTAACCTACCATATGATGCAAGTTATGCTAGGAGATCTAACTTAAAGATGCATGCAATGCAAGAGATGGAAATAACTTAAAGGATGTATGCAATGCAAGGAATGAAAATCTAACTTAAAGATGCATGCAATGCAAGAGATGGGAATTTAGGTGCCCTAGCTAGGGTAACCTTAAACTCCATTTGTATTTCCGTGGGTCATGTCGCCTCCCCACATCAAAGGTGCTGTCATCAGCATACTTGGCTTTCTTATTATCAATGTTTTGTATAGAATAGTCCATGTCCAACATGAATAACCCATTGTTAATTGAACCAGTAGCATAAACAATATTATCAAGAGTAAGATAACACTTTGAAATCTTGCATTCAAAGGAAAACCCTTTCCTGACAAGAGCAGGAATAGAGATAATATTTTTGGTAATACTGGGTACAAAGTAACAATTGTTTAATTCTAATACAATGCCAGATGGTAATGAGATGTAATAATCCCCTACAGCAACAGCAGCAACCCGTGCCCCGTTTCCAACTCGTAGGTCCACCTCATGCTGTCCCACCTGTCTTCTTCTCTTGAGTTCCTGCACATTTGAACAAATGTGAACTCCACATGCAGTGTCCAACACCCATGAAATAGAAGAAGAAGATATCATGACCTCAGTCACAAATATACCTGAGCCAGAAGCGATGCTTCCCTTCTTGTCTCCTTGGAGCGCTTTACAGTCCTTTTTCCAATGACCCAGCTGGCCACAATGGAAACATCTGTATTCCTTTGACCGCTTCACCTTCTGTTTCAGAGCCTTGCTGTAATTCTTGACCGGGGCTTTGCCCTTCTTCCCCTTCTTCTTGTTCCTAGAGGGGAACATCAAGACAGAGGTTGAAGGCTTTCCCTTCAGAGTCTCCTCAGTGGTCAAGAGCATATTCAGCAACTCTGCCGGAGTACAATCGATTTTGTTCATATTAAAATTAATAATGAACGCATCGAAAGAGGGCGGGAGAGACTGCAGAATAATGTCTACAGCAAGCTCCTGGTTGATGGTATGCCCCAGTTTCTCCAGAGCCTCCTTGTGCCCAATCATCTTGAGCACGTGAGCTCCCACTGGGCTCCCTTCAGCCAGTTTGCTCTGAAAGAAAAGCTTGGTCAGATTATAGCGTTCAGTCCTCGCCTATGCAGCATACAGCATCTTGAGGTTTGCTATAATTTCTATAGCAGACATATCCTCATGCTGACGCTGCAGCGGTGGCGTCATAGACGCTAGCATCAGGCAAGCAACATCAATGCTATCATTGACATGCTTTTCATAGGCATCGCGAACCGCCCTTGCGGCGTTCGCAGCGGGTTGAGGCGGTATAGCCGTCTCGAGGACATACAGTTTCCTCTCAGCCTTAAGAACGATCTTAAGGTGTCCGAACCAGTCTGAGAAGTTTGGCCCAGCAAACTTCTCCCTTTCCAGTAGGGATCGCACATTGAAGCTCATGGTGTTCGTTGCTGCAGGTATCTACAACAATGCAAGAACAGCAAGGTCAGTATCAATGTCTAGAATCAATCCAGGACTTAAGAAAGATTCTTTTCTCACTATTTTATCTGACTGAAAAATCCAGCAAAACAGCCCGAAAGAGTAACACTCTTTTAGTGAGATGGGATCCAGATTTCATACTTGGTCTCCGCGTCCCGCTCAGGCGAGATAAGATGCACAGAGAGTACAAGCACTAATTTCTGGTAGGCAGTCCCTGCCAATCGCCAACCCATGCGATTCCCCTTCATCTGGGCAATCCAGCAGACTGTGCCAACTGAGTTGGTACAACACAGTCTCTGATCCCACAGATGGCTGCCTCCATATAGCTCACATATGCCCCATATGTAGCCTACATGGTCAAGCTAACCCAACCTACTCCCTGGACCACCACGTGCTATGCTGAGCAACGAGAAGCGATAAATCCCTTCTCTGTAACACGCAGGTGAAATCACACACCGTCTGAAGATAGAAGGACGTGCCCACTGAGTGGGTACAACACGGCTCCAACGATAGTCAGAACAGCGAGGTTTCGCGTGAGAAGGCTTACGAGCTTGATATTTCAGCGTTGGATTTTAACGGTCTTTTATCTTCTTAACTATCATGCAAACCCTATGGTGATAGCAGAAGATAAATAAATCATGCATTTCTAATTATAAACGGTAAGTAGAAAGCATGCTGATCTTATGTGGTAAAAGCCCATTAACCCTAAGTAAGACCTTAAGTTATCTTAAGTCTTCACTTGCTTCTTGGGTCTTTTGCCTCTCATCTGGCCCAGACCAGGGCCCAAGCGCCCTCTGCAGCTCAGGTGCGCCCACCAGCTGCTTGCGCCTTGCTATGTGTGCTTTGAGCTCTTGTCAGATTAAAAGTACATTTTAATCTATCTAGACAAGTTTGACACGCAGGTCAATTATACAATAAATTAATTAAAATGTGATGCGCAGATCACAAATATATAATTTACAATTTAAGCCAGGCTCGCAGGCCCCAGCACAGCACACATTAAAAGGGCAACCCACATAAGATGAAATAGACAAGCACATGGCATCCAATCAACATGTGATCCATTTAACAAGAAAATAAAATTTTGAAAACCCATTGGCATCATTTTAATTTTCTTATGTGCCCCTACAACCTTACAATGGTCCATTGATAGGGATCCACTCATCCATCTAGTCAGATCCACTGCCCTTGCATGCACCAAGTCCTAACTGACTTGAGTTGACCTAATGGTCAACCATGCATGCGCAAAGGGTTGAACAACCCTCATGAGTTTCGGCAAGAGGGTGTGACCCCGGGCCTAACTCATGTGTGTTCAGTAGCCGTCTTAACCAGACCTCGCTACACGCCCTTGATGCAGTCGACCTATAGCCACCACGTGCTTGCGCACAGGTGCTATCTGGTCAACCCATCTAGGCTGTCAGATGGTCTGATCAGACTATTTGGATACTTCCTAGAAGATGACTTCAACCCCATCAACCCATCTAAGGGTTTAAAGTAGGGCCTTAGATCTAGATGAGGCGCGCATGATCTTTTGTTTTGACGAAAACAACATGAAAGAAGCGCCAACAAACATGCGCCATCCATAACTAAACATACATTTAAGTTCTTAAACTAGCATGTAGTTATTCGGCATGTTATTAGATCTATGCTTAGCAAACGCAAACAAGGATCACATGTAGGCAATCAAATGAACATACATAGAACCAGCTCTGATACCAATTGAAGACTCCCCTACAAGGGGGAGCGCAAGGGGTTGAAACCCTAAAGGGGGCGCATGTAATTTCCAAGGGGTTTCAACATGAGATCGCATGTAATATATGTTCAAATGATCAACCTTAAGGAATGTGGAGATCGAAAGAAGATCATACCAAAGCCATCTATTTGGATGGTGTCTTGGAAGCAAAGATCGAAAGGGATCTTCTCCAAAGATGAAGCACACAAGATGAGGAATGGCTTCTCCTTGTCGTCTTTGTGCTAGCAAAGCTTCAAGGGGTCCTTTGCGTGGAGGAAGTTTGAGATGCGAGAACAAGCTTCACCTTGGACGAAAACCTTCCCTTCTTCTCATCAATCCACCACTTGTGAGAGTGCAAGCAAAACCACAAGAGAAGAGGGGAACGCATATGCGTTTTGGCGTTGAGAGGAATCGGCCTTGATGACTTTCCATAAATGGAACATCATTAAGCCATGCGCTCATGCCAACCCAAAAACGCTTACTAGCATTGAACCAAGCGTTCACCTTTGTGAACTGGTTCAAGCCAAAATGTCCCAATCGAATTTGGTTCATAAACCAAATCAAAATAGCTCAAGCCATTTGGTCTAGACCATAGTAAACCCTAAGGTTTCAGATCTAACCGTTCATCTCTTTGATGCTTTTGATCTCACCGATCTAGCATCAAATCTCTCGATCGAAGCTTACCGATCTCAAGCCCTAATCAATCAAACATGATCAGACCAGATCTCACTTACAATCAGAGTTTAAACTCCTTTAAACTGAACCTAAACAATTCAGTCCACACGATCTGACTTAAGCAAGCCATATCATCGAATTGTGCGACCCTAAGGGTTTCCTCTAAATGTCGGTAACGATAACTTACATTATCACGATCAGTGAGGGGTATCTAGCAACACATCACTATCTCCCGATATAAAGGAAAGAGTCTTCCAAGACTACACCCAAACCACAGCACAAGTGTGAATCCACATCACTAGGCATACATGTTTCCTTTGCCACTGGATGTTCTTATTGGACAAGCGTGTCAAGCCTGTAGCTCCAATATGATGAGCATGATTAGACCAGATGAACATCGTCACCTGGGTATGGCCATACACTTTCTCAATCATCTCATTTAAGGGGGCCCCTTTAGAACATCACACTCCAATTAAGGAGACGGCAATCCTATATCTATCACTAGTGTCCTAACCTGACTCATGATCATTATCCAAGATAGTCTATAACCATTATGTTTCAAATGATATTGAACTACCTCAAAACAATGACAATCATCATTTAGAAACACAAGTGATCTCAAGTCAGAGGACATGTGCCACTTGTTGCATCCAAGGATTATTCACATTGTGACAAGCAATTGAATATCCTAGTAGGGTCTGTCCAGTACATCCAATGTACCCATGAGTCTACATCTTATTCCATGCTCGAAGCATCCTATAAGATTAGAACACATATTAGTCTCAATCATATCAAGGCTGTCTCATGTTTACAAAGATATCTCGACTAAGGACATTACAGCATGTCAGCCTAGCTGAACAGCATTGAGACATTATTCAGAAGTACACTTATTGCAGCAGACAATGTAACAAACTGAATAACAACCATTGCCTTTATAAACATAAAAGTTTATATACATGATACTGATACAATCCGAAGGCCTCAAACATTAGCCTTAAGGGCATACCCCAACACTTTCAATTGGTATCAGAGCATTGGTTGATGTATGAATCATATGATTGCTTTGTGATCCATGTTTACGTTGATGCACAGATCTAAGGTTTATTACATGCGAATGTTCATGATAGTTTTCTCATCAAGCGAAAATACTAGATGAATGTATTTTACTTGTGGCGCATGTATTTAGTATGCTTATGTAGGCGCATGTTGTAGTTTTTCTTCAAAACTTGTTAACTTGCGCGCCTCACTTAGATCTATAAGCGCCTACTGTAAAACCTTAGACGGGTTATTAGGGTTGAAGTCATCATCCAGTCCAGACCCAACAAGTCTGATCAGACCATCTGACAGCCTAGATGGGTCGACCAGATGGCACCTGTGCGCAAGCACGAGGTGGCTATAGGTCGACTGCATACAGGCGTGTAGCGATGTCTGGTTGAGACAACAAGTGAACGCGCATGAGTTGGGCTCGGGGTCACACCCGCTTTCCTGAACTCATGAGGGTCGTTCTGCCCAATTGCATGCATTGTTGACCACTGGGTCGACTCAAGTCAGTTAGGACTTGGTGCATGCAAGGGCAGTGGGTCTGACTAGATATGATGAGTGGATCCCTATTAATGGACCGTTGTAAGGTAGTAGGGCACATAAGGAAAATAAAATTAATGCCAATGGGTTTTTGAAAATTTTATTTTCTTATTATTGGATCACATGTTGAATGTATACCATGTTTGGTGTCTATTTAATCTTATGTGGGCTACCCAATTTAATGTGTGCTGTGCTGGGGCCTGCGTGCCTGGATTAAACTATAAATTATTATAATTGTGATCTGCGCATCACATTTTATTTAATTTATAAAGTGTAATTGACCTGCGTGTCAATCATGTCTAGATAGATTGAATTGTAATTTTAATCAGACATGAGCACAGAGCACACATGGCAGAGGCGCATGCAGCAGTGGCTTGACCAGGTGGGAGGTCCAGGGTTCGACTCTGGGACAGGTGCATTTACCTGGTGGGCGCACCTGAGCTGCAGTGGGCGCTTGGGCCCTGGGTTGGGCCAGATGAGATGCAAAAGACCCATCAAGAGCTCAAGTGAAGACTTAAGTTAAATTAAGGTCTTACCTAGGCTTAATGGAATTTTACCACATAAGATCAGCATGCTTTCTATTTATTGTTTATATAATTAGAATTGCATGATTTAATCTTCTGCTATCACCATAGGGTTTGCATGATAGTTAAGAAGATAAAAGACCGTTAAAATCCAATGCTAAAATATCAAGCTCGTAAGCCTTCTGGCGCGAAACCTCACTGTTCTGACTATCGTTGGGGCCGTGTTGTACCCACTCAGTGGGCACGCCCATCTATCTTCAGACGGTGTGTGATTACACCTGCGTGTTACAGGGAAGGGATTTATCGCTTCTCGTTGCTCAGCATAGCACGTGGTGGTCCAGGGAGTAGGTCGGGTCAGCTTGACCATGTAGGCTACATATGGGGCATATGGTAGCTATATGGAGGCAGCCATCTGTGGGATCAGAGACTGTGTTGTATCAACTCAGTTGGCACAGTCTGCTGGATTGCCCTGATGAAGGGGAATCGCATGGGTTGGCGATTGGCAGGGACTGCCTACCAGAGATTAGTGCTTGTACTCTCTGTGCATCTTATCTCGCCTGAGCGGGACGCGGAGACCAAGTATAAAATCTGGATCCCATCTCACTAAAAGAGTTTCACTCTTTTGGACTGTTTTAATGGATTTTTCAGCCAGATAAAATAGTGAGAAAAGAATCTTTCTTAAGTCCTGGATTGATTCTCACATTGATACTGACCTTGCTGTTCTTGCGTTGTTGTAGATTCCTGCAGCAACGAACACCATGAGCTTCAATGTGCGATCCCTACTGGAAAGGGAGAAGTTTGCTGGGCCAAACTTCTCGGACTGGTACGGACACCTTAAGATTGTTCTTAAGGCTGAGAGGAAACTGTATGTCCTCGAGACGGCAATACCGCCTCAACCCGCAGCGAACGCCGCAAGGGCGGTTCGTGAAGCCTATGAAAAGCATGTCAATGATAGCATTGATGTTGCTTGCCTGATGCTAGCGTCTATGACGCCACCGTTGCAGCGTCAGTATGAGGATATGTCTGCTATGGAAATCATAGCAAACCTCAAGATGCTATATGCTGCACAGGCGAGGACTGAACGCTATAATCTGACCAAGCTTTTCTTTCAGAGCAAACTGGCTGAAGGGAGTCCAGTGGGAGCTCATGTGCTCAAGATGATTGGGCACAAAGAAGCTCTAGAGAAACTGGGGCATACCATCAATCAGGAGCTTGCTGTAGACATTATTCTGCAGTCTCTCCCGCCCTCTTTCGATGCGTTCATTATTAACTTTAATATGAACAAAATCGAGTGTACCCCGGCAGAGTTGCTGAATATGCTCTTGACTACGGAGGAGACTCTGAAGGGAAAGCCTTCAACCTCTGTCTTGATGTTCCCTTCCAGGAACAAGAAGAAGGGGAAGAAGGGCAAAGCCCCAGTCAAGAACTACAATAAGGCTCTGAAACAGAAGGTTAAGCGGTCGAAGGAATACAGATGTTTCCACTGTGGCCAGCTAGGTCACTGGAAAAGGACTGTAAAGCGCTCCAAGGAGACAAGAAGGGAAGCATCGCTTCTGGCTCAGGTATATTTGTGACTGAGGTCATGATATCTTCTTCTATTTCATGGGTGTTGGACACTGCATGTGGAGTTCACATTTGTTCAAATGTACAGGAACTCAAGAGAAGAAGACAGGTGGGACAGCATGAGGTGGACCTACGAGTTGGAAACGGGGCACGGGTTGCTGCTGTTGCTGTAGGGGAATATTACATCTCATTACCATCTGGACTTGTATTAGAATTAAACAATTGTTATTTTGTTCCTAGCATTACCAAGAATATTATCTCTATTCCTGCTCTTGTCAGGAAAGGATTTTCCTTTGAATGCAATATTTCAAAGTGTGTTATATCTTATGATAATATTGTTTATGCTTCTGGATCAATTAACAATGGGTTATTCATGTTGGACATGGAATGTTCTATACAAAATATTGATAATAAGAAAGCCAAGTATGCTGACGATAGCACCTTGCTATGGCATAGTCGTTTAGGCCATATTAACAAGAAACGCATTAAGCGGTTACATGACAATGGACTGCTGGGATCATTCTCCTATGAGGAGATTGATACATGCAAAGCTTGTTTAATGGGTAAAATGACGAAGTCTCCTTTTCTTAACAAAGGTCAAAGGGCTTCAGGTTTACTTGACCTTATACACAGTGATGTGTGTGGGCCATTTAGTAAACATGCCAGAGGTGGCTATTCGTACTTCATTACCTTTACTGATGATTTCAGTAGATATGGTTATGTCTATCTGATGAGGTATAAGAGTGAATCTTTTTACGAGTTCAAAGAATTCAAAAATGAAGTACAGAATCAGCTAGGCCGAAATATCAAGGCACTTCATTCTGATCGAGGTGGAGAATACTTGAGTCATGCGTTTACTGACTATCTGAAGGAGTGTGGGATTATCTCACAGCTCACTCCGCCAGGAACACCGCAATGGAATGGTGTGTCCGAGAGGAGAAATAGAACGTTACTTGATATGGTTCGTTCTATGATGAGTCAGGCTACTCTACCTTACTCCTTTTGGGGATTTGCACTGGAAACAGCTGCAAAGGTACAAAACCGAGTGCCATCCAAGGCAGTTTCAAAGACTCCATATGAATTATGGTATGGGAAACAGCCGAGCTTGACATTTATCAGGATCTGGGGTTGCGAGGCTTATGTCAAAATGCTCGCCTCTGGGAAACTGGAGAGCAGATCTGAGAAATGTATCTTTGTCGGTTACCCTAAGGAAACTAAGGGTTATTATTTCTACGATCCCAAAGAGAACAAGGTATTTGTTGCTCGGACGGCAATATTTCTTGAGAAGGAGTTTCTTCTGCAAGAAGCCAGTGGGAGAGAAATAAAGCTGGATGAGAATTCAGAGGAAGGACAAAGTAGTCAAGCACAGTTGGATGAGCCAGAGCCAGTGGAACAGGTTACTGAACAACCTGAGGCTCAGATATCACGGGAACCGCGTAGATCGGGAAGGATCCGTCGACAGCCTGAGCGCTATGACGGAGTCTCCATCATTGACAATGATGAACCCCTCACTTATGCGGATGCGGTCAGTGGACCGGAGTCAGCTAGATGGCTTGAAGCTATGCGAGCCGAGATGGACTCCATGTCAGATAACCAAGTCTGGGATTTGGTTGATCCGCCTCCGGGAGTAATCCGTATAGGCTGTAAATGGATCTTCAAGAAGAAGATTGACATGGATGGTAACGTGGTTACCTATAAAGGCAGGCTAGTAGCGAAAGGTTTCAAACAAATCTACGGGATAGATTATGATGAAACTTTCTCTCCTGTAGCCATGTTCAAGTCGATTCGGATTCTTTTCGCGATAGCTGCATATTATGATTATGAGATCTGGCAGATGGATGTGAAAACGGCTTTCCTTAATGGAAAACTGGATGAGGATGTGTATATGATACAACCTGAAGGTTTCACGAATCCATCAGATCGTCATAAAATATGCAAGTTAAAGAAGTCCATTTATGGACTTAAGCAAGCATCTAGAAGCTGGAATATTAGTTTTGATGAATCAATCTCTGAGTTTGGTTTCATCAAGAATGAAGATGACCCGTGTGTATATAAGAGGTTTAGTGGGAGCGTGATTACTTTCCTAGTCCTCTACGTCGATGATATCTTGATCATTGGAAACGATATTCCTGAACTGCATGCTGTTAAGGCATGGTTAAGAAAATGTTTCCAGATGAAAGATCTAGGAGAAGCAGCCTACGTATTAGGTGTGAAGATCTACAGGGATAGATCTAAGAGGCTTCTCGGGCTGTGCCAGAGTACTTACATCGATAAAGTCCTGGAGAGATTCCATTTAGAGAATTCTAAACGTGGATATCTTCCAGTCAGACATGGTCTGAATCTTTCGAAGAGTCAGTGTCCACAAACACAGACTGAGAAAGATGAAATGGACAATACACCTTATGCTTCGGCTATTGGGTCCATTATGTATGCGATGTTGTGTACTCGCCCAGACGTCGCTTACGGGTTAAGCGTGACCAGTCGGTTCCAAAGTAATCCAGGTCAGGCGCACTGGATTGAGGTCAAGAACATTTTGAAATATCTGCGGAGGACCAAAGATATGTTCTTGATATATGGAGGTCAGGAAGAACTCAGTATTGAAGGATATACTGACGCTTCGTTCCAATCGGACCAGGATGATTTCCGATCGCAATCAGGCTATGTTTTTAGCTTGAATGGAGGTGCAGTGGTGTGGAAAAGTTTCAAACAGTCTATCGTTGTTGATTCCACAACAGAAGCTGAGTATGTTGCAGCCTCAGAAGCATCTAAGGAGGCAGTGTGGATTCGCAAGTTCGTTCAGGAACTTGGTGTTGTTCCTTCGAGTGCAGATCCTTTGGTTATCTTCTGTGATAACACTGGAGCGATCGCACAAGCAAAGGAACCACGGTCGCACCAGAAGTCCAAGCACATACAGAGACGGTTTCACTTGATCCGGGAGATCATTGATCGTGGCGAGATCAAAATCTGCAAGGTTCATACAGATGACAATCTGGCAGACCCGCTTACCAAGCCTCTGGCGCAGCAGAAGCATGAGAAGCACTGTAATAACATGGGTTTGAGATTTCTCAACCATTAGATTAAGTGCAAGTGGGAGATTGTTGGGGTATGCCCTTAAGGCTAATGTTTGAGGCCTTGGGATACTATCAGTATCATGTATAAACTCTTATGTTTATAAAGGCAATGGTTGTTATTCAGGTTGTTACATTGTCTGCTGCAATAATTGTACTTCTGAATAATTTCTCAATGCTGTTCAGCTAGGCTGACATGCTATAAAGTCCTTAGTCGAGATATCTTGGTGAACATGAGACAGCCTTGATATGATTGAGACTAATATGTGTTCTAATCTTATAGAATGCTTCGAGCATGGAATAAGATGTAGACTCATGGGTACATTGGATGTACTGGACAGACCCTACTAGGATATTCAATTGCTTGTCACAATGTGAATAATCCTTGTTTTGCATCAAGTGGCACATGTCCTCTGACTTGAGATCACTTGTGTTTCTAAATGATGATTGTCATTGTTTTGAGGTAGTTCAATATCATTTGAAACATAATGATTATAGACTATCTTGGATAATGATCATGAGTCAGGTTAGGGCACTAGTGATAGATATAGGATTGCCGTCTCCTTAATTGGAGTGTGATGTTCTAATGGGGCCCGCCCTTAAATGAGATGATTGAGAAAGTGTATGGCCATACCCAGGTGACTATGTTCATCTGATCTAATCATGCTCATCATATTGGAGCTACAGGCTTGACACGCTTGTCCAATAAGAACATCCAGTGGCAAAGGAAACATGTATGCCTAGTGAGTTGATTCACACTTGTGCTGTGGTTTGGGTGTAGTCTTGGAAGACTCTTTCCTCTATATCGGGAGACAGTGATGTGTTGCTAGATACCCCTCACTGATCGTGATAATGTAAGTTATCGTTACCGACATTTAAAGGAAACCCTCAGGGTCGCACAATTTGATGATATGGCTTACTTAAGTCAGATCGTGTGGACTGAATTGTTTTAGTTCAGTTTAAAGGGATTTAAACTCTGATTGTAAGTGAGATCTGGTCTGATCATGTTTGATTGATTAGGGCTTGAGATCGGTAAGCTTCGATCGAGAGTGTTGATGCTAGATCGGTGAGATCAGAAGCATCAGGAGATGAATGGTCAGATCTGGAGCCTTAGGGTTTAATTCAATCTGGACTAAATGCTTGGGCTGATTTGGTTTGGTCATTGAACCAAATACATTGAACCGGCTCATGTGTGAGCGCATGGTTCATATGGGAGAAGGGATATGCGTTTGGTTCACTTCAAGTGAACGCATAACGCATGTAATCAAGTAGTTGCTATTTTTTGAATTTCGGTTTTCCAAAATGGGAACGTCTCCACGTTCGAATGCAATGCTTCTCGATTCTCATCTCTCGCCCCTTTGCTCTTGACGACTCACGGCTTGCGTTGTGAAGGTAGACGACAAGAGAGGATTCGGCCAAGCAAAGAGAAGATCTCATCCCTTCCATTCGACAAGGACCCTTGAAGCCTTGCTAGCACAAGGAACACAAGGAGTAGCCATCATCCTCTTGTGTGCGCCACCTTTGGAGGAGAGCCCCTTTCGCCCTCTTGCTTCCAAGGCACCATCCAAGCGATGGCTATGGTAAGATCACTTCTTGATCTTAGTAAAACTTAAGTTGATCATATGGTTATACCACATGCGATCTTATGAAGCCCTAGAAAATTTCTTGAATGCGCATGCTTTAGGGTTTCGCCCCCCTCATGAAAGGGGTACTAACACTGGCCTCTTGCAGAAGAAATTCCTTCTCAAGAAAAATAGCCGTCCGAGCAACAAACACCTTGTTCTCTTTGGGATCGAAGAAATAATAACCCTTAGTTTCCTTAGGGTAACCGACAAAGATACATTTCTCAGATCTGCTCTCCAGTTTCCCAGAGACGAGCTTTTTGACATAAGCCTCGCAACCCCAGATCTTAATAAATGTCAAGCTTGGCTGTTTCCCATACCATAACTCATATGGCGTCTTTGAAACTGCCTTGGATGGCACTCGGTTTAGTACCTTTGCAGCTGTTTCCAGTGCAAATCCCCAAAAGGAGTAAGGTAGAGTAGCCTGACTCATCATAGAATGAACCATATCCAATAAGGTTCTGTTCCTCCTTTCGGACACACCATTCCATTGCGGTGTTCCTGGCGGAGTGAGCTGTGAGATAATCCCACACTCCTTCAGATAGTCAGTAAACTCATGACTCAAGTATTCTCCACCTCGATCTGAGCGAAGTGCCTTGATATGTTGGCCTAGCTGATTCTGTACTTCATTTTTGAACTCTTTGAACTTGTCAAAAGATTCACTTTTATGTCTCATAAGATAGACATAACCATACCTACTGAAATCATCAGTAAAGGTAATGAAGTATGAATAGCCACCTCTGGCATGTTTACTAAATGGCCCACACACATCACTGTGAATGAGGTCAAGTAAACCTGAAGCCCTTTGACCTTGCTTAGAAAAAGGAGCTTTCGTCATTTTACCCATTAAACAAGCTTTGCATGTATCAAGCTCCTCATAGGAGAATGATCCCAGCAGTCCATGATCATGCAACCACTTAATGCGCTTCTTGTTAATATGGCCTAAACGACTATGCCATAGCAAGGTGCTGTCATCAGCAAACTTGGCTTTCTTAATATCAATATTTTGTATAGAACATTCCATGTCCAACATGAATAACCCATTGTTAATCGACCCAGTAGCATAAACAATATTATCAAAAGAAATAATACACTTTGAAATATTGCATTCAATGGAAAACCCTTTCCTGACAAGAGCAGGAATAGAGATAATATTTTTCGTTATGCTTGGTACAAAATAACAATTGTCCAGTTCCAATACAAGTCCAGATGGTAAAGAGATGTAATAAATGCCTACAGCAACAGCAGCAACCCGTGCCCCGTTTCCAACTCGTAGGTCCACCTCATGCTGTCCCACCTGTCTTCTTCTCTTGAGTTCCTGTACATTTGAACAAATGTGAACTCCACATGCAATGTCCAACACCCATGAGATAGAAGAAGAAACCATGACTTCAGTCACGAAAATACCTGAGCCAGAAGCGAAACTTCCCTTCTTGTCTCCTTGGAGCGCTTTACAGTCCTTTTTCCAGTGACCTAGCTCGCCACAGTGGAAACATCTGTATTCCTTCGACCGCTTAACCTTTTGTTTCAGAGCCTTGTTGTAGTTCTTGACAGGGGCTTTGCCCTTCTTCCCTTTCTTCTTGTTCCTAGAAGGAACCATCAAGACAGTGGATGAAGGCTTTCCCTTTAGAGTCAACTCTGTAGTCAAGAGCATATTCAGCAACTCTGCCGGGGTACAGTCGATCTTGTTCATATTAAAATTAATGATGAACGGATCAAAAGTAGCCGGAAGAGACTGTAGGATAATGTCTACAGCAAGCTCCTGATTGATGGTATGTCCCAGTTTCTCAAGAGCCTCCTTGTACCCAATCATCTTGAGTACGTGAGCTCCCACTGGACTCCCTTCAGCCAGTTTGCTCTGAAAGAAAAGCTTAGTCAAATTATAGCGTTCTGTCCTAGCCTGTGCAGCATACAGCAGCTTGAGGTTTGCTATAATTTGTATAGCAGATAGATCCTCATGCTGACTCTGCAACTCTGGCGTCATAGACGCAAGCATCAGGCAAGCGACATCAATGCTATCATTGACATGCTTCTCATAGGCATCCCGAACCGCCCTTGCGGCGTTCGCAGCGGGTTGAGGTGGTATAGCCGTCTCGAGGACATACAGCTTCCTCTCAGCCTTAAGAACAATCTTAAGGTGTCCGTACCAGTCTGAGAAGTTTGGTCCAGCAAACTTCTCCCTTTCCAGTAGGGATCGCACATTGAAATTCGTGGTGTTCGTTGCTGCAGTAATCTACAACAATGCAAGAACAGCAAGGTCAGTATCAATGTTTAGAATCAATCCAGGACTTAAGAAAGATTCTTTTCTCACTATTTTATCTGGCTGAAAAATCCAGAAAAATAGCCCGAAAGAGTTAAACTCTTTTAGTGAGATGGGATCCAGATTTCATACTTGGTCTCCGCGTCCCGCTCAGGCGAGATAAGATGCACAGAGAGTACAAGCACTAATCTCTGGTAGGCAATCCCTGCCAATCGCCAGCCCGTGCGATTCCCCTTCATCTGGGCAATCCAGCAGACTGTGCCAACTGAGTTGGTACAACACAGTCTCTGATCCCACAGATGGCTGCCTCCATATAGCTACAATATGCACCACATATGTAGCCTACATGGTCAAGCTGACCCGACCTACTCCCTGGACCACCACGTGCTATGCTGAGCAACGAGAAGTGATAAATCCCTTCCCTGTAACACGCAGGTGTAATCCCACACCGTCTGAAGATAGATGGGCATGCCCACTGAGTGGGTACAACACAGCCCCAACGATAGTCAGAACAGTGAGGTTTCGCGTCAGAAGGCTATCGTGCTTGATATTTAACGTTTGGATTTTAATGGTCTTTTATCTTCTTAACTATCATGCAAACCCTATGGTGATAGCAGAAGATTAAATCATGCAATTCTAATTATACAAACAATAAATAGAAAGCATGCTGATCTTATGTGGTAAAAGCCCATTAAGCTTAGGTAAGACCTTAACTTAAGTCTTCACTTGAGCTCTTCATGGGTCTTTTGCATCGCATCTGGCCCAACCCAGGGCCCAAGCGCCCACTGCAGCACAGGTGCGCCCACCAGGTAAATGCGCCTGTCCCAGAGTCGAACCCAGGACCTCCCACCTGGTCAAGCCACTGCTGCATGCGCTTCTGCCAAGTGTGCTCTGTGCTCATGTCTTATTAAAATTACAATTTAATCTATCTAGACATGATTGACACGCAGGTCAATTACACAATAAATTAATTAAAATGTGATGCGCAGATCAAAAGAAAATAATTTACAATTAATACAGGCATGCAGGCCCCAGCACAGCACACATTAAATTGGGCAGCCCACATAAGATTAAATAGACACCAAACATGGTATACAATCAACATGTGATCCAATAATAAGAAAATAAAATTTTCAAAAACCCATTGGCATTAATTTTATTTTCCTTATGTGCCCTACTACCTTACAACGGTCCATTAATAGGGATCCACTCATCAGATCTAGTTGAAAGGTCCCCTAAAGCCAAAGGGGGCGAAACCCTAATAGGTGGCGCATATAATACTTTTGCAACGGAAGCTAGGGTTTCAAGATCAACTTGCATGTTATATGATCAACTAGATAAAAAGCTTGCACAGATCAACAAAAACGATCATACCATTGCCATAGCTTAGATGGCGCCTTGGAAGCAAAGAGTCGATTGCTTCTTCTCCAAAGGGAATCGCACACAAGAGGAAGATGGCCTACTCCTTTGTCACACCTTGTGCTAGCAAGGCTCCAAAGTATCCTTGATCGCTTGAAGGGATGAAGAGACGATTACTAGGCTTTCCCCACTCTTCCTTGGCGTGAGTTCTATCTCCACACACGAGAGTCGTCGTGAGGAAGAGGCGAGAGGATGTTACAAAACGAAGTGGAGTCGTTTCACTCAAAACGTGGAGACATTTTCTCAAATTGAAAACCGACTTTCCAAATATAGAAAGTCCCTAACTCCAAGCGTTCATGCGTTCATGAACCTTTCGAAACTCATCCTCCAATTGAACCAAGCGCTCACTTGATGAGCCGGTTCAAATTGGTTTGGTTCAAAGACCAATTAAGCCAAGCCTTTGGTCCAGATCAAATTAAACCCTAAGGTTCTAGATCTGACCGTTCATCTCTTGATGTTCATGATCTCACCGATCTAACATCCATTCTCTCGATCGAAGCTTACCAATCTCAAGCCCTAATCAATCAAACATGATCAGACTAGATCTCACTTACAATCAGAGATTAAATCCCTTTAAACTGAACCCAAACAATTCAGTCCACACGATCTGACTTAAGTAAGCCATATCATCAAATTGTGCGACCCTAAGGGTTTCCTTTAAATGTCGGTAACGATAACTTACGTTATCACGATCAGTGAGGGGTATCTAGCAACACATCACTGTCTCCCAATATAAAGAAAAGAGTCTTCCAAGACTACACCCAAACCACAGCACAAGTGTGAATCCACTTCACTAGGCATACATGCTTCCTTTGCCACTGGATGTTCTTTATTGGACAAGCGTGTCAAGCCTGTAGCTCCAATATGATGAGCATGATTAGATCAGATGAACATAGTCACCTGGGTATGGCCATACACTTTCTCAATCATCTCATTCAGGGGGGCCCCTTTACAACATCACACTCCAAACAAGGAGACGGCAATCCTATATCTATCACTAGTGCCCTAACATGACTCATGCTCATTATCCAAGATAGTCTATAACCATTATGTTTCAAATGATATTGAACTACCTCAAAATAATGACAATCATCATTTAGAAACACAAGTGATCTCAAGTTAGAGGACATGTGCCACTTGTTGCAAACAAGGATTATTCACATTGTGACAAGCAATTGAATATCCTAGTAGGGTCTGTCCAGTACATCCAATGTACCCATGAGTCTACATCTTATTCCATGCTCGAAGCATCCTATAAGATTAGAACACATATTAGTCTCAATCATATCAAGGCTGTCTCATGTTCACCAAGATATCTCGACTAAGGACATTACAGCATGTCAGCCAAGCTGAACAGCATTGAGACATTATTCAGAAGCACACTTATTGCAGCAGACAATGTAACAAACTGAATAACAACCATTGCCTTTATAAACATAAGAGTTTATACAAGATACTGAAAGAATCCCAAGGCCTCAAACATTAGCCTTAAGGGCATACCCCAACAATCTCCCACTTGCACTTAATCTAATGGTTGAGAAATCTCAAACCCATATTATTACAGTGCTTCTCATGCTTCTGCTGCGCCAGAGGCTTGGTAAGCGGGTCAGCCAGATTGTCATCTGTATGAACCTTGCAGATTTTGATCTCACCACGATCAATGATCTCCCGGATCAAGTGAAACAGTCTCTGTATGTGCTTGGACTTCTGGTGCGACCGTGGTTCCTTTGCTTGTGTTATTGCTCCAGTGTTATCACTGAAGATAACCAAAGGATCTGCACTCGAAGGAACAACACCAAGTTCCTGAACGAACTTGCGAATCCACACTGCCTCCTTGGATGCTTCCGAGGCTGCAACATACTCGGCTTCTGTTGTGGAATCAGCAACGATAGACTGTTTGAAACTTTTCCACACCACAGCTCCTCCATTCAAGCTAAAAACATAGCCTGATTGCGATCGGAAATCATCCTGGTCAGATTGGAACGAAGCGTCAGTATATCCTTCAATACTGAGTTCTTCCTGACCACCATACACCAAGAACATATCTTTGGTCCTCCGCAGATATTTTAAAATGTTCTTGACCGCAATCCAGTGCGCCTGACCTGGATTACTTTGGAATCGACTGGTCACGCTTAACCCGTAAGCGACGTCTGGGCGAGTACAC
This sequence comes from Costus lasius, assembly GCA_027563935.2. NCBI lineage: Eukaryota > Viridiplantae > Streptophyta > Magnoliopsida > Zingiberales > Costaceae > Costus > Costus lasius. Next base: position 58,116,128 of record CM050453.2, read on the forward strand.
AACATCGCATACATAATGGACCCAATAGCCGAAGCATAAGGCGTATTGTCCATTTCATCTTTCTCAGTCTGTGTTTGTGGACACTGACTCTTTGAAAGATTCAGACCATGTCTGACTGGAAGATATCCTCTTTTAGAATTCTCTAAATAAAATCTCTCCAGGACTTTATCGATGTAAGTACTCTGGCACAGCCCGAGAAGCCTCTTAGATCTATCTCTGTAGATCTTCACACCTAATACATAGGCTGCTTCTCCTAGATCTTTCATCTGGAAACATTTTCTTAACCATGCTTTAACAGCATGCAGTTCAGGAATATCGTTTCCAATGATTAAGATATCATCGACGTAGAGGACTAGGAAAGTAATCACGCTCCCACTAAACCTCTTATATACACACGGGTCATCTTCATTCTTGATGAAACCAAATTCACAGATTGATTCATCAAAACGAATATTCCAGCTTCTAGATGCTTGCTTAAGTCCATAAATGGACTTCTTTAACTTGCATATTTTATGACGATCTGATGGATTAGTGAAACCTTCAGGTTGTGTCATATACACATCCTCATCCAGTTTTCCATTAAGGAAAGCAGTCTTCACATCCATTTGCCAGATCTCATAATCGTAATATGCTGCTATCGCAAGAATAATCCGAATAGACTTGAACATGGCTACAGGAGAGAAAGTTTCATCATAATCTATCCCGTAGATTTGTTTGAAACCTTTCGCAACTAGCCTGCCTTTTTAAGTAACTACGTTACCATCCATGTCAATCTTCTTCTTGAAGATCCATTTACAGCCTATAGGGATTACTCCCGGAGGCGGATCAACCAAATCCCAGACTTGATTATCTGACATGGAGTCCATCTCGGCGTGCATAGCTTCAAGCCATCTCGCTGAGTCCGGTCCACTGACCGCATCCGCATAAGTGAGGGGTTCATCATGATCAATGATGTAGACTCCGTCATAGCGCTCAGGCTGTCGACGGATCCTTCCCGATCTTCGCGGTTCCCGTGATATCAGAGCCTCAGGTTGTTCAATAACCTGCTCAACTGGCTCATGCTCATCGAACTGTGCTTGACTACTTTGTCCTTCTCCTAGATTCTCATCCAGCTTTATTTCTCTCCCACTGGCCTCTTGCAGAAGAAATTCCTTCTCAAGAAAAATTGCCGTCCGAGCAACAAATACTTTGTTCTCTTTGGGATCGTAGAAATAATAACCCTTAGTTTCCTTAGGGTAACCGACAAAGATGTATTTCTCAGATCTGCTCTCTAGTTTCCCAGAGGCGAGCTTTTTGACATAAGCCTCGCAACCCCAGATCTTAATAAATGTCAAGCTCGGCTGTTTCCCATACCATAACTCATATGGCGTCTTTGAAACTGCCTTGGATGGCACTCGGTTTAGTACCTTTGCAGCTGTTTCCAGTGCAAATCCCCAAAAGGAGTAAGGTAGAGTAGTCTGACTCATCATAGAACGAACCATATCCAGTAAGGTTCTGTTCCTCCTCTCGGACACACCATTCCATTGCGGTGTTCCTGGTGGAGTGAGCTGTGAGATAATCCCACACTCCTTCAGATAGTCAGTAAACTCTCGACTTAGGTATTCTCCACCTCGATCTGAGCGAAGTGCCTTGATATTTCGGCCTAGCTGATTCTGTACTTCATTTTTGAACTCTTTGAACTTGTCAAAAGATTCACTCTTATGTCTCATTAGATAGACATACCCATATCTACTGAAATCATCAGTAAAGGTAATGAAGTATGAATAGCCACCTCTGGCATGTTTACTAAATGGCCCACACACATCACTGTGTATAAGGTCAAGTAAACCTGAAGCCCTTTGACCTTTGTTAAGAAAAGGAGACTTCATCATTTTTCCCATTAAACAAGCTTTGCATGTATCAATCTCCTCATAGGAGAATGATCCCAGCAGTCCATGGTCATGCAACCGCTTAATGCGTTTCTTGTTAATATGGCCTAAACGACTATGCCATAGCAAGGTGCTGTCATCAGCATACTTGGCTTTCTTATTATCAATATTTTGTATAGAACATTCCATGTCCAACATGAATAACCCATTGTTAATTGACCCAGTAGCATAAATAATATTATCTAAAGAAAGAACACACTTTGAAGTCTTGCATTCAAAGGAAAACCCTTTCCTGACAAGAGCAGGAATGGAGATAATATTTTTGGTAATGCTTGGTACAAAATAACAATTGTTCAGTTCCAATACAAGTCCAGATGGTAATGAGATGTGATATTCTCCTACAGCAACAGCAGCAACCCGTGCCCCGTTTCCAACTCGTAGGTCCACCTCATGCTGTCCCACCTGTCTTCTTCTCTTGAGTTCCTGTACATTTGAACAAATGTGAACTCCACATGCAGTGTCCAACACCCATGAAATAGAAGAAAAGGATATCATGACTTCAGTCACAAAAATACCTGAGCCAGAAGCGATGCTTCCCTTCTTGTCTCCTTGGAGCGCTTTACAGTCCTTTTTCCAGTGACCTAGCTGGCCACAATGGAAACATCTGTATTCCTTCGACCGCTTAACCTTTTGTTTCAGAGCCTTGTTGTAGTTCTTGACAGAGGCTTTGCCCTTTTTCCCCTTCTTCTTGTTCCTGGAAGGAAACATCAAGACAGAGGTTGAAGGCTTTCCCTTTAGAGTCTCCTCTATAGTCAAGAGCATATTCAGCAACTATGCCGGAGTACAGTCGATCTTGTTCATATTAAAATTAATAATGAACGGATCAAAAGAGGCCGGGAGAGACTGCAGAATAATGTCTACAGCAAGCTCTTGATTGATGGTATGCCCCAGTTTCTCTAGAGCCTCTTTGTGCCCAATCATCTTGAGCACGTGAGCTCCCACTGGACTCCCTTCAGCCAGTTTGCTCTGAAGGAAAAGCTTGGTCAAATTATAGCGTTCAGTCCTCGCCTGTGCAGCATACAGCATCTTGAGGTTTGCTATAATTTCTATAGCAGACATATCCTCATGCTGATGCTGCAGCTGTGGCGTCATAGACGCTAGCATCAGGCAAGCGACATCAATGCTATCATTGACATGCTTTTCATAGGCTTCCCGAACCGCCCTTGCGGCGTTCGGAGCGGGTTGAGGCGGTATAGCCGTCTCGAGGACATACAGTTTCCTCTCTGCCTTAAGAACAATCTTAAGGTGTCCGTACCAGTCTGAGAAGTTTGGCCCAGCAAACTTCTCCCTTTCCAGTAGGGATCGCACATTGAAGCTCATGGTGTTCGTTGCTGCAGGAATCTACAACAATGCAAGAACAGCAAGGTCAGTATCAATGTTTAGAATCAATCCAGGACTTAAGGAAGATTCTTATCTCACTATTTTTATCTGACTGAAAAATCCATTAAAACAGTCCGAAAGAGTAACACTCTTTTAGTGAGATGGGATCCAGATTTCATACTTGGTCTCCGCGTCCCGCTCAGGCGAGATAAGATGCACAGAGAGTACAAGCACTAATTTCTGGTAGGCAGTCCCTGCCAATCACTAACCCGTGCGATTCCCCTTCATCTGGGCAATCCAGCAGACTGTGCCAACTGAGTTGGTACAACACAGTCTCTGATCCCACAGATGGCTGCCTCCATATAGCTAACATATGCCCCATATGTAGCCTACATGGTCAAGCTGACCTGACCTACTCCCTGGACCACCACGTGCTATGCTGAGCAACGAGAAGCGATAAATCCCTTCTCTGTAACACGCAGGTGAAATCACACACCATCTGAAGATAGATGGGCGTGCCTACTGAGTGGGTACAACACGGCCCCAACGATAGTCAGAACAGTGAGGTTTCGCGTCAGAAGGCTTACGTGCTTGATATTTAACGTTGGATTTTAACGGTCTTTTATCTTCTTAACTATCATGCAAACCCTATGGCGATAGCAGAAGATAAATAAATCATGCAATTCTACTTATTTAAACAATAAAAGAAAGCATGATGATCTTATGTGGTAAACGCCCATTAAGCCTAGGTAAGACCTTAAGATAACTTAAGTCTTCACTTGAGCTCTTCATGAGTCATTTGCATCTCAACTGGCCCAGACCAGGGCCAAAGTGCCCATTGCAGCTCAGGTGCGCCCACCAGGTAAATGCGCCTGTCATAGGGTCGAACCCTAGACCTCCCACCTGGTCAAGCCTCTGCTGCATGCGCCTCTGCAAAGTGTGCTCTGTGCTCTTGTCTGATTAAAATTACAATTTAATCTATCTAGACAAGATTGACACGCAGGTCAATTACACAATAAATTAATTAAAATGTGATGCGCAGATCACAAATATAATAATTTACATTTTTAATCCAGGCACGCAGGCCCCAGCACAGCACACATTAATTGGGCAACCCACATAAGATGAAATAAACAAGCATCATGGCATCCAATCAATATGTGATCCATCAACAAAATAAAATTTTTCAAAATCCCATCGGAATCAATTTTATTTGTCTTATGTGCCCTACTACCTTACAACGGTCCATTAATAGGGATCCACTCATCATGTCTAGTCAGATCCACTGCCCTTGCATGCACCAAGTCCTAACTGACTTGAGTCGACCTAATGGTCAATCATGCATGCGCCAAAGGCTGAACAACCTTCATGAGTTATGGCAAGCGGGTGTGACCCCGGGCCTAACTGAAAGTCCCTTGTATCTAAGGGGGCGAAACCCTAAGGTGGCGCAAACATAATATGGGCAGCGGATGCTAGGGTTTCATAGGATCGAAAACATGTCACATGATTAACTTTTAATAACAAGTATTCATGATAAGAATTCATACCATAGCCATTTCTAGATGGCGCCTTGGAAGCAAAAACGCAAATGCCTTTTCTCCAAAGATGACACACACAATGAGAAGGCGACTACTTCCTCGGAGACTTTGTGCTAGCAAATCTTCAAGGAGTCCTTCGTATGGAGGAGATGAGATCTCTTGCGGCTAGGTCGATCAAGCTCTTGCTCCCCTCTTTTTGTGTAACCCTTTTACCACACGAGAGCGAGAGAATAAAGAGGCGACGAGTGCAACGTTCTCGTTGAACGTGGGAGCGTGGCTTCTAAAAATAGCAAGCCAAAAACTCGCCTCATACTCTCATGCGATCATGCGTTCACTTCAAGTGAACCAATCGCTCCTCTTTGAACCGAGCCATGGTTCAATTGCATTTGGTTCAAAGACCAAATCAAACCAGCCCAAGCCTTTAGTCCAGATCAAATTAAACCCCTAAGGCTTAAGATCTGACCGTTGATCTCTTGATGCTCTTGATCTCACCAATCTAGCATCAATTCTCTCAATCGAAGCTTACCGATCTCAAGCCCTAATCAATCAAACATGATCAGACCAGATCTCACTTTCAATCAGAGATTAAATCCCTTTAAAACTGAACCTAAATAATTCAGTCCACACGATCTGACTTAAGTAAGCCATATCATCAAATTGTGCGACCCTGAGGGTTTCCTTTAAATGTCGGTAACGATAACTCACGTTATCACGATCAGTGAGGGGTATCTAGCAACACATCACTGTCTCCCGATATAAAGAAAAGAGTCTTCCAAGACTACACCCAAAACACAGCACAAGTGTGAATCCAACTCACAAGGCATGCATATTTCCTTTGCCACTGGATGTTCTTATTGGACAAGCCTGTCAAGCTCGTAACTCCAATATGATGAGCATGATTAGATCAGATGAACACAGTCATCTGGGTATGGCCATACACTTTCTCAATCATCTCATCCAGGGGGCCCCTTTAGAACATTACACTCCTTAAACAAGGAGACGGCAATCCTATGTTTATCACTGGTGCCCTAACCTGATTCAAGCTCACCATCCAAGATAGTCTATAATCATTATGTTTCAAATGATATTGAACTACCTCAAAACAATGACAATCATCATTTAGAAACACAAGTGATCTCAAGTCAAAGGAAATGTGCCACTTGTACACATACAAGCATCATTCACATTGTGACAAGCAATTGAATATCCTAGTAGGGTCTGTCCAGTACATCCAATGTACCCATGAGTCTACATCTTATTCCATGCTCGAAGCATCCTATAAGATTAGAGCACATATTAGTCTCAATCATATCAAGGCTGTCTCATGTTCACCAAGATATCTCGACTAAGGACTTTATAGCATGTCAGCCCAGCTGAACAGCTTTGAGACATTATTCAGAAGTACAATTATTGCAGCAGACAATGTAACAACCTTGAATAATAACCATGCCTTTATAAACATAAGAGTTTATACATGATACTGTTACAATCCCAAGGCCTCAAACATTAGCCTTAAGGGCATACCCCAACACTAACTCTTGTGCGTTCACTGATTGTCTCAACCAGACCTCGCTACACGCCTGTCTGCAGTCGACCTATAGCCACCTCGTGCTTGCGCACAGGTGCCATCTGGTCGACCCATCTAGGCTGTCAGATGGTCTGATCAGACTGGTTGGATCTTACCTAGAGGATGACTTCAACCCCATCAACCCATCTAAGGGTTTATAGTAGGTGCATTAGATCTAAAGTAGAGGCGCGCAAGTGATTTCGATTTAACAAAAATAACAAGCGCCAACATACATGCGCCATGTGAAAAATATACATCAAGTTTCATCATGTAAATTCGCATGTTCTCTAGATCTAAGCTTACAAGCGCATACATGGATCACGAAATGCATCAAGCAATCATAATAACATACTTTAACCGCATTCTCTAATACCAATTGAAAGGTCCCCAAAAGCCAAAGGGGGCGAAACCCTAATAGGTGGCGCATATAATACTTTTGCAACGGAAGCTAGGGTTTCAAGATCAACTTGCATGTTATATGATCAACTAGATAAAAAGCTTGCAAAGATCAACAAAAACGATCATACCATTGCCATAGCTTAGATGGCGCCTTGGAAGCAAAGAGTCGATTGCTTCTTCTCCAAAGGGAATCGCACACAAGAGGAAGATGGCCTACTCCTTTGTCACTCCTTGTGCTAGCAAGGCTCCAAAGTATCCTTGATCGCTTGAAGGGATGAAGAGACGATTACTAGGCTTGCCCCACTCTTCTCCAGTGTGAGTTATATCTCCACACATGAGAGTCGTCGTGAGGAAGAGGCGAGAGGATGTTACAAAATGAAGTGGAGTCGTTTCACTCAAAACGTGGAGACGTTTTCTCAAATTGAAAACCGACTTTCCAAATATAGAAAGTCCCTAACTCCAAGCGTTCATGCGTTCATGAACCTTTCAAAACTCATCCTCCAATTGAACCAAGCGCTCACTTGATGAGCCGGTTCAAATTGGTTTGGTTCAAAGACCAATTAAGCCAAGCCTTTGGTCCAGATCAAATTAAACCCTAAGGTTCTAGATCTGACCGTTCATCTCTTGATGTTCATGATCTCACCGATCTAACATCCATTCTCTCGATCGAAGCTTACCGATCTCAAGCCCTAATCAATCAAACATGATCAGACTAGATCTCACTTACAATCAGAGATTAAATCCCTTTAAACTGAACCCAAACAATTCAGTCCACACGATCTGACTTAAGTAAGCCATATCATCAAATTGTGCGACCCTAAGGGTTTCCTTTAAATGTCGGTAACGATAACTTACGTTATCACGATCAGTGAGGTGTATCTAGCAACACATCACTGTCTCCCGATATAAAGAAAAGAGTCTTCCAAGACTACACCCAAACCACAGCACAAGTGTGAATCCACTTCACTAGGCATACATGCTTCCTTTGCCACTGGATGTTCTTTATTGGACAAGCGTGTCAAGCCTGTAGCTCCAATATGATGAGCATGATTAGATCAGATGAACATAGTCACCTGGGTATGGCCATACACTTTCTCAATCATCTCATTCAGGGGGGCCCCTTTAGAACATCACACTCCAAACAAGGAGACAGCAATCCTATATCTATCACTAGTGCCCTAACATGACTCATGCTCATTATCCAAGATAGTCTATAACCATTATGTTTCAAATGATATTGAACTACCTCAAAACAATGACAATCATCATTTAGAAACACAAGTGATCTCAAGTCAGAGGAAATGTGCCACTTGTTGCAAACAAGGATTATTCACATTGTGACAAGCAATTGAATATCCTAGTAGGGTCTGTCCAGTACATCCAATGTACCCATGAGTCTACATCTTATTCCATGCTCGAAGCATCCTATAAGATTATAACACATATTAGTCTCAATCATATCAAGGCTGTCTCATGTTCACCAAGATATCTCGACTAAGGACATTACAGCATGTCAGCCAAGCTGAACAGCATTGAGACATTATTCAGAAGCACATTTATTGCAGTAGACAATGTAACAAACTAAATAACAACCATTGCCTTTATAAACATAAGAGTTTATACATGATACTGAAAGAATCCCAAGGCCTCAAACATTAGCCTTAAGGGCATACCCCAACACATACCCAGGTGAGAACCTGTTTTAGTCATAGCCATGTGATTGGATGAAAAGAAGTGGTGACACACTTGTCCAATCGGATATCAGTACGGCAAAGAGACTGTAATGCATCTGTACCTAGTTGCGATGATGGGGATGTCGATGTCGATATCCATTCCAACGACCTGGGTAGCAGCGATGCACTGCTAGGTTCCATTCACTACTTGTGATGACCTTTGGTCAGCACTGCCAGCGTCAGAGGAACCTACAGGGTCGCACACCTTGATACTTGAGTTCTCGTATTGATCGGGAAGCCTTATGATCGAGTTATTAGATAACTCGGATCTAATTGGGAGATTTCATCAGCGCCAATGGGCCTGATGAGATGGAAGAATGTTATTGGAGCCAAACTTCATTTTTGGCAGGTTGACCCGTATTTGACCATGGTTGGTCACATTTGGATTAGGGTCGCATTGGATTGGATCCAAGTGCTTAATCAACCTATGCAATGATGTTTGGGCTAGCTCATTATCCAATGAGGCCCAATAACAAGTTCTCATGAAGAGATGAGAGGCTAAAAGGGTATAATGGGGAGAAACATGAACCATTAGGCACCTAGGGGCATAATGGGGTCATGTTGGCGCCTTTGCTTCATTATGGAAGTAAAGGGCACCTCCCCCTCTCTTCCTAGGATGGAATGCATGCCTCTATGGCATTGCTTGAGGCGCAAGGCAAGGCCTTGGCGCACAAGGAAAGGCGTGGGAACAAAAGGTAAGGTTGAATGAGAATTATGGAAATGTCTTGGAGACTTTCCTTATCTCAAACCTCCTCATCCTAACCCTACACTTGTCATGATCCTAGCCATTACCCTAACCACCTCTTGCCCTATAAATATGACCCTAGTCGCCCCCTCTTGTGGGTAATTAATCCTTGAAGGCGTGAACACAAGGAGAGGGGCGAGTGCTTGGTGCAAGGGCGCATCTTCCATAACCGCAAGCCTCTTCCTCCTTTCCTCTTGGTGCAAGGAGATCTTGGGCTTGGCGGCTTGGGCAGTTTTCTTTCTTCTCTTAGCGCCTCATCTCTCTGAGTGGCGCAAGTGAAGTAGAGTATCTCCCTAAGGCTTGGATCTTCTTCCCGAGGCTAGCACTGGGCGTGGAAGAAGAGAACTTAAGAGATCCGTGTGTGCGAGATTGCAGAGGGCGAACACTTGGGCGCCTTCATCGACATTGCTCTACATTGCTCTTAAGGTATTTCCTAACTCATCGTGTCGACTCCCTTGCATGCGATCTTCACTGGGTTTTTGGGACTGGCCTGTTTCGGGGACATTCTTCCGCTGCGAAAAATGTATGTCCATAACTCTGAAAATTGTAAAATGTCCCCGGGGTTTCCCAACAATTATGGCAACAACTCCTAACAAGCAACAAGGATTCCCATGCATTATAGATCCCTTTGCCTAAACTGATATCCTGCCATTGGATTAGTCTCAAGTTTATCAATCCAATGCATTGGTCATGACTCAACAAGTGTGGCCACACATTCCTGTCATGCACCAATAAGGTGGGGCGCCCCCGAGTGGATATCATGCTTCCAATAAGGAAGGGGCAAATCGTACTATTGGTCATCCATGTCTCTACATGACTTATGACATGCCCAATGACAGTCGTTTTGGTCTCCCAATTACGGAGAGACGTAAGACTGTATCAAAGCATACCCATCATCAAATCTAGACATGAATACCTCAAGTCTAAGGATCAATGCAAACCTCTTGCATGTGAGATTGACTTGTTGACTAGACAAGTCAATCCTCACGGTGGATCACTCCAGTGCATCCAATGCACCTGTATGTCTGCGTTACTGTGCCCCGCACCTAACTAGCCCATACACCAGTCTTACATGTACCAAAGCTGTCCCATATCTACTATGGTACCTTGTCTGGGGATAGCTTATGAGAATGGATCCAATCCAAACTCCTGGGATATTATATGTGCAACTCAATACATCAACGCAGGTAGAGAAGTCTACATAATAACGACCATGCCTTTATAGAGAATAATAATTATATCAAAGTACATTTAAACAATGCCCGACCATGTCCAAACATTGGTCTGCAGGGCATAAACACCAACAATCTCCCACTTGCACTAAGACCAAGGGCAACTGATGTTTAGTCAGTTCCAATATCTCTAGTATGACCCATTTAGCTTTCGCTGCGCTAGAGGGTATGTCAGTGGGTTTTCCAGATTGCTATCTGTGTTTATTTTAACAAATTTGATCATCATCCTTATCCATGATCTCTAAGATCAGATGATATGCTGCAGTACATACTTGAGCACTAAGTTCCTTCACTTATGCTATGGCCCCAGTAAGAACTATACTGGACCATCAAGCACTAGGAAATAAATCAAGTTCAAATGAATGAAGCTGCTTCCTTGGCTGCCACAAGAAGCTGCAATGTACTCAGCCTTATTTGTAGAATTTTGCCACTATGGTTTGCATAATGCTCTTTCAGCACACAACACTACAACAAGGCAAAGCGCAAATCCTGGCTGTGGTCATAAGACTGGAACGAAGTATCAGTGTACCCTTGTACACAAAATTATTTCCTGACTATCATAGACTAGACTTCAATCCTTTATACTTCCCAAGTATATATAAGGATTGCTTTCACAGCTATCTAGTGTTAAACACTAAGATCTGATTGAAACTTGCTAGCTATGCTCCAAGCATTTGCCACAAATGGTCTTGTGTATATTACTCAAAACATGATCCATCCTATACACCATGTATCAGGATTTTAGACCCATGTTATTACTCTCCAGCTGCGTCATAGGACACAACATCCTCATGAGAGTCAGACCATATCTCTCTGGAAGGTATCAATATTTGGAATCATCCAATATAAACCTTTCCAGAAACTCTTGGATGAACATAGATTGACTAAAGGGCAATGACTTTCTTGGATCTCTATCTATAGATCCTCATGCCTATGATGTAGGCATCATTCCTTAGATCATTCTTCTCGAAATACTTCTCAAGCCTTTTCTTCACCATGTGAAGAGCTGAGATGTCATTCCATGTGATGAGAATATCATCAATCTTCTAGAACAAGAAATACTATTAAGGTGCTCCCACTGATCTTCTTGTAAACACAGGCTCTTTTAAACATGCTTGCATAACACCATGCATATCTTTATGGCCTTGATATGAAAACCTTCTGGCTATTTCTTTATTGATATCTTTTCAGACGTCCATGCAAGAAAGGCAGTTTTCATAACAACATGTCATAACTGATCATGCAATTATAACATGCAGATTCCTAATGGACTTAAAACTCAGCTATTGGTGAAAAATTTCATCATTATCCACCCAGTGGATTTGCCTGAAATTTCTGTTCACTAGCTTGCCTTTCAAGGTAACAATGTTACCTTCCATGTCTATCTTTCTAGAAGATTTATTTACAGCCTGTGGGAATTACCCCATTGGCAGCTCATCCAAGTCCCAGACTTGATTAGCAGACATGTAGTCCATTATGGTTCTCATGGCCCTTAGCCATTTCTTGGAATCTGGTCCACCAACCGCTTTCCTCATAAGTCTTAGGTTCATCCTTGATGAAAAATTCGTCATGCCCAGCATATCGAATCGATCCAGACTTATGTGGTTCCTATGTTACTTGAACCTCGGGTTGACTTTCAACCTGTATGTGAGATTTTGCTCTCCATCTGTGTCTAATTATATTGTGGTTGATTCTGGACCTTGTCCCAATCAAATCTACTCCCACTAGCTTCTTTTAAAAGAAATACTTTCTCAAGAGAGATAGTAGTTTGAGCAACAAATATTTTGTTCTCTTTGGGATAGAATTATCACTCTACAGTGCACCACAAACACATACTTTTGAATCACTGCACATTACATTCCCAATTCCATTGAAGAAATGGGATATTTGTAGTTCGCAACTCAGAAGCTAACTTAGACACTCTCTTATGCAGTGGCAGTACATCTGTTTGCATGGCATCACAGTAGTATATTTGCATGACTATTCAAAGATGGAACTGTTGGGGTATGCCCTTAAGGCTAATGTTTGAGGCCTTGGGATTATATCAGTATCATGTATAAACTTCATGTTTATAAAGGCAATGGTTGTTATTCAGGTTGTTACATTATCTGCTGCAATATGTATACTTCTGAATAATGTCTCAATGATGTTCAGCTAGGCTGACATGCAGTATAGTCCTTAGTCGAGATATCTTGGTGAACATGAGACAACCTTGATATGATTGAGACTAATATGTGTTCTAATCTTATAGGATGCTTTGAGCATGGAATAAGATGTAGACTCATGGGTACATTGGATGTACTGGACAGACCCTACTAGGATGTTCAATTGCTTGTCACAATGTGAATAATCCTTGTATGCGAACAAGTGGCATACTTCCTCTGACTTGAGATCACTTGTGTTTCTAAATGATGATTGGCATTGTTTTGAGGTAGTTCGATATCATTTGAAACATAATGGTTATAGACTATCTTGGATGGTGAGCATGAGTCATGTTAGGGCGCTGGTGATAGACATAGGATTGCCATCTCCTAGTTTGGAGTGTGATGTTCTAAAGGGGCCCCCTGGATGAGATGATTGAGAAAGTGTATGGCCATACCCAGATGACTATGTTCATCTGATCTAATCATGCTCATCATATTGGAGCTACAGGCTTGACACGCTTGTCCAATAAGAACATCCAGTGGCAAAGGAAACTTGTATGCCTAGTGAAATGGATTCACACTTGTGCTGTGGTTTGGGTGTAGTCTTGGAAGACTCTTTCCTTTATATCGGGAGACAGTGATGTGTTGCTAGATACCCCTCACTGATCGTGATAACGTAAGTTATCGTTACCGACATTTAAAGGAAACCCTTAGGGTCGCACAATTTGATGATATGGCTTACTTAAGTCAGATCGTGTGGACTGAATTGTTTTGGTTTAGTTTAAAGGCATTTAATCTCTGATTGTAAGTGAGATCTGGTCTGATCATGTTTGATTGATTAGGGCTTGAGATCGGTAAGCTTCGATCGAGAGAATTGATGCTAGATCGCTGAGATCAGGAGCATCAAGAGATGAACGGTTGGATCTTGAACCTTTAGGGTTTATTGTGATCTGGACCAGATGCTTGGGTTTATTTGTGTTGGGGTATGCCCTTAAGCCTAATGTTTGAGGCCTTTGGGATTGTATCAGTATCATGTAATAAACTATTATGTTTATAAAGGCATGGTTGTTATTCAGTTAGCTACATTGTCTGCTGCAATATATGTTCTTTTGAATAATGTCTCAAAGCTGTTCAGCTAGGCTGACAGGCTATTAAAGTCCTTAGTCGATATATCTTGGTGAACATGAGACAGCCTTGATATGATTGAGACTAATATGTGTTCTAATCTTATAGGATGCTTCGAGCATGGAATAAGATGTAGACTCATGGGTACATTGGATGTACTGGACAGACCCTACTAGGATGTTCAATTGTTTGTCACAATGTGAATATTCCTTGAATGAGACAAGTGGCACATTTCCTCTGACTTGAGATCACTTGTGTTTTCTAAATGATGATTGTCATTGTTTTGAGGTAGTTCAATATCATTTGAAACATAATGATTATAGACTATCTTGGATGATGAGCTTGAGTCAGGTTAGGGCACTAGTGATAGACATAGGATTGCCGTCTCCTTGTTTAAGGAGTGTGATGTTCTAAAGGGGCCCCCTGGATGAGATGATTGAGAAAAGAGTATGGCCATACCCAGGTGACAGTGTTCATCTGATCTAATCATGCTCATCATATTGGAGCTACAAGCTTGACACGCTTGTCCAATAAGAACATCCAGTGGCAAAGGAAATATGCATGCCTTGTGAATTGATTCACACTTGTGCTATGGTTTGGGTGTAGTCTTGGAAGACTCTTTCCTTTATATCGGGAGACAGTGATGTGTTGCTAGATACCCCTCACTGATCGTGATGACGTCAGTTATCGTTACCGACATTTAAAGGAAACCCTTAGGGTCGCACAATTTGATGATATGGCTTACTTAAGTCACATCGTGTGGACTGAATTGTTTGGGTTCAGTTTAATGGGATTTAATCTCTGATTGTGAGTGAGATCTAGTCTGATCATGTTTGATTGATTAGGGCTTGAGATCGGTAAGCTTCGATCGAGAGAATGGTTGCTAGATCGGACAGATCAGAAGCACCAAGAGATCGACGGTTAGATCGGGAACCTTAGGGTTTATTTAAGATCTAGACTAGATCATTGGCTTGATTGGTTCTTAAACCGAACCAATGTGAACCGGCTCATGAAATGAGCGCATGGTTCAAGGCTTGGCGAATTGTTCACTTGACGTGAACATTGAAGCGAGAGTGGTGACTATTTTTAGTAACCATGATCTCCACTTGGAGACCACTCTCACGTTCGAATAGGGCTTTCTATTCTCGCCTATCCATCTCTTCCTCTCTAGTCTCTTGTGGTGTGTGGCGACGCTTGGAGTTTAGAGGAGGATTCGGCCAAGAGAGATCAAGGTCTTCATCCCTCACAATTCGATCAAAGACACTTTGGAGCCTTGCTAGCACAAGGAGCGACAAAGAGTTTGCCATCATCCTCTTGCGTGCGATTCCCTTTGGAGAAGAGGCAATCGACTCTTTGCTTCCAAGGCAACATCTAGGCTATTGCGATGGTATGAATGTTTTTCATTAATCTTTACTAGCCCCTTTTCGAGTTGATCATTTAACATGCGAGTTGATCCTATAACCCTAGCTTCCGCAAGATGAATATAGTATTCGCTAATCACTTTAGGGTTTTGCTCCCCCTTGAAGGGGACTCTTCAATTGGTATCAGAGCAGGTTGAACGCATGTTTAAATGATTGCTTTGATTTGTGATCCATGAATGCCGATGTATGCTTAGATCTATAACATGCGTAAATTCACATGTTAAATTATATCATGCCGAAACTTGTTTTTGTTTCATTTGCGCATGTATGTTGTATGTTGGCGCATCTTAGTTTTTATAAAAAAAACTTGAATACTTGCGCGACTAACTATAGATCTAAAGCCTTGCATTAAACCCTTAGACGGGTTATTAGGGTTGAAGTCACCCCTAAGTTTGATCCAAAAGGTTTGATCAGATCATCTGACAGCCTGGATGGGTCGACCACATAGCACCTTGGCGCAAGCCAGAGGTGGCTAAAGGTCGACTGCAGACAGGCGTGTAGCGATGTCTGATTGAGACGACTAATGAACGCACCTGAGTTAGGCCCGGGGTCACACCCGCTTGCCAGACCTCAGTGTGGTAGTTCAGCCCTGGCGCATGCATGGTTGACCTTTTTGGTCGACGCAAGTCAGTTATGACTTGGTGCATGCAAGGGCAGTGGATCTGACTAGGTTGGATGAGTGGATCCCTAGTAATGGACCGTTGTAAGGTTGTAGGGCAAATAAGGAAAAATTAAAATTGATCCCATGGGGTTTTTCGAAAATTTTAATTTTATGATGGATCACATGATTGCTGATTGGATGCATATGTTTGTCTATTTTGATGGAACCCTTTCAAGAGGGGAGCGCAAACCCTATTGTGAGAAGAACCCCTTTCATGAGGGGGGCGCAAGTCATATCTTTCTTTCTCATAGCAGCGGAATTAGGGTTTCCACATAAGATCGCATTCTATACTTTCATATAATCAACTTGAATAACAAGTGAGAGATTCGTTACCATGGCCATGGGAAGGAGTCGGCTTGGAAGCTAGAGAACGATAGGGTTCTCCTCCAAAGTGTGCCACACACAAGAAGAAAAATGGCCTACACCTTGTCGTCCTTGTGCTAGCAAGGCTTCAAGGTTCTTTGCCGTATGGAAGGGAGAGAATAGCTTGCTTGGCGAGACTCCTTTTCCTTGTCTTCGTCCTTGTCGTGCTTCACCGAAAAAATTGGAGAAGCCTTCACAAGCGCATTCAACAAGTGAGTAACCTCCCACACTTATGTGGAGGCGTTACACACATCCCATTTGAAAACCGAATTCCAAATATGGAATGTGTTGAAGGCTTAAGCGTTCACGCTAAGTGAACCAAGCCCTTAACTCACCTTACATGAACCATGCGCTCATCCATGAGCCGGTTCAATGTCGGTTTGGTCCAAGACCAATTAACCCAAGCCAAGCCAATAAATGGTCTAGACCATCTATGAACCTAATGGTTCAAGATCTAACCGTTCATCTCCTGATGCTCTTGATCTCACCGATCTAGCATCATCTCTCTCGATCGAAGCTTACCGATCTCAAGCCCTAATCAATCAAACATGATCAGACCAGATCTCACTTACAATCAGAGATTAAATCCCTTTAAACTGAACCCAAACAATTCAGTCCACACGATCTTACTCAAGTAAGCCATATCTCCAATTTGTGCGACCCTGAGGGTTTCCTTTAAATGTCGGTAACGATAACTCACGTTATCACGATCAGTGAGGGGTATCTAGCAACACATCACTGTCTCCCGATATAAAGGAAAGAGTCTTCCAAGACTACTCCCAAACCATAGCACAAGTGTGAATCAAACTCACGAGGCATGCATGTTTCCTTTGCCACTGGATGTTCTTATTGGACAAGCATGTCAAGCCTGTAACTCCAATACTATGAGCATGATTAGATCAGATGAACACTGTCATCTGGGTATGGCCATACACTTTCTCAATCATCTCTTATAGAGGGGGGGCCCCATTAGAACATCACACTCCCTGAACAAGGAGACGGCAATCCTTTATCTATCACAAGTGCCCTAACCTGACTCAAGCTCACCATCCAAGATAGTCTATAATCATTATGTTTCAAATGATATTGAACTACCTCAAAACAATGACAATCATCATTTAGAAACACAAGTGATCTCAAGTCAAAGGACATGTGCCACTTGCTGCTTACAAGGATCATTCACATTGTGACAAGCAATGGAATATCCCAGTAGGGTCTGTCCAGTACATCCAATGTACCCATGAGTCTACATCTTATTCCATGCTCGAAGCATCCTATAGGAGTAGCACTCATATCAGTCTCAATCATATCAAGGCTGTCTCATGTTCACCAAGATATCTCGACTAAGGACTTATAGCCTGTCAGCCTAGCTGAACAGCTTTGAGACATTATTCAGAAGTACACTTATTACAGCAGACAAGGTAACAACCTGAATAATAACCATGCCTTTTATAAACATAAAAGTTTATTACATGATACTTTTACAATCCCAAGGCCTCAAACATTAGCCTTAAGGGCATACCCCAACAATCTCCCACTTGCACTTAATCTAATGGTTGAGAAATCTCAAACCCATATTATTACAGTGCTTCTCATGCTTCTGCTGCGCCAGAGGCTTGGTAAGCGGGTCTGCCAGATTGTCATCTGTATGAATCTTGCATATTTTGATCTCGCCACGATCAATGATCTCCCGGATCAAGTGAAACCGTCTCTGTATGTGCTTGGACTTCTGGTGCGACCGCGGTTCCTTTGCTTGTGCGATGGCTCCAGTGTTATCACAGAAGATAACCAAAGGATCAGCACTCGAAGGAACGACACCAAGTTCTCTCACGAACTTACGAATCCACACTGCCTCCTTGGATGCTTCCGAGGCTGCAACATACTCGGCTTCTGTTGTGGAATCAGCAACAGTTGACTGTTTGAAACTCTTCCACACCACTGCTCCACCATTCAAGCTAAAAATATAGCCTGACTGCGATCGGAAATCATCCTGGTCCGACTGGAACGAAGCGTCAGTATATCCCTCTATACTGAGTTCTTCCTGACCACCATATATCAAGAACATATCTTTGGTCCTCCGCAGATATTTTAAAATGTTCTTGACCGCAATCCAGTGCGCCAAACCTGGATTACTTTGGAATCGACTGGTCACGCTTAACCCGTAAGCGACGTCTGGGCGAGTACATAACATCGCATACATAATGGACCCAATAGCCGAAGCATAAGGCGTATTGTCCATTTCATCTTTCTCAGTCTGTGTTTGTGGACACGGACTCTTTGAAAGATTCAGACCATGTCTGACTGGAAGATATCCACGTTTAGAATTCTCTAAATGGAATCTCTCCAGGACCTTATCGATGTAAGTGCTCTGGCACAGCCCGAGAAGCCTTTTAGATCTATCCCGGTAGATCTTCACACCTAATACATAGGCTGCTTCTCCTAAATCTTTCATCTGGAAACATTTTCCTAACCATGCCTTAACAGCATGCAGTTCAGGAATATCATTTCCAATGATTAAGATATCATCGACGTAGAGGATTAGGAATGTAATTACGCTCCCACTAAACCTTTTATATACACACGGGTCATCTTCGTTCTTGATGAAACCAAACTCAGAGATTGATTCATCAAAACGAATATTCCAGCTTCTTGATGCTTGTTTAAGTCCATAAATGGACTTCTTTAACTTGCATATTTTATGACGATCTGCTGGATTAGTGAAACCTTCCGGTTGTGTCATATACACATCCTCATCCAGATTTCCATTAAGGAAAGCTGTTTTCACATCCATTTGCCAGATCTCATAGTCGTAATATGCTGCTATCGCGAAAAGAATCCGAATAGACTTAAACATGGCTACAGGTGAGAAAGTTTCATCATAATCTAACCCGTAGATTTGTTTGAAACCTTTCGCAACTAGCCTGCCTTTATAGTTAACCACGTTACCATCCATGTCAATCTTCTTCTTGAAGATCCATTTACAGCCTATAGGGATTACTCCCGGAGGCGGATCAACCAAATCCCAGACTTGGTTATCTGACATGGAGTCCATCTCGGCTCGCATAGCTTCAAGCCATCTAGCTGACTCCGGTCCACTGACCGCATCCGCATAAGTGAGGGGTTCATCATTATCAATGATGTAGACTCCGTCATAGCGCTCAGGCTGTCGACGGATCCTACCCGATCTTCGCGGTTCCCGTGATATTTGAGCCTCAGGTTGCTCAATAACCTGATTTACCGGCTCAGGCTCATCCAACTCTGCTTGACTACTTTGTCCTTCCTCTGGAATCTCATCCAGCTTTATTTCTCTCCCACTGGCCTCTTGCAGAAGAAATTCCTTCTCAAGAAATATGGCCGTCCGAGCAACAAAAACCTTGTTCTCCTTGGGATCGAAGAAATAATAACCCTTAGTTTCCTTAGGGTAACCGACAAAGATACATTTCTCAGATCTGCTCTCCAGTTTCCCAGAGGCGAGCTTTTTGACATAAGCCTCGCAACCCCAGATCCTGATAAATGTCAAGCTTGGCTGTTTCCCATACCATAGTTCATATGGCGTCTTTGAAACTGCCTTGGATGGCACTCGGTTTAGTACCTTTGCAGCTGTTTCCAGTGCAAAACCCCAAAAGGAGTATGGAAGAGTAGCCTGACTCATCATAGAACGAACCATGTCTAGTAACGTTCTATTTCTCCTCTCGGACACACCATTCCATTGCGGTGTTCCTGGCGGAGTGAGCTGTGAGATAATCCCACACTCCTTCAGATAGTCAGTAAACGTATGACTCAGGTATTCTCCACCTCGATCAGAACGAAGTGCCTTGATATTTCGGCCTAACTGATTTTGTACTTCATTTTTGAACTCTTTGAACTTGTCAAAAGATTCACTTTTATGTCTCATTAAATAGACATACCCATACCTACTGAAATCATCAGTAAAGGTAATGAAGTACTGATAGCCACCTCTGGCATGTTTACTAAATGGCCCACACACATCACTGTGTATAAGGTCAAGTAAACCTGAAGTCCTTTGACCTTTGTTAGAAAAAGGTGACTTCGTCATTTTACCCATCAAACAAGCTTTGCATGTATCAATCTCCTCATAGGAGAATGATCCCAGCAGTCCATGATCATGCAACCGCTTAATGCGCTTCTCGTTTATATGGCCTAAACGACTATGCCATAGCAAGGTGCTGTCATCAGCATACTTGGCTTTCTTATTATCAATGTTTTGTATAGAATTTTCCATGTCCAACATGTATAACCCATTGTTAATTGAACCAGTTGCATACACAATATTATCATGAGATAAAACACACTTTGAAATATTGCATTCAAAGGCAAATCCTTTCCTGACAAGAGCAGGAATAGAGATAATATTCTTGGTAATACTCGGTACAAAATAACAATTGTTTAATTCTAATACAACGCCAGATGGTAAAGAAATGAAATAGTCTCCTACAGCAACAGCAGCAACCCGTGCCCCGTTTCCAACTCGTAGGTCTACCTCATGCTGTCCCACCTGCCTTCTTCTCTTGAGTTCCTGTACATTTGAACAAATGTGAACTCCACATGCAGTGTCCAACACCCATGAAATGGTAGAAGAAGATAACATGACCTCAGTCACATATATACCTGAGCCAGAAGCGATGCTTCCCCTCTTATCTCCTTGGAGCGCTTTACAGTCCTTTTTCCAGTGACCCAGCTGGCCACAGTGGAAACACCTGTTATCCTTCGACCGCTTCACCTTCTGTTTCAGGGCCTTGCTGTAATTCTTGACAGGGGCCTTGCCCTTCTTCCCCTTCTTCTTGTTCCTAGAAGGAACCATCAAGACAGAGGTTGAAGGCTTACCCTTCAGAGTTTCCTCAGTGGTCAAGAGCATATTCAGCAGCTCTGCCGGCGTACAATCGATCTTGTTCATATTAAAGTTAATAATGAACGCATCGAAAGAGGGCGGAAGAGACTGCAGAATAATGTCCACAGCAAGCT
Source organism: Costus lasius (assembly GCA_027563935.2). Lineage (NCBI taxonomy): Eukaryota > Viridiplantae > Streptophyta > Magnoliopsida > Zingiberales > Costaceae > Costus > Costus lasius. The sequence goes on from CM050453.2 coordinate 58,137,287, forward strand.
CCTGGTTGATGGTATGCCCCAGTTTCTCCAGAGCCTCCTTGTGCCCAATCATCTTGAGCACGTGAGCTCCCACTGGGCTCCCTTCAGCCAGTTTGCTCTGAAAGAAGAGCTTCGTCAGATTATAGCGTTCTGTCCTCGCCTGTGCAGCATACAGCATCTTGAGGTTCGCTATAATCTCTATAGCCGACATATCCTCATGCTGACGCTGCAGCGGTGGCGTCATAGACGCTAGCATCAGGCAAGCGACATCAATGCTATCATTGACGTGCTTTTCGTAGGCATCCCGAACCGCCCTTACGGTGTTCGGAGCGGGCTGCGGCGGTATCGCCGTCTCGAGGACATACAGTTTCCTCTCTGCCTTAAGAACAATCTTAAGGTGTCCGAACCAGTCAGAGAAGTTCGGCCCAGCAAACTTCTCCCTTTCCAGTAGGGATCGCACATTGAAGCTCATGGTGTTCGTTGCTGCAGGAATCTACAACAAGCAAGAACAGCAAGGTCAGTATCAATGTTTCAGAATCAATCCAGGACTTAAGAAAGATTCTTTTCTCACTATTTTGTCTGACTGAAAAATCCAGTAAACAGTCCGAAAGAGTAAACACTCTTTTAGTGAGATGGGATCCAGATTTCATACTTGGTCTCCGCGTCCCGCTCAGGCGAGATAAGATGCACAGAGATGACAAGCACTAGTTTCTGGTAGGCTGTCCCAGCCAATCGCCAACCCGTGCGATTCCCCTTCATCTTGGCAATCCAGCAGACTGTGCCAACTGAGTTGGTACAACACAGTCTCTGATCCCAGAGATGGCTGCCTCCATGTGCTACCATATGCGCCACATATGTAGTCTACATGGTCAAGCTGACCTGACCTACTCCCTGGACCACCACGTGCTATGCTGAGCAACGAGAGGGGATAAATCCCAACTCTGTAACACGCAGGTGAAATCCAGCACCGTCTGAAGATAGATGGACGTGCCCACTGAGTGGGTTCAACACGGCTCCAACGATAGTCAGAAAGGTGAGGTTTCGCGTCAGAAGGCTTACGAGCTTGATATGTTAGCGTTGGATTTTAACGGTCTTTTATCTTCTTACTATCAGGCATGTCCTATGGCTATAGCAGAAGATAAACATAAATATGCAATTCTAATTATTAGCAATAAGTAGAAAGCATGATCTTATGTGGTAAAAGCCCATGAACCCTAGTAAGACCTTAATATTACTTAAGTCTTCACTTGAGCTTCATGGCATCTCATCTGGTCCAACCCAGTGCCCTAGCGCCAAGAGCACCTCAGGTGCACCACCAGGTGAATGCCCCTCTTGGATGTGTGCCTTTGTTCTTGTCTAATCAAAGTACATTTGATCTATCTAGACAAGGTTGACTCGCAGGTCAACAACATATTATAAATTAAGTACAATGTGATTCGCAGATCACAAATTAATTTACAATTTTTAAGTCCAGGCACGCAGGCCCCAGCACAGCACACAATTGGGCAACCCACATAAGACTAAATAAACAAGCAAATGGTTCAATCAACATGTGATCCAATCATCTTGAAATTAAAAGTTTTGAAAACCCCATGGCATCAATTTTAATTTCCTTATGAGCCCTACAACCTTACAATGGTCCATTGATAGGGATCCACTCATCCATCTAGTTAGATCCTGTGCCCTTGCATGCACCGAGTCCTAACTGACCCGAGTTGACCTAATGGTCAACCATGCATGCCCCAAGGGCTGAACCACCTTCAAGAGGTTTGGCAAGCGGGTGTGACCCCGGGCCTAACTCAAGAGTGTTCACTGGTTGTCTCAACCAGACCTCGCTACACGCCTAAGATGCAATCGACCTATGGCCACCTAGTGCTTGCGCACAGGTGCCATCTGGTCGATCCATCTAGACTGTCAGATGGTCTGATCAGACTAATGGATCTAACCTAGAGGTGACTTCAGCCCCATCAACCCATCTAAGGGTTTATAGTAGATGCATATAGATCTAAATGTTTGCGCGCAAGTAGGTATAAGATTTGATGAAATATCATTCAACCATTCAACATACTTATCATGCGCCAACACAACAACATGCGCAACTCATGAAGAAACATACATCTTGCGCAACTTATGAAGAAACATACATCTAAGTTCTAAACTAGCATGTAGGTTTCGGCATGTAAGCAATCACCTTTAGATCTATTCACAAACATATTCATGGATCAAACATGATGATCTACTCATTAGAACCGCAAGCAATCATATGAAAAAGTATAGATTCGCTCTGATACCAATTGATGGAACCCTTTCAAGAGGGGAGCGCAAACCCTATTGTGAGAAGAACCCCTTTCATGAGGGGGGCGCAAGTCATATCTTTCTTTCTCATAGCAGCGGAATTAGGGTTTCCACATAAGATCGCATTCTATACTTTCATATAATCAACTTGAATAACAAGTGAGAGATTCGTTACCATGGCCATGGGAAGGAGTCGGCTTGGAAGCTAGAGAACGATAGGGTTCTCCTCCAAAGTGTGCCACACACAAGAAGAAAAATGGCCTACACCTTGTCGTCCTTGTGCTAGCAAGGCTTCAAGGTTCTTTGCCGTATGGAAGGGAGAGAATAGCTTGCTTGGCGAGACTCCTTTTCCTTGTCTTCGTCCTTGTCGTGCTTCACCGAAAAAATTGGAGAAGACTTCACAAGCGCATTCAACAAGTGAGTAACCTCCCACACTTATGTGGAGGCGTTACACACATCCCATTTGAAAACCGAATTCCAAATATGGAATGTGTTGAAGGCTTAAGCGTTCACGCTAAGTGAACCAAGCCCTTAACTCACCTTACATGAACCATGCGCTCATCCATGAGCCGGTTCAATGTCGGTTTGGTCCAAGACCAATTAACCCAAGCCAAGCCAATAAATGGTCTAGACCATCTATGAACCTAATGGTTCAAGATCTAACCGTTCATCTCCTGATGCTCTTGATCTCACCGATCTAGCATCATCTCTCTCGATCGAAGCTTACCGATCTCAAGCCCTAATCAATCAAACATGATCAGACCAGATCTCACTTACAATCAGAGATTAAATCCCTTTAAACTGAACCCAAACAATTCAGTCCACACGATCTTACTCAAGTAAGCCATATCTCCAATTTGTGCGACCCTGAGGGTTTCCTTTAAATGTCGGTAACGATAACTCACGTTATCACGATCAGTGAGGGGTATCTAGCAACACATCACTGTCTCCCGATATAAAGGAAAGAGTCTTCCAAGACTACTCCCAAACCATAGCACAAGTGTGAATCAAACTCACGAGGCATGCATGTTTCCTTTGCCACTGGATGTTCTTATTGGACAAGCATGTCAAGCCTGTAACTCCAATACTATGAGCATGATTAGATCAGATGAACACTGTCATCTGGGTATGGCCATACACTTTCTCAATCATCTCTTATAGAGGGGGGGCCCCATTAGAACATCACACTCCCTGAACAAGGAGACGGCAATCCTTTATCTATCACAAGTGCCCTAACCTGACTCAAGCTCACCATCCAAGATAGTCTATAATCATTATGTTTCAAATGATATTGAACTACCTCAAAACAATGACAATCATCATTTAGAAACACAAGTGATCTCAAGTCAAAGGACATGTGCCACTTGCTGCTTACAAGGATCATTCACATTGTGACAAGCAATGGAATATCCCAGTAGGGTCTGTCCAGTACATCCAATGTACCCATGAGTCTACATCTTATTCCATGCTCGAAGCATCCTATAGGAGTAGCACTCATATCAGTCTCAATCATATCAAGGCTGTCTCATGTTCACCAAGATATCTCGACTAAGGACTTATAGCCTGTCAGCCTAGCTGAACAGCTTTGAGACATTATTCAGAAGTACACTTATTACAGCAGACAAGGTAACAACCTGAATAATAACCATGCCTTTTATAAACATAAAAGTTTATTACATGATACTTTTACAATCCCAAGGCCTCAAACATTAGCCTTAAGGGCATACCCCAACATATTTAGTCTTATGTGGGCTGCCCATATTAATTGTGTGCTGTGCTGGGGCCTGCGTGCCTGGGATTTAAAATTGTTGTAAATTAATTATTGTGATCTGCGCATCACATTGCTTTAATTTATAAAATGTAATTGACCTGCGTGTCAATCTTGTCTAGATAGTTAAATTTGTAATTTAATTAGACAAGAGCACAGAGCACACTTGGCAAAGGCGCTTGCAGCAGTGGCTAGACCAGGTGGGAGGTCCAGGGTTCGACTCTGGGACCAGGCGCAAATTCCTGGTGGGCGCACCAGAGCTGCAGATGGCGCTTGGGCCCAGGTTTGGGCCAGATGAGCAGCAAAAGACCCATGAAGAGCAAGTGAAGACTTAAACTAGGTTAAGGTCTTACTAGGGCTATGGGCTTTTACCACATAAGATCCATGCTTTCTTTTAATGTTTGAATATTAGAATTGCATGATTAAGTTTATCTTCTGCTATCACCATAGGAATTGTATGATAGTGAAGAAGATAAAAGACCGTTAAAATCCAACGCTAAAATATCAAGCTCGTAAGCCTTCTGACGCGAAACCTCACTGTTCTGATTATCGTTGGAGCCGTGTTGTACCCACTCAGTGGGCACGTCCATCTATCTTCAGACGGTGCGGGATTACACCTGTGTGTTACAGAGTAGGGATTTATCCCTTCTCGTTGCTCAGCATAGCACATGGTGGTCCAGGGAGTAGGTCGGGTTAGCTTGACCATGTAGGCTACATATGTGGCGCATATGGTAGCACATGGAGGCAGCCATCTGTGGGATCAGAGACTGTGTTGTACCAACTCAGTTGGCACAGTCTGCTGGATTGCCCAGATGAAGGGGAATCGCACGGGTTGGCGATCGGCAGGGACTGCCTACCGGAGATTAGTGCTTGTACTCTCTGTGCATCTTATCTCGCCTGAGCGGGACGCGGAGACCAAGTATGAAATCCGGATCCCATCTCACTAAAAGAGTGTCTACTCTTTCGGGCTGTTTTGTTGGATTTTTCAAGCTAGATAAAATAGTGAGAAAAAGGAATCTTTCTTAAGTCCTGATCGATTCTTATACATTGATACTGACCTTGCTGTTCTTGCATTGTTGTAGATACCTGCAGCAACGAACACCATGAACTTCAATGTGCGATCCCTACTGGAAAGGGAGAAGTTTGCTGGGCCGAACTTCTCTGACTGGTTTGGACACCTTAAGATCATTCTTAAGGCAGAGAGGAAACTGTATGTCCTCGAGACGGCGATACTGCCGCAGCCCGCTCCGAACGCCGCAAGGGCGGTTCGGGAAGCCTATGAAAAGCACGTCAATGATAGCATTGATGTCGCTTGCCTGATGTTAGCGTCTATGACGCCACCGCTGCAGCGTCAGCATGAGGATATGTCTGCTATAGACATGATAGCGAACCTCAAGATGCTGTATGCTGCACAGGCGAGGACTGAACGCTATAATTTGACGAAGCTCTTCTTTCAGAGCAAACTGGCTGAAGGGAGCCCAGTGGGAGCTCATGTGCTCAAGATGATTGGGCACAAGGAGGCTCTAGAGAAACTGGGGCATACCATCAACCAGGAGCTTGCTGTGGATATTATTCTGCAGTCTCTCCCGCCTTCATTCGACGCGTTCATTATTAACTTTAATATGAACAAAATCGATTGTACTCCGGCAGAGCTGCTGAATATGCTCCTCACTACTGAGGAGACTCTGAAGGGAAAGCCTTCGACCTCTGTCTTAATGGTTCCTTCCAGGAACAAGAAGAAGGGGAAGAAGGGCAAGACCCCTGTCAAGAGCTACAGCAAGGCTCTGAAGCAGAAGGTGAAGCGGTCCAAGGAATACAGGTGTTTCCACTGTGGCCAGCTGGGTCACTGGAAAAAGGACTGTAAAGCGCTCCAAGGAGATAAGAGGGGAAGCTTCGCTTCTGGCTCAGGTATATTCGTGACTGAGGTCATGTTTTCATCTTCTTCTATATCATGGGTGTTGGACACTGCATGTGGACTTCACATTTGTTCAAATGTACAGGAACTCAAGAGAAGAAGGCAGGTGGGACAGCATGAGGTGGACCTACGCGTTGGAAACGGGGCACGGGTTGCTGCTGTCGCTGTAGGAGACTACTTCATTTCTTTACCATCTGGAATTGTATTGGAACTAAACAATTGTTATTTTGTTCCCAGTATTACTAAAAATATTATCTCCATTCCTGCTCTTGTCAGGAAGGGATTTTCCTTTGAATGCAATATTTCAAAGTGTATTTTGTCTTTTGATAATATTGTTTATGCAACTGGTTCAATTAACAATGGGTTATTCGTGTTGGACATGGAAAGTTCGATACAAAATATTGATATTAAGAAAGCCAAGTATGCTGATGACAGCACCTTGCTATGGCATAGTCGTTTAGGACATATTAACGAGAAACGCATTAAGCGGTTGCATGATCATGGACTGCTGGGATCATTCTCCTACAAGGAGATTGATACATGCAAGGCTTGTTTAATGGGTAAAATGACGAAGTCACCTTTTCCTCACAAAGGTCAAAGGGCTTCAGGTTTACTTGACCTTATACACAGTGATGTGTGTGGGCCATTTAGTAAACATGCCAGAGGTGGCTATCAGTACTTCATTACCTTTACTGATGATTTCAGTAGGTATGGGTATGTCTATCTGATGAGACATAAGAGTGAATCTTTTGACAAGTTCAAAGAGTTCAAAAATGAAGTACAGAATCAGCTAGGCCGAAATATCAAGGCACTTCGCTCAGATCGAGGTGGTGAATACTTGAGTCATACGTTTACTGACTATCTGAAGGAGTGTGGGATTATCTCACAGCTCACTCCGCCAGGAACACCGCAATGGAATGGTGTGTCCGAGAGGAGAAATAGAACGTTACTTGATATGGTTCGTTCTATGATGAGTCAGGCTACTCTTCCATACTCCTTTTGGGGTTTTGCACTGGAAACAGCTGCAAAGGTACTAAACCGAGTGCCATCCAAGGCCGTTTCAAAGACGCCATATGAGTTATGGTATGGGAAACAGCCGAGCTTGACATTTATCAGGATCTGGGGCTGCGAGGCTTATGTCAAAAAGCTCGCCTCTGGGAAACTAGAGAGCAGATCTGACAAATGTATCTTTGTCGGTTACCCTAAGGAAACTAAGGGTTATTATTTCTACGACCCCAAGGAGAACAAGGTTTTTGTTGCTCGGACGGCCATATTTCTTGAGAAGGAGTTTCTTCTGCAAGAGGCCAGTGGGAGAGAAATAAAGCTGGATGAGAATCCAGAGGAAGGACAAAGTGCTCAAGCACAGTTGGATGAGCCTGAGCCAGTAGATCAGGTTATTGAACAACCTGAGGCTCAGATATCACGGGAACCGCGAAGATCGGGAAGGATTCGTCGACAGCCTGAGCGCTATGACGGAGTCTACATCATTGATAATGATGAACCCCTCACTTATGCGGAAGCGGTCAGTGGACCGGAATCAGCGAGATGGCTTGAAGCTATGCGCGCCGAGATGGACTCCATGTCAGATAACCAAGTTTGGGATTTGGTTGATCCGCCTCCGGGAGTTATCCCTATAGGCTGTAAATGGATCTTCAAGAAGAAGATTGACATGGATGGTAACGTAGTTACCTATAAAGGCAGGCTAGTTGCGAAAGGTTTCAAACAAATCTACGGGATAGATTATGATGAAACTTTCTCACCTGTAGCTATGTTTAAGTCTATTCGGATTCTTTTCGCGATAGCTGCATATTATGATTATGAGATCTGGCAGATGGATGTGAAAACAGCTTTCCTTAATGGAAATCTGGATGAGGATGTGTATATGACACAACCTGAGGGTTTCACTAATCCATCAGATCGTCATAAGATATGCAAGTTAAAGAAGTCCATTTATAGACTTAAGCAAGCATCAAGAAGCTGGAATATTCGTTTTGATGAATCAGTCACTGAATTTGGTTTCATCAAGAACGAGGATGACCCGTGTGTATATAAGAGGTTTAGTGGGAGCGTAATTACTTTCCTAATCCTCTACGTCGATGATATCTTGATCATTGGAAATGACATTCCTGAAATGCATGCTGTGAAGGCATGGTTAAGGAAATGTTTCCAGATGAAAGATTTAGGAGAAGCAGCCTATGTATTAGGTGTGAAGATCTACAGGGATAGATCTAAGAGGCTTCTCGGGCTGTGCCAGAGTACTTACATCGAAAAGGTCCTGGAGAGATTTCATTTAGAAAATTCTAAACGAGGATATCTTCCAGTCAGACATGGTCTGAATCTTTCGAAGAGTCAGTGTCCACAAACACAGACTGAGAAAGATGAAATGGACAATACGCCTTATGCTTTGGCTATTGGATCCATTATGTATGCGATGTTGTGTACTCGCCCAGACGTCGCTTACGGGTTAAGCGTGACCAGTCGTTTCCAAAGTAATCCAGGTGTGGCGCACTGGATTGCAGTCAAGAACATCTTAAAATATCTGCGGAGAACCAAAGATATGTTCTTGATATATGGTGGTCAGGAAGAACTCAGTATTGAAGGATATACTGACGCTTCGTTCCAGTCAGACCAGGATGATTTCCGATCGCAATCAGGCTATGTTTTTAGCTTGAATGGAGGAGCAGTGGTGTGGAAGAGTTTCAAACAGTCAACTGTTGCTGATTCCACAACAGAAGCCGAGTATGTTGCAGCCTCGGAAGCATCCAAGGAGGCAGTTTGGATTCGTAAGTTCGTGAGAGAACTTGGTGTCGTTCCTTCGAGTGCAGATCCTTTGGTTATCTTCTGTGATAACACTGGAGCAATAGCACAAGCAAAGGAACCACGGTCGCACCAGAAGTCCAAGCACATACAGAGACGGTTTCATTTGATCAGGGAGATCATTGATCGTGGCGAGATCAAAGTTTGCAAGGTACATATAGATGACAATCTGGCAGACCCGCTTACCAAGCCTCTGGCGCAGCAGAAGCATGAGAAGCACTGTAATAATATGGGTTTGAGATTTCTCAACCATTAGATTAAGTGCAAGTGGGAGATTGTTGGGGTATGCCCTTAAGCCTAATGTTTGAGGCCTTTGGGATTGTATCAGTATCATGTAATAAACTATTATGTTTATAAAGGCATGGTTGTTATTCAGTTAGCTACATTGTCTGCTGCAATATATGTTCTTTTGAATAATGTCTCAAAGCTGTTCAGCTAGGCTGACAGGCTATTAAAGTCCTTAGTCGATATATCTTGGTGAACATGAGACAGCCTTGATATGATTGAGACTAATATGTGTTCTAATCTTATAGGATGCTTCGAGCATGGAATAAGATGTAGACTCATGGGTACATTGGATGTACTGGACAGACCCTACTAGGATGTTCAATTGTTTGTCACAATGTGAATATTCCTTGAATGAGACAAGTGGCACATTTCCTCTGACTTGAGATCACTTGTGTTTTCTAAATGATGATTGTCATTGTTTTGAGGTAGTTCAATATCATTTGAAACATAATGATTATAGACTATCTTGGATGATGAGCTTGAGTCAGGTTAGGGCACTAGTGATAGACATAGGATTGCCGTCTCCTTGTTTAAGGAGTGTGATGTTCTAAAGGGGCCCCCTGGATGAGATGATTGAGAAAAGAGTATGGCCATACCCAGGTGACAGTGTTCATCTGATCTAATCATGCTCATCATATTGGAGCTACAAGCTTGACACGCTTGTCCAATAAGAACATCCAGTGGCAAAGGAAATATGCATGCCTTGTGAATTGATTCACACTTGTGCTATGGTTTGGGTGTAGTCTTGGAAGACTCTTTCCTTTATATCGGGAGACAGTGATGTGTTGCTAGATACCCCTCACTGATCGTGATGACGTCAGTTATCGTTACCGACATTTAAAGGAAACCCTTAGGGTCGCACAATTTGATGATATGGCTTACTTAAGTCAGATCGTGTGGACTGAATTGTTTGGGTTCAGTTTAATGGGATTTAATCTCTGATTGTGAGTGAGATCTAGTCTGATCATGTTTGATTGATTAGGGCTTGAGATCGGTAAGCTTCGATCGAGAGAATGGTTGCTAGATCGGACAGATCAGAAGCACCAAGAGATCGACGGTTAGATCGGGAACCTTAGGGTTTATTTAAGATCTAGACTAGATCATTGGCTTGATTGGTTCTTAAACCGAACTAATGTGAACCGGCTCATGAAATGAGCGCATGGTTCAAGGCTTGGCGAATTGTTCACTTGACGTGAACATTGAAGCGAGAGTGGTGACTATTTTTAGTAACCATGATCTCCACTTGGAGACCACTCTCACGTTCGAATAGGGCTTTCTATTCTCGCCTATCCATCTCTTCCTCTCTAGTCTCTTGTGGTGTGTGGCTACGCTTGGAGTTTAGAGGAGGATTCGGCCAAGAGAGATCAAGGTCTTCATCCCTCACAATTCGATCAAAGACACTTTGGAGCCTTGCTAGCACAAGGAGCGACAAAGAGTTTGCCATCATCCTCTTGCGTGCGATTCCCTTTGGAGAAGAGGCAATCGACTCTTTGCTTCCAAGGCAACATCTAGGCTATTGCGATGGTATGAATGTTTTTCATTAATCTTTACTAGCCCCTTTTCGAGTTGATCATTTAACATGCGAGTTGATCCTATAACCCTAGCTTCCGCAAGATGAATATAGTATGCGTTAATCACTTTAGGGTTTTGCTCCCCCTTGAAGGGGACTCTTCAATTTGGTCTTTGAACCAAACCAAAATGAACCGGCTCATTATGTGAGCGCATGGTTCAAAGGGAAGAGGAAAATGCGATTGGGGTAAACCCATGGTCGCATGAAGAGGTGGCTTGCTATTTTTAGAAGCCATGATCTCAAGTTGAGACCACGCCTCACGTTTGAGGGATTTTGCCTCTATTCTCGCCTCTCCTCTTCTCTCGTCGCCACTTGCTCTCTCGTGTGGTGAAGAAGGCTCACGCCAAGGAGGAGAAAAGTGATACGCCAAGCAGGAATTGATCTCATCCCCTTCCATTCGATCAGGACTCTTGGAGATCTTTGCTAGCACAAGGAACGCCAAGGAGGAAGCGATCTCATTTGTGTGCGTCTACTTTGGAGGAGAGCAGCATCACTCTCTGCTTCCAAGTCGCCATCCAAGAAATGGCATTGGTAAGAATTTTTGCATTCTATACAAGTTGATCATATGTCATATTAGCGATCCTAGGAAACCCTAGATTCCGCCTTGCATAGATTTATATCTGCATGCATAGGGTTTCGCCCCCCCCCTGGGGACTTTCAGGAACCACATCCAATGTGTTCCTTTTTTCTTTCTTTGAAATTCACCACACAGTGGTGTACTAAGTAAGCTGTGAGATAACTCCACACTTCTTAGGACAGTCATCAAATTCTCCACTAATCACCTTGATCCAATCAAAGTGCTTTAATATATCCTCCAATTTGACTCAATACTTCATTTGTGAACTTCTTAGATTTCTCCAAAGTTCTTAGGTTGGATAAGGCATACCCACACTTGATGAAGCATGTAACACTTCTTAGTGCTTGTTTACATGGGTCCACATACATTGCTGTGTAATAGATCCAACAAGCCACTTACCCTTCAACCCTTTATGGTGAAGGCAGCATCTGTCACTTTGTTCCTTTGAACAAGGCTCACATTTATCATAGTCCTAAAAGGATAATGATCCCAATAGTCCATTGACCTTTGGATGTGACCATTGTTCGATGGTTCAAGAGACAATGCCATAAGAGGATGTTAATTGAATCAATGGATCTGATATTGTGTTACATATAGAGCCACAAACTATTATCAACTGTATCACTTCAATAGAACATCTCAGTTATAAAGAAAAATATCATATATTATTTCAAACTGAAATCCTTTCCAAAAGAAATGATGTTCTAATACATAAGTTGATACATAATAGCAAAGTTCTAGATAAAGTCTTCAAGGCAATGAGATGATATCAACAGTAGCATCCAATGCTCCGTCCCTGACCCGAGAGTCGATCCCATCAAGCCTCATCGTCCTACTTCTTTTGAGCTCCTGCACATGTAAAACATATGTGAGCCTCACATACGGTACCCAGTACCCATAAATAAAAGTAGACAAAAGACCTCAGTAACACAATACCTGAAGCGGATGAATTACATCCCTTCTTCTTTGCCATGCTCTTCTTGGCCATTAATCCTCTTCGAAATATCCATGCATTCCCAGTCTTCCGAAGTATTAGCTTCGAAGATACAGAACCATGGTCATTCTCAGATTTAGGCATACAGTCTGAAGATCCAACAGAACTCTCTTGATCTTTATCTATAGAGCATGGTGTGAAGAGACCTTTGAGATGTATGATAAGATCATAAATCCCCATCTCATCACACTCAACTTTGACCTCTGGGGTCATGCACTCTAAGACAAGAGCAGTGTACTGTTCGTTATCTTCACAATGTTCAAGATAGACATTCCACTCCCACTCAGTAGTGAAATACACACTAGGCTGGGATGGTGGTCTTTCAAGAAGACGCACCTTATTCTCTTGTTCCAGTATCTTGGACAAAATCTTGAACCAATTTGTCCAATTTGTCCCATCCAACTTATTTTTATAAAGTTTCAATCTTAGATCAGGAGATGCCATCTACAATAAGCAAATAAGTAAAATAAGTACTATGATAAAGCATTTAACAAGGACTTTAAATTTAAATGCTATGCTCCCACTACTTCCAAAACAAGTTGAGAACTCTGAAACTCAACATGGAAATAAGTGAGTAGGATCCTAATTTCACATGAGGTCTCCGCGACTCACGAGGGTGAGTTGGGATGCACAGAGAGTCTCATGCTTCCTTAGGTAGGCGTGCCAGCCAATTGTGCCGTGCACAACTCCTCTTAGTTAAGACAGACTAGGCGCCCTGTGTCCAGCGAGGGCTGGATACAACACAGAACCTATCCTCTCAACAGTTGCCTCTAGTAATTCATTATGTTAGTGACATATGATAAACTAGTCAAGTCTGGCCCTAACCGTTATGCCCAGGGCCAACAAATTTCCTTGCGAGGGCACACCTAGGTTAAAATTGGACTGGGGAAATCATTGTCACCACATATCTCCTAAAGATAAGTGGGTGGGTCCCACGAGGGTGGGAAACAGTTCACAACACCACCGATCGATAGTTTGATGAGGGCTACACGTTAGAAGGCTATCGACTTGATATTGTATTGAGAGTTTTTGCATGTTTGTTTTATTCTTTTCTAGCATGCAGTTTTCCTATGGTTATGGCAGCAAAGGAAAAACATCACAGGCATGCTATGGACAAAATAATAAACCATCACAGGCATGCTAGTTTGGTCGATATGGTCATAGCCCTTTTCATACACATAACTTGTCACGAGCCATGTGACATGTTATCGTGCATCCAAGGGTTGCGAGTCCCTAAAGCAGATCAGCCCATGCCAGAAGCCGAAAGCATGTGTCCTTCCTTCAGCCGCAAGTCCATCACCACGCTTCCAAAGCTGGCGCCACTTCTGACTCCGATTGAAGAAGACTTCTTGTTGTCAAGATGAAGCCTTAACCTATCATATAATTCTACATCTATTCTAAACAAGATGAAAAATTATTTACAACAAGATAGGGAGAGAACCACACGCAGGTGGAAAGAAATTTTACAAGCATTCATCACAAGTGGAAACATGCTTCCACATCACAACACAGGAGGGCACTCGCTATCACCACATCAACCCAATCAAGTGGCGCATGTAAAATTTGAAAATCCGGAAAAATCAAATTTTAGCACCTTATGCGCCAACATCATCCAAAGCACTCTCTTAACCAAATTTATGCCAAAATTTAGATCAAGTTCCATGACGATTTCATAGACCCTTTCGACTGGCAGTTTTGTCAGATCAAGAGACCCGGCCAGTCCGAAGACACAATGCCCGTCCTACTTGACAAAACCACGTGCGCATTTGGCCTTAAATCAATCATAAACAAAATCCAAGTTTCGGCCACAAAGATGAGAAGAGAGTTTTGGATGAAAACGCTTTCTACGTGAAACGCGCATGGATAGAAGAAAAATTTATCAAAAATTTTTCATACAAGCAAACATACACCTTGTGTTTCTCGCAAGTAGCTCTGATACCACTGTTAGGGAATACCAGGTGTAATTTTAAAATTTTGCAGTCCTAGGATGCAGCGGAAGAATCATTACACCCGAAACATATTCCGGTCCCAAGGATCCATGCGAGAGAGAAGACACAAGGATGTGTTAGAGATGTACCTCTTTTGCTTGTCTAGTTGCCGAAGCCATGTTGAAGACGATCAAGTGCTCGCCCTCTACAAGTATCCACGCGTCGACTCCTTGATCGTTGCTCCCTTCCACGCTTGGTGCTAGCCTCGGGAAGAGAATCAAGCCTTAGGGTTCCTTCACTTCTCTTGCGCCACTTTCATGGAAGTTGCGCCAAGTGCAAGGAAGTAGCCGCCAACTCCTTATTCTCTTCACTCCAAGAGAAGAGGGAGAAGAAGAGTTTCAGTCCTTAGGAAGAGTAAGAGGAAGTGGCACCACCAAGTCCTTCTCCAAGTCACGCCAAGAGGAGATGAAGGAGAAGACTTGCGGCCACTACTAGGAAGAAGGATTGCGCCACCTTGATGTTGTCACCCTTTACCGTTGCTCACGCCTCTCTATGTATGTTCACGCCTCCAAGGAATCGAACCATTGAGAGGGGGCAGCTAGGGTCCCTTTTATAAGCCAAGAGGCGGTTTAGAGAGGGCCAAGATCATGCCAAGTGGGCGGCTAGGATGAGAGGGGTTTGTGGTAAGGAAAGTCTCAAAGACTTTGCCATAAACCTCATTCAACCTATCCTTATTTGCCCAATAGCCATATCAGCCCATGACATGCCTTAGAGGCATTCTATCCATCCAAGGAGAAGGGCTCGGCGCAACATGTAAGAGGAATTAGGCTAGGGTAAGACATTGGGTGCATGTAGGGTTTATGAGGTAAGGAAAGTCTCCAAGACCTTGCCATAATCCTCATTCAACCTAACCATATGCGCCCAAGGACTTTCCTAAAAGTTCTCAAGTCATATCAGCCCCAACACTTACCATAAAGGCAAGATACCATCAAAGGATGAAGGGGGAGGCGCCACTTCCTTCCAAAGGAAGCAATTTATGCCACCCACACCCCATTATGCCCCTAGGCGCCAATGGGGTTGGGTTTCTCCCCATTATACCCTTTTAAGCCAATTCCCTCTTCATGACAACTTATTATTGGGCCTTATTGGATAATGAGCTAGCCCAAACTTCATGGCATGGGTTGATTAAGCCATTGGATCCAATCCAATGCAACCCTAATCCAAATGTGACCAATCTAGGTCAATTTCAGGTCAACCTGATGAGGCCCATTGGCGCTGATGAAATCTTCCAAATTGATCCAAGTTATCCAATAACTTGATCATAAGGCTTCTGATTAAAGCAACGTCAAGAGTCTATTGCGTGTGACCCCGTAGGATCCTTATGACGATGGCAACGATGTAAACATCATAAGTACTGAGGGGTATCTAGCAACACATCACTACTACCCATGTCATAGGACTTAAGTCATTATGGCAACAACTCCTAACAAGCAACGAGGATTCCCATGCATTATAGATCCCTTTGCCTAAACTGATATCCTGCCATTGGATTAGTCTCAAGTTTATCAATCCAATGCATTGGTCATGACTCAACAAGTGTGGCCACACATTCCTGTCATGCACCAATAAGGTGGGGCGCCCCCGAGTGGATATCATGCTTCCAATAAGGAAGGGGCAAATCCTACTATTGGTCATCCATGTCTCTACATGACTTATGACATGCCCAATGACAGTCGTTTTGGTCTCCCAATTACGGAGTGACGTAAGACTGTATCAAAGCATACCCATCATCAAATCTAGACATGAATACCTCAAGTCTAAGGATCAATGCAAACCTCTTGCATGTGAGATTGACTTGTTGACTAGACTGTTGGGTCCCCTTCTAGGGGGAGCGCAAGCGGATAAAACCCCTTTCAAGAGGGGGGGGGGGCCGAAAACCCTATGTAAGGGTGGCGCATAATTCATTCTTGCATGAAGATGCTAGGGTTTCACAAATCGCATGTAATATGTTTTCATGATCAACTTCAAGCGATTGAATGGAACAAGAGGGAGTTCATACCATAGCCATCGGATTGAATGGTGCCTTGGAATCAAGAGAACAAAAGAGGCCTCCTCCTTGTCGTCACACACAAGATGATCAAGGACTACTCTTTGAGATCCTTGTGCTAGCAAAGAGCTTCAAAGGTGCTTGTCGCGTGAGGATGATGAGAGATCAATCTCTTGCCGAGAGCTCCACACCTCTTTTCCTTTTTCACACCGTTTCGATATGATCAAAGCCAAGCGAAGTGAAGTCACACATTCAACGGCTTGGCGTTTAGGCGTTATGAAGAGAGGCTTTGATCACTTTCCTTAATTGGAAGTATGCGCTCATCAACAACCAAAACGCTAACACCATTCGAACCAAGCGTTCACATAAGTGAACCGGTTCGAATTTGGTTCACTTTGGTTCAATCAATCTGGTCCAAAGACCACATGAAACCAGCCCAAGCCATGGTCTAGATCTCTCTGAACCAAATGGTTCAAGATCTCACCGTTGATCTCCTGATGCTTCTGATCTCACCGATCTAGCATCACTTCTCTCGATCGAAGCTTACCGATCTCAAGCCCTAATCAATCAAACATGATCAGACCAGATCTCACTTACAATCAGAGATTATATCCCTTTAAACTGAACCCAAACAATTCAGTCCACACGATCTGACTTAAGTAAGCCATATCATCAACTTGTGTGACCCTAAGGGTTTCCTTTAAATGTCGGTAACGACAACTTACGTTATCACGACCAGTGAGGGGTATCTAGCAACACATCACTGTCTCCCGATATAGAGGAAAGAGTCTTCCAAGACTACACCCAAAACACAGCACAAGTGTGAATCCATTTCACAAGGCTTACATGATTCCTTTGCCACTGGATGTTCTTATTGGACAAGCATGTCAAGCTTGTAGCTCCAATATGATGAGCATGATCAGATCAGATGAACATAGTCATCTGGGTATGGCCATACACTATCTCAACCATCTCATACAGGGGGGCCCTTTAGAACGTCACACTCCTTGAACAAGGAGACGGCAATCCTTTATCTATCACTAGTGTTCTAACCTGACTCATGATCATTATCCAAGATAGTTTATAATCATTATGTTTCAAATGATATTGAACTACCTCAAAACAATGACAATCATCATTTAGAAACACAAGTGATCTCAAGTCAAAGGACATATGCCACTTAGTGCAAACAAGGATCATTCATATTGTGACAAGCAATTGAATATCCTAGTAGGGTCTGTCCAGTACATCCAATGTACCCATGAGTCTACATCTTATTCCATGCTCGAAGCATCCTATAAAATTAGAACTCATATTAGTCTCAATCATATCAGGGCTGTCTCAGGTTCACCAAGATATCTCGACTAAGGACATAACAGCATGTCAGCCTAGCTGAACAGCTTTGAGACATTAATCAGAAGTACACTTATTACAGCAGACAAGGTAGCAATCTGAATAATAACCATGCCTTTATAAACATAAGAGTTTATTACATGATACTTATACAATCCCAAGGCCTCAAACATTAGCCTTAAGGGCATACCCCAACAATCTCCCACTTGCACTTAATCTAATGGTTGAGAAACCTCAAACCCATATTATTACAGTGCTTCTCATGCTTCTGCTGCGCCAGAGGCTTGGTAAGCGGGTCTGCCAGATTGTCATCTGTATGAACCTTGCAGATTTTGATCTCGCCTCGATCAATGATCTCCCGGATCAAGTGAAACTGTCTCTGTATGTGCTTGGACTTCTGGTGCGACCGTGGTTCCTTTGCTTGTGCGATGGCTCCAGTGTTATCACAGAAGATAACCAAAGGATCTGCACTCGAAGGAACAACACCAAGTTCTCTCACGAACTTACGAATCCACACTGCCTCCTTGGATGCTTCCGAGGCCGCAACATACTCGGCTTCTGTTGTGGAATCAGCAACAGTTGACTGTTTGAAACTTTTCCACACCACTGCTCCACCATTCAAGCTAAAAACATAGCCTGATTGCGATCGGAAATCATCCTGGTCCGACTGGAATGAAGCGTCAGTATATCCTTCTATACTGAGTTCTTCCTGACCACCATATATCAAGAACATATCTTTGGTCCTCCGCAGATATTTTAAAATATTCTTGACCGCAATCCAGTGCGCCATACCTGGATTACTTTGGAACCGACTGGTCACGCTTAACCCGTAAGCGACGTCTGGGCGAGTACACAACATCGCATACATAATGGACCCAATAGCCGAAGCATAAGGCGTATTGTCCATTTCATCTTTCTCAGTCTGTGTTTGTGGACACTGACTCTTCGAAAGATTCAGACCATGTCTGACTGGAAGATATCCTCTTTTAGAATTCTCTAAATGGAATCTCTCCAGGACTTTATCGATGTAAGTACTCTGGCACAGCCCGAGAAGCCTCTTAGATCTATCCCTGTAGATCTTCACACCTAACACATAGGCTGCTTCTCCTAAATCTTTCATCTGGAAACATTTTCCTAACCATGCTTTAACAGCATGTAGTTCAGGAATATCATTTCCAATGATTAAGATATCATCGACGTAGAGGATTAGGAATGTAATTACGCTCCCACTAAACCTCTTATACACACACGGGTTACCTCGTTCTTGATGAAACCAAACTCAGAGATTGATTCATCAAAACGAATATTCCAGCTTCTAGATGCTTGTTTAAGTCCATAAATGGACTTCTTTAACTTGCATATTTTATGACGATCTGATGGATTAGTGAAACCCTCAGGTTGTGTCATATACACATCCTCGTCCAGATTTCCATTAAGGAAAGCTGTCTTCACATCCATCTGCCAGATCTCATAATCGTAATATGCAGCTATCGCGAAAAGAATCCGAATAGACTTAAACATGGCTACAGGTGAGAAAGTTTCATCATAATCTATCCCGTAGATTTGTTTGAAACCTTTCGCAACTAGCCTGCCTTTATAGGTAACCACGTTACCATCCATGTCTATCTTCTTCTTGAAGATCCATTTACATCCTATAGGGATTACTCCCGGAGGCGGATCAACCAAATCCCAGACTTGGTTATCTGACATGGAGTCCATTTCGGCTCGCATAGCATCAAGCCATCTAGCTGACTCCGGTCCACTGACCGCATCCGCATAAGTAAGGGGTTCATCATTATCAATGATGTAGACTCCGTCATAGCGCTCAGGCTGACGACGGATCCTTCCCGATCTTCGCGGTTCCCGTGATATTTGAGCCTCAGGTTGCTGAGTAACCTGATCTTCCGGCTCAGGCACATCCAACTGTGCTTGACTACTTTGTCCCTCTTCTGGAATCTCATCCAGCTTTATTTCTCTCCCACTGGCCTCTTGCAGAAGAAACTCCTTCTCAAGAAATATGGCCGTCCGAGCAACAAATACTTTGTTCTCTTTGGGATCGTAGAAATAATAACCCTTAGTTTCCTTAGGGTAACCGACAAATATACATTTCTCAGATCTGCTCTCCAGTTTCCCAGAGGCGAGCTTTTTGACATAAGCCTCGCAACCCCAGATCCTGATAAATGTCAAGCTCGGCTGTTTCCCACACCATAACTCATATGGCGTCTTAGAAACTGCCTTGGATGGCACTCGGTTTAGTACCTTTGCAGCTGTTTCCAGTGCAAAACCCCAAAAGGAGTAAGGTAGAGTAGCCTGACTCATCATAGAACGAACCATATCAAGTAACGTTCTATTTCTCCTCTCGGACACACCATTCCATTGCGGTGTTCCTGGCGGAGTGAGCTGTGAGATAATCCCACACTCCTTTAGATAGTCAGTAAACGCATGACTTAGGTATTCACCACCTCGATCAGAACGAAGTGCCTTGATATTTCGGCCTAACTGATTTTGTACTTCATTTTTGAACTCTTTGAACTTGTCAAAAGATTCACTTTTATGTCTCATTAAATAGACATACCCATACCTACTGAAATCATCAGTAAAGGTAATGAAGTACTGATAGCCACCTCTGGCATGTTTACTAAATGGCCCACACACATCACTGTGTATAAGGTCAAGTAAACCTGAAGCCCTTTGACCTTTGTTAGGAAAAGGAGACTTCGTCATTTTGCCCATTAAACAAGCTTTGCATGTATCAATCTCCTCATAGGAGAATGATCCCAGCAGTCCATGATCATGCAACCGCTTAATGCGCTTCTTGTTAATATGGCCTAAACGACTATGCCATAGCAAGGTGCTGTCATCAGCATACTTGGCTTTCTTATTATCAATGTTTTGTATAGAATATTCCATGTCCAACATGAATAACCCATTGTTAATGGAACCAGTAGCATACACAATATTATCTAGAGAAAGTATACACTTTGAAATCTTGCATTCAAAAGAAAAACCCTTCCTGACAAGAGCAGGAATGGAGATAATATTCTTGGTAATACTGGGTACAAAATAACAACTGTTTAATTCTAATACAATGCCAGATGGTAAAGAAATGAAATAGTCTCCTACAGCAACAGCAGCAACCCGTGCCCCGTTTCCAACGCGTAGGTCTACCTCATGCTGTCCCACCTGCCTTCTTCTCTTGAGTTCCTGTACATTTGAACAAATGTGAACTCCACATGCAGTGTCCAACACCCATGATATAGAAGAAGATGAAACCATGACTTCCGTCACGTAAATACCTGAGCCAGAAGCGATGCTTCCCCTCTTATCTCCTTGGAGCGCTTTACAGTCCTTTTTCTAGTGACCCAGCTGGCCACAGTGGAAACACCTGTTGTCCTTGGACCGCTTCACCTTCTGTTTCAGAGCCTTACTGTAGTTCTTGACAGGGGCCTTGCCCTTCTTCCCCTTCTTCTTGTTCCTTGAAGGAACCATCAAGACAGAGGTTGAAGGCTTTCCCTTCAGAGTTTCCTCAGTAGTCAAGAGCATATTCAACAGCTCTGCCGGTGTACAATCGATTTTGTTCATATTAAAGTTAATGATGAACGCATCGAAAGAAGGCGGAAGAGACTGCAGAATGATGTCTATAGCAAGCTCCTGGTTAATGGTATGCCCCAGTTTCTCCAGAGCCTCCTTGTGCCCAATCATCTTGAGCACGTGAGCTCCCACTGGGCTCCCTTCAGCCAGTTTGCTCTGAAAGAAGAGCTTCGTCAGATTATAGCGTTCTGTCCTCGCCTGTGCAGCATATAGCATCTTGAGGTTCGCTATGATCTCTATAGCCGACATATCCTCATGCTGACGCTGCAGCGGTGGCGTCATAGACGCTAGCATCAGGCAAGCAACATCAATGCTATCATTGACGTGCTTTTCATAGGTTTCACGAACCGCCCTTGCGGCGTTCGCAGCGGGCTGCGGCGGTATTGCCGTCTCGAGGACATACAGTTTCCTCTCTGCCTTAAGAACGATCTTAAGGTGTCCGAACCAGTCAGAGAAGTTCGGCCCAGCAAACTTCTCCCTTTCCAGTAGGGATCGCACATTGAAGCTCATGGTGTTCGTTGCTGCAGGAATCTACAACAATGCAAGAACAGCAAGGTCAGTATCAATGTTAAGAATCAATCAGGACTTAAGAATGATTCCTTTTTCTCACTATTCTAGCTGACTGTAAAATCCATAAAACAGTCCGAAAGAGTAATACTCTTTTAGTGAGATGGGATCCAGATTTCATACTTGGTCTCCGCGTCCCGCTCAGGCGAGATAAGATGCACAGAGATGACAAGCACTAATTTCTGGTAGGCTGTCCTAGCCAATCGCCAACCCGTGCGATTCCCCTTCATCTGGGCAATCCAGCAGACTGTGCCAACTGAGTTGGTACAACACAGTCTCTGATCCCACAGATGGCTGCCTCCATGTGCTACCATATGCGCCACATATGTAGCCTACATAGTCAAGCTGACCCGACCTACTCCCTGGACCACCACGTGCTATGCTGAGCAACGAGAAGCGATAAATCCCTTCTCTGTAACACGCAGGTGTAATCCAGCACCGTCTGAAGATAGATGGACGTGCCCACTGAGTGGGTACAACACGGCTCCAACGATAATCAGAACAGTGAGGTTTCGCGTCAGAAGGCTTACGAGCTTGATATTTTATCGTTGGATTTTACCGGTCTTTTATCTTCTTGACTATCATGCAAGTCCTATGGTGATAGCAGAAGATAAACTCATGCATTTCTAATTATAAAAGCAATAAATAGAAAGCATGGATCTTATGTGGTAAAAGCCCAAAGCCTAAGTATGTGTATGGCCATACCCAGACGACTATGTTCGTCTGATCTAACCATTTTCATCATGTTGGAATCGCAGGCTTGACATGCTTGTCCAATGGGAACATCTAGTGGCAAAGGGAAACATGTATGCCAAGTGAATTAGATTCACACTTGTGCTGTGATTTGGGAGTAGTCTTGGAAGACTCTTTCCTTCATAACGGGAGACAGTGATGTGTTGCTAGATACCCCTCTCTGATCATGATAACGTAAGTTATCGTTACCGACATTGAAGGAAACCCTTAGGGTCGCACAATTTGATGATATAGCTTACTTATGTCAGATCGTGTGAACTGGAGGAATTTAAGCTCTGATTGGAAGTGAGATGTAGTCTAATCATGTTTAATTGATTAGGGCATATGATCGGTAAGCTTCGATCGGGAGGATTGATGCTTGATCGTATAGATCAGGGATTCAATGAGATGTGTGGTTAGATCTTGAGCCATATGGTTCAAAGAGATCATAACCAGGGCTGGTTCGACTTGATGCTTGAACCAATTCGAAATTGGACCGGTTCATTAGTGAACGCATGGTTCAATTAAGAGGGAAGTTTTCGATGGGTTGAATGGGAGTTAAGGAGGGAGTTACATGTTTGGTTCTTACCATATGTGGTAACCGAACATTCCTTCTTGGTCTCTCTCTCTCTCTCACGGTTTCGAGAAGAGCTCTCATTTTTCTTCCTCTTTTCGGCTCTCTCTCGTGCGGATCTTTTTCACGCAAGGGAAGAACTTCGACCAGCCAAGAGTGCACATCTTCCTCTCCAAGACACGATTAAAGACTCCTTGGTGTCTTTGCTAGCACAAGGAACACAAGGAAGGAAGTCGATATCATCTTGTGTGTGACATTTTGGAGAAGAGGCACTCGCCCCTTTCATCTTCCAAGCCGCCTCTTACATCATGGCAATGGTAATACTCTAACTTATTCTATACAAGTTTTATAAGGTTGATCATGTGCTCAATCCATGCGATTCTATGATGACCTAATATTTCCGCTACAACAAGTTTTTGAATGATGCTTGTGACCAAGGTTTCCCAACAATGGTATCAGAGCAGGTTTTTTTTTATGGCTTGATGCATATGATTGCCGTGATCCATACTTGATTTTTGGATAGATCTTGTTTAGTTTCACATGCGACAACATGATACAATGTTTACATACATAGCTTGCGCATATCATAGTTGTGTTTTAATCTTATCTTCATGCGCCACTTCACTAGATCTATCTGTGCGCCTACTTCAAACACTTAGACGGGTTAACAGTTTTGAAGTCGTTAGCCAAGTATGGACCCAACAACCTAATCAGACTATCTGACAACCTGGATGGGCGGCTGGATAGCACCTGTGCGCAAGCTGTACAAGTGGCTATAAGCCGACTGCAGAAGGGCGTGTAGCGATGTCTGTTTGAGGCGCCTAGTGAACGATCATGATTATGGCCCGGGGTCACACCCGCTTGCCGGAAATCATGTGGGATGTTCAGCTCTTAAGGCATGCATAGTCGACCATTGGGTCGACGCAAGTCAGTTATGACTGGGTGCATGCAAGGGCAGTGGGTCTGACTTGGTCTGACGAGTGGATATCTGTTAATGGACCGTTGTAAGGTAGTAGGGCACATAAGGAAATAAAATTGATGCCATGGGTTTTTTCTAAAATTTTATTTCTATTTGGATCACATGTAGTACATGTTTAACATGTTGCATTGAGTATATTGAGTGTTTATTTAATCTTACGTGGGCTGCCCTATTTTGTATGCTGTGCTGGGGCCTGCGTGCCTGGAAAGAATATATTGGTGTGATATGTGAATCACATTTAATTTATTAAAATGTATAATTAACCTGCGTGTCAAACCATGTCTAGATAGTTTAAAATGTAATTTGATCAGACATGAGCACACATCACATTTGGCAAAAGCGCTTGCAGCAATTGGCTTCACTAGGTGGGTGGTCTAGAGGTCGACTTTAGAACAGGCCCATTCTGTCTTGTGGGCGCATTTGGGCTGCAGATGGCGTTTGGGCCCGGGCTAGGCCGGATGAGGTACAAGAGTCCCATAAAGAGCTCAAGTAAAGACTTTTGTTAAACTAGGGTTTTACTTAAGTTTTATGGGCGTTTACCACATAAGATAATGGTGCTTTCATTTACTGTTTTAAGTAATATTAGCACATGCATGTTTTATTCTTCAGCTATCACTATAGAATTTGCATGATAGTAAGAAGATAAAAGACCGTTAAAATCCAACGTAAATATCAAGCTATCGATTGCCTTCTGACGTGAAACCTCACTGTTCTGACTATCGTTGGGGCCGTGTTGTACCCACTCAGTGGGCATGCCCAGCTATTTTCAGACGGTGCACGATTACACCTACATGCTACAGAGAAGGGATTTATCGCTTCTCGTTGCTCAGCATAGCACGTGGTGGTCCAGGAAGTAGGTCAGGTCAGCTTGACCATATAGGCTACAAGTTGAGCATATGATAGCTATATGGAGGCAGCCATCTGAGGAATCAGAAACTGTGTTGTACCAACTCAGTTGGCACAGTCTTCTGGATTGCCTAGATGAAGGGGAATCGCACGGGTTGGCGATTGGCATGGATTGCCTACCAGTGATTAGTGCTTGAACTCTCTGTGCATCTTATCTCACCTGAGCGGGACGCGGAGATCAAATATGAAATCTGGATCCCATCTCACTAAAAGAGTTTTACTCTTTCGGGCTGTTTTATTGGATTTTCAGTCAGATAAAATAGTGAGAAAAGAATCACTCTTAAGTCCTGGAATGATTCTAACATGGATATTGACCTTGTTGTTCTTGCTATGTTGTAGATTCCTGCAGCAACGAACACCACAGGGCTCAACTTGCGATCCATATTGGAAAAGGAGAAGTTTGCTGGGCCAAACTTCTCAGACTGGTACAGACAGCTGAAGATTGTCCTCAAAGCTGAGAGGAAGCTGTACGTCCTTGAGTCGGCAATGCCGGCTCAACCCGCTGCGAACGCCGCAAGGGCGGTTCGAGATGCTTATGAGAAGCACGTCAGTGATAGTACTGATGTCGCTTGCCTTATGCTTGCGTCAATGACACCCGAGCTCCAGCGTCAGCATGAGGATTTGTCTGCTATTGATTTTATAGCAAATCTGAAAATGCTGTATGCTGCACAGGCAAGGACAGAACGCTATAACTTGACGAAACTTTTCTTTCATAGCAAACTGACTGAAGGAAGTATAGTGGGAGCTCATGTACTCAAGATGATTGGGTACAAAGAAGCTCTAGAGAAACTGGGATATACCATCAATCAAGAACTTGTTATAGACATCATCTTGCAGTCTCTCCCGGCTTCTTTCGATGCGTTCATCATTAATTTTAATATGAACAAAATCGACTGTACTCCGGCAGAATTACTGAACATGCTCTGCACTACAGAGCAGACTCTTGAGAAGGGAAAGCCTTCTTCCTCTGTCTTGATGGTTCCTTTAGGGAATAAGAAGAAGGGGAAGAAGGGCAAAACCCCTATCAAGAGCTACAACAAGGCTTTGAAACAAAAGGTGAAGCGGTCAAAGGACAACAGATGCTTCCATTGTGGCCAGCAGGGTCACTGGAAGAAGGACTGTGGAGCGCTCCGAGGAGAGAGGAAGGGAAGTAAGCCTTTCACTTCTGGCTCAGGTATTTTCGTGACTGAAGTCATGGTTGCTTCTTCTATTTCATGGGTGTTGGACACTGCATGTGGAGTTCACATTTGTTCAAATGTGCAGGAACTCAAGAGAAGAAGACAGGTGGGACAGCATGAGGTGGACCTACGAGTTGGAAACGGGGCACGAGTTGCTGCTGTTGCTGTAGGAGAATATTACATCTCTTTACCATCTGGATTTTTATTAGAACTTGACAATTGTTATTTTGTACCAAGCATAACAAAGAATATTATCTCTATTCCTACTCTTGTCAGGAAAGGTTTTTCATTTGAATGCAAAACTTCACAGTGCTGTATTTCATATGATAATATTGTTTATGCAACTGGGGCGATTAACAATGGGTTATACATGTTGGACATGGAATGTTCTGTACAACAAATTGATAATAAGAAAGCCAAGTATGCTGATAACAGCACCTTGTTATGGCATAGTCGTCTAGGCCATATTAACAAGAAGCGCATTAAGCGGTTGCATGACCATGGACTGCTGGGATCATTCTCCTGTGAGAAGCTTGATACATGCAAAGCTTGTTTAATGGGCAAGATGACGAAGACTCCTTTTTCTAATAAAGGTGAAAGGGCTCCAAGTTTACTTGACCTTATTCACAGTGATGTGTGTGGGCCATTTAGTAAACATGCCAGAGGTGGGTATTCATACTTCATTACTTTTACTGATGATTTCAGTAGATATGGTTATGTCTATTTAATGAGACATAATAGTGAATCTTTTGACAAGTTCAAAGAATTCAAAAATGAAGTACAGAATTAGTTAGGCCGAAATATCAAGGCACTTCGATCAGATCGAGGTGGAGAATACTTGAGTCGTGAGTTTACTGACTATCTGAAAGAGTGTGGGATCATCTCACAGCTCACTCCGCCAGGAACACCGCAATGGAATGGTGTGTCCGAGAGGAGGAATCGAACCTTATTGGATATGATTCGTTCTATGATGAGTCAGGCTACTCTACCTTACTCCTTTTGGGGATTTGCACAGGAAACAACTGCAAAGGTGCTAAACCGAGTGCCATCCAAGGCCGTTTCAAAGACACCATATGAGTTATGGTATGGGAAACAGCCGAGCTTGACATTTATCAAAATCTGGTGTTGCGAGGCTTATGTCAAAAAGCTCGCCTCTAGAAAACTGGAGAGCAGATCTGATAAATGTATATTTGTCGGATACCCTAAAGAAACTAAGGGTTATTATTTCTACGATCCTAAAGAGAATAAAGTATTTGTTGCTCGAACGGCTATTTTTCTTGAGAAGGAATTTCTTCTGCAAGAGGCCAGTGGGAGAGAAATAAAGCTGGATGAAGTTCCAGAAGAAGGACACAGTAGTCAAGCACAGTTGGATGACCCTGAACCAATAGATCAGGTTAATATTTAACCTGAGGCTCAGATATCACGGGAACCGCGTAGATCAGGAAGGATTCGTCGTGAGCCTGAGCGCTATGACGGAGTCTACATCATTAATGATGAACCCCTCACTTATGCGGATGCGGTATGTGGACCGGAGTCAGCAAGATGGCTTGAAGCTATGCGAGCCGAGATGGACTCCATGTCAGATAACCAAGTCTGGGATTTGGTTGATCCGCCTCCGGGAGTAATCCCTATAGGCTGTAAGTGGATCTTCAGAAAGAAGAAAGATATGGATGGTAACGTAGTTACCTATAAGGGCAGGCTAGTTGCGAAAGGTTTCAAACAAATCTACGGGATAGATTATGATGAAACTTTCTCTCCTGTAGCCATGTTCAAGTCCATTCGAATTATTCTCGCGATAGCAGCATATTATGATTATGAGATCTAGCAAATGGATGTGAAAACCGCTTTCTTTAACGGAAAATTAGAAGAGGATGTGTACATGACACAACCTGAAGGTTTCATTAACCCATCAGAACGTCATAAAATATGCAAATTAAGGAAGTCCATTTATGGACTAAAACAAGCATCGAGAAGCTGGAATATTCGTTTTGATGAATCAGTTTCTGAATTTGGTTTCGTCAAAAATGAAGATGACCCATGTGTATATAAAAGGTTTAGTGGGAGCGTGATTACTTTCCTAGTCCTCTACGTCGATGATATTTTAATCATTGGAAACGATATTCCTGAACTGCATGCAGTCAAAGCATGGTTAAGAAAATGTTTCCAGATGAAAGATTTAGGAGAAGCGACCTATATTCTAGGTGTGGAGATCTTTAGAGATAGATCTAATAGGCTTCTCGGGCTATGCCAGAGTACTTACATCGATAAGGTCCTGGAGAGATTCCATTTAGAAAATTCTAAAAGAGGATATCTTCCAGTCAGACATGGTCTGAATCTTTCAAAAAGCAAGTGTCCTCAAACACAGTCTGAGAAAGATGAGATGGACAATACGCCTTATGCTTCGGCTATTGGGTCTATCATGTATGCGATGTTGTGTACTCGCCCAGACGTCGCTTACGGGTTAAGCGTAACCTGTCGGTTCCAAGGTAATCCAGGGAAGGCACACTGGATTGCAGTCAAGAACATTTTAAAATATCTTCGGAGAACCAAAGATATGTTCTTGATTTATGGAGGTCAGGGAGAACTCAGTATTGAAGGATATACTGATGCTTCGTTCCAATCTGACCAAGACGATTTCCGATCGCAATCAGGCTATGTTTTTAGCTTGAATGGAGGAGCAGTGGTGTGGAAGAGTTTCAAACAATCAATTGTTGCTGATTCCACAACAGAAGCCGAGTATGTTAAAGCCTCAGAAGCATCAAAGGAGGCAGTATGGATTCGTAAGTTCATTCAGGAACTTGGTGTTGTTCCTTCAAGTGCAGATCCATTGGTTATCTTCTGTGATAACACTGGAGCGATTGCACAAGCGAAGGAACCACGGTCACACCAGAAGTCCAAGCACATACAGAGAAGGTTTCACTTGATCCGTGAAATCATTGATCGGGGAGACATCAAGATCTGCAAGATTCATACAGATGACAATCTAGCTGACACGCTTACAAAGCCTCTGGCGCAGCAGAAGCATGAGAAGCACTGTAATAATATGGGTTTGAGATTTCTCAACCATTAGTTTAAGTGCAAGTGGGAGATTGTTAGGGTATGCCCTTAAGGCTAATGTTTGAGGGCTTGGGTTATTTTCAGTATCATGTATAAACTATATATATATGTTTTTATAAAGGCAATTGTTGTTATTCAGATTGTTACATTATCTGCTGTTGTATGTATACTTCTGAGTAATGTCTCAATGATGTTCAGCTTAGCTGACATTCAGTGTTGTCCTTAGTCGAGATATCTCGGTGAACATGAGACAACCTTGATATGATTGAGACTAATATGTGTTCTAAACTTATAGGATGCTTCGGGCATAGAATAAGATTTAGACACATAGGTGCATTGGATGTACTGGACTGACCCTACTTAGGATATTCAATTGTTTGTCACAATGTGAATAATCCTTGTATGCAAGCAAGTGGTATATTCCCTCTGACTTGAGATCACTTGTGTTTCTAAGTGATGATTGGCATTATCTTGAGGTAGTTCAATATCATTTGAAAGATAATGGTTAAGGATTATCTTGGATAGTGGGCATGAGTCATGTTAGGGCACTTGTGATAGATATAGGATTGCCTCTCCTAGTTGGAGTGTGATGTTCTAAAGGGCCCCCTGGATGAAATGGTTGAGAATGTGTATGGCCATACCCAGACGACTATGTTCGTCTGATCTAACCATTTTCATCATGTTGGAATCGCAGGCTTGACATGCTTGTCCAATGGGAACATCTAGTGGCAAAGGGAAACATGTATGCCAAGTGAATTAGATTCACACTTGTGCTGTGGTTTGGGAGTAGTCTTGGAAGACTCTTTCCTTCATAACGGGAGACATTGATGTGTTGCTAGATACCCCTCTCTGATCGTGATAACGTAAGTTATCGTTACCGACATTGAAGGAAACCCTTAGGGTCGCACAATTTGATGATATAGCTTACTTATGTCAGATCGTGTGAACTGGAGGAATTTAAGCTCTGATTGGAAGTGAGATCTAGTCTAATCATGTTTAATTGATTAGGGCATATGATCGGTAAGCTTCGATCGGGAGGATTGATGCTTGATCATATAGATCAGGGATTCAATGAGATGTGTGGTTAGATCTTGAGCCATATGGTTCAAAGAGATCATAACCAGGGCTGGTTCGACTTGATGCTTGAACCAATTCGAAATTGGACCGGTTCATTAGTGAACGCATGGTTCAATTAAGAGGGAAGTTTTCGATGGGTTGAATGGGAGTTAAGGAGGGAGTTACATGTTTGGTTCTTACCATATGTGGTAACCGAACATTCCTTCTTGTTCTCTCTCTCTCTCTCACGGTTTCGAGAAGAGCTCTTGTTTTTCTTCCTCTTTTCGGCTCTCTCTCGTGCGGATCTTTTTCACGCAAGGGAAGAACTTCGACCAGCCAAGAGTGCACATCTTCCTCTCCAAGACACGATTAAAGACTCCTTGGTGTCTTTGCTAGCACAAGGAACACAAGGAAGGAAGTCGACATCATCTTGTGTGTGACATCTTTGGAGAAGAGGCACTCGCCCCTTTCATCTTCCAAGCCGCCTCTTACATCATGGAAATGGTAATACTCTAACTTGTTCTATACAAGTTTTATAAGGTTGATCATGTGCTCAATCCATGCGATTCTATGATGACCTAATATTTCCGCTACAACAAGTTTTTGAATGATGCTTGTGACCAAGGTTTCCCAACAACACCATGGTGGTTCTGTGTTGCACCCTTGTCCACCCTTCTCGTCCGTACAAGGATTGGAAGCGCATGAGCATTTTTACACTTACATCAAGTATAATGGGCACTTGTGCAAGATTGTGATTAATGGGGGCAGCAGTCTCAATGTCGTGTCAAGGACAGCAGTCACCCGCTTTGGCCTCACTATGGAACCACACCCCAAGCCCTAGTCGATTGCTTGGGTTGATGCCTCTAGCTTTCCCATCACTCATGACTGCTAGGTCCCTATCTACTTGATGACTCTAAATTTCATAGTATTTTTCATACTTATTACCTAGTCTTTTGGGATCATAATCATGCTCTTTTGCTTATTTTTATGCCTTATTTGTCAAATACTTCAGAATCTACACCTTTCTTGGTTTTTGATTAATTTCAAGTAAAAAGGCATCATTCTGATGGGTTTTTAAGCAATTTCAATACGTATAAGGATTCTAATCATCAAGAGGAGTTTACACATCAAATTTCAAGTCAAATCGAGTTTTCCAGCAAAATTACGGCAGTGTCATAATGAAGTTTACGGCCATAATCTGTAAATATGGCACTGCTGTAATGATTTTCACGGCCGCTTCCCGCAAAAACTTTTTGGAAAATTATGGCACTACCATAATACATTTTATGGTGCTGTAATTTAGGTCCAAATTCATACAGTGACTTTTGAAGGGAATACGGTACTACCGTAACAATTTTTATGGTCCCGTAATCTCAAGCTAATCTCATACCGAGACTTCATAAGACATTAAGGCACCGCCGTAATGAATTTCACAGTACCATAATTTGCGGCCCAATTGCCCGATTCTTTCGTTGAAAACTTAAAAAGATGATTTCCTGAGTTTTATGGCACAAATTGAAGATCTGTAAAAAAGGGAACGATCAGGATTAGAAGGCGGAGGTTCTGGAAGTGAGAGGACCAATTTTTATCAACTCAACATGGAGAATTTTAGAGAATCACCGTTGCCCTAGGGTTTGTTGATTCCCAACGTACAGACCACCTCCAGCCACAAAATATGAAGGGAAGCTTCGCCAGAAGGAGGAGAACATACACTAAAAGTTTCAGAGCGAAAGGAGATCAATCGAACAAGAAATCAAAGAATTCGTGGGCGCCGCCACTGTTCATCGAGTTTGAGAGCTAATTACGGGCTGTGATTTTCCTTATAGCCCTGTTTAGTAAAATTTCTCCTTTTCTTTCTATTTTCGTTCAATCTAAACAATGTTTTACTGTAATCCTTCAACCATACTAGCTTAAACCTTCTTTTGGGACAAAGGGTGAAATCCCCTTAATTTCTTAATGATTAGATGATCTTTATTTCATCAAGATATTTTTGATATGGTAATTTTACTTAAGAGATTAATGTCTTTAATCTTTTCTAGTTTCAATCACTAACATGTGTTATAGTTTTGTCATATAGACTGAAAAGTGATTTGTAAAACTTGGAACCCTAAAATTGAGATTCAGAAACTTATCGTAAGATATTAGGTTTGTTCTTATTTCTAAATTTTTTGTAGTTTAATTCTTGTTAATGTTTTGATTTAGGAAATATTAGTAAGTTAGACATGAAAATAGGCTATAGATAGATATTAGATTGTTTGAAAACCTTAAGTAAAACCTGTGAAACTAAGGTATGAGAATACTTAGTTTTGCTTCAGATTTTAATATTGTGATGGAATGCACGAGAGTGATTCTTAATCTCTCTGTTAAAGTTTACTCATATTAAACATTGAATTAATCCCGTACGAGAGCGAGGGTTATTCTTTGTAATTTGGTAGCGTGAGAGCGAGTTAAATTCTTTATTAAGTAAGCTACATCTTTACCATAGCAAGAATAAATTGATGAACACTTAATTATGTCTAGTCATAAATATTAAGGTGGATGAACCCCTAGTCCCAACTCTATCTCTCTAATTTTCCCTATACCATTTGATCGATTACTTTCATCATACTCGACTTGTTTAGCTAATGAGAAATCAATTCGTTGGTATTTAACAACAATGTCTCTATGGTTCGATAACTTTTTGTTACTTCGAGTATCCGTTCACTTGCGGACACAACAAGTTTTTGGCGCCGTTGCCGGGGACCTTGGTTTTTGCTAAGATTGATATAATTGTTAGTATTGCTAAACTAAGCTTTGTTTTTATTATTTTCTGTGTTATATTCTGATTTTCTCTTATTTTCTGCAAATTCTGAATTTATTTGATCTTCTACTTGTTTATGCGCAGGACTCTTAAATCAGGACCATTAGTCCCCTTTGATCCTGAAATTAATAAAACTCTTAGATTACGTAGGAAACTTAGATTCGCTGAGGAAAGAGACGAAGAATCAATCATGGCTAAGAGGAGAACACTTACAGATTATGCAACCCTGAATACACAGGGAATTCGCTCCAGTATAACTAGGCCAGCAATTGATGCAAATAATTTTGAGATTAAACCAGCCTTCTTGTCAATGATTCAGTAGAATCAATTTGGAGGATGTCCGCTTGAAGATCATAATCAACACTTATCTCTTTTTCTTGAATTATGTGATACTATAAAAATTAATGGTGTATCTGATGATGCTTTAAAGCTAAGATTGTTTCCTTTTTCCCTCAGGGACAGAGCAAAAGCCTGGCTGTTAGGGAATACCGGGTGTAATTTAAAATTTTGCAGTCCCAGGACGCAGCGGAAGAATCATTACACCCGAAACATATTCTGGTCCCAAGAATCCATGCGAGAGAGAAGACACAAGGATGTGTTAGAGATGTACCTCTTTTGCTTGTCTAGTTGCCGAGGCCATGTTGAAAGCGCCCAAGTGTTCGCCCTCTACAAGTATCCACGCGTCGACTCCTTGAACGTTGCTCCCTTCCACACTTGGTGCTAGCCTTGGGAAGAGAATCAAGCCTTGTCACTCTCTTCAAATCTTGCGCCACCTCCAAGGTAGAAGCGCCAAGAAGAGATGAGGAAGAGGATGATGCGCCAAGTACTTCCTTTCTTCTTCTTTGCATGCGCCACCTTCAAGCAAGGTGCGCCTATGGCCAAGGAACGAAGAGGGCTTGTGGCAAGGAGATGCCACCAAGCACTAAGAGTCCTTGCGCTAAGAAGAGAGGGAGAAGAAGAAGAACTTGCGGTTCCAAGGAAGAAGGAGATTGCGCTCCTTGATGAAGAAGGAGAGCTCCAAGCTCTCAAGTTGTCGCCACCCTAAGCTTCCAATTCTCTCCAAGAGATATCGCCACCAAGCCCTTCTCCAAGTTACGTCAAGAGGTGAAGAAGGAGAAGAAGGCATGCAGCTTCAAGTAGGAAGAAGGGTTGCGCCACCTTCAAGTTGTCACCCTTTGCCCTTGCTCACGCCTCTCTATGTGTCTTCACGCCTCCATGGAATTGAACCATTGAGAGGGGGCAGCTAGGGTCCCTTTTATAAGCCAAGAGGCGGTTTAGGGAGGGCCAAGATCTTGCCAAGTGTGCGGCTAGGATGAGAGGGGTTTGTGGTAAGGAAAGTCTCCAAGACTTTGCCATAAACCTCATTCAACCTATTCTTATTTGCCCAATAGCCATATCAGCCCAAGACATGCCTTAGAGGCATTCTTTCCATCCTAGGAAGAAGGGCTAGGTGTTGGGGTATGCCCTTAAGGCTAATGTTTGAGGCCTTTGGGATTGTAACAGTATCATGTAATAAACTCTTATGTTTATAAAGGCATGGTTATTATTCAGGTTGTTACCTTGTCTGCTGTAATAAGTGTACTTCTGAATAATGTCTCAGAGCTGTTCAGCTAGGCTGACATGCTATATGTCCTTAGTCGAGATATCTTGGTGAACATGAGACAGCCTTGATATGATTGAGACTAATATGTGTTCTAATCTTATAGGATGCTACGAGCATGGAATAAGATGTAGACTCATGGGTACATTGGATGTACTGGACAGACCCTATTAGGATATTCAATTGCTTGTCACAATGTGAATGATCCTTGAATGCTGCAAGTGGCACATGTCCTTTGACTTGAGATCACTTGTGTTTCTAAATGATGATTGTCATTGTTTTGAGGTAGTTCAATATCATTTGAAACACAATGATTATAGACTATCTTGGATGGTGAGCATGAATCAGGTTAGGACACTAGTGATAGATATAGGATTGCCGTCTCCTTAATTGGAGTGTGATGTTCTAAAGGGGCCCCCTTAAATGAGATGATTGAGAAAGTGTATGGCCATACCCAGGTGACTATGTTCATCTGGTCTAATCATGCTCATCATATTGGAGTCACAAGCTTGACCTGCTTGTCCAATAAGAACATCCAGTGGCAAAGGATACATGTATGCCTTGTGAATGGATTCACACTTGTGCTGTGGTTTGGGTGTAGTCTTGGAAGACTCTTTCCTTTATATCGGGAGACAGTGATGTGTTGCTAGATACCCCTCACTGATCGTGATAACGTGAGTTATCGTTACCGACATTTAAAGGAAACCCTCAGGGTCGCACAATTTGATGATATGGCTTACTTGAGTCAGATCGTGTGGACTGAATTGTTTGGGTTCAGTTTAAAGGGATTTAATCTCTGATTGTAAGTGAGATCTGGTCTGATCATGTTTGATTGATTAGGGCTTGAGATCGGTAAGCTTCGATCGAGAGAGATGATGCTAGATCGGTGAGATCAGGAGCATCAGGAGATGAACGGTTAGATCTTGAGCCTTAGGGTTCAATGTGGTCTAGACAAAGTGGCTTGGCTTATTTGAGATCTTGAACCAAATCTAATAGAACCGGTTCACTATGTGAACGTTTGGTTCAATTAGTGAGAAGTTTCGAGCGTTCACTTGGAGTGAACGCATGAGCCATAAACCCTTACCATTTGTGGATGGCGGTTTTCTATGTTGAAAACCAAAACGCCTCCATGTGGTAAATGGGGGCTGATCGAACTTCACTTGGCTTCTTGCAATTTTTGCGTGTGAAAGAAGTGGTGGACGAAGGTGTGGAGCTCTCGGCCAAGCTTGATCTCTCATCATCCCCTTCCATTCGACAAGAAAGCTTGGGTGCCTTGCTAGCACAAGGGACGCCAAGGAAGTAAGCGCTCTTCATCTTGTGTGTGAACTTTTGGAGGAGATCTAAGTTGCTCTCTTCTTCCAAGCCGACCTCCAAGGCAATGGCGTTGGTATGAATCTCCTTCTTGATCCAATCAATAGATCTAAGTTGATTATATGAGCATATAAGCGATTGTCATGATGAAACCCTAGCAAAATGCATGCGCCCCCTGAATTAGGGTTTTTCATCTGCTTGCGCTCCCCTCGAAGGGGACTCTTCAATTGGTATCAGAGGTAGGATCTTATATGGTTCATATGATTGCTTAAGGTGATCCTTGTTTGCGCTTATGATCTAAGTTTTCTCATCATGCGTTAATACTAGTTGAAAGTATTTTTTTTTGTGGCGCATATATGAGATTGTTTTGGTGGCGCATGTGTAAAGTTGATGTTGTTGATGCATGTATATTGCTTACATTGTTGCGCATGTTACATGTTGTTGTTTTATCAAAACTTTACTTGCGCGCCTTTGACTAGATCTAAGTTGCGCCTACTGTAAACCCTTAGACGGGTTGATGGGGTTGAAAGCATCATCTAGTTTAGATCAACCTAGTCTGATCAGACCATCTGACAGCCTAGATGGATCGACCAGATGGCACCTGTGCGCAAGCACAAGGTGGCTATAGGTCGATTGCATCACAGGCGTGTAGCGAGGTCTGGTTGAGACAACCACTGAACACACATGAGTTAGGCCCGGGGTCACACCCGCTTGCTAGAACTCATGTTGGTTGTTCAACCCTTGGCGCATGCATGGTTGACCATTAGGTCAACTCGAGTCAGTTAGGAC
Organism: Costus lasius; assembly: GCA_027563935.2. Taxonomy (NCBI): domain Eukaryota; kingdom Viridiplantae; phylum Streptophyta; class Magnoliopsida; order Zingiberales; family Costaceae; genus Costus; species Costus lasius. The sequence continues at coordinate 58,173,958 of CM050453.2, forward strand.
TTGGTGCATGCAAGGGTATGGATCTAACTAGATTGTTGAGTGGATCCCTATCAATGGACCGTTGTAAGGTTGTAGGGCACATAAGAAAATTAAAATTGATGCCAATGGGGTTTTCAAAATTTTATTTTCTTTGTAAGGGATCACATGATGATTGATTGATGCCATATGCTTGTTTATTTTATCTTATGTGGGATGCCCATTTTAATGTGTGCTGTGCTGGGGCCTGCGAGCCTGGTAAATTGTAAATTATTATTTTTGTGATCTGCGTATCACTTTAATTAATTTACTGTATAATTGACCTGCGAGTCAAACTTGTCTAGATAGATCAAAATGTATTTTGATTAGACAAGAGCACAAAGGCACACATCCCAGAGGGGCATTCAGCTGGTGGCGCACCTGAGGTGCTCTTGGCGCAAGGGCCCTGGGTTGGACCAGATGAGATGCTAAAGACCCAAGAAGAACAAGTGAAGACTTAAGTATCTTAAGGTCTTACTTAGGCTATGGGCTTTTACCACATAAGATCCATGCTTTCTGTTATTGATTAAATAAGTAGAAAAGCATGATTTATTTATCTTCTGCTATAGCCATAGGATTTGCCTGATAGTAAGAAGATAAAAGACCGTTAAAATCCAAACGCTAAAATATCAAGCACGTAATGCCTTCTGACGCGAAACCTCACTGTTCTGACTATCGTTGGAGCCGTGTTGTACCCACTCAGTGGGCACGTCCATCTATCTTCAGACGGTGCTGGATTACACCTGCGTGTTACAGAGAAGGGATTTATCGCTTCTCGTTGCTCAGCATAGCACGTGGTGGTCCAGGGAGTAGGTCGGGTCAGCTTGACCATGTAGGCTACATATGTGGCGCATATGGTAGCACATGGAGGCAGCCATCTGTGGGGTCAGAGATTGTGTTGTACCAACTCAGTTGGCACAGTCTGCTGGATTGCCCAGATGAAGGGGAATCACACGGGTTGGCGATTGGCAGGGACTGCCTACCAGAAATTAGTACTTGTACTCTCTGTGCATCTTATCTCGCCTGAGCGGGACGCGGAGACCAAGTATGAAATCTGGATCCCATCTCACTAAAAGAGTTCTACTCTTTCAGGCTGTTTTGCTAGATTTTTCAGCCAGATAAAATAGTGAGAAAAGAATCTTTCTTAAGTCCTGGATTGATTCTAAACATTGATACTGACCTTGCTGTTCTTGCATTGTTGTAGATTCCTGCAGCAACGAACACCATGAGCTTCAATGTGCGATCCCTACTGGAAAGGGAGAAGTTTGCTGGGCCAAACTTCTCAGACTGGTTCGGACACCTTAAGATCGTTCTTAAGGCTGAGAGGAAACTGTATGTCCTCGAGACGGCTGTGCCGCCTCAACCCGCTGCGAACGCCGCAAGGGCGGTTCGTGATGCCTATGAAAAGCACGTCAATGATAGCATTGATGTCGCTTGCCTAATGCTAGCGTCTATGACGCCACCGCTGCAGCGTCAGCATGAGGATATGTCGGCAATAGAAATTATAGCGAACCTCAAGATGCTGTATGCTGCACAGGCGAGGACAGAACGCTATAATTTGACAAAGCTTTTCTTTCAGAGCAAACTGGCTGAAGGGAGCCCAGTGGGAGCTCACGTGCTCAAGATGATTGGGCACAAGGAGGCTCTGGAGAAACTGGGGCATACCATCAACCAGGAGCTTGCTGTAGACATTATTCTGCAGTCTCTCCCGCCTTCCTTCGATGCGTTCATTATTAACTTTAATATGAACAAAATCGATTGTACTCCGGCAGAGCTGCTGAATATGCTCTTGACTACTGAGGAGACTCTGAAGGGAAAGCCTTCAACCTCTGTCTTAATGGTTCCTTCTAGGAACAAGAAGAAGGGGAAGAAGGGCAAAGCCCCTGTCAAGAACTATAGCAAGGCTCTGAAACAGAAGGTAAAGCGGTCCAAGGACAATAGGTGTTTCCGCTGTGGCCAGCTGGGTCACTAGAAAAAGGACTGTAAGCGCTCCAAGGAGATAAGAGGGGAAGCATCGCTTCTGGCTCTGGTATATACGTGACGGAAGTCATGGTTTCTTCTTCTTCTATTTCATGGGTGTTGGACACTGCATGTGGAGTTCACATTTGTTCAAATGTACAGGAACTCAAGAGAAGAAGACAGGTGGGACAGCATGAGGTGGACCTACGCGTTGGAAACGGGGCACTGGTTGCTGCTGTTGCTGTAGGAGACTATTTCATCTCATTACCATCTGGCATTGTATTAGAACTAAACAGTTGTTACTTTGTTCCCAGTATTACTAAAAATATTGTCTCTATTCCTGCTCTTGTCAGGAAAGGATTTGCCTTTGAATGCAATATTTCAAAGTGTGTTTTATCTTTAGATAATATTGTTTATGCAACTGGTTCAATTAACAATGGGTTATACATGTTGGACATGGAAAGTTCTATACAAAATGTTGATGTTAAGAAAGCCAAGTATGCTGAAGACAGCACCTTGTTATGGCATAGTCGTTTAGGCCATATTAACAAGAAGCGCATTAAGCGGTTGCATGATCATGGACTGCTGGGATCTTTCTCCTATGAGGAGATTGATACATGCAAAGCTTGTTTGATGGGTAAAATGACGAAGTCACCTTTTCCTCACAAAGGTCAAAGGGCTTCAGGTTTACTTGACCTTATACACAGTGATGTGTGTGTTGGGGTATGCCCTTAAGGCTAATGTTTGAGGCCTGTGGGAATGTATCTGTATCATGTAATAAACTGTTATGTTTATAAAGGCATGGTTGTTATTCAGTTAGCTACATTGTCTGCTGCAATATATGTTCTTCTGAATAATGTCTCAAAGCTGTTCAGCTGGGCTGACAAGCTATTATGTCCTTAGTCGATATATCTTGGTGAACATGAGACAGCCTTGATATGGTTAAGACTAATATGTGTTCTAATCTTATAGGATGCTTCGAGCATGGAATAAGATGTAGACTCATGGGTACATGGGATGTACTGGACAGACCCTACTAGGATGTTCAATTGTTTGTCACAATGTGAATATTCCTTGGATATGACAAGTGGCACATTTCCTCTGACTTGAGATCACTTGTGTTTTCTAAATGATGATTGTCATTGTTTTGAGATAGTTCAATATCATTTGAAACATAATGATTATAGACTATCTTGGATGGTGAGCTTGAGTCAGGTTAGAGCACTAGTGATAGACATAGGATTGCCGTCTCCTTGTTTAAGGAGTGTGATGTTCTAAAGGGGCCCCCTGGATGAGATGATTGAGAAAGTGTATGGCCATACCCAGGTGACTGTGTTCATCTGTTCTAATCATGCTCATCATATTGGAATTACGAGCTTGACAGGTTTGTCCAATAAGAACATCCAGTGGCAAAGGAAATATGCATGCCTAGTGATTTGAGTCACACTTGTGCTATGGTTTGGGTGTAGTCTTGGAAGACTCTTTCCTTTCTATCGGGAGACAGTGATGTGTTGCTAGATACCCCTCACTGATCGTGATAACGTGAGTTATCGTTACCGACATTTAAAGGAAACCCTTAGGGTCGCACAATTTGATGATATGGCTTACTTAAGTCAGATCGTGTGGACTGAATTGTTTGGGTTCAGTTTAAAGGGATCTAATCTCTGATTGTGAGTGAGATCTGGTCTGATCATGTTTGATTGATTAGGGCTTGAGATCGGTAAGCTTCGATCGAGAGAATGTATGCCAGATCGGTCAGATCAGGGGCATCGTTGAGATCGACGGTTAGATCGTGAACCTTAGGGTTTATTTAAGATCTAGACTAGATCATTGGCTTGATTGGTTCTTAAACCGAACCAAAGTGAACCGGCTCACTAAATGAGCGCTTGGTTCATAGGGAGAGGAGTAGGCGACAAGTTCACTTGGCGTGAACGTTGTGGTGAGGAGTGGTTACTATTTTTAGTAACCATGATCTCCATTTGGAGAGTGCGCTCATCAAAATAGAATATACTCTATTTTCGCTCGGAGATATTCCTCTCGCCCATATTCCTCTCGTCTCTCTCGTGAGTGGGGCGACGCTTTGAAGGTTGAGGAGGATTCGGCCAAGAAGAAAGAGATCTCATTTTCCCTTCACTCGACAAGGACCTCTTGGAACCTTGCTAGCACAAGGGGCACCAAGAGAGATAGCGACATCATCTTGTGTGTGACGACAAGGAGAAGATCTACTTTGATCTTTGCTTCCAAGGAAACATCTTCCCATGGCGATGGTATGATTGTTTTCTTATTATCAAGTTGATCTTTTAGCATGCATATCGATCCTATAACCCTAGTTCCGCAAGAAGAAAATTTTATGCGCCATATGCTTTAGGGTTATGCTCCCCCTAGAAGGGGACCCCCCTTATCTTAAGGGGTACTTACAATTGGTATCAGAGCCTTGGTTGAATGCATGTTCGTTATGATTGCTTTGGCCTTGTGATTCCATATGCTTAGATCTATATAACATGCGAAAGTTGCATGATAGGTTTTATCATCTTGCGAAACTTCATGTATGAAATATGTTTCCATCTATTGGCGCATGTATGTTGTAAGTTGGCGCATCTTGTTTTTGTTTTACAAAACTTGAATACTTGCGCGACTCATTATAGATCTAAGGCTTTACTATAAACCCTTAGACGGGTTATTAGGGTTGAAGTCAACCCCTAGGTTAGATCCAGAATGTCTGATCAGATCATCTGACAGCCTGAATGGGTCGATCAAATAGCACCTTGGCGCAAGCCTATGGTGGCTATAGGTCGACTGCAGACAGGTGTGTAGCGATGTCTGCTTGAGACGACTTATGAACGCACCTGAGTTAGGCCCGGGGTCACGCCCGTTTGCCAGAACTCTGTGTGGTCGTTCAGCCCTTGCGCATGCATGGTTGACCCTATGGTCGACTCAAGTCAGTTAGGACTTGGTGCATGCAAGGGCAGTGGATCTGACTAGGTTGGATGAGTGGATCCCTAGTGATGGACCGTTGTAAGGTTGTAGGGCAAATAAGGAAAAATTAAAATTGATCCCATGGGGTTTTCAAAAATTTTAATTTTTATGATTGGATCACATGGTTATTGATTGATGCATATGCTTGGTTATTTAGTCTTATGTGGGCTGCCCATATTAATTGTGTGCTGTGCTGGGGCCTGCGAGCCTGTATTAAACAATTGTAAATTAATTATTGTGATCTGCGCATCACTGTGTTTTAATTTATAAATGTAAGTGACCTGCGTGTCACTCTTGTCTAGATAGTTAAATTTGTAATTTAATTAGACAAGAGCACAAAGCACACTTGGCAGAGGCGCATGCAGCAGTGGCTTGACCAGGTGGGAGGTCCAGGGTTCGACTCTGGGACCAGGCGCATTTTCCCTGGTAGGTGCACCTGAGCTGCAGATGGCGCTTGGGCCCTGGTTTGGGCCAGATAAGCAGCTAAAGACCCATGAAGAGCAAATGAAGACTTAAGTTAGGTTAAGGTCTTCTAGGGCTATGGGCTTTTACCACATAAGATACATGCTTTCTTTTATTGCTTAATATTAGAATTGCATGATTAAATTATCTTCTGCTATCACCATAGGAATTGCATGATAGGCAAGAAGATAAAAGACCGTTAAAATCCAACGCTTAAATATCAAGCTCGTAAGCCTTCTGACGCGAAACCTCACTGTTCTGATTATCGTTGGAGCCGTGTTGTACCCACTCAGTGGGCACGTCCATCTATCTTCAGATGGTGCGGGATTACACCTGCGTGTTACAGAGTAGGGATTTATCCCTTCTCGTTGCTCAGCATAGCACGTGGTGGTCCAGGGAGTAGGTCGGGTAAGCTTGACCATGTAGGCTACATATGTGGCGCATATGGTAGCACATGGAGGCAGCCATCTGTGGGGTCAGAGATTGTGTTGTACCAACTCAGTTGGCACAGTCTGCTGGACTGCCCGGATGAAGGGGAATCGCACGGGTTGGCGATCGGCAGGGACTGCCTACCAGAAACTAGTGCTTGTACTCTCTGTGCATCTTATCTCGCCTGAGCGGGACGCGGAGACCAAGTATGAAATCTGGATCCCATCTCACTAAAAGAGTTCTACTCTTTCGGGCTGTTTTGCTGGATTTTTCACGCCTGATAAAATAGTGAGAAAAAGAATCTTTCTTAAGTCCTGATTGATTCTTATACATTGATACTGACCTTGCTGTTCTTGCATTGTTGTAGATACCTGCAGCAACGAACACCATGAACTTCAATGTGCGATCCCTACTGGAAAGGGAGAAGTTTGCTGGGCCGAACTTCTCTGACTGGTTTGGACACCTTAAGATCGTTCTTAAGGCAGAGAGGAAACTGTATGTCCTCGAGACGGCGATACCGCCGCAGCCCGCTCCGAACGCCGCAAGGGCGGTTCGGGAAGCCTATGAAAAGCACGTCAATGATAGCATTGATGTCGCTTGCCTGATGCTAGCGTCTATGACGCCACCGCTGCAGCGTCAGCATGAGGATATGTCGGCTATACAGATTATAGCAAACCTCAAGATGCTGTATGCTGCACAGGCGAGGACTGAACGCTATAATTTGACAAAGCTCTTCTTTCAGAGCAAACTGGCTGAAGGGAGCCCAGTGGGAGCTCACGTGCTCAAGATGATTGGGCACAAGGAGGCTCTAGAGAAACTGGGGCATACCATCAACCAGGAGCTTGCTGTGGATATTATTCTGCAGTCTCTCCCGCCGTCATTCGACGCGTTCATTATTAATTTTAATATGAACAAAATCGATTGTACTCCGGCAGAGCTGCTGAATATGCTCTTGACCACTGAGGAGACTCTGAAGGGTAAGCCTTCAACCTCTGTCTTGATGGTTCCTTCTAGGAACAAAAAGAAGGGGAAGAAGGGCAAGGCCCCTGTCAAGAGTTACAGCAAGGCTCTGAAGCAGAAGGTCAAGCGGTCTAAGGAATACAGGTGTTTCCACTGTGGCCAGCTGGGTCACTGGAAAAAGGACTGTAAAGCGCTCCAAGGAGATAAGAGGGGAAGCTTTGCTTCTGGCTCAGGTATATTCGTGACTGAGGTCATGTTTTCTTCTTCTGTATCATGGGTGTTGGACACTGCATGTGGAGTTCACATTTGTTCAAATGTACAGGAACTCAAGAGAAGAAGGCAGGTGGGACAGCATGAGGTGGACCTACGAGTTGGAAACGGGGCACGGGTTGCTGCTGTTGCTGTAGGAGACTACTTTATTTCTTTACCATCTGGACTTGTATTGGAACTAAACAGTTGTTACTTTGTTCCCAGTATAACTAAAAATATTATCTCCATTCCTGCTCTTGTCAGGAAGGGGTTTTCCTTTGAATGCAATATTTCAAAGTGTATTTTGTCTTATGATAATATTGTTTATGCAACTGGTTCAATTAACAATGGGTTATTCATGTTGGACATGGAATGTTCAATACAGCAAATTGATATTAAGAAAGCCAAGTATGCTGATGACAGCACCTTGCTATGGCATAGTCGTTTAGGCCATATTAACGAGAAACGCATTAAGCGGTTGCATGAAAATGGACTGCTGGGATCATTCTCCTATAAGGAGATTGATACATGCAAAGCTTGTTTGATGGGTAAAATGACGAAGTCACCTTTTCCTCACAAAGGTCAAAGGGCTTCAGGTTTACTTGACCTTATACACAGTGATGTGTGTGGGCCATTTAGTAAACATGCCAGAGGTGGCTATCAGTACTTCATTACCTTTACTGATGATTTCAGTAGATATGGTTATGTCTATCTGATGAGACATAAAAGTGAATCTTTTGACAAGTTCAAAGAGTTCAAAAATGAAGTACAGAATCAGCTAGGCCGTAATATCAAGGCACTTCGCTCAGATCGAGGTGGTGAATACCTAAGTCATGCATTTACTGACTATCTAAAGGAGTGTGGGATTATCTCACAGCTCACTCCACCAGGAACACCGCAATGGAATGGTGTGTCCGAGAGGAGAAATAGAACGCTACTTGATATGGTTCGTTCTATGATGAGTCAGGCTACTCTTTCTTACTCCTTTTGGGGTTTTGCACTGGAAACAGCTGCAAAGGTACTAAACCGAGTGCCATCCAAGGCAGTTTCAAAGACGCCATATGAATTATGGTATGGGAAACAGCCAAGCTTGACATTTATCAGGATCTGGGGTTGCGAGGCTTATGTCAAAAAGCTCGCCTCTGGGAAACTAGAGAGTAGATCTGACAAATGTATCTTTGTCGGTTACCCTAAGGAAACTAAGGGTTATTATTTCTTCGATCCCAAGGAGAACAAGGTTTTTGTTGCTCGGACGGCCATATTTCTTGAGAAGGAGTTTCTTCTGCAAGAGGCCAGTGGGAGAGAAATAAAACTGGATGAGAATCCAGAGGAAGGACAAAGTGCTCAAGCAGAGTTGGATGTGCCTGAGCTGGTAGAACAGGTTATTGAACAACCTGAGGCTCAGATATCACGGGAACCGCGAAGATCGGGTAGGATCCGTCGACAGCCTGAGCGCTATGATGGAGTCTACATCATTGACAATGATGAACCCCTCACTTATGCGGATGCGGTCAGTGGACCGGAGTCAGCGAGATGGCTTGAAGCTATGCGCGCCGAGATGGACTCCATGTCAGATAACCAAGTTTGGGATTTGGTTGATCCGCCTCCGGGAGTTATCCCTATAGGCTGTAAGTGGATCTTCAAGAAGAAGATTGACATGGATGGTAACGTGGTTACCTATAAAGGCAGGCTAGTTGCGAAATGTTTCAAACAAATCTACGGGATAGATTATGATGAAACTTTCTCTCCTGTAGCCATGTTTAAGTCTATTCGGATTCTTTTCGCGATAGCTGCATATTATGATTATGAGATTTGGCAGATGGATGTGAAAACAGCTTTCCTTAATGGAAATCTGGATGAGGATGTGTACATGACACAACCAGAAGGTTTCACTAATCCAGCAGATCGTCATAAGATATGCAAGTTAAAGAAGTCTATTTATGGACTTAAACAAGCATCTAGAAGCTGGAATATTCGTTTTGATGACTCAGTTACCGAATTTGGTTTCATCAAGAACGAGGATGACCCGTGTGTATATAAGAGGTTTAGTGGGAGCGTGATTACTTTCCTAGTCCTCTACGTCGATGACTTCTTGATCATTGGAAACGATATTCCTGAAATGCATGCTGTAAAAGCATGGCTGAGGAAATGTTTCCAGATGAAAGATCTAGGAGAAGCAGCCTATGTGTTAGGTGTGAAGATCTACAGGAATAGATCTAAGAGGCTTCTCGGGCTGTGCCAGAGTACTTACATCGAAAAGGTCCTGGAGAGATTTCATTTAGAGAATTCTAAACGAGGATATCTTCCAGTCAGACATGGTCTGAATCTTTCGAAGAGTCAGTGTCCACAAACACAGACTGAGAAAGATGAAATGGACAATACGCCTTATGCTTCGGCTATTGGATCCATTATGTATGCGATGTTGTGTACTCGCCCAGACGTCGCTTACGGGTTAAGCGTGACCAGTCGTTACCAGAGTAATCCAGGTATGGCGCACTGGATTGCAGTCAAGAACATTTTAAAATATCTGCGGAAGACCAAAGATATGTTCTTGATATATGGTGGTCAGGAAGAACTCAGTATTGAGGGATATACTGACGCTTCATTCCAGTCTGACCAGGATGATTTCCGATCGCAATCAGGCTATGTTTTTAGCTTGAATGGAGGTGCAGTGGTGTGGAAAAGTTTCAAACAGTCAACTGTTGCTGATTCCACAACAGAAGCCGAGTATGTTGCAGCCTCGGAAGCATCCAAGGAGGCAGTGTGGATTCGTAAGTTCGTGAGAGAACTTGGTGTTGTTCCTTCGAGTGCAGATCCTTTGGTTATCTTTTGTGATAACACTGGAGCAATCGCACAAGCAAAGGAACCACGGTCGCACCAGAAGTCCAAGCACATACAGAAACGGTTTCATTTGATCAGGGAGATCATAGATCGTGGCGAGATCAAAATCTGCAAGGTTCATACAGATGACAATCTGGCAGACCCGCTTACCAAGCCTCTGGCGCAGCAGAAGCATGAGAAGCACTGTAATAATATGGGTTTGAGATTTCTCAACCATTAGATTAAGTGCAAGTGGGAGATTGTTGGGGTATGCCCTTAAGGCTAATGTTTGAGGCCTGTGGGAATGTATCTGTATCATGTAATAAACTGTTATGTTTATAAAGGCATGGTTGTTATTCAGTTAGCTACATTGTCTGCTGCAATATATGTTCTTCTGAATAATGTCTCAAAGCTGTTCAGCTGGGCTGACAAGCTATTATGTCCTTAGTCGATATATCTTGGTGAACATGAGACAGCCTTGATATGGTTAAGACTAATATGTGTTCTAATCTTATAGGATGCTTCGAGCATGGAATAAGATGTAGACTCATGGGTACATGGGATGTACTGGACAGACCCTACTAGGATGTTCAATTGTTTGTCACAATGTGAATATTCCTTGGATATGACAAGTGGCACATTTCCTCTGACTTGAGATCACTTGTGTTTTCTAAATGATGATTGTCATTGTTTTGAGATAGTTCAATATCATTTGAAACATAATGATTATAGACTATCTTGGATGGTGAGCTTGAGTCAGGTTAGAGCACTAGTGATAGACATAGGATTGCCGTCTCCTTGTTTAAGGAGTGTGATGTTCTAAAGGGGCCCCCTGGATGAGATGATTGAGAAAGTGTATGGCCATACCCAGGTGACTGTGTTCATCTGTTCTAATCATGCTCATCATATTGGAATTACGAGCTTGACAGGTTTGTCCAATAAGAACATCCAGTGGCAAAGGAAATATGCATGCCTAGTGATTTGAGTCACACTTGTGCTATGGTTTGGGTGTAGTCTTGGAAGACTCTTTCCTTTCTATCGGGAGACAGTGATGTGTTGCTAGATACCCCTCACTGATCGTGATAACGTGAGTTATCGTTACCGACATTTAAAGGAAACCCTTAGGGTCGCACAATTTGATGATATGGCTTACTTAAGTCAGATCGTGTGGACTGAATTGTTTGGGTTCAGTTTAAAGGGATCTAATCTCTGATTGTGAGTGAGATCTGGTCTGATCATGTTTGATTGATTAGGGCTTGAGATCGGTAAGCTTCGATCGAGAGAATGTATGCCAGATCGGTCAGATCAGGGGCATCGTTGAGATCGACGGTTAGATCGTGAACCTTAGGGTTTATTTAAGATCTAGACTAGATCATTGGCTTGATTGGTTCTTAAACCGAACCAAAGTGAACCGGCTCACTAAATGAGCGCTTGGTTCATAGGGAGAGGAGTAGGCGACAAGTTCACTTGGCGTGAACGTTGTGGTGAGGAGTGGTTACTATTTTTAGTAACCATGATCTCCATTTGGAGAGTGCGCTCATCAAAATAGAATATACTCTATTTTCGCTCGGAGATATTCCTCTCGCCCATATTCCTCTCGTCTCTCTCGTGAGTGGGGCGACGCTTTGAAGGTTGAGGAGGATTCGGCCAAGAAGAAAGAGATCTCATTTTCCCTTCACTCGACAAGGACCTCTTGGAACCTTGCTAGCACAAGGGGCACCAAGAGAGATAGCGACATCATCTTGTGTGTGACGACAAGGAGAAGATCTACTTTGATCTTTGCTTCCAAGGAAACATCTTCCCATGGTGATGGTATGATTGTTTTCTTATTATCAAGTTGATCTTTTAGCATGCATATCGATCCTATAACCCTAGTTCCGCAAGAAGAAAATTTTATGCGCCATATGCTTTAGGGTTATGCTCCCCCTAGAAGGGGACCCCCCTTATCTTAAGGGGTACTTACAGTGTGTGGGCCATTTAGCAAACATGCCAGAGGTGGCTATCAGTACTTCATTACCTTTACTGATGATTTCAGTAGGTATGGTTATGTCTATCTTATGAGACATAAGAGTGAATCTTTTGACAAGTTCAAAGAGTTCAAAAATGAAGTACAGAATCAGCTAGGGCGAAATATCAAGGCACTTCGTTCTGATCGAGGTGGAGAATACTTGAGTCATACGTTTACTGACTATCTGAAGGAGTGTGGGATTATCTCACAGTTCACTCCGCCAGGAACACCGCAATGGAATGGTGTGTCCGAGAGGAGAAATAGAACGTTACTTGATATGGTTCGTTCTATGATGAGTCAGGCTACTCTTCCATATTCCTTTTGGGGATTTGCACTGGAAACAGCTGCAAAGGTACTAAACCGAGTGCCATCCAAGGCCGTTTCAAAGACGCCATATGAATTATGGTATGGGAAACAGCCGAGCTTGACATTTATCAGGATCTGGGGCTGCGAGGCTTATGTCAAAAAGCTCGCCTCTGGGAAACTAGAGAGCAGATCTGAGAAATGTGTCTTTGTCGGTTACCCTATGGAAACTAAGGGTTATTATTTCTACGATCCCAAAGAGAACAAAGTATTTGTTGCTCGGACGGCCATATTTCTTGAGAAGGAGTTTCTTCTGCAAGAAGCCAGTGGGAGAGAAATAAAGCTGGATGAGAATCCAGAGGAAGGACAAAGTAGTCAAGCACAGTTGGATGAGCCTGAGCCAGTGGATCAGGTTATTGAACAACCTGAGGCTCAGATATCATGGGAACCGCGTAGATCGGGAAGGATCCGTCGTCAGCCTGAGCGCTATGACGGAGTCTACATCATTGATAATGATGAACCCCTTACTTATGCGGATGCGGTCAGTGGACCAGAGTCAGCTAGATGGCTTGAAGCTATGCGAGCCGAGATGGACTCCATGTCAGATAACCAAGTCTGGGATTTGGTTGATCCGCCTCCGGGAGTAATCCCTATAGGCTGTAAATGGATCTTCAAGAAGAAGATTGACATGGATGGTAACGTGGTTACCTATAAAGGCAGGCTAGTAGCGAAAGGTTTCAAACAAATCTACGGGATAGATTATGATGAAACTTTCTCTCCTGTAGCCATGTTCAAGTCTATTCGGATTCTTTTCGCGATAGCAGCATATTACGATTATGAGATCTGGCAGATGGATGTGAAGACGGCTTTCCTTAATGGAAAACTGGATGAGGATGTGTATATGACACAACCTGAAGGTTTCACTAATCCAGCAGATCGTCATAAAATATGCAAGTTAAAAAGGTCCATTTATGGACTTAAACAAGCATCAAGGAGCTGGAATATTCGTTTTGATGAATCAATCTCTGAGTTTGGTTTCATCAAGAACGAAGATGACCCGTGTGTATATAAGTGGTTTAGTGGGAGCGTGATTACATTCCTAGTCCTCTACGTCGATGACATCTTGATCATTGGAAATGATATTCCTGAAATGCATGCGGTTAAGGCATGGCTAAGGAAATGTTTCCAGATGAAAGATTTAGGAGAAGCAGCCTATGTATTAGGTGTGAAGATCTACAGGGATAGATCTAAGAGGCTTCTCGGGCTGTGCCAGAGTACTTACATCGATAAAGACCTGGAGAGATTCCATTTAGAGAATTCTAAAAGAGGATATCTTCCAGTCAGACATGGTCTGAATCTTTCGAAGAGTCAGTGTCCACAAACACAGACTGAGAAAGATGAAATGGACAATACGCCTTATGCTTCGGCTATTGGATCCATTATGTATGCGATGTTGTGTACTCGCCCAGACGTCGCTTACGGGTTAAGCGTGACCAGTCGGTTCCAAAGTAATCCAGGTATGGCGCACTGGATTGCAGTCAAGAACATTTTAAAATATCTGCGGAGGACCAAAGATATGTTCTTGATATATGGTGGTCAGGAAGAACTCAGTATAGAAGGATATACTGACGCTTCGTTCCAGTCGGACCAGGATGATTTCCGATCACAATCAGGCTATGTTTTTAGCTTGAATGGTGGAGTAGTGGTGTGGAAAAGTTTCAAACAGTCAACTGTTGCTGATTCCACAACAGAAGGCGAGTATGTTGTAGCCTCGGAAGCATCCAAGGAGGCAGTGTGGATTCGTAAGTTCGTGAGAGAACTTGGTGTCGTTCCTTCGAGTGCAGATCCTTTGGTTATCTTTTGTGATAACACTGGAGCTATAGCACAAGCAAAGGAACCACGGTCACACCAGAAGTCCAAGCACATACAGAGACGGTTTCACTTGATCCGGGAGATCATTGATCGTGGCGAGATCAAAGTCTGCAAGGTTCATACAGACGACAATCTGGCTGACCCGCTTACCAAGCCTCTGGCGCAGCAGAAGCATGAGAAGCACTGTAATAACATGGGTTTGAGATTTCTCAACCATTAGATTAAGTGCAAGTGGGAGATTGTTGGGGTATGCCCTTAAGGCTAATGTTTGAGGCCTTTGGGATTGTAACAGTATCATGTAATAAACTCTTATGTTTATAAAGGCATGGTTATTATTCAGGTTGTTACCTTGTCTGCTGTAATAAGTGTACTTCTGAATAATGTCTCAGAGCTGTTCAGCTAGGCTGACATGCTATATGTCCTTAGTCGAGATATCTTGGTGAACATGAGACAGCCTTGATATGATTGAGACTAATATGTGTTCTAATCTTATAGGATGCTACGAGCATGGAATAAGATGTAGACTCATGGGTACATTGGATGTACTGGACAGACCCTATTAGGATATTCAATTGCTTGTCACAATGTGAATGATCCTTGAATGCTGCAAGTGGCACATGTCCTTTGACTTGAGATCACTTGTGTTTCTAAATGATGATTGTCATTGTTTTGAGGTAGTTCAATATCATTTGAAACACAATGATTATAGACTATCTTGGATGGTGAGCATGAATCAGGTTAGGACACTAGTGATAGATATAGGATTGCCGTCTCCTTAATTGGAGTGTGATGTTCTAAAGGGCCCCCCTTAAATGAGATGATTGAGAAAGTGTATGGCCATACCCAGGTGACTATGTTCATTTGGTCTAATCATGCTCATCATATTGGAGTCACAAGCTTGACCTGCTTGTCCAATAAGAACATCCAGTGGCAAAGGATACATGTATGCCTTGTGAATGGATTCACACTTGTGCTGTGGTTTGGGTGTAGTCTTGGAAGACTCTTTCCTTTATATCGGGAGACAGTGATGTGTTGCTAGATACCCCTCACTGATCGTGATAACGTGAGTTATCATTACCGACATTTAAAGGAAACCCTCAGGGTCGCACAATTTGATGATATGGCTTACTTGAGTCAGATCGTGTGGACTGAATTGTTTGGGTTCAGTTTAAAGGGATTTAATCTCTGATTGTAAGTGAGATCTGGTCTGATCATGTTTGATTGATTAGGGCTTGAGATCGGTAAGCTTCGATCGAGAGAGATGATGCTAGATCGGTGAGATCAGGAGCATCAGGAGATGAACGGTTAGATCTTGAGCCTTAGGGTTCAATGTGGTCTAGACCAAGTGGCTTGGCTTATTTGAGATCTTGAACCAAATCTAATAGAACCGGTTCACTATGTGAACGTTTGGTTCAATTAGTGAGAAGTTTCGAGCGTTCACTTGGAGTGAACGCATGAGCCATAAACACTTACCATTTGTGGATGGCGGTTTTCTATGTTGAAAACCAAAACGCCTCCATGTGGTAAATGGGGGCTGATCGAACTTCACTTGGCTTCTTGCAATTTTTGCGTGTGAAAGAAGTGGTGGACGAAGGTGTGGAGCTCTCGGCCAAGCTTGATCTCTCATCATCCCCTTCCATTCGACAAGAAAGCTTGGGTGCCTTGCTAGCACAAGGGACGCCAAGGAAGTAAGCGCTCTTCATCTTGTGTGTGAACTTTTGGAGGAGATCTAAGTTGCTCTCTTCTTCCAAGCCGACCTCCAAGGCAATGGCGTTGGTATGAATCTCCTTCTTGATCCAATCAATAGATCTAAGTTGATTATATGAGCATATAAGCGATTGTCTTGATGAAACCCTAGCAAAATGCATGCGCCCCCTGAATTAGGGTTTTTCATCTGCTTGCGCTCCCCCTCGAAGGGGACTCTTCACTAGGCGCCCTTTACTTCCATAATGAAGCAAAGGCACCTCCCTCACCCCATTATGCCCCTAAGCGCCAATGGGGTGAGATTTCTCCCCATTATGCCCTTTTAGCCTCTAATCTCTTCATGACAACTTATTATTGGGCCTCATTGAATAATGAGTTAGCCCAAACTTCATTGCATGGGTTGATTAAGCCATTGGATCTAATCCAATGCAACCCTAATCCAAATGTGACCAATTAAGGTCAATTTCGGGTCAACCTGCCAAAATTGAAGTTTGGCTCCAATAACTTTCTTCCAACTCATCAGGCCCATTGGCGGTGATGAAATCTTCCAAATGGATCCAAGTTATTCAATAACTTGATCCTAAGGCTTATGATTAAAGCAGTGTCAAGAGTCTATTGCGTGTGACCCCATAGGATCCATATGACGATGGCAATTATGTAAACATCACAAGTAGTGAGGGGTATCTAGCAACACATCACTACTACCCATGTCATAGGACTTAAGTCATTATGGCAACAACTCCTAACAAGCAACGAGGATTCCCATTGCATTATAGATCCCTTTGCCTAAACTGATATCCTGCCATTGGATTAGTCTCAAGTTTATCAATCCAATGCATTGGTCATGACTCAACAAGTGTGGCCACACATTCCTGTCATGCACCAATAAGGTGGGGTGCCTCCGAGTGGATATCATGCTTCCAATAAGGAAGGGGCAAATCCTCCTATTGGTCATCCATGTCTCTACATGACTTATGACATGCCCAATGTCAGTCGTTTTGGTCTCCCAATTACGGAGAGACGTAAGACTGTATGAAAGCATACCCATCATCAAATCTAGACGTGAATACCTCAAGTCTAAGGATCAATGCAAACCTCTTGCATGTGAGATTGACTTGTTGACTAGACAAGTCAATCCTCACGGTGGATCACTCTAGTGCATCCAATCTAGTGCATCCAATGCACCTGTATGTCTGCGTTACTGTGCCCCGCACCTAACTAGCCCATACACCACTCTCACATGTACCAAAGCTGTCCCATATCTGCTATGGTACCTTGTCTAGGGATAGCTTATGAGAATGGATCCAATCCAAACTCCTGGGACATTATATATGCAACTCAATACATCAACGCAGGTAGAGAAGTCTGCATAATAACGACCATGCCTTTATAGAGAATAATAATTCTATCAAAGTACATTTAAACAATGCCTGACTATGTCCAAACATTGGTCTGCAGGGCATAAACACCAACACTGGCTACATTCTCATCCGACTAGAACATTCACCACTTGGGAACAATTGTCAAATTCTTTCTTGATGAAGTACTTTCCACCCAGTAAGGTGATTTAATTGAGAAATCAGATCACGGGATTTGCACAGAGGGATGGTTAATCACTTAGTGAGGCATGGGAGCATTTCAATGAGTTACAACGGAAGTGCCCTTACCATGGATTAGAAGATTGGGTTTTAATTCAAACCTTTTATAATGGTTTACTCTATAACACTTGTGTTACTGTTGATGCTGCTGCAGAAGGAGCACTGATGAAGAAAATAGTTGAAGATGCCTACACACTGATTGAAGAGATAGCTTTAAATCACAACTAGTGGACTACTGGGAGAGGAGTGCTATATCGTCCTCCTCATGGTAAGAATGATAGTGATGTTTGGCATTCTGTGGCAGAAAAGGTAGATTCTTTGTGTAATCAATTTGATTCTTTTCAGATGCAAACTGCTGTAGTTTCTTCTATTACTTGTGAAGTATGTGGGAATCATGGGCACTATCTTGAAGAGTGTAAGGTTAATGTTGATCAGGGTGGTGAGAAAGTTAATGCAGTAGGGGTGATGACATGAAAATTTATAGTATATTTTGTGTCATTTGATTGGTCTTTTTGTGTCATATTCATACTCTTTTGCTTGTTTTTAAGCCTTATTTGAGCACACGAATGAATTTCAAGTGTCGAGATGAAGGTACTCGTCAATTTTCATGCAAATAAGAAGAAGTTAATTACACCCTGGGTGTAATGTTTTTTATGACCAGTAATTTTCGGCCCAGATTACACCCCAGGTGTAATATTTATTATAGTCCGTAATTTCTACTCTAAAATGAACAGAAGCAAATTATGGCAGTGTTGTAATAAAAATTACACTACCGTAATTTCTGCTCAAAAATTTACAAAACAAATTACGGGACTACCATAATATTTTTTATAGACCGTAATTTCGACCCATAATTCATAAAACCAAAATACGGCACTGCCATAATCAAAATTATGGTCGTAATTATGAATTTGAACGAGTCTTCCGCAGCCACTCCAAAGCCCAATTTTTGCGATGCAAAATCCAAAGATCCAGGGCACCAATTGAAAAAACCATAAAAAGGGTAGTATTCTATAAAACGAGAAGAAGATTTGAGGAAAAGGAGAATCCAATTTCATCCACAATCGAGGGAGAAATCAGAAAGGGCATCCCTAGGGCATGGCCTCATGCTGAGAGGCATAGAGGCCATCTTAGGCCGCAAAATTTACAAAGAAGCTTCGCCTTGAGGAGGAGAATATACCCCAGAAGTTTCAGAGTGAAAGGAGATCGATCGGAGAAGAAATCGACCAAATTGCATGCGCCTGCATTGTTCACACACGAAATTATGGGCTGTAATTTTCATTACAGCCCTGTATTTAGTAAAATTTCTCTTTCCCTTAGATTTCTGATCAATCTGAACTATGGTTTATTGTAATTTTTCTACCATGTTTGCTTAAACACTTTTTGGGACATGGGGGGTGTAATCCCATTAATTTATAATGACTAGATGATTTTTATTTCGTTAGGGAACTCTTGTGAAGATAATTCTTCTTAAGAGATGATTGCCTTTAATTCTTTTTAGTTTCATATTATCAGCATATTTTAGAGTTTTTGCGATATGGACTGAAAAGTTACTTGCGAGAACTTGGAACCCTAGAATCATGATTTAGGAGCTCATCGTAAGAAATTGGGTTTATTCTTATTTTTGTATTTTAGATGTATATTGCCTTGTCGATAATCTGATCTTGGAAGAATTATTGAATTAAACATGAAGATATTGTAAGAAATTAAATATCAGATCGTTGGAGAAACTTAAGTAGAACATGTGAAAACTAAAGAATGAAAGTATTTAGTTTTCACTTGAGATGATTGACTTAGAATTTGGATGCACAAAAGTGATATTTGAGTTCTTTGTCAATGATTAACTTATCTTTAGCATTGAATAAATCCTATGCGAAAGTGAGGATTGATTCTTTGTAAATTGTCTGCATGAAAGAGAGATGATTTCTTAATGAAGTAAATTATATTTTTGTCATAATAAGAGTGGACTGACGATGTGCTTATTTCCTTCTAGTCATAGAAATTAAGCTGGATGAACCCCTTGTCCCAGTTTCTCTCTCAGATTTTGTGTTCTTCCCGCATTTTACTTACATCAATTTTGACTGCTTAGCTAGTGAGAAAACAACTATTCGGTACTTAACACGTAGGTCTCTGTGGTTCGATATCTTTTTATTACTTAGAAGTATCCATGCACTTGCGAACACAATAAGTTTTTGGCGCCGTTGCCAGGGACCTTGGTTTTGTTAATATCAAAATAGTTGTTAGTATTGCTAGACTAAGTTTTATTTGTTTAGATTTAACTTTGTTTTTTGTTTTTGCAAGTTTTGGATTTTCACAAGTTGTGACAGAACTGTGATTTCTGAAATTTTTGAATTCGCTTGTGTTTTGTGTTTTTGTTTTGACAAAATTTTTTTTTTAAAAAAAATTCTGATTGATTGGTGTTGGATAATCTTTCTATTTCTATTTTGAAAATTTTGAGTTTATTTGATTCTTTTATTTGTTTATACACAAGACTCTTAGATCTTGATAGATTTTATTTCCTATGGACTCTGAGATCACAAATTTTTATAGTTGTGTAGAAAAGCTTTGATTTGAATATATGTCTTTTAATCACAACTCGTGGGCAACTGAAAGAGGTGAGGTCTACATACCACAAGGCAAATATGAAGATGATTCATGGTGCACTCTTGCAGAAAAGCTAGATTCTTTGGCTCATAAATTAGACAGTTGTCTTATGCACCCTGTTATGAGATCTTATTCTTCTATTAGTTGTGATATTTGTGGATGTTTTTGTTGGGAAACCCCGGGGACATTTTACAATTTTCAGAGCCATGGAGATACATTTTACGCAGCGGAAGAATGTCCCCGAAACAGGCTAGTCCCAAAAACCCAGTGAAGATCTCTTGCGAGGGGTTCGACACGATGTGATAGTAAGTACCTT
The DNA here is from genome assembly GCA_027563935.2 of Costus lasius. Lineage (NCBI taxonomy): Eukaryota > Viridiplantae > Streptophyta > Magnoliopsida > Zingiberales > Costaceae > Costus > Costus lasius. The sequence goes on from CM050453.2 coordinate 58,194,233, forward strand.
TAAGCAATTAGAAGCCGATGTCGATGAAGGCGCCCAAGTGTTCGCCCTCTGCAGTCTCGCACACACGGATTCCTCAAGTTTTCTTCTTCCTCGCCCAGTGCTAGCCTCGGGAAGAAGATCCATGCCTTAGGAGAGTCCTCCAAGCAACTTGCGCCACCACCAAGATGTGATGCGCCAAGGAGATGGAAGGAGAAGAGAACGCCGCAAGCCTTCTTGTTCGTTTGCTCCAAGGAAAGGAAAAGGAGAAGCATGCTTGCGCCCTTGATGGAAGAAGGAGAGCTCTAAGCTCTCCAAGCCGTCGCCCTCTAATGCTTCACGCCTCCAAGGAATTAGCATCATCAAGAGAGGGGGCGGCAAGGGCTTATTTATAGGAGCAAGAGGCGGTTAGGGGAGAATGGCAAGTGTTGACAATTAGGGCATGATTCTAGGAGATTATCCAATCAAATATATTGATTAAATCTCCACTCCCATATGCGCCTAAGACTTGCCAAAGCAAGCATCAGCCATATGCGCCCATATCATGCCATATGAGGCATTAATCCCATCCATGCGCCTAGACCTAGTCAAGGCAATATGATGGATTGCCTAATGTGGCTTGGGCGCAAGTCCTAATCCAATTAGGACTCTAATTATGTTAATAATCAGCCCACAATTGTCAAACACAATCCAATCAATTATCTTGTGTGATTTAATCAAATCCAATTTGATTTAATCACCTAGGAGATACCAAACAAGGCATAGGCGCAAAATCTAGTCCAACTAGAATCCCATATGCACCTATCCTATTAATTCATCCCCATTATACCCTTCAAGCCTCATAGCCCTTCAATACAACTTATTAGCAAGCCCAACTAAGCAATGGGCCAAGCCCAAAGTCCATTATGCATGTTAACCAAGCTATTGGATCCAATCCAATTTAACCCATGGTTAAATGAGGCTAACCATGGTTAATTTGATCGATATGCCAAAAATGGAAGTTGGCCCTAATAAGTTTCTTCCATCTCATCAGGCCCATTGGCGCTGATGAAATCTCCCAAATAGATCAGAATTATCCAATAACTCGATCTAAAGGCTACCCGATCAATATGAAAACTCGAGTATCAAGGTGTGCGACCCTGTAGGTTCCTCTAACGCTGGCAGTGCTGACAAAAGGTCATCACAAGCAGTGAGTGGCACCTAGCAGTGCATCGCTGCTACCCAGGTTATTGGAATGGATATCGACATCGACATCCCCATCATCGCAACTAGGTACAGATGCATTACAGTCTCTTTGCCGTACTGATATCCGATTGGACAAGTGTGTCACCACTTGTTTTTCATCCAATCACATGGCTATGACTAAAACAGGTTCTCACCTGGGTATGGCCATACACTCTCAGTCATAGAACCATAAGAGAGCTCCATGGATATCATACTTCCCTAAGGAAGGGGCAAATCCTATGTCTGTCCATTGACCTTCTCATATGGGTCGTGACATGCTTAATGACAACCGTTATGACCTCCCAACTACGGCAAGGTGTTAGGTTGCATCAAAGCAAGTCCCTAACCATATAGAATGGTCAATGACCTCAAGTCAAGGGATCAATGCATCTCCTGTCACTTGTGAGGATAACTCATGACACCAAGTCATAGCCTCACAGCGGGTCTATCCAGTATATCCTCCAATGATATACCCATGTGTCTGCGTTAGCACCACGTGCCTAACCAGCCCACATACCAGTCTCACAAGTACCAGAGCTGTCCCATATCCACTCAGGTACATCGACTAGGGACAATCATTTGAGCACAGATCCAATCTGTCTCCAGGGACATTATCATGTAAGTACACAATCGCAGGTGTAGACAAACAATGATAACGACAATGCCAGAAAGATATATGAATATCAGAGATAAGTAGTACAAAGATGGACCAAAACTAGGTCCTAGGGCATATACACCAACAATCTCCCACTTGCACTAAGACCTAGAGGTTGAGCAACCTCAACCCCATATCTCTAGTACGACCATCATGCTTCTGCTGTGCCAAAGCCTTGGTCAGTGGGTCTGCTAGATTGCTCTCTGTGTCAATTCTGCTAATCTTGACATCACCTCGATCAATGATCTCTTTGATCAGGCGAAATTTCTTGAGCATGTGTTTGGACCTTTGATGAGACCGTGGTTCCTTAGTATGTGCAGTTCCCATTGTTGTCATAGTAGAGCACAATGGGATCCATTGCACTTGGAACCACCTGAAGTTCAGAAGAGAACTTCCTGATCCAAACGGCTTCATTGGCTGCCTCAGAAGCAACCACATACTCAGCTTCGGTTGTAGAATTAGCTATGGTGGATTGCTTGAAGTGTTGGGGAATGCCGGGTGTAATTTTAAATTTTGCAGTCCCAGGACGCAGCAGAAGAAGCATTACACCCGAAACACATTCCTTTCCCAAGGATCCATGCGAGAGAGAAGACACAAGGATGTGTTAGAGATGTACCTCTTTTACTTGTTTAGATGTCGAAGCCATGTTGAAGGCGCCCAAGTGTTCGCCCTCTACAAGTATCCACGCGTCGACTCCTTGATCGTTGCTCCCTTCCACGCTCGGTGCTAGCCTCGGGAGGAGAATCAAGCCTTCACTTCCACTTGCGCCACCTTCAAGAGAAGTTGCGCCAAGGAGGGGATAGGGAAGATGATGCCGCCAAGGACTTCCCTCTTCTTCTTTGCTTGCGCCACCTCCAAGGTGCGCCTATGGCCAAGGGACGATGAGGGCTTGTGACAAGAAGACGCCACCAAGCACAAAGAATCCTTGTGTAAGATCCAAGAATTTTAATTCCTTGTAAGTATTATTCTTGATTTAAATCTTTAACTGTGATATGTTTCTATGTTTTAATTTGGTCAACCCTAGGATGCTATGTTTTAATTTCGTCAACCCTAGGATGGGGGAGAATTTTATCTCTAAAAAAACCTTAAGGGGTTAGTTATAAATTAGTGGCAAAGGGTTAGTGGATATTAATTTAAGTCTTAGTGGATTTTGACTCTAGTAATTAATTAATTAGAGCTTATTGGATGTTAATTAAATCCTTATTGGATTTTCGCTTAAGTGAATAATTAATTATGGGTTATTGGGTTTACACTTAAGTTAGATGAATTTTGGGTTTAAAATTTGAATTAATCAGTAAGTGGGATAATTCATAAACCCTATTCGAATTAATTAGTTAGCGGGTTTGAAAATTTAAAAACAAAAGATCCAAGAGGGGGGGCGGACGGCTAGGGCAAAGAAGTTGGCGTCTTGGGCGATTTCTTGAAGGCTTGGGCGATCTCTTGGAGGCTTGGACGAATTTCCCCTTCTTCCTCTTCCTTTTCCCTTGGCCGGCGTTCTTTGGTGTTTGGTGGCGCTTCTTCTTCCATTGGTGGCGACATTGGTGGAATTTCAAGGCCTTAGACGAGTTTTTGGATCATCTTGGTGTTCACGGTTCAAGATAATAGGTGAGTGGGGTGTCTTATTCGAATTCTATCAATTTGGTTGTGTTAGATGATACATTTGGTTGATTGGAAATTTTATCATGCTAAAAACCGAAACTCAAGACTTCACTATGTTGAAAACCGAAATTTTGCAAAGGTGTATCTATCATGAAAACCGAAATTTTGCAAAGGTGTATCTATCATGAAAACCGAAATTTTGCAAAGGTGTATCTATCATGAAAACCGAAATTTTGCAAAGGTGTATCTATCATGAAAACCGAAATTTTGCAAAGGTGTATCTATTAGGAAAACCGAAATTCTGCAACATGAAATTTAAGGTATTCTTATATGGAGTTTAGGTAGCCTTAAATTAGTGATTTTTGAGCATGAAAATCTTATTAACTAGGATTTTAAATTGTAAGTAGATAATATACTAAGAAACCTTGGACTACATGTGGTATTATTGGAATTTTATGGATGCCTGATAAATGCTAAAAATGTCATAGGATTCATGATTGTTTCCCTATGTGCAGCATGTTATATATTTATGGCCATGTATCTTTGTTTGAGAAACTTGGGTGATAATTTAGCAAGGTTAAACCAAACTGATCAGCATGAAACCTAAGGACTCTACAAAACATTATATGATTATGTGGTTTCAAATGTTATGTGTCGTGGTCTGTGTACCCATTATGGTTAGGACTAAGGCTAAGTGTAACTGTGTACTCAAGGGATAGTCTGTATGTGACAAGTTAAGGGTTTGAGATTTCAGCCCTGTGTATTGTGATATGTGAGGGGTTGATGTTTCAGCCGCCTGTTGTGATTATTGTGATAAAAATGACTATCCTAGAGTTTGGTCAACACTTAGGAGTCCACTTTTGTGAAATAAGATATAAGATGTGTCTAGTGGTTGTCCAGATAAGGAACCCTTTGGGAGAACGAGTGATTGATGCAAAGTGCTATGTCTTGGTCGGACAGGGGCCACCTCTTGATATTATCACTCTTAGACTTTTAGATTTTTGTGTTATGGGGTGGTGTAGATCAAGGTATCACATCTTGACCGGATGGGGATTACCTCTTGAGTCTACACACTGTCCATGTTTGTGTTGCATGTGATTTGCAGGCTTCTCCCAGTGCTTAGGCCAGAGCCGGGTTGGACCATAGTGGTCACTCTTGATTTATGCTGGACAACGACTAAGTGGTTGGTGTGTTTAGTTGGTTTAGAGTATGGCTCTAGAACTTTGGTTACTCTGGTGTGATATTTGTGTGATGCCTATACATCTAATTATTTATATGAGTTCTGTTCTTGATTTTCTGATTCTTTATTTTAGTTATATGTTGACATAACGTTCTGCTAAAGATTTTTAAAACAATCTGCATGTATCTTTGAGTGTATGTTATGGATGGTTGAGTGAGACTATCTACTCACTGGGCTGTGTAGCTCACCCCTCAATATTTTCAGGTGTAGAACAGGGGCGCACTACCTGAGTTAGCGTTTTATATGGGACTTGTGTTGATATGGATATTATGCTGGTTTGATGTATAAAACTTTTGTGCTTAGTTAACTGGGGCCGGTTGTGGCTAAACTTTGTGAACCAGTGTTGCCGGTTGTGGCATTTTTGAGATTTTGATTTTTGTGTCACCGAGGGCTTTGGCCTGTTTTCGGTGTTTGGATCATTGATGTTAGTTCCATGAGTTTATAAAATCGATATTGTGGCTTTGCTTCGAATTTCGATTTGATTCGTATTTTGCGATCCGATTTGATATAAATGTGAACTTGCATATGTCTAGTGCAAGTATTGCCTGGTGGCAGGTACCCTTACGTGATTTATGGATTTTACGGATTTTATGTGGTTTTGATATAACTGTTGACTTGCATATGTCTAGTGCAAGTATTGCGTGGTGGCAGGTACATTTATGAAATTGTGTTTCGTGGATTTTCGATGTGTGGATTCTCGAAAATTTTCAGATCGACTTTTCCTGAACTTGGTTTTACTTAGCATGTGCATCGATCTTGTATGATAACATCCTGTTCCTTTGTGAATTGTGTTGCTTGTTTGGGGTTAAGATAACGGGATGTGACACCTTGCGCCAAAGAAGAGAGGAAGAGGAAGAACTTGCGGCTCCAAGGAAGAAGTTTGCACCACCTTGTTGTCGCCCTATGCTTTGCTCTCTCTCCCTTCTATGTGTGTTCACGCCTCCTTAAAGTCCAACCATGGAAGGGGCGGTAAGGGGTCCTATAAATAGGACAAGAGGCGGCAAGGCAATGGCTAAGATCATGCCAAGTGGGCGGCTAGGATAAAGGGGTCTTGAGGTAAGGAAAGTCTCCAAGACTTTACCATAAACCTCATTCAACCTATCCTAATTTGCCCAATGGCCATATCAGCCCAAGACATGCCTTAGATGCATGCATTCCATCCAAGGGAAGGGCAAGGCGCAACAAGCATGAGGAGTTTCGGCTAGGGTAAGAATTTTGAGAGAAACTAGGGTTTTAGGTAAGGTAAGTCTCCAAGACATTACCATATACCTTACCCTAGTATCCATATGCGCCCAAGCTCTTTCCAAAAGAGCCATCAAGCCATATCAGCCCCAAGACTTACCTTAGAGGCAAGTATTCCTTCCAAGGAAGAAGGGCTAGGCGCCCTTTACTTCCATAATGAAGCAAAGGCGCCTCCCTCACCCCATTATGCCCCTAGGCGCCAATGGGGTGAGATTTCTCCCCATTATACCCTTTTAAGCTAATTCCTCTTCATGACAACTAATTATTGGGCCTCATTGGATAATGAGCTAGCCCAAACTTCATGGCATGGGTTGATTAAGCCATTGGATCTAATCCAATGCAACCCTAATCCAATTGTGACCAATCTAGGTCAATTTTGGGTCAACCTGCCAAAAATGAAGTTTGGCTCCAATAACTTTCTTCCAACTCATCAGGCCCATTGGCGCTGATGAAATCTTCCAAATGGATCCAAGTTATCCAATAACTTGATCCTAAGGCTTCTGATTAAAGCAATGTCAAGAGTCTATTGCGTGTGACCCCGTAGGATCCATATGACGATGGCAATGATGTAAACATCATAAGTAGTGAGGGGTATCTAGCAACACATCACTACTACCCATGTCATAGGACTTAAGTCATTATAGCAACAACTCCTAACAAGCAACGAGGATTCCTATTGCATTACAGATCCTTTTGCCTAAGCTGATATCCTGCCATTGGATTAGTCTCAAGTTTATTATCCAATGCATTGGTCATGACTCAACAAGTGTGGCCACACTTTCCTGTCATGCACCAATAAGGTGGGGCGCCCGTAGGTGGATATCATGCTTCCTCAGAAGGAAGGGGCAAATCCTACTATTGGTCTTCCATGTCTCTACGTGACTTATGACATGCCCAATGACAGTCGTTTTGATCTCCCAATTACGGAGAGACGTTAGACTGTATTAAAGCATACCCTTCATCAAGTCTAGACATGAATACCTCAAGTCTAAGGATCAATGCAAACCTCTTGCATATGAGATTGACTTGTTGACTAGATAAGTCAATCCTCACGGTGGATCACTCCAGTGCATCCAATACACCTGTATGTCTGCGTTACTGTGCCCCGCACCTAACCAGCCCATACACCAGTCTCATATGTACCAAAGTTGTCCCATATCTGCTAAGGTACCTTGTCTGGGGATAGCTTATGAGAATGGATCCAATCCAAACTCCTGGGACATTATTTATGCAACTCAATACATCAACGCAGGTAGAGTAGTCTGCATAATAACGACCATGCCTATATAAGGAGTAATAGTTCTATCAAAGTACATTCAAACAATGCCTGACCATGTCCATACATTGGTCTTTAGGGCATATACACCAACAATCTCCCACTTGCACTAAGACCAAGGACAACTGATGTTTAGTCAGTTCCAATGTCTCTAGTATGACCCATTTAGCTTCCGCTGCGCCAGAGGCTAGATCAGTGGGTTTTTCCAGATTGCTATCTGTGTTTATTTTATCAAATTTGATCATCATCCTTATCCATGATCTCTAAGATCAGATGATATGCTGCAGTACATACTTGAGCATTAAGTTCCTTCTCTCATGCTATGGTCCCAGTAAGGACTACACTGGACCATTAAGCACTATGAACTAGATCAAGTTCAAATGAATGAAGCTGCCTCCTTGGCTGCCACAAGGAGCTGCAATGTACTCAGCCTTATTTGTAGAACCTTGCCACTTTGGTTTGTATAATGCTTTTTCAGCACACAACACCATAACAAGGCAAAGCGCAAATCCTGGCTGTGATCAATAGTCATTAGATTGGAACGAAGTGTCAGTGTACCCCAGTACACAAAATTCTTTCCTGTCTATCATAGACTAGACTCCAATCCTTTATACTTCCCAAGTATATGTATAAGGATTGCTTTCACAGCTATCTAGTGTCAAATACTAAGATATGATTGAAACTTGCTGGCTATGCTCCAAGCATTTGCCAGAAATAGTCTTCAAAACATGATCCATCCTACATATCAGGACTTTGAACCCATGTTAATACTCTCCAGCTGTGCCATAGGACACAACTTCTTTGAGAAACTCAGACCATATCTTCCTGGAAGGTATCAATATTTGGAATCATCCAATATAATCCTCTCCAGAAACTCTTGGATGAACATAGATTGACTAAAGGGCAATGACTTTCTTGGATTTCTATAGATCCTCATGCCTAGGATGTAGGCATCATTCCCTAGATCATTCTTCTCGAAATACATATCAAACTTTTTCTTCACCATGTGAAGAGCTGAGATGTCATTCCATGTGAGGAGAATTATCATCAATCATCTAGACAAGAAATACTATTAAGGTGCTCCCACTGATCTTCTTATAAACACAGGCTTTTCAACCATGCTTGTATAACATCATGCATATCTATATGGCCTTGATATGAAAACCTTCTGGCTACTTCCCTATAGATATCTTTTCAGATGTCCTTGTAAGAAGAGCAGTTATCGTAACAAGATGCCATAATTGATCATGCAATTACAACAAGCAGATCCCTAATGGACTTAAAGCTCAGCTATTGGTGAAAATTTCATTATTATCCACCCAGTGGATTTGCCAGAAATTATTGTTCACTAGCTTGTCTTTTAAGATAACAATGTTATCTTCCATGTCTATCTTCGTAGAAGATTTATTATAGCCTGTGGGATTTACCCTTTTTGGCAGCTTATCCAAGTCCCAGACTTGATTAGCAGACATGGAGTCCATTATGGTTTTCATGGCCCTTAGCCATTTCTTGGAATCTAGTCCACCGACTGCTTCCATTTCCTCATAAGTCTTAGGTTCATGGTTGATGAAAAATTCGTCATGCCTAGCATATCGAATCGATCCAGACTTATGTTATTCTTGTGTTACTTGAACCTCAGGTTGACTTTCAACCTGTATGTGAGATCTTGCTCTCCATGTGTGTCTAATTATATTGTGGTTGATTCTGGACCTTGTCCAAATCAAATCTACTCCCACTAGCTTCTTTCAAAAGAAATACTTTCTCAAGAGAGACAGCATTTTGAGCAACAAATGTTTTGTTCTCCATGGGATAGAATTAGCACTCTATAGTGCACCACACATACTTTTGAATTACTACACATTACATTCCCAATTCCATTGAAGAAATGGGATATTTGCAGTTCTCAACTCAAAAGCTAACTTAGACATTTTCTTATGGAGTAGCAGTACATCTGTTTGCATGGCAACATAGTAGTATATTTGCATGACTTATTCAAAGTTGGAACCACATCTAATGTGTTCCTTTTCTTTCTTTGAAATTTACCACACAGTGGTGTACTAAGAAAGTTGTGAGATCACTCCACACTTCTTAGGAAGGTCATCAAATTCTCCACTAATCATCTTGATCCAATCAAGGTGCTTTAATAGATCCTTCAATTTGACTCAATACTTAATTTGTGAACTTCTTGGAATTTTTGAAAGTTCTTGGGTTCCGTAAGGCATACCCACACTCAATGAAGTATATATAACTCCTCTTACTGCTTGCTTGCATAGGTCCACTTACATCATTGTGTAATAGATCCAACAAGTCACTACTCCTTTCCACCCTTTTGGTGAAAGCAGCATCTGTCATATTGTTCCTTTGAACTAGGCTCACATGTATCATAATCCTGAAAGGACAATGATCCCAATAGTCCATGGACTTTTGGATGTGACCATTGTTCTATGGTTCAAGAGACAATGCTATAAGAGGAAGTTTATTGAATCATTAGATCTGATCTTGTGTCACATATAGAACCACAAACTATTGTCAATTGTATCACTTCAATAGAACATCTCAGATTAAAGAAAAATATTATTTATTATTTCAAACTGAAGTCCTTTCCAAAAGGAATGATGTTCTAATACATAAGCTGATACAATAATAGCAAAGTTCTATATAAAGTCTTCAAGGCAGTGAGATGATATCAACAGCAGCATCCAATGCTCCGTCCCTGACCCGAGAGTCGATCCCATCAAGCCTCTTCGTCCTACTTCTTTTGAGCTCCTGCACATGTAAAACATATGTGAGCCTCACATACGGTACCCAGTACCCATGAATAAGAAGTAGACAAAAGACCTCGATAACACAATACCTGAAGCGGATGGATTACATCCCTTCTTCTTTGCCATGCTCTTCTTGGCCATCAATCCTCTTCGAAATACCCATGCATTCCCAGTCTTCCGAAGTATTAGCTTCGAAGATACAGAACCATGGTCTTTCTCAGATTCAGGCACACATTCTGAAGATCCAATAGAACTCTCCTGATCATTGTCTATAGAGCATGGTGTGAAGAGACCTTTGAGATGTATGATTATATCATAGATCCCCATCTCATCACATTCAACCTTGACCTCCGGGGTCATGCACTCTAAGACAAGAGTAGTGTACTGTTCGTTATCTTCACAATGTTCAAGATAGACATTCCACTCCCAGTCATTAGTGAAATACACACTGGGCTGGGATGGAGGTCTTTCAAGAAGATGCACCTTATGTTCTTGTTCCAGTATCTTGGACAAAGTCTTGAACCATTTTGTCCAATTTGTCCCATCCAGTTTATGTTTATAAAGTTTCAATCTTAGATCAGGAGATGCCTTCTACAATAAGCAAATAAGTAAAATAAGTACTATGATAAAGCATTTAACAAGGACTTTAAATTAAATGCTATGCTCCCACTATTTCCAAAACAAGTTGAGGACTCTCAAACTCAACATAGAAATGAGTGAGTAGGATCCTAATTTCACATGAGGTCTCCGCGACTCACGAGGGTGAGTTGAGATGCACAGAGAGTCTCATGCTTCCTTAGGTAGGCATGCCTGCCAATTGTGCCGCGCACAATTCCTCTTAGTTAAGACAGACTAGGCGCCCTGTGTCCAGCGAGGGCTGGATACAACACAGAACCCTATCCTCTCAACAGCTGCCTCTAGTGATTCATCATGTCAGTGACATATGAAAAACTAGTCAAGTCTGGTCCTAACCGTTATGCCCAGGGCGAACGAATTTCCTTGCGAAGGCATGCCCAGGTTAAAACTGGACTGGGGAAATCATTGTCACCACACACCTCCTAAAGATAAGTGAGTGTGTCCCACGAGGGTGGGAAACAGTTCACAACATCACCGATCGATAGTTTGATGAGGGCTACGCGTTAGAAGGCTATTGACTTGATATTTTAATGAGAGTTTTGCATGTTCGTTTTATTCTTTTCTAGCATGCATCTTTCCTATGGTTATGGCAGCAAGGAAAAACATCACAGGCATGCTATGGACAAAATAATAAACCATCACAGGCATGCTATTTTTGGTCGATATGGTCATAGCCCTTTTCATACACATAACTTGTCACGAGCCATGTGACATGTTATTGTGCATCCAAGGGTTGCGAGTCCCTAAAGCAGATCGGCCCATGCCAGAAGCCGAAAGCATGTGTCCTCCCTTCAGCCGCAAGTCCATCACCATGCTTCCAAAGCTGGCGCCCAATTCTGACTCCGATTGAAGAAGACTCCTTGTTGTCAAGATGAAGCCTTAACCTATCATATAACTCTACATCTATTCTAAACAAGATGAAAAATTCTTTTACAACAAGATAGGGAGAGAACCACACACAGGTGGAAAAAGATTTTTACAAGCATTCATCACAAGTGGAAACATGCTTCCACATCACAACACAGGAGGGCACTCGCTATGACCATATCAACCCAATCAAGTGGGGCGCATGTAAAATTTGAAAATCCGGAAAAATCAAATTTTAGCACCTTATGCGCCAATATCATCCAACGCACTCTCTTAACCAATTCCATGCCAAAATTTAGATCAAGTTCCATGATGATTTCATAGACCCTATCGGCTGGCAGTTTTGTCAGATCAAGAGACCCGGCCAGTCCGAAGACACAATGCCGGTCATACTTGATAAAACTTACGTGCGCCTTTGGTCTTAAATCAAGCATAAACACAATCCAAGTTTCGGCCATAGAGTTGAGAAGAGAAGATTGGATGAAAACGCTTTCTATGTGAAACGTGCATGGATAGAAGAAAAATTTTCAAAAATTTTTCACACAAGCAAACGTACACCTTGTGTTTCTCGCAAGTTGCTCTGATACCACTGTTGGGGAATGCCGGGTGTAATTTTAAAATTTTGCAGTCCTAGGACGCAGCGGAAGAAGCATTACACCCGAAACACATTCCTTTCCCAAGGATCCATGCGAGAGAGAAGACACAAGGATGTGTTAGAGATGTACCTCTTTTACTTGTTTAGATGTCGAAGCCATGTTGAAGGCGCCCAAGTGTTCGCCCTCTACAAGTATCAACGCGTCAAGTCCTTGATCGTTGCTCCCTTCCACGCTCGGTGCTAGCCTCGGGAGGAGAATCAAGCCTTCACTTCCACTTGCGCCACCTTCAAGAGAAGTTGCGCCAAGGAGGGGATAGGGAAGATGATGCCGCCAAGGACTTCCCTCTTCTTCTTTGCTTGCGCCACCTCCAAGGTGCACCTATGGCCAAGGGACGATGAGGGCTTGTGACAAGAAGACGCCACCAAGCACAAAGAATCCTTGCGCCAAAGAAGAGAGGAAGAGGAAGAACTTGCGGCTCCAAGGAAGAAGTTTGCACCACCTTGTTGTCGCCCTATGCTTTGCTCTCTCTCCCTTCTATGTGTGTTCACGCCTCCTTAAAGTCCAACCATGGAAGGGGCGGTAAGGGGTCCTATAAATAGGACAAGAGGCGGCAAGGCAATGGCTAGGATCATGCCAAGTGGGCGGCTAGGATAAAGGGGTCTTGAGGTAAGGAAAGTCTCCAAGACTTTACCATAAACCTCATTCAACCTATCCTAATTTGCCCAATGGCCATATCAGCCCAAGACATGCCTTAGATGCATGCATTCCATCCAAGGGAAGGGCAAGGCGCAACAAGCATGAGGAGTTTCGGCTAGGGTAAGAATTTTGAGAGAAACTAGGGTTTTAGGTAAGGTAAGTCTCCAAGACATTACCATATACCTTACCCTAGTATCCATATGCGCCCAAGCTCTTTCCAAAAGAGCCATCAAGCCATATCAGCCCCAAGACTTACCTTAGAGGCAAGTATTCCTTCCAAGGAAGAAGGGCTTGTTGGGGTATGCCCTTCAGGCTAATGTTTGTGGCCTTGGGATTGTATCAGTATCATGTAATAAACTCTTGTGTTTATAAAGGCATGGTTATTATTCAGGTTGTTACCTTGTCTGCTGTAATAAGTGTACTACTGAATAATGTCTCAAATCTGTTCAGCTAGGCTGACATGCTAAATGTCCTTAGTCGATATATCTTGGTGAACATGAGACAGCCTTGATATGATTGAGACTAATATGTATTCTAATCTTATAGGATGCTTCGAGCATGGAATAAGATGTAGACTCATGGGTACATTGGATGTACTGGACAGACCCTACTAGGATATTCAATTGCTTGTCACAATGTGAATAATCCTTGTATGCTACAAGTGGCACATGTCCTTTGACTTGAGATCACTTGTGTTCCTAAATGATGAATGTCATTGTTTTGAGGTAGTTCAATATCATTTGAAATATAATGGTTATAGACTATCTTGGATAATGATCATGAGTCAGGTTAGGACACTAGTGATAGATAAAGGATTGCCGTCTCCTTGTTTAAGGAGTGTGATGTTCTAAGGCCCCCCCTATATGAGATGATTGAGAAAGTGTATGGCCATACCCAGATGACTATGTTCATCTGATTTAATCATGCTCATCGTATTGGAGTCACAAGCTTGACACGCTTGTCCAATAAGAACATCCAGTGGCAAAGGATACATGTATGCCTTGTGAAGTGGATTCACACTTGTGCTATGGTTTGGGTGTAGTCTTGGAAGACTCTTTCCTTTATATCGGGAGACAGTGATGTGTTGCTAGATACCCCTCACTGATCGTGATAATGTAAGTTATTGTTACCGACATTTAAAGGAAACCCTTAGGGTCGCACAATTTGATGATATGGCTTACTTGAGTCAGATCGTGTGGACTGAATTGTTTGGGTTCAGTTTAAAGGGATTTAATCTCTGATTGTAAGTGAGATCTGGTCTGATCATGTTTGATTGATTAGGGCTTGAGATCGGTAAGCTTCGATCGAGAGAGATGATGCTAGATCGGTGAGATCAAGAGCATCATGAGATGAACGGTTAGATTGAAAACCTTAGGGTTTAGTTGATCTAGACCGATTGGCTTGGGCTGGCTTGGTTTGGCCTTTGGACCGAACACATTTACTTTGAACCGGTTCAAGAGCTTGAACGTATGGTTCATTGTTTTGGCGTTTTGATCGATTTAGTGATCATGAACGCATGGCTTAATGGATTTTCCAATTTTGGAAAGTCATTTAGCGCATGTTCCCTTGAACGCCAAATGACTTGAACGCTCCATTCAACTCTCGTCTCCTTGCTCTTGCTTGACGAGACTTTGGCGTGGAGAAGGCGAGGTCTTGGTGGAGGTTCGGCAAGCCTAGACATCATCTCTCATTTCCTTACCATACGAGAGGGACCCTTGAAGGACCTTGCTAGCACAAGGATCTCCAAGGAGCAAGCACATCATCTTGTGTGCGTCAACTAGGGAGAAGATCCCTTTCGATCTTTCTCTTCCAAGTCGCCATCTTCCTCATGGCTTTGGTATGGATCTAAACTTCATCAAGTTGATCATATTATCTTGCTAAGAGCCATGAAAAACCCTTGCTTCCGCTTGCAATTTTTATGCGCCACCCTTAAGGGTTTTTCGCCCCCCTCTTGAAAGGGGTTTCATCTGCTTGCGCTCCCCCTTGAAGGGGACTCTTCAATTGGTATCAGAGCATGCGGTTCAAGCATGTAATATGATTGCTTGGTATATTTTGTGATCCTTGGTTGCGCATTTACATGTATGCTTAGATCTTGTTGACATGCGAAACTTACATGTTATTTCTTCATGCGAAAGTAAGATGTTTACCTTATGTTGGCGCATGTTGTTTGTTCATCTTGTCGCATGTCTTGTGTTGGCGCTTAGTTCATGTTATTTTATCAAAAACCTAACATGCGCGCCTATGACTAGATCTAAGTGGCGCCTACTATAAACCCTTAGATGGGTTGATGGGGTTGAAGTCACCTCTAGGTTAGATCCAATAGTCTGATCAGACCATCTGACAGCCGAGATGGATCGACCAGATGGCACCTGTGCGCAAGCACGAGGTGGCTATAGGTCGATTGCATCTTAGGCGTGTAGCGAGGTCTGGTTGAGACAACCATTGAACACACATGAGTTAGGCCTGGGATCACACCCGCTTGCCAGACCTCATGAGGGTTGTTCAGCCCTTGGCGCATGCATGGTTGACCATTAGGTCAACTCGAGTCAGTAAGGACTTGGTGCATGCAAGGGGCAGAGGATCTGACTAGATGAATGAGTGGATCCCTATCAATGGACCATTGTAAGGTTGTAGGGCACATAAGAAAATTAAAATTGATGCCAATGGGGTTTTCAAAATTTATTTTCTTTTAATTGGATCACATGTTGTTTGATGCCTATGCTTGTTTATTTATTCTTATGTGGGCTGCCCATGTTAAATGTGTGCTGTGCTGGGGCCTGCGTGCCTGGAATTAAACCTGTAAATTAATATTATTGTGATCTGTGAATCACTTTTTAATTAATTTATTGTATAATTGACCTGCGAGTCAAACTTGTCTAGATAGATCAAAATGTATTTTGATTAGACAAGAGCACAAAGGCACACATCCCAGAGGGGCATTCAGCTGGTGGCGCACCTGAGGTGCTCTTGGCGCAAGGGCCCTGGGTTGGACCAGATGAGATGCTAAAGACCCAAGAAGAGCAAGTGAAGACTTAAGTATCTTAAGGTCTTACTTAGGCTATGGGCTTTTACCACATAAGATGCATGCTTTCTTTTATTGTTTAAATAAGTAGAACAGCATGATTTATTTATCTTCTGCTATAGCCATAGGATTTGCCTGATAGTAAGAAGATAAAAGACCGTTAAAATCCAAACGCTAAAATATCAAGCACGTAATGCCTTCTGACGCGAAACCTCACTGTTCTGACTATCGTTGGAGCCGTGTTGTACCCACTCAGTGGGCACGTCCATCTATCTTCAGACAGTGCGGGATTTCACCTGCGTGTTACAGAGAAGGGATTTATCGCTTCTCGTTGCTCAGCATAGCACGTGGTGGTCCAGGGAGTAGGTCGGGTCAGCTTGACCATGTAGGCTACATATGTGGCGCATATGGTAGCGCATGGAGGCAGCCATCTGAGGGATCAGAGACTGTGTTGTACCAACTCAGTTGGCACAGTCTGCTGGATTGCCCAGGTGAAGGGGAATCGCACGGGTTGGCGATTGGCTGGGACAGCCTACCAGAAATTAGTGCTTGTCATCTCTGTGCATCTTATCTCGCCTGAGCGGGACGCGGAGACCAAGTATGAAATCTGGATCCCATCTCACTAAAAGAGTTCCACTCTTTCGGGCTATTTTGCTGGATTTTTCAGCCAGATAAAATAGTGAGAAAAAGAATCTTTCTTAAGTCCTGGATTGATTCTATACATTGATACTGACCTTGCTGTTCTTGCATTGTTGTAGATTCCTGCAGCAACGAACACCATGAGCTTCAATGTGCGATCCCTACTGGAAAGGGAGAAGTTTGCTGGGCCAAACTTCTCAGACTGGTTCGGACACCTTAAGATCGTTCTTAAGGCAGAGAGGAAACTGTATGTCCTCGAGACGGCTGTGCCGCCTCAACCCGCTGCGAACGCCGCAAGGGCGGTTCGTGATGCTTATGAAAAGCACGTCAATGATAGCATTGATGTCGCTTGCCTGATGCTAGCGTCTATGACGCCACCGCTGCAGCGTCAGCATGAGGATATGTCGGCTATAGAAATTATAGCGAACCTCAAGATGCTGTATGCTGCACAGGCGAGGACAGAACGCTATAATCTGACAAAGCTTTTCTTTCAGAGCAAACTGGCTGAAGGGAGCCCAGTGGGAGCTCACGTGCTCAAGATGATTGGGCACAAGGAGGCTCTGGAGAAACTGGGGCATACCATCAACCAGGAGCTTGCTGTAGACATTATTCTGCAGTCTCTCCCGCCCTCTTTCGATGCGTTCATTATTAATTTTAATATGAACAAGATCGATTGTACTCCGGCAGAGCTGCTGAATATGCTCTTGACAACTGAGGAGACTCTGAAGGGAAAGCCTTCAACCTCTGTCTTAATGGTTCCTTCTAGGAACAAGAAGAAGGGGAAGAAGGGCAAAGCCCCTGTCAAGAACTACAGTAAGGCTCTGAAACAAAAGGTTAAGCGGTCGAAGGACAACAGGTGTTTCCACTGTGGCCAGCTGGGTCACTGGAAAAAGGACTGTAAAGCGCTCCAAGGAGATAAGAGGGGAAGCATCGCTTCTGGCTCAGGTATATATGTGACTGAGGTCATGTTATCTTCTTCTTCTATTTCATGGGTGTTGGACACTGCATGTGGAGTTCACATTTGTTCAAATGTGCAGGAACTCAAGAGAAGAAGGCAGGTGGGACAGCATGAGGTAGACCTACGCGTTGGAAACGGGGCACGGGTTGCTGCTGTTGCTGTAGGAGACTATTTCATTTCTTTACCATCTGGCATTGTACGGGAATTAAACAATTGTTATTTTGTACCTAGTATAACCAAGAATATTATCTCTATTCCTGCTCTTGTCAGGAAAGGATTTGCCTTTGAATGCAATATTTCAAAGTGTGTACTTTCTCTTGATAATATTGTTTATGCTACTGGTTCAATTAACAATGGGTTATTCATGTTGGACATGGAATATTCTATACAAAACATTGATAATAAGAAAGCCAAGTATGCTGAAGACAGCACCTTGTTATGGCATAGTCGTTTAGGCCATATCAACAAGAAGCGCATTAAGCGGTTGCATGATCATGGACTGCTGGGATCATTCTCCTATGAGGAAATTGATACATGCAAAGCTTGTTTGATGGGTAAAATGACGAAGTCACCTTTTCCTAACAAAGGTCAAAGGGCTTCAGGTTTACTTAACCTTATACACAGTGATGTGTGTGGGCCGTTTAGTAAACATGCCAGAGGTGGCTATCAGTACTTCATTACATTTACTGATGATTTCAGTAGATATGGTTATGTCTATCTAATGAGACATAAGAGTGAATCCTTTGACAAGTTCAAAGAGTTCAAGAATGAAGTACAGAATCAGCTAGGCCGAAATATCAAGGCACTTCGTTCTAATCGAGGTGGAGAATACCTGAGTCATGCGTTTACTGACTATCTGAAGGAGTGTGGGATTATCTCACAGCTCACTCCGCCAGGAACACCGCAATGGAATGGTGTGTCCGAGAGGAGAAATAGAACGTTACTTGATATGGTTCGTTCTATGATGAGTTAGGCTACTCTTCCATATTCCTTTTGGGGATTTGCACTGGAAACAGCTGCAAAGGTACTAAACCGAGTGCCATCCAAGGCCGTTTCAAAGACGCCATATGAATTATGGTATGGGAAACAGCCGAGCTTGACATTTATCAGGATCTGGGGTTGCGAGGCTTATGTCAAAAAGCTCGCCTCTGGGAAACTGGAGAACAGATCTGAGAAATGCGTCTTTGTCGGTTACCCTAAGGAAACTAAGGGTTATTATTTCTACGATCCCAAAGAGAACAAAGTATTTGTTGCTCGGACGGCCATATTTCTTGAGAAGGAGTTTCTTCTGCAAGAAGCCAGTGGGAGAGAAATAAAGCTGGATGAGAATCCAGAGGAAGGACAAAGTAGTCAAGCACAGTTGGATGAGCCTGAGCCGGTGGATCAGGTTATTGAACAACCTGAGGCTCAGATATCACGGGAACCGCGAAGATCGGGAAGGATCCGTCGTCAGCCTGAGCGCTATGACGGAGTCTACATCATTGATAATGATGAACCCCTTACTTATGCGGATGCGGTCAGTGGACCGGAGTCAGCTAGATGGCTTGAAGCTATGCGAGCCGAGATGGACTCCATGTCAGATAACCAAGTCTGGGATTTGGTTGATCCGCCTCCGGGAGTAATCCCTATAGGCTGTAAATGGATCTTCAAGAAGAAGATTGACATGGATGGTAACGTGGTTACCTATAAAGGCAGGCTAGTTGCGAAAGGTTTCAAACAAATCTACGGGATAGATTATGATGAAACTTTCTCTCCTGTAGCCATGTTCAAGTCTATTCGGATTCTTTTCGCGATAGCAGCATATTACGATTATGAGATCTGGCAGATGGATGTGAAAATAGCTTTCCTTAATGGAAATCTGGATGAGGATGTGTATATGACACAACCTGAAGGTTTCACTAATCCATCAGATCGTCATAAAATATGCAAACTAAAGAAGTCCATTTATGGACTGAAACAAGCATCTAGAAGCTGGAATATTCGTTTTGATGAATCAATCTCTGAGTTTGGTTTCATCAAGAACGAAGATGACCCGTGTGTATATAAGAGGTTTAGTGGGAGCGTGATTACATTCCTAGTCCTCTACGTCGATGACATCTTGATCATTGGAAATGATATTCCAGAAATGCATGCGGTTAAGGCATGGCTAAGGAAATGTTTCCAGATGAAAGATTTAGGAGAAGCAGCCTATGTATTAGGTGTGAAGATCTACAGGGATAGATCTAAGAGGCTTCTCGGGCTATGCCAGAGTACTTACATCGATAAAGTCCTGGAGAGATTCCATTTAGAGAATTCTAAAAGAGGATATCTTCCAGTCAGACATGGTCTGAATCTTTCGAAGAGTCAGTGTCCGCAAACACAGACTGAGAAAGATGAAATGGACAATACGCCTTATGCTTCGGCTATTGGATCCATTATGTATGCAATGTTGTGTACTCGCCCAGACGTCTCTTACGGGTTAAGCGTGACCAGTCGGTTCCAAAGTAATCCAGGTATGGCGCACTGGATTGCAGTCAATACATTATAAAATATCTGCGGAGGACCAAAGATATGTTCTTGATATATGGTGGTCAGGAAGAACTCAGTATAGAAGGATATACTGACTCTTCGTTCCAGTCGGACCAGGATGATTTCCGATCGCAATCAGGCTATGTTTTTAGCTTGAATGGTGGAGCGGTGGTGTGGAAAAGTTTCAAACAGTCAACTGTTGCTGATTCCACAACAGAAGCCGAGTATGTTGCAGCCTCGGAAGCATCCAAGGAGGCAGTGTGGATTCGTAAGTTCGTGAGAGAACTTGGTGTTGTTCCTTCGAGTGTCGATCCTTTGGTTATCTTCTGTGATAACACTGGAGCCATCGCACAAGCAAAGGAACCACGGTCGCACCAGAAGTCCAAGCACATACAGAGACGATTTCACTTGATCCGGGAGATCATAGATCGTGGCGAGATCAAAATATGCAAGGTTCATACAGACGACAATCTGGCTGACCCGCTTACCAAGCCTCTGGCGCAGCAGAAGCATGAGAAGCACTGTAATAACATGTGTTTGAGATTTCTCAACCATTAGATTAAGTGCAAGTGGGAGATTGTTGGGGTATGCCCTTCAGGCTAATGTTTGAGGCCTTGGGATTGTATCAGTATCATGTAATAAACTCTTGTGTTTATAAAGGCATGGTTATTATTCAGGTTGTTACCTTGTCTGCTGTAATAAGTGTACTACTGAATAATGTCTCAAAGCTGTTCAGCTAGGCTGACATGCTAAATGTCCTTAGTCGATATATCTTGGTGAACATGAGACAGCCTTGATATGATTGAGACTAATATGTATTCTAATCTTATAGGATGCTTCGAGCATGGAATAAGATGTAGACTCATGGGTACATTGGATGTACTGGACAGACCCTACTAGGATATTCAATTGCTTGTCACAATGTGAATAATCCTTGTATGCTACAAGTGGCACATGTCCTTTGACTTGAGATCACTTGTGTTCCTAAATGATGAATGTCATTGTTTTGAGGTAGTTCAATATCATTTGAAATATATGATGGAACCCTTTCAGGAGGGGAGCGCAAAACCTATTGTGAGAAGAACCCCTTTCATGAGGGGGGCGCAAGTCATATGTTTCTTTCTCATAGCAGCGGAATTAGGGTTTCCACATAAGATCGCATTCTATACTTTCATATAATCAACTTGAATAACAAGTGAGAGATTCATTACCATGGCCATGGGAAGGTGCGGCTTGGAAGAAGAAAGATCGAAGGGATCTTCTCCAAAGAAATCACACACAAGGGATGAAAGCTTCCTCCTTGCGCAACTCTTGTGCTAGCAAGATTGCCAAGCTTTTCCAACCGTGTGTAGGAGATTAGATGAAAAGGGCTTCCTTCTTTTCGAGAGCTCTTCTTCCTTGGTGCAAGAACGATGCCTTCCACACGAGCAAGCCGTTCCAAAACCACGTCCAAGAAGCAAAACCGAAAAACATTAGAGAGACATCAAGCCATGAACGCATATGCGTTATGCTTTTGGAACTTTCCAAAATTGGCAACGATTAAGAGTTGGCGTTCACGTTTCCATGAACCAAACGCAACCTCTTCTCCCTCTTGAACCAAGCGCTCAACCCATGAGCCGGTTCAATATCCTTGGTTCAATAGCGAAACCAAATCAGCCCATAAATTAAGTCTAGATCAAATTAGACCCCAAGGTCCTAGATCTGACCATTCATCATCTGACGCTTCTGATCGCATCGATCTAGCATCATCTCTCTCGATCGAAGCTTACCGATCTAAAGCTCTAATCAATCAAACATGATCAGACCAGATCTCACTTACAATCAGAGATTAAATCTCTTTAAACTGAACCAAAACAATTCAGTCCACACGATCTGACTTAAGGAAGCCATATCACCAAATTGTGCGACCTTGAGGGTTTCCTTTAAATGTCGGTAACGATAACATACGTTATCACGATCAGTGAGGGGTATCTAGCAACACATCACTGTCTCCTGATATAAAGGAAAGAGTCTTCCAAGACTACTCCCAAACCATAGCACAAGTGTGACTCAATTCACAAGGCATACATGTGTCCTTTGCCACTGGATGTTCTTATTGGACAAGCGGGTCAAGCTTGTAACTCCAATACGATGAGCATGATTAGATCAGATGCACATAGTCATCTGGGTATGGCCATACACTATCTCAATCATCTCATATAGGGGGGCCCTTAGAACACTACACTCCTTAAACAAGGAGACGGCAATCCTATGTCTATCACTAGTGCCCTAACCTGATTCAAGCTCACCATCCAAGATAGTCTATAATCATTATGTTTCAAATGATATTGAACTACCTCAAGACAATGACAATCATCATTCAGAAACACAAGTGATCTCAAGTCAGAGGACATGTGCCACTTGCTGCTTACAAGGATCATTCACATTGTGACAGGCAATGGAATATCCCAGTAGGGTCTGTCCAGTACATCCAATGTACCCATGAGTCTACGTCTTATTCCATGCTCGAAGCATCCTATAAGATTAGCACTCATATTAGTCTCAATCATATCAAGGCTGTCTCATGTTCACCAAGATATCTCGACTAAGGACATATAGCCTGTCAGCCTAGCTGAACAGCTTTGAGACAGTATTCAGAAGTACACTTATTACAGCAGACAAGGTAACAACCTGAATAATAACCATGCCTTTATAAACTTAAGAGTTTATTACATGATACTAATACAATCCCAAGGCCTCAAACATTAGCCTTAAGGGCATACCCCAACAATCTCCCACTTGCACTTAATCTAATGGTTGAGAAATCTCAAACCCATATTATTACAGTGCTTCACATGCTTCTGCTGCGCCAGAGGCTTGGTAAGTGGGTCTGCCAGATTGTCATCTGTATGAACCTTGCATATTTTGATCTCGCCTCGATCAATGATCTCCCGGATCAAGTGAAACCGTCTCTGTATGTGCTTGGACTTCTGGTGCGACCGCGGTTCCTTTGCTTGTGCGATGGCTCCAGTGTTATCACAGAAGATAACCAAAGGATCTGCACTCGAAGGAACGACACCAAGTTCTCTCACGAACTTACGAATCCACACTGCCTCCTTAGATGCTTCCGAGGCTGCAACATACTCGGCTTCTGTTGTGGAATCAGCAACAGTTGACTGTTTGAAACTCTTCCACACCACTGCTCCACCATTCAAGCTAAAAACATAGCCTGATTGCGATCGGAAATCATCCTGGTCCGACTGGAACGAAGCGTCAGTATATCCCTCTATACTGAGTTCTTCCTGACCACCATATATCAAGAACATATCTTTGGTCCTCCGCAGATATTTTAAAATGTTCTTGACCGCAATCCAGTGCGCCAAACCTGGATTACTTTGGAATCGACTGGTCACGCTTAACCCGTAAGCGACGTCTGGGCGAGTACACAACATCGCATACATAATGGACCCAATAGCCGAAGCATAAGGCGTATTGTCCATTTCATCTTTCTCAGTCTGTGTTTGTGGACACTGACTCTTCGAAAGATTCAGACCATGTCTGACTGGAAGATATCCACGTTTAGAATTCTCTAAATGGAATCTCTCCAGGACCTTATCGATGTAAGTACTCTGGCACAGCCCGAGAAGCCTTTTAGATCTATCCCTGTAGATCTTCACACCTAGTACATAGGCTGCTTCTCCTAAATCTTTCATCTGGAAACATTTTCCTAACCATGCCTTAACAGCATGCAATTCAGGAATATCATTTCCAATGATTAAGATATCATCGACGTACAGGATTAGGAATGTAATTACGCTCCCACTAAACCTCTTATATACACACGGGTCATCTTCGTTCTTGATGAAACCAAACTCAGAGATTGATTCATCAAAACGAATATTCCAGCTTCTTGATGCTTGTTTAAGTCCATATATGGACTTCTTTAACTTGCATATTTTATGACGATCTGCTGGATTGTTGAAACCTTCCGGTTGTGTCATATACACATCCTCATCCAGATTTCCATTAAGGAAAGCTGTTTTCACATCCATCTGCCAGATCTCATAATCGTAATATGCAGCTATCGCGAAAAGAATCCGAATAGACTTAAACATGGCTACAGGAGAGAAAGTTTCATCATAATCTATCCCGTAGATTTGTTTGAAACCTTTCGCAACTAGCCTGCCTTTATAGGTAACCACGTTACCATCCATGTCAATCTTCTTCTTGAAGATCCATTTACAGCCTATAGGGATTACTCCCGGAGGCGGTTCAACCAAATCCCAGACTTGGTTATCTGACATGGAGTCCATCTCGGCTCGCATAGCATCAAGCCATCTAGCTGACTCCGGTCCACTGACCGCATCCGCATAAGTTAGGGGTTCATCATTATCAATGATGTAGACTCCGTCATAGCGCTCAGGCTGTCGACGGATCCTACCCGATCTTCGCGGTTCCCGTGATATCTGAGCCTCAGGTTGTTCAGTAACCTGATCTACTGGCTCAGGCACATCCAACTCTGCCTGACTACTTTGTCCTTCCTCTGGAATCTCATCCAGCTTTATTTCTCTCCCACTGGCCTCTTGCAGAAGAAACTCCTTCTCAAGAAATATGGCCGTCCGAGCAACAAATATCTTGTTCTCTTTGGGATCGTAGAAATAATAACCCTTAGTTTCCTTAGGGTAACCGACAAAGATACATTTATCAGATCTGCTCTCTAGTTTCCCAGAGGCGAGCTTTTTGACATAAGCCTCGCCACCCCAGATCCTGATAAACGTCAAGCTAGGCTGTTTCCCGTACCATAACTCATATGGCGTCTTTGAAACTGCCTTGGATGGCACTCGGTTTAGTACCTTTGCAGCTGTTTCCAGTGCAAAACCCCAAAAGGAGTATGGAAGAGTAGCCTGACTCATCATAGAACGAACCATATCAAGTAACGTTCTATTTCTCCTCTCGGACACACCATTCCATTGCGGTGTTCCTGGCGGAGTGAGCTGTGAGATAATCCCACACTCTTTCAGATAGTCAGTAAATGCATGACTTAGGTATTCACCACCTCGATCAGAACGAAGTGCCTTGATATTTCTGCCTAACTGATTTTGTACTTCATTTTTGAACTCTTTGAACTTGTCAAAAGATTCACTTTTATGTCTCATCAAATAGACATACCCATACCTACTGAAATCATCAGTAAAGGTAATGAAGTACTGATAGCCACCTCTGGCATGTTTACTAAATGGCCCACACACATCACTGTGTATAAGGTCAAGTAAACCTGAAGTCCTCTGACCTTTGTGAGGAAAAGGAGACTTCGTCATTTTACCCATCAAACAAGCTTTGCATGTATCAATCTCCTCATAGGAGAATGATCCCAGCAGTCCATGTTCATGCAACCGCTTAATGCGCTTCTCGTTTATATGGCCTAAACGACTATGCCATAGCAAGGTGCTGTCATCAGCATACTTGGCTTTCTTATTATCAATGTTTTGTATAGAATATTCCATGTCCAACATGAATAACCCATTGTTAATTGAACCAGTGGCATACACAATATTATCATAAGTCAAAATACACTTTGAAATCTTGCATTCAAAGGCAAATCCTTTCCTGACAAGAGCAGGAATAGAGATAATATTCTTGGTAATACTGGGTACAAAATAACAATTGTTTAATTCTAATATAATGCCAGATGGTAAAGTAATGAAATAGTCTCCTACAGCAACCGCAGCAACCCGTGCCCCGTTTCCAACGCGTAGGTCTACCTCATGCTATCCCACCTGCCTTCTTCTCTTGAGTTCCTGCACATTTGAACAAATGTGAACTCCACATGCAGTGTCCAACACCCATGATATAGAAGAAGATGAAACCATGACTTCCGTCACGTATATACCTGAGCCAGAAGCGATGCTTCCCCTCTTATCTCCTTGGAGCGCTTTACAGTCCTTTTTCCAGTGACCCAGCTGGCCACAGTGGAAACACCTGTTGTCCTTCGACCGCTTCACCTTCTGTTTCAGGGCCTTGCTGTAATTCTTGACAGGGGCCTTGCCCTTCTTCCCCTTCTTCTTGTTCCTAAAAGGAACCATTAAGACAGAGGTTGAAGGCTTGCCCTTCAGAGTTTCCTCAGTAGTCAAGAGCATATTCAGCAGCTCTGCCGGCGTACAATCGATTTTGTTCATATTAAAGTTAATGATGAACGCATCGAAAGAAGGCGGAAGAGACTGCAGAATAATATCTACAGCAAGCTCCTGGTTGACGGTATGCCCCAGTTTCTCCAGAGCCTCCTTGTGCCCAATCATCTTGAGCACGTGAGCTCCCACTGGGCTCCCCTCAGCCAGTTTGCTCTGAAAGAAGAGCTTTGTCAGATTATAGCGTTCTGTCCTCGCCTGTGCAGCGTACAGCATCTTGAGGTTCGCTATAATTTCTATAGCCGACATATCCTCATGCTGACGCTGCAGCGGTGGCGTCATAGACGCTAGCATCAGGCAAGCGACATCAATGCTATCATTGACGTGCTTTTCATAGGCATCCCGAACCGCCCTTGCGGCGTTCGGAGCGGGCTGCGGCGGTATCGCCGTCTCGAGGACATACAGTTTCCTCTCTGCCTTAAGAACGATCTTAAGGTGTCCGAACCAGTCAGAGAAGTTCGGCCCAGCAAACTTCTCCCTTTCCAGTAGGGATCGCACATTGAAGCTCATGGTGTTCGTTGCTGCAGGAATCTACAACAAGCAAGAACAGCAAGGTTAGTATCAATGTTTCATAATCAATCCAGGACTTTAAGAAAGATTCTTTTCTCACTATTTTGTCTGACTGAAAAATCCAGTAAACAGTCCGAAAGAGTAACACTCTTTTAGTGAGATGGGATCCAGATTTCATACTTGGTCTCCGCGTCCCGCTCAGGCGAGATAAGATGCACAGAGATGACAAGCACTAGTTTCTGGTAGGCTCTCCCAGCCAATCGCCAACCCGTGCGATTCCCCTTCATCTTGGCAATCCAGCAGACTGTGCCAACTGAGTTGGTACAACACAGTCTCTGATCCCAGAGATGGCTGCCTCCATGTGCTACCATATGCGCCACATATGTAGTCTACATGGTCAAGCTGACCTGACCTACTCCCTGGACCACCACGTGCTATGCTGAGCAACGAGAGGGGATAAATCCCAACTCTGTAACACGCAGGTGAAATCCAGCACCGTCTGAAGATAGATGGACGTGCCCACTGAGTGGGTTCAACACGGCTCCAACGATAGTCAGAAAGGTGAGGTTTCGCGTCAGAAGGCTTACGAGCTTGATATGTTAGCGTTGGATTTTAACGGTCTTTTATCTTCTTACTATCAGGCATGTCCTATGGCTATAGCAGAAGATAAACATAAATATGCAATTCTAATTATTAGCAATAAGTAGAAAGCATGATCTTATGTGGTAAAAGCCCATGAACCCTAGTAAGACCTTAATATTACTTAAGTCTTCACTTGAGCTTCATTGCATCTCATCTGGTCCAACCCAGTGCCCTAGCGCCAAGAGCACCACAGGTGCACCACCAGGTGAATGCCCCTCTTGGATGTGTGCCTTTGTTCTTGTCTAATCAAAGTACATTTGATCTATCTAGACAAGATTGACTCGCAGGTCAACAACATATTATAAATTAAGTACAATGTGATTCGCAGATCACAAATTAATTTACAATTTTTTTTTAAGTCCAGGCACGCAGGCCCCAGCACAGCACACAATTGGGCAACCCACATAAGACTAAATAGACAAGCATATGGTTCAATCAACATGTGATCCAATCATCTTGAAATTAAAAGTTTTGAAAACCCCATGGCATCAATTTTAATTTCCTTATGAGCCCTACAACCTTACAATGGTGCATTGATGGGGATCCACTCATCCATCTAGTTAGATCCTTTGCCCTTGCATGCACCGAGTCCTAACTGACCCGAGTTGACCTAATGGTCAACCATGCATGCGCCAAGGGCTGAACTACCCCCATGAGTTTTGGCAAGCGGGTGTGACCCCGGGCCTAACTCAAGTGTGTTCAGTAGTGTCTCAACCAGACCTCGCTACACGCCCTAGATGCAGTCAACCTATAGCCACCTTGTGCTTGCGCATAGGTGCTATCAGGTTAACCCATCTGAGCTGTCAGATGGTCTGATCAGACTAATGGATCTAACCTAGAGGTGACTTCAGCCCCATCAACCCATCTAAGGGTTTATAGTAGATGCATATAGATCTAAATGTTTGCGCGCAAGTAGGTATAAGATTTGATGAAATATCATTCAACCATTCAACATACTTATCATGCGCCAACACAACAACATGCGCAACTCATGAAGAAACATACATCTTGCGCAACTCATGAAGAAACATACATCTAAGTTCTAAACTAGCATGTAGGTTTCGGCATGTGAGCAATCACCTTTAGATCTATTCACCAACATATTCATGGATCAAACATGATGATCTACTCATTAGAACCGCAAGCAATCATATGAAAAAGTATAGATTGGCTCTGATACCAATTGATGGAACCCTTTCAGGAGGGGAGCGCAAAACCTATTGTGAGAAGAACCCCTTTCATGAGGGGGGCGCAAGTCATATGTTTCTTTCTCATAGCAGCGGAATTAGGGTTTCCACATAAGATCGCATTCTATACTTTCATATAATCAACTTGAATAACAAGTGAGAGATTCATTACCATGGCCATGGGAAGGTGCGGCTTGGAAGAAGAAAGATCGAAGGGATCTTCTCCAAAGAAATCACACACAAGGGATGAAAGCTTCCTCCTTGCGCAACTCTTGTGCTAGCAAGATTGCCAAGCTTTTCCAACCGTGTGTAGGAGATTAGATGAAAAGGGCTTCCTTCTTTTCGAGAGCTCTTCTTCCTTGGCGCAAGAACGATGCCTTCCACACGAGCAAGCCGTTCCAAAACCACGTCCAAGAAGCAAAACCGAAAAACATTAGAGAGACATCAAGCCATGAACGCATATGCGTTATGCTTTTGGAACTTTCCAAAATTGGCAACGATTAAGAGTTGGCGTTCACGTTTCCATGAACCAAACGCAACCTCTTCTCCCTCTTGAACCAAGCGCTCAACCCATGAGCCGGTTCAATATCCTTGGTTCAATAGCGAAACCAAATCAGCCCATAAATTAAGTCTAGATCAAATTAGACCCCAAGGTCCTAGATCTGACCATTCATCATCTGACGCTTCTGATCGCATCGATCTAGCATCATCTCTCTCGATCGAAGCTTACCGATCTAAAGCTCTAATCAATCAAACATGATCAGACCAGATCTCACTTACAATCAGAGATTAAATCTCTTTAAACTGAACCAAAACAATTCAGTCCACACGATCTGACTTAAGGAAGCCATATCACCAAATTGTGCGACCCTGAGGGTTTCCTTTAAATGTCGGTAACGATAACATACGTTATCACGATCAGTGAGGGGTATCTAGCAACACATCACTGTCTCCCGATATAAAGGAAAGAGTCTTCCAAGACTACTCCCAAACCATAGCACAAGTGTGACTCAATTCACAAGGCATACATGTGTCCTTTGCCACTGGATGTTCTTATTGGACAAGCGGGTCAAGCTTGTAACTCCAATACGATGAGCATGATTAGATCAGATGCACATAGTCATCTGGGTATGGCCATACACTATCTCAATCATCTCATATAGGGGGGCCCTTAGAACACTACACTCCTTAAACAAGGAGACGGCAATCCTATGTCTATCACTAGTGCCCTAACCTGATTCAAGCTCACCATCCAAGATAGTCTATAATCATTATGTTTCAAATGATATTGAACTACCTCAAGACAATGACAATCATCATTCAGAAACACAAGTGATCTCAAGTCAGAGGACATGTGCCACTTGCTGCTTACAAGGATCATTCACATTGTGACAGGCAATGGAATATCCCAGTAGGGTCTGTCCAGTACATCCAATGTACCCATGAGTCTACGTCTTATTCCATGCTCGAAGCATCCTATAAGATTAGCACTCATATTAGTCTCAATCATATCAAGGCTGTCTCATGTTCACCAAGATATCTCGACTAAGGACATATAGCCTGTCAGCCTAGCTGAACAGCTTTGAGACAGTATTCAGAAGTACACTTATTACAGCAGACAAGGTAACAACCTGAATAATAACCATGCCTTTATAAACTTAAGAGTTTATTACATGATACTAATACAATCCCAAGGCCTCAAACATTAGCCTTAAGGGCATACCCCAACAATATAATGGTTATAGACTATCTTGGATAATGATCATGAGTCAGGTTAGGACACTAGTGATAGATAAAGGATTGCCGTCTCCTTGTTTAAGGAGTGTGATGTTCTAAGGCCCCCCCTATATGAGATGATTGAGAAAGTGTATGGCCATACCCAGATGACTATGTTCATCTGATTTAATCATGCTCATCGTATTGGAGTCACAAGCTTGACACGCTTATCCAATAAGAACATCCAGTGGCAAAGGATACATGTATGCCTTGTGAAGTGGATTCACACTTGTGCTATGGTTTGGGTGTAGTCTTGGAAGACTCTTTCCTTTATATCGGGAGACAGTGATGTGTTGCTAGATACCCCTCACTGATCGTGATAATGTAAGTTATTGTTACCGACATTTAAAGGAAACCCTTAGGGTCGCACAATTTGATGATATGGCTTACTTGAGTCAGATCGTGTGGACTGAATTGTTTGGGTTCAGTTTAAAGGGATTTAATCTCTGATTGTAAGTGAGATCTGGTCTGATCATGTTTGATTGATTAGGGCTTGAGATCGGTAAGCTTCGATCGAGAGAGATGATGCTAGATCGGTGAGATCAAGAGCATCATGAGATGAACGGTTAGATTGAAAACCTTAGGGTTTAGTTGATCTAGACCGATTGGCTTGGGCTGGCTTGGTTTGGCCTTTGGACCGAACACATTTACTTTGAACCGGTTCAAGAGCTTGAACGTATGGTTCATTGTTTTGGCGTTTTGATCGATTTAGTGATCATGAACGCATGGCTTAATGGATTTTCCAATTTTGGAAAGTCATTTAGCGCATGTTCCCTTGAACGCCAAATGACTTGAACGCTCCATTCAACTCTCGTCTCCTTGCTCTTGCTTGACGAGACTTTGGCGTGGAGAAGGCGAGGTCTTGGTGGAGGTTCGGCAAGCCTAGACATCATCTCTCATTTCCTTACCATACGAGAGGGACCCTTGAAGGACCTTGCTAGCACAAGGATCTCCAAGGAGCAAGCACATCATCTTGTGTGCGTCAACTAGGGAGAAGATCCCTTTCGATCTTTCTCTTCCAAGTCGCCATCTTCCTCATGGCTTTGGTATGGATCTAAACTTCATCAAGTTGATCATATTATCTTGCTAAGATCCATGAAAAACCCTTGCTTCCGCTTGCAATTTTTATTCGCCACCCTTAAGGGTTTTTCGCCCCCCTCTTGAAAGGGGTTTCATCTGCTTGCGCTCCCCCTTGAAGGGGACTTTTCAGGGCTAGGCGCCCTTTACTTCCATAATGAAACAAAGGCGCCTCCCTCACCCCATTATGCCCCTAGGTGCCAATGGGGTGAGATTTCTCCCCATTATACCCTTTTAAGCTAATTCCTCTTCATGACAACTAATTATTGGGCCTCATTGGATAATGAGCTAGCCCAAACTTCATGGCATGGGTTGATTAAGCCATTGGATCTAATCCAATGCAACCCTAATCCAAATGTGACCAATCTAGGTCAATTTTGGGTCAACCTGCCAAAAATGAAGTTTGGCTCCAATAACTTTCTTCCAACTCATCAGGCCCATTGGCGCTGATGAAATCTTCCAAATGGATCCAAGTTATCTAATAACTTGATCCTAAGGCTTCTGATTAAAGCAACGTCAAGAGTCTATTGCGTGTGACCCCGTAGGATCCATATGACAATGGCAATGATGTAAACATCATAAGTAGTGAGGGGTATCTAGCAACACATCACTACTACCCATGTCGTAGGACTTAAGTCATTATGGCAACAACTCCTAACAAGCAACGAGGATTCCTATTGCATTACAGATCCCTTTGCCTAAGCTGATATCCTGCCATTGGATTAGTCTCAAGTTTATTATCCAATGCATTGGTCATGACTCAACAAGTGTGGCCACACTTTCCTGTCATGCACCAATAAGGTGGGCGCCCGTAGGTGGATATCATGCTTCCTCGGAAGGAAGGGGCAAATCCTACTATTGGTCATCCATGTCTCTACGTGACTTATGACATGCCCAATGATAGTCGTTTTGATCTCCCAATTACGGAGAGACGTTAGACTGTATTAAAGCATACCCTTCATCAAGTCTAGACATGAATACCTCAAGTCTAAGGATCAATGCAAACCTCTTGCATGTGAGATTGACTTGTTGACTAGATAAGTCAATCCTCACGGTGGATCATTCCAGTGCATCCAATGCACCTGTATGTCTGCGTTACTGTGCCCCGCACCTAACCAGCCCATACACCAGTCTCATATGTACCAAAGTTGTCCCATATCTGCTAAGGTACCTTGTATGGGATAGCTTATGAGAATGGATCCAATCCAAACTCCTGTGACATTATTTATGCAACTCAATACATCAACGCAGGTAAAGTAGTCTGCATAATAATGACCATGCCTATATAAAGAGTAATAGTTCTATCAAAGTACATTCAAACAATGACTGACCATGTCCATACATTGGTCTTTAGGGCATATACACCAACATGAAGCTCTTCCAGCATACAGCACCTCCAACCATCTTAAACTAATAGCTGGTCTGCGATCTGAAGTCGTCAGGATCAGACTGGAACGACTCATCAGTGAAGCCCTGCACACTGAGTTCTTCCTGTCCCCCGTAGACTTTATAGAATAAATCCTTAGTCCCTTTCAGGATACTCAAGGATATTCTTTACAGCCACCCAGTGCTGCAAACCTGGATTGGATTGGTATCGGCTGGTTATGCTTACAGCATAACCCACATCTGGTCTAGTACACAGCATTGCATACATGATTTATCCCATTGCCGCAGCATAGGGAATTCGACTCATGTTATCCCTCTCAGCCCGTGTTGTAGGACACTGGCTCTTTGAGAGAGTAAGGCCATCTCTCACTGGAAGGTATCCTTTCTTGGATTGCTCCAAGTTGAACCTCTCCAGGACCTTATCAATGTGGGTACTATGACTAAGGGCCAAGAGCATCTTGGATCTATCCCGGTAGATCCTCTCGCCCAGAATATAGGCGGCCTCCCCTAAGTCTTTCATCTCAAAACATTTCCCCAACCATGTCTTCATAGCTTGAAGACTAGGGATGTCGTTTCCGATGAGCAGTATGTCATCGACATACATGACCAGAAAAGTCACCAAGCTCCCACTGAATTTTCTGTATGCACAGGAGTCATCTTCACTTTTGATAAAACTATAATCTCTCACAGCTTCATCAAACTGAAGATTCTAACTTCGAGATGCTTGCTTTAATCCATAAATGGATTTCTTTAGCCTGCAGACTTTACTAGTATCTGCATGATGGATGAAGTCATTAGGTTGTGTCATATACACATCCTTAGTTAGCTTCCCGTTAAGGAACGCTGTCTTCACATCCATCTGCCATATCTCATAGTCATGATATGCAGCTATAGCAAGCAGAATCTGAATGGATTTGATCATGGCAACTGGCGAGAAGGTTTCATCATAGTCCACCCCGTGGACTTGTTTAAATCCTTTAGCCACTAGTCTACCCTTATAAGTAACTATTTTGCCATCCATGTCTGTCTTCCTCTTGAAGACCCATTTACACCCTATGGGTTTTACCCCATCAGGCAG
Source organism: Costus lasius (assembly GCA_027563935.2). Taxonomy (NCBI): domain Eukaryota; kingdom Viridiplantae; phylum Streptophyta; class Magnoliopsida; order Zingiberales; family Costaceae; genus Costus; species Costus lasius. The sequence goes on from CM050453.2 coordinate 58,227,952, forward strand.
CTCAACCAAATCCCAGACTTGGTTAGCCGACATGGAATCCATCTCGGATCGCATGGCCTCAAGCCATCTCTCGGAGTCCGGTCCACTAACCGCCTCATCATAAGTCCTGGGTTCATCCTCCATGATGAAGATCCCGTCGTGTTGGGTCGGCAGCGACCCATACCTCTCAGGTGCTCGACGAAACCTCCCAGACCTACATGGGGCCTGTGTCTGAGCCTCAGGTTGCCTAGCAACCGGTGTAGGTGGCTCAGGTTCCCATCTCTATGTCTTGTGGTTGCACTTGGACCTCGTCCAAGTCAAACTTCCTCCCACTAACTTCTTTCATGAGAAATTCTTTCTCTAGAAAGACCGCACCCCGAGCAACAAAAACTTTGTTCTCGGTGGGAATATAGAAGTAGTAACCCTTAGTCTCCTTAGGGTACCCCACAAACATACACTTATCAGATCTAGGTTCTAGCTTGCTAGAATCCTGACGTTTGACATAAGCCTCACATCCCAAGATCCTGATAAAAGTGAGATTAGGGCGTCTCCCATTCCATACCTCGTATGGAATCTTTGAGACACTCTTAGATGGAACATTATTCAGTATTAGAGAAGCTTTTTCAAGTGCATGTCCCCAGAATGAGGGAGGTAGAGTTGCATGACTCATCATAGACCGAACTATGTCCAACAAGGTTCGATTTCTCCTTTCAGATACACCATTCTACCGAGGTGCTCTAGGAGGAGTGAGTTGGGATAGGATCCCACACTTACTCAGATAGTCAAAGAATTCACTGCTCAGGTGCTCTCCATCACGATCTGATCGAAGATCCTTAAAGGATCTACCAAGCTGGTTCTCTACTTCATGTCTGAACTCCTTAAATTTCTCAAAGGATTCAGACTCATGTCTCATCATGTAGACATAACCATATCTACTGAAGTCATCAGTAAATGTGATGAAGTAGTTATACCCTCCTTTGGCTTGTTTATTGAATAGCCCACACACATCACTATGTATGAGATCCAACAAACCTCCTGCCCTCTCACCAGTCTTGGTGAAGGGCATCTTTGTCATTTTCCCTAATAAACAAGTCTCACATGTATCAAGTTCCTCCAAGGAACTCGAATCTAGCAACCCATTTGCATGGAGTTGTCGAATGCGATTCTTGTTTATATGGGCTAATCGACAATGCCGTAGGAAAGCACCAACTGAACCACTCAGTTTGGTCCTTTTATTATTTATGTTACAAATAGAGCTAACCATGTCCAAGACATGCGGACCATTGCACAAAGTACCCTTCCCATAAAACATGTTTGCAAAAGAAAAAGAACATAAGTTCTCTTTTATTTCAAACCTAAATCCTTTCTTTGCCAAGCAAGGAGTGGATACAATGTTTCGGTAAGGGAAGGTACATAATAGCAATTGTCTAGCTTTAACTGGAGTCCTAAAGGCAGGGAGAGAAACTCCTATAGCAACAGTAGCAACTTGTGCCCTGTTACCTATCCGTAGGTCAATCTCTCTAGGCCTTACCGATCTATCCTTTCAGAGCCATCGCATATTTGTACAAATATGAGCTTCTCATGCGGTATCCAATACCCATGTCATAGGAGTAGACAGGTTGACTTCGGTAACATAAATACCTGAGCATGAAGACAAGGCCTTGCCTTTCTTCTCCTCATTCTGAAGTTGCAACATGTCCTTCAACATGTGAGGTGGCCCTCCACATGAATAGCACCTATTATTCCTGATCATATCCATCTTTAATTTCAGTTCCTTGGTCAAGCCTTTCGGCTCAACACACTGAATATCAACTTTAGCAGGATTGAGCTCAACCAATTCATCAAAGAGCTGCCTTAGATTAAAATAATTTCAGAGGCACTCTTCGATTCATATCACCCTTTAAATTCAAGTGACATGTTGGTTAGCAACCTCCAAAGTATCAACCTAATGCTTATCATAAACATCCCTCTCAGCCGCTGAGGCCGAGCATGGAAGTGGCTCAGGAATAAGACGCTCAAGAACATAAAGCTTCCTCTCGAGCTTGAGCACGATTCTCAAGTTCATATACCAATCCAGTAAGTTGGATCCAACCAACTTATCCAGGGTAGATCGCAGTGACCAACTGCTATTGTTCATAGCCATTGTTCTACAACAACCAAGAAACAGCAGATTAGTACTACTTCCAGTCATTTAAACTGGACTTGCCTTTTAAATGACCATGGCTCCCACTATTTTTAATCGAATTGACAACACACAAAGTCAATCGAGAAATCCAAGATTTCCTAGTGAGATGAGATCCTCATTCCACACAGGGCTTCGCGTCCCACGAGGGTGGGATGAGATGCACAAAGTGACCCATGTTTCCTAAGGTGGGAGCGCCGGCCGATTGCTCCAAGAAATTCCCCTTATTGAGACAGTCTAGGCATTTCATGTCCAGCGAGGGCTGGATGAAACCCTTACCTCTCAACGATGCCTCTAGACTTTCACCATGTGCCCAGTGTTAGGGAATGCCGGGTGTAATTTTAAAATTTTGCAGTCCTAGGACGTAGCGGAAGAAGTATTACACCCGAAACACATTCCTTTCCCAAGGATCCATGCGAGTGAGTATACACAAGGATGTGATAGAGATATACCTCTTTTGCTTGTCTAGATGTCGAAGCCATGTTGAAGGCGCCCATGTGTTCGCCCTCTACAAGTATCCACGCGTCGACTCCTTGATCGTTGCTCCCTTCCACGCTCGGTGCTAGCCTCGGGAGGAGAATCAAGCCTTCACTTCCACTTGCGCCACCTTCAAGAGAAGTTGCGCCAAGGAGGGGATAGGGAAGATGATGCCGCCAAGGACTTCCCTCTTCTTCTTTGCTTGCGCCACCTCCAAGGTGCGCCTATGGCCAAGGGACGATGAGGGCTTGTGACAAGAAGATGCCACCAAGCACAAAGAATCCTTGCGCCAAGAAGAGAGGAAGAGGAAAAACTTGCGGCTCCAAGGAAGAAGTTTGCACCACCTTGTTGTCGCCCTTTGCTTTGCTCTCTCTCCCTTCTATGTGTGTTCACGCCTCCTTAAAGTCCAACCATGGAAGGGGCGGTAAGGGGTCCTATAAATAGGACAAGAGGCGGCAAGGCAATGGCTAAGATCATGCCAAGTGGGCGGCTAGGATAAAGGGGTCTTGAGGTAAGGAAAGTCTCCAAGACTTTACCATAAACCTCTTTCAACCTATCCTAATTTGCCCAATGGCCATATCAGCCCAAGACATGCCTTAGATGCATGCATTCCATCCAAGGGAAGGGCAAGGCGCAACAAGCATGAGGAGTTTCGGCTAGGGTAAGAATTTTGGGAGAAACTAGGGTTTTAGGTAAGGTAAGTCTCCAAGACATTATCATATACCTTACCCTACTATCCATATGCGCCCAAGCTCTTTCCAAAAGAGCCATCAAGCCATATCAGCCCCAAGACTTACCTTAGAGGCAAGTATTCCTTCCAAGGAAGAAGGGCTAGGTGCCCTTTACTTCCATAATGAAGCAAAGGCGCCTCCCTCACCCCATTATGCCCCTAGGCGCCAATGGGGTGAGATTCCTCCCCATTATACCCTTTTAAGCTAATTCCTCTTCATGACAACTAATTATTGGGCCTCATTGGATAATGAGCTAGCCCAAACTTCATGGCATGGGTTGATTAAGCCATTGGATCTAATCCAATGCAACCCTAATCCAAATGTGACCAATCTAGGTCAATTTTGGGTCTACCTGCCAAAAATGAAGTTTGGCTCCAATAACTTTCTTCCAACTCATCAGGCCCATTGGCGCTGATGAAATCTTCCAAATGGATCAAAGTTATCCAATAACTTAATCCTAAGGCTTCTGATTAAAGCAACGTCAAGAGTCTATTGCGTGTGACCCCGTAGGATCCATATGACGATGGCAATGATGTAAACATCATAAGTAGTGAGGGGTATCTAGCAACACATCACTACTACCCATGTCATAGGACTTAAGTCATTATGGCAACAACTCCTAACAAGCAACGAGGATTCCCATTGCATTACAGATCCCTTTGCCTAAGCTGATATCCTGCCATTGGATTAGTCTCAAGTTTATTATCCAATGCATTGGTCATGACTCAACAAGTGTGGCCACACTTTCCTGTCATGCACCAATAATGTGGGGCGCCCCGAGGTGGATATCATGCTTCCTCGGAAGGAAGGGGCAAATCCTACTATTGGTCATCCATGTCTCTACGTGACTTATGACATGCCCAATGACAGTCGTTTTGATCTCCCAATTACGGAGAGACGTAAGACTGTATTAAAGCATACACTTCATCAAGTCTAGACATGAATACCTCAAGTCTAAGGATCAATGCAAACCTCTTGCATGTGAGATTGACTTGTTGACTAGACATGTCAATCCTCGCGGTGGATCACTCCAGTGCATCCAATACACCTGTATGTCTGCGTTACTGTGCCCCGCACCTAACCAGCCTATACACCAGTCTCACATGTACCAAAGCTGTCCCATATCTGCTAAGGTACCTTGTCTGGGGATAGCTTATGAGAATGGATCCAATCCAAACTCCTGGGACATTATTTATGCAACTCACTACATCAACGCAGGTAGAGAAGTCTGCATAATAACGACCATGCCTATATAAAGAGTAATAGTTCTATCAAAGTACATTCAACCAATGCCTGACCATGTCCACACATTGGTCTTTAGGGCATATACACCAACAATCTCCCACTTGCACTAAGACCAAGGGCAACTGATGTTTGATCAGTTCCAATGTCTCTAGTATGACCCATTTAGCTTCCGCTGCGCCAGAGGCTATGTCAGTGGGTTTTTCCAGATTGCTTTCTGTGTTTATTTTAACAAATTTGATCATCATCCTTATCCATGATCTCTAAGATCAGATGATATGCTGCAGTACATACTTGAGCATTAAGTTCCTTCTCTCATGCTATGGTCCCAGTAAGAACTATACTGGACCATCAAGCACTATGAACTAGATCAAGTTCAAATGAATGAAGCTGCCTCCTTGGCTGCCACAAGGAGCTGCAATGTACTCAGCCTTATTTGTAGAATTTTGCCACTTTGGTTTGCATAATGCTCTTTCAGCACACAACACCATAACAAGGCAAAGCGCAACTCCTGGCTGTGATCAATAGTCACTGGACTGGAACGAAGTGTCAGTGTACCCCTGTACACAAAATTCTTTCCTGTCTATTATAGACTAGACTCCAATCCTTTATACTTCCCAAGTATATGTATAAGGATTGCTTTCATAGCTATCTAGTGTTAAACACTAAGATATGATTGAAATTTGCTGGCTATGCTCCAAGCATTTGCCAGAAATGGTCTTCAAAACATGATCCATCCTACATACAATGTATCGGGACTTTGGACCCATGTTAATACTCTCCAGCTGTGCCATAGGCTACAACATCATTGAGAGACTTAGACCATATCTTCCTGGAAGGTATCAGTATTTGGAATCATCCAATATAATCCTCTCCAGAAACTCTTGGATGAACATAGATTGACTAAAGGGCAATGACTTTCTTGGATCTCTATAGATCCTCATGCCTAGGATGTAGGCATCATTCCCTAGATCATTCTTCTCGAAATACATATCAAACCTTTTCTTCACCATGTGAAGAGCTGAGATGTTATTCCTCGTGAGGAGAATATCATCAATCATCTAGACAAGAAATATTATTAATAAGGTGCTCCCACTGATCTTCTTGTAAACACAGGCTTTTTCAACCATGCTTGCATAACATCATGCATATCTATATGGCCTTGATATGAAAACCTTCTGGCTATTTCCTTATAGACATCTTTTCAGATGTCCTTGCAAGAAAAGCAGTTATCATAACAAGATGCCATAATTGATCATGCAATTACAACAAGCAGATCCCTAATGGACTTAAAGCTCAGCTATTGGTGAAAATTTCATTTTTATCCACCCAGTGGATTTATCTGAAATTATTGTTCACTAGCTTGTCTTTTAAGGTAACAATGTTACCTTCCATGTCTATCTTCCTAGAAGATTTATTATAGCCTGTGGGAATTACCCCTTATGGCAGCTTATCCAACTCCCAGACTTGATTAGCAGACATGGAGTCCATTATGGTTCTCATGGCCCTTAGCCATTTCTTGGAATCTGGTCCACCGACCGCTTCCATTTCCTCATAAGTCTTAGGTTCATGCTTGATGAGAAATTCGTCATGCCCAGCATATCGAAGCGATCCAGACTTATGTTATTCCTGTGTTACTTGAACCTCAGGTTGACTTTCAACCTGTATGTGAGATTTTGCTCTCCATCTGTGTCTAATTATATTGTGGTTGATTCTGGACCTTGTCCAAATCAGATCTACTCCCACTGGCTTCTTTCAAGAGAAATACTTTCTCAAGAGAGACAGCAATTTGAGCAACAAATATTTTGTTCTCCTTGGGATAGAATTAGCACTCTATAGTGCACCACAAACACATACCTTTTGAATCACTGCACATTACATTTCCAATTCCATTGAAGAAATGGGATATTTGCAGTTCTTAACTCAAAAGGTAACTTAGACATTTTCTTATGGAGTAGCAGTACATCTGTTTGCATGGCAACATAGTAGTATATTTGCATGACTTACTCAAAGTTGGAACCACATCCAATGTGTTCCTTTTTCTTTCTTTGAAATTTACCACACAGTGGTATACTAAGAAAGCTGTGAGATCACTCCACACTTCTTAGGAAGGTCATCAAATTCTCCACTAATTATCTTGATCCAATCAAGGTGCTTTAATAGATCCTTCTCTTTGACTCAATACTTCATTTGTGAACTTCTTGGAATTTTCCAAAGTTCTTGGGTTGCGTAAGGCATACCCACACTCAATGAAGTATATATAACTCCTCTTAGTGTTTGCTTGCATGGGTCCACTTACATCACTGTGTAATAGATCCAACAAGTCACTACTCCCTTCCACCCTTATGGTGAAAGCAGCATCTGTCATATTGTTCCTTTGAACTAGGCTCACATGTATCATAATCCTGAAAGGATAATGATCCCAATAGTCCATGGACTTTCGGATGTGACCATTGTTCTATGGTTCAAGAGACAATGCTATAAGAGGAAGTTTATTGAATCATTAGATCTGATCTTGTGTTACATATAGAACCACAAACTATTGTCAATTATATCACTTCAATAGAACATCTCAGATTAAAGAAAAATATTATTTATTATTTCAAACTGAAGTCCTTTCCAAAAGGAATGATGTTCTAATACATAAGCTGATACAATAATAGCAAAGTTCTATATAAAGTCTTCAAGGTAGTGAGATGATATCAACAGCAGCATCCAATGCTTCGTCCCTGATCTGAGAGTCGATCCCATCAAGCCTCTTCGTCCTACTTCTTTTGAGCTCCTGCACATGTAAAACATATGTGAGCCTCACATACGGTACCCAGTACCCATGAATAAGAAGTAGACAAAAGACATCGGTAACACAATACCTGAAGCGGATGGATTACATCCCTTCCTCTTTGCCATGCTCTTCTTGGCCATCAATCCTCTTCGAAATACCCATGCATTCCCAGTCTTCCGAAGTATTAGCTTCGAAGATACAGAACCATGGTCTTTCTCAGATTCAGGCACACATTCTGAAGATCCAACAGAACTCTCCTGATCATTGTCTATAGAGCATGGTGTGAAGAGACCTTTGAGATGTATGATTAGATCATAGATCCCCATCTCATCACATTCAACCTTGACCTCCGGGGTCATGCACTCTAAGACAAGAGCAGTTTACTGTTCGTTATCTTCATAATGTTCAAGATAGACATTCCACTCCCAGTCATTAGTGAAATACACACTGGGCTGGGATGGAGGTCTTTCAAGAAGATGCACCTTATGTTCTTGTTCCAGTATCTTGGACAAAGTCTTGAACCATTTTGTCCAATTTGTCCCATCCAGTTTATGTTTATAAACTTTCAATCTTAGATCAGGAGATGCCTTCTACAATAAGCAAATAAGTAAAATAAGTACTATGATAAAGCATTTAATAAGGACTTTAAATTAAATGCTATGCTCCCACTATTTCCAAAACAAGTTGAGGACTCTCAAACTCAACATAGAAATGAGTGAGTAGGATCCTAATTTCACATGAGGTCTCCGCGACTCACGAGGGTGAGTTGAGATGCACAGAGAGTCCCATGCTTCCTTAGGTAGGCATGCCAGCCAATTGTGCCACGCACAATTCCTCTTAGTTAAGACAGACTAGGCGCCCTGTGTTCAGCGAGGGCTGGATACAACACAGAACCCTATCCTCTCAACAGCTGCCTCTAGTGATTCATCATGTCAGTGACATATGAAAAACTAGTCAAGTCTGGTCCTAACCGTTATGCCCAGGGCCAACGAATTTCCTTGCGAAGGCACGCCCAGGTTAAAACTGGACTGGGGAAATCATTGTCACCACACACCTCCTAAAGATAAGTGAGTGTGTCCCACGAGTGTGGGAAACAATTCACAACATCACCGATCGATAGTTTGATGAGGGCTACGCGTTAGAAGGCTATTGACTTGATATTTTAATGAGAGTTTTGCATGTTCGTTTTATTCTTTTCTAGCATGCATCTTTCCTATGGTTATGGCAGCAAGGAAAAACATCACAAGCATGCTATGGACAAAATAATAAACCATCACAGGCATGCTATTTTTGGTCGATATGGTCATAGCCCTTTTCATACACATAACTTGTCACGAGCCATGTGACATGTTATTGTGCATCCAAGGGTTGCGAGTCCCTAAAGCAGATCGGCCCATGCCAGAAGCCGAAAGCATGTGTCCTCCCTTCAGCCGCAAGTCCATCACCATGCTTCCAAAGCTGGCGCCACTTCTGAATCCGATTGAAGAAGACTCCTTGTTGTCAAGATGAAGCCTTAACCTATCATATAACTCTACATCTATTCTAAACAAGATGAAAAATTCTTTTACAACAAGATAGGGAGAGAACCACACACAGGTGGAAAAAGATTTTTACAAGCATTCATCACAAGTGCAAACATGCTTCCACATCACAACACAGGAGGGCACTCGCTATGACCATATCAACCCAATCAAGTGGCGCATGTAAAATTTGAAAATCCGGAAAAGTCAAATTTTAGCACCTTATGCGCCAACATCATCCAAAGCACTCTCTTAACCAATTTTATGCCAAAATTCAGATCAAGTTCCATGATGATTTCATAGACCCTATCGGCTGGCAGTTTTGTCAGATCAAGAGACCCGGCCAGTCCGAAGACACAATGCCCGTCCTACTTGACAAAACCTACGTGCGCCTTTGGTCTTAAATCAAGCATAAACAAGATTCAAGTTTCGGCCATAAAGTTGAGAAGAGAAGATTGGATGAAAAACGCTTTCTAAGTGAAACGCGCATGGATAGAAGAAAAATTTTCCAAAAATTTTTCACACAAGCAAACGTACACCTTGTGTTTCTCGCAAGTACCTTTGATACCACTGTTAGGGAATGCCGGGTGTAATTTTAAAATTTTGCAGTCCTAGGACGCAGCGGAAGAAGTATTACACCCGAAACACATTCCTTTCCCAAGGATCCATGCGAGTGAGTATACACAAGGATGTGATAGAGATATACCTCTTTTGCTTGTCTAGATGTCGAAGCCATGTTGAAGGCGCCCATGTGTTCGCCCTCTACAAGTATCCACGCGTCGACTCCTTGATCGTTGCTCCCTTCCACGCTCGGTGCTAGCCTCGGGAGGAGAATCAAGCCTTCACTTCCACTTGCGCCACCTTCAAGAGAAGTTGCGCCAAGGAGGGGATAGGGAAGATGATGCCGCCAAGGACTTCCCTCTTCTTCTTTGCTTGCGCCACCTCCAAGGTGCGCCTATGGCCAAGGGACGATGAGGGGTTGTGACAAGAAGATGCCACCAAGCACAAAGAATCCTTGCGCCAAGAAGAGAGGAAGAGGAAGAACTTGCGGCTCCAAGGAAGAAGTTTGCACCACCTTGTTGTCACCCTTTGCTTTGCTCTCTCTCCCTTCTATGTGTGTTCACGCCTCCTTAAAGTCCAACCATGGAAGGGGCGGTAAGGGGTCCTATAAATAGGACAAGAGGCGGTAAGGCAATGGCTAAGATCATGCCAAGTGGGCGGCTAGGATAAAGGGGTCTTGAGGTAAGGAAAGTCTCCAAGACTTTACCATAAACCTCTTTCAACCTATCCTAATTTGCCCAATGGCCATATCACCCCAAGACATGCCTTAGATGCATGCATTCCATCCAAGGGAAGGGCAAGGCGCAACAAGCATGAGGAGTTTCGGCTAGGGTAAGAATTTTGGGAGAAACTAGGGTTTTAGGTAAGGTAAGTCTCCAAGACATTACCATATACCTTACCCTACTATCCATATGCGCCCAAGCTCTTTCCAAAAGAGCCATCAAGCCATATCAGCCCCAAGACTTACCTTAGAGGCAAGTATTCCTTCCAAGGAAGAAGGGCTAGGCGCCCTTTACTTCCATAATGAAGCAAAGGCTATTGGGGTATGCCCTTAAGGCTAATGTTTGAGGCCTTGGGATTGTAACAGTATCATGTATAAACTCTTATGTTTATAAAGGCAATGGTTATTATTTAGGTTGTTACATCATCTGCTGCAATGTGTGTTCTTCTGAATAATGTCTCAAAGCTGTTCAGCTAGGCTGACATGCTATATTGTCCTTAGTCGAGATATCTTGGTGAACCTGAGACAGCCATGATATGATTGAGACTAATATGTGTTCTAATCTTATAGGATGCTTCGAGCATGGAATAAGATGTAGACTCATGGGTACATTGGATGTACTGGATAGACCCTACTGGGATATTCAATTGTTTGTCACAATGTGAATAATCCTTGATTGCAATAAGTGGCACATGTCCTCTGACTTGAGATCACTTGTGTTTCTAAATGATGATTGTCATTGTTTTGAGGTAGTTCAATATCATTTGAAAGATAATGATTATAGACTATCTTGGATAATGAGCTTGAGTCAGGTTAGGGCACTAGTGATAGATATAGGATTGCCATCTCCTGGATTGGAGTGTGGTGTTCTAAAGGGGCCCCCCTGGATGAGATGATTGAGAAAGTGTATGGCCATACCCAGGTGACAGTGTTCATCTGATCTAATCATGCTCATCATATTGGAGCTACAGGCTTGACACGCTTGTCCAATAAGAACATCCAGTGGCAAAGGAAACATGTATGCCTCGTGAAGTGGATTCACACTTGTGCAGTGTTTTGGGAGTAGTCTTGGAAGACTCTTTCCTTTATATCGGGAGACAGTGATGTGTTGCTAGATACCCCTCACTGATCGTGATAACGTAAGTTATCGTTACCGACATTTAAAGGAAACCCTCAGGGTCGCACAATTTGAAGATATGACTTACTTGAGTCAGATCGTGTGGACTGAATTGTTTGGGTTCAGTTTAAAGGGATTTAATCTCTGATTGTAAGTGAGATCTGGTCTGATCATGTTTGATTGATTAGGGCTTGAGATCGGTAAGCTTCGATCGAGAGAGGTGATGCTAGATCGGTGAGATCAGGAGCATCAGGAGATGAACGGTTAGATCTTGAGCCTTTGGGTTTGATGTGATCTAGACCGAATAGCTTGGGTTAATTGGTCTTTGAACCAGACCAAAATTGAACCGGTTCACATGAGTGAACGCATGGTTCAAGGCTTGAGGCATTTTGATCGGTTTTTGTGTTCATGAGCGCATGACTTCATTGCTCGCTATTTTTGGAAAGTAATAAGCGCTACTTTGATCAACGCCTCAACGTTTTTTTGGTTCAATGTTCGTCACCTTCTCTTGCTTGGACGAGAGACTTGCATTCGTGAGTAAGGGAGGTGGACGACAAGGAGAATTCGCCCAAGCAAAGATCCCTTCAAGCGATCTAGGATACCTTGCGCCCTTGCTAGCACAAGGAACAAAAGGAAGTAGGCAACATCTTCTTGTGTGCGTCTTCTTTGGAGGAGAGCTTATTTGCCCTCTTTGCTTCCAAGCCGCCTCCTTCTCATGGCCATGGTAACGCATCTTTTACTTGTTGTTTAAGTTGATCATATGACATATAGAACGATTCATGAAACCCTTGCTTCCGCTGCCCAAAAATGAACTCTATGCGCCACTTAGGGTTTCGCTCCCCCTTGATGGGGACCTAACAATTGGTATCAGAGCTTGCGGTTCTATACTTGTTCATATGATTGCTTAATGTATTTGTGTGATCCATGCATAGATCTAATGTTAACATGCGAAAATACATGCTTGTATGTTTTACTCATGTTGGTTGCGCATGTTTTATCTTGGCGCATGTTGTTGTTGTTTTGTCAAAACTCCACTTGCGCGCCCTTACTTTAGATCTAAGCGCCTACTGTAAACCCTTAGACAGGTTGATGGGGTTGAAGTCAACCTCTAGGATTGATCCAAATAGTCTGATCAGACCATCTGACTGCCTAGATGGGTTGACCAGATAGCACCTGTGCGCAAGCACCAGGTGGCTATAGGTTGACTGCATCAAGGGCGTGTAGCGAGGTCTGGTTGAGACGACTAGTGAACACACATGAGTTAGGCCCGGGGTCACACCCGCTTGCCGAAACTCATGAGGGATGTTCAGCCCTTGGCGCATGCATGGTTGACCATTAGGTCAACTCGAGTCAGTTAGGACTTGGTGCATGCAAGGGCAATGGATCCAACTAGTTGGATGAGTGGATCCCTATCAATGGACCGTTGTAAGGTTGTAGGGCACATAAGAGAATTAAAATTGATGCCAATGGGTTTTCAAAAATTTTATTTTCTTGTTAAATGGATCACATGATGAGTGGATGCCATGTGCTTGTTTATTTAATCTTATGTGGGCTGCCCGTGTTAATGTGTGCTGTGCTAGGGCCTGCGAGCCTGGTAAATTATTATTTTTGTGATCTGCGCATCACATGTTATTTAATTTATAATGTATAATTGACCTGCGAGTCAAGCTTGTCTAGATAGATTAAAATGTAATTTAATCTGACAAGAGCACAAAGCACACATGGCAGAGGCGCATGCAGCAGTGGCTTGACCAGGTGGGAGGTCTAGGGTTTGACCCTATGACAGGCGCATCTACCTGGTGGGTGCACCTTAGCTGCAGAAGGCGCTTGGGCCCTGGGTTGGGCCAGATGAGAAGCAAAAGCCCCATGAAGAAAGCAAGTGAAGACTTAATTTAGGTTAAGGTCTTACTTAGGCTTAATGGGCTTTTACCACATAAGATTCATGCTTTCTTTTATTTTCTAAATAATTAGAAATGCATGATTTATTTATCTTCTGCTATCACCATAGGGTTTGCATGATAGGTAAGAAGATAAAAGACCGTTAAAATCCAACGCTAAAATATCAAGCTTGATAGCCTTCTGACGCGAAACCTCACTGTTCTGACTATCGTTGGAGCCGTGTTGTACCCACTCAGTGGGCACGTCCATCTATCTTCAGACGGTGCGGGATTTCACCTGCGTGTTACAGAGAAGGGATTTATCGCTTCTCGTTGCTCAGCATAGCACGTGGTGGTCCAGGGAGTAGGTCGGGTCAGCTTGACCATGTAGGCTACATATGTGGCGCATATGGTAGCACATGGAGGCAGCCATCTGTGGGATCAGAGACTGTGTTGTACCAACTCAGTTGGCACAGTCTGCTGGATTGCCCAGATGAAGGGGAATCGCACGGGTTGGTGATTGGCAGGGACTGCCTACCAGAAATTAGTGCTTGTACTCTCTGTGCATCTTATCTCACCTGAGCGGGACGCGGAGACCAAGTATGAAATCTGGATCCCATCTCACTAAAAGAGTTCTACTCTTTCGGGCTGTTTTGCTGGATTTTTCAGCCAGATAAAATAGTGAGAAAAGAATCTTTCTTAAGTCCTGGATTGATTCTAAACATTGATACTGACCTTGCTGTTCTTGCATTGTTGTAGATTCCTGCAGCAACGAACACCATGAGCTTCAATGTGCGATCCCTACTGGAAAGGGAGAAGTTTGCTGGGCCAAACTTCTCAGACTGGTTCGGACACCTTAAGATCGTTCTTAAGGCAGAGAGGAAACTGTATGTCCTCGAGACGGCTGTGCCGCCTCAACCCGTTGCGAACGCCGCAAGGGCGGTTCGCGATGCCTATGAAAAGCACGTCAATGATAGCATTGATGTCGCTTGCCTGATGCTAGCGTCTATGATGCCACCGCTGCAGCGTCAGCATGAGGATATGTCTGCTATAGAAATTATAGCGAACCTCAAGATGCTGTACGCTGCACAGGCGAGGACAGAACGCTATAATCTAACAAAGTTTTTCTTTCAGAGCAAACTGGCTGAAGGGAGCCCAGTGGGAGCTCACGTGCTCAAGATGATTGGGCACAAGGAGGCTCTGGAGAAACTGGGGCATACCATCAACCAGGAGCTTGCTGTAGACATTATTCTGCAGTCTCTCCCGCCCTCTTTCGATGCGTTCATTATTAACTTTAATATGAACAAAATCGATTGTACTCCGGCAGAGCTGCTGAATATGCTCTTGACTACTGAGGAAACTCTGAAGGGAAAGCCTTCAACCTCTGTCTTAATGGTTCCTTCTAGGAACAAGAAGAAGGGGAAGAAGGGCAAAGCCCCTGTCAAGAACTACAGTAAGGCTCTGAAACAGAAGGTTAAGCGGTCGAAGGACAACAGGTGTTTCCACTGTGGCCAGCTGGGTCACTGGAAAAAGGACTGTAAAGCGCTCCAAGGAGACAAGAAGGGAAGCATCGCTTCTGGCTCAGGTATATTTGTGACTGAGGTCATGATATCATCTTCTTCTATTTCATGGGTGTTGGACACTGCATGTGGAGTTCACATTTGTTCAAATGTACAGGAACTCAAGAGAAGAAGACAGGTGGGACAGCATGAGGTGGACCTACGAGTTGGAAACGGGGCATGGGTTGCTGCTGTTGCTGTAGGGGATTATTACATCTCATTACCATCTGGCATTGTATTAGAATTAAACAATTGTTACTTTGTACCCAGTATTACCAAAAATATTATCTCTATTCCTGCTCTTGTCAGGAAAGGGTTTTGCTTTGAATGCAAGATTTCAAAGTGTTATCTTACTCTTGATAATATTGTTTATGCTACTGGTTCAATTAACAATGGGTTATTCATGTTGGACATGGAATATTCTATACAAAACATTGATAATAAGAAAGCCAAGTATGCTGATGATAGCACCTTGCTATGGCATAGTCGTTTAGGCCATATTAACGAGAAACGCATTAAGCGGTTGCATGATAATGGACTGCTGGGATCATTCTCCTATGAGGAGATTGATACATGCAAAGCTTGTTTAATGGGTAAAATGACGAAGTCTCCTTTTCCTAACAAAGGTCAAAGGGCTTCAGGTTTACTTGACCTTATACACAGTGATGTGTGTGGGCCGTTTAGTAAACATGCCAGAGGTGGCTATTCGTACTTCATTACCTTTACTGATGATTTCAGTAGGTATGGTTATGTCTATCTTATGAGACATAAGAGTGAATCTTTTGACAAGTTCAAAGAGTTCAAGAATGAAGTACAGAATCAGCTAGGCCGAAATATCAAGGCACTTCGTTCTGATCGAGGTGGAGAATACTTGAGTCATGCGTTTACTGACTATCTAAAAGAGTGTGGGATTATCTCACAGCTCACTCCGCCAGGAACACCGCAATGGAATGGTGTGTCCGAGAGGAGAAATAGAACGTTACTAGACATGGTTCGTTCTATGATGAGTCAGGCTACTCTACCTTACTCCTTTTGGGGTTTTGCACTGGAAACAGCTGCAAAGGTACTAAACCGAGTGCCATCCAAGGCCGTTTCAAAGACGCCATATGAGTTATGGTATGGAAACAGCCGAGCTTGACATTTATCATGATCTGGGGCTGCGAGGCTTATGTCAAAAAGCTCGCCTCTGGGAAACTAGAGAGTAGATCTGAGAAATGTGTCTTTGTCGGTTACCCTAAGGAAACTAAGGGTTATTATTTCTACGATCCCAAAGAGAACAAGGTATTTGTTGCTCGGATGGCCATTTTTCTTGAGAAGGAGTTTCTTCTGCAAGAGGCCAGTGGGAGAGAAATAAAGCTGGATGAGAATCCAGAGGAAGGACAAAGTAGTCAAGCACATTTGGATGAGCCTGAGCCAGTAGAGTAGGTTATTGAACAACCTGAGGCTCAGATATCACGGGAACCGCGAAGATCGGGAAGGATCCGTCGACAGCCTGAGCGCTATGACGGAGTCTACATAATTGATAATGATGAACCCCTTACTTATGCGGATGCGGTCAGTGGACCGGAGTCAGCAAGATGGCTTGAAGCTATGCGAGCCGAGATGGACTCCATGTCAGATAACCAAGTCTGGGATTTGGTTGATCCGCCTCTGGGAGTAATCCCTATGGGCTGTAAATGGATCTTCAAGAAGAAGATTGACATGGATGGTAACGTGGTTACCTATAAAGGCAGGCTAGTTGCGAAAGGTTTCAAACAAATATACGGGATAGATTATGATGAAACTTTCTCACCTGTAGCTATGTTTAAGTCTATTCGGATTCTTTTCGCGATAGCAGCATATTACGATTATGAGATCTCGCAGATGGATGTGAAGACAGCTTTCCTTAATGGAAAACTGGATGAGGATGTGTATATGACACAACCTGAAGGTTTCACTAATCCATCAGATCGTCATAAAATATGCAAGTTAAAGAAGTCCATTTATGGACTTAAACAAGCATCAAGAAGCTAGAATATTCGTTTTGATGAATCAATCTCTGAGTTTGGTTTCATCAAGAACGAAGATGACCCGTGTGTATATAAGAGGTTTAGTGGGAGCGTAATTACTTTCCTAGTCCTCTACGTCGATGATATCTTGATCATTGGAAACGATATTCCTGAACTGCATGCTGTTAAAGCATGGTTAGGAAAATGTTTCCAGATGAAAGATCTAGGAGAAGCAGCCTATGTATTAGGTGTGAAGATCTACAGAGATAGATCTAAGAGGCTTCTCGGGCTGTGCCAGAGTACTTACATCGATAAAGTCCTGGAGAGATTTCATTTAGAGAATTCTAAAAGAGGATATCTTCCAGTCAGACATGGTCTGAATCTTTCGAAGAGTCAGTGTCCACAAACACAGACTGAGAAAGATGAAATGGACAATACGCCTTATGCTTCGGCTATTGGATCCATTATGTATGCGATGTT
Organism: Costus lasius; assembly: GCA_027563935.2. NCBI lineage: Eukaryota > Viridiplantae > Streptophyta > Magnoliopsida > Zingiberales > Costaceae > Costus > Costus lasius. Next base: position 58,245,168 of record CM050453.2, read on the forward strand.
GTGTACTCGCCCAGACGTCGCTTACGGGTTAAGCGTGACCAGTCGGTTCCAAAGTAATCCAGGTTTGGCGCACTGGATTGCAGTCAAGAACATTTTGAAATATCTGCGGAGGACCAAAGATATGTTCTTGATATATGGTGGTCAGGAAGAACTCAGTATTGAAGGATATACTGACGCTTCGTTCCAGTCGGACCAGGATGATTTCCGATCGCAATCAGGCTATGTTTTTAGCTTGAATGGAGGTGCAGTGGTGCGGAAAAGTTTCAAACAGTCTACTGTTGCTGATTCCGCAACAGAAGCCGAGTATGTTGCAGCCTCGGAAGCATCCAAGGAGGCAGTGTGGATTCGTAAGTTCGTGAGAGAACTTGGTGTTGTTCCTTCGAGTGCAGATCCTTTGGTTATCTTTTGTGATAACACTGGAGCAATCGCACAAGCAAAGGAACCACGGTCGCACCAGAAGTCCAAGCACATACAGAGACGGTTTCACTTGATCCGGGAGATCATTGATCGTGGTGAGATCAAAATCTGCAAGGTTCATACAGATGACAATCTGGCTGACCCGCTTACCAAGCCTCTGGCGCAGCAGAAGCATGAGAAGCACTGTAATAACATGGGTTTGAGATTTCTCAACCATTAGATTAAGTGCAAGTGGGAGATTGTTGGGGTATGCCCTTAAGGCTAATGTTTGAGGCCTTGGGATTGTAACAGTATCATGTATAAACTCTTATGTTTATAAAGGCAATGGTTATTATTCAGGTTGTTACATCATCTGCTGCAATGTGTGTTCTTCTGAATAATGTCTCAAAGCTGTTCAGCTAGGCTGACATGCTATATTGTCCTTAGTCGAGATATCTTGGTGAACCTGAGACAGCCATGATATGATTGAGACTAATATGTGTTCTAATCTTATAGGATGCTTCGAGCATGGAATAAGATGTAGACTCATGGGTACATTGGATGTACTGGATAGACCCTACTGGGATATTCAATTGTTTGTCACAATGTGAATAATCCTTGATTGCAACAAGTGGCACATGTCCTCTGACTTGAGATCACTTGTGTTTCTAAATGATGATTGTCATTGTTTTGAGGTAGTTCAATATCATTTGAAAGATAATGATTATAGACTATCTTGGATAATGAGCTTGAGTCAGGTTAGGGCACTAGTGATAGATATAGGATTGCCATCTCCTGGATTGGAGTGTGGTGTTCTAAAGGGGCCCCCCTGGATGAGATGATTGAGAAAGTGTATGGCCATACCCAGGTGACAGTGTTCATCTGATCTAATCGTGCTCATCATATTGGAGCTACAGGCTTGACACGCTTGTCCAATAAGAACATCCAGTGGCAAAGGAAACATGTATGCCTCGTGAAGTGGATTCACACTTGTGCTGTGTTTTGGGAGTAGTCTTGGAAGACTCTTTCCTTTATATCGGGAGACAGTGATGTGTTGCTAGATACCCCTCACTGATCGTGATAACGTAAGTTATCATTACCGACATTTAAAGGAAACCCTCAGGGTCGCACAATTTGAAGATATGACTTACTTGAGTCAGATCGTGTGGACTGAATTGTTTGGGTTCAGTTTAAAGGGATTTAATCTCTGATTGTAAGTGAGATCTGGTCTGATCATGTTTGATTGATTAGGGCTTGAGATCGGTAAGCTTCGATCGAGAGAGGTGATGCTAGATCGGTGAGATCAGGAGCATCAGGAGATGAACGGTTAGATCTTGAGCCTTTGGGTTTGATGTGATCTAGACCGAATAGCTTGGGTTAATTGGTCTTTGAACCAGACCAAAATTGAACCGGTTCACATGAGTGAACGCATGGTTCAAGGCTTGAGGCGTTTTGATCGGTTTTTGTGTTCATGAGCGCATGACTTCATTGCTTGCTATTTTTGGAAAGTAATAAGCGCTACTTTGATCAACGCCTCAACGTTTTTTTGGTTCAATGTTCGTCACCTTCTCTTGCTTGGACGAGAGACTTGCATTCGTGAGTAAGGGAGGTGGACGACAAGGAGAATTCGCCCAAGCAAAGATCCCTTCAAGCGATCTAGGATACCTTGCGCCCTTGCTAGCACAAGGAACAAAAGGAAGTAGGCAACATCTTCTTGTGTGCGTCTTCTTTGGAGGAGAGCTTATTTGCCCTCTTTGCTTCCAAGCCGCCTCCTTCTCATGGCCATGGTAACGCATCTTTTACTTGTTGTTTAAGTTGATCATATGACATATAGAACGATTCATGAAACCCTTGCTTCCGCTGCCCAAAAATGAACTCTATGCGCCACTTAGGGTTTCGCTCCCCCTTGATGGGGACCCAACAAAGGCGCCTCCCTCACCCCATTATGCCCCTAGGCGCCAATGGGGTGAGATTCCTCCCCATTATACCCTTTTAAGCTAATTCCTCTTCATGACAACTAATTATTGGGCCTTATTGGATAATGAGCTAGCCCAAACTTCATGGCATGGGTTGATTAAGCCATTGGATCTAATCCAATGCAACCCTAATCCAAATGTGACCAATCTAGGTCAATTTTGGGTCTACCTGCCAAAAATGAAGTTTGGCTCCAATAACTTTCTTCCAACTCATCAGGCCCATTGGCGCTGATGAAATCTTCCAAATGGATCCAAGTTATCCAATAACTTAATCCTAAGGCTTCTGATTAAAGCAACGTCAAGAGTCTATTGCGTGTGACCCCGTAGGATCCATATGACGATGGCAATGATGTAAACATCATAAGTAGTGAGGGGTATCTAGCAACACATCACTACTACCCATGTCATAGGACTTAAGTCATTATGACAACAACTCCTAACAAGCAACGAGGATTCCCATTGCATTACAGATCCCTTTGCCTAAGCTGATATCCTGCCATTGGATTAGTCTCAAGTTTATTATCCAATGCATTGGTCATGACTCAACAAGTGTGGCCACACTTTCCTGTCATGCACCAATAATGTGGGGCGCCCCGAGGTGGATATCATGCTTCCTCGGAAGGAAGGGGCAAATCCTACTATTGGTCATCCATGTCTCTACGTGACTTATGACATGCCCAATGACAGTCGTTTTGATCTCCCAATTACGGAGAGACGTAAGACTGTATTAAAGCATACACTTCATCAAGTCTAGACATGAATACCTCAAGTCTAAGGATCAATGCAAACCTCTTGCATGTGAGATTGACTTGTTGACTAGACAAGTCAATCCTCGCGGTGGATCACTCCAGTGCATCCAATACACCTGTATGTCTGCGTTACTGTGCCCCGCACCTAACCAGCCTATACACCAGTCTCACATGTACCAAAGCTGTCCCATATCTACTAAGGTACCTTGTCTGGGGATAGCTTATGAGAATGGATCCAATCCAAACTCCTGGGACATTATTTATGCAACTCACTACATCAACGCAGGTAGAGAAGTCTGCATAATAACGACCATGCCTATATAAAGAGTAATAGTTCTATCAAAGTACATTCAACCAATGCCTGACCATGTCCACACATTGGTCTTTAGGGCATATACACCAACACCCAGCACATGTGAACTTCTAGTCAAGTCCATCCCTAACCGTTATGCCCAGGGCCAACGAGTTTCCTTGCGAAGGCACGCCCAGGTTAAAACTGGACTGGGGAAACCATTGCCACCACGCACTTTCTAAAGATAAGTGGGTGTGTCCCACGAGGGTGGGAAACAGTTCACAACTCCACTGATCGATAGATTAGTGAGGTCTACGCGTTAGAAGGCTACTAGACTTGATATTTTAATTGAGGGTTTTTGTTTAAGGTCTCATCATCTCAGTTTTATCTTATGTCTATCATTACAGGCATGCAATCCTATGGTGATAACATAACGATAAAACATCACAGGCATGCTTTAGCTTTTGTAAAGAAAGCAATAAAGGGATGATGTGATCATAGCGCATTCAAGACATTGAACCAATCCATGCCAAAAAGGGGTTCAACTCTTGACCTAGGATTCAAGCCCCAAGAATAGACCTAGCCTAGCCGACCTCTAGCTCTATCTTCAAGGTTGGCTCCAAGGTCATTCTCCCATGGTTTAGCTCTCAAACCCTAGGGGTACACCCACAAGGTTCGGCCAATGCCATGGTCTTCCTCCAAGGAAGGTGCGCCATTTAGCAAGCCACAAGAGGGATAGCACACAGGCACAAGGCTCGGCCAAACCCTAACTTGCGCCCCCATGCAAGGATGTGCCACCTTTGAAGCTTGTTGCGCCATCATGCAAGGATGCGCAACCAAGCAAGCATGCACCTTGCTCCAAGTAGATGCGCCATCCTAATCTTCTTCTTAGTTAAAAGCAAAAAGAAAAGCGGCACGCAGGCCTCACAAGGATACATCACAGGCATGTTAAGGGGCTTGATATATGACCACAACATCATGCATAATCAAGTACTTACTCATGCAATTCTATATGCTCATGAAAAACATAAAATATGAAATTTTACTTTTTCATAAAACATGTCTCTCTTCCTTCCCTTCATATCACAAATCTTCGATTCTAAGTTTCTCTCAGGAGTCTACAAGAGGCATACCGGTTGCCCTCCTTGCAATCCCTAACTTGCTAGGATAAGGGCAATCACCCAGTCCATGCCCTATTCCAACAAGTCTCTCAAGATAGGTCTATCCTATTATGAGAGGAGAAATTTTCTCTTCCACGTATAGGTTGTTGGAGTCCCCTTCAAGGGGGAGCGCAAGCTGATGAAACCCCTTCAAGAGGGGGGGGGGCGCAAAACCCTAATACATGCACATAGAACACTTTTGCATGGGCGGAAATTAAGGCATCAAGAATCGGTTGCATGATATAAATATGATCAACTATGAAAAACCGATTGCAAATCAAGATGAATCATACCATCGCCATTCGTTGGATGATGGGTTGGAATCAAAGACCGAAAGGGATCTTCTCCCTAGTCGACGCACACACGATGAGGAATGGCTTCTCCTTGTCGTCTTTGTGCTAGCAAAGCTTCAAGGGTCCTTTGCGCGTGGAGGAGATGAGATCCTTTTGCTTGGCGAAGATGAACTTCCTCTTTTTTTCGTCGAGCGCCGTTGTCACACGAGCACAAGAGAGAAATATCGTCCAAGGCAATGAAAGGCGAGAGCGAACGTTGTCCTCAACGTGGAGGCGTTGCTATCCCGAAATAGCAACCCATTTCTCTCAACGGTTATGCGTTCACATGAAGTGAACCGTAACACCTTCACCCATTCGAATCATTGAACCAAGCGCTCACAAGATGAGCCGGTTCATATGACTTTGGTTCAAGACCAAATCAGCCCAAGCAATGGTCGATCTTATTGAACCTCAAGGCTCAAGATCACCGTTGATCTCAAGATGCTCCTGATCTCACCGATCTAGCATCAAATCTCTCGATCGAAGCTTACCGATCTCAAGCCCTAATCAATCAAACATGATCAGACCAGATCTCACTTACAATCAGAGTTTAAAACTCCTTTAAACTGAACCTAAACAATTCAGTCCACACGATCTGACTTAAGTAAGCCATATCATCAAATTGTGCGACCCTAAGGGTTTCCTTTAAATGTCGGTAACGATAACTTTCGTTATCACGATCAGTGAGGGGTATCTAGCAACACATCACTGTCTCCCGATAGAAAGGAAAGAGTCTTCCAAGACTTCACCCAAACCACAGCACAAGTGTGACTCTAACTCACAAGGCATGCATCTTTCCTTTGCCACTGGATGTTCTTATTGGACAAGCGTGTCAAGCTTGTAGCTCCAATATGATGAGCATGATTAGATCAGATGAACACAGTCACCTGGGTATGGCCATACGCTTTTCTCAATCATCTCATCCAGGGGGCCCCTTTAGAACATCACACTCCTTGAACAAGGAGACGGCAATCCTATGTCTATCACTAGTGCCCTAACCTGATTCAAGCTCACCATCCAAGATAATCTATAATCATTATGTTTCAAATGATATTGAACTATCTCAAAACAATGACAATCATCATTTAGAAACACAAGTGATCTCAAGTCAGAGGAAATGTGCCACTTGTTGCAATCAAGGAATATTCACATTGTGACAAGCAATTGAATATCCTAGTAGGGTCTGTCCAGTACATCCAATGTACCCATGAGTCTACATCTTATTCCATGCTCGAAGCATCCTATAAGATTAGAACTCATATTAGTCTTAACCATATCAAGGCTGTCTCATGTTCACCAAGATATATCGACTAAGGACATAACAGCATGTCAGCCCAGCTGAACAGCTTTGAGACATTATTCAGAAGTACACTTATTACAGCAGACAAGGTAACAACCTGAATAATAACCATGCCTTTATAAACATAACAGTTTATTACATGATACAAATACATTCCCATAGGCCTCAAACATTAGCCTTAAGGGCATACCCCAACAATCTCCCACTTGCACTTAATCTAATGGTTGAGAAATCTCAAACCCATATTATTACAGTGCTTCTCATGCTTCTGCTGCGCCAGAGGCTTGGTAAGCGGGTCTGCCAGATTGTCATCTGTATGAACCTTGCAAATTTTGATCTCGCCACGATCTATGATCTCCCTGATCAAATGAAACCGTCTCTGTATGTGCTTGGACTTCTGGTGCGACCGTGGTTCCTTTGCTTGTGCGATTGCTCCAGTGTTATCACAGAAGATAACCAAAGGATCGACACTCGAAGGAACAACACCAAGTTCTCTCATGAACTTACGAATCCAGACTGCCTCCTTGGATGCTTCCGAGGCTGCAACATACTCGGCTTCTGTTGTGGAATCAGCAACAGTTGACTGTTTGAAACTCTTCCACACCACTGCACCTCCATTCAAGCTAAAAACATAGCCTGATTGCGATCGGAAATCATCCTGGTCCGACTGGAACGAAGCGTCAGTATATCCTTCAATACTGAGTTCTTCCTGACCACCATATATCAAGAACATATCTTTGGTCCTCCGCAGATATTTTAAAATGTTCTTGACTGCAATCCAGTGCGCCATACCTGGATTACTTTGGAAACGACTGGTTACGCTTAACCCGTAAGCGACGTCTGGGCGAGTACACAACATCGCATACATAATGGAACCAATAGCCGAAGCATAAGGCGTATTGTCCATTTCATCTTTCTCAGTCTGTGTTTGTGGACACTGACTCTTCGAAAGACTCAGACCATGTCTGACTGGAAGATATCCTCGTTTAGAATTCTCTAAATGAAATCTCTCCAGGACCTCATCGATGTAAGTACTCTGGCACAGCCCGAGAAGCCTCTTAGATCTATCCCTGTAGATCTTCACACCTAACACATAGGCTGCTTCTCCTAGATCTTTCATCTGGAAACACTTCCTCAGCCATGCTTTAACAGCATGCATTTCAGGAATGTCATTTCCAATGATCAAGATGTCATCGACGTAGAGGACTAGGAAAGTAATCACGCTCCCACTAAACCTCTTATATACACACGGGTCATCCTCGTTCTTGATGAAACCAAATTCAGTAACTGATTCATCAAAACGAATATTCCAGCTTCTAGATGCTTGCTTAAGTCCATAAATGGACTTGTTTAATTTGCATATCTTATGACGATCTGCTGGATTAGTGAAACCTTCTGGTTGTGTCATGTACACATCCTCATCCAGATTTCCATTCAGGAAAGCTGTTTTCACATCCATCTGCCAGATCTCATAATCATAGTATGCAGCTATCGCGAAAAGAATCCGAATAGACTTAAACATGGCTACAGGTGAGAAAGTTTCATCATAATCTATCCCGTAGATTTGTTTGAAACCTTTCGCAACTAGCCTGCCTTTATAGGTAACTACGTTACCATCCATGTCAATCTTCTTCTTGAAGATCCATTTACAGCCTATAGGGATAACTCCCGGAGGCGGATCAACCAAATCCCAAACTTGGTTATCTGACATGGAGTCCATTTCGGCGCGCATAGCTTCAAGCCATCTCGCTGACTCCGGTCCACTGACCGCATCCGCATAAGTGAGGGGTTCATCATTGTCAATGATATAGACTCCGTCATAACGCTCAGGTTGTCGACGGATCCTTCCCGATCTTCGCGGTTCCCGTGATATCTGAGCCACAGGTTGTTCAATAACCTGTTCTACCGGCTCAGGCTCATCCATCTGTGCTTGACTACTTTGTCCTTCCTCTGGATTCTCATCCAGTTTTATTTCTCTCCCATTGGCCTCTTGCAGAAGAAACTCCTTCTCAAGAAATATGGCCGTCCGAGCAACAAAAACCTTGTTCTCTTTGGGATCGTAGAAATAATAACCCTTAGTTTCCTTAGGGTAACCGACAAAGATACATTTGTCAGATCTGCTCTCTAGTTTCCCAGAGGCGAGCTTTTTGACATAAGCCTCGCAACCCCAGATCCTGATAAATGTCAAGCTAGGCTGTTTCCCATACCATAACTCATATGGCGTCTTTGAAACTGCCTTGGATGGCACTCGGTTTAGTACCTTTGCAGCTGTTTCCAGTGCAAAACCCCAAAAGGAGTATGGAAGAGTAGCCTGACTCATCATAGAACGAACCATATCAAGTAACGTTCTATTTCTCCTCTCGGACACACCATTCCATTGCGGTGTTCCTGGCGGAGTGAGTTGTGAGATAATCCCACACTCCTTTAGATAGTCAGTAAACGCATGACTTAGGTATTCACCACCTCGATCTGAGCGAAGTGCCTTGATATTTCGGCCTAGCTGATTCTGTACTTCATTTTTGAACTCTTTGAACTTGTCAAAAGATTCACTCTTATGTCTCATCAGATAGACATACCCATACCTACTGAAATCATCAGTAAAGGTAATGAAGTACTGATAGCCACCTCTGGCATGTTTACCAAATGGCCCACACACATCACTGTGTATAAGGTCAAGTAAACCTGAAGCCCTTTGACCTTTGTGAGGAAAAGGTGACTTCGTCATTTTACCCATCAAACAAGCTTTGCATGTATCAATCTCCTTATAGGAGAATGATCCCAGCAGTCCATGATCATGCAACCGCTTAATGCGTTTCTCGTTAATATGGCCTAAACGACTATGCCATAGCAAGGTGCTGTCATCAGCATACTTGGCTTTCTTAATATCAATTTGCTGTATCGAACATTCCATGTCCAACATGTATAACCCATTGTTAATTGAACCAGTTGCATAAACAATATTATCAAAAGACAAAATACACTTTGAAATATTGCATTCAAAGGAAAATCCCTTCCTGACAAGAGCAGGAATGGAGATAATATTTTTAGTTATACTGGGAACAAAGTAACAATTGTCTAGTTCCAATACAAGTCCAGATGGTAAAGAAATGAAATAGTCTCCTACAGCAACAGCAGCAACCCGTGCCCCGTTTCCAACTCGTAGGTCCACCTCATGCTGTCCCACCTGTCTTCTTCTCTTGAGTTCCTGTACATTTGAACAAATGTGAACTCCACATGCAGTGTCCAACACCCATGATATAGAAGAAGAGAACATGACCTCAGTCACGAATATACCTGAGCCAGAAGCGAAGCTTCCCTTCTTATCTCCTTGGAGCGCTTTACAGTCCTTTTTCCAGTGACCCAGCTGGCCACAGTGGAAACACCTGTATTCCTTGGACCGCTTCACCTTCTGCTTCAGAGCCTTGCTGTAATTCTTGACCGGGGCCTTGCCCTTCTTCCCCTTCTTCTTGTTCCTTGAAGGAACCATCAAGACAGAGGTCGAAGGCTTACCCTTCAGAGTCTCCTCAGTGGTCAAGAGCATATTCAGCAGCTCTGCCGGAGTACAATCGATTTTGTTCATATTAAAATTAATAATGAACGCGTCGAATGATGGCGGGAGAGACTGCAGAATAATGTCCACAGCAAGCTCCTGGTTGATGGTGTGCCCCAGTTTCTCCAGAGCCTCCTTGTGCCCAATCATCTTGAGCACGTGAGCTCCCACTGGGCTCCCTTCAGCCAGTTTGCTCTGAAAGAAGAGCTTAGTCAAATTATAGCGTTCAGTCCTCGCCTGTGCAGCATACAGCATCTTGAGGTTTGCTATAATCTGTATAGCTGACATATCCTCATGCTGACGCTGCAGCGGTGGCGTCATAGACGCTAGCATCAGGCAAGCGACATCAATGCTATCATTGACGTGCTTTTCATAGGCTTCCCGAACCGCCCTTGCGGCGTTCGGAGCGGGCTGCGGCGGTATCGCCGTCTCGAGGACATACAGTTTCCTCTCTGCCTTAAGAACGATCTTAAGGTGTCCAAACCAGTCAGAGAAGTTCGGCCCAGCAAACTTCTCCCTTTCCAGTAGGGATCGCACATTGAAGTTCATGGTGTTCGTTGCTGCAGGTATCTACAACAATGCAAGAACAGCAAGGTCAGTATCAATGTATAAGAATCGATCAGGACTTAAGAAAGATTCTTTTTCTCACTATTTTATCAGGCGTGAAAAATCCAGCAAAACAGCCCGAAAGAGTAGAACTCTTTTAGTGAGATGGGATCCAGATTTCATACTTGGTCTCCGCGTCCCGCTCAGGCGAGATAAGATGCACAGAGAGTACAAGCACTAGTTTCTGGTAGGCATCCCAGCCAATCGCCAACCCGTGCGATTCCCCTTCATCTGGGCAATCCAGCAGACTGTGCCAACTGAGTTGGTACAACACAGTCTCTGATCCCACAGATGGCTGCCTCCATGTGCTACCATATGCGCCACATATGTAGCCTACACGGTCAAGCTGACCCGACCTACTCCCTGGACCACCACGTGCTATGCTGAGCAACGAGAAGGGATAAATCCCTACTCTGTAACACGCAGGTGTAATCCCGCACCGTCTGAAGATAGATGGACGTGCCCACTGAGTGGGTACAACACGGCTCCAACGATAATCAGAACAGTGAGGTTTCGCGTCAGAAGGCTTACGAGCTTGATATTTTAGCGTTGGATTTTAACGGTCTTTTATCTTCTTCACTATCATACAATTCCTATGGTGATAGCAGAAGATAAACTTAAACATGCAATTCTAATATTATACAATAAAAGAAAGCATGTATCTTATGTGGTAAAAGCCCATAGCCCTAGAAGACCTTAACCTAACTTAAGTCTTCATTTGCTCTTCATGGGTCTTTTGCTGCTCATCTGGCCCAAACCTGGGCCCAAGCGCCATCTGCAGCACAGGTGCGCCGACCAGGAATATGCGCCAGGTCCTAGGGTCGAACCCTAGACCTCCCACCTGGTCCAGCCACTTGCTGCATGCGCCTTTACCAAGTGTGCACTGTGCTCTTGTCAAATTAAATTACAAATTTAACTATCTAGACAAGAGTGACACGCAGGTCACTTACATTTTATAAATTAAAACAATGTGATGCGCAGATCACAATAATTAATTTACAATTTTTAAATCCAGGCACGCAGGCCCCAGCACAGCACACAATTAATATGGGCAGCGCACATAAGACTAAATAGACAAACAGATGCATCAATCAACAACCATGTGATCCAGCATAAAAAAATTAAAATTTTCGAAAACCCCATGGGATCAATTTTAATTTTCCTTATTTGCCCTACAACCTTACAACGGTCCATTACTAGGGATCCACTCATCCAACCTAGTCAGATCCACTGCCCTTACATGCACCAAGTCCTAACTGACTTGAGTCGACCATAAGGTCAACCATGCATGCGTCAGGGCTGAACGACCACACTGAGGTCTGGCAAGCGGGCGTGACCCCGGGCCTAACTCAGGTGCGTTCATTAATCGTCTCAATCAGACATCGCTACACACCTGTCTGCAGTCGACCTATAGCCACCATAGGCTTGCGCCAAGGTGCTATCTGGTCGACCCATTCAGGCTGTCAGATAGTCTGATCAGACTGTTGGATCTAACTTAGAGGACGACTTCAACCCTAATAACCCGTCTAAGGGTTTACTGCAGGCGCCATTTAGATCAAATGGTAAGCGCGCAAGTCATTTTGTTTTAAGATAAACATCAAAACAACATATAGAAGCGCTACCTACATACATGCGCCAACTGCAATACATAACTAGTAAAGATGCGCATGTAGCCTAGATCTAATAACATGGTGCATACAAGGATCACAAATCACAGCAAACATATTTATCATGCATAAAAGCCTGCTCTGATACCAATTGTTGGAGTCCCCTTCAAGGGGGAGCGCAAGCTGATGAAACCCCTTCAAGAGGGGGGGGGGGCGCAAAACCCTAATACATGCACATAGAACACTTTTGCATGGGCGGAAATTAAGGCATCAAGAATCGGTTGCATGATATAAATATGATCAACTATGAAAAACCGATTGCAAATCAAGATGAATCATACCATCGCCATTCGTTGGATGATGGGTTGGAATCAAAGACCGAAAGGGATCTTCTCCCTAGTCGACGCACACACGATGAGGAATGGCTTCTCCTTGTCGTCTTTGTGCTAGCAAAGCTTCAAGGGTCCTTTGCGCGTGGAGGAGATGAGATCCTTTTGCTTGGCGAAGATGAACTTCCTCTTTTTTTCGTCGAGCGCCGTTGTCACACGAGCACAAGAGAGAAATATCGTCCAAGGCAATGAAAGGCGAGAGCGAACGTTGTCCTCAACGTGGAGGCGTTGCTATCCCGAAATAGCAACCCATTTCTCTCAACGGTTATGCGTTCACATGAAGTGAACCGTAACACCTTCACCCATTCGAATCATTGAACCAAGCGCTCACAAGATGAGCCGGTTCATATGACTTTGGTTCAAGACCAAATCAGCCCAAGCAATGGTCGATCTTATTGAACCTCAAGGCTCAAGATCACCGTTGATCTCAAGATGCTCCTGATCTCACCGATCTAGCATCAAATCTCTCGATCGAAGCTTACCGATCTCAAGCCCTAATCAATCAAACATGATCAGACCAGATCTCACTTACAATCAGAGTTTAAAACTCCTTTAAACTGAACCTAAACAATTCAGTCCACACGATCTGACTTAAGTAAGCCATATCATCAAATTGTGCGACCCTAAGGGTTTCCTTTAAATGTCGGTAACGATAACTTTCGTTATCACGATCAGTGAGGGGTATCTAGCAACACATCACTGTCTCCCGATAGAAAGGAAAGAGTCTTCCAAGACTTCACCCAAACCACAGCACAAGTGTGACTCTAACTCACAAGGCATGCATCTTTCCTTTGCCACTGGATGTTCTTATTGGACAAGCGTGTCAAGCTTGTAGCTCCAATATGATGAGCATGATTAGATCAGATGAACACAGTCACCTGGGTATGGCCATACGCTTTTCTCAATCATCTCATCCAGGGGGCCCCTTTAGAACATCACACTCCTTGAACAAGGAGACGGCAATCCTATGTCTATCACTAGTGCCCTAACCTGATTCAAGCTCACCATCCAAGATAATCTATAATCATTATGTTTCAAATGATATTGAACTATCTCAAAACAATGACAATCATCATTTAGAAACACAAGTGATCTCAAGTCAGAGGAAATGTGCCACTTGTTGCAATCAAGGAATATTCACATTGTGACAAGCAATTGAATATCCTAGTAGGGTCTGTCCAGTACATCCAATGTACCCATGAGTCTACATCTTATTCCATGCTCGAAGCATCCTATAAGATTAGAACTCATATTAGTCTTAACCATATCAAGGCTGTCTCATGTTCACCAAGATATATCGACTAAGGACATAACAGCATGTCAGCCCAGCTGAACAGCTTTGAGACATTATTCAGAAGTACACTTATTACAGCAGACAAGGTAACAACCTGAATAATAACCATGCCTTTATAAACATAACAGTTTATTACATGATACAAATACATTCCCATAGGCCTCAAACATTAGCCTTAAGGGCATACCCCAACATAGGTCTATCCCATCACATGAAGAGAGCAAAGAACCACAAGAAGTTAATTAGAAGTAAGAAACAAGAGACCTACAATTTTTCTACTTAAAGAAAAACCATGCGCCAACATCTATGCAATATTCAAAAATGTAGATATAGCATGTGAGCATGAAAAGCATGAAAGAACATCGTTCGAGGCTCGCAAGTCCCTCTGATACCACTGTTGGGAAACCCCGGGGACATTTTACAATTTTCAGAGCCATGGACATACATTTTATGCAGCGGAAGAATGTCCCCGAAACAGGCTAGTCTCAAAAACCCAGTGAAGATCTCTTGCGAGGGGTTCGACACGATGTGATAGTAAGTACCTTTAAGCAATTAGAAGCCGATGTCGATGAAGGCGCCCAAGTGTTCGCCCTCTGCAGTCTCGCACACACGGATTCCTCAAGTTTTCTTCTTCCTCGCCCGGTGCTAGCCTCGGGAAGAAGATCCATGCCTTAGGAGAGTCCTCCAAGCAACTTACGCCACCATCAAGATGTGATGCGCCAAGGAGATGGAAGGAGAAGAGAACGCCGCAAGCCTTCTTGTTCCTTTGCTCCAAGGAAAGGAAAAGGAGAAGCATGCTTGCGCCCTTGATGGAAGAAGTGTTGGTGTATATGCCCTAGAACCTAGTTTTGGTCAACTTATGTACTACTTGACACTGATATTTATATATCATTCTGGCATTGTCGTTATCATTGTTTGACTGCACCTGCGATTGTGTACTTACATGATAATGTCCCTCGAGACAGATTGGATCTGTGCTCGAATTATAATCCCTAGTCGATGTACCTTAGTGGATATGGGACAGCTATGGTACTTGAGAGACTAGTATGTGGGCTGGTTAGGCACGTGGTGCTAACGCAGACACATGGGTATATCATTGGGGATATACTGGATAGACCCGCTATGAGGCTATGACTTGGTGTCATGAGTTATCCTCATAAGTGACAGGAGATGCATTGATCCCTTGACTTGAGGTCATTAATCATTCTATATGGTTAGGGACTTGCTTTGATACAACCTAACACCTTGCCGTAGCTGGGAGGTCATAACGGTTGTTATTGAGCATGTCACGACCCATATGAGAAGATCAATGGACAGACATAGGATTTGCCCCTTCCCTAAGGAAGTATGATATCCATGGAGCTCCTTTATGGTTCTATGACTGAGAGTGTATGGCCATACCCAGGTGAGAACCTGTTTTAGTCATAGCCATGTGATTGGATGAAAACAAGTGGTGACACACTTGTCCAATCGGATATTAGTACGGCAAAGAGACTGTAATGCATCTGTACCTAGTTGCGATGATGGGGATGTCGATGTTGATATCCATTCCAATGACCTGGGTAGCAGTGATGCACTGCTAGGTGCCACTCACTGCTTGTGATGACCTTTGGTCAGCACTACTAGCGTCAGAGGAACCTACAGGGTTGCACACCTTGATACTTGAGTTCTCGTATTGATCGGGAAGCCTTATGATCGAGTTATTGGATAACTCGGATCTAATTGGGAGATTTCATCAGCGCCAATGGGCCTAATGAGATGGAAGAATGTTATTGGAGCCAAACTTCATTTTTGGCAGGTTGACCCGTATTTGACCATGGTTGGTCACATTTGGATTAGGGTTGCATTGGATTGGATCCAAGTGCTTAATCAACCTATGCAATGATGTTTGGGCTAGCTCATTATCCAATGAGGCCCAATAACAAGTTCTCATGAAGAGATGATAGGCTAAAAGGGTATAATGGGGAGAAACATGAACCATTAGGCGCCTAGGGGCATAATGGGGTCATGTTGGCGCCTTTGCTTCATTATGGAAGTAAAAGGCGCCTCCCCTTCTCTTCCTAGGATGGAATGCATGCCTCTATGGCATTGCTTGAGGCGCAAGGCAAGGCCTTGGCGCACAAGGAAAGGCGTGGGAACAAAAGGTAAGGTTGAATGAGAATTATGGAAATGTCTTGGAGACTTTCCTTATCTCAAACCTCCTCATCCTAGCCCTACACTTGTCATGATCCTAGCCATTACCCTAACCGCCTCTTGCCCTATAAATATGACCCTAGTCGCCCCCTCTTGTGGGTAATTAATCCTTGAAGGTGTGAACACAAGAAGAGGGGCGAGTGCTTGGAGCAAGGGCGCATATTCCTTCTTCCATAACCGCAAGCCACTTCCTCCTTTCCTCTTGGCGCAAGGAACATTAGTGCTTGGCATTTTTGGATAGTCTTCCTTCTTCTCTTGGCGCATCATCTCTCTTGGTGGCGCAAGTGAAGTAGAGTATCTCCCTAAGGCTTGGATCTTCTTCCCGAGGCTAGCACCAGGCGTGGAAGAAGAGAACTCAAGAGATCCGTGTGTGCGAGACTGCAGAGGGCGAACACTTGGGCGCCTTCATCGACATCACTCTACATTGCTCTTAAGGTATTTCCTAGCTCATCGTGTCGACTCCCTTGCATGCGATCTTCACTGGGTTTTTGGGACTGGCCTCTTTCGGGGACATTCTTCCGCTGCGAAAAATGTATGTCCATAACTCTGAAAATTGTAAAATGTCCCTGGGGTTTCCCAACAGTGGTATCAGAGCGACTTGCAAGACTCGAACGATGTTTTATGCTTTTCTTCCATGCTCACATGCCATATCTCTATTTTCGTAAATAGCATGATGCATGGCAATTGATTTTTCTAAAAGTAGAAAAATTAGGGTTTCTTGTTTCTATCATCCTCTCAATCTCTTTTGGATATTTGGACTATTTTTCTTGTTTGATTTAAAGATCAAAGGCGCACGTAATTTTGTCAAGTAGAACGGGCATTGTGTCTTCGGACTGGCCAAGTCTCTTGATTTGACAAAATTGCCAGCCGAATGGATCTCTGAAATCATCATGAAAAATAAATCGCAATAAACCAAAAGACTTGTGAGAAGAAGATGAGAAAAAGAAACTGGTTTTGTGAAAAAGTAAAATTTTAGATTTTATGTTTTTTATGAGCATGTAGAATTGCATGAGTAAATACCTTGATTGTGCATGGTGTTGTGATCATTAGTCAAGCCCCCCTCTTGCATGCCTGCGATGTATCCTTGTGCGGCCTGCGTGCCATCTTTTTCATTATTTTTGTAAAAATTAAGAGGAAGATCAAGGGCTAGGCGCATCCTTCTTGGACCTTGATGCTCGCATCTTGCTTGATGGCGCAAGCATGCAAGGTGGCGCATGCAAGCTGGTGCTTGGTTGCTTGGTGGCGAAAAAGGTCTTGTCCCCTTGCATGGTGGCGCACCTTCCTTGGAGGAAGACCATGGCATTGGCCGAACCTATGGGGAACTTCGAAAGTATTCCTCTACGGTTTGAGAGCTAAACCATGAGAGAAGGACCTTGGAGCCAACCTTGAAGTTCAAGCTAGAGGTCGGCTAGGTTAGGTCTAGTTTTTGGGGCTTGAGTTATAGGACAAGAGTTGAACCTATTTCATGGCGTGGATTGGTTCAATGTCTTGTATAGGATATGATCACATCATCCTTTACTGCTTTTATTATTATCTGCAGAAGCATGCCTGAAATGTTTTACCGTTATGTTATCACTATAGGATTGCATGCCTGTAATGATAGACATAAGATAAAACTGAGATGATGAGACCTTAAACAAAAACCCTCAATTAAAATATCAAGTCTGGTAGCCTTCTAACGCGTAGCCCTCACTAAGCTATCGATCAGTGGAGTTGTGAATTATTTCCCACCCTCGTGGGATACACCCACTTATCTTTAGAAACTGCGTGGTGGCAATGGTTTCCCCAGTCCAGTTTTAACCCGGGCGTGCCTTCGCAAGGAAACTCGTTGGCCCTGGGCATAACGGTTAGGAATGGACTTGACTAGAAGTTCACATGTGCTGGGCACATGGTGAAAGTCTAGAGGCATCGTTGAGACGTAAAGGTTTCATGTTGTATCCAGCCCTCGCTGGACATGAAATGCCCATACTGTCTCGACAAGGGGAGTTGTTTGGAGCAACCGGCCGGCGCGCCCACCTTAGGAAGCATGGGTTACTTTGTGCATCTCATCCCACCCTCGTGGGACGCGAAGCCTCATGTGAAATAAGGATCCCATCTCACTAGGAAGTTTTAAACTTCCCGATTGACTTTGTGGGTTGTCAATTCGAATATAAAATAGTGGGAGCCATGGTCATTTAAAACAAGTCCAGTTTAAATGATTCGAAATAGTACTAATCTGTTCTTCTTGGGTGTTGTAGAACAATGGCTACGAACACTGGCGGATTATCACTGCGATCACTCCTTGATAAGGATAAGTTAGTTGGAACTAACTTTGTGGACTGGCATCGGAATTTGAGGATAGTCCTCAAGCTCGAGAAGAAGCTATATGTCCTTGAACAGCCTCTTCCTGCGGCTCCTCCGCCTAATGCCCGAACGGCAGACAGAGATGCTTATAGAAAGCATCAGGATGACTCTTTGGAGGTTGCATGTCTTATGCTAGCCAGTATGGCACCTGAACTGCAGGTGCAATATGAGGAGCAGAACGCTTTTCAGATGATTACTCGTCTGAAACAGATGTTCGAGGCTCAGGCTAGAACTGAGAGATTTGACACCGCCAAAGCAGTCTTTCGGTGCAAGTTGTCTGAAGGTGCACCAGTGAGACCCCATGTTCTCAAACTCATTGGGAATGTGGATCATCTCAGGAGACTGGGACACACCATAGACAACGAGCTGGTTGTGGATCTTATTCTTCATTCCCTGCCCCCTAGCTTCAGTCCATTTATCATTAACTTCAACATAAACCGGATTGAGTGCACATGGGAGGAATTGATGAATATGCTCCAAACAGCCGAGCGAGAGATGGGTAAGACCAAACCCAATTCTGTTCTTTTGGTCCCTGCGACCAAGAAGATAAAGAAGAAGGGTAAGGCACGTGCTAAGAGCAGTGCCAGAGGTCATACCAAAGCACTGAAGAAAAGGGTGAAGAAGTCAAAGGAACAAAGGTGTTTCCACTGTGGCGAGCAGGGCCACTGGAGAAGGGTATGCAGGCAGCTTCAGAATGAGGAGAAGAAAGGCTTGGCCTTAACTTCTAGCTCAGGTATTTATGTTACAGAAGTCAACCTTTCTACTTCTATGTCATGGGTATTGGATACCGCATGTGGAGCTCATATTTGTACAAATATGCAGGGGCTCAAGAAAAGTAGATCGGTGCGGCCTGGAGAGATTGACCTACGCGTTGGAAACGGAGCACAGGTTGCTGCTGTTGCTGTAGGCGTTTTGACTCTCTCCTTGCCTTCTGGACTTCAATTAGAACTAGACAATTGCTTTTGTGTACCTTCGCTAACAAAGAACATTGTATCCATTCCTTGCTTAGCGAGGAAAGGATTTAAATTTGAAATAAATAAGAACTCCTGTTCTTTTTCATTTGCAAATATGTTCTATGGGAAGGGTACTTTGTGCAATGGTCTATATATCTTGGATATGGAAAGTTCTATTTGTAACATAAGCAATAAGAGGACCAAACTGAGTGGTTCAGTTGGTGCTTTCCTATGGCACTGTCGATTAGCCCATATAAACAAGAATCGCATCCAACAACTCCATGCAAATGGATTGTTAGATTCAAGTTCCTTGGAGGAATTTGATACTTGTGAACCTTGTTTATTAGGGAAAATGACAAAGGCGCCCTTCACCAAGATTGGTGAGAGGGCAGAAGGTTTATTGGATCTCATACATACTGATGTGTGTGGGCCATTCAATAAACAAGCCAGAGGAGGGTACAACTACTTCATTACCTTCACTGATGACTTCAGTAGGTATGGTTATCTCTACTTAATGAGACATAAATCTGAATCCTTTGAGAAATTCAAGGAGTTTAAGAATGAAGTAGAGAACCAGCTTGGAAGATCCATTAAAGCTCTTCGATCAGATCGAGGTGGAGAATACCTGAGTGGTGAGTTCTTTGACTATCTGAGAGAGTGTGGGATCATATCCCAACTCACTCCTCCTGGAACACCTCAATGGAATGGTGTGTCTGAAAGGAGAAATCGAACTTTATTGGATATGGTTCGATCCATGATGAGTCATGCAACTCTACCTTCATCATTTTGGGGGCATGCACTAGAAACAGCTTCTCTGATACTGAATAATGTTCCATCTAAGAGTGTCTCCAAAATACCATACGAGGTGTGGAGTGGGAGATGCCCTAATCTCACGTTTATCAGGATCTGGGGATGTGAGGCTTATGTCAAACGTCAAGATTCTAGCAAGCTAGAACCTAGATCTGATAAGTGTGTGTTTGTGGGGTATCCTAAGGAAACTAAAGGATACTACTTCTATGTCCCAACCGAGAACAAAGTTTTTGTTGCTCGGGGTGCTGTCTTTCTAGAGAAAGAATTTCTTATGAAAGAAGTTAGTGGGAGGATGTTTGACTTGGATGAGGTCCAAGTGCAAGCACAAGACAAAGAGATGGAATCTGAGCCACCTGCACCGGTTGCTAGGCAACCTGAGGCTCAGACACAGGTCCCGCGTAGGTCTGGGAGAATTCGTCGTACACCTAAAAGGTATGGGTCGCTACCGACCCAACACGATGGGATCTTCATCATTGAGGATGAACCTAGAACCTATGATGAGGCAGTTAGTGGACCGGACTCCGAGAAATGGCTTGACGCCATGAGATCTGAGATGGATTCCATGTCGGCTAACCAAGTCTGGGATTTGGTTGAGCTGCCTGATGGGGTA
This sequence comes from Costus lasius, assembly GCA_027563935.2. NCBI lineage: Eukaryota > Viridiplantae > Streptophyta > Magnoliopsida > Zingiberales > Costaceae > Costus > Costus lasius. The sequence continues at coordinate 58,265,728 of CM050453.2, forward strand.
AAATCCATAGGGTGTAAATGGGTCTTCAAGAAGAAGACAGACATGGATGGCAAAATAGTTACCTATAAGGGTAGACTAGTGGCTAAAGGATTTAAACAAGTCCACGGGGTGGACTGTGATGAAACCTTCTCGCCAGTTGCCATGATTAAATCCATTCGGATTCTGCTTGCTATAGCTACATATCATGACTATGAGATATGGTAGACGGATGTGAAAACAGCGTTCCTTAATGGGAAGCTGACTGAGGATGTGTATATTACACAACCTGATGGCTTCATCCATCCTGCAGAGGCTAATAAGGTCTGCAGGCTAAAGAGGTCCATCTATGGATTAAAGCAAGCATCTCAAAGTTGGAATCTTCGATTTGATGAGGCCGTGAGAGATTATGGCTTTATCAAAAGCGAAGATGATGCCTGTGTATATAGAAAATTCAGTGGGAGCTTGGTAATTTTTCTGGTCTTGTATGTTGATGACATACTGCTCATCGGAAACGACATCCCTAGTCTTCAAGCTGTGAAGACATGGTTGGGGAAGTGTTTCGAGATGAAAGACTTAGGGGAGGCCGCCTATATTCTAGGCGTGAGGATCTACCGGGATAGATCCAAGAGGCTCTTGGCCCTTAGTCAAAGTACTTACATTAATATGGTACTGGAGAGGTTCTACATGGAGCAATCCAAGAAAGGATACCTTCCAGTGAGACATGGCCTTACTCTCTCAAAGAGCCAATGTCCTACAACACAGGCTGAGAGGGATGATATGAGTCGAATTCCTTATGCTTCGGCAGTAGGATCGATCATGTATGCAATGTTATGTACTAGACCAGATGTGGCATATGCTGTGAGCATTACCAGCCGATACCAATCCAATCCAGGTCTACAGCACTGGGTGGCTGTAAAGAACATCCTAAAGTATCTGAGAAGAACTAAGGATTTGTTCATGGTCTATGGGGGACAGGAAGAGCTCAGTATGCAGGGCTATACTGACGCATCGTTCCAGTCTGACCCTGACGACTTTAGATCGCAGGCCGGCTATGTGTTCAAGATAAATGGAGGCGTTGTATGTTGGAAGAGCTTCAAGCAATCCACCATAGCAGATTCTACAACCGAAGCTGAGTATGTGGCTGCTTCTGAGGCAGCCAAGGAAGCTGTTTGGATAAGGAAGTTCTTATGTGATCTTCAAGTGGTACCTAGTGCAATGGATCCCATTGAACTCTACTGTGACAACAATGGAGCAATTGCACAAGGCAAGGAACCACGGTCTCATCAAAGATCCAAACACATACTCAGAAGATTTCACCTGATCAGAGAGATCATTGACAGAGGAGATGTCAAGATTAGCAGAGTAGACACAGAGAACAATCTGGCAGACCCATTGACCAAGGCTTTGGCGCAGCAGAAGCATGATGGTCATGCTAGAGATATGGGGTTGAGATTCCTCAACTTCTAGGTCTTAGTGCAAGTGGGAGATTGTTGGTGTATATGCCCTAGGACCTAGTTTTGGTCAACTTATGTACTACTTGACACTGATATTCATATATCATTCTGGCATTGTCGTTATCATTGTTTGACTACACCTGCGATTGTGTACTTACATGATAATGTCCCTGGAGACAGATTGGAGCTGTGCTCGAATTATAATCCCCAGTCGATGTACCTTAGTGGATATGGGACAGCTATGGTACTTGAGAGACTGGTATGTGGGCTGGTTAGGCACGTGGTGCTAACGCAGACACATGGGTATATCATTGGGGATATACTGGATAGCCCGCTATGAGGCTATGACTTGATGTCATGAGTTATCCTCATAAGTGACAGGAGATGCATTGATCCCTTGACTTGAGGTCATTAATCATTCTATATGGTTAGGGACTTGCTTTGATACAACCTAACACCTTGCCGTAGCTGGGAGGTCATAACGGTTGTTATTGAGCATGTCACGACCCATATGAGAAGATCAATGGACAGACATAGGATTTGCCCCTTCCCTAAGGAAGTATGATATCCATGGAGCTCCTTTATGGTTCTATGACTGAGAGTGTATGGCCATACCCAGGTGAGAACCTGTTTTAGTCATAGCCATGTGATTGGATGAAAACAAGTGGTGACACACTTGTCCAATCGGATATCAGTACGGCAAAGAGACTGTAATGCATCTGTACCTAGTTGCGATGATGGGGATGTCGATGTCGATATCCATTCCAATGACCTGGGTAGCAGTGATGCACTGCTAGGTGCCACTCACTGCTTGTGATGACCTTTGGTCAGCACTACCAGCGTCAGAGGAACCTATAGGGTCGCACACCTTGATACTTGAGTTCTCGTATTGATCGGGAAGCCTTATGATCGAGTTATTGGATAACTCGGATCTAATTGGGAGATTTCATCAGCGCCAATGGGCCTGATGAGATGGAAGAATGTTATTGGAGCCAAACTTCATTTTTGGCAGGTTGACCCGTATTTGACCATGGTTGGTCACATTTGGATTAGCGTTGCATTGGATTGGATCCAAGTGCTTAATCAACCTATGCAATGATGTTTGGGCTAGCTCATTATCCAATGAGGCCCAATAACAAGTTCTCATGAAGAGATGATAGGCTAAAAGGGTATAATGGGGAGAAACATGAACCATTAGGCACCTAGGGGCATAATGGGGTCATGTTGGCGCCTTTGCTTCATTATGGAAGTAAAAGGCGCCTCCCCTTCTCTTCCTAGGATGGAATGCATGCCTCTATGGCATTGCTTGAGGCGCAAGGCAAGGCCTTGGCGCACAAGGAAAGGCGTGGGAACAAAAGGTAAGGTTGAATGAGAATTATGGAAATGTCTTGGAGACTTTCCTTATCTCAAACCTCCTCATCCTAGCCCTACACTTGTCATGATCCTAGCCATTACCCTAACCGCCTCTTGCCCTATAAATATGACCCTAGTCGCCCCCTCTTGTGGGTAATTAATCCTTGAAGGCGTGAACACAAGAAGAGGGGCGAGTGCTTGGAGCAAGGGCGCATCTTCCTTCTTCCATAACCGTAATCCACTTCCTCCTTTCCTCTTGGCGCAAGGAACATTAGTGCTTGGCATTTTTGGATAGTCTTCCTTCTTCTCTTGGCGCATCATCTCTCTTGGTGGCGCAAGTGAAGTAGAGTATTGTAAGATCCAAGGATCTTAAGTCCTGGTAAGTACTATTTTTGATTTAAATAAAATCATTGGCTGTGATATTTTGTTTTGATTTAAATAAAATTATTGACTGTGATATTTTTCCTATGTATTGATTGTTAATTTATAACTAATTAATTAGTGCTTATTGGTTGTTAATCTATAATTAATTAATTAGCTTATTGGATGTTAGTTTAAGTGAACTAATTAATTAGAGTTTATTGGATGTTGGTTTAATCCTTATTGGATTTTCACTTAAACTATGGGTTATTGGGTTTACACTTAAATTAGATGGATTTTGAGTTTAAAATTCGAATAAATTAGTTAGTGGGTTATTTCATAAACCCTATTTGAATTAATTGGTTAGCGGGTTTAAAATTTAAAAACCGAAAATTCAAGTTGGTAATTTCGGCTAGGGTAGGAGAATTGGCATTTTTTTGGCTTGGAAGAAACCTTAGGGCGACGGCTTGAAGGCTTGGGCGATTCTTGGAGGCTTGGAGGCGAAATTCCTTTCTTCCTCTTCCTTTCTTCCCTTGGCCGGCGTCTTTGGTGTTTGGTGGTGTTTCTCTTCCATTGTTGGCGATATTTGGTGGAACTTCAAGGCCTTAGGCGAGTTTTTTGGAGAGATCTTCATCTTGGTGTTCACGGTTCAAAGTGAGTGGGGTGTCTCATTTGAATTTTATCCTCTTGTTTGTGCTAGATGATAGATTTGATTTCTTGAAATATTCACTATGTTAAAAACCGAAAACTCTAGATGATATATTTGATTTCTTGAAATATTCACTATGTTAAAAACCGAAAACTCTAGATGATAGATTTGATTTCTTGAAATATTCACCATGTTAAAACCGAAACTCATTCATGAAAACCGAAATTTAGATATTTCTTACATGGAATTCTTGAGCATGAAATCTTTTTAACTAAGGTTTAAAATTTAAGTAGATAATATGTTGTAGATACCGTGGGCTACAAGTGATAATTTGTAAAGTAGTTTGTAAGAATACATGTTTTAATTTTATGTTGGTTTTATGGATGTTTGATAAATGCATTAATTTTATGTTGGTTTTATGGATGTTTGATAAATGCTAATAATGTTATAGAATCCTTGATTGTTTCTCTATGTTGGGAGCATGTTCTATAATTATGGCTATGTATCTTTGGTTGAGAAACTTGGGTGATAACTTAGCAAGATTATACTGAACAGATCAGCATGAAACCTAAGGACTCTATAAAATATTATGTGGTTATATGTGGTTTCGAATGTTATGTGTTATGGGATGGATAGGACTAAGGCTAAGTGTAACCGTGTACTCAAGGGGATAGTCTATATGTGATATGTTAAGGGTTTGAGATTTCAGCCCTGTATATTGTGATATGTGAGGGGGTTGATGTTCAGCCTGCCTGTTGTGATTCTTGTGATGAAAATGACTATCCTAGAGTCTGGTCTACGCTTAGGAGTCCACTTTTATGAAATAAGATATAAGATGTGTCTAGTGGTTGTCCAGTTAAGGAACCCTTTGGGAGAACGAGTGTGATGCAAAGTGCCATGTCTTGGTCGGATAGGGGCCACCTCTTGATATCATCACTCTTAGACGCTTAGATTTTTGTGTTATGGGGTGGTGTAGATCAAGGTATCACATCTTGACCGGGTGGGGATTACCTCTTGAGTCTACACACTGTCCATGTTTATGTTGCATGTGATTTGCAGGCTTCTCCCAGTGCTTAGGCCAAAGCCGGGTTGGACCATAATGGTCACTCTTGAATATGCTGGACAACTAGGTCAATTAAGTGGTTGGTGTGTTTAGTTGGTTTAGAGTATGACTCTAGAACCTTGGTTACTCTGTGGTGACAAGTGTGTGATGTCTGTACATCTAATTATTTTTTTGAGTTCTGTTCTTTGTTTTTGTTATAAGTTAACATGATGTTCTGCTAAATGTTTTTAAAATAATCTGCATGTATCTTGGATTGTATGCTATGGATGGTCGGATTAGACTATCCACTCACTGGGCTGTGTAGCTCACCCTTCACTATTTTCAGGTGTAGAGCAGGGGCGCACTGCCTGAGTTAGCATGTTATATGGATATTGTGATTCTCTATAGCTATGCCAGTTGGATGTATAAGACTTTTGTGCTTAATTAACTGGGGCCGGTTGTGGCCGAACTATGTGAACTTGTGTTGCCGGTTGTGGCAGTTTTAAGATTTTGATTTTGTGTCACCGCGGGCTTTGACCTAGTTTCGGTGTTTGGTATCATTGATGTTAGTTATGAACTTATAAAATCGATATTGTGACTTTGGTTTTCAATTTGAGTCGATTGGTATTTTTGCAATCGGATTTGATATAAATGTGAACTTGCATATGTCTAGTGCAAGTATTGCGTGGTGGCAGGTACATTTCTGAAATTGTGTTTTCGCTGAGATTCTATGTATGGATTCTCGAAAATTTTCAGATCGTGTTTTCTTGAACTTGGTTTTACCTAGCATGTGAATCGATCTTGTATGATAACATCCTGTTTCTCTATGACTTGTGTTGCTTGTTTGGGGTTAAGATAACGGGATGTGACAAGTATCTCCCTAAGGCTTGGATCTTCTTCCCGAGGCTAGCACCGGGCGTGGAAGAAGAGAACTCAAGAGTGTAACATCCCTCAGAATCACACCCCACACGCATACAAGTAAAATACGGGGTTTTTTAAAAATTTTTACTCTTCCATTAAAACACAAGAAGAAAGCGGCATCGAAGGACATTACTATGGAACTGAAAACCGCACAGAACGGAGTAGGATCGATTTACTAGGAAATAGAAATCCGAAAATCCAGAAAAATCCGGCAGCAAGTATACTAAATTACTGCTGCACAGACCCATATATCCTGGAACAAAACAAATGTCCACACTACACATATGTGGAGAACACAATTGTCAGAAATATTGCAGAAACAGATTATTCAGATACCCAATACAACAAAAATTCGGTCACACAGCTCAAAGTATTCCGACTACAATAAATCTCAAATCGGACATTTCAGAATAATAACAATTTCAATTCTCATGAATCCAAAACTCGTATCCAACAATTAAAACGAGACAACTATAACATAATATAATATCCTGAAAACAGGCATAAGCCCTCAGGAGATAAAATGTGTCATATAATTAAGTTAGGCACGCAGGCCTGATAGATCTTTAGAAGACAACTCTTAGAAATTATATAAAACATAACATCATAACAAATTTAGTAGCTGTAGCAATCACTGTCCTGATGTCTCACCTGAAAATATTTAAACAACGGGGGTGAGCTAAAAAGCTCAGTGAGTAAAAGACACTAAAAGCCATCCATAGTACACATCAAAACTATCATGCTTAACAGATAAGATACTTAACATGAACACTCATATCAAAACAAAACATAATCAAATACAGATATTTATAACAATAAGCATCAAGCATGAAGTAGGATATAAGTCTACCCACCCATTCCAACTAATCACACTGCCCAACACATCTATAATACAGATCGAAACAGAACTACAGAAAATCAGAGCTGACAGACAGAACAGATCGAAACAGAACTACAGAAATCAGAGCTGACAGACAGAAAATCAGAATTTTCAGAATCCTAACGGATAGTCTACATCGGAAACAGAAAGGCCATAGAAGGCCTCAAGACCACAGAAGGTCTGATGACCACAGAAGGTCTGACCCCACCTCTGCCGAGGACGAGACATGCATGCATATCAGAAACAGAATAGTAGAGGAGGTATCAGTGGGTGGCCCCCGTCTTGTCAGGACGTGGCACTCTGGCCTCCAATACTGGTAGAGGAGGTATTAGTGGGTGGCCCCCGTCTTGTCAGGACGTGGCACTCTGGCCTCCAATACCCAGAACAGAACAGAAATAGTGGAGGGAGAACGGAAGGTGAGACCAGCTCACATCTACCCTTCACTAGTGTCTCATGGGTCGTAGTAGACTATCAGCACCATTACAGCGCCACAGAAGGAGGGTAAGGACACGGAAGAGTGCTACACTAGGGCATAATTTTTACAGAACAGATCATGCTGAAACGGAGGAGTAGGACTAACCACCACTCAATTCTCACATCATGCCCAAAGTGTCTCACAAACCAGAAAATGACACACCCTAATATCCAGTCCTTAACAAAATTATAATTTGCAGAAAATCAAAGCTGAACACACTTCATAATTTTTGCCATCAACCAGAAGTAATATATGAGTGAATTCCTTGAATTCCTTAGATTTCATGCAACTATCCTTAATTCATGTCATACCATTCTATGTTCTCACAAAGGTTATAACACATTCAAAGTTTCAGAAAATTCACAACATATATATACAGAATAGAAATTGTTCACATAACAAACAATTAAACAGATGTTTCAGAAAAACAGATTAATATATCATACTTGCAACAGATGTTTCAGAATGAGTAAGTAACCTAAAATAGGCAATATGATATTCACAATAAAGCTGTTTGAATCTACTTTCCAATAGAACTGAATCCGTCGGATTTGGAGTTATAACCGGGGAGATATGGGTGTTCGAACATAGAAAGGTCGGGATTTCAGAATTCCAGAAAACAGATTCGTATATCAGAATTGCGACACAAATTTCAGATCCAATAACTAACAGAAAATAGGCTACATGGTAGTCAAATTGAACCCCTTCGAGTCTACTTTCTAATAAAACTGATTTGACAAGATTTCGAGCTATACCTAGGGAGATATGATGCTTCGAACACATAAAGGTCGAAATCCAGATTTTCAGAAAACTGATTTTGTACAGCTAGATTGCAATACAGATTGAAATACGAATACTGTTCAGATATGGTCGATATCATATTCAAATTAAAGCCGAATGTATCTAGTTTCATACAAAATTTATTTCGTGCGATTTGGATCTATATGCCATGAGATATTAGGGTTATAGTACACAAAGGTCAGATTAGAGAATGCAGATTTCAGCAGAACAGGATTTTAAAACCCTATAAATATTTGAATTCGACCCCATACGGATAATCATTGCAAATAACGAATTTTAATTGAATGATAATCTACAATTTAGCGGATTAGACTCCTTAGGATCGAATTACTCACCGAAAAACGTTCACAGAAGAAAAACGCCAAGACAGAGGATCACCAGGAAGTTCGTCCACCACCAGTCAGCCACCACCAGCGTCAGAAATCTCAGGAGGCGCCAAGCACAGTGAGGGGCGACAACCAAAGGCGGCTAGGGCAAGAAAACACAAAAGTCGTGAGGAAGAGGAGCCCTCACGCAATTCCTCTTTTTCTCCCACCCCAAACGGATCTAAGATCCAATAACCCAGTTAACTTAAGTGAAAAATCGGTTTTATGGGCTTACCTGGGCTTAACCACCCTGCGCCACTCCAATAATATCAGAAATATGCGCCACCATGGTGGAAGGAATTCCAGGAGCAAAGAATCAAGGTTGAGGGTTCGAATCCCCAACCAAAATAATTATTTTTGCCCTGTAGGAAAAATTCCTACACTTAGGCAAAAATCCCAAAATTTTAATAGATAAAAATACAGAAACAGAATTTCTAACCTTAAATCATAATTCAGAAAAAATCGAGGGCGTTACATTCTCCCCCCCCTTATAGAGCTTTAGTCCTCTAAAGCTGACCAAGCCCGTCACTGAACAGGTGAGGATGCTCCTTTCTCATATCTGCTTCAACCTCCCAAGAGGCTTCTTCAACAGACTGATTTCCCCAGATGACTTTCACAAGTGGAATAACCTTATTTCTCAGCACTTTCTCTTTTCTATCTTCAATTCTGAGAGGTTTCACCACAAAAGTCATATTCTCTTCAAGCTGAAGAGGTTCCAACTCTAGAACATGAGAAGGATCAGAACAATATTTTCTGAGTGCAGAAACATGGAACACATTATGGAGGTGTTCCAGTGATGGGGACAGAGCAAGTCGGTATGCCACAGGTCCAACCCTCTCAATGATATCAAAGGGACCAATGTACCTGGGACTCAATTTTCCCCTCTTCCCAAATCTCATCACCCCTTTCATAGGTGAGACCTTTAGGAAAACATGCTCTCCCACCAAAAACTCAAGAGGACGCCGCCTCACATCAGCATAACTCTTCTGCCTATCCTGAGCAATCTTCATCTTTCTCTGAATTTCTCTGATCTTCTCAGTGGCTTCCTGAACAGCATCAGACCTTAGCACTGTTCTGTCCCCAGTTTCCTCCCAGCATATAGGTGTTCTGCATTTCCTCCCATATAGGGCCTCATACGGAGCCATCTGTATGCTAGAGTGAAAGCTATTGTTGTAGGTGAACTCTATCAGTGATAAGTCCAGATCCCACTCAACAGACCAGTCAACCACATAAGATCTCAGAAGATCCTCAAGTGTCTGAATAGTTCTCTCTGTCTGACCATCAGATTGAGGATGATATGCAGTGCTGAAACTCAGATTAGTTCCCAAATCTTCCTGTAATTTCTTCCAAAACCTGGACAGAAATCGAGGATCACGGTCAGAGACAATGTCCAAGGGAACTCCATGCAATCTGACAATCTCATCGATGTACAGTTTTGCTAACCGATCCAAACTGTAAGTCATTTTGATCGGTAAGAAGTGAGCTGACTTCGTGAGTCTGTCCACAATCACCCATACGGCATCATGATTCCTTCTGGTATTGGGCAGTCCACACACAAAGTCCATACTGATATGCTCCCACTTCCACTGAGGAATAGGGAGAGACTGCATCAAACCGCCCGGCCTCTGATGCTCAGCCTTCACGGTTTGGCAAGTCAAACATCTGGACACAAACAAATGCACATCCTTCTTCATACCATGCCACCAGAAAGTCTTTTTCAGATCCTGATACATCTTGGTACTACCAGGATGAACGGTATACTTAGTGCAATGGCTTTCCTTAAGAATTTCATTTCTCAACTCAGGGTCCTCAGGGACACAGACCCTTCCACGGAATCTGAGGAGACCATCATCCGACATACTGAAATTCTCAACCCAGTCTTGCTCAGACCTCTCTTTCCACCGTAAAATATCCGGATCTGACTGCTGCCCTGATCTCAATGTCTGCAGTAACTCTGACTGAACCCTGAGAGAAGCTAGAAGACTGCCTCTCTCACCCGGAGTCACACTTAGATGCATGTCACTGAACTCCTGCAATAGTCGCCACTCCTGGACTTGCAGTGCAGCTATCTGAGTCACAGGATACCGACTAAGAGCATCAGCCACCACATTGGCTTTACCAGACTGATATTGGATGGTGAAGTCATAATCCTTTATCAATTCAAGCCATCGCCTCTGTCTCATATTCAGCTCTTTCTGAGTGAAGATATACTTCAAGCTCTGGTGATCTGTAAACAATTCAAATGTCTGTCCAAACAGATAGTGCCTCCAGATCTTCAAGGCAAAAACTACAGCTGCCAACTCCAGATCATGAGTGGGGTAGTTTACCTCATAGTCTTTGAGTTGCCTTGAAGCATAAGCAACTACCTTTCCTTGCTGCATCAGTACAGCACCCAGACCCTTACCAGAGGCATCAGTGTACACAGTGAACTTCTCTCCATCACAGGGAATGATGAGGATAGGAGCACTGGTCAGTCTCCTTTTCAGTTCTTGAAAACTAGATTCACAATTATCAGACCACTCAAACTTCAAATTCTTTCTAGTTAGCTTAGTCAGAGGACCAGCTAGCTTGGAAAAGCCCTCCACAAAGCGGCGGTAGTATCCAGCTAAGCCCAGAAAACTTCTGACCTCAGTCGCTGTAGTTGGTCTTCCCAGTGAAGAATGGCCTCCACCTTCACTGGATCCACAGACACACCCTGGCCAGAAATAATGTGCCCCAGAAAGCCAATCTGATATAGCCAGAACTCACATTTGCTGGCCTTAGCATACAGCTGCTTCAGCTGCAGAATCTCCAGCACCTTGCGCAAATCCTGAGAGTGATCTTGCGCATTCTTGGAGTAGATCAGAATATCATCAATGAAGACGACCACACATTTGTCCAGAAGCTCATGAAATATCCTGTTCATCAGATCCATAAACACCGCAGGGGCATTTGTCAGTCCAAAGGGCATAACAAGAAACTCATAGTGCCCGTACCTGGTCCTGAATGCAGTTTTAGGTACATCCTCCACCTGAACTCTCAGCTGATGATAGCCAGACCTCAGGTCAATTGTAGAGAATACAGTAGCACCCTGCAACTGATCAAAGAGATCATCAATATGGGGTAATGGGTACTTATTCCTAACAGTCACTTGGTTGAGTTGACGGTAATCGATGCACATGCGCAACGTACCATCCTTCTTCTTCACAAATAACACAGGTGCTCCCCATGGAGAAACACTGGGTCGAATATACCCCTTCTCTAATAGTTCTTCCAGTTGCTTCTTCAGCTCTGTCAGTTCTGAAGTTGCCATCCTGTAAGGAGCTTTAGATATCGGTGCCGTGCCTGGCAACAACTCGATACCAAACTCAACTTCTCTGCTGGGTGGTAACCCAGATAAATCATCAGAGAAGACGTCAGTAAACTCTCTTACCACAGGAATTTTAGCCAGATCCAAATCAGGCTCAGTCTGCACCTTGACATGCGCCAGATACCCCTTGCAGCCCTGGGCTAAAAGCTTCCTGGCCTGCAGATGAGATATCACCAAAGGCTCCTGTTCTGAAATCCGGCCTTGGATAACCAGTTGCTGTCCATCACTTAGATGCAGAGTAATTAACTTTTCAAAACAATCTAAAGTAGCATGATAGGCAGACAGCCAATCCATGCCCAGAATGATGTCATAGTCTTTCATAGGAAGACTAATCAAATCAATAGGTAAATCATATCCTTCAACCTTAATCAAACAGTCAGGATATGCTATATCTGTAGATACGGCCTCACCCATAGGTGTATGAACAGAAATACAGAAATCAAGTATCCTAGGCAACACAGGCAGACATAGTGCAAAACATGCAGACACAAAGGATAAATTGGCACCAGGATCAAAAAGAATGCGTGCCAAAGAACTAAACACATAAAGTGTACCTTCCACCACAGACTTCGAAGCCGAAGCATCCCTCTCCGCGATGGCATACACGCGAGTCTGCACAGTAGGCTTCTCACCCTGTCCTCTAGCATCCGGCATAGGACAGTCTCTAATCATATGCCCCACCTTACCACATCTGAAGCAAGCGCCAGTCTTCCTGTAGCACTCATTATCCTGATGTTTAGTGCTCCCACAGTCGAGACACTTCTTGCCATTCTGAGAAACTGTGCTGGCTGGCTTCTGATAAGGTTTGTATCTGCCCTTATCATCTTTCTTCTTATTCTTGAAATTCTTCTTATCCTTACCACCCAGAGTGGGTGCGTAAGTCACAGAAGTAGGGGCGGATGCAGTGACTGTAGTATCAACAGCCATCTCAGCAATGCACCTCTCAGCAGTGCGAGCCATGTCTACCACTTCAGCATAAAACTCCAAGTGTAGCATAGCTACCCTTGTCCTGATGTCTTTCCTCAAACCCCGCTGAAACTTCTTGGCTCTTCTTTCCTCGGTGTTGACTAAGTGAGGAGCATACCCCGACAACCGAGCGAATGTGGCCTCATACTGATCCACCGTCAGGTCGCCCTGCTCAAGATGAATAAACTCCACCTCGCGCTCCTCAGATAAGCTAGAGGGGAAAAACTTGGCATTGAACTTCATCATGAAGTACTGCCAATCAACAACTCTGGATTCAGTTGCCGCCAGTCTGACGACTCCCTTCCACCAGTCTTCGGCATCTCCACACAACATGAAGACAGATAAACATAGCTTGTCTGCATCATCACAGCGCAAAACCTGGAAAATCTTTTCCAGTGCCAAAAGCCAATCCTCAGCCGCTCTGGGCCCCGGACTACCATAAAATGTAGTCGGGTTCAGGTGCTGAAACTCTCGAACCAACCGAGCATATCGTTGATGTGCGCCATCACCCAGAGGAGAACCAGCGCCACCCACACCGTGTCCAGCCGGTTGTGACTGTGACTGGGGCTGTGTCTGCGACAGCCGCTGCAATAACTGTTGCTGAACCTCCATGTGCTGCGCCTGCTGCTGCTGCATCATCTGAGTTTGCTGCTGGATGAACGCATTCTGTTGTTGCATCATAGCAGTCATAGCCTCCATGGCCTGCCTCAGATCAGACTGTTGATCACCGTTGCTACTGCTAGATCTTGGTCGCACCATTTTTTTTTTATACCTGCATCACATAACACGGTAGAATAACAACCAGTATTCAATCACGGATCAGATCCTATCTTGGTTTCTAGCAATACACAAACAGAGGTTTCCAATATTCAGATCCTATCTTGGTTTCTAGCAATACACAAACAGAGTTTTCCTTTCCCGGAGTTTCTAATTGCTAGTAATATTCCTCTGATACCATCTGTAACATCCCTCAGAATCACACCCCACACGCATATAAGTAAAATACGGGGTTTTTTAAAAATTTTTACTCTTCCATTAAAACACAAGAAGAAAGCGGCATCGAAGGACATTACTACGGAACTGAAAACCGCACAGAACGGAATAGGATCGATTTACTAGGAAATAGAAATCCGGAAATCCAGAAAAATCCGGCAGCAAGTATACTAAATTACTGCTGCACAGACCCATATATCCTGGAACAAAACAAATGTCCACACTACACATATGTGGAGAACACAATTGTATGAAATATTGCAGAAACAGATTATTCAGATACCCAATACAACAAAAATTCGGTCACACAGCTCAAAGTATTCCGACTACAATAAATCTCAAATCGGACATTTCAGAATAATAACAATTTCAATTCTCATGAATCCAAAACTCGTATCCAACAATTAAAACGAGACAACTATAACATAATATAATATCCTGAAAACAGGCATAAGCCCTCAGGAGATAAAATGTGTCATATAATGAAGTTAGGCACGCAGGCCTGATAGATCTTTAGAAGACAACTCTTAGAAATTATATAAAACATAACATCATAACAAATTTAGTAGCTGTAGCAATCACTGTCCTGATGTCTCACCTGAAAATATTTAAACAACGGGGGTGAGCTAAAAAGCTCAGTGAGTAAAAGACACTAAAAGCCATCCATAGTACACATCAAAACTATCATGCTTAACAGATAAGATACTTAACATGAACACTCATATCAAAACAAAACATAATCAAATACAGATATTTATAACAATAAGCATCAAGCATGAAGTAGGATATAAATCTGCCCACCCATTCCAACTAATCACACTGCCCAACACATCTATAATACAGATCGAAACAGAACTACAGAAAATCAGAGCTGACAGACAGAACAGATCGAAACAGAACTACAGAAATCAGAGCTGACAGACAGAAAATCAGAATTTTCAGAATCCAAACGGATAGTCTACATCGGAAACAGAAAGGCCACAGAAGGCCTGAAGACCACAGAAGGTCTGATGACCACAGAAGGTCTGACCCCACCTCTGCCGAGGACGAGACATGCATGCATATCAGAAACAGAATAGTAGAGGAGGTATCAGTGGGTGGCCCCCGTCTTGTCAGGACGTGGCACTCTGGCCTCCAATACTGGTAGAGGAGGTATCAGTGGGTGGCCCCCGTTTTGTCAGGACGTGGCACTCTGGCCTCCAATACCCAGAACAGAACAGAAATAGTGGAGGGAGAACGGAAGGTGAGACCAGCTCACATCTACCCTTCACTAGTGTCTCATGGGTCGTAGTAGACTATCAGCACCATTACAGCGCCACAGAAGGAGGGTAAGGACACGGAAGAGTGCTACACTAGGGCATAATTTTTACAGAACAGATCATGCTGAAACGGAGGAGTAGGACTAACCACCACTCAATTCTCACATCATGCCCAAAGTGTCTCACAAACCAGAAAATGACACACCCTAATATCCAGTCCTTAACAAAATTACAATTTGCAGAAAATCAAAGCTGAACACACTTCATAATTTTTGCCATCAACCAGAAGTAATATATGAGTGAATTCCTTGAATTCCTTAGATTTCATGCAACTATCCTTAATTCATGTCATACCATTCTATGTTCTCACAAAGGTTATAACACATTCAAAGTTTCAGAAAATTCACAACATATATATACAGAATAGAAATTGTTCACATAACAAACAATTAAACAGATGTTTCAGAAAAACAGATTAATATATCATACTTGCAATAGATGTTTCAGACCGAGTAAGTAACCTAAAATAGGCAATATGATATTCACAATAAAGCTGTTTGAATCTACTTTCCAATAGAACTGAATCCGTCGGATTTGGAGTTATAACCGGGGAGATATGGGTGTTCGAACATAGAAAGGTCGGGATTTCAGAATTCCAGAAAACAGATTCGTATATCAGAATTGCGACACAAATTTCAGATCCAATAACTAACAGAAAATAGGCGACATGGTAGTCAAATTGAACCCCTTAGAGTCTACTTTCTAATAAAACTGATTTGACAAGATTTCGAGCTATACCTAGGGAGATATGATGCTTCGAACACATAAAGGTCGAAATCCAGATTTCCAGAAAACTGATTTTGTACAGCTAGATTGCAATACAGATTGAAATACGAATACAGTTCGGATATGGTCGATATCATATTCAAATTAAAGCCGAATGTATCTAGTTTCATACAAAATTTATTTCGTGCGATTTGGATCTATATGCCATGAGATATTGGGGTTATAGTACACAAAGGTCAGATTAGAGAATGCAGATTTCAGCAGAACAGGATTTTAAAACCCTATAAATATTTGAATTCGACCCCATACGGATAATCATTGCAAATAACGAATTTTAATTGAATGATAATCTACAATTTAGCGGATTAGACTCCTTAGGATCGAATTACTCACCGAAAAACGTTCACAGAAGAAAAACGCCAAGACAGAGGATCACCAGGAAGTTCGTCCACCACCAGTCTGCCACCACCAGCGTCAGAAATCTCAGGAGGCGCCAAGCACAGTGAGGGGCGACAACCAAAGGCGGCTAGGGCAAGAAAACACAAAAGTCGTGAGGGAGAGGAGCCCTCACGCAATTCCTCTTTTTCTCCCACCCCAAACGGATCCAAGATCCAATAACCCAGTTAACTTAAGTGAAAAATCGGTTTTATGGGCTTACCTGGGCTTAACCACCCTGCGCCACTCCAATAATATCACAATTATGCGCCACCATGGTGGAAGGAATTCCAGGAGCAAAGAATCAAGGTTGAGGGTTCGAATCCCCAACCAAAATAATTATTTTTGCCCTGTAGGAAAAATTCCTACACTTAGGCAAAAATCCCAAAATTTTAATAGATAAAAATACAGAAACAGAATTTTTAACCTTAAATCATAATTCAGAAAAAATCGAGGGCGTTACAAAGAGATCCGTGTGTGCGAGACTGCAGAGGGCGAACACTTGGGCGCCTTCATCGACATCGCTCTACATTGCTCTTAAGGTATTTCCTAACTCATCGTGTCGACTCCCTTGCATGCGATCTTCACTGGGTTTTTGGGACTGGCCTCTTTCGGGGACATTCTTCCGCTGCGAAAAATGTATGTCCATAACTCTGAAAATTGTAAAATGTCCCTGGGGTTTCCCAACAAGAAGGAGAGCTCTAAGCTCTCCAAGCCATCGCCCTCTAATGCTTCATGCCTCCAAGGAATTAGCATCATCAAGAGAGGGGGCGGAAAGGGCTTATTTATAGGAGCAAGAGGCGGTTAGGGGAGAATGGCAAGTGTTGACAATTAGGGCATGATTCTAGGAGATTATCCAATCAAATATATTGATTAAATCTCCACTCCCATATGCGCCTAAGACTTGCCAAAGCAAGCATCAGCCATATGCGCCCATATCATGCCATATGATGCATTAATCCCATCCATGCGCCTAGACCTAGTCAAGGCAATATGATGGATTGCCTAATGTGGCTTGGGCGCAAGTCCTAATCCAATTAGGACTCTAATTATGTTAATAATCAGCCCACAATTGTTAAACACAACCAATCAATTATCTTGTGTGATTTAATCAAATCCAATTTGATTTAATCACCTAGGAGATACTAAACAAGGCATAGGCGCAAATTCTAGTCCAACTAGAATCCCATATGCGCCTATCCTATTAATTCATCCCCATTATACCCTTCAAGCCTCATAGCCCTTCAATACAACTTATTAGCAAGCCCAACTAAGCAATGGGCCAAGCCCAAAGTCCATTATGCATGTTAACCAAGCTATTGGATCCAATCCAATTTAACCCATGGTTAAATGAGGCTAACCATGGTTAATTTGATCGATATGCCAAAAATGGAAGTTGGCCCCAATAAGTTTCTTCCATCTCATCAGGCCCATTGGCGCTGATGAAATCTCCCAAATAGATCAGAGTTATCCAATAACTCGATCTAAAGGCTACCCGATCAATATGAAAACTCGAGTATCAAGGTGTGCGACCCTGTAGGTTCCTCTAACGCTGGCAGTGCTGACAAAAGGTCATCACAAGCAGTGAGTGGCACCTAGCAGTGCATCACTGCTACCCAGGTTATTGGAATGGATATCGACATCGACATCCCCATCATCGCAACTAGGTACAGATGCATTACAGTCTCTTTGCCGTACTGATATCCGATTGGACAAGTGTGTCACCACTTGTTTTTCATCCAATCACATGGCTATGACTAAAACAGGTTCTCACCTGGGTGTGGCCATACACTCTCAGTCATAGAACCATAAGGGAGCTCCATGGATATCATACTTCCCTAAGGAAGGGGCAAATCCTATGTCTGTCCATTGACCTTCTCATATGGGTCGTGACATGCTCAATGACAACCGTTATGACCTCCCAACTACGGCAAGGTGTTAGGTTGCATCAAAGCAAGTCCCTAATGAAAGTACCCCTTGAACAAGGGGGGTCCCCTTCTAGGGGGAGCGAAAACCCTAGGCAGTGGCGCATAAAATTTTTGGGCAGCGGATTAGGGTTTCAAGAATCGGTTCATGTGATATGATCAACCAAATGGAAACGATTGCATGTAAGAGATAAAACTCATACCATAGCCATTTCGAATGGCGCCTAGGAAGCAAAGATCAAAGCAGATCTTCTCCAGAGGTGACGCACACAGTTGATGTCGCCTACTCCTCTTTGCGATCCTTGTGCTAGCAAGATCCA
Organism: Costus lasius; assembly: GCA_027563935.2. NCBI lineage: Eukaryota > Viridiplantae > Streptophyta > Magnoliopsida > Zingiberales > Costaceae > Costus > Costus lasius. The sequence goes on from CM050453.2 coordinate 58,284,040, forward strand.
AAGAAGTCTTTGATCGAAAATGAGAAAGGGATGAAGAGATCTTTTCTTTGCCGATTTCTCCTCCAAATCCAAGGCGTCGTCACCCACCGAAAAACAAGAGGAATGCGTTCAAGTGGCGAGAATAGAGAGAGCACTCTCTTTCGAACGTGAGTGTCTCCAAGTGGAGATCATGGTTGCTAAAAATAGCACCACTAACCGCCCAACATGTTCACGCCAAGTGAACTTGTCGCCAATGCTTGAACCATTTTGGTTTAATTTAATTTTGGTTCAATTACCAAATAAACCAAACGACATGGCCTAGATCATATTAAAACCCTAAGGTTCCAGATCTAGCCGTTGATCTCTATGATGCTCCTGATCTGACCGATCTAGCATCTCTTCTCTCGATCAAAGCTTACCGATCTCAAGCCCTAATCAATCAAACATGATCAGACCAGATCTCACTCACAATCAGAGATTAAATCCCTTTAAACTGAACCCGAAACAATTCAGTCCACACGATCTGACTTAAGTAAGCCATATCATCAATTGTGCGACCCTGAGGGTTTCCTTAAAACATCGGTAACGATAATTTACATTATCACAACCAGTGAGGGGTATCTAGCAACACATCACTGTCTCCCGATATCAAGGAAAGAGTCTTCCAAGACTTCACCCAAAAACAGCACAAGTGTGAATCAATTCACAAAGCATACATATTTCCTTTGCCACTGGATGTTCTTATTGGACAAGCCTGTCAAGCTCGTAACACCAATATGATGAGCATGATTAGAACAGATGAGCACTGTCACCTGGGTATGGCCATACACTCTCTCAATCATCTCATCCATGGGGCCCCTTTAGAACATCACACTCCTTAAACAAGGAGACGGCAATCCTATGTCTATCACTAGTGCTCTAACCTGATTCAAGCTCACCATCCAAGATAGTCTATAATCATTATGTTTCAAATGATATTGAACTACCTCAAAACAATGACAATCATCATTTAGAAAACACAAGTGATCTCAAGTCAGAGGAAATGTGCCACTTGTCTTAATCAAGGAATATTCACATTGTGACAAACAATTGAACATCCTAGTAGGGTCTGTCCAGTACATCCCATGTACCCATGAGTCTACATCTTATTCCATGCTCGAAGCATCCTATAAGATTAGAACACATATTAGTCTTAACCATATCGAGGCTGTCTCATGTTTACCAAGATATATCGACTAAGGACATAATAGCATGTCAGCCCAGCTGAACAGCTTTAAGACATTATTCAGAAGAACATATATTGCAGCAGACAATGTAGCTAACTGAATAACAACCATGCCTTTATAAACACATAGAGTTTATTACATGATACTTGTTACATTCCCATAGGCCTCAAACATTAGCCTTAAGGGCATACCCCAACAATCTCCCACTTGCACTTAATCTAATGGTTGAGAAATCTCAAACCCATATTATTACAGTGCTTCTCATGCTTCTGCTGCGCCAGAGGCTTGGTAAGCGGGTCTGCCAGATTGTCATCTGTATGAACCTTGCATACTTTGATCTCGCCACGATCTATGATCTCCCTGATCAAATCAAACCGTCTCTGTATGTGCTTGGACTTCTGGTGCGACCGTGGTTCCTTTGCCTGTGCGATTGCTCCAGTGTTATCACAGAAGATAACCAAAGGATCTGCACACGAAGGAACGACACCAAGTTCTCTCACGAACTTACGAATCCACACTGCCTCCTTGGATGCTTCCGAGGCTGCAACATACTCGGCTTCTGTTGTGGAATCAGCAACAGTTGACTGTTTGAAACTTTTCCACACCACTGCACCTCCATTCAAGCTAAAAACATAGCCTGATTGCGATCGGAAATCATCCTGGTCAGACTGGAACGAAGCGTCAGTATATCCTTCAATACTGAGTTCTTCCTGACCACCATATATCAAGAACATATCTTTGGTCCTCCGCAGATATTTTAAAATGTTCTTGACTGCAATCCAGTGCGCCATACCTGGATTACTCTGGTAACGACTGGTTACGCTTAACCCGTAAGCAACGTCTGGGCGAGTACACAACATCGCATACATTATAGAACCAATAGCCGAAGCATAAGGCGTATTGTTCATTTCATCTTTCTCAGTCTGTGTTTGTGGACACTGACTCTTAGAAAGATTCAGACCATGTCTGACTGGAAGATATCCTCGCTTAGAATTCTCTAAGTGAAATCTCTCCAGGACCTTATCGATGTAAGTACTCTGGCACAGCCCGAGAAGCCTCTTAGATCTATCCCTGTAGATCTTCACACCTAACACATAGGCTGCTTCTCCTAGATCTTTCATCTGGAAACATTTCCTCAGCCATGCCTTAACAGCATGCATTTCAGGAATGTCGTTTCCAATGATCAAGATATCATCGACGTAGAGGACTAGGAAAGTAATCACGCTCCCACTAAACCTCTTATATACACACGGGTCATCCTCGTTCTTGATGAAACCAAATTCAGTAACTGATTCATCAAAACGAATATTCCAGCTTCTTGATGCTTGTTTAAGTCCATAAATGGACTTCTTTAACTTGCATATTTTATGACGATCTGCTGGATTAGTGAAACCTTCTGGTTGTGTCATATACACATCCTCATCCAGATTTCCATTAAGGAAAGCTGTTTTCACATCCATCTGCCAAATCTCATAATCATAATATGCAGCTATCGCGAAAAGAATCCGAATAGACTTAAACATGGCTACAGGTGAGAAAGTTTCATCATAATCTATCCCGTAGATTTGTTTGAAACCTTTCGCAACTAGCCTGCCTTTATAGGTAACTACGTTACCATCCATGTCAATCTTCTTCTTGAAGATCCATTTACAGCCTATAGGGATAACTCCCGGAGGCGGATCAACCAAATCCCAGACTTGGTTATCTGACATGGAGTCCATCTCGGCGCGCATAGCCTCAAGCCATCTCGCTGACTCTGGTCCACTGACCGCATCCGCATAAGTAAGGGGTTCATCATTGTCAATGATGTAGACTCCGTCATAGCGCTCAGGCTGTCGACGAATCCTACCCGATCTTCGCGGTTCCCGTGATGTCTGAGCCTCAGGTTGTTCAATAACCTGTTCTACCGGCTCAGGCTCATCCAACTGTGCTTGATCACTTTGTCCTTCTTCTGGATTCTCATCCAGCTTTATTTCTCTCCCACTGGCCTCTTGCAGAAGAAACTCCTTCTCAAGAAATATGGCCGTCCGAGCAACAAAAACCTTGTTCTCATTGGGATCGAAGAAATAATAACCCTTAGTTTCCTTAGGGTAACCGACAAAGATACATTTGTCAGATCTGCTCTCTAGTTTCCCAGAGGCGAGCTTTTTAACATAAGCCTCGCAACCCCAGATCCTGATAAATGTCAAGCTCGGCTGTTTCCCATACCATAACTCATATGGCGTCTTTGAAACTGCCTTGGATGGCACTCGGTTTAGTACCTTTGCAGCTGTTTCCAGCGCAAAACCCCAAAAGGAGTATGGAAGAGTAGCCTGACTCATCATAGAACGAACCATATCAAGTAACGTTCTATTTCTCCTCTCGGACACACCATTCCATTGCGGTGTTCCTGGTGGAGTGAGCTGTGAGATAATCCCACACTCCTTTAGATAGTCAGTAAATGCATGACTTAGGTATTCACCACCTCGATCTGAGCGAAGTGCCTTGATATTACGGCCTAGCTGATTTTGTACTTCATTCTTGAACTCTTTGAACTTGTCAAAAGATTCACTCTTATGTCTCATCAGATAGACATACCCATATCTACTGAAATCATCAGTAAATGTAATGAAGTACTGATAGCCACCTCTGGCATGTTTACTAAATGGCCCACACACATCACTGTGTATGAGGTCAAGTAAACCTGAAGCCCTTTGACCTTTATTAGGAAAAGGTGACTTCGTCATTTTACCCATCAAACAAGCTTTGCATGTATCAATCTCCTTATAGGAGAATGATCCCAGCAGTCCATGATCATGCAACCGCTTAATGCGTTTCTCGTTAATATGGCCTAAACGACTATGCCATAGCAAGGTGCTGTCATCAGCATACTTGGCTTTCTTAATATCAACATTCTGTATAGAACTTTCCATGTCCAACATGAATAACCCATTATTAATTGAACCAGTTGCATAAACAATATTATCATATGACAAAACACACTTTGAAATATTGCATTCAAAGGAAAACCCCTTCCTGACAAGAGCAGGAATGGAGATAATATTTTTAGTTATACTGGGAACAAAATAACAACTGTTTAGTTCCAATACAATTCCAGATGGTAAAGTAATGAAGTAGTCTCCTACAGCAACAGCAGCAACCCGTGCCCCGTTTCCAACGCGTAGGTCCACCTCATGCTGTCCCACCTGCCTTCTTCTCTTGAGTTCCTGCACATTTGAACAAATGTGAACTCCACATGCAGTGTCCAACACCCATGATACAGAAGAAGAATACATGACCTCAGTCACGAATATACCTGAGCCAGAAGCAAAGCTTCCCCTCTTATCTCCTTGGAGCGCTTTACAGTCCTTTTTCCAGTGACCCAGCTGGCCACAGTGGAAACACCTGTATTCCTTAGACCGCTTCACCTTCTGCTTCAGAGCCTTGCTGTAATTCTTGACCGGGGCCTTGCCCTTCTTCCCCTTCTTCTTGTTCCTGGAAGGAACCATCAAGATAGAGGTTGAAGGCTTACCCTTCAGAGTTTCCTCAGTGGTCAAGAGCATATTCAGCAGCTCTGCCGGAGTACAATCGATTTTGTTCATATTAAAATTAATAATGAACGCGTCGAATGATGGCGGGAGAGACTGCAGAATAATGTCCACAGCAAGCTCCTGGTTGATGGTATGCCCCAGTTTCTCTAGAGCCTCCTTGTGCCCAATCATCTTGAGCACGTGAGCTCCCACTGGGCTCCCTTCAGCCAGTTTGCTCTGAAAGAAGAGCTTCGTCAAATTATAGCGTTCAGTCCTCGCCTGTGCAGCATACAACATCTTGAGGTTTGTAATCATGTCTCTAGCCGACATGTCCTCATGCTGACGCTGCAGCGGTGGCGTCATAGAAGCTAACATCAGGCAAGCGACATCAATGCTATCATTGACGTGCTTTTCATAGGCTTCCCGAACCGCCCTTGCGGCGTTCGGAGCGGGCTGCGGCGGTATCGCCGTCTCGAGGACATACAGTTTCCTCTCTGCCTTAAGAACGATCTTAAGGTGTCCAAACCAGTCAGAGAAGTTCAGCCCAGCAAACTTCTCTCTTTCCAGTAGGGATCGCACATTGAAGTTCATGGTGTTCGTTGCTGCAGGTATCTACAACAATGCAAGAACAGCAAGGTCAGTATCAATGTATAAGAATCAATCAGGACTTAAGAAAGATTCTTTTTCTCACTATTTTATCAGGCGTGAAAAATCCAGCAAAACAGCCCGAAAGAGTAGAACTCTTTTAGTGAGATGGGATCCAGATTTCATACTTGGTCTCCGCGTCCCGCTCAGGCGAGATAAGATGCACAGAGAGTACAAGCACTAGTTTCTGGTAGGCAGTCCCTGCCGATCGCCAACCCGTGCGATTCCCCTTCATCTGGGCAGTCCAGCAGACTGTGCCAACTGAGTTGGTACAACACAATCTCTGACCCCACAGATGGCTGCCTCCATGTGCTACCATATGCGCCACATATGTAGCCTACACGGTCAAGCTGACCCGACCTACTCCCTGGACCACCATGTGCTATGCTGAGCAACGAGAAGGGATAAATCCCTGCTCTGTAACACACAGGTGTAATCCCGCACCGTCTGAAGATAGATGGACGTGCCCACTGAGTGGGTACAACACGGCTCCAACGATAATCAGAACAGTGAGGTTTCGCGTCAGAAGGCTTACGAGCTTGATATTTAATCGTTGGATTTTAACGGTCTTTTATCTTCTTGCCTATCATTCAATTCCTATGGTGATAGCAGAAGATAAATTTACTCATGCAATTCTAATATAAAGCAATAAAAGAAAGCATGTGTCTTTTGTGGTAAAAGCCCATAGCCCTAGTGAGACCTTAACCTAACTTAAGTCTACACTTGCTCTTTATGGGTCTTTAGCTGCTCATCTGGCCCAAACCTGGGCCCAAGCGCCAACTGCAGCTCTGGTGCGCCCACCAGGAATTTGCGCCTGGTCCTAGGGTCGAACCCTAGACCTCCCACCTGGTCCAGCCACTGCTGCATGCGCTTCTGCCAAGTGTGCATTGTGCTCTTGTCTAATTAAATTACAAATTTAACTATCTAGACAAGAGTGACACGCAGGTCACTTTCACATTATAAATTAATTAAAATTGTGATACGCAGATCACATAAAGAAAATTAATTTACAACATATAATCCAGGCACGCAGGCCCCAGCACAGCACACATTAAAAACGGGCAGCCCACATAAGACTAAATAAACAAGCAGATGCAACAACCATCATGTGATCCAGTCAGGAAAAATAAATTTTAAAAAAACCCCTTGGGATCGATTTTTTTTTTTTTTTAATTTTTCCTTATTTGCCCCACAACCTTACAATGGTCCATTACTAGGGATCCACTCATCCTACCTAGTCAGATCCACTGCCCTAGCATGCACCAAGTCCTAACTGACTTGAGTCGACCAAAAGGTCAACCATGCATGCACCAAGGCTGAACGACCACACTGAGGTCTGGCAAGCGGGCGTGACCCCGGGCCTAACTCAGGTGCGTTCATCAGTTGTCTCAATCAGACATCGCTACACACCTGTCTGCAGTCGACCTATAGCCACCACAGGCATGCGCCAAGGTGCTAACTGGTCGACCCATTCAGGCTGTCAGATAGTCTGATCAGACATGTTTGGATCTAACCTAGGGGGTGACTTCAACCCTAATAACCCATCTAAGGGTTTAATGTAGGAGCATTAGATCTAAGGTGAAACGCGCATGTGATCAAGGTTTTAGAAAAACTTACAAAAACATGCGCCAACAACAACATGCGCAATGGAGAAAATAACATCTATACAAATCATGAATTTTCGCCAACTTAGATAATCGCATGTAACCTATAGATCTATTATAATGCGCATACATGGATCATATGACATATCATGGCAATCATAAACAAGCATGAAACATCAGGCTCTGATACCAATTGAAAGTACCCCTTGAACAAGGGGGGTCCCCTTCTAGGGGGAGCGAAAACCCTAGGCAGTGGCGCATAAAATTTTTGGGCAGCGGATTAGGGTTTCAAGAATCGGTTCATGTGATATGATCAACCAAATGGAAACGATTGCATGTAAGAGATAAAACTCATACCATAGCCATTTCGAATGGCGCCTAGGAAGCAAAGATCAAAGCAGATCTTCTCCAGAGGTGACGCACACAGTTGATGTCGCCTACTCCTCTTTGCGATCCTTGTGCTAGCAAGATCCAAAGAAGTCTTTGATCGAAAATGAGAAAGGGATGAAGAGATCTTTTCTTTGCCGATTTCTCCTCCAAATCCAAGGCGTCGTCACCCACCGAAAAACAAGAGGAATGCGTTCAAGTGGCGAGAATAGAGAGAGCACTCTCTTTCGAACGTGAGTGTCTCCAAGTGGAGATCATGGTTGCTAAAAATAGCACCACTAACCGCCCAACATGTTCACGCCAAGTGAACTTGTCGCCAATGCTTGAACCATTTTGGTTTAATTTAATTTTGGTTCAATTACCAAATAAACCAAACGACATGGCCTAGATCATATTAAAACCCTAAGGTTCCAGATCTAGCCGTTGATCTCTATGATGCTCCTGATCTGACCGATCTAGCATCTCTTCTCTCGATCAAAGCTTACCGATCTCAAGCCCTAATCAATCAAACATGATCAGACCAGATCTCACTCACAATCAGAGATTAAATCCCTTTAAACTGAACCCGAAACAATTCAGTCCACACGATCTGACTTAAGTAAGCCATATCATCAATTGTGCGACCCTGAGGGTTTCCTTAAAACATCGGTAACGATAATTTACATTATCACAACCAGTGAGGGGTATCTAGCAACACATCACTGTCTCCCGATATCAAGGAAAGAGTCTTCCAAGACTTCACCCAAAAACAGCACAAGTGTGAATCAATTCACAAAGCATACATATTTCCTTTGCCACTGGATGTTCTTATTGGACAAGCCTGTCAAGCTCGTAACACCAATATGATGAGCATGATTAGAACAGATGAGCACTGTCACCTGGGTATGGCCATACACTCTCTCAATCATCTCATCCAGGGGGCCCCTTTAGAACATCACACTCCTTAAACAAGGAGACGGCAATCCTATGTCTATCACTAGTGCTCTAACCTGATTCAAGCTCACCATCCAAGATAGTCTATAATCATTATGTTTCAAATGATATTGAACTACCTCAAAACAATGACAATCATCATTTAGAAAACACAAGTGATCTCAAGTCAGAGGAAATGTGCCACTTGTCTTAATCAAGGAATATTCACATTGTGACAAACAATTGAACATCCTAGTAGGGTCTGTCCAGTACATCCCATGTACCCATGAGTCTACATCTTATTCCATGCTCGAAGCATCCTATAAGATTAGAACACATATTAGTCTTAACCATATCGAGGCTGTCTCATGTTTACCAAGATATATCGACTAAGGACATAATAGCATGTCAGCCCAGCTGAACAGCTTTGAGACATTATTCAGAAGAACATATATTGCAGCAGACAATGTAGCTAACTGAATAACAACCATGCCTTTATAAACACATAGAGTTTATTACATGATACTTGTTACATTCCCATAGGCCTCAAACATTAGCCTTAAGGGCATACCCCAACACCTAACCATATAGAATGGTCAATGACCTCAAGTCAAGGGATCAATGCATCTCCTGTCACTTGTGAGGATAACTCATGACACCAAGTCATAGCCTCACAGCGGGTCTATCCAGTATATCCTCCAATGATATACCCATGTATCTGCGTTAGCACCACGTGCCTAACCAGCCCACATACCTGTCTCACAAGTACCAGAGCTGTCCCATATCCACTCAGGTACATCGACTAGGGACAATCATTTGAGCACAGATCCAATCTGTCTCCAGGGACATTATCATGTAAGTACACAATCGCAGGTGTAGACAAACAATGATAACGACAATGCCAAAAAGATATATGAGTTAAGTATATCCTCCAAAGATATATCAGAGTTAAGTAGTACAAAGATGGACCAAAACTAGGTCCTAGGGCATATACACCAACAGTTTTGATCATTATACTTATGATAGCCAATTTTTAATTCCTCCCAAACCCAATTCACCATGGTACCAAGATGATCATTATAATTGTGGATGGGAAAATCATCAAACTTCATTTTATGAGGATTGCTCAAACAATATTTCAGAACCATACTTTGAGGATACTGAAAAATCTAGGCTAGAGTCCAGGTTTAAAAAATTCATAACAAATCAAAGCCAAATCATGACAAATCAAAGTAGGAAAATTGAGAATCTTAAGGGAATAGTTAGTCAACTTACTTCTCAAGTAGGATCTTTAACTGCACACAATAAAATTTTAGAAACCTAGATAGCACAACAAGATTGTTTATTTAAGTTTGATTTGGAAACTGAGGAAATTGATTTAGAAAAGTCCCCCTCTGATTTTGGTAATTTTGAAATTGATTCTTTTGTGAACATTAATGAATCTCATTCTGATTTTGGTAGTTTTGAAATTTATTCATTTGATAAATTATTTGTGGAAATGTTTGAGGAAATTGATTTTGAAAAATCTCCTTTTGATTCTAGTGATAAGTATGAAATTGATTCTTTTGATGATATATTATTTGTGGTTAAATTTGATGAAGGATACGAGGAAACTAATTTTTAAAAGTCTCACTCTGATTTTGTTGGTAATTTTGAAATTGATGAATTATTTGATGAAGTGCATGAGTAACTTGAAAAGGAATTAAATCTTACAAATATTGATGAATCTCACTCTGAAGTTTTGCCCATATCTAGTGTTCAACCTTCTGATTTATTTGAAAAATTATGCTTTATTGAGGAATCTAATGTGAGACAGAAAGACTAATTTGATGATCTAATACTTGAATCTTTTGATCAAAGTCCTATTGCAATTGAAGATATAATTTTAAAGAAATGACTAATGATTTTGCTTACTGATAAATTTAGGAAGATTATTGAATACCCTTTGTGTGGATTTGAAAATATTGATTTTGATTTCTACATACTTGAGAAAGCCACGTCGATCATGATTTACATGAAATTTTGGATGTTTGGATTAGTGGCTAAACTTTTAGGACAACATAAATGCAGAAAATTGTATTCTATTTACTATGGTACTGATCCACCGGCTTCGCCATGATATTTGAGTTTTGGTCAAGCTATAGACCTAAAAATTAGCGCTTCTTGGGAGGCAACCCAAGCACTCTTACTTGGCTTAATTTTTTTTTTAGATTATTTTTAAAACTAATATTTCTTTTCTTTTTGCAGGAAAAAATGAACTTTGCGCAAAATACGGTAGTGCCATAATGGGAATTACGGGCCGTAATTTGGGGTAATTTTTGTACAGAAAGTTTTATGGTTTTTATGGCGGTACCGTAAGTATTTTCACTGGCCATAATTTGGATAGAAATCTTACCCGAGAGTTTTGCATCTTTTACGGTACTAACGAAATAATTTCCACAGGCCGTAATTTTGGTCTATTTTCGACCAGAATGTTTTGAGACTTTTACGGTAGTACCGTAAGTCTTTTTACGTGCCGTATTTTTGAGTGATTTTCAATCCGAGAGTTTAGAGATTTTTGTGAAAAATATGGCAGTGCTGTAACCCTTCTTATGGTGATGTAATGCCAGCATAATCTGCATTCTTCTTCCTGCATTCTGCTTATCTGATTAGGTGTGTTCTCGTAGTGATTTTAAGAACCTGGAGTGACAAAATTTTTGATCTTTGGCACAATTTGGAACTACTCATCTTTCTCTATTATTTGGATATTTTTATTGAATTTTAAAGTCCATGGATCATCCTATTGAATTTTATTTACTGATCTGATTAGCATTTTTGCTGCAGGTATTTAAGATGCTTTAATGAGTTATAACCATGATCTTTCACATGAAATAGGAAGTACATGTTTCGTTCTATCTCATGGATTAGTTGTTTTCATTAAAATATTTTTCGATCATTCTAGGAAGCATGACAACTTTTGAAGATTAATTTCTGTGCAGTTTTAATTTACTAATCTGATTAGCCCACTTTCTGATAATACCCTAAATTCCTGACAAATTTTTATCCTTTAATTTTCATACGCTCGGAAAGAACAAGTTTTATTCTACTACATGGTTCTATCTATTTTCTTTATGGATCATTAAATCTTATTCTTAGGTATAACTACTTTTCGTAACTGAATCAGTAGGCTGCTCTACTATCCTTGGACAACTGCAGCTTCTTCTCCAGATTCACAACGCCACAGATTGCTAGCCACTGCCGCTTCATCAATGCTCATCATCTTCAGATCTCCTAGATGGCAATCTACTTCCAGCTACATCGCTTTCCACCAGAAAAATTTGCAAGAGCACCACCAACAGCCTCTTACTTCTTTTGCTACCTCTATTTCCATTGATTTTATTTTTGCAGTAGAATCTTCATTTAGTGACTCTAATTTTTTTTTGTCTGTGCAGCATCATCTCTCATCGCCCTCCAGCTGATGACTTTGCCTCTAGGACTGTAGTCTCTAGCAGGCCACTGGAGACTACTCATCATCACTCTACTATCGGCACCATCATCTTTATTGCTAGCAGCTCTTCCATCGGCACCCTCTTTGGACCACTGATGATATCTCTGATTACTATTTTTTTTTGCTAAAGTTACATACTATTTTTGGTCTGAGCCTTATGTATCTAAAAATTACAGATGTAAAATTTTTAGATGGCGCATCTTTGGACCTAGCAGCACCTGCCCCGATGCTACACCCCAAACATCGACTGAGCTTGCTATATAGTTTTGTGAGTATCATTTGCACTCTCTTGTATTCATGATTATTTTATATAATTGCATATTTGATTTTATCATGGTTCTATTACTTTATGGGTTTTCTCTGGAAAAGTTCTTTATGGTTATATGGATTCATTGTTTTGTTCTGATGTGACTATGTAAGTCTACACATTTTTCAAATTGGTTTTATGGATATGATAAGATTGATGATTGTAAAACTTTTAAATTGATGATATGTTTTTCCTAGATGGGTAGATTTTTCTTTGATGATGAATGTTTATGTATATCAGTGCCTACGAATGGAGATATACCTATTATGCTGAATTTATTTCTTTAATATATATATACTTATTGAAATCCTTCTTTGATTGATGCATAAGGTTTTGGGTAGGTATGTTGTTTGATGAATGCAATCTAAGAGTGAAACGTCTTTCTTGAATAAAATGAGCATATAAGTGTAATTTTTTAATTGATGTCAATTGATTAACCTAGTTGATGTTTAGTTTATCTTACTATTTGTTGGGAAGAAAGAATCCAAAATCCAAAAAGAGAGAGAGACTCCCCTACTTGGCATTGCGTATTTATGTGGGTACATGCCATAAAAAAAAAACAGAGAAGGATTTTGAGTAGAAAAATATTTTGGATATCCTATTCCTGTAAACAAAGGTATGATAGATTTAAATTGAAACTTTGGTGAAATTATGAGACTGGGATTCTGTTTATTATGCGAGTTGCGAAATTTTATTTGATCAAAAGTTATGAATCTTAAATATTTATTTCAGAGGACGATGTATTTATCTGAAGTTTTATATAGCATTTGGTGGAATATTTCATGAGTGATTATATTTTAGAAATTTATTTTTCATGAAAGAGCATATTTTTCATACTTAGCTTTGTTCTTTATTCTATTCATTTGCTTGTGGACAAGCAAAGTTTGAGCCTTATGTATTTGATGACACGAAAATTCATAGTATATTTTGTGTCATTTGATATGTCTTTTGTGTCATGTTCATGCTCTTTTGCTAGTTTTAATGCCTTATTTATCAAATATTGCAGAATCTACACCATTTCCTATTTTTTTTATGGTTTTCAGGTAAAAAGGGTCTAATTTTGACTGATTTTGAAAGATTTGAGCGCACAAATGAATTCCAGGCGTCAAGACGAAGCTACTCGTCAATTTTCAAGCAAATATAAGCAAGTTTGAAAATTACACCCCGAGTGTAATTTTTATTATGACCTGTAATTTTCTTTCCAGATTACACCCCGGGTGTAATATTTATTATGGCCCGTAATTTCTGCCCAAAAATGCACAGAAGCAAATTATGGCAGTGCCCTAATAAAAATTACACTACCGTCATTTCTGCCCAGAAATTTACGGAACAAATTACGGCACTGCCATAATATTTTTTATAGGCCGTAATTTCGACCCAGAATTCACATAACCAAAATACGGCACTGCCGTAATCAAAATTACGGCTCTAATTATGAACTTGAATGAGTCCTCTATGAAAGTTCCTAAAGGGGGGCGAAACCCTAATATGCGCAGATTAAAACTTTTGCATAGCGGAAGCTAGGGTTTCTAAGATCGCATGGATGAATATATGATCAACTTTAATAACATGTATAGATCGAGAAGGGATCATACCATAGCCATTGCTTGGATGGCGACTTGGAAGAAGAGGGCGAGCGGCTCTCCTCCAAAGGTGACGCACACAAGATGAGAAATGGCTTTCTCCTTGTCGTTCCTTGTGCTAGCAAGGATCTCCAAGTCTCCTGATCGCTTGAAGGGAAGATGAGATGATCTCTTGGCTAGGCCGAATCCTCCTTGAGCGTCAAGACTCACCACACGAGAGGAGAGAGGCGACAAGAGGAAGTTGCGAGCGAGAATAGAGCAATGCTCTCGAACGTGAGGTGTGCTGCCTATTTTGGAAAGTATGACTTCCAAAAATAGTAAACCCTCAATGTGTTCAAGCGTTCACGCCAAGTGAACAAGTCGCAACATTCTCCTCTTTGAACCAAGCGTTCACTTGATGAATCCGTTCAATCTTATTTGGTTTAAAGACCAAATCAAACCAAGCATTGGTCTAGATCATATTAAACCATAAGGCTCAAGATCTAACCATTCATCTCTTGATGCTCTTGATCTCATCGATCTAGCATCAATTCTCTCGATCGAAGCTTACCGATCTCAAGCCCTAATCAATCAAACATGATCAGACCAGATCTCACTTACAATCAGAGTTTAAATCCCATTAAACTGAACCAAAACAATTCAGTCCACACGATCTGACATAAGTAAGCCATATCATCAAATTGTGCGACCCTAAGGGTTTCCTTTAAATGTCGGTAACGATAACTTACATTATCACGATCAGTGAGGGGTATCTAGCAACACATCACTGTCTCCCGATATAAAGGAAAGAGTCTTCCAAGACTACACCCAAACCACAGCACAAGTGTGAACCCAAGTCACTTGACATATGTGTTTCCTTTGCCACTGGATGTTCTTATTGGACAAGCGTGTCAAGCCTGTAATTCCAATATGATGAGAATGATTAGATCAGATGAACATAGTCATCTGGGTATGGCCATACACTTTCTCAATCATCTCATCCAGGGGGCCCCTTCAGAACATCACACTCCAAACAAGGAGACGGCAATCCTATATCTATCACTAGTGCCCTAACATGACTCATGCTCATTATCCAAGATAGTCTATAACCATTATGTTTCAAATGATATTGAACTACCTCAAAACAATGCCAATCATCATTTAGAAACACAAGTGATCTCAAGTCAGAGGAAATATGCCACTTGTTTGCATACAAGGATTATTCACATTGTGACAAGCAATCGAATATCCTAACTAGGGTCTGTCCAGTACATCCAATGTACCCATGAGTCTACATCTTATTCCATGCTCGAAGCATCCTATAAGATTAGATCACATATTAGTCTCAATCATATCAAGGCTGTCTCATGTTCACCAAGATATCTCGACTAAGGACAATACTGCATGTCAGCCAAGCTGAACAGCATTGAGACATTATTCAGAAGTATACATATGATAGCAGATAATGCAACAACCTGAATAACAACCATTGCCTTTATAAACATTAAGTTTATACATGATACTAATATAATCCCAAGGCCTCAAACATTAGCCTTAAGGGCATACCCCAACAATCTCCCACTTGCACTTAATCTAATGGTTGAGAAATCTCAAACCCATATTATTACAGTGCTTCTCATGCTTCTGCTGCGCCAGAGGCTTTGTAAGCGGGTCAGCTAGATTGTCATCTGTATGAACCTTGCAGATTTTGATCTCGCCACGATCAATGATCTCCCGGATCAAGTGAAACCTTCTCTGTATGTGCTTGGACTTCTGGTGCGACCATGGTTCCTTTGCTTGTGCTATTGCTCCAGTGTTATCACAGAAGATAACCAAAGGATCTGCACTCGAAGGAACAACACCAAGTTCCTGAACGAACTTACGAATCCACACTGCCTCCTTGGATGCTTCTGAGGCTGCAACATACTCGGCTTCTGTTGTGGAATCAGCAACAATTGATTGTTTGAAACTTTTCCACACCACTGCTCCTCCATTCAAGCTAAAAAGATAGCCTGATTGCGATCGGAAATCATCCTGGTCAGATTGGAATGAAGCGTCAGTATATCCTTCAATACTGAGTTCTTCCTGACCTCCATAAATCAAGAACATATCTTTGGTCCTCCGAAGATATTTCAAAATGTTCTTGACCACAATCCTGTGTGCCTTACCTGGATTACTTTGGAATCGACTGGTCACGCTTAACCCGTAAGCGACGTCTGGGCGAGTACACAACATCGCATACATAATGGACCCAATAGCCGAAGCATAAGGCGTATTGTCCATTTCATCTTTCTCAGTCTGTGTTTGTGGACACTGACTCTTTGAAAGATTCAGACCATATCTGACTGGAAGATATCCTCTTTTAGAATTTTCTAAATGGAATCTCTCTAGGACTTTATCGATGTAAGTACTCTGGCACAGCCCGAGAAGCCTCTTAGATCTATCTCTGTAGATCTTCACACCTAATACATAGGCTGCTTCTCCTAAATCTTTCATCTGGAAACATTTTCTTAACCATGCCTTAACGGCATGCAGTTCAGGAATATCGTTTCCAATGATCAAGATATCATCGACGTAGAGGACTAGGAAAGTAATCACGCTCCCACTAAACCTCTTATATACACACGGGTCATCTTCATTTTTGATGAAACCAAATTCACAGATTGATTCATCAAAACGAATATTCCAGCTTCTTGATGCTTGTTTAAGTCCATAAATGGACTTCTTTAATTTGCATATTTTATGACGATCTGATGGATTTATGAAACCTTCAGGTTGTGTCATATACACATCCTCTTCTAATTTTCCATTAAGGAAAGCGGTCTTAAGATCCATTTGCCAGATCTCATAATCATAATATGCCGCTATCGCGAGAATAATCCGAATAGACTTGAACATAGCTACAGGAGAGAAAGTTTCATCATAATCTATCCCGTAGATTTGTTTGAAACCTTTCGCAACTAGCCTGCCTTTATAGGTAACCACGTTACCATCCATGTCAATCTTCTTCTTGAAGATCCACTTACAGCCTATAGGGATTACTCCCGGAGGCGGATCAACCAAATCCCAGACTTGGTTATCTGACATGGAGTCCATCTCGGCTCGCATAGCTTCAAGCCATCTCGCTGATTCCGGTCCACTGACCGCATCCGCATAAGTGAGGGGTTCATCATCAATGATGTAGATTCCGTCATAGCGTTCAGGCTGTCGATGGATCCTTCCCGATCTTCGCGGTTCCCGTGATATCTGAGCCTCAGGTTGTTCAGTAACCTGATCTACTGGCTCAGGCTCATCCAACTGTGCTTGACTACTTTGTCCTTCTTCTGGATTCTCATCCAACTTTATTTCTCTCCCACTGGCTTCTTGAAAGGTCCCCTAGAACAAGGGGGGGCGAAACCCTATAGGAGGCACAACAAAAACCTCTAGCGGAATCTAGGATTTCTAACAAGATCGCATAGCATGTAACATGTTCAACTTTCATTAGATAGGGATTCTTACCATTGCCATCGCTTAGATGGTGTCTTGGAAGGAAAGGCGCAAGTGCTCCTTCTCCAAAGGTGACGCACACAATTGGTGTCACCTACTCTTCTTTGGTGCTCCTTGTGCTAGCAAGGTTCCAAGAAGTCGTTGTCGAATGGAAGGGAAAGATCACCTTGCTTGGCCGAACACTTCCTCCTTTTCGTCTACACTTCTCCACACGAGAGTGCAAGTGCCGAATACTCAAGTTGGCGATGAGAGAGGAGGAGAAGCGAGAGAGTAGAGCGCCTTAGGCGTGAACGTGAGTAGTGGTCACGTATGTGATCATGCTTTCTAAAAATAGAAAGCCACTTACTCACATGTAGGGATGGCAAAAAACCCCATCCCCGACCCGACCCGACCCGAAGTCAACGGGGAAAACCCGAGTTGACTGGGGGTCGGGTCGGGTTCGGGGAAAACCCAACGGGGGTATAGTCGGGTCGGGGTCGGGTATGGGAATTTAGGTACCCGCCCCGAACCCGACCCCGAACCCGCCCCGACTATTAAAGTAACAAATTTACCCCTTATAAGTTATAACCTAGTTACTAAATTTTAATAATTTATGTAGAAATGATGATATAATTTATGTAAAATATTTTTTTATTTATATATTATGAATAAAGAATGCAAATTAATTTTAAAATATTATTTATAATATATATTTATTTTTTAGGTCGGGCGGGGGTCGGGTTTCCCCGCGGGTTCGGGTTTCCCCGCGGGGTCGGGTGTGGGGCAGGGTTTTATAAACCCGTCGGGTTCGGGGTCGGGTTCAGGGACGGGTTTGGGGAAGTCGGGGTCGGGTCGGGGATGGCAAAACCCGACCCCGACCCGCCCCGTTGCCATCCCTACTCACATGCGATCATGGGTTTACCCCTATCGCAAACTCCTCTCAATTTGAACCACACGCTCACTCAATGAGCTGGTTCAATTTGGTTTGGTTTAATAACCAAATAAACCAAGCAATCAGTCCAGACCACAATAAACCCTAAGGCTCTTGATCTGACCGTCGATCTCTTGATGCTGCTGATCTCACTGATCTAGCATCCATTCTCTCGATCGAAGCTTACCGATCTCAAGCCCTAATCAATCAAACATGATCAGACCAGATCTCACTTACAATCAGAGATTAAATCCCTTTAAACTGAACCTGAACAATTCAGTCCACACGATCTGACTTAAGTAAGCCATATCATCAAATTGTGCGACCCTGAGGGTTTCCTTTAAATGTCGGTAACGATAACTCACGTTATCACGATCAGTGAGGGGTATCTAGCAACACATCACTGTCTCCCGATATAAAGAAAAGAGTCTTCCAAGACTACACCCAAACCACAGCACAAGTGTGAATCCAACTCACAAGGCATGCATGTTTCCTTTGCCACTGGATGTTCTTATTGGACAAGCGTGTCAAGCTTGTAACTCCAATATGATGAGCATGATTAGATCAGATGAACATAGTCACCTGGGTATGGCCATACACTATTCTCAATCATCTCATCCAGGGGGCCCCTTTAGAACATCACACTCCTTAAACAAGGAGACGGCAATCCTTTGTCTATCACTAGTGCCCTAACCTGACTCAAGCTCACCATCCAAGATAGTCTATAATCATTATGTTTCAAATGATATTGAACTACCTCAAAACAATGACAATCATCATTTAGAAAACACAAGTGATCTCAAGTCAGAGGAAATGTGCCACTTGTCGCAATCAAGGATTATTCACATTGTGACAAGCAATTGAATATCCTAGTAGGGTCTGTCCAGTACATCCAATGTACCCATGAGTCTACATCTTATTCCATGCTCGAAGCATCCTATAAGATTAGAACACATATTAGTCTCAATCATATCAATGCTGTCTCATGTTCACCAAGATATCTCGACTAAGGACTTTATAGCATGTCAGCCTAGCTGAACAGCTTTGAGACATTATTCAGAAGTACAATTATTGCAGCAGACAATGTAACAAACTGAATAACAACCATGCCTTTATAAACATAAAAGTTTATCACATGATACTGATACATTCCCAAGGCCTCAAACATTAGCCTTAAGGGCATACCCCAACAATCTCCCACTTGCACTTAATCTAATGGTTGAGAAATCTCAAACCCATATTATTACAGTGCTTCTCATGCTTCTGTTGCGCCAGAGGCTTAGAAAGCGGGTCTGCCAGATTGTCATCTGTATGAACCTTGCAGACTTTGATCTCGCCACGATCTATGATCTCCCTGATCAAATGAAACCGTCTCTGTATGTGCTTGGACTTCTGGTGCGACCGTGGTTCCTTTGCTTGTGCTATTGCTCCAGTGTTATCACAGAAGATAACCAAAGGATCTGCACTCGAAGGAACAACACCAAGTTCTCTCACGAACTTACGAATCCATACTGCCTCCTTGGATGCTTCTGAGGCTGCAACATACTCGGCTTCTGTTGTGGAATCAGCAACAGTTGACTGTTTGAAACTCTTCCACACCACTGCTCCTCCATTCAAGCTAAAAACATAGCCTGATTGCGATCGGAAATCATCCTGGTCAGACTGGAACGAAGCGTCAGTATATCCTTCAATACTGAGTTCTTCCTGACCACCATATATCAAGAACATATCTTTGGTCCTCCGCAGATATTTTAAAATGTTCTTGACTGCAATCCAGTGTGCCTGACCTGGATTACTTTGGAACCGACTGGTCACGCTTAACCCGTAAGCGACGTCTGGGCGAGTACACAACATCGCATACATAATGGACCCAATAGCCGAAGCATAAGGCGTATTGTCCATTTCATCTTTCTCAGTCTGTGTTTGTGGACACTGACTCTTCGAAAGAGTCAGACCATGTCTGACTGGAAGATATCCTCTTTTAGAATTCTCTAAATAAAATCTCTCCAGGACTTTATCGATGTAAGTACTCTGGCACAGCCCGAGAAGTCTCTTAGATCTATCCTTGTAGATCTTTACACCTAATACATAGGCTGCTTCTCCTAGATCTTTCATCTGGAAACACTTCCT
The DNA here is from genome assembly GCA_027563935.2 of Costus lasius. NCBI lineage: Eukaryota > Viridiplantae > Streptophyta > Magnoliopsida > Zingiberales > Costaceae > Costus > Costus lasius. Next base: position 58,304,184 of record CM050453.2, read on the forward strand.
CAACCATGCCTTAACCGCATGCATTTCAGGAATATCGTTTCCAATGATCAAGATATCATCGACGTAGAGGACTAAGAAAGTAATCACGCTCCCACTAAACCTCTTATATACACACGGGTCATCCTCGTTCTTGATGAAACCAAACTCAGAGATTGATTCATCAAAACGAATATTCCAGCTTCTCGATGCTTGTTTAAGTCCATAAATAGACTTCTTTAACTTGCATATCTTATGACGATATGATGGATTAGTGAAACCTTCTGGTTGTGTCATATACACATCCTCATCCAGATTTCCATTCAGGAAAGCTGTCTTCACATCCATTTGCCAGATCTCATAATCATAATATGCAGCTATCGCGAAAAGAATCCGAATAGACTTAAACATAGCTACAGGTGAGAAAGTTTCATCATAATCTATACCGTAGATTTGTTTGAAACCTTTCGCAACTAGCCTGCCTTTATAGGTAACCACGTTACCATCCATGTCAATCTTCTTCTTGAAGATCCATTTACAGCCTATAGGGATAACTCCCGGAGGCGGATCAACCAAATCCCAGACTTGGTTATCTGACATGGAGTCCATCTCGGCGCGCATAGCTTCAAGCCATCTCGCTGACTCCGGTCCACTGACCGCATCCGCATAAGTGAGGGGTTCATCATTATCAATGATGTAGACTCCGTCATAGCGCTCAGGCTGTCGACGGATCCTTCCCGATCTTCGCGGTTCCCGTGATATCTGAGCCTCAGGTTGTTCAGTAACCTGATCCACCGGCTCAGGCTCATCCAACTGTGCTTGACTACTTTGTTCTTCCTCTGGATTCTCATCCAGCTTTATTTCTCTCCCACTGGCCTCTTGTAGAAGAAACTCCTTCTCAAGAAATATGGCCGTCCGAGCAACAAATACCGTGTTCTCTTTGGGATCGTAGAAATAATAACCCTTAGTTTCCTTAGGGTAACCGACAAAGATACATTTGTCAGATCTGCTCTCTAGTTTCCCAGAGGCGAGCTTTTTGACATAAGCCTCGCAGCCCCAGATCCTGATAAATGTCAAGCTCGGCTATTTCCCATACCATAACTCATATGGCGTCTTAGAAACTGCCTTGGATGGCACTCGGTTTAGTACCTTTGCAGCTGTTTCCAGTGCAAATCCCCAAAAGGAATATGGAAGAGTAGCCTGACTCATCATAGAACGAACCATATCAAGTAACGTTCTATTTCTCCTCTCGGACACACCATTCCATTGCGGTGTTCCTGGCGGAGTGAGCTGTGAGATAATCCCACACTCCTTCAGATAGTCAGTAAACGCATGACTTAGGTATTCTCCACCTCGATCAGAATGAAGTGCCTTGATACTTCGGCCTAGCTGATTCTGTACTTCATTCTTGAACTCTTTGAACTTGTCAAAAGATTCACATTTATGTCTCATTAAATAGACATACCCATATCTACTGAAATCATCAGTAAAGGTAATGAAGTACTGATAGCCACCTCTGGCATGTTTACTAAATGGCCCACACACATCACTGTGTATAAGGTCAAGTAAACCTGAAGCCCTTTGACCTTTGTTAGGAAAAGGTGACTTCGTCATTTTACCCATTAAACAAGCCTTGCATGTATCAATCTCCTCATAGGAGAATGATCCCAGCAGTCCATGATCATGCAACCGCTTAATGCGTTTCTTGTTAATATGGCCTAAACGACTATGCCATAGCAAGGTGCTGTCATCAGCATACTTGGCTTTCTTAATATCAATATTTTGTATAGAACATTCCATGTCCAACATGAATAACCCATTGTTAATTGAACCAGTAGCATAAACAATATTATCAAAAGTTAAAACACACTTTGAAATATTGCATTCAAAGGAAAATCCCTTCCTGACAAGAGCAGGAATGGAGATAATATTCTTAGTAATGCTGGGAACAAAATAACAACTGTTTAGTTCTAATACAAGCCCAGATGGCAAAGAGATGAAATAGTCTCCTACAGCAACAGCAGCAACCCGTGCCCCGTTTCCAACTTGTAGGTCCACCTCATGCTGTCCCACCTGTCTTCTTCTCTTGAGTTCCTGTACATTTGAACAAATGTGAACTCCACATGCAGTGTCCAACACCCATGATATAGAAGAAGATGAAACCATGACTTCCGTCACGTATATACCTGAGCCAGAAGCGATGCTTCCCCTCTTATCTCCTTGGAGCGCTTTACAGTCCTTTTTCCAGTGACCCAGCTGGCCACAGTGGAAACATCTGTATTCCTTTGACCGCTTGACTTTTTGCTTCAGAGCCTTGCTGTAACTCTTGACAGGGGCCTTGCCCTTCTTCCCCTTCTTCTTGTTGTTCCTTGAAGGAACCATTAAGACAGAGGTTGAAGGCTTTCCCTTCAGAGTTTCCTCAGTAGTCAAGAGCATATTCAGCAGCTCTGCCGGAGTACAATCGATTTTGTTCATATTAAAGTTAATGATGAACGCATCGAAAGAGGGCGGGAGAGACTGCAGAATAATGTCTACAGCAAGCTCCTGGTTGATGGTATGCCCCAGTTTCTCTAGAGCCTCCTTGTGCCCAATCATCTTGAGCACGTGAGCTCCCACTGGGCTCCCTTCAGCCAGTTTGCTCTGAAAGAACAGCTTTGTCAGATTATAGCGTTCTGTCCTCGCCTGTGCAGCATACAGCATCTTGAGGTTTGCTATCATGTCTATAGCAGACATATCCTCATACTGACGCTGCAGCGGTGGCGTCATAGACGCTAGCATCAGGCAAGCGACATCAATGCTATCATTGACGTGCTTTTCATAAGCTTCCCGAACCGCCCTTGCGGCGTTCGGAGCGGGCTGAGGCGGTATCGCCGTCTCGAGGACATACAGTTTCCTCTCTGCCTTAAGAACAATCTTAAGGTGTCCAAACCAGTATGAGAAGTTTGGCCCAGCAAAATTCTCCCTTTCCAGTAGGGATCGCACATTGAAGCTCATGGTGTTCGTTGCTGCAGGTATCTACAACAATGCAAGAACAGCAAGGTCAGTATCAATGTAAAGAATCAATTCAGGACTTAAGAATGATTCTTTTTCTCACTATTTTATCTGGCTGAAAAATCCAGCAAAACAGCCCGAAAGAGTAGAACTCTTTTAGTGAGATGGGATCCAGATTTCATACTTGGTCTCCGCGTCCCGCTCAGGCGAGATAAGATGCACAGAGAGTACAAGCACTAATTTCTGGTAGGCTGTCCCAGCCAATCGCCAACCCGTGCGATTCCCCTTCATCTGGGCAATCCAGCAGACTGTGCCAACTGAGTTGGTACAACACAATCTCTGACCCCACAGATGGCTGCCTCCATGCGCTACCATATGCGCCACATATGTAGCCTACATGGTCAAGCTGACCCGACCTACTCCCTGGACCACCACGTGCTATGCTGAGCAACGAGAAGCGATAAATCCCTTCTCTGTAACACGCAGGTGTAATCCCGCACCGTCTGAAGATAGATGGACGTGCCCACTGAGTGGGTACAACACGGCTCCAACGATAATCAGAACAGTGAGGTTTCGCGTCAGAAGGCATACGAGCTTGATATTTTAGCGTTGGATTTTAACGGTCTTTTATCTTCTTCACTATCATGCAATTCCTATGGTGATAGCAGAAGATAAATAAATCATGCTGTTCTACTTATTTAAACAATAAAAGAAAGCATGGATCTTATGTGGTAAAAGCCCATAGCCTAAGTAAGCCCTTAATTAACTTAAGTCTTCACTTGCTTTTCTTCATGGGTCTTTTGCTGCTCATCTGGCCCAACCCAGGGCCCAAGCGCCATCTGCAGCTCAGGTGCGCCTACCAGGGAAAATGCGCCTAGTCCCAGAGTCGAACCCTGGACCTCCCACCTAGTTTAGCCACTGCTGCATGCGCCTCTGCCAAGTGTGCTCTGTGCTCTTGTTTGATTAATTTACAAATTAATCTATCTAGACAAGATTGACACGCAGGTCAATTACACTTTATAAATTAAATACAATGTGATACGCAGATCACAATAATTAATTTACAACTTTAAATTCCAGGCACGCAGGCCCCAGCACAGCACACATTTAACATGGGCAGCCCACATAAGAATTAAATAAACAAACATAGGCATCAAGCAACATGTGATCCAATCATGAAAATTAAATTTCGAAAACCCCATAGGCATCAATTTTAATTTCCTTATTTGCCTTACAACCTTACAACGGTCCATTACTAGGGATCCACTCATCCAACCTAGTCAGATCCACTGCCCTTGCATGCACCAAGTCCTAACTGACTTGAGTCGACCAAAAGGTCAACCATGCATGCGCCAGGGCCGAACAACCCTCATGAGATCTGGCAAGCGGGTGTGACCCCGGGCCTAACTCATGTGTGTTCGCTAGTCATCTCAATCAGACATCGCTACACGCCTGTCTGCAGTCGACCTATAGCCACCAGGTGCTATCGCACAGGTGCTATCTGGTCAACCCATCAAGGCTGTCAGATGGTCTGATCAGACTGTCTGGATCTAACCTAGGGGATGACTTCAACCCTAATAACCCGTCTAAGGGTTTAATGCAGGGCCTTAGATCTATAATGAGTCGCGCAAGTATAAGAAGTTTTGAGAAAACATACATATGCGCCAACAAGAAAACATGCGCCTAGGAGAAATAAAAACATCTCTAACAAGCATGTAAAATTCGCCTATCTCAACTAGCGCATGTAACATATAGATCATTGCATAGGATCACATAGAAAGCAAACATATTAGCATGCAATAACCTGGCTCTGATACCAATTGAAAGGTCCCCTAGAACAAGGGGGGGCGAAACCCTATAGGAGGCACAACAAAAACCTCTAGCGGAATCTAGGATTTCTAACAAGATCGCATAGCATGTAACATGTTCAACTTTCATTAGATAGGGATTCTTACCATTGCCATCGCTTAGATGGTGTCTTGGAAGGAAAGGCGCAAGTGCTCCTTCTCCAAAGGTGACGCACACAATTGGTGTCGCCTACTCTTCTTTGGTGCTCCTTGTGCTAGCAAGGTTCCAAGAAGTCGTTGTCGAATGGAAGGGAAAGATCACCTAGCTTGGCTGAACACTTCCTCCTTTTCGTCTACACTTCTCCACACAAGAGTGCAAGTGCCGAATACTCAAGTTGGCGATGAGAGAGGAGGAGAAGCGAGAGAGTAGAGCGCCTTAGGCGTGAACGTGAGTAGTGGTCACGTATGTGATCATGCTTTCTAAAAATAGAAAGCCACTTACTCACATGCGATCATGGGTTTACCCCTATCGCAAACTCCTCTCAATTTGAACCACACGCTCACTCAATGAGCTGGTTCAATTTGGTTTGGTTTAATAACCAAATAAACCAAGCAATCAGTCCAGACCACAATAAACCCTAAGGCTCTTGATCTGACCGTCGATCTCTTGATGCTGCTGATCTCACTGATCTAGCATCCATTCTCTCGATCGAAGCTTACCGATCTCAAGCCCTAATCAATCAAACATGATCAGACCAGATCTCACTTACAATCAGAGATTAAATCCCTTTAAACTGAACCTGAACAATTCAGTCCACACGATATGACTTAAGTAAGCCATATCATCAAATTGTGCGACCCTGAGGGTTTCCTTTAAATGTCGGTAACGATAACTCACGTTATCACGATCAGTGAGGGGGTATCTAGCAACACATCACTGTCTCCCGATATAAAGAAAAGAGTCTTCCAAGACTACACCCAAACCACAGCACAAGTGTGAATCCAACTCACAAGGCATGCATGTTTCCTTTGCCACTGGATGTTCTTATTGGACAAGCGTGTCAAGCTTGTAACTCCAATATGATGAGCATGATTAGATCAGATGAACATAGTCACCTGGGTATGGCCATACACTATTCTCAATCATCTCATCCAGGGGGCCCCTTTAGAACATCACACTCCTTAAACAAGGAGACGGCAATCCTTTGTCTATCACTAGTGCCCTAACCTGACTCAAGCTCACCATCCAAGATAGTCTATAATCATTATGTTTCAAATGATATTGAACTACCTCAAAACAATGACAATCATCATTTAGAAAACACAAGTGATCTCAAGTCAGAGGAAATGTGCCACTTGTCGCAATCAAGGATTATTCACATTGTGACAAGCAATTGAATATCCTAGTAGGGTCTGTCCAGTACATCCAATGTACCCATGAGTCTACATCTTATTCCATGCTCGAAGCTGTTGGGGTATGCCCTTAAGGCTAATGTTTGAGGCCTTGGGTGTTGGGGTATGCCCTTAAGGCTAATGTTTGAGGCCTTGGGATTGTAATAGTATCATTGTATAAACTCTTAAGTTGATAAAGGCAATGGTTGTTATTCAGGTTGTTACCTTGTCTGCTGTAATAAGTGTACTACTGAATAATGTCTCAAAGCTGTTCAGCTAGGCTGACATGCACTGATGTCCTTGGTCGATATATCTTGGTGAACATGAGACAGCCTTGATATGGTTTAGACTAATATGTGTTCTAATCTTATAGGATGCTTCGAGCATGGAATAAGATGTAGACTCATGGGTACATTGGATGTACTGGACAGACCCTACTAGGATATTCAATTGCTTGTCACAATGTGAATAATCCTTGTATGCTACAAGTGGCACATGTCCTTTGACTTGAGATCACTTATGTTTCTAAATGATGATTGTCATTGTTTTGAGGTAGTTCAATATCATTTGAAACATAATGATTATAAACTATCTTGGATAATGATCATGAGTCAGGTTAGGACACTAGTGATAGACATAGGATTGCCGTCTCCTTGTTTAAGGAGTGTGATGTTCTAAAGGGGCCCCCTGAATGAGATGATTGAGAATAGTGTATGGCCATACCCAGGTGACTATGTTCATCTGATCTAATCATGCTCATCATATTGGAGTCACAGGCTTAACACGCTTGTCCAATAAGAACATCCAGTGGCAAAGGAAACATGTATGCCTTGTGAAGAAGATTCACACTTGTGCTGTGTTTTGGGTGTAGTCTTGGAAGACTCTTTCCTTTATATCGGGAGACAGTGATGTGTTGCTAGATACCCCTCACTGATCGTGATAACGAAAGTTATCGTTACCGACATTTAAAGGAAACCCTTAGGGTCGCACAATTTGATGATATGGCTTGCTTAAGTCAGATCGTGTGGACTGAATTGTTTGGATTCAGTTTAAAGGAGTTTAAACTCTGATTGTAAGTGAGATCTGGTCTGATCATGTTTGATTGATTAGGGCATGAGATCGGTAAGCTTCGATCGAGAGAAGTGATGCTAGATCAGTGAGATCAGATGCATCAAAAGATCAACGGTTAGATCTTGAACCATTTGGTTCAGAGAGAGATCTAGACCATGGCTTGGGTTGTTTTGGTTTTGTCATTGAACCAAAAGCGTTGGACCGAATTCCATTGAACCGGTTCACACATGTGTGAACGGTTGGTTCAAGGTGGAAGCGTTTTAGGGCGGTTTGCTTTGAGTGGGCGAAAGCTTCATGACTTTCCATATTGGGAAATCATGTAACGCCTCATCTAAAAAAAACGCCTCAACACATGTTGTCTTCTTGCTTGGTCGTCTATCCATTCGTGAAGAGGTTGGTTTTGACGAAAAGAAGAAGAGCTTCATCGCCCTAGCCGAAAGTGTTCTTCATCTCCTTCATACGACAAGAGGACAAGAGCGTTGAAGCCTTGCTAGCACAAGGACGACAAGGAGTGAGCCAACTTCATCTTGTGTGTGGCACACTTTGGAGGAGAACCCTATCGTTCTCTAGCTTCCAAGCCGACTCCTTCTTCATGGCTATGGTAAAAGATCTTAACTTGATCTTTGAATCGAAAGAAGTTGATTATATAGACATACTACATGCGATCCTATGCAAACCCTATTTCCGCCCATGCAAAATCTTATGTTGCGCATGTTTAGGGTTTCACCCCCCTTATTCTAGGGACCATTCAATTGGTATCAGAGGTTTAGGCTTTCGGTATGATCTATATGATTGCTTTGAAGTGTTTGTGATCCATACATGATGTTATGTTGCGCTTACTTGATGCTTTGTTTACATGATGCAAGGTTTACATTGTTTAGTTTGCGCTTGTATCATTGTTACAAGAAGTTTGCGCTCCCCCTTGAAGGGGACCCCCTAAAGTTTGCGCTCCCCCTTGAAGGGGACCCCCTAGATCTAAGGGTTATCAACATGCTAGATATGAGATATATCTTGTTTTCTCAAGTGCCGCATGTTGTTTGTTTGCGCATTGTTCTAGATGTTTTATAAAACTTACATCTTGCGCGCCTCATTAGATCTAAGGTGCCCCTACTTTAAATCCTTAGATGGGTTGATGGGGTTGAAAGCATCTTCTAGGTTAGATCCAACTAGTCTGATCAGACCATCTGACAGCCTAGATGGGTTGACCAGATAGCACCTGTGCGCAAGCACGAGGTGGCTATAGGTCGACTGCATCCAGGGCGTGTAGCGAGGTCTGGTTGAGACAACTACTGAACACACATGAGTTAGGCCCGGGGTCACACCCGCTTGCCGAAACTCATGAGGGTGGTTCAGCCCTTTGCGCATGCATGGTTGACCATTGGGTCAACTCAAGTCAGTTAGGACTTGGTGCATGCAAGGGCAGAGGATCTGACTAGATGGATGAGTGGATCCCTATCAATGGACCATTGTAAGGTTGTAGGGCACATAAGAAAATTAAAATTGATGCCAATGGGTTTTCAAAATGTATTTTCTTTGTAATGGATCACATGTTGATTGAATGATGCCATGATGTTTGTCTATTTCATCTTATGTGGGTTGCCCTTTTAACGTGTGCTGTGCTGGGGCCTGCGAGCCTGGTAAATTATTATTGTGATCTGCGAATCACATTTTTAATGAATTTATTGTATAATTGACCTGCGAGTCAAGCTTGTCTAGATAGATCAAAATGTATTTTGATTAGACAAGAGCACAAAGGCACACATCCAAGAGGGGCATTCAGCTGGTGGCGCACCTGAGCTGCATGGAGCGCTAAGGGCGCTGGGTTGGACCAGATCAGATGCTAAAAGACCCATGAAGAGCAAGTGAAGACTTAAGCTAGGCTAAGGTCTTACTTAGGCTATGGGCTTTTACCACATAAGATCCATGCTTTCTGTTATTGTTTAAATAAATAGAATTGCATGAGTTATTTATCTTCTGCTATAGCCATAGGATTTGCCTGATAGTAAGAAGATAAAAGACCGTTAAAATCCAACGCTAAAAATATCAAGCGCGTAATGCCTTCTGACGCGAAACCTCACTGTTCTGACTATCGTTGGAGCCGTGTTGTACCCACTCAGTGGGCACGTCCATCTATCTTCAGACAGTGCGGGATTTCACCTGCGTGTTACAGAGTAGGGATTTATCCCTTCTCGTTGCTCAGCATAGCACGTGGTGGTCCAGGGAGTAGGTCAGGTCAGCTTGACCATGTAGGCTACATATGTGGCGCATATGGTAGCACATGGAGGCAGCCATCTGTGGGATCAGAGACTGTGTTGGACCAACTCAGTTGGCGCAGTCTGCTGGATTGCCCAGATGAAGGGGAATCGCACGGGTTGGCGATTGGCTGGTACAGCCTACCAGAAATTAGTGCTTGTCATCTCTGTGCATCTTATCTCGCCTGAGCGGGACGCGGAGACCAAGTATGAAATCTGGATCCCATCTCACTAAAAGAGTGTTACTCTTTCGGACTGTTTACTGGATTTTTCAGTCAGACAAAATAGTGAGAAAAGAATCTTTCTTAAGTCCTGGATTGATTCTAGACATTGATACTGACCTTGCTGTTCTTGCATTGTTGTAGATTCCTGCAGCAACGAACACCATGAGCTTCAATGTGCGATCCCTACTGGAAAGGGACAAGTTTGCTGGGCCAAACTTCTCGGACTGGTTCGGACACCTTAAGATTGTTCTTAAGGCTGAGAGGAAACTGTATGTCCTCGAGACGGCTGTGCCGCCTCAACCCGCTCCGAACGCTGCAAGGGCGGTTCGTGATGCCTATGAAAAGCACATCAATGATAGCATTGATGTCGCTTGCCTGATGCTAGCGTCTATGACGCCACCGCTGCAGCGTCAGCATGAGGATATGTCGGCTATAGAGATTATAGCGAACCTCAAGATGCTGTATGCTGCACAGGCGAGGACAGAACGCTATAATCTGACGAAGCTCTTCTTTCAGAGCAAACTGGCTGAAGGGAGCCCAGTGGGAGCCCACGTGCTCAAAATGATTGGGCACATGGAGGCTCTGGAGAAACTGGGGCATACCATCAACCAGGAGCTTGCTGTAGATATTATTCTGCAGTCTCTCCCGCCTTCTTTCGATGCGTTCATTATTAACTTTAATATGAACAAAATCGATTGTACTCCGGCAGAGCTGCTGAATATGCTCTTGACTACTGAGGAAACTCTGAAGGGAAAGCCTTCAACCTCTGTCTTGATGGTTCCTTCAAGGAACAAGAAGAAGGGGAAGAAGGGCAAGGCCCCTGTCAAGAACTACAGTAAGGCTCTGAAACAAAAGGTGAAGCGGGCGAAGGACAACAGGTGTTTCCACTGTGGCCAGCTGGGTCACTGGAAAAAGGACTGTAAAGCGCTCCAAGGAGATAAGAGGGGAAGCATCGCTTCTGGCTCAGGTATATTTGTGACTGAGGTCATGTTATCTTCTTCTTCTATTTCATGGGTGTTGGACACTGCATGTGGAGTTCACATTTGTTCAAATGTACAGGAACTCAAGAGAAGAAGGCAGGTGGGACAGCATGAGGTAGACCTACGCGTTGGAAACGGGGCACGGGTTGCTGCTGTTGCTGTAGGAGACTATTTCATTTCTTTACCATCTGGCATTGTATTGGAATTAAACAATTGTTATTTTGTACCGAGTATCACCAAAAATATTATCTGTATTCCTGCTCTTGTCAGGAAAGGATTTGCCTTTGAATGCAACATTTCAAAGTGTGTTTTATCTTATGATAATATTATTTATGGAACTGGTTCAATTAACAATGGGTTATTCATGTTGGACATGGAATATTCTGTACAAAACATTGATAATAAGAAAGCCAAGTATGCTGATGACAGCACCTTGTTATGGCATAGTCGTTTAGGCCATATTAACAAGAAGCGCATTAAGCGGTTGCATGATCATGGACTGCTGGGATCATTCTCCTATGAGGAGATTGATACATGCAAAGCTTGTTTAATGGGTAAAATGACGAAGTCACCTTTTCCTAACAAAGGTCAAAGGGCTTCAAGTTTACTTGACCTTATACACAGTGATGTGTGTGGGCCGTTTAGTAAACATGCCAGAGGTGGCTATCAGTACTTCATTACCTTTACTGATGATTTCAGTAGGTATGGTTATGTCTATCTTATGAGACATAAGAGTGAATCTTTTGACAAGTTCAAAGAGTTCAAAAATGAAGTACAGAATCAGCTAGGCCGAAATATCAAGGCACTTCGTTCTGATCGAGGTGGAGAATACTTGAGTCATGCGTTTACTGACTATCTGAAGGAGTGTGGGATTATCTCACAGCTCACTCCGCCAGGAACACCGCAATGGAATGGTGTGTCCGAGAGGAGAAATAGAACGTTACTTGATATGGTTCATTCTATGATGAGTCAGGCTACTCTACCTTGCTCCTTTTGGGGTTTTGCACTGGAAACAGCTGCAAAGGTACTAAACCGAGTGCCATCCAAGGCAGTTTCAAAGACGCCATATGAGTTATGGTATGGGAAACAGCCGAGCTTGACATTTATCAGGATCTGGGGTTGCGAGGCTTATGTCAAAAAGCTCGCCTCTGGGAAACTGGAGAGCAGATCTGAGAAATGTATCTTTGTCGGTTACCCTAAGGAAACTAAGGGTTATTATTTCTACGATCCCAAAGAGAACAAGGTATTTGTTGCTCGGACGGCCATATTTCTTGAGAAGGAGTTTCTTCTGCAAGAGGCCAGTGGGAGAGAAATAAAGCTGGATGATAATCCAGAGGAAGGACAAAGTAGTCAAGCGCAGTTGGATGAGCCTGAGCCGGTGGATCAGGTTATAGAACAACCTGAGGCTCAGATATCACGGGAACCGCGAAGATCGGGAAGGATCCATCGACAGCCTGAGCGCTATGACGGAGTCTACATCATTGAAAATGATGAACCCCTCACTTATGCGGATGCGGTCAGTGGACCGGAGTCAGCTAGATGGCTTGAAGCTATGCGAGCCGAGATGGACTCCATGTCAGATAACCAAGTCTGGGATTTGGTTGATCCGCCTCCGGGAGTAATCCCTATAGGCTGTAAATGGATCTTCAAGAAGAAGATTGACATGGATGGTAACGTCGTTACCTATAAAGGCAGGCTAGTTGCGAAAGGTTTCAAACAAATCTACGGGATAGATTATGATGAAACTTTTTCACCTGTAGCCATGTTCAAGTCTATTCGGATTCTTTTCGCGATAGCTGCATATTATGATTATGAGATCTGGCAAATGGATGTGAAAACAGCTTTCCTGAATGGAAATCTGAATGAGGATGTGTATATGACACAACCTGAAGGTTTCACTAATCCATCAGATCGTCATAAAATATGCAAGTTAAAGAGGTCCATTTATGGACTGAAACAAGCATCTAGAAGCTGGAATATTCGTTTTGATGAATCAATCTCTGAGTTTGGTTTCATCAAGAACGAAGATGACTCGTGTGTATATAAGAGGTTTAGTGGGAGCGTGATTACATTCCTAGTCCTCTTCGTCGATGACATCTTGATCATTGGAAATGATATTCCAGAAATGCATGCGGTTAAGGCATGGCTAAGGAAATGTTTCCAGATGAAAGATTTAGGAGAAGCAGCCTATGTGTTAGGTGTGAAGATCTACAGGGATAGATCTAAGAGGCTTCTCGGGCTGTGCCAGAGTACTTACATCGATAAGGTCCTGGAAAGATTCCATTTAGAGAAATCTAAAAGGGGATATCTTCCAGTCAGACATGGTCTGAATCTTTCGAAGAGTCAGTGTCCACAAACACAGACTGAGAAAGAGGAAATGGACAATACGCCTTATGCTTCGGCTATTGGGTCCATTATGTATGCGATGTTGTGTACTCGCCCAGACGTCGCTTACGGGTTAAGCGTGACCAGTCGTTTCCAAAGTAATCCAGGACAGGCACACTGGATTGCAGTCAAGAACATTTTAAAATATCTGCGGAGGACCAAAGATATGTTCTTGATATATGGTGGTCGGGAAGAACTCAGTATAGAAGGATATACTGACGCTTCGTTCCAGTCGGACCAGGATGATTTCCGATCGCAATCAGGCTATGTTTTTAGCTTGAATGGTGGAGCAGTGGTATGGAAGAGTTTCAAACAGTCAACTGTTGCTGATTCCACAACAGAAGCCGAGTATGTTGCAGCCTCGGAAGCATCCAAGGAGGCAGTATGGATTCGTAAGTTCGTGAGAGAACTTGGTGTTGTTCCTTCGAGTGTCGATCCTTTGGTTATCTTCTGTGATAACACTGGAGCCATCGCACAAGCAAAGGAACCACGGTCGCACCAGAAGTCCAAGCACATACAGAGACGGTTTCACTTGATCCGGGAGATCATTGATCGTGGCGAGATCAAAATTTGCAAGGTTCATACAGATGACAATCTGGCTGACCCGCTTACCAAGCCTCTGGCGCAGCAGAAGCATGAGAAGCACTGTAATAACATGGGTTTGAGATTTCTCAACCATTATATTAAGTGCAAGTGGGAGATTGTTGGGGTATGCCCTTAAGGCTAATGTTTGAGGCCTTGGGATTGTAATAGTATCATTGTATAAACTCTTAAGTTGATAAAGGCAATGGTTGTTATTCAGGTTGTTACCTTGTCTGCTGTAATAAGTGTACTACTGAATAATGTCTCAAAGCTGTTCAGCTAGGCTGACATGCACTGATGTCCTTAGTCGATATATCTTGGTGAACATGAGACAGCCTTGATATGGTTTAGACTAATATGTGTTCTAATCTTATAGGATGCTTCGAGCATGGAATAAGATGTAGACTCATGGGTACATTGGATGTACTGGACAGACCCTACTAGGATATTCAATTGCTTGTCACAATGTGAATAATCCTTGTATGCTACAAGTGGCACATGTCCTTTGACTTGAGATCACTTATGTTTCTAAATGATGATTGTCATTGTTTTGAGGTAGTTCAATATCATTTGAAACATAATGATTATAAACTATCTTGGATAATGATCATGAGTCAGGTTAGGACACTAGTGATAGACATAGGATTGCCGTCTCCTTGTTTAAGGAGTGTGATGTTCTAAAGGGGCCCCCTGAATGAGATGATTGAGAATAGTGTATGGCCATACCCAGGTGACTATGTTCATCTGATCTAATCATGCTCATCATATTGGAGTCACAGGCTTAACACGCTTGTCCAATAAGAACATCCAGTGGCAAAGGAAACATGTATGCCTTGTGAAGAAGATTCACACTTGTGCTGTGTTTTGGGTGTAGTCTTGGAAGACTCTTTCCTTTATATCGGGAGACAGTGATGTGTTGCTAGATACCCCTCACTGATCGTGATAACGAAAGTTATCGTTACCGACATTTAAAGGAAACCCTTAGGGTCGCACAACTTGATGATATGGCTTGCTTAAGTCAGATCGTGTGGACTGAATTGTTTGGATTCAGTTTAAAGGAGTTTAAACTCTGATTGTAAGTGAGATCTGGTCTGATCATGTTTGATTGATTAGGGCATGAGATCGGTAAGCTTCGATCGAGAGAAGTGATGCTAGATCAGTGAGATCAGATGCATCAAAAGATCAACGGTTAGATCTTTAACCATTTGGTTCAGAGAGAGATCTAGACCATGGCTTGGGTTGTTTTGGTTTTGTCATTGAACCAAAAGCGTTGGACCGAATTCCATTGAACCGGTTCACACATGTGTGAACGGTTGGTTCAAGGTGGAAGCGTTTTAGGGCGGTTTGCTTTGAGTGGGCGAAAGCTTCATGACTTTCCATATTGGGAAATCATGTAACGCCTCATCTAAAAAAACCGCCTCAACGCATGTTGTCTTCTTGCTTGGTCGTCTATCCATTCGTGAAGAGGTTGGTTTTGACGAAAAGAAGAAGAGCTTCATCGCCCTAGCCGAAAGTGTTCTTCATCTCCTTCATACGACAAGAGGACAAGAGCCTTGAAGCCTTGCTAGCACAAGGACGACAAGGAGTGAGCCAACTTCATCTTGTGTGTGGCACACTTTGGAGGAGAACCCTATCGTTCTCTAGCTTCCAAGCTGACTCCTTCTTCATGGCTATGGTAAAAGATCTTAACTTGATCTTTGAATTGAAAGAAGTTGATTATATAGACATACTACATGCGATCCTATGCAAACCCTATTTCCGCCCATGCAAAATCTTATGTTGCGCATGTTTAGGGTTTCACCCCCCTTATTCTAGGAACCATTCATTGGGATTGTATCAGTATCATGTAATAAACTCTTGTGTTTATAAAGGCATGGTTATTATTCAGGTTGTTACCTTCTCTGCTGCAATTAGTGTACTTCTGAATAATGTCTCAAAGCTGTTCAGCTGGGCTGACATGCTATAAAGTCCTTAGTCGAGATATCTTGGTGAACATGAGACAGCCTTGATATGATTGAGACTAATATGTATTCTAATCTTATAGGATGCTTCGAGCATGGAATAAGATGTAGACTCATGGGTACATTGGATGTACTGGACAGACCCTAGTAGGATATTCAATTGCTTGTCACAATGTGAATAATCCTTGTTTGCATCAAGTGGCACATGTCCTCTGACTTGAGATCACTTGTGTTTCTAAATGATGATTGTTATTGTTTTGAGGTAGTTCGATATCATTTGAAACATAATGATTATAGACTATCTTGGATAATGATCATGAGTCAGGTTAGGGCACTAGTGATAGATACAGGATTGCCGTCTCCTTGTTCAAGGAGTGAGATGTTCTAAAGGGGCCCCCCCTTATGAGATGATTGAGAAAGTGTATGGCCATACCCTGGTGACTATGTTCATCAGATCTAATCATGCTCATCATATTGGAGCTACAGGCTTGACACGCTTGTCCAATAAGAACATCCAGTGGCAAAGGAAACATGTATGCCTAGTGAAGTGCATTCACCCTTGTGCTGTGGTTTGGGTGTAGTCTTGGAAGACTCTTTCCTTTATATCCGGAGACAGTGATGTGTTGCTAGATACCCCTCACTGATCGTGATAATGTTAGTTATCGTTACCGACATCTAAAGGAAACCCTTAGGGTCGCACAATTTGATGATATGGCTTACTTAAGTCTGATCGTGTGGACTGAATTGTTTCGGTTCAGTTTAAAGGGATTTAAACTCTGATTGTAAGTGAGATCTGGTCTGATCATGTGTGATTGATTAGGGCTTGAGATCGGTAAGCTTCGATCGAGAGTAGTGATGCTAGATCGGTGAGATCAGAAGCGTCAAGAGATCAACGGTTAGATCTTGAACCATTTTGGTTCAGAGAGATCTAGACCATGGCTTGGACTGGTTTCATGTGGTCTTTGAACCAAATTGGTTTGGACCAATTTGGATTGAACCGGTTCACATGGGTGAACGCATGGTTCGATCCATAAGGCGTTTTGGGCGGTTTGCTTGGAGTGGGAGCGCATGGCTTCATGACTTTCCATAATTGGAAGTCATGTAACGCCATCTCCTAAGAGAAACGCCTAACGCTTCTCCTCTTGGTCTAATCGCATCTCCACTTTGGTATGCGAGAGTGTTGACGCCAAGGAAGAGGAGGGAGGCTCGGCCAAGCTTTTTCTCATCACCTTCATGCGACAAGCACACTTTGGAGGTCTTTGCTAGCACAAAGAACACCAAGAAGTAGCCTTCTTCATCCTCTTGTGTGCGTCCTCTTTGGAGAAGGAGCACTTGCGCCTTTGCTTCCAAGGCGCCATCGAAACTATGGCATTGGTATGATCCTTTGTAGATTTTATCAAGCTTTATGTTAGTTGATCATATATCATGCAGCCGATCCCTTGAAACCCTTGCTTCCGCTTAAAAATCAAAGATGCGCCATCCATAGGGTTTCACCCCCTTGCGCTCCCCCTTGAAGGGGACTCTTCAATTGGTATCAGAGGGGGATTTATGCATGCTAATATGATTGCTATGTTTTCTCTTGTGATCCATGCTTGCGCAAGTGATTAGATCTAATTGTTTCATCATGCGAAAAATAGGATATAATACACTTATGTTGGCGCATGTTGTTTGTTCATGCTTGCGGCATGACTTGATGGTGGCGCTAGGTTTATGTTATTGTTTTATCAAACCTTCACTTGCGCGCCTATGATTAGATCTAAGTTGCGCCTACTGTAAACCCTTAGATGGGTTGATGGGGTTGAAGTCATCCCCTAGATTAGATCAAACTAGTCTGATCAGACCATCTGACAGCCTAGATGGGTCGACCAGATGGCACCTGTGCGCAAGCACGAGGTGGCTATAGGTCGACTGCATCACAGGCGTGTAGCGAGGTCTGGTTGAGACAACCAGTGAACACTCTTGAGTTAGGCCCGGGGTCACACCCGCTTGCCAGAACTCTTGAAGGTTGTTCAGCCCTTGGCGCATGCATGGTTGACCATTACGTCAACTCGAGTCAGTTAGGACTTGGTGCATGCAAGGGCATGGATCTAACTAGATGGATGAGTGGATCCCTATCAATGGACCGTTGTAAGGTTGTAGGGCACATAAGAAAATTAAAATTGATGCCAATGGGGTTTTCAAAATTTTATTTTCTTTTAATTGGATCACATGTTGATTGATGCCTATGCTTGTTTATTTATTCTTATGTGGGTGCCCAATTTAATGTGTGCTGTGCTGGGGCCTGCGTGCCTGGAATTAAACCTGTAAATTAATATTATTGTGATCTGCGAATCACTTTTTAATTAATTTATTGTATAATTGACCTGTGAGTCAAACTTGTCTAGATAGATCAAAATGTATTTTGATTAGACAAGAGCACAAAGGCACACATCCCAGAGGGGCATTCAGCTGGTGGCGCACCTGAGGTGCTCTTGGCGCAAGGGCCCTGGGTTGGACCAGATGAGATGCTAAAGACCCAAGAAGAGCAAGTGAAGACTTAAGTATCTTAAGGTCTTACTTAGGCTATGGGCTTTTACCACATAAGATCCATGCTTTTTGTTATTGTTTATATAAGTAGAACAGCATGATTTATTTATCTTCTGCTATAGCCATAGGATTTGCCTGATAGTAAGAAGATAAAAGACCGTTAAAATCCAAACGCTAAAATATCAAGCACGTAATGCCTTCTGACGCGAAACCTCACTGTTCTGACTATCGTTGGAGCCGTGTTGTACCCACTCAGTGGGCACGTCCATCTATCTTCAGACGGTGCTGGATTACACCTGCGTGTTACAGAGAAGGGATTTATCGCTTCTCGTTGCTCAGCATAGCACGTGGTGGTCCAGGGAGTAGGTCGGGTCAGCTTGACCATGTAGCCTACATATGTGGCGCATATGGTAGCACATGGAGGCAGCCATCTGTGGGGTCAGAGATTGTGTTGTACCAACTCAGTTGGCACAGTCTGCTGGATTGCCCAGATGAAGGGGAATCGCACGGGTTGGCGATTGGCAGGGACTGCCTACCAGAAATTAGTACTTGTACTCTCTGTGCATCTTATCTCGCCTGAGCGGGACGCGGAGACCAAGTATGAAATCTGGATCCCATCTCACTAAAAGAGTTCTACTCTTTCGGGCTGTTTTGCTGGATTTTTTAGCCAGATAAAATAGTGAGAAAAAGAATCTTTCTTAAGTCCTGGATTGATTCTATACATTGATACTGACCTTGCTGTTCTTGCATTATTGTAGATTCCTGCAGCAACGAACACCATGAGCTTCAATGTGCGATCCCTACTGGAAAGGGAGAAGTTTGCTGGGCCAAACTTCTCAGACTGGTTCGGACACCTTAAGATCGTTCTTAAGGCAGAGAGGAAACTGTATGTCCTCGAGACGGCTGTGCCGCCTCAACCCGCTGCGAACGCCGCAAGGGCG
The DNA here is from genome assembly GCA_027563935.2 of Costus lasius. Classification (NCBI taxonomy): domain Eukaryota; kingdom Viridiplantae; phylum Streptophyta; class Magnoliopsida; order Zingiberales; family Costaceae; genus Costus; species Costus lasius. Next base: position 58,323,252 of record CM050453.2, read on the forward strand.
GTTCGTGATGCCTATGAAAAGCACGTCAATGATAGCATTGATGTCGCTTGCCTGATGCTAGCGTCTATGACGCCACCGCTGCAGCGTCAGCATGAGGATATGTCGGCTATAGAGATTATAGCGAACCTCAAGATGCTGTATGCTGCACAGGCGAGGACAGAACGCTATAATCTGACAAAGCTTTTCTTTCAGAGCAAACTGGCTGAAGGGAGCCCAGTGGGAGCTCACGTGCTCAAGATGATTGGACACAAGGAGGCTCTGGAGAAACTAGGGCATACCATCAACCAGGAGCTTGCTGTAGATATTATTCTGCAGTCTCTTCCGCCTTCTTTCGATGCGTTCATCATTAACTTTAATATGAACAAAATCGATTGTACTCCGGCAGAGCTGCTGAATATGCTCTTGACTACTGAGGAAACTCTGAAGGGAAAGCCTTCAACCTCTGTCTTAATGGTTCCTTCCAGGAACAAGAAGAAGGGGAAGAAGGGCAAAGCCCCTGTCAAGAACTACAGTAAGGCTCTGAAACAGAAGGTAAAGCGGTCAAAGGACAACAGGTGTTTCCACTGTGGCCAGCTGGGTCACTGGAAAAAGGACTGTAAAGCGCTCCAATGAGACAAGAGGGGAAGCATCACTTCTGGCTCAGGTATTTACGTGACGGAAGTCATGGTTTCATCTTCTTCTATTTCATGGGTGTTGGACACTGCATGTGGAGTTCACATTTGTTCAAATGTACAGGAACTCAAGAGAAGAAGGCAGGTGGGACAGCATGAGGTAGACCTACGCGTTGGAAACGGGGCACGGGTTGCTGCTGTTGCTGTAGGAGACTATTTCATTTCTTTACCATCTAGCATTGTATTGGAATTAAACAATTGTTATTTTGTACCTAGTATCACCAAAAATATTATCTCTATTCCTGCTCTTGTCAGGAAAGGGTTTTCCTTTGAATGCAAGATTTCAAAGTGTTATCTTACTCTTGATAATATTGTCTATGCTACTGGTTCAATTAACAATGGGTTATTCATGTTGGACATGGAATATTCTATACAAAACATTGATAATAAGAAAGCCAAGTATGCTAATGACAGCACCTTGTTATGGCATAGTCGTTTAGGCCATATTAACAAGAAGCGCATTAAGCGGTTGCATGATCATGGACTGCTGGGATCATTCTCCTATGAGGAGATTGATACATGCAAAGCTTGTTTGATGGGTAAAATGACGAAGTCACCTTTTCCTCACAAAGGTCAAAGGGCTTCAGGTCTACTTGACCTTATACACAGTGACGTGTGTGGGCCATTTAGTAAACATGCCAGAGGTGGCTATCAGTACTTCATTACATTTACTGATGATTTCAGTAGATATGGTTATGTCTATCTAATGAGACATAAGAGTGAATCTTTTGACAAGTTCAAAGAGTTCAAGAATGAAGTACAGAATCAGCTAGGCCGAAATATCAAGGCACTTCGTTCTGATCGAGGTGGAGAATACTTGAGTCATACGTTTACTGACTATCTGAAGGAGTGTGGGATTATCTCACAGCTCACTCCGCCAGGAACACCGCAATGGAATGGTGTGTCCGAGAGGAGAAATAAAACGTTACTTGATATGGTTCGTTCTATGATGAGTCAGGCTACTCTTCCATACTCCTTTTGGGGATTTGCACTGGAAACAGCTGCAAAGGTACTAAACCGAGTGCCATCCAAGGCAGTTTCTAAGACTCCATACGAGTTATGGTATGGGAAACAGCCGAGCTTGACATTTATCAGGATCTGGGGTTGCGAGGCTTATGTCAAAAAGCTCGTCTCTGGGAAACTAGAGAGCAGATCTGACAAATGTATCTTTGTCGGTTACCCTAAGGAAACTAAGGGTTATTATTTCTACGATCCCAAAGAGAACAAAGTATTTGTTGCTCGGACGGCCATATTTCTTGGGAAGGAGTTTCTTCTGCAAGAGGCCAGTGGGAGAGAAATAAAACTGGATGAGAATCCAGAGGAAGGACAAAGTAGTCAAGCACAGTTGGATGTGCCTGAGCCGGTAGAACAGGTTACTGAACAACCTGAGGCTCAGATATCACGGGAACCGCGTAGATCGGGAAGGATCCGTCGACAGCCTGAGCGCTATGACGGAGTCTACATCATTGATAATGATGAAACCCTCACTTATGCGGATGCGGTCAGTGGACCGGAGTCAGCTAGATGGCTTGAAGCTATGCGAGCCGAGATGGACTCCATGTCAGATAACCAAGTCTGGGATTTGGTTGATCCGCCTCCGGGAGTAATCCCTATAGGCTGTAAATGGATCTTCAAGAAGAAGATTGACATGGATGGTAACATAGTTACCTATAAAGGCAGGCTAGTTGCGAAAGGTTTCAAACAAATCTACGGGATAGATTATGATGAAACTTTCTCTCCTGTAGCCATGTTTAAGTCTATTCGGATTCTTTTCGCGATAGCTGCATATTACGATTATGAGATCTGGCAAATGGATGTGAAGACAGCTTTCCTTAATGGAAATCTTAATGAGGATGTGTTTATAACACAACCTGAAGGTTTCACTAATCCATCAGATCGTCATAAAATATGCAAGTTAAAGAAGTCCATTTATGGACTTAAGCAAGCATCTAGGAGCTGGAATATTCGTTTTGATGAATCAATCTCTGAGTTTGGTTTCATCAAGAACGAGGACGACCCGTGTGTATATAAGAGGTATAGTGGGAGCGTGATTACATTCCTAGTCCTCTACGTCGATGACATCTTGATCATTGGAAATGATATTCCTGAAATGCATGCGGTTAAGGCATGGCTAAGGAAATGTTTCCAGATGAAAGATTTAGGAGAAGCAGCCTATGTATTAGGTGTGAAGATCTACAGGGATAGATCTAAGAGGCTTCTCGGGCTGTGCCAGAGTACTTACATCGATAAAGTCCTGGAGAGATTTCATTTAGAGAATTCTAAAAGAGGATATCTTCCAGTCAGACATGGTCTGAATCTTTCGAAGAGTCAGTGTCCACAAAAACAGACTGAAAAAGATGAAATGGACAATACGCCTTATGCTTCGGCTATTGGGTCCATTATGTATGCGATGTTGTGTACTCGCCCAGACGTCGCTTACGGGTTAAGCGTAACCAGTCGTTTCAAAAGTAATCCAGGACAGGCACACTGGATTGCAGTCAAGAACATCTTAAAATATCTGCGGAGGACCAAAGATATGTTCTTGATATATGGTGGTCAGGAAGAACTCAGTATAGAAGGATATACTGACGCTTCGTTCCAGTCGGACCAGGATGATTTTCGATCGCAATCAGGCTATGTTTTTAGCTTGAATGGTGGAGCAGTGGTGTGGAAGAGTTTCAAACAGTCAACTGTTGCTGATTCCACAACAGAAGCCGAGTATGTTGCAGCCTCGGAAGCATCCAAGGAGGCAGTGTGGATTCGTAAGTTCGTGAGAGAACTTGGTGTCGTTCCTTCGAGTGCAGATCCTTTGGTTATCTTCTGTGATAACACTGGAGCAATCGCACAAGCAAAGGAACCACGGTCGCACCAGAAGTCCAAGCACATACAGAGACGGTTTCACTTGATCCGGGAGATCATTGATCGTGGCGAGATCAAAATATGCAAGGTTCATACAGATGACAATCTAGCTGACCCGCTTACCAAGCCTCTGGCGCAGCAGAAGCATGAGAAGCACTGTAATAATATGGGTTTGAGATTTCTCAACCATTAGATTAAGTGCAAGTGGGAGATTGTTGGGGTATGCCCTTAAGGCTAATGTTTGAGGCCTTGGGATTGTATCAGTATCATGTAATAAACTCTTGTGTTTATAAAGGCATGGTTATTATTCAGGTTGTTACCTTCTCTGCTGCAATTAGTGTACTTCTGAATAATGTCTCAAAGCTGTTCAGCTGGGCTGACATGCTATAAAGTCCTTAGTCGAGATATCTTGGTGAACATGAGACAGCCTTGATATGATTGAGACTAATATGTATTCTAATCTTATAGGATGCTTCGAGCATGGAATAAGATGTAGACTCATGGGTACATTGGATGTACTGGACAGACCCTAGTAGGATATTCAATTGCTTGTCACAATGTGAATAATCCTTGTTTGCATCAAGTGGCACATGTCCTCTGACTTGAGATCACTTGTGTTTCTAAATGATGATTGTCATTGTTTTGAGGTAGTTCGATATCATTTGAAACATAATGATTATAGACTATCTTGGATAATGATCATGAGTCAGGTTAGGGCACTAGTGATAGATACAGGATTGCCGTCTCCTTGTTCAAGGAGTGAGATGTTCTAAAGGGGCCCCCCCTTATGAGATGATTGAGAAAGTGTATGGCCATACCCTGGTGACTATGTTCATCAGATCTAATCATGCTCATCATATTGGAGCTACAGGCTTGACACGCTTGTCCAATAAGAACATCCAGTGGCAAAGGAAACATGTATGCCTAGTGAAGTGCATTCACCCTTGTGCTGTGGTTTGGGTGTAGTCTTGGAAGACTCTTTCCTTTATATTGGGAGACAGTGATGTGTTGCTAGATACCCCTCACTGATCGTGATAACGTTAGTTATCGTTACCGACATCTAAAGGAAACCCTTAGGGTCGCACAATTTGATGATATGGCTTACTTAAGTCTGATCGTGTGGACTGAATTGTTTCGGTTCAGTTTAAAGGGATTTAAACTCTGATTGTAAGTGAGATCTGGTCTGATCATGTGTGATTGATTAGGGCTTGAGATTGGTAAGCTTCGATCGAGAGTAGTGATGCTAGATCGGTGAGATCAGAAGCGTCAAGAGATCAACGGTTAGATCTTGAACCATTTTGGTTCAGAGAGATCTAGACCATGGCTTGGACTGGTTTCATGTGGTCTTTGAACCAAATTGGTTTGGACCAATTTGGATTGAACCGGTTCACATGGGTGAACGCATGGTTCGATCCATAAGGCGTTTTGGGCGGTTTGCTTGGAGTGGGAGCGCATGGCTTCATGACTTTCCATAATTGGAAGTCATGTAACGCCATCTCCTAAGAGAAATGCCTAACGCTTCTCCTCTTGGTCTAATCGCATCTCCACTTTGGTATGCGAGAGTGTTGACGCCAAGGAAGAGGAGGGAGGCTCGGCCAAGCTTTTTCTCATCACCTTCATGCGACAAGCACACTTTGGAGGTCTTTGCTAGCACAAAGAACACCAAGAAGTAGCCTTCTTCATCCTCTTGTGTGCGTCCTCTTTGGAGAAGGAGCACTTGCGCCTTTGCTTCCAAGGCGCCATCGAAACTATGGCATTGGTATGATCCTTTGTAGATTTTATCAAGCTTTATGTTAGTTGATCATATATCATGCAGCCGATCCCTTGAAACCCTTGCTTCCGCTTAAAAATCAAAGATGCGCCATCTATAGGGTTTCACCCCCTTGCGCTCCCCCTTGAAGGGGACTCTTCAGAAGCATCCTATAAGATTAGAACACATATTAGTCTCAATCATATCAATGCTGTCTCATGTTCACCAAGATATCTCGACTAAGGACTTTATAGCATGTCAGCCCAGCTGAACAGCTTTGAGACATTATTCAGAAGTACAATTATTGCAGCAGACAATGTAACAAACTGAATAACAACCATGCCTTTATAAACATAAAAGTTTATCACATGATACTGATACATTCCCAAGGCCTCAAACATTAGCCTTAAGGGCATACCCCAACACTTCTTGCAGAAGAAATTCTTTCTCAAGAAAAATAGCCGTCCGAGCAACAAATACTTTGTTCTCTTTGGGATCGTAGAAATAATAACCCTTTGTTTCTTTAGGGTAACCGACAAAGATACATTTCTCAGATCTGCTCTCTAGTTTCCCAGAGGCGAGCTTTTTGACATAAGCCTCGCAACCCCAGATCTTAATAAATGTCAAGCTCGGCTGTTTCCCATACCATAACTCATATGGAGTCTTTGAAACGGCCTTGGATGGCACTCGGTTTAGTACCTTTGCAGCTGTTTCCAGTGCAAATCCCCAAAAGGAGTAAGGTAGAGTAGCCTGACTCATCATAGAACGAACCATATCCAGTAAGGTTCTATTTCTCCTCTCGGACACACCATTCCATTGCGGTGTTCCTGGCGGAGTGAGCTGTGAGATAATCCCACACTCCTTCAGATAGTCAGTAAACTCTCGACTCAAGTATTCTCCACCTCGATCTGAACGAAGTGCCTTGATATTTCGGCCTAGCTGATTTTGTACTTCATTTTTGAACTCTTTGAACTTGTCAAAAGATTCACTTTTATGTCTCATTAGATAGACATAACCATACCTACTGAAATCATCAGTAAAGGTAATGAAGTATGAATAGCCACCTCTGGCATGTTTACTAAATGGCCCACACACATCACTGTGAATGAGGTCAAGTAAACCTGAAGCCCTTTGACCTTTATTAGAAAAAGGAGACTTCGTCATTTTGCCCAATAAACAAGCTTTGCATGTATCAAGCTCCTCATAGGAGAATGATCCCAGCAGTCCATGTTCATGCAACCGCTTAATGCGCTTCTTGTTAATATGGCCTAAACGACTATGCCATAGCAAGGTGCTGTCATCAGCATACTTGGCTTTCTTATTATCAATCTGTTGTACAGAACATTCCATGTCCAACATGAATAACCCATTGTTAATTGACCCGGTAGCATAAACAATATTATCAAAAGAAATATAACACTTTGAAGTTTTGCATTCAAAGGAAAACCCTTTCCTGACAAGAGCAGGAATAGAGATAATATTCTTAGTTATGCTCGGTACAAAATAACAATTGTCCAGTTCTAATACAAGACCAGATGGTAAAGAGATGTGATATTCTCCTACAGTAACAGCAGCAACCCGTGCCCCGTTTCCAACTCGTAGGTCCACCTCATGCTGTCCCACCTGTCTTCTTCTCTTGAGTTCCTGTACATTTGAACAAATGTGAACTCCACATGTAGTGTCTAACACCCAGGAAATAGAAGAAGATAGCATGACTTCAGTCACAAAAATACCTGAGCCAGAAGCGAAAGGGTTGCTTCCCTTCTTGTCTCCTTGGAGTGCTTTACAGTCCTTCTTCCAGTGACCTAGCTGGCCACAATGGAAACATCTGTATTCCTTTGACCGCTTTACCTTTTGTTTCAGAGCCTTGTTGTAGCTCTTGACAGGGGCTTTGCCCTTCTTCCCCTTCTTCTTGTTCCTTGAAGGAACCATTAGGACAGAGGATGAAGGCTTTCCCTTCTCACGAGACTGAGTCTGCTCTGTAGTCAAGAGCATGTTCAGTAACTCTGCCGGGGTACAGTCGATCTTGTTCATATTAAAATTAATGATGAATGGATTGAAAGAGGCCGGGAGAGACTGCAAGATGATGTCTACAACAAGCTCCTGATTGATGGTGTGTCCCAGTTTCTCTAGAGCCTCCTTGTACCCAATCATCTTGAGTACGTGAGCTCCCACTGGACTCCCTTCAGTCAGTTTGCTCTGAAAGAAAAGTTTAGTCAAGTTATAGCGTTCAGTCCTTGCCTGTGCAGCATATAGCATCTTGAGATTTGCTATAATTTCAATAGCAGATAAATCTTCATGCTGACGCTGAAGCTCTGGCGTCATAGACGCAAGCATAAGGCAAGCGACATCAATGCTATCATTGACATGCTTCTCATAAGCTTCCCGAACCGCCCTTGCGGCGTTCGCAGCGGGTTGAGGCGGTATAGCCGTCTCGAGGACATACAGTTTCCTCTCAGCCTTAAGAACAATCTTAAGGTGTCCGTACCAGTCTGAGAAGTTCGGCCCAGCAAACTTCTCCCTTTCCAGTAGGGATCGCACATTGAAGTTCATGGTGTTCGTTGCTGCAGGTATCTACAACAATGCAAGAACAGCAAGGTCAGTATCAATGTTAGAATCAATTCAGGACTTAAGAATGATTCTTTTCTCACTATTTTATCTGACTGAAAAATCCAGTAAAACAGTCCGGAAGAGTAAAACTCTTTTAGTGAGATGGGATCCAGATTTCATACTTGGTCTCCGCGTCCCGCTCAGGCGAGATAAGATGCACAGAGAGTACAAGCACTAATCTCTGGTAGGCAATCCCTGCCAATCGCCAACCCGTGCGATTCCCCTTCATCTGGGCAATCCAGCAGACTGTGCCAACTGAGTTGGTACAACACAGTCTCTGATCCCACAGATGGCTACCTCCATATAGCTACCATATGCTCATTATGTAACCTACATGGTCAAGCTGACCCGACCTACTCCCTGGACCACCACGTGCTATGCTGAGCAACGAGAAGTGATAAATCCCTTCTCTGTAACACGCAGGTGTAATCACACACCGTCTGAAGATAGATGGGCGTGCCCACTGAGTGGGTACAACACGGCCCCAACGATAGTCAGAACAGTGAGGTTTCGCGTCAGAAGGCTTACATGCTTGATATTTAACGTTGGATTTTAACGGTCCTTTTATCTTCTTACTATCATGCAAATCCTATGGTGATAGCAAAAGAATAGATCATGCAGTTACAAAATTACTTAAATAGTAAATTGAAAGCATTATTATCTTATGTGGTAAAAGCCCATTAAGCCTAAGTAAGACCTTAATTAACTTAAGTCTTCACTTGAGCTCTTCATGGGTCTTTAGCATTTCCTCTGGCCCAACCCGGGCCCAAGCGCCCACTGCAGCTCAGATGCGCCCACCAGGTAAAATGCGCCTGTCCTAGAGTCGAACCCTAGACCTCCCACTGGTGAAGCCACTTGCTGCATGCGCCTCTGCCATGTGTGCTATGTGCTCATGTCTGATTAAATTACAATTTAATCTATCTAGACATGATTGACTCGCAGGTCAATTACACTTTATAAATTAATTAAAATGTGATGCGCAGATCACAATATTAATTTACAATAATACATCCAGGCACACAGGCCCCAGCACAGCACACATTAAAATTGGGCAGCCCACATAAGATTAAATAAACACTTAATCATGTTATACAAACATCATGTGATCCATTCAAGAAAATAAAATTTTCGAAAATCCCATTGGCTTCATTTTATTTCCTTATGTGCCCTACTACCTTACAACGGTCCATTAATAGGGATCCACTCATCAGACCTAGTCAGACCCACTGCCCTTGCATGCACCAAGTCATAACCGACTTGAGTCGACCTCATGGTCAACAATGCATGCGTTAAGGGCTGAACGTCCCTCATGAGTTCTGGCAAGCGGGTGTGACCCCGGGCCTTAATCATGAGCGTTCATCGGTTGTCTCAATCAGACATCGCTACACGCCTTTCTGCAATCGACCTATAGCCACCTGATGCTTGCACATAGGTGCCATCTGGTCGACCCATCTAGGCTGTCAGATAGTCTGATTAGACTGTTGGGTCTTGACAGGACGATGACTTCAACCCTAATAACCCGTCTAAGTGTTAAAGTAGGCGCTTAGATCTAAATGGATGCGCGCAAGTTGTTATAAGGTTTTGATAAAAATAACATTCATCAAGCGCCAACAATAAACATCATACATGCGCTAAATGTAAAACATACATCTATTTTCGCAAACTAGCATGTAGTTTCGCATGATGATATCCTTAGATCTATTCATAAGCGCAAACAAGGATCACAACAAGCAATCATATGATTCATACATGAACTTGGCTCTGATACCCATTGAAAGTTCCTAAAGGGGGGCGAAACCCTAATATGCGCAGATTAAAACTTTTGCATAGCGGAAGCTAGGGTTTCTAAGATCGCATGGATGAATATATGATCAACTTTAATAACATGTATAGATCAAGAAGGGATCATTGCAAGTCCTCACAAGGTGGCGAAACCCTAGATAGGCGCATGAAAAATTTCTTCTAAAGCAGCGGAGTGGGTTTCTTAGTATCATCGCATGCAATATGATCAACTTAACAACATGAAAAGAATTCATACCGAAGCCATGTGTTGGATGGCGTCTTGGAAAGAGAGAGCAAGAGAGATCTCCTCCAAATGATGCGCACACAAGAATGAGGATGCGCTCACTTCCTTGGTGCTCCTTGTGCTAGCAAGGTTCCAAGAGGTGTCTTTGATCGAATGGAAGGGATTGATGAAGCTTTGCTCGCTTTGCCAAATGACTCTCCAAGGCGTCCAAGACTCGTCACACACGAATGCCCTCTCGAGAGTAAGTGGGGAAAGGCGAGAGAGAAGTTCTCTTGGCGTGAACGTGAGATGTGGTCACGTTAGAGAACATGCTATCTAAAAATAGCAATGTCTCAACGTTCATGCGACCATGCATTACCCCAATCGCCAATGCCTCTTTACTTGAACCATGCGCTCACCCAATGAGCTGGTTCAAATCGATTTGGTTCAATAACCAAATAAACCAAGCAACTAGTCCATATCATAACAAAAACCCCTAAGGCTTAAGATCTGACCGTTCATCTCTTGATGCTCCTGATCTCACCGATCTAGCATCCATTCTCTCAATTGAAGCTTACCGATCTCAAGCCCTTATCAATCAAACATGATCAGACTGGATCTCACTTACAATCAGAGATTAAATCCCTTTAAACTGAACCCAAACAATTCAGTCCACACGATCTGACTTAAGTAAGCCATATCATCAAATTGTGCGACCCTAAGGGTTTCCTTTAAATGTCGGTAACGATAACTTACGTTATCACGATCAGTGAGGGGTATCTAGCAACACATCACTGTCTCCCGATATAAAGGAAAGAGTCTTCCAAGACTACACCCAAACCACAGCACAAGTGTGAATCCAATTCACAAGGCAAGCAAATTTCCTTTGCCACTGGATGTTCTTATTGGACAAGCGTGTCAAGCCTGTAGCTCCAATATGATGAGCATGATTAGATCAGATGAACACTGTCATCTGGGTATGGCCATACACTTTCTCAATCATCTCATACAGAGGGGGGCCCCTTTAGAACATCATACTCCAATTAAGGAGACGGCAATCCTTTATCTATCACTAGTGCCCTAACCTGACTCAAGCTCACCATCCAAGATAGTCTATAATTATTATGTTTCAAATGATATTGAACTACCTCAAAACAATGACAATCATCATTTAGAAACACAAGTGATCTCAAGTCAGAGGAAATGTGCCACTTTTTGCAATCAAAGATTATTCACATTGTGACAAGCAATTGAATATCCTAGTAGGGTCTGTCCAGTACATCCAATGTACCCATGAGTCTACATCTTATTCCATGCTCGAAGCATCCTATAAGATTAGAACACATATTAGTCTCAATCATATCAAGGCTGTCTCATGTTCACTAAGATATCTTGACTAAGGACATAACTGCATGTCAGCCTAGCTGAACAGCTTTGAGACATTATTCAGAAGTACACTTATTGCAGCAGACAATGTAACAAACTAAATAACAACCATGCCTTTATAAACATAAGAGTTTATTACATGATACTGATACAATCCCAAGGCCTCAAACATCAGCCTTAAGGGCATACCCCAACAATCTCCCACTTGCACTTAATCTAATGGTTGAGAAATTTCAAACCCATATTATTACAGTGCTTCTCATGCTTCTGCTGCGCCAGAGGCTTGGTAAGCGGGTCAGCCAGATTGTCATCTGTATGAACCTTGCAGACTTTGATCTCGCCATGATCAATGATCTCCCGGATCAAATGAAACCGTCTCTGTATGTGCTTGGACTTCTGGTGCGACCGTGGTTCCTTTGCTTGTGCAATTGCTCCAGTGTTATCACAAAAGATAACCAAAGGATCAGCACTGGAAGGAACAACACCAAGTTCCTGAACGAACTTACGAATCCACACTGCCTCCTTGGATGCTTCCGAGGCTGCAACATACTCGGCTTCTGTTGTGGAATCAGCAACAATAGACTGTTTGAAACTCTTCCACACCACCGCTCCTCCATTCAAGCTAAAAATATAGCCTGATTGCGATCGGAAATCATCCTGGTCAGACTGGAATGAAGCGTCAGTATATCCTTCAATACTGAGTTCTTCCTGACCACCATATATCAAGAACATATCTTTGGTCCTCCGCAGATATTTTAAGATGTTCTTGACTGCAATCCAGTGTGCCTGACCTGGATTACTTTGGAACCGACTGGTCACACTTAATCCGTAAGCAACGTCTGGGCGAGTACACAACATCGCATACATAATGGACCCAATAGCCGAAGCATAAGGCGTATTGTCTATCTCATCTTTCTCAGTCTGTGTTTGTGGACACTGACTCTTCGAAAGATTCAGACCATGTCTGACTGGAAGATATCCTCTTTTAGAATTCTCTAAATGAAATCTCTCCAGGACTTTATCGATGAAGTACTCTGGCACAGCCCGAGAAGCCTCTTAGATCTATCCCTGTAGATCTTCACACCTAATACATAGGCTGCTTCTCCTAAATCTTTCATCTGAAAACATTTCCTTAACCATGCTTTAACCGCATGCATTTCAGGAATATCATTTCCAATGATTAAGATATCATCGACGTAGAGGACTAGGAAAGTAATCACGCTCCCACTAAACCTCTTATATACACACGGGTCATCCTCGTTCTTGATGAAACCAAATTCAGAGATTGATTCATCAAAACGAATATTCCAGCTTCTCGATGCTTGTTTAAGTCCATAAATAGACTTCTTTAACTTGCATATTTTATGACGATCTGATGGATTAGTGAAACCTTCAGGTTGTGTCATATAGACATCCTCGTTCAGATTTCCATTAAGGAAAGCGGTCTTCACATCCATCTGCCAGATCTCATAATCATAATATGCAGCTATCGCGAAAAGAATCCGAATAGACTTAAACATAGCTACAGGTGAGAAAGTTTCATCATAATCTATCCCGTAGATTTGTTTGAAACCTTTCGCAACTAGCCTGCCTTTATAGGTAACCACGTTACCATCCATGTCAATCTTCTTCTTAAAGATCCATTTACAGCCTATAGGGATAACTCCCGGAGGCGGATCAACCAAATCCTAGACTTGGTTATCTGACATGGAGTCCATCTCGGCGCGCATAGCTTCAAGCCATCTCGCTGAGTCCGGTCCACTGACCGCATCCGCATAAGTTAGGGGTTCATCATTATCAATGATGTAGACTCCGTCATAGCGCTCAGGTTGTCGACGGATCCTTCCCGATCTTCGCGGTTCCCGTGATATCTGAGCCTCAGGTTGTTCAGTAACCTGTTCTACCGGCTCAGGCTCATCCAACTGTACTTGAGCACTTTGTCCTTCCTCTGGATTCTCATCCAGCTTTATTTCTCTCCCAATGGCCTCTTGCAGAAGAAACTCCTTCTCAAGAAATATGGCCGTCCGAGCAACAAACACCTTGTTCTCTTTGGGATCGTAGAAATAATAACCCTTAGTTTCCTTAGGGTAACCGACAAAGATACATTTCTCAGATCTGCTCTCTAGTTTCCCAGAGGCGAGCTTTTTGACATAAGCCTCGCAGCCCCAGATCCTGATAAATGTCAAGCTCGGCTGTTTCCCATACCATAACTCATATGGAGTCTTTGAAACTGCCTTGGATGGCACTCGGTTTAGTACCTTTGCAGCTGTTTCCAGTGCAAATCCCCAAAAGGAGTAAGGTAGAGTAACCTGACACATCATAGAACGAACCATATCAAGTAACGTTCTATTTCTCCTCTCGGACACACCATTCCATTGCGGTGTTCCTGGCGGAGTGAGCTGTGAGATAATCCCACACTCCTTCAGATAGTCAGTAAACTCTCGACTTAGGTATTCTCCACCTCGATCAGAACGAAGTGCCTTGATATTTCGGCCTAACTGATTCTGTACTTCATTCTTGAACTCTTTGAACTTGTCAAAAGATTCACTTTTATGTCTCATAAGATAGACATACCCATATCTACTGAAATCATCAGTGAAGGTAATGAAGTACTGATAGCCACCTCTGGCATGTTTACTAAAAGGCCCACACACATCACTGTGTATAAGGTCAAGTAAACCTGAAGTCCTTTGACCTTTATGAGGAAAAGGTGACTTCGTCCTTTTGCCCATCAAACAAGCTTTGCATGTATCAATCTCCTCATAGGAGAATGATCCCAGCAGTCCATGATCATGCAACCGCTTAATGCGTTTCTTGTTAATATGGGCTAAACGACTATGCCATAGCAAGGTGCTGTCGTCAGCATATTTGGCTTTCTTATTATCAATATTGTGTATAGAACATTCCATGTCCAACATGAATAACCCATTGTTAATTGAACCAGTAGCATAAACAATATTATCTAAAGAAAGAACACACTTTGAAATATTGCATTCAAAGGAAAACCCTTTCCTGACAAGAGCAGGAATTGAGATAATATTTATAGTAATGCTTGGAACAAAGTAACAACTGTTTAATTCTAACACAAGTCCAGATGGTAAAGAGATGAAATAGTCTCCTACAGCAACAGCAGCAACCCGTGCCCCGTTTCCAACTCGTAGGTCCACCTCATGCTGTCCCACCTGTCTTCTTCTCTTGAGTTCCTGTACATTTGAACAAATGTGAACTCCACATGCAGTGTCCAACACCCATGAAATAGAAGAAGATGAAACCATGACTTCCGTCACGTAAATACCTGAGCCAGAAGCGATGCTTCCCCTCTTGTCTCCTTGGAGCGCTTTACAGTCCTTTTTCCAGTGACCTAGCTGGCCACAGTGGAAACATCTGTATTCCTTTGACCGCTTAACTTTTTGCTTCAGAGCCTTGCTGTAACTCTTGACAGGGGCCTTGCCCTTCTTCCCCTTCTTCTTGTTCCATGAAGGAACCATTAAGACAGAGGTCGAAGGCTTTCCCTTCAGAGTCTCCTCAGTAGTCAAGAGCATATTCAGCAGCTCTGCCGGAGTACAGTCGATTTTGTTCATATTAAAGTTAATGATGAATGCATCGAAAGAGGGCGGGAGAGACTGCAGAATAATGTCTACAGCAAGCTCCTGATTGATGGTATGTCCCAGTTTCTCTAGAGCCTCCTTGTGCCCAATCATCTTGAGCACGTGAGCTCCCACTGGACTCCCTTCAGCCAGTTTGCTCTGAAAGAAAAGCTTAGTCAGATTATAGCGTTCTGTCCTCGCCTGTGCAGCATACAGCATTTTGAGGTTCGCTATAATCTCTATAGCCGACATATCCTCATGCTGATGCTGCAGCGGTGGCGTCATAGACGCTAGCATCAGGCAAGCGACATCAATGCTATCATTGGCGTGCTTTTCATAAGCTTCCCGAACCGCCCTTGCGGCGTTCGGAGCGGGCTGAGGCGGTATAGCCGTCTCGAGGACATACAGTTTCCTCTCTGCCTTAAGAACAATCTTAAGGTGTCCGTACCAGTCTGAGAAGTTCGGCCCAGCAAACTTCTCCCTTTCCAGTAGGGATCGCACATTGAAGTTCATGGTGTTCGTTGCTGCAGGTATCTACAACAATGCAAGAACAGCAAGGTCAGTATCAATGTTAAGAATCGATCAGGACTTAAGAAAGATTCCTTTTCTCACTATTTTATCTGGCTGAAAAATCCAGCAAAACAGCCCGAAAGAGTAGAACTCTTTTAGTGAGATGGGATCCAGATTTCATACTTGGTCTCCGCGTCCCGCTCAGGCGAGATAAGATGCACAGAGGGTACAAGTACTAATCTCTGGTAGGCTGTCCCAGCCAATCTCCAACCCGTGCGATTCCCCTTCATCTGGGCAATCCAGCAGACTGTGCCAATTGAGTTGGTACAACACAGTCTCTGACCCCACAGATGGCTGCCTCCATGTGCTACCATATGCGCCACATATGTAGCCTACATGGTCAAGCTGACCCGACCTACTCCCTGGACCACCACGTGCTATGCTGAGCAACGAGAAGCGATAAATCCCTTCCCTGTAACACGCAGGTGTAATCCCGCACCGTCTGAAGATAGATGGACGTGCCCACTGAGTGGGTACAACACGGCTCCAATGATAATCAGAACAGTGAGGTTTCGCGTGAGAAGGCTTACGAGCTTGATATTTTAGCGTTGGATTTTAACGGTCTTTTATCTTCTTATCTATCATGCAATTCCTATGGTGATAGCAGAAGATTTAAATCATGCTATTCTAATTGTAATTAAACAATAAAAGAAAGCAAGCTGATCTTATGTGGTAAAAGCCCATAAGCCTAAGTAAGACCTTAATTTCACTTAAGTCTTCACTTGCTTTTCTTCATGGGTCTTTTGCTGCTCATCTGGCCCAAACCAGGGCCCAAGCGCCTACTGCAGCTCAGGTGCGCCTACCAGGGAAACTGCGCCTGGTCCAGAGTCGAACCCTGGACCTCCCACCTGGTCAAGCCACTGCTGCATGCGCCTCTGCCAAGTGTGCTCTGTGCTCTTGTCTAATTAAATTACAATTTAACTATCTAGACAAGATTGACACGCAGGTCAATAACACTTTATAAATTAATGGAAATGTGATGCGCAGATCACAATAAAATAATTTACATTTAATTCCAGGCACGCAGGCCCCAGCACAGCACACATTAAACGGGCAGCCCACATAAGATAAAATAAACACACATATGGCATCCAAACAGCATGTGATCCAATTAAGAAATTAAAGTTTTGAAAACCCCTTTGGCATCAATTTTAATATTCTTATATGCCCTACAACCTTACAACGGTCCATTAATAGGGATCCACTCATCCAATCTAATCAGATCCAGTGCCCTTGCATGCACCAAGTCCTAACTGACTTGAGTCGACCCAGTGGTCAACTATGCATGCGCCAAGGGCTGAACCACCCCATGAGTTCTGGCAAGCGGGTGTGACCCCGGGCCTAACTCATGTGCGTTCATGGGTTGTCTCAACCAGACATCGCTACACGCCTGTGATGCAGTCGACCTACAGCCACCTCTTGCTTGCGCAAAGGTGCTATCTGGTCGACCCATCTAGGCTGTCAGATGATCTGATCAGACTGGTTGGATCTAACCTAGAGGATGACATCAACCCTACTAACCCGTCTAAGGATTTATAGTAAGACCTTAGATCTAGTGAGGTCGCGCAAGTAATATACGTTTGATAAAACATCAACAATAAAGATGCGCCGACTTTCATACATGCTCAAACATGAAAAACATGAAGGGTTTTAGAGGGGTCCCCTTCAAGGGGGAGCGAAACCCTATAGATAGCGCAAGTGGTCTTCTTTGTTTTAGCAGCGGAATTAGGGTTTAAACTTGATCGCATGCTATACTTTCATATGATCAACTTAAACAACAAATGAAAGATTCGTTACCATGGCCATGGGAAGGAGGCGGCTTGGAAGCAAAGAGCAAGATAGATCTTCTCCACAAGTGACGCACACAAACGAGGGATGACTTCTTCTTGTTGATCTTTGTGCTAGCAAAGATCTTCAAGAGTCCTTGCCGAATGGAAGGGATAGGTTGAGATGCTTCCTTGGCCGAGAGCTCTCCCTTGTCGTTCACCTTCTTCCACACGAGATGGCAAGCAAGCAACGTCAATGACAAGCGAGCAAAAGCGTTTAGGCGATAACATCAAAAATGGCGTTACATGACTTCCCAAAATGGAAAGTCATGAAGCCATGTTCCAACGCCAAAACGCCTTCCTTCATGAACCATGCGTTCACATAGTGAACCGGTTCATTCTTTGGTTCAATTCGATTTGGCTCATAGACCAAAATCAAACCAAGCCAAGCCAATACATGGTCTAGACCTTCTATGAACCTAATGGCTCAAAGTCTAACCGTCCATCTCCTGATGCTCTTGATCTCACCGATCTAGCATCTCCTCTCTCGATCGAAGCTTACCGATCTCAAGCCCTAATCAATCAAACATGATCAGACTAGATCTCACTTACAATCAGAGTTTAAATCCCTTTAAACTGAACCCAACTAATTCAGTCCACACGATCTGACTTAAGTAAGTCATATCATCAATTTGTGCGACCCTGAGGGTTTCCTTTAAATGTCGGTAACAATAACTTTCGTTATCACGATCAGTGAGGGGTATCTAGCAACACATCACTGTCTCCCGATATAAAGGAAAGAGTCTTCCAAGACTACTCCCAAACCACAGCACAAGTGTGAATCAACTTCACAAGGCATGCATGTGTCCTTTGCCACTGGATGTTCTTATTGGACAAGCGGGTCAAGCTTGTAACTCCAATACTATGAGTATGATTAGATCAGACGAGCATAGTCATCTGGGTATGGCCATACACTTTCTCAATCATCTCATATAGGGGGGCCCCTTTAGAACATCACACTCCTTGAACAAGGAGACGGCAATCCTATATCTATCACTAGTGCCCTAACCTGACTCATGATCATTATCCAAGATAGTCTATGATCATTATGTTTCAAATGATATTGAACTACCTCAAAACAATGACAATCATCATTTAGTCACTCAAGTGATCTCAAGTCAGAGGACATGTGCCACTTAGTGCATTCAAGGATTATTCACATTGTGACAAGCAATATGAATATCCTAGTAGGGTCTGTCCAGTACATCCAATGTACCCATGAGTCTACATCTTATTCCATGCTCGAAGCATCCTATAAGATTAGAACACATATTAGTCTCAATCATATCAAGGCTGTCTCATATTCACCAAGATATCTCGACTAAGGACATATAGCCTGTCAGCCTAGCTGAACAGCTTTGAGACATTATTCAGTAGTACACTTATTACTGCAGACAAGGTAACAACCTGAATAATAACCATGCCTTTATAAACATAAGAGTTTATTACATGATACTGTTACAATCCCAAAGGCCTCAAACATTAGCCTTAAGGGCATACCCCAACAATCTCCCACTTGCACTTAATCTAATGGTTGAGAAATCTCAAACCCATATTATTACAGTGCTTCTCATGCTTCTGCTGCGCCAGAGGCTTGGTAAGCGGGTCTGCCAGATTGTCGTCTGTATGAACCTTGCATATTTTGATCTCGCCACGATCTATGATCTCCCGGATCAAGTGAAACCGTCTCTGTATGTGCTTGGACTTCTGGTGCGACCGTGGTTCCTTTGCTTGTGCGATTGCTCCAGTGTTATCACAGAAGATAACCAAAGGATCTGCACTCGAAGGAACGACACCAAGTTCTCTCACGAACTTACGAATCCATACTGCCTCCTTGGATGCTTCCGAGGCTGCAACATACTCGGCTTCTGTTGTGGAATCAGCAACAGTTGATTGTTTGAAACTTTTCCACACAACTGCTCCACCATTCAAGCTAAAAACATAGCCTGATTGCGATCGGAAATCATCCTGGTCCGACTGGAACGAAGCATCAGTATATCCTTCTATACTGAGTTCTTCCTGACCACCATATATTAAGAACATATCTTTGGTCCTCCACAGATATTTTAAAATGTTCTTGACCGCAATCCAGTGCGCCATACCTGGATTACTTTGGAACCGACTGGTCACGCTTAACCCGTAAGCGACGTCTGGGCGAGTACACAACATCGCATACATAATGGACCCAATAGCCAAAGCATAAGGCGTATTGTCCATTTCATCTTTCTCAGTCTGTGTTTGCGGACACTGACTCCTCGAAAGATTCAGACCATGTCTGACTGGAAGATATCCTCTTTTAGAATTCTCTAAATGGAATCTCTCCAGGACTTTATCGATGTAAGTACTCTGGCACAGCACGAGAAGCCTCTTAGATCTATCCCGATAGATCTTCACACCTAATACATAGGCTGCTTCTCCTAAATCTTTCATCTGGAAACATTTTCCTAACCATGCTTTAACAGCATGCAGTTCAGGAATATCATTTCCAATGATTAAGATATCATTGACGTAGAGGACTAGGAAAGTAATCACGCTCCCACTAAACCTCTTATATACACACGGGTCGTCCTCGTTCTTGATGAAACCAAACTCAGAGATTGATTCATCAAAACGAATATTCCAGCTCCTTGATGCTTGTTTCAGTCCATAAATGGACTTCTTTAGCTTGCATATTTTATGACGATCTGATGGATTAGTGAAACCCTCAGGTTGTGTCATATACACATCCTCATCCAGATTTCCATTAAGGAAAGCTGTCTTCACATCCATCTGCCAGATCTCATAATCGTAATATGTAGCTATCGCGAAAAGAATCCGAATAGACTTAAACATGGCTACAGGTGAGAAAGTTTCATCATAATCTATCCCGTAGATTTGTTTGAAACCTTTCGCAACTAGCCTGCCTTTATAGGTAACCACGTTACCATCCATGTCAATCTTCTTCTTGAAGATCCATTTACAGCCTATAGGGATTACGACCGGAGGCGGATCAACCAAATCCCAGACTTGGTTATCTGACATGGAGTCCATCTCGGCTCGCATAGCATCAAGCCATCTAGCTGACTCCGGTCCACTGACCGCTTCCGCATAAGTGAGGGGTTCATCATTATCAATGATGTAGACTCCGTCATAGCGCTCAGGCTGTCGACGGATCCTTCCCGATCTTCACGGTTCCCGTGATATTTGAGCCTCAGGTTGTTCAGTAACCTGATTTACCAGCTCAGGCTCATCCAACTGTGCTTGACTACTTTGTCCTTCCTCTGGATTCTCATCCAGCTTTATTTCTCTCCCACTGGCCTCTTGCAGAAGAAACTCCTTCTCAAGAAAGATGGCCGTCCGAGCAACAAATACTTTGTTCTCTTTGGGATCGTAGAAATAATAACCCTTAGTTTCCTTAGGGTAACCGACAAAGATACATTTCTCAGATCTGCTCTCTAGTTTCCTAGAGGCGAGCTTTTTGACATAAGCCTCGCAACTCCAGATTCTGATAAATGTCAAGCTTGGCTGTTTCCCATACCATAACTCATATGGCGTCTTTGAAACGGCCTTGGATGGCACTCGGTTTAGTACCTTTGCAGCTGTTTCCAGTGCAAAACCCCAAAAGGAGTATGGAAGAGTAGCCTGACTCATCATAGAACGAACCATATCAAGTAACATTCTATTTCTCCTCTCGGACACACCATTCCATTGCGGTGTTCCTGGCGGAGTGAGCTGTGAGATAATCCCACACTCCTTCAGATAGTCAGTAAATGTATGACTCAAGTATTCTCCACCTCGATCAGAATGAAGTGCCTTGATATTTCGGCCTAGCTGATTTTGTACTTCATTCTTGAACTCTTTGAACTTGTCAAAAGATTCACTCTTATGTCTCATCAGATAGACATAACCATACCTACTGAAATCATCAGTAAAGGTAATGAAGTACTGATAGCCACCTCTAGCATGTTTACTAAATGGCCCACACACATCACTGTGTATGAGGTCAAGTAAACCTGAAGCCCTTTGACCTTTATTAAGAAAAGGTGACTTCGTCATTTTACCCATTAAACAAGCTTTGCATGTATCAATCTCCTCATAGGAGAATGATCCCAGCAGTCCATGATCATGCAACCGCTTAATGCGTTTCTCGTTTATATGGCCTAAACGACTATGCCATAGCAAGGTGCAGTCATCAGCATTCTTGGCTTTCTTATTATCAATGTTATGTATAGAACTTTCCATGTCCAACATGTATAACCCATTGTTAATTGAACCAGTAGCATAAACAATATTATCATAAGATAAAACACACTTTGAAATATTGCATTCAAAGGCAAATCCTTTCCTGACAAGAGCAGGAATAGAGATAATATTTTTGGTGATACTCGGTACAAAATAACAATTGTTTAATTCCAATACAAGTCCAGATGGTAAAGAGATGAAATAGTCTCCTACAGCAACAGCAGCAACCCGTGCCCCGTTTCCAACGCGTAGGTCTACCTCATGCTGTCCCACCTGCCTTCTTCTCTTGAGTTCCTGTACATTTGAACAAATGTGAACTCCACATGCAGTGTCCAACACCCATGAAATAGAAGAAGAAGATAACATGACCTCAGTCACATAAATACCTGAGCCAGAAGCGATGCTTCCCCTCTTATCTCCTTGGAGCGCTTTACAGTCCTTTTTCCAGTGACCCAGCTGGCCACAGTGGAAACACCTGTTGTCCTTAGACCGCTTAACCTTCTGCTTCAGAGCCTTGCTGTAGTTCTTGACAGGGGCCTTGCCCTTCTTCCCCTTCTTCTTGTTCCTGTAAGGAACCATTAAGACAGAGGTTGAAGGCTTTCCCTTCAGAGTCTCCTCAGTTGTCAAGAGCATATTCAGCAGCTCTGCCGGAGTACAATCGATTTTGTTGATATTAAAGTTAATAATGAACGCATCGAAAGAGGGCGGAAGAGACTGCAAAATGATGTCTACAGCAAGCTCCTGGTTAATGGTATGCCCCAGTTTCTCCAGAGCCTCCTTGTGCCCAATCATCTTGAGCACGTGAGCTCCCACTGGGCTCCCTTCAGCCAGTTTGCTCTGAAAGAAGAGCTTCGTCAGATTATAGCGTTCTGTCCTCGCCTGTGTAGCATACAGCATCTTGAGGTTCGCTATAATCTCTATAGCCGACATATCCTCATGCTGACGCTGCAGCGGTGGCGTCATAGACGCTAGCATCAGGCAAGCGACATCAATGCTATCATTGACGTGCTTTTCATAGGCTTCACGAACCGCCCTTGCGGCGTTCGCAGCGGGCTGAGGCGGCACTGCCGTCTCGAGGACATACAGTTTCCTCTCTGCCTTAAGAACGATCTTAAGGTGTCCGAACCAGTCAGAGAAGTTCGGCCCAGCAAACTTCTCCCTTTCCAGTAGGGATCGCACATTGAAGCTCATGGTGTTCGTTGCTGCAGGAATCTACAACAATGCAAGAACAGCAAGGTCAGTATCAATGTTCAGAATCAATCCAGGACTTAAGAAAGATTCTTTTCTCACTATTTTGTCTAACTGAAAAATCCAGTAAACAGTCCGAAAGAGTAACACTCTTTTAGTGAGATGGGATCCAGATTTCATACTTGGTCTCCGCGTCCCGCTCAGGCGAGATAAGATGCACAGAGATGACAGGCACTAATTTCTGGTAGGCTGTCCCAGCCAATCGCCAACCCGTGCGATTCCCCTTCATCTGGGCAATCCAGCAGACTGTGCCAACTGAGTTGGTACAACACAGTCTCTGATCCCACAGATGGCTGCCTCCATGCGCTACCATATGCGCCACATATGTAGCCTACATGGTCAAGCTGACCCGACCTACTCCCTGGACCACCACGTGCTATGCTGAGCAACGAGAAGCGATAAATCCCTTCTCTGTAACACGCAGGTGAAATCCCGCACCGTCTGAAGATAGATGGACGTGCCCACTGAGTGGGTACAACACGGCTCCAACGATAGTCAGAACAGTGAGGTTTCGCGTCAGAAGGCTTACGAGCTTGATATTTTTTAGCGTTTGGATTTTAACGGCCTTTTATCTTCTTACTATCAGGCAAATCCTATGGCTATAGCAGAAGATAAACTCATGCAGTTCTAATTATATAACGAATAAAAAGAAAGCATGCTGATCTTATGTGGTAAAAGCCCAAAGCCTAAGTAAGACCTTAAGATACTTAAGTCTTCACTTGCTCTTCTTGGGACTTTTGCATCTCATCTGGTCCAACCCAGGGCCCTAGCGCCAAGAGCACCTCAGGTGCGCCACCAGCTGAATGCGCCTCTGCGATGTGTGCTTTTGTGCTCTTGTCTAATCAGAATACATTTTGATCTATCTAGACAAGCTTGACTCGCAGGTCAATTATACAATAAATTAAAAACAATGTGATTCGCAGATCACAAAATAAGATTAATTTATAATTAACCAGGCACGCAGGCCCCAGCACAGCACACAATAGGGCAACCCACATAAGATTAAATAAATAGGCATCATGGCATCAACCAATCATCATGTGATCCATTACATAGAAAATAAAATTTTGAAAACCCCATTGGCATCAATTTTAATTCTCTTATGTGCCCTACAACCTTACAACGGTCCATTGATAGGGATCCACTCATCAATCTAGTTAGATCCTTGCCCTTGCATGCACCAAGTCCTAACTGACTCGAGTTGACCTGATGGTCAACCATGCATGCGCCAAGGGCTGAACAACCTTCATGAGATCTGGCAAGCGGGTGTGACCCCGGGCCTAACTCATGTGTGTTCATTGCTGTCTCAACCAGACCTCGCTACACGCCTGTGATGCAGTCAACCTATAGCCACCTCGTGCTTTCGCACAGGTGCTATCTGGTCAACCCATCTAGGCTGTCAGATGGTCTGATCAGACTATTGGATCTAACCTAGAGTATGCTTTCAACCCCATCAACCCGTCTAAGGGTTTATAGTAGATGCATATAGATCTAATTGTTTGCGCGCAAATAGGTATAAGTTTTGATGAAATACCATTCAACATACTTAACATGCGCCAACACAACAACATGCGCAAATCATGAAGAGACATATAACATGCGCAAATCATGAAGAAACATACATCTAAGTTCTAAACTAGCATGTAGGTTTCGGCATGTGATCAACCATCATTAGATCTACTCATAAGCATATGCATGGAACAAACATGATGATCTACTCATAAGATGCGCAAGCAATCATATGAACAAGTATAGATCCGCACCTCTGATACCAATTGAAGGGTTTTAGAGGGGTCCCCTTCAAGGGGGAGCGAAACCCTATAGATAGCGCAAGTGGTCTTCTTTGTTTTAGCAGCGGAATTAGGGTTTAAACTTGATCGCATGCTATACTTTCATATGATCAACTTAAACAACAAATGAAAGATTCGTTACCATGGCCATGGGAAGGAGGCGGCTTGGAAGCAAAGAGCAAGATAGATCTTCTCCACAAGTGACGCACACAAACGAGGGATGACTTCTTCTTGTTGATCTTTGTGCTAGCAAAGATCTTCAAGAGTCCTTGCCGAATGGAAGGGATAGGTTGAGATGCTTCCTTGGCCGAGAGCTCTCCCTTGTCGTTCACCTTCTTCCACACGAGATGGCAAGCAAGCAACGTCAATGACAAGCGAGCAAAAGCGTTTAGGCGATAACATCAAAAATGGCGTTACTTGACTTCCCAAAATGGAAAGTCATGAAGCCATGTTCCAACGCCAAAACGCCTTCCTTCATGAACCATGCGTTCACATAGTGAACCGGTTCATTCTTTGGTTCAATTCGATTTGGCTCATAGACCAAAATCAAACCAAGCCAAGCCAATACATGGTCTAGACCTTCTATGAACCTAATGGCTCAAAGTCTAACCGTCCATCTCCTGATGCTCTTGATCTCACCGATCTAGCATCTCCTCTCTCGATCGAAGCTTACCGATCTCAAGCCCTAATCAATCAAACATGATCAGACTAGATCTCACTTACAATCAGAGTTTAAATCCCTTTAAACTGAACCCAACTAATTCAGTCCACACGATCTGACTTAAGTAAGTCATATCATCAATTTGTGCGACCCTGAGGGTTTCCTTTAAATGTCGGTAACAATAACTTTCGTTATCACGATCAGTGAGGGGTATCTAGCAACACATCACTGTCTCCCGATATAAAGGAAAGAGTCTTCCAAGACTACTCCCAAACCACAGCACAAGTGTGAATCAACTTCACAAGGCATGCATGTGTCCTTTGCCACTGGATGTTCTTATTGGACAAGCGGGTCAAGCTTGTAACTCCAATACTATGAGTATGATTAGATCAGACGAGCATAGTCATCTGGGTATGGCCATACACTTTCTCAATCATCTCATATAGGGGGGCCCCTTTAGAACATCACACTCCTTGAACAAGGAGACGGCAATCCTATATCTATCACTAGTGCCCTAACCTGACTCATGATCATTATCCAAGATAGTCTATGATCATTATGTTTCAAATGATATTGAACTACCTCAAAACAATGACAATCATCATTTAGTCACTCAAGTGATCTCAAGTCAGAGGACATGTGCCACTTAGTGCATTCAAGGATTATTCACATTGTGACAAGCAATATGAATATCCTAGTAGGGTCTGTCCAGTACATCCAATGTACCCATGAGTCTACATCTTATTCCATGCTCGAAGCATCCTATAAGATTAGAACACATATTAGTCTCAATCATATCAAGGCTGTCTCATATTCACCAAGATATCTCGACTAAGGACATATAGCCTGTCAGCCTAGCTGAACAGCTTTGAGACATTATTCAGTAGTACACTTATTACTGCAGACAAGGTAACAACCTGAATAATAACCATGCCTTTATAAACATAAGAGTTTATTACATGATACTGTTACAATCCCAAAGGCCTCAAACATTAGCCTTAAGGGCATACCCCAACAAAACATATGTAATCATTTTCGCATGTAACCTAACCTATAGATCTAAGCATGTTGCGCAAACATGGATCACAAAACATGGTATAGCAATCATAAAACATGCATCAACCAAGGCTTTGATACCAATTGCAAGTCCTCACAAGGTGGCGAAACCCTAGATAGGCGCATGAAAAATTTCTTCTAAAGCAGCGGAGTGGGTTTCTTAGTATCATCGCATGCAATATGATCAACTTAACAACATGAAAAGAATTCATACCGAAGCCATGTGTTGGATGGCGTCTTGGAAAGAGAGAGCAAGAGAGATCTCCTCCAAATGATGCGCACACAAGAATGAGGATGCGCTCACTTCCTTGGTGCTCCTTGTGCTAGCAAGGTTCCAAGAGGTGTCTTTGATCGAATGGAAGGGATGGATGAAGCTTTGCTCGCTTTGCCAAATGACTCTCCAAGGCGTCCAAGACTCGTCACACACGAATGCCCTCTCGAGAGTAAGTGGGGAAAGGAGAGAGAGAAGTTCTCTTGGCGTGAACGTGAGATGTGGTCACGTTAGAGAACATGCTATCTAAAAATAGCAATGTCTCAACGTTCATGCGACCATGCATTACCCCAATCGCCAATGCCTCTTTACTTGAACCATGCGCTCACCCAATGAGCTGGTTCAAATCAATTTGGTTCAATAACCAAATAAACCAAGCAACTAGTCCAGATCATAACAAAAACCCCTAAGGCTTAAGATCTGACCGTTCATCTCTTGATGCTCCTGATCTCACCGATCTAGCATCCATTCTCTCAATCGAAGCTTACCGATCTCAAGCCCTTATCAATCAAACATGATCAGACTGGATCTCACTTACAATCAGAGATTAAATCCCTTTAAACTGAACCCAAACAATTCAGTCCACACGATCTGACTTAAGTAAGCCATATCATCAAATTGTGCGACCCTAAGGGTTTCCTTTAAATGTCGGTAACGATAACTTACGTTATCACGATCAGTGAGGGGTATCTAGCAACACATCACTGTCTCCCGATATAAAGGAAAGAGTCTTCCAAGACTACACCCAAACCACAGCACAAGTGTGAATCCAATTCACAAGGCATGCAAATTTCCTTTGCCACTGGATGTTCTTATTGGACAAGCGTGTCAAGCCTGTAGCTCCAATATGATGAGCATGATTAGATCAGATGAACACTGTCATCTGGGTATGGCCATACACTTTCTCAATCATCTCATACAGAGGGGGGCCCCTTTAGAACATCATACTCCAATTAAGGAGACGGCAATCCTTTATCTATCACTAGTGCCCTAACCTGACTCAAGCTCACCATCCAAGATAGTCTATAATCATTATGTTTCAAATGATATTGAACTACCTCAAAACAATGACAATCATCATTTAGAAACACAAGTGATCTCAAGTCAGAGGAAATGTGCCACTTGTTGCAATCAAAGATTATTCACATTGTGACAAGCAATTGAATATCCTAGTAGGGTCTGTCCAGTACATCCAATGTACCCATGAGTCTACATCTTATTCCATGCTCGAAGCATCCTATAAGATTAGAACACATATTAGTCTCAATCATATCAAGGCTGTCTCATGTTCACCAAGATATCTTGACTAAGGACATAACTGCATGTCAGCCTAGCTGAACAGCTTTGAGACATTATTCAGAAGTACACTTATTGCAGCAGACAATGTAACAAACTGAATAACAACCATGCCTTTATAAACATAAGAGTTTATTACATGATACTGATACAATCCCAAGGCCTCAAACATTAGCCTTAAGGGCATACCCCAACAATCATACCATAGCCATTACTTGGATGGCGACTTGGAAGAAGAGGGCGAGCGGCTCTCCTCCAAAGGTGACGCACACAAGATGAGAAATGGCTTTCTCCTTGTCGTTCCTTGTGCTAGCAAGGATCTCCAAGTCTCCTGATCGCTTGAAGGGAAGATGAGATGATCTCTTGGCTAGGCCGAATCCTCCTTGAGCGTCAAGACTCACCACATGAGAGGAGAGAGGCAACAAGAGGAAGTTGCGAGCCAGAATAGAGCAATGCTCTCGAACGTGAGGCGTGCTGCCTATTTTGGAAAGCATTACTTCCAAAAATAGTAAACCCTCAATGTGTTCAAGCGTTCACGCCAAGTGAACAAGTCGCAACATTCTCCTCTTTGAACCAAGCGTTCACTTGATGAACCGGTTCAATCTTATTTGGTTTAAAGACCAAATCAAACCAAGCATTGGTCTAGATCATATTAAACCATAAGGCTCAAGATCTAACCATTCATCTCTTGATGCTCTTGATCTCATCGATCTAGCATCAATTCTCTCGATCGAAGCTTACCGATCTCAAGCCCTAATCAATCAAACATGATCAGACCAGATCTCACTTACAATCAGAGTTTAAATCCCATTAAACTGAACCAAAACAATTCAGTCCACACGATCTGACATAAGTAAGCCATATCATCAAATTGTGCGACCCTAAGGGTTTCCTTTAAATGTCGGTAACGATAACTTACATTATCACGATCAGTGAGGGGTATCTAGCAACACATCACTGTCTCCCAATATAAAGGAAAGAGTCTTCCAAGACTACACCCAAACCACAGCACAAGTGTGAACCCAAGTCACTTGACATATGTGTTTCCTTTGCCACTGGATGTTCTTATTGGACAAGCGTGTCAAGCCTGTAATTCCAATATGATGAGAATGATTAGATCAGATGAACATAGTCATCTGGGTATGGCCATACACTTTCTCAATCATCTCATCCAGGGGGCCCCTTCAGAACATCACACTCCAAACAAGGAGACGGCAATCCTATATCTATCACTAGTGCCCTAACATGACTCATGCTCATTATCCAAGATAGTCTATAACCATTATGTTTCAAATGATATTGAACTACCTCAAAACAATGCCAATCATCATTTAGAAACACAAGTGATCACAAGTCAGAGGAAATATGCCACTTGTTTGCATACAAGGATTATTCACATTGTGACAAGCAATCGAATATCCTAAGTAGGGTCTGTCCAGTACATCCAATGTACCCATGAGTCTACATCTTATTCCATGCTCGAAGCATCCTATAAGATTAGATCACATATTAGTCTCAATCATATCAAGGCTGTCTCATGTTCACCAAGATATCTCGACTAAGGACAATACTGCATGTCAGCCAAGCTGAACAGCATTGAGACATTATTCAGAAGTATACATATGACAGCAGATAATGCAACAACCTGAATAACAACCATTGCCTTTATAAACATTAAGTTTATACATGATACTGATATAATCCCAAGGCCTCAAACATTAGCCTTAAGGGCATACCCCAACACTCTGTCCTCTACAGCCCCTCCAAAGCCTGATTTTTGCGATGCAAAATCAAAAGATCCAGGGTACCAATTGAAAAACCGTAAAAAGGAGTGTGTTCTATAAATCGAGAAGAAGATTTGGAGACAAGGAGAATCCAATTTCATCACCAATCAAGGGTGAAATCAGAAAGGGCATCCCTAGGGCACGGCCTCGCGCCGAGAGGCATATAGGCCATCTCAGGCCACGAAATTTACAAGGAAGCTTCACCTAGAGGAGGAGAAGACACCCCAGAAGTTTTAGAGTGAAAAGAGATCGATCGGAGGAGAAATCGATCAAATCGCAGGCACCTGCACTGTTCACACGCAAAATTACGGGCTGTAATTTTCAATACAGCCCTGTATTTAGTAAAATTTCTCTTTCCCTTCAATTTTTTTTATCAATCTGAACTATGGTTTATTGTAATTTTTCTTCCATGCTAGCTTAAACACTTTTTGGGACATGGGGGTGTAATCCCCTTAATTTATAATGACTAGATGATTTTTATTTCATTAGGGAACTCTTGTTATGATAATTCTTCTTAAGAGATGATTACCTTTAATTCTTTTTAGTTTCATATTATCAGCATGTTTTGGAGTTTTTGCGATATGGAGTGAAAAGTGAGTTGCGATAACTTGGAACCCTAGAATCATGATTTAGGAACTCATCATAAGAAATTAGGTTTGTTCTAACTTCTTGATTTTAGATGTATATTGCCTTGTTGATAATGTGATCTAGGAAGAATTACTGAATTAAACATGAAGATATTGTAAGAAATTAAATATAGGATCATTGGAGAACCTTAAGTAGAACATGTGAAAACTAAAGTATGAAAGTATTTAGTTTTCACTTCAGATGATTGACTTAGAATTTGGATGCACGAAAGTGATCTTTGAGTTCTTTGTCAATGATTTACTTATCTTTAGCATTGAATAAATCCTATGCGAAAGTGAGGATTGATTCTTTGTAAATTGTCTGCGCGAAAGTGAGATGATTTCTTAATTAAGTAAATTATATCTTTATCATAATAAGAGTTGACTGAAGATATGCTTATTTCCCTCTAGTCATAGAAATTAAGGTGGATGAACCCCTAGTCCCAGTTTCTCTCTTTGATTTCGTGTTCTTCCTGCATTTTACTTACATCAATTTCGACTGCTTAGCAAGTGAGAAAATAACTATTCGGTACTTAACACGTAGATCTCCGTCATTCGATATCTTTTTATTACTTCAAAGTATCCGTGCACTTGTGGACACAACAAGGGGGTTACAATCAAAGTAGAAATAATGACCCTTATTCTAATACCTACAACCCTGGTTGGAGGAACCATCCTAACTTATCTTGGAAGAGTAACAATCATGCTGGTAAATAGAATGTAAATAGAGGATACCAGTAGAGACAACAAAATCAGAGTCAACCCCAAAAATCTAGCTTAGAGGACATGTTTGAAAAATTCATGGGTGCCCATATGAGATAAAATGAAGAGGTTACAGAGAACCTTAAGCAAATTAACTCTAGATTGGATGGTGTTATTGCACACAATAAGATTTTAGAGACACAGATAGCACAACAAGCTAGCACAGCTTATAGACCCCTAGCGAAATTACCTACCAAACCTGAACCTAACCCTAGGGAACACTGTAGTGCTATCACAACTAGGTGTGGAAAACAGTTAGAGGACCCAAGGGGATCACTAGATTATGATGAGGTACAGCCTAATATTGAACCTAACAGTGAACGAATTTTTGAATCACAACCTACACATGTGCAGTCCCATCCTAGCTCGCCACCTTCTAAGGAGGATGAGCCTTCACAGAATGGTGATTTGCCTTGTAAAGTTGATATTCCTAGACCTAGTTCACCATCACCATATAGGCCACCTATACCTTTCCCCTAGAGGATTGTGCAAGCCAAGTTGGATAGACAATTTGGGAAATTTCTAAATATTATGAAAAAGTTGTGTATTAACATTCCATTCACTGATGCCTTATCTCAAATGCCTACATATGCTAAAATTTTTAAAGAGATTTTGTCGAATAAAAGAAAAATAGAGGACTATAGTACTGTGGCATTAACTGAGGAATGTAGTGCTATTATTCAAAACAAGTTGCCACCGAAATGCAAAGATCGAGATAGTTTCCCTATTCCACTCACAAAGGCATTATCCTCATTTGCCCATGCATATACAAGAGTATATATGGAGCAAGGGGCAGCAACACAAGGGGAGAGGCGCCAAGTATCAAGAGGGGTGGCTAGGGTTGAGTGGATGCAATTAGGGTTTATGGCATTGGAAAGCCTCAAAGACTTTTCCATAAACACCTTGCAATCGCCCAAAACTTACCATAGAAGTCTATCATGCCTTAGATGCCTCAAGCCTTGCCATAGAGCAAGCTTTCCATCTAAGCATACAAGGGGAGGCGCCAATTCCTTCCAAAGGAAGCAACATGTGCCAACTCCTCCCCATTATGCCCTTAGGCGCCAATGGGAGGAGACTTCTCCCCATTATACGCTTTTAGCCTATTCTCACTTCATGACAACTTATTATTGGGCCTCATTGGGTAATGAGCTAGCCCAAACTCCATTACCCTTTTAGCCTAATCCAAATGTGACTAACCATGGTCAATTTCGGGTCAAACTGCCAAAAATAAAGTTTGGCTCCAATAACTCTCTTCCATCTCATCAGGCCCATTGGCACTGATGAAATCTCCAAAATGGATCCAAGTTATCCAATAACTCGATCATAAGGCTTCCCGATCAATAGGAGAACTTGAGTATCAAGGTGTACGACCGTGTAGGTTCCTCTAACGTTTGTAGTGCTGACCTAAGGTCACCACAAGCAGTGAGTGGCACCTAGCAGTGCATCGCTGCTACCCAAGTCATTGGAATGGATATCGACATCGACATCCCCATCATCGCAACTAGGTACGGATGCATTACAGTCTCTTTGTCGAACTGATATCAGATTGGACAAGTATGTCACCACTTGTTTTCATCCAATCTCATGGCTATGACTAAACCAGGTTCTCACCTGGGTATGGCCATACACTTTCAATCATAGAACCATAGAGGAGCTCCATGGATATCAAGCTTTCCTCAGGAAGGGGTAAATGCTCTATTTGTCCATTGACCTTCTCATATGGGTCTTGACATGCTCAATGATAACCGTTATGACCTCCCAACTATGGCGAGGCGTTAGGTTGTATCAAAGCATGTCCCTAACCATATAGAATGGTCAATGACCTCAAGTCAAGGGATCAATGAATCTCCTATCACTTGTGAGGATAACTTATGACACCAAGTCATTGCCTCACAGCGGGTCTATCCAGTATATCCAGCACTGATATACCCATATGTCTGTGTTAGCACCTTGTGCCTAACCAGCCCATATACCTATCTCACAAGTACCAGAGCTGTCCCATATCCACTCAGGTACATCGACTGGGGACAATCATTTGAGCACAGATGCAATCTATCTCTAGGACATTATCAAGTGGTACATAATTGCAGATGTAAACAAACACAGATAATGGCAATGCTAGAAAGATATATAATATCAGAGTTAAGTAGTACAAAGACAGACCAAAACTAGGTCCTAGGGCATATACACCAATAATCTCCCACTTGTACTAAGACCTAGGGGTTCAGGAATCTCAACCCCATATCTCTAGCATGACCATCATGCTTCTGTTGCGCCAAAGCCTTGGTCAATGGGTCTGCCAGATTGTTCTTTGTGTCAACTCTACTAATCTTGACATCACCTCTGTCGATGATCTCTCTGATCAGGTGAAATCTCCTGAGTATGTGTTTGGACCTTTGATGAGACCGTGGTTCCTTGGCTTGTGCAATTGCCCCATTGTTGTCACAATAGAGCTCAATGGGATCCACTGCACTATGAACCACCTGAAGTTCAGAAATGAACTTCCTTATCCAAACAGCTTCTTTACCTGCCTCAGAAGCGGCCACATACTCAGCCTTGGTTGTACAATCAGCTATGGTTGATTGCTTGAAGCTCTTCCAGTATACAGTGCCTCCATTCATCTTGAACACATAGCCAGCCTGTGATCTGAAGTCATCAGGGTCAGACTGCAACGACGCATTAGTGTAGCCCTGAACACTGAGCTGTTCCTGTTCCCCATAGACCAAGAACAGATCCTTAGTTCTTCTCATATACTTATAGCATAAGCCACATCTGGTATAGTACACAATATTGCATACATGATCGATCCCACCGCCGAAGCATAGGGCACTCGACTCATGTCATACCTCTCAGCCTGTGTGGTGGGACACTGGCTCTTTGAGAGAGTAAGGTCATGTCTTACTGGAAGGTATCCCTTCTCGGATTGCTCCAAGATGAACCTCTCTAGGAAATTATCAATGTAGGTACTCTGACTAAGGGCCAGGAGCCTTTTGGATCTATCCCAGTAGATCCTCACGCCTAGGATATAGGTGGCCTCCCCTAAGTCCTTCATCTCGAAACACTTCCCTAACCATGTCTTCACAGCTTGAAGACTAGGGATGTCGTTTTCGATGAGCAGTATGTCTTCGGTTTTGATAAAGCCATAATCTCTCACAGCTTCATCAAACCGAATATTCCAACTTCAAGATGCTTGTTTTAATCCATAAATGGATTTCTTTTGCCTGCAGACTTTACTGGCATCTGCAGGATGGATGAAGCTATTAGGTTGTGTCATGTACACATCCTCAGTCAGCTTCCCGTTAAGAAATGCTGTCTTCACATCCATCTGTCATATCTGATAGTCATGATATGCAACTATAGCAAGTAGAATCCGAATGGATTTGATCGTGGCAACCGGCGAGAAGGTTTCATCATAGTCCACCGTGTGGAATTGTTTGAATCTCTTAGCCACTAGTCTACCTTTATAGGTAACTATGTTGCCATCCAGGTCTGTCTTCCTCTTGAAGACCCATTTACACCCTATCGGTTTTACCCCATTAGGTAGCTCAACCAAATCCCATACTTGGTTAGCTGACATGGAATCCATCTCGAATCGCATGGCCTCAAGTCATCTCTCGGAGTCCGGTCCACTGACTGCCTCATCATAAGTCCTGGGTTCATCCTCAATGATGAAGATCCTGTCGTGTTGAGTCGGCAGCGACCCATACCTCTCAGGTGCACGATGAATCCTCCCAGACCTACGTGGGGCCCGTGTTTGAGTCTCTGGTTGCCCGGCAACTGGAGCAGATGGCTCGGGTTCCATCTCTCTGTCTTGTGGTTGCATTTGAATCTCATCCAAGTCAAACTTCCTCCCATTGACTTCTTTCATGAGAAATTCTTTCTCTAGAAAGATAGCACCCCGAGCAACAAAAACTTTATTATCGGTGGGAACATAGAAGTAGTATCCTTTAGTTTCCTTAGGATACCCCACAAAGACACATTTATCAGATCTAGGTTCCAGCTTGCTGGAATCCTGATGTTTGACATAAGCCTCACATCCCCAGATCCAGATAAAAGTGAGATTAGGGAGTCTCCCACTCCATACCTCGTATAGTATCTTGGAGACACTCTTAGATGGAACGTTATTCAGTATCATAGAAGTTGTCTCTAGTGCATGACCCCAGAATAAGGGTGGTAGAGTTGCATAACTCATCATAGATTGAACCATGTCCAACAAGGTTCGATTTCTCCTTTCAAACACACCATTCCATTGAGGTGTTCCTGGAGGAGTGAGTTGTGATAAGATACCACACTCTCTCAGATAGTCAAAGAACTCACCGCTCAGGTACTCTCCACCACGATCTGATCGAGGAGTCTTAATAGATCTACCAAGCTGGTTCTCTACTTCATGTCTGAACTCCTTAAATTTCTCAAAAGATTCAGACTTATGTCTCATCAAGTAGACATAACCATATCTACTGAAGTCCTCAGCAAATGTGTTGAAGTAGTTGTACCCTCCTCTGGCTTGTTTATTGAATGACCCACACACACCACTTTGTATGAGATCCAATAAACCTCCTACCCTCTCACCAATCTTGGTGAAGGGTGCCTTTGTCATTTT
Organism: Costus lasius; assembly: GCA_027563935.2. Taxonomy (NCBI): domain Eukaryota; kingdom Viridiplantae; phylum Streptophyta; class Magnoliopsida; order Zingiberales; family Costaceae; genus Costus; species Costus lasius. The sequence goes on from CM050453.2 coordinate 58,358,831, forward strand.
CCCTAATAAACTAGGTTCACAAGTATCAAATTCCTCTAAGGAACTTGAATCTAACAACCTATTTGCATGGAGTTGTTAGATGCGATTCTTGTTTATATGAACTAATCGACAATGCCATAGGAAAGCACCAACTAAACCACTCAGTTTGGCTCAATTTGGTCCTTTTATTATTTATGTTACAAATAGAGCTATCCATGTCCAAGACATATAAACCATTGCATAAAATACCCTTCCCATATAACACATTTGCAAATGAAAAAGAACAGAAGTTCTTATTTATTTCAAACTTAAATCCCTTCTTTGCCAAGTAGGGAATGGATACAATGTTCTTAGTAAGTGAAGGTACATAATAACAATTATCTAGCTCTAACTGAAGTCTAGAAGGCAGAGAGAGAGAGAGAGAGTCAAAACTCCTACAGCAACAGCAGCAACCTGTGCCTCGTTTCCAACTCGTAGGTCAATCTCTCCAGCCCGCACCGATCCACTTTTCTTGAGCCCCTGCATATTTGTACAAATATGAGCTCCACATGCGGTATCCAATACCCATGTCATAGAAGTAGAAAGGTTGACTTTTGTAACATAAATACCTGAGCATGAAGACGAAGCCTTGCCTCTCTTCTTCTCATTCTGAAGTCGCACCATGTCCTTTATCATGTGAGCTGGTCCTCCACATGAGTAGCACTTGTTATTCCTGACTCTTTGTTGGGGTATGCCCTTAAGGCTAATGTTTGAGGCCTTGGGATTCTTTCAGTATCATGTATAAACTCTTATGTTTATAAAGGCAATGGTTGTTATTCAGTTTGTTACATTGTCTGCTGCAATAAGTGTACTTCTGAATAATGTCTCAAAGCTGTTCAGCTAGGCTGACATGCTATGTGTCCTTAGTCGATATATCTTGGTGAACATGAGACAGCCTTGATATGATGGAGACTAATATGTGTTCTAATCTTATATGATGCTTCGAGCATGGAATAAGATGTAGACTCATGGGTACATTGGATGTACTGGACAGACCCTACTAGGATATTCAATTGCTTGTCACAATGTGAATAATCCTTATTTGCAACAAGTGGCACATGTCCTCTGACTTGAGATCACTTGTGTTTCTAAATGATGATTGTCATTGTTTTGAGGTAGTTCAATATCATTTGAAACATAATGGTTATAGACTATCTTGGATAATGATCATGAGTCAGGTTAGGACACTAGTGATAGATATAGGATTGCCGTCTCCTTGATTGGAGTGTGATGTTCTAAAGGGGCCCCCTGGATGAGATGATTGAGAAAGTGTATGGCCATACCCAGGTGACTATGTTCATCTGATCTAATCATGCTCATCATATTGGAGCTACAGGCTTGACACGCTTGTCCAATAAGAACATCCAGTGGCAAAGAAAACATGTATGCCTGGTGAAGTGGATTCACACTTGTGCTGTGGTTTGGGTGTAGTCTTGGAAGACTCTTTCCTTTATATCGGGAGACAGTGATGTGTTGCTAGATACCCCTCACTGATCGTGATAACGTAAGTTATCGTTACCGACATTTAAAGGAAACCCTCAGGGTCGCACAATTTGATGATATGGCTTACTTAAGTCAGATCGTGTGGACTGAATTGTTTTGGTTCAGTTTAAAGGAGTTTAAACTCTGATTGTTGTTACGACCCGCTTAGTAAGCAAACTATTTGTTAACTTGGTGAGCCAATTTGCAACATGGCCCAATTTATTAAAATGCTTAAGCCCAAGTTAACAATAGCAAGCCCACTAAGCCTTATAAACCACATAATAGTTTCTCCCACTTGCAATGTGGGACTATACTCGGGGTATTACAATCTCCCCCACTTAAGACTTGACGTCCTCGTCAAGCCCAAACCTTAACACATGCCCAAGAATCATCCCTTAGTCGGCAGCATGTGAGGTCAGCCCAAAGGTGGCTCCACCATCCTCGGTAGCCCTTTCCTATTGGCTTCTCACCATGCTTAGGACTAAGTTTTGCTCTGATACCATTTGTTACGACCCGCTTAGTAAGCAAACTATTTGTTAACTTGGTGAGCCAATTTGCAACATGGCCCAATTTATTAAAATGCTTAAGCCCAAGTTAACAATAGCAAGCCCACTAAGCCTTATAAACCACAGAATAGTTTCTCCCACTTCCAATGTGGGACTATACTCGGGGTATTACAATTGTAAGTGAGATCTGGTCTGATCATGTTTGATTGATTAGGGTTTGAGATCGGTAAGCTTCGATCGAGAGATTAGATGCTAGATCGGTGAGATCAAGAGCATCAGGAGATGTACGGTTAGATTTTGAGCCATTTGGTTCATAGAAGGTCTAGACCAACGCTTGGCCTAATTTGGTTTTTGAACCAAATCTATTTGAACCGGGCCATCAAATGAGCGCATGGTTTAAGGGTGAAGAGGTGAGGATCGGTTCACTTGGAGTGAACGCATGAAGAGTTAAGCAGTTACTATATTTGGAAGTTGGTTTTTCCAAATTTGAGAGTAACGCCTCCACGTTGAGGTAACGCCTTGACGTTGAAAACATCTCACGCTCTCGCCTCTTCCTCGGGACCTCTTCTTTTCGTGTGGTGTTCTTCACGACAAGGAGTGCACTTGACGAGGCCAAGAGACCATCTCATCTCCTTCATGCGATTAGGAGACCTTGAAGATCATTGATAGCACAAAGATCATCAAGGAGGAGCCATCTATCTTCTTGTGTGCGCATCCTTTGGAGGAGATCCCATTCGCTCTCTTCTTCCAAGCCGCCATCCAATCTAATGGCGTTGGTATGATCCCTTTCAGATCTATTCCATTTATACAAGTTAATCATATGAACTACATGCGATCTTGTTATTGAAACCCCTAGAATCTACTTGCGCCACTTTAGGGTTTCGCTCCCCCTTGAAGGGGACTCTTCAATTGGTATCAGAGCGTTGGTTCTTGTAGAATCATATGATTGCTTGATGATTTGTGATCCTTGTTTGTTCTTTGATAAGTAGATCTAGTAGGATGCATCTTGCGCATCTACATGTTAAGTAGTGAAAATACATGATGTATGTTTTTACTCCTTTGCGCATGTATGATGTTTGATGGCGCATGTTGAAAGTGGTAGTTTTTCTTAAAATACTTAATCACTTGCGCGCCTCACTAGATCTAAGTGACGCCTACTATAAACCCTTAGACGGGTTAGTAGGGTTGAAGTCATCCTCTAGGAAGGATCCAAATAGTCTGATCAGACCATCTGACAGCCTAGATGGGTCGACCAGATGGCACCTATGCGCATGCATAAGGTGGCTATAGGTCGACTGCATCAAGGGCGTGTAGCGAGGTCTGGTTGAGACAACCCTTGAACGTGCATGAGTTAGGCCCGGGGTCACACCCACTTGCCAGAACTCATGAAGGCTGTTCAGCCCTTGGCGCATGCATGGTTGACCATTAGGTCAACTCAAGTCAGTTAGGACTTGGTGCATGCAAGGGCAGTGGATCTGACTAGATATGATGAGTGGATCCCTATTAATGGACCGTTGTAAGGTAGAAGGGCTCATAAGACAAATAAAATTGATTCCAAAGGGATTTTGAAAAATTTTATTTTGTTAGTGGATCACATGTTGATTGGATGCCATGATGTTTGTCTATTTAATCTTATGTGGGTTGCCCTTTTAATGTGTGCTGTGCTGGGGCCTGCGTGCCTGGATTAATTATAAATTATTATTTTTGTGATATGCGTATCACATTTCATTTAATTTATAAAATGTAATTGACCTACAAGTCAATCTTGTCTAGATAGATTAAATTGTAATTTAATCAGACAAGAGCACATAGCACACTTGGCAGAGGCGCATGCAGCAGAGGCTTGACCAGGTGGGAGGTCTAGGGTTCGACCCTAGGATAGGCGCATTTACCTGGTGGGCGCACCTGAGCTGCAGTGGGCGCTTGGGCCCTGGGTTGGGCCAGATGAGATGCAAAAGACCCAAGAAGAGCTCAAGTGAAGACTTAAGTTAACTTAAGGTCTTACCTAGGCATTAGTTAACTTAAGGTGAGATGCACTTGACGAGGCCAAGAGACCATCTCATCTCCTTCATGCGATTAGGAGACCTTGAAGATCATTGCTAGCACAAAGATCATCAAGGAGGAGCCATCTATCTTCTTGTGTGCGCATCCTTTGGAGGAGATCCCATTCGCTCTCTTCTTCCAAGCCGCCATCCAATCTAATGGCGTTGGTATGATCCCTTTCAGATCTATTCCATTTATACAAGTTAATCATATGAACTACATGCGATCTTGTTATTGAAACCCCCAGAATCTACTTGCGCCACTTTAGGGTCTCGCTCCCCCTTGAAGGGGACTCTTCACTCTTTCCATCTTTATCTTCAATGTCATAGTTAAGCCTTTCACCTCAACACATTGAATGTTTACTTTATGAGGGTTGAGCTCAACCAATTCATTAAAGAGCTGCCTTAGATTATAAATAATCTCAGAAGCAATCTTAGATTCATATTGCCCTTTCAATTCAGGCGACATGTTGGTTAGCATCAAATTAGAAACCTCCAAAGTATCAGCCTGATGCTTATCATAAGAATCCTTCTCAGCCGCTAAGGCCGAGCATGGAAGTGGCCCAGGAATAGGCTGCTCAAGGACATAGAGCTTCCTCTCGAGCTTGAGCACATTTCTCAACTTCATATACTAATCCAGTAAGTTGGATCCAACCAACTTATCCCTTTCCTGGGTAGATCACAGTGACCATTTGCCATTGTTCGCAGCCATTGTTCTACAACAACCAAGAAACACCAGATTAGTACTACTTCGAATCATTTAAACTGAACTTATTTTAAATGATTATGGCTCCCACTATTTTAATCGCATTGACAACCTACAAACTGCACAAAGTGACCCGTGCTTCTTAAGGTGGGCACGCCAGCCGATTGCTCCAAGCAACCCCCCTTGTTGAGATAGTCTAGGCATTTCATGTCCAGCGAGGGCTGGAAACAGCATGAAACCCTAACCTCTTAACAATGCCCCTAGAGTTTCATCATGTGCCCAGCACATATGAAAATCTAGTCAGGTCCATTCCTAACCGTTATGCCCAGGGCCAACGAGTTTCCTTGCGAAGGCACGCCCTGGTTAAAACAGGACTAGGGAAACCATTGCCACCATGCACTTTCTAAAGATAGATGGGTGTGTCCCACGAGGGTGGGAAACAGTTCACAACACCATTGATTGATAGCTTAGTGAGGGCTACGCGTTAAAAGGCTACTAGACTCGATATTTTAATGAGGGTTTTGAGGTCTCATTAGTTTTATCTTATGTTTAACAATACAGGCATGCAATCCTATAGTGATAATATAACGATAAAACATCACATGCATGCTTTAGCAGATATTGGAAGCAAAAAAAGAATGATGTGATCATAGCCTATTCAAGACATTGAACCAACCCATGCCAAAAGGAAGTTCAACTCTTGACCTAGGACTCAAGCCCCTAAAACTAGACCTAGCCTAGTCGAACTCTAGCTTGGTCTTTAAGGTTGGCTCCAAGGTCCTACTTTCATGGTTTAGCTCTCAAACCCTGGAGGTACTCCATAGGGAAACCCTATAAGCACTATCATAGGTTCGGCCAATTCCATGTGTCTTCCTCCAAGGGTGATGCGCCACCATGTAAGGGCCAAGAGACCTAGCACACAAGCCATAAGGCTTGACCAAATCAACTTGCGCCATTTACCATGCGCCATCAAGGAAGAGTGCTTTTTGCGCCACCATGCAAGATGCGCAAGCAAGCATACATGTGCCTAGGCAACCCCTAATCTTCATCTTAAGTAATTACAAAACAAAAGAAAAAGATGGCACGCAGGCCACACAAGGATACATCACAGGCATGCAAAGGGGCTTGACTCATGACCCCAACATTATGCACAAACAAGGTATTTACACATGCAATTCTACATGCTCATGAAAAACATAAAATCTGAAATTTTACTTTTTCATAAAACATGTCTTTCTTCCACATCATCTTATCACAAATCTTTTGATCATTTGAGATTATGTTTCTTTATGATTTCATAGATCCTGTCTGCTTGCATTTTTTGTCAAATCAAGAGACCCGGCCAGTCCGAAGACACAATGTCTGTCCTACTTGACAAAATTACTGCGCCTTTGATCTTAAATCAATCAAAAAAATAATCTTTCAACAATCCAAAAGAAATTGAATAGAAGATAGAAAGCAAAGACATAGAATTTTTCTTACCAGAAACATCATGCGCCATTAACATGCAATTCTTGAAAATTGAGGTATGCCATGTGAGCATGAAAAAGCATGAAAGTATATCATTCGAGTCTCGCAAGTCCCTTTGATACCACCGTTGGGAAACCCCAGAGATATTTTACAATTTTTCAGAGTCAAATCAACACAAATACATTGCACAGTGGAAAAATACCCCAAAACTGGCCGGTCCCAAAAACCCAATGAAAATCATCAAGCGAGTGAGTCGACACGATGAGATAGAAAATACCTTAGGAGCAAGACGAGGCCGATTAATATCATAGGTGCCAAAGCGTGCGCCCTCTGCAGTGTCACACACACAGATGCCTCGAGTTCCCTTCTTCCTCGCTTGGTGCTAGCCTCGGGAAGAAGATCCAAGTCTTTGTACTTCTTCTATGCTTGCGCCACCTTCAACAAGATGCACCAATGGAAGAGGAAAGAGGGAGAAGAATGCCGCCAAGAGCTTCCCACACTTGCGCCAAGGAGAGGAAGGGAAGAGGACACTTGCGGCTAGGGTTTGATGGAAGAGAAGCTTGCGCCAAGGTCTCCTTTCCTCTCGCCCCTTTGATGTGCTCACGCCTATTGAATGAATGCATCATCGTTTTCCCACGCATATACAAGAGTATATATGGAGCAAGGGGTGGCAAAACAAGGGGAGAGGCGCCAAGTATCAAGAGGGGCGGCTAGGGTTGAGTGGATGCAATTAGGGTTTATGGCATTGGAAAGTCTCCAAGACTTTTCCATAAACACCTTGCAATCGCCCAAGACTTACCATAGAAGTCCATCATGCCTTGCCTCAAGCCTTGCCATAGAGGCGCCAATTCCTTCCAAAGGAAGCAACATGCGCCAACTCCTCCCCATTATGCCCTTAGGCGCCAATGGGAGGAGACTTCTCCCCATTATACCCTTTTAGCCTATTTTCTCTTCATGACAACTTATTATTGGGCGTCATTGCGTAATGAGCTAGCCCAAACTTCATTACATGGGTTGATTAAGCAATTGGATCCTATCCAATGCAACCCTCATCCAAATGTGACCAACCATGGTCAATTTCGGGCCAACCTGCAAAAAATGAAGTTTGGCTCCAATAACTCTCTTCCATCTCATCATGCCGATTGGCGCTAATGAAATCTCAAAAATAGATCTGAGTTATCTAATAACTCGATCATAAGGCTTCCCGATCAATACGAGAACTCGAGTATTATGGTGTGTGACCCTATAGGTTCCTCTAACATTGGTAGTGCTGACCTAAGGTCACCACAAGCAGTCAGTGGCACCTAGTAGTGCATCGCTACTACCCAAGTCATTGGAATGGATATCGACATCGACATCCCCATCATCACATCTAGGTACACATGCATTACAGTCTCTTTGCCGAACTGATAGCCTATTGGACAAGTGTATCACTACTTGTTTTCATCCAATCTCATGGCTATGACTAAATCAGGTTCTTTGTTGGGAATCCCGAGGCTATAAGAAAATGAAAACAGCAGAAGCGAGCCCGAAACGAGATTCCTAATTCAACAAGGACCGACTTATGAAGAATACAAGGGATGTGATAGGGGCAGTAACTTATCAAGCAACTTTTAGAAGCGGCCGATGATGAAGATGTGCAAGGGCCCATCCTCTGCAATCGTGCATACACGGACTCCTTGAATCCTCTCCAATCTTCGCGCTGGGTGCTAGCCCTAGAAGATGAGATCAATGCAACTAGCCTTCTCAACTTGCGCGACTGCCAAGGAGAAGAAGGGATGCTGGCGACAAGGAGTGGGTAGCACTACCACTTGTCCCAACCTTTGATGCCGAAAGAATTTTATTGTCGTCACCTCCCAGACCCTCACGCCAAGGAGCAGAGGGGAGGCGACAACTAGAGACAAGAGAAGAGTCTGGAACAAAAAAATCTCCTAGGTGGGCCTCTCTATTTATAATAGCAGAGCAAGACGCACACTGGAGATACTTCCCATGTGGGATAAAGAGCATAGGCGCCTACTCACAATTACGCATCATGGGTTCGAATCCCGGCATACGCAATTAATTGTAAATGCGCCTAAGCATAGACGCCTACTCATAATTAAGCGTCATGAGTTCGAATCCCTGCTGACATAATTAATTGTAAATTGCGCCCAAGCATAGGCGCCTACTCATAATTAAGCGTCATGGGTTCGAATCCCCGCAGACGGAATTAATTATAAATTGTGCCCAGGCTTATTAATTAGCCAATAGAAGAATTCTCCTGCCAACTAATAAAATATCATCTCCTCTATAAAAGTCTCAATGCATCAGTTCCCCAAAAAGATCCGAATCACACAATGATTCGATTAGAGGCTAAACGATCAGTATGAGAACCCGAGTGTCTAGGTGTGTGACCCTGTAAGTTCTTCAGACGTTGGCAGTGATGACTAAATGATCACAAGCAATGAGTGGCACCTAGCAGTACATCATTGCTACCCAAGTCATCAGAATGGTGTCATCATCGACATCCCCTAAAACTGCGACAAAGTACAAGTGCAGCCTTGTCCTTTTGCCAACTGATGTCCAGATTAGGCAAGTGTGTCATACTTGCTAATCCCAATAATATGGCATGACTAAATCAGGTTCTCACCTGGGTATGGACATACACTTTCAGTCATCCATATAGGGCGCCATGGACAATCAAGCTTCCCCGTAAGGAAGGGGCAAATCCTCTATTGGCACATTGAATCTCTCATACGGCTTATGACATACCCAATGACAACCGTTATGACTTCCCTTTTACAGTGAAGTGTTAGGTTGCATCAAAGTACATCAATCACTATATAGAGATACCAATGTCCTCAAGTCTAGGACAAGCGCAACTCTACCACTGTGATATTCATCTCGTGACACTGAGATGAATCCTCACGGCGGGTCGATCTAGTATATCTCCCTTGATATACCCATATGTCTGCGTTCGCAACCCGTGCTCAACCAGCGCATATACCGGTCTCAAGTGAATCATAGCTATCCCATATCTACTATGATTCTCAACCAGGGATAAACACAGAGACTAGATAAAATCTATCTCTTAGGGACATTGTATAAGCAAATGTACATATGCGTAGATGTACAAACTTGCATGACAACGACAATGCCAGGATAACTTATCTATCAACTAGATGTGATACACATATCCCAATGGACCATCCTGAGGTCCTACGGCATAAACACTAACAATGTCCCACTTGCACTAGGACCTTGCATTGAGCAACCTCAACACCGTGTCCTAAGCATGACCTGCCACGCTCCTGTTGCGCCAGAGCATCGGTCTATGGGCCTATCATGATTGTATTAGTGTTCATATCTGCTATATATCAAGTACCTCTGTGCCCAAGACAAGATATAAGCATCTGAGTATGCCTGCGAGGTTCAACAAAGAACTCCCACTACTTCCCAAAAGCACTTGCATACTCTGCTTTCAAGTAGCCTACTCTGAAGCTCCCAAAGCTTCCAGCACAACTACAAGAACAGCTAGACTATCATTGGTCTGACTGGAACAAGCTGCCAAGCGAATCCACTGAGCTTTTCCTGTCATTACTGACCAAGAACCACCTTTTTGTTCTACATAGAACCAAAGTGTGTTCTTCATTCCTTATCCAGTGCCATGCACCTGGATTGGACGTAGTATCGATTGGTTATGCTCTCGGCACAAACCACATCTGGTCTATAACATACCATCATCGATGTATGTTATCTGACTTAGCACTTAGAGTTTCTTTGACTTATCCAAAAAAAAACTCTCACACCTACCCCATAGGTGATGTTCACTATGTCATTCATCACAAGACATTTCCCAATCATCTATTCACCAAGTGAAGGATCCGGATATCGTCTTTGATGATCTGTATGTCCCCAACATACAAGACTAGAGATGTCATCAAGCACCCACTTAACTCAGGTACTATAAGGTGAAGATTCTTTGTCCAAGTTAGGAGTTACCCATAACACTGGCATACATGAATCGATTCAGCCTTTTTTTCCCATACTTTCTGAACCTAGGTTGCCCCACAACCTATATACGAGGCTCAGATTCCATCTTTGACCATTTGTGCTAGGTGGCTGACCTTGGACTGAATCCAAGTCATAATTTCCTCCCACTTGCCATTTTCAAGGAAATACATTTCCAAGAAAACAAGCATCAAGAGCAACAATCATTTGTTTTCCTGTGGGTCTATGGAAATTAGTATCCCTAAGTCAATTTTGGATACTTCACCTACACGTATCAGATCTTAATTCTATATCACTAGATTCAAATGTATGACCCCCAAAGTCTCACATCTATAGATCCTGATAATTAGTCATGCCATCTCCTTACTTGGAGATACATTTAAGATGAAATAGTTCAGTGTTGAAGAAACTATCAGCATAACCTCAGTAGAGATATGGATGACTTTCAATTCCTCCCACTTGAACCACCTGCCAAGGTGTTCTTGAGGAGTTATGAGCTATGAGCAAACCTCAGACTCACTATGATAGTCACCTGTGGCTCAAGTACTCTTCATCCAACCTGGACTGAAGATCACTTATGAATTTTGATAAGCTGGTTCCATAAATATTTTGGTAATCACGAATTCCTATCTTTTGACCTTTTAGTCCACTTCAACTCACTTGGTGAAAAACATTTATCAGCAAACTAGTCTTTTGCCCATCTACAACATCTCGAAAGAGGTTAAGATAGTCAATCTCCTAGAAGGAGTTCGAATCCAAGAATTCATGTGCATGAAGTCAGTGGATGCATTACTTGTTTATGATAAAATGTTTGGGTCAGAAGATTGGCATTCAATTTGAACCACTTATTTAATTCAAGTTATTTTATTACCTCATTATTTTTGCACAATGTAATAACAAAAGATTTGCAAATGAAAAGAATAATAAATTCCTTTATTCCAAATATCTCTATTCCCTACAATGTCAATTACATGCTTGCAAAAATAAAACAATCCTATCAATGATAAAAGGAAAAATAGCTCGGCAGCATCAATGCTCCAGCAGGATCTTCTTACTCTCATCCATGTCCTATTTCTCTGGAGCTCCTGCATATTTTGCAAATATCAGTCTCACCATGCGGTATAGAATACCCATGTATGGAAATAGACAATATAGGATTTGGTAATAAAATTACCTGAGCCTGAAGATGAAGGGTTACTTCTCTTCATCTCTTTCTGAGGATGCTTGTAGTCTTTGTTGGTGTATATGCCCTAAAGACCAATGTATGGACATGGTCAGGCATTGTTTGAATGTACTTTGATAGAACTATTACTCTTTATATAGGCATGGTCGTTATTATGCAGACTTCTCTACCTGCGTTGATGTATTGAGTTGCATAAATAATGTCCCAGGAGTTTGGATTGGATCCATTCTCATAAGCTATCCCCAGACAAGGTACCTTAGCAGATATGGGACAGCTTCGGTACATGTGAGACTGGTGTATGGGCTGGTTAGGTGCGGGGCACAGTAACGCAGACATACAGGTGCATTGGATGCACTGGAGTGATCCACCATGAGGATTGACTTGTCTAGTCAACAAGTCAATCTGACATGCAAGAGGTTTGCATTGATCCTTAGACTTGAGGTATTCATGTCTAGACTTGATGAAGGGTATGCTTTAATTGGGAGGAATACTTGCCTCTAAGGTAAAGGGCGCCTAGCCCTTCTTCCTTGGAAGGAATACTTGCCTCTAAGGTAAGTCTTGGGGCTGATATGGCTTGATGGCTCTTTTGGAAAGAGCTTGGGCGCATATGGATAGTAAGGTAAGGTATATGGTAATGTCTTGGAGACTTACCTTACCTAAAACCCTAGTTTCTCCCAAAATTCTTACCCTAGCCGAAACTCCTCATGCTTGTTGTGCCTTGCCCTTCCCTTGGATGGAATGCATGCATCTAAGGCATGTCTTGGGCTGATATGGCCATTGGGCAAATTAGGATAGGTTGAATGAGGTTTATGGTAAAGTCTTGGAGACTTTCCTTACCTCAAGACCCCTTTATCCTAGCCGCCCACTTGGCATGATCTTAGCCATTGCCTTGCCACCTCTTGTCCTATTTATAGGACACCTTACCGCCCCTTCCATGGTTGGACTTTAAGGAGGCGTGAACACACATAGAAGGGAGAGAGAGCAAAGCAAAGGGCGACAACAAGGTGGTGCAAACTTCTTCCTTGGAGCCGCAAGTTCTTCCTCTTCCTCTCTTCTTGGCGCAAGGATTCTTTGTGCTTGGTGGCGTCTTCTTGTCACAAGCCCTCATCGTCCCTTGGCCATAGGCGCACCTTGGAGGTGGCGCAAGCAAAGAAGAAGAGGGAAGTCCTTGGCGGCATCATCTTCCCTATCCCTTCCTTGGCGCAACTTCTCTTGAAGGTGGCGCAAGTGGAAGTGAAGGCTTGATTCTCCTCCCGAGGCTAGCACCGAGCATGGAAGGGAGCAACGATCAAGGAGTCGACGCGTGGATACTTGTAGAGGGCGAACACTTGGGCGCCTTCAACATGGCTTCGACATCTAAACAAGCAATAAAGGTACTAACCTTAACACATCCTTGTGTTCTCTCACTCACAAGGATCCTTGGGAAAGGAATGTGTTTCGGGTGTAATACTTCTTCCGCTGCGTCCTGGGACTGCAAAATTTTAAAATTACACCCGGCATTCCCTAACAGTCTTTGCGCCAATGGCCCTCCTGGCCATAGTTGAAGCACTTGTTCTCCCTCACCCTGCCTTTCTTTAGTGCCTTGGCCTTGGACTTGCCCTTACCCCTTTTCCGCTTCTTACTGTCCTTAGAGACTATAAGAACGGACTTGGGTTTGGACCTGACCATTTCCTTCTCGGTCGATTCCAGCAGTTTAAGCAGCTCCTCATGAGTACAAGCAATTTTGTTCATATTGAAGTTAATGATAAAAGAGCTATAACTCGGAGACAGTGACTACAGGATAAGGTCCGTAGCCACATCCTGATCCATCAGGTGTCCTAGCCTAGTGAGATGCGACAAGTACTCAAGCAACATGAGTACATGTGGTCCCACTAGAGCACCTTCAGGCATCTTGCACTGAAAAGCAGCCTTGGATGTCTCAAACCTTTCTGTTCTAGCCTGCGACTCGAACAGTTGCTTTAGATGCGAGATGATCTAAAATGCATTCTGATCCTCATACTACATCTACAACCCGGACGACATCATGGCTAACATAATGCAGCCAACATCCAGGGCATCATCCTGATGCTTGCGAAAAGCATCCCGTTCAGCCGTGCGGGCTATGGATGACAGTTGAGGAGGAAGCGCTTGCTCTAAGACATACAACTTCTTCTCCTGCTTGAGGATTATCCTCAAGTGCCGGACCAATCCATGAAGTTAACTCCAGTCAACTTCTCCCTCTCAAGGAAGGAATGGAATGACAATCCGCTGTTGTTATTGCTTGTAGAAGCCATCTACAATACTAACAAGAGCAAATCAATATCACATTTCAATCATCTATTCTGGCCTTTTATAAATTACTATTTCTCACTATTTTATTCGAATATATAATCCCCAAAAATCGATCGAGAAGTCGCCTGACTTCCTTAGTGAGATGGGATATGTGTTTCGTACACGGCCTTGCATCCCACGGAGGTGTGATGTACTACACAAGGTGACTCATGCTTCCTGAGGTAGGCCCCTGGCCAATTGCAACTCAGCAATTCCCCTTCTTAAGACAGTTCAAGCACTTTGTGTCCAACGGAGGCTGGATACAGCACAAAGCCTTAACTTCTTAAGGGTGCCTCTAGAAATTTCATCATGTGAATCACCACATATGAAAAGTCTAGTCAAGTCCGACCTGACCGTTATACCCAGGGCCAACGATTTCCTTGTGGAAGGCGCGTCTAGAGTTTTAACCAGACTGGGGAAATCATTGCCACCACATGCCTCCTGAAGATAAATGGGTGTGTTCCACGAAGGTGAAAAATAGTGCACAACACCATTGATCGACAGTTTGACGAGGGTTACACGTCAGAAGGCAAAACGAGACTTGAAATAATTTCATGAGGATTTTTGTGGGCTCGGCATCATGAATTTTTATCTTATTCTACCAATACAGGAATGCAATCCTATGGTGGAATAAAACAAAGCAATAAAGGCATGATAGAGTAGAAACAGTAAATATGATGTGATCAAAGCCCAAAGCATAGGTAACAAGCCCCTAAACCTAGTCCTAGCCACCTAGCACTACCAAGGGCAATGAGCCATGAGCCCATGCCAACAAGTCCTTAGCTCATCCCTGAGTGCCCTAAGGGCTCTGCTCCAAGGCCCCAAGGTGCGCCACCTAGGTCTTCAGCTCCATGGGTCACTCACGAACCCCAAAGGCACCATCCAGGAAAAACCCTAGACCCCCTTTAGGTTCGGCCAGCCCGAGTCTTCTCCGTGAGCTAGCTCGCAAATCCTAGGCTCCTCCTAGGATTCGGCCAACTCATATCTCTTCCTGGAGGATCGTTCGCAAGCCCTAGGCTCCTCCTAGGGTTCGGCCAAACATCCATGTGCCACCTCTATGCCAGGTATCTCCCCTCAATGCTTGATATGAATCATCCTTTGCAAGGTGCGCCCCCTTTGCTTGGATGTGCCATCAGCCCATGAACTTAAGAAGTGTTCAATGGACCTTCAAGCTCTTGCCTAATGATAGAAGACCAGCCCTTTGCAAGCTTGGAGCGCCAATCCTCTTCGTCAACCCTTGAACCTCAATATGCGCCAGTAGGAGACCTAGAAGGCGTCAAGGTTCGGTCAAAGAGTTAGACTAGCCCCCTTAGTGTTGGGGTATGCCCTTAAGGCTAATGTTTGAGGCCATGGGAATGTATCAGTATCATGTAATAAACTGTTATGTTTATAAAGGCATGGTTATTATTCAGTTGTTTACATTGTCTGCTGCAATATATGTTCTTCTGAATAATGTCTCAAAGCTGTTCAGCTAGGCTGACATGCTATAAGTCCTTAGTCGAGATATCTTGGTGAACATGAGACAGCCTTGATATGGTTGAGACTAATATGTGTTCTAATCTTATAGGATGCTTCGAGCATGGAATAAGATGTAGACTCATGGGTACAATGGATGTACTGGACAGACCCTACTAGGATGTTCAATTGTTTGTCACAATGTGAATATTCCTTGAATATGACAAGTGGCACATTTCCTCTGACTTGAGATCGCTTGTGTTTTCTGAATGATGATTGTCATCATTTTGAGGTAGTTCAATATCATTTGAAACATAATGGTTATAGACTATCTTGGATGGTGAGCTTGAATCAGGTTAGGGCACTAGTGATAGACATAGGATTGCCGTCTCCTTGTTTAAGGAGTGTGATGTTCTAAAGGGGCCCCCTGGATGAGATGATTGAGAGAGTGTATGGCCATACCCAGGTGACAGTGTTCATCTGTTCTAATCATGCTCATCATATTGGAGTTACAAGCTTGACAGGCTTGTCCAATAAGAACATCCAGTGGCAAAGGAAATATGTATGCTTTGTGAGTTGATTCACACTTGTGCTGTATTTTGGGTGTAGTCTTGGAAGACTCTTTTCTTTATATCGGGAGACAGTGATGTGTTGCTAGATACCCCTCACTGATCGTGATAATGAGAATTATCGTTACCGACATTTAAAGAAAACCCTCAGGGTCGCACAATTTGATGATATGGCTTACTTAAGTTAGATCGTGTGGACTGAATTGTTTGGGTTCAGTTTAAAGGGATTTAATCTCTGATCGTAAGTGAGATCTGGTTTGATCATGTTTGATTGATTAGGGCATTAGATCGGTAAGCTTTGATCGAGAGATTGGATGCTAGATTGGTCAGATCAGGAGCATCAAAGAGATCGACGGTTAGATCTGGAGCCTTAGGGTTTAATTTGATCTAAGCCTTGTCGCTTGGCTTATTTGGTTTTTGGACCGAACCAACATGAACCGGCTCATGGATGAGCGCATGGTTCAAGGGTGAAGTGAGTTGCGATTGGGGTAAACCCATGACCGCAAGTGGTGAAGTGGTATGCTATTTTTAGATAGCACTTCCCTACGTGACCACGACTCACGATTCACGCCTTTCTCTTCTTGTCGTTTGACGCTCATCTCTCGCTGAAGAGCATCCATCTCTCGGGGTTTTTCCATTCGAGAAAGAGAGAGGTTGACGAAAATAAGGAGGAAGAAAATCGCCAAGCAAAGAAGATCTCCTTCCCTTCCATTCGAGAAGAACACCTTGACGCCTTGCTAGCACAAGGAGCATCAAGGAGTAGGCACATCTTTCATCTTGTGTGCGTATCTTCAGGAGGAGAGCGGCATCACTCTCTGCTTCCAAGGCGCCATCTAGAAATGGCTATGGTATGGTTCTATCTCATCTATGCAATCGGTTTTGTTAATCATATAACATGAAAGATCCTAAGAAGCCCTCTCCGCTGCGTTCTCCCTTAATATGCGCCTCACTTGGGTTTCGCCCCCCCTTATCTGGGGACCTTCAATTGGTATCAGAGGCCATAGGTTAACACATGTTTTATGATTGCATGAGCCATTTTTGTGATTCATGTTGCAGATCTTTATTACATGCGCATATACATGTTTAGTTATCGTGAACGATACTTGTATTTTTCATCTTGGCGCATGTAAGATGGCGCATTATTTTTGTTGTTGTTTTTACAAAACGATGATAACATGCGCGACTCACTATAGATCTGAGGCCCTGCTATAAACCCTTAGATGGGTTATTAGGGTTGAAGTCACCCCCTAGGTTAGATCCAAACAGTCTGATCAGACTATCTGACAGCCTGAATGGGTCGACCAGATAGCACCTTGGCGCAAGCCTATGGTGGCTATAGGTCGACTGCAGACAGGTGTGTAGCGATGTCTGATTGAGACAACAGATGAACACACATGAGTTAGGCCCGGGGTCACACCCGCTTGCCAGACCTCATTGTGGTTGTTCAGCCCTGGCGCATGCATGGTTGACCTTATGGTCGACTCAAGTCAGTTAGGACTTGGTGCATGCTAGGGCAGTGGATCTGACTAGGTTGGATGAGTGGATCCCTGGTAATAGACCGTTGTAAGGTTGAAGGGCAAATAAGGAAATTAAAATTGATCCCATGGGGTTTTTCGAAAATTTTAATTTTTATGGATCACATGATTGCTGATTGGATGCATATGTTTGTTTATTTAGTCTTATGTGGGCTGCCCATATTAATTGTGTGCTGTGCTGGGGCCTGTGTGCCTGGGATTTAAAAGTGTAA
Organism: Costus lasius; assembly: GCA_027563935.2. NCBI lineage: Eukaryota > Viridiplantae > Streptophyta > Magnoliopsida > Zingiberales > Costaceae > Costus > Costus lasius. The sequence goes on from CM050453.2 coordinate 58,376,309, forward strand.
ATTAATTATTGTGATCTGCGCATCACATTGCTTTAATTTATAAAATGTAATTGACCTGCGTGTCAATTTTGTCTAGATAGTTAAATTTGTAATTTAATTAGACAAGAGCACAGAGCACACTTGGCAGAGGCGCATGCAGCTGTGGCTGGACCAGGTGGGAGGTCTAGGGTTCGACCCTAGGACCTGGCGCATTTCCCTGGTGGGCGCACCAAAGCTGCAATTGGCGCTTGGGCCCTGGCTTGGGCCAGATGAGCAGCAAAAGACCCATGAAGAGCAAGTGAAGACTTAAGTTAGGTTAAGGTCTCGCTAGGGCTATGGGCTTTTACCACATAAGATTCATGCTTTCTTTTATTTATTGTTTAAATATTAGAACTGCATGATTAAGTTTATCTTCTGCTATCACCATAGGAATTGTATGATAGTGAAGAAGATAAAAGACCGTGAAAATCCAACGCTTAATATCAAGCTCATAAAGCCTTCTGACGCGAAACCTCACTGTTCTGATTATCGTTGGAGCCGTGTTGTACCCACTCAGTGGGCACGTCCATCTATCTTCAGAGGGTGTGGGATTACACCTGTGTGTTACAGAGTAGGGATTTATCCCTTCTCGTTGCTCAGCATAGCACATGGTGGTCCAGGGAGTAGGTTGGGTCAGCTTGACCATGAAGGCTACATATGTGGCGCATATGGTAGCACATGGAGGCAGCCATCTGTGGGGTCAGAGACTGTGTTGTACCAACTCAGTTGGCACAGTCTGCTGGATTGCCCAGATGAAGGGGAATCGCATGGGTTGGCGATCGGCAGGGAATGCCTACCGGAGATTAGTGCTTGTACTCTCTGTGCATCTTATCTCGCCTGAGCGGGACGCGGAGACCAAGTATGAAATCCGGATCCCATCTCACTAAAAGAGTACTACTCTTTCGGGCTGTTTTGCTGGATTTTTCAGCCAGATAAAATAGTGAGAAAAGGAATCTTTCTTAAGTCCTGATTGATTCTTAAACATTGATACTGACCTTGCTGTTCTTGCATTGTTGTAGATACCTGCAGCAACGAACACCATGAACTTCAATGTGCGATCCCTACTGGAAAGGGAGAAGTTTGCTGGGCCAAACTTCTCTGACTGGTTTGGACACCTTAAGATCGTTCTTAAGGCAGAGAGGAAACTGTATGTCCTCGAGACGGCGATACCGCCGCAGCCCGCTCCGAACGCCGCAAGGGCGGTTCGGGAAGCCTATGAAAAGCACGTCAATGATAGCATTGATGTCGCTTGCCTGATGCTAGCGTCTATGACGCCACCGCTGCAGCGTCAGCATGAGGATATGTCGGCTATAGAGATTATAGCGAACCTCAAGATGCTGTATGCTGCACAGGCGAGGACAGAGCGCTACAATTTGACGAAGCTCTTCTTTCAGAGCAAACTGGCTGAAGGGAGCCCAGTGGGAGCTCACGTGCTCAAGATGATTGGGCACAAGGAAGCTCTGGAGAAACTGGGGCACACCATCAACCAGGAGCTTGCTGTGGATATTATTCTGCAGTCTCTCCCGCCTTCATTCGACGCGTTCATTATTAATTTTAATATGAACAAAATCGATTGTACTCCGGCAGAGCTGCTGAATATGCTCCTCACTACTGAGGAGACTCTAAAGGGAAAGCCTTCGACCTCTGTCTTAATGGTTCCTTCAAGGAACAAGAAGAAGGGGAAGAAGGGCAAGACCCCTGTCAAGAGCTACAGCAAGGCTTTGAAGCAAAAGGTCAAGCGGTCCAAGGAATACAGGTGTTTCCACTGTGGCCAGCTGGGTCACTGGAAAAAGGACTGTAAAGCGCTCCAAGGAGATAAGAGGGGAAGCTTCGCTTCTGGCTCAGGTATATTCGTGACTGAGGTCATGTTTTCTTCTTCTATATCATGGGTGTTGGACACTGCATGTGGAGTTCACATTTGTTCAAATGTACAGGAACTCAAGAGAAGAAGGCAGGTGGGACAGCATGAAGTGGACCTACGAGTTGGAAACGGGGCACGGGTTGCTGCTGTTGCTGTAGGAGACTATTTCATTTCCTTACCATCTGGACTTGTATTGGAACTAAACAGTTGTTATTTTGTTCCCAGTATTACTAAAAATATTATCTCCATTCCTGCTCTTGTCAGGAAGGGATTTTCCTTTGAATGCAATATTTCAAAGTGTATTTTGTCTTTAGATAATATTGTTTATGCAACTGGTTCAATTAGCAATGGGTTATTCATGTTGGACATGGAATGTTCGATACAGCAAATCGATATTAAGAAAGCCAAGTATGCTGATGACAGCACCTTGCTATGGCATAGTCGTTTAGGCCATATAAACGAGAAACGCATTAAGCGGTTGCATGATAATGGACTGCTGGGATCATTCTCCTATAAGGAGATTGATACATGCAAGGCTTGTTTAATGGGTAAAATGACGAAGTCACCTTTTCCTCATAAAGGTCAAAGGGCTTCAGGTTTACTTGACCTAATACACAGTGATGTGTGTGGGCCATTTAGTAAACATGCCAGAGGTGGCTATCAGTACTTCATTACCTTTACTGATGATTTCAGTAGGTATGGCTATGTCTTTTTAATGAGACATAAGAGTGAATCTTTTGACAAGTTCAAAGAGTTCAAGAATGAAGTACAAAATCAGTTAGGCCGAAATATCAAGGCACTTCGCTCAGATCGAGGTGGAGAATACCTAAGTCATGCGTTTACTGACTATCTGAAGGAGTGTGGGATCATCTCACAGCTCACTCCGCCAGGAACACCGCAATGGAATGGTGTGTCCGAGAGGAGAAATAGAACGTTACTTGATATGGTTCGTTCTATGATGAGTCAGGCTAATCTACCTTACTCCTTTTGGGGTTTTGCGCTGGAAACAGCTGCAAAGGTACTAAACCGAGTGCCATCCAAGGCAGTTTCTAAGACTCCATATGAGTTATGGTATGGAAAACAGCCGAGCTTGACATTTATCAGGATCTGGGGCTGCGAGGCTTATGTCAAAAAGCTCGCCTCTGGGAAACTAGAGAGTAGATCTGACAAATGTATCTTTGTCGGTTACCCTAAGGAAACTAAGGGTTATTATTTCTACGATCCCAATGAGAACAAGGTTTTTGTTGCTCGGACGGCCATATTTCTTGAGAAGGAGTTTCTTCTGCAAGAGGCTAGTGGGAGAGAAATAAAGTTGGATGAGAATCCAGAGGAAGGACAAAGTGACCAAGCACAGTTGGATGAGCCTGAGCCGGTAGAACAGGTTATTGAACAACCTGAGGCTCAAATATCACGGGAACCGCGAAGATCGGGAAGGATCCGTCGACAGCCTGAGCGCTATGACGGAGTCTACATCATTGATAATGATGAACCCCTCACTTATGCGGATGCGGTCAGTGGACCGGAGTCAGCGAGATGGCTTGAAGCTATGCGCGCCGAGATGGACTCCATGTCAGATAACCAAGTTTGGGATTTGGTTGATCCGCCTTCGGGAGTTATCCCTATAGGCTGTAAATGGATCTTCAAGAAGAAGATTGACATGGATGGTAACGTAGTTACCTATAAAGGCAGGCTTGTTGCGAAAGGTTTCAAACAAATCTACGGGATAGATTATGATGAAACTTTCTCACCTGTAGCCATGTTTAAGTCTATTCGGATTCTTTTCGCGATAGCTGCATATTATGATTATGAGATCTGGCAGATGGATGTGAAAACAGCTTTCCTGAATGGAAATCTGGATGAGGATGTGTACATGACACAACCGGAAGGTTTCACTAATCCAGCAGATCGTCATAAGATATGCAAGTTAAAGAAGTCCATTTATGGACTTAAGCAAGCATCAAGAAGCTGGAATATTCGTTTTGATGAATCAGTCACCGAATTTGGTTTCATCAAGAACGAGGATGACCCGTGTGTATATAAGAGGTTTAGTGGGAGCGTGATTACTTTCCTAGTCCTCTACGTCGATGACATCTTGATCATTGGAAATGACATTCCTGAAATGCATGCTGTGAAGGCATGGCTAAGGAAATGTTTCCAGATGAAAGATCTAGGAGAAGCTGCCTATGTGTTAGGTGTGAAGATCTACAGGGATAGATCTAAGAGGCTTCTCGGGCTGTGCCAGAGTACTTACATCGATAAAGTCCTGGAGAGATTTCATTTAGAGAATTCTAAACGAGGATATCTTCCAGTCAGACATGGTCTGAATCTTTCAAAGAGTCAGTGTCCACAAACACAGACTGAGAAAGATGAAATGGACAATACGCCTTATGCTTCGGCTATTGGTTCCATTATGTATGCGATGTTGTGTACTCGCCCAGACGTCGCTTACGGGTTAAGCGTGACCAGTCGTTTTCAAAGTAATCCAGGTTTGGCGCACTGGATTGCAGTCAAGAACATCCTAAAATATCTGCGGAGGACCAAAGATATGTTCTTGATATATGGTGGTCAGGAAGAACTCAGTATAGAGGGATATACTGACGCTTCGTTCCAGTCTGACCAGGATGATTTCCGATCGCAATCAGGCTATGTTTTTAGCTTGAATGGAGGAGCAGTGGTGTGGAAGAGTTTCAAACAGTCAACTGTTGCTGATTCCACAACAGAAGCCGAGTATGTTGCAGCCTCGGAAGCATCCAAGGAGGCAGTGTGGATTCGTAAGTTCGTGAGAGAACTTGGTGTTGTTCCTTCGAGTGCAGATCCTTTGGTTATCTTCTGTGATAACACTGGAGCAATCGCACAAGCAAAGGAACCACGGTCGCACCAGAAGTCCAAGCACATACAGAGACGGTTTCATTTGATCAGGGAGATCATAGATCGTGGCGAGATCAAAATCTGCAAGGTTCATACAGATGACAATCTGGCAGACCCGCTTACCAAGCCTCTGGCGCAGCAGAAGCATGAGAAGCACTGTAATAACATGGGTTTGAGATTTCTCAACCATTAGATTAAGTGCAAGTGGGAGATTGTTGGGGTATGCCCTTAAGGCTAATGTTTGAGGCCATGGGAATGTATCAGTATCATGTAATAAACTGTTATGTTTATAAAGGCATGGTTATTATTCAGTTGTTTACATTGTCTGCTGCAATATATGTTCTTCTGAATAATGTCTCAAAGCTGTTCAGCTAGGCTGACATGCTATAAGTCCTTAGTCGAGATATCTTGGTGAACATGAGACAGCCTTGATATGGTTGAGACTAATATGTGTTCTAATCTTATAGGATGCTTCGAGCATGGAATAAGATGTAGACTCATGGGTACAATGGATGTACTGGACAGACCCTACTAGGATGTTCAATTGTTTGTCACAATGTGAATATTCCTTGAATATGACAAGTGGCACATTTCCTCTGACTTGAGATCGCTTGTGTTTTCTGAATGATGATTGTCATCATTTTGAGGTAGTTCAATATCATTTGAAACATAATGGTTATAGACTATCTTGGATGGTGAGCTTGAATCAGGTTAGGGCACTAGTGATAGACATAGGATTGCCGTCTCCTTGTTTAAGGAGTGTGATGTTCTAAAGGGGCCCCCTGGATGAGATGATTGAGAGAGTGTATGGCCATACCCAGGTGACAGTGTTCATCTGTTCTAATCATGCTCATCATATTGGAGTTACAAGCTTGACAGGCTTGTCCAATAAGAACATCCAGTGGCAAAGGAAATATGTATGCTTTGTGAGTTGATTCACACTTGTGCTGTATTTTGGGTGTAGTCTTGGAAGACTCTTTTCTTTATATCGGGAGACAGTGATGTGTTGCTAGATACCCCTCACTGATCGTGATAATGAGAATTATCGTTACCGACATTTAAAGAAAACCCTCAGGGTCGCACAATTTGATGATATGGCTTACTTAAGTTAGATCGTGTGGACTGAATTGTTTGGGTTCAGTTTAAAGGGATTTAATCTCTGATCGTAAGTGAGATCTGGTCTGATCATGTTTGATTGATTAGGGCATTAGATCGGTAAGCTTTGATCGAGAGATTGGATGCTAGATTGGTCAGATCAGGAGCATCAAAGAGATCGACGGTTAGATCTGGAGCCTTAGGGTTTAATTTGATCTAAGCCTTGTCGCTTGGCTTATTTGGTTTTTGGACTGAACCAACATGAACCGGCTCATGGATGAGCGCATGGTTCAAGGGTGAAGTGAGTTGCGATTGGGGTAAACCCATGACCGCAAGTGGTGAAGTGGTATGCTATTTTTAGATAGCACTTCCCTACGTGACCACGACTCACGATTCACGCCTTTCTCTTCTTGTCGTTTGACGCTCATCTCTCGCTGAAGAGCATCCATCTCTCGGGGTTTTTCCATTCGAGAAAGAGAGAGGTTGACGAAAATAAGGAGGAAGAAAATCGCCAAGCAAAGAAGATCTCCTTCCCTTCCATTCGAGAAGAACACCTTGACGCCTTGCTAGCACAAGGAGCATCAAGGAGTAGGCACATCTTTCATCTTGTGTGCGTATCTTCAGGAGGAGAGCGGCATCACTCTCTGCTTCCAAGGCGCCATCTAGAAATGGCTATGGTATGGTTCTATCTCATCTATGCAATCGGTTTTGTTAATCATATAACATGAAAGATCCTAAGAAGCCCTCTCCGCTGCGTTCTCCCTTAATATGCGCCTCACTTGGGTTTCGCCCCCCCTTATCTGGGGACCTTCACTTAGGTGGCTTTTCCTTTATCATCAGCCCTTGAACCCATGCATGTGCCACTAGGAAACCTAGAAGCCATGTGGATTCGGTTGAGGATAAAGGTCAGCCCCTTTGCTTGACTAGGTTGCACCATCTCCTTATCCAACCATCATCCCTTAAGTGAACCAACTAGGTAACCCTAGAAGTTACTTCAAGGTTAGGTCAAACAAGGGGATGCACCACCTTGGGAGGTGAGGTGTGCCAACCCTAACCCTAGCTGCCACCCCCTTAGATGCGCCCCTAGGTTTAACCCTAGAAGCCACCCTAGGGTTCGGCTAGGTGAGAGTTGCACCACCTTGAGAGATGCGCAAGGGAGAGAGAGAGGAAAACACCATAGAATGTCATCAAAGCTTTCTATTTGATTTACAATGTATAATTGAAAACACAAGATTGAAAGTCGGCACGTAGGCCTCACATTGATACATCACAGGCATGGCAATAGGGCTTGTCTTTGATCATATCAAATGCATAAGGAAAAACACTAAAGACATGCTCTTCTATATCCAATGAAAAACTATAGAACCAGATTTTAGTTTTTCATTAGAAAACATGTTCGTTAAATCTCCGTGATCTTATCAAAAATTCAAATCTTTCATTTTCTCTCAGGACTCTACAAGTGGCCATATATACCTCGATTATCGATGCCACTTGCAATCCCTAACTTGTACAGATTAGGGCAATCACCCAGTCCATGCCCTGAAATCTAGATACAAGTCTCACATCCTGTGTCTATCCCTTGAATATGAGGAGAAATAAATTCTCACAGATAGGGTCTATCCCCATGTGTAGAAACCGAAAATCATGAATTTCATGAAAGTACCCCTTTCATGAGGGGGGGGGGGGCGAAAACCCTAATAGGAGGCGCATATAAACTTTGATAGCGGAAGCAAGGATTTTTAGGGTTTCATAAGATCGCATGTGGTATAGCCATATGATCAACTTAATTTTAACTTAAGATCAAGATGTGATCTTACCATTGCCATGGATGGATGGCGACTTGGAATCAAGAGAACAAAGTTGATCTCCTCCAAAAGTGACGCACACAAGGTGATGCCGCCTACTCTTTGTTGATCCTTGTGCTAGCAAGGTTCTTCAAAGGTCCTTGTCGTATGAAAGGGAAGAGAAGATTTTCTTGCTTGGCGAGATCTCTCCCTTGTCGTCAAGAAGAACTTCCATGAGAGAAGAGGCGACGAGAGGTGAAGAGACGAGAGAGGGCGTTGCTCTCTCGAACGTGTAGTGCGTTGCCTTATTTTGGAAAACCAAAAATAGTAACCGCCTAACGTTCATGCGCTCATGCGTTCATGGGTTTATCCCAACGCATTTTGCTCTCTCCCTTGAACCATGCGCTCACTCAATGAGCTGGTTCAATGTCGGTTTGGTTCAAAGACCAATTAACCCAAGCCATATGGTCTAGATCACAATAAACCCTAAAGGTTCAAGATCTAACCGTTCATCTCTTGATGCTCCTGATCTCACCGATCTAGCATCCAATCTCTCGATCGAAGCTTACCGATCTCAAGCCCTAATCAATCAAACATGATCAGACCAGATCTCACTTACAATCAGAGTTTAAACTCCTTTAAACTGAACCAAAACAATTCAGTCCACACGATCTGACATAAGTGAGCCATATCACCAAATTGTGTGACCCTGAGGGTTTCCTTTAAATGTCGGTAACGATAACTTACGTTGTCACGACCAGTGAGGGGTATCTAGCAACACATCACTATCTCCCGATATAAAGGAAAGAGTCTTCCAAGACTACGCCCAAACCACAGCACAAGTGTGAATCAACCTCACAAGGCATACATGTTTCCTTTGCCACTGGATGTTCTTATTGGACAAGCGTGTCAAGCCTGTAGCTCCAATATGATGAGCATGATTAGATCAAGTGAACATAGTCACCTGGGTATGGCCATACACTTTCTTAATCATCTCATTTAGGGGGGCCCCTTTAGAACATCACACTCCTTAAACAAGGAGACGGCAATCCTATATCCATCACTAGTGTCCTAACCTGACTCATGATCATTATCCAAGACAGTCTATAACCATTATGTTTCAAATGATATTGAACTACCTCAAAACAATGACAATCATCATTTAGAAACACAAGTGATCTCAAGTCAGAGGACATGTGCCACTTGTTGCAAACAAGGATTATTCACATTGTGACAAGCAATTGAATATCCTAGTAGGGTCTGTCCAGTACATCCAATGTACCCATGAGTCTACATCTTATTCCATGCTCGAAGCATCCTATAAGATTAGAACACATATTAGTCTCAATCATATCAAGGCTGTCTCATGTTCACCAAGATATCTCGACTAAGGACATTACAGCATGTCAGCCTAGCTGAACAGCATTGAGACATTATTCAGAAGCACACTTATTGCAGCAGACAATGTAACATACTGAATAACAACCATTGCCTTTATAAACATCACAGTTTATACATGATACTCATAGAATCCTAAGGCCTCAAACATTAGCCTTAAGGGCATACCCCAACAATCTCCCACTTGCACTTAATCTAATGGTTGAGAAATCTCAAACCCATATTATTACAGTGCTTCTCATGCTTCTGCTGCGCCAGAGGCTTAGTAAGCGGGTCAGCCAGATTGTCATCTGTATGAACCTTGCATATTTTGATCTCGCCACGATCAATGATCTCCCGGATCAAGTGAAACTGTCTCTGTATGTGCTTGGACTTCTGGTGCGACCGTGGTTCCTTTGCTTGTGCGATTGCTCCAGTGTTATCACAGAAGATAACCAAAGGATCTGCACTTGAAGGAACAACACCAAGTTCCTGAATGAACTTACGAATCCACACTGCCTCCTTGGATGCTTCCGAGGCTGCAACATACTCGGCTTCTGTTGTGGAATCAGCAACAATGGACTGTTTGAAACTCTTCCCCACCACTGCTCCACCATTCAAGCTAAAAACATAGCCTGATTGCGATCGGAAATCGTCCTGGTCCGACTGGAACGAAGCGTCAGTATATCCTTCAATACTGAGTTCTTCCTGACCACCATATATCAAGAACATATCTTTGGTCCTCCGCAGATATTTTAAAATGTTCTTGACTGCAATCCAGTGTGCCTGACCTGGATTACTTTGGAATCGACTGGTCACGCTTAACCCGTAAGCGACGTCTGGGCGAGTACATAACATCGCATACATAATGGATCCAATAGCCGAAGCATAAGGCGTATTGTCCATTTCCTCTTTCTCAGTCTGTGTTTGCGGACACTGACTCTTTGAAAGATTCAGACCATGTCTGACTGGAAGATATCCTCTTTTAGAATTCTCTAAATGAAATCTCTCCAGGACTTTATCGATGTAAGTACTCTGGCACAGCCCGAGAAGCCTCTTAGATCTATCCCTGTAGATCTTCACACCTAATACATAGGCTGCTTCTCCTAGATCTTTCATCTGGAAACATTTTCCTAACCATGCTTTAACAACATGCAGTTCAGGAATATCGTTTCCAATGATTAAGATATCATCGACGTAGAGGACTAGGAAAGTAATCACGCTCCCACTAAACCTCTTATATACACACGGGTCATCTTCATTCTTGATGAAACCAAACTCAGAGATTGATTCATCAAAACGAATATTCCAGCTTCTAGATGCTTGTTTAAGTCCATAAATGGACTTCTTTAACTTGCATATTTTATGACGATCTGATGGATTAGTGAAACCTTCAGGTTGTGTCATATACACATCCTCATCCAGTTTTCCATTAAGGAAAGCCGTCTTCACATCCATCTGCCAGATCTCATAATCGTAATATGCTGCTATCGCGAAAAGAATCCGAATAGACTTGAACATGGCTACAGGAGAGAAAGTTTCATCATAATCTATCCCGTAGATTTGTTTGAAACCTTTCGCAACTAGCCTGCCTTTATAGGTAACCACGTTACCATCCATGTCAATCTTCTTCTTGAAGATCCATTTACAGCCTATAGGGATTACTCCCGGAGGCGGATCAACCAAATCCCTGACTTGGTTATCTGACATGGAGTCCATCTCGGCTCGCATAGCTTCAAGCCATCTAGCTGAGTCCGGTCCACTGACCGCATCCGCATAAGTAAGGGGTTCATCATTATCAATGATGTAGACTCCATCATAGCGCTCAGGCTGTCGACGGATCCTTCCCGATCTACGCGGTTCCCGTGATATCTGAGCCTCAGGTTGTTCAATAACCTGATCCACTGGCTCATGCACATCCAACTGTGCTTGACTACTTTGTCCTTCCTCTGGATTCTCATCCAGCTTTATTTCTCTCCCACTGGCCTCTTGCAGAAGAAACTCCTTCTCAAGAAAAATGGCCGTCCGAGCAACAAATACCTTGTTCTCTTTGGGATCGTAGAAATAATAACCCTTAGTTTCCTTAGGGTAACCGACAAAGACACATTTCTCAGATCTGCTCTCTAGTTTCCCAGAGGCGAGCTTTTTGACATAAGCCTCGCAGCCCCAGATCCTGATAAATGTCAAGCTCGGCTGTTTCCCATACCACAACTCATATGGAGTCTTTGAAACTGCCTTGGATGGCACTCGGTTTAGTACCTTTGCAGCTGTTTCCAGTGCAAAACCCCAAAAGGAGTAAGGTAGAGTAGCCTGACTCATCATAGAACGAACCATATCAAGTAACGTTCTATTTCGCCTCTCGGACACACCATTCCATTGCGGTGTTCCTGGCGGAGTGAGCTGTGAGATAATCCCACACTCTTTTAGATAGTCAGTAAACGCATGACTCAAGTATTCTCCACCTCGATCAGAACGAAGTGCCTTGATATTTCGGCCTAACTGATTTTGTACTTCATTCTTGAACTCTTTGAACTTGTCAAAAGATTCACTCTTATGTCTCATAAGATAGACATAACCATATCTACTGAAATCATCAGTAAAGGTAATGAAGTACTGATAGCCACCTCTGGCATGTTTACTAAATGACCCACACACATCACTGTGTATAAGGTCAAGTAAACCTGAAGCCCTTTGACCTATATTAGGAAAAGGAGACTTCATCATTTTACCCATTAAACAAGCTTTGCATGTATCAATCTCCTCATAGGAGAATGATCCCAGCAGTCCATGATCATGCAACCGCTTAATGCGCTTCTTGTTAATATGGCCTAAACGACTATGCCATAGCAAGGTGCTGTCATCAGCATACTTGGCTTTCTTATTATCAATGTTTTGTATAGAATATTCCATGTCCAACATGAATAACCCATTGTTAATTGAACCAGTAGCATAAACAATATTATCAAGAGTAAGATAACACTTTGAAATCTTGCATTCAAAGGAAAACCCTTTCCTGACTAGAGCAGGAATAGAGATAATATTTTTGGTAATACTGGGTACAAAGTAACAATTGTTTAATTCTAATACAATGCCAGATGGTAATGAGATGTAATAATCCCCTACAGCAACAGCAGCAACCCGTGCCCCGTTTCCAACGCATAGGTCCACCTCATGCTGCCCCACCTGTCTTCTTCTCTTGAGTTCCTGTACATTTGAACAAATGTGAACTCCACATGCAGTGTCCAACACCCATGAAATAGAAGAAGAGGATATCATGACTTCAGTCACAAATATACCTGAGCCAGAAGCGATGCTTCCCTTCTTGTCTCCTTGGAGCGCTTTACAGTCCTTTTTCCAGTGACCCAGCTGGCCACAGTGGAAACATCTGTTGTCCTTTGACCGCTTCACCTTCTGTTTCAGAGCCTTACTGTAGTTCTTGACAGGGGCTTTGCCCTTCTTCCCCTTCTTCTTGTTCCTGGAAGGAACCATTAAGACAGAGGTTGAAGGCTTTCCCTTCAGAGTCTCCTCAGTAGTCAAGAGCATATTCAGCAGCTCTGCCGGAGTACAGTCGATTTTGTTCATATTAAAGTTAATAATGAACGCATCGAAAGAAGGCGGGAGAGACTGCAGAATAATGTCTACAGCAAGCTCCTGGTTGATGGTATGCCCCAGTTTCTCCAGAGCCTCTTTGTGCCCAATCATCTTGAGCACGTGAGCTCCCACTGGGCTCCCTTCAGCTAGTTTACTCTGAAAGAAAAGCTTTGTCAGATTATAGCGTTCTGTCCTCGCCTGTGCAGCATACAGCATCTTGAAGTTTGCTATAATTTCTATAGCAGACATATCCTCATGCTGACGCTGCAGCGGTGGCGTCATAGACGCTAGCATCAGGCAAGCGACATCAATGCTATCATTGACATGCTTTTCATAGGCATCGCGAACCGCCCTTGCGGCGTTCGCAGCGGGTTGAGGCGGCACAGTCGTCTCGAGGACATACAGTTTCCTCTCTGCCTTAAGAACGATCTTAAGGTGTCCATACCAGTCTGAGAAGTTTGGCCCAGCAAACTTCTCCCTTTCCAGTAGGGATCGCACATTGAAGCTCATGGTGTTCGTTGCTGCAGGAATCTACAACAATGCAAGAACAGCAAGGTCAGTATCAATGTTTAGAATCAATCCAGGACTTAAGAAAGATTCTTTTCTCACTATTTTGTCTGACTAAAAAATCCATTAAACAGTCCGAAAGAGTAACACTCTTTTAGTGAGATGGGATCCAGATTTCATACTTGGTCTCCGCGTCCCGCTCAAGCGAGATAAGATGCACAGAGAATACAAGCACTAATTTCTGGTAGGCAGTCCCTGCCAATCGCCAACCCGTGCGATTCCCCTTCATCTGGGCAATCCAGCAGACTGTGCCAACTGAGTTGGTACAACACAGTCTCTGATCCCACAGATGGCTGCCTCCATGTGCTACCATATGCTCCACATATGTAGCCTACATGGTCAAGCTGACCCGACCTACTCCCTGGACCACCACGTGCTATGCTGAGCAACGAGAAGCGATAAATCCCTTCTCTGTAACACGCAGGTGAAATCCCGCACCGTCTGAAGATAGATGGACGTGCCCACTGAGTGGGTACAACACGGCTCCAACGATAGTCAGAACAGTGAGGTTTCGCGTCAGAAGGCTATCGAGCTTGATATTTTAGCGTTGGATTTTAACGGTCTTTTATCTTCTTTACTATCATGCAAATCCTATGGTGATAGCAGAAGATAAATAAATCATGCATTTCTAATTATTTAGAAAATAAAAGAAAGCATGGATCTTATGTGGTAAAAGCCCATAGAGCCTAAGTAAGACCTTAAATCAACTTAAGTCTTCACTTGAGCTCTTTTGCATCTCATCTGGTCCAACCCAGGGCCCTAGTGCTCAATGCAGCTCAGGTGCGCCCACCAGCTGAATGCTACTCTGCGATGTGTGCTTTTGTGCTCTTGTCTAATTAAAATACATTTTAATCTATCTAGACAAGTTTGACTCGCAGGTCAATTATACAATAAATTAATTAAAAATGTGATTCGCAGATCACAAAAATAATAATTTACCAGGCTCGCAGGCCCCAGCACAGCACACATTAAAAGGGCAACCCACATAAGATTAAATAAACAAGCATCATGGCATCATTCAATCAACATGTGATCCATAGACAAAATAAAATTTTCGAAATCCCATTGGAATCAATTTTACTTGTCTTATGTGCCCTACAACCTTACAACGGTCCATTGATAGGGATCCACTCATCATGTCTAGTTAGATCCATGCCCTTTGCATGCACCAAGTCATAACTGACTCGCGTTGACCTAATGGTCAACCATGCATGTGCCAAGGGCTGAACAACCAACATGAGTTCTGGCAAACGGGTGTGACCCCGGGCCTAACTCATGTGCGTTCACTGGTTGTCTCAACCAGACCTCGCTACACGCCTGTGATGCAGTCGACCTATAGCCACCTCGTGCTTGCGCACAGGTGCCATCTGGTCGACCCATCTAGGCTGTCAGATGGTCTGATCAGACTGGTTGGATCTATTCAAGATGATGCTTTCAACCCTATCAACCCGTCTAAGGGTTTATAGTAGGTGCTTATTAGATCTAATGAAGGGCGCGCAAGTTCTTTTGATTTGAGAAAGCAACGCATGCGCCAACATATGCGCAACAAGAAAACTTGCATGTAAACTTAAGCATGCGCCAATACATGCGCAACATGATAACTTGCATGTAAACTTAAGCATGCGCCAATACATGCGCAACAAGAAAACTTGCATGTAAACTTAAGCATGCGCCAATACATGCGCAACATGATAACTTGCATGTAAACTTAAGCATGCGCCAATACATGCGCAACATGATAACTTGCATGTAAACTATACGCATGATAACAAACCTTAGATCAAAGCTATAAGCACATACAAGGATCACACATAAACAACAAGCAATCATATGAACATACGATACCATCCTCTGATACCAATTGTTGGGTCCCCTTCAAGGGGGAGCGCAAACCCTAATTAGGCACATATATGTGCACATAGCGGAAGCTAGGGCTTCAAGATCGGTTAGCATGACACATGATTAACTTGTAAACGAGGATTGCAAAGAATCAACTCATACCATAGCCATTAGATTGGATGCGGCTTGAAAGCAAGAGGGCAAACAAGCTCTCCTCCAAAGAAGACACACACTAGATGAGAGATAGCCCCTTCTTGTTACTCCTTGTGCTCGCAAGGAACGCCAAGTCTCCTAACCGTGTGAAGGAGACGAGATGAAAGCTTCTTGGTCTTCGAAAGCTCTTCCTCCTTGTGTAAACGATACCTCACCCAAGAGAGAGCATCGAAGCTTAGAGGCGTTGAGTCAACATAGGCGTTTTGGCGTTTCAAGACTTCCATAAAAGGAAAGTCATCAAGACATGAGTTCATGTCTTTCGAACCATTCCAAAACGCCAACTCAATTGAACCATGCGTTCACTTATGTGAACCGGTTCAATTGAATTCGGTCCAATTTCATTTGGTCCAAATGACAAATCGAACCAAGCCAAGCCATGGTCTAAATCTCATATGAACCGTGAAGGTTCAAGATCTAACTGTACATCTCTTGATGCTCTTGATCTCACCGATCTAGCATCCACACTCTCGATCGAAGCTTACCGATCTCAAGCCCTAATCAATCAAACATGATCAGACCAGATCTCACTTACAATCAGAGTTTAAACTCCTTTAAACTGAACCAAAACAATTCAGTCCACACGATCTGACATAAGTGAGCCATATCACCAAATTGTGTGACCCTGAGGGTTTCCTTTAAATGTCGGTAACGATAACTTACGTTGTCACGACCAGTGAGGGGTATCTAGCAACACATCACTGTCTCCCGATATAAAGGAAAGAGTCTTCCAAGACTACGCCCAAACCACAGCACAAGTGTGAATCAACCTCACAAGGCATACATGTTTCCTTTGCCACTGGATGTTCTTATTGGACAAGCGTGTCAAGCCTGTAGCTCCAATATGATGAGCATGATTAGATCAGGTGAACATAGTCACCTGGGTATGGCCATACACTTTCTTAATCATCTCATTTAGGGGGGCCCCTTTAGAACATCACACTCCTTAAACAAGGAGACGGCAATCCTATATCCATCACTAGTGTCCTAACCTGACTCATGATCATTATCCAAGACAGTCTATAACCATTATGTTTCAAATGATATTGAACTACCTCAAAACAATGACAATCATCATTTAGAAACACAAGTGATCTCAAGTCAGAGGACATGTGCCACTTGTTGCAAACAAGGATTATTCACATTGTGACAAGCAATTGAATATCCTAGTAGGGTCTGTCCAGTACATCCAATGTACCCATGAGTCTACATCTTATTCCATGCTCGAAGCATCCTATAAGATTAGAACACATATTAGTCTCAATCATATCAAGGCTATCTCATGTTCACCAAGATATCTCGACTAAGGACATTACAGCATGTCAGCCTAGCTGAACAGCATTGAGACATTATTCAGAAGCACACTTATTGCAGCAGACAATGTAACATACTGAATAACAACCATTGCCTTTATAAACATCACAGTTTATACATGATACTCATAGAATCCTAAGGCCTCAAACATTAGCCTTAAGGGCATACCCCAACACCCAATAGCCGAAGCATAAGGCATATTGTCCATTTCATCTTTCTCAGTCTGTGTTTGTGGACACTGACTCTTTGAAAGATTCAGACCATGTCTGACTGGAAGATATCCTCTTTTAGAATTCTCTAAATGGAATCTCTCCAGGACTTTATCGATGTAAGTACTCTGGCACAGCCCGAGAAGCCTCTTAGATCTATCCCTGTAGATCTTCACACCTAATACATAGGCTGCTTCTCCTAGATCTTTCATCTGGAAACATTTTCTTAACCATGCTTTAACAGCATGCAGTTCAGGAATATCGTTTCCAATGATTAAGATATCATTGACGTAGAGGACTAGGAAAGTAATCACGCTCCCACTAAACCTCTTATATACACACGGGTCATCTTCATTCTTGATGAAACCAAATTCACATATTGATTCATCAAAACGAATATTCTAGCTTCTTGATGCTTGCTTAAGTCCATAAATGGACTTCTTTAACTTGCATATTTTATGACGATCAAATGGATTAGTGAAACCTTCAGGTTGTGTCATATACACATCCTCATCCAGTTTTCCATTAAGGAAAGCGGTCTTCACATCCATTTGCCAGATCTCATAATCGTAATATGCTGCTATCGCAAGAATAATCCGAATAGACTTGAACATAGCTACAGGAGAGAAAGTTTCATCATAATCTATCCCGTAGATTTGTTTGAAACCTTTCGCAACTAGCCTGCCTTTATAGGTAACTACGTTACCATCCATGTCAATCTTCTTCTTGAAGATCCATTTACAGCCTATAAGGATTACTCCCGGAGGCGGATCAACCAAATCCCAGACTTGGTTATCTGACATGGAGTCCATCTCGGCTCGCATAGCTTCAAGCCATCTAGCTGTCTCCGGTCCACTGACCGCATCCGCATAAGTGAGGGGTTCATCATTATCAATGATGTAGACTCCGTCATAGCGCTCAGGCTGTCAACGGATCCTTCCCGATCTTCGCAGTTCCCGTGATATCTGAGCCTCAGGTTGTTCAATAACCTGTTCTACTGGCTCATGCTCATCCAATTGTGCTTGACTACTTTGTCCTTCCTCTGGATTCTCATCCAGCTTTATTTCTCTCCCACTGGCCTCTTGCAGAAGAAACTCCTTCTCAAGAAAAATGGACGTCCGAGCAACAAATACCTTGTTCTCTTTGGGATCATAGAAATAATAACCCTTAGTTTCCTTAGGGTAACCGACAAAGATGCATTTGTCAGATCTGCTTTCCAGTTTCCCAGAGGCGAGCTTTTTGACATAAGCCTCGCAACCCCAGATCTTAATAAATGTCAAGCTAGGCTGTTTCCCATACCATAACTCATATGGAGTCTTTGAAACTGCCTTGGATGGCACTCGGTTTAGTACCTTTACAGCTGTTTCCAGCGCAAATCCCCAAAAGGAGTAAGGTAGAGTAGCCTGACTCATCATAGACCGAACCATATCAAGTAAGGTTTTGTTCCTCCTCTTGGACACACCATTCCACTGCGGTGTTCCTGGCAGAGTGAGCTGTGAGATAATCCCACACTCCTTCAGATAGTCAGTAAACTCTCGACTTAGGTATTCACCACCTCGATCTGAGCGAAGTGCCTTGATATTTCGGCCTAGCTGATTCTGTACTTCATTTTTGAACTCTTTGAACTTGTCAAAAGATTCACTTTTATGTCTCATTAGATAGACATACCCGTATCTACTAAAATCATTAGTAAAGGTAATGAAGTACGAATAGCCACCTCTGGCATGTTTACTAAATGGCCCACACACATCACTGTGTATAAGGTCAAGTAAACCTGAAGCCCTTTGACCTTTGTGAGGAAAAGGAGACTTCGTCATTTTACCCATTAAACAAGCTTTGCATGTATCAATCTCCTCATAGGAGAATGATCCCAGCAGTCCATGATCATGCAACCGCTTAATGCGCTTCTTGTTAATATGGCCTAAACGACTATGCCATAGCAAGGTGCTGTCATCAGCATACTTGGCTTTCTTATTATCAATATTTTGTATAGAACATTCCATGTCCAACATGAATAATCCATTGTTAATTGATCCAGTAGCATAAACAATATTATCTAAAGAAAGAACACACTTTGAAATATTGCATTCAAAGGAAAATCCCTTCCTGACAAGAGCAGGAATGGAGATAATATTTTTAGTAATGCTAGGTACAAAATAACAATTGTTTAGTTCCAATACAAGTCCAGATGGTAATGAGATGTAATATTCTCCTACAACAACAGCAGCAACCCGTGCCCCGTTTCCAACTCGTAGGTCCACCTCATGCTGTCCCACCTGTCTTCTTCTCTTGAGTTCCTGTACATTTGAACAAATGTGAACTCCATATGCAGTGTCCAACACCCATGAAATAGAAGAAGAGGATATCATGACTTCAGTCACGAAAATACCTGAGCCAGAAGCGATGCTTCCCTTCTTGTCTCCTTGGAGCGCTTTACAGTCCTTTTTCCAGTGACCCAGCTGGCCACAATGGAAACATCTGTATTCCTTCGACCGCTTAACCTTCTGTTTCAGAGCCTTGTTGTAATTCTTGACAGGGGCTTTGCCCATCTTCCCCTTCTTCTTGTTCCTTGAAGGAAACATCAAGACAGAGGTTGAAGGCTTTCCCTTTAGAGTCTCCTCTGTAGTCAAGAGCATATTCAGCAACTCTGCCGGAGTACAGTCGATCTTGTTCATATTAAAATTAATAATGAACGGATCGAAAGAGGCCGGGAGGGACTGCAGAATAATGTCTACAGCAAGCTCCTGATTGATGGTATGCCCCAGTTTCTCTAGAGCCTCTTTGTACCCAATAATCTTAAGCACATGAGCTCCCACTGGACTCCCTTCAGCCAGTTTGCTCTGAAAGAAAAGCTTGGTCAAATTATAGCGTTCAGTCCTCGCCTGTGCAGCATACAGCATCTTGAGGTTTGCTATAATTTCTATAGCAGACATATCCTCATGCTGACGCTGCAGCTGTGGCGTCATAGATGCTAGCAACAGGCAAGCGACATCAATGCTATCATTGACATGCTTTTCATAGGCATCCCGAACCGCCCTTGTGGCGTTCGGAGCGGGTTGAGGTGGTATAGCCGTCTCGAGGACATACAGTTTCCTCTCAGCCTTAAGAACAATCTTAAGGTGTCCGTACCAGTCTGAGAAGTTTGGCCCAGCAAACTTCTCCCTTTCCAGTAGGGATCGCACATTGAAGCTCATGGTGTTCATTGCTGCAGGAATCTACAACAATGCAAGAACAGCAAGGTCAGTATCAATGTTTAGAATCAATCCAGGACTTAAGAAAGATTCTTTTCTCACTATTTTATCTGACTGAAAAATCCATTAAACAGTCCGAAAGAGTAACACTCTTTTAGTGAGATGGGATCCAGATTTCATACTTGGTCTCCGCGTCCCGCTCAGGCGAGATAAGATGCACAGAGAGTACAACCACTAATTTCTGGTAGGCAGTCCCTGCCAATCGCCAACCCGTGCGATTCGCCTTCATCTGGGCAATCCAGCCGACTGTGCCAACTGAGTTGGTACAACACAGTCTCTGATCCCACAGATGGCTGCCTCCATATAGCTAACATATGCCCCATATGTAGCCCACATGGTCAAGCTGACCTGACCTACTCCCTGGACCACCACGTGCTATGCTGAGCAACGAGAAGCGATAAATCCCTTTTCTGTAACACGCAGGTGAAATCACACACCGTCTGAAGATAGATGGGCGTGCCCACTGAGTGGGTACAACATGGCCCCAACGATAGTCAGAACAGTGAGGTTTCGCGCCAGAAGGCTTACGTGCTTGATATTTTAGCGTTGGATTTTAACGGTCTTTTATCTTCTTAACTATCATGCATAACCTATGGCGATAGCAGAAGATTAAAATCATGCAATTCTAATTATAAAAACAATAAGTAGAAAGCATGCTGATCTTATATGGTAAAAGCCCATTAACCCTAAGTAAGACCTTAATTTTAACTTAAGTCTTCACTTGAGCTCTCCATGGGTCTTTTGCAGCTCATCTGGCCCAACCCAGGGCCCAAGCGCCCACTGCAGCACAGGTGCGCCCACCAGGTGAATGCGCCTGTCCTAGGGTCGAACCCTAGACCTCCCACCTGGTCAAGCCACTGCTGCATGCGCCTCTGCCAAGTGTGCTCTGTGCTCATGTCTGATTAAAATTACAATTTAATCTATCTAGACATGATTGACACGCAGGTCAATTACACAATAAATTAATTAAAATGTGATACGCAGATCACAATAAAAATAATTTATAATTAATCCAGGCTCGTAGGCCCCAGCACAGCACACATTAAAAGGGCAACCCACATAAGATTAAATAAACAAGCATCATGGCATCCAATCAACATGTGATCCAAACCAGAAAATAAAATTGGTTTTGAAAACCCATTGGCATCAATTTTTATTTTCCTTATGTGCCCTACTACCTTACAACGGTCCATTAATAGGGATCCACTCATCCGACCTAGTCAGATCCACTGCCCTTGCATGCACCAAGTCCTAACTGACTTGAGTTGACCCAGTGGCCAACAATGCATGCAGATGGGCTGAACAACCCTCATGAGTCCAGGCAAGCGGGTGTGACCCCGGGCCTAACTCAAGAGCGTTCACTGGTTGTCTCAACCAGACATCGCTACACGCCTGTCTGCAGTCGACCTATAGCCACCTCGTGCTTGCGCACAGGTGCCATCTGGTCGACCCATCTAGGCTGTCAGATGATCTGATTAGACTGTTTGGATCTTAACTAGGTGATGACTTCAACCCTACTAACCCGTCTAAGGGTTTATAGTAAGCGCTTAGATCTAAGTGAGGCGCGCAAGTGATTAAGTTTTTAAGAAAAACTACAACATTCAACATGCGCCAACATGTAAGCATCAAACATGCGCCAACATAAGTTAACCTCATACATGCGCCAAAATAAACTATATTCAACTAGCATTTTCGCATGAAGAGAAAACTTAGATCAAACATGGATCACAAAACATTAAGCAATCATATGCATCATACCGAAACCATTAGCTCTGATACCAATTGAAAGTACCCCTTTCATGAGGGGGGGGGTGGGGGGCGAAAACCCTAATAGGAGGCGCATATAAACTTTGATAGCGGAAGCAAGGATTTTTAGGGTTTCATAAGATCGCATGTGGTATAGCCATATGATCAACTTAATTTTAACTTAAGATCAAGATGTGATCTTACCATTGCCATGGATGGATGGCGACTTGGAATCAAGAGAACAAAGTTGATCTCCTCCAAAAGTGACGCACACAAGGTGATGCCGCCTACTCTTTGTTGATCCTTGTGCTAGCAAGGTTCTTCAAAGGTCCTTGTCGTATGAAAGGGAAGAGAAGATTTTCTTGCTTGGCGAGATCTCTCCCTTGTCGTCAAGAAGAACTTCCACGAGAGAAGAGGCGACGAGAGGTGAAGAGACGAGAGAGGGCGTTGCTCTCTCGAACGTGTAGTGCATTGCCTTATTTTGGAAAACCAAAAATAGTAACCGCCTAACGTTCATGCGCTCATGCGTTCATGGGTTTATCCCAACGCATTTTGCTCTCTCCCTTGAACCATGCGCTCACTCAATGAGCTGGTTCAATGTCGGTTTGGTTCAAAGACCAATTAACCAAAGCCATATGGTCTAGATCACAATAAACCCTAAAGGTTCAAGATCTAACAGTTCATCTCTTGATGCTCCTGATCTCACCGATCTAGCATCCAATCTCTCGATCGAAGCTTACCGATCTCAAGCCCTAATCAATCAAACATGATCAGACCAGATCTCACTTACAATCAGAGTTTAAATCCCTTTAAACTGAACCCAAACAATTCAGTCCACACGATCTGACTTAAGTAAGCCATATCATCAAATTGTGCGACCTTAAGGGTTTCCTTTAAATATCGGTAACGATAACTTACGTTATCACGACCAGTGAGGGGTATCTAGCAACACATCACTGTCTCCCGATATAAAGGAAAGAGTCTTCCAAGACTACACCCAAACCACAGCACAAGTGTGAATCCACTTCACAAGGCATACATGTTTCCTTTGCCACTGGATGTTCTTATTGGACAAGCGTGTCAAGCCTGTAGCTCCAATATGATGAGCATGATTAGATCAGATGAACATAGTCACCTGGGTATGGCCATACAATTTCTCAATCATCTCATTCAGGGGGGCCCCTTTAGAACATCACACTCCAATCAAGGAGACGGCAATCCTATATCTATCACTAGTGCCCTAACCTGACTCATGATCATTATCCAAGATAGTCTATAACCATTATGTTTCAAATGATATTGAACTACCTCAAAACAATGACAATCATCATTTAGAAACACAAGTGATCTCAAGTCAGAGGACATGTGCCACTTGTTGCAAACAAGGATTATTCACATTGTGACAAGCAATTGAATATCCTAGTAGGGTCTGTCCAGTACATCCAATGTACCCATGAGTCTACATCTTATTCCATGCTCGAAGCATCCTATAAGATTAGAACACATATTAGTCTCAATCATATCAAGGCTGTCTCATGTTCACCAAGATATCTCGACTAAGGACATTACAGCATGTCAGCCAAGCTGAACAGCATTGAGACATTATTCAGAAGCACACTTATTGCAGCAGACAATGTAACAAACTGAATAACAACCATCGCCTTTATAAACATAAGAGTTTATACATGATACTGAAAGAATCCCAAGGCCTCAAACATTAGCCTTAAGGGCATACCCCAACATTTCATAAGAGCGAGAAATAACAAACCTGCTATTTTTCTACATATAAAACATGGCATAAAGATTTTCAAAGAAAATTCTATGACATGCGCATGCTAGAAAAAAACTCATACACCAATGTATCTCGTAAGTTGCCTCTGATACCACTATTGGGAATCCCCGAGCTATAAGAAAATGAAAACAGCAGAAGTGAGCCCGAAACGAGATTCATAATTCAACAAGGACCGACTTACAAAGAATACAAGGGATTGTTGGGGTATGCCCTTAAGGCTAATGTTTGAGGCCTTGGGATTGTAACAGTATCATGTATAAACTCTTATGTTTATAAAGGCAATGGTTGTATTTCAGTTTGTTATATTATCTGCTGCAATACATATACTTCTGAATAATGTCTCAATGTTGTTCAGCTGGGCTGACATGCAGTAAAGTCCTTAGTCGATATATCTTGGCGAACATGAGACAGCCTTGATATGATTGAGACTAATATGTGTTCTAATCTTATAGGATGCTTCGAGCATGGAATAAGATGTAGACTCATGGGTACATTGGATGTACTGGACAGACCCTACTAGGATATTCAATTGCTTGTCACAATGTGAATAATCCTTGATTGCAACAAGTGGCACATTTCCTCTGACTTGAGATCACTTGTGTTTCTAAATGATGATTGTCATTGTTTTGAGGTAGTTCAATATCATTTGAAACATAATGGTTATAGACTATCTTGGATGGTGAGCTTGAGTCAGGTTAGGGCACTAGTGATAGATAAAGGATTGCCGTCTCCTTAATTGGAGTGTGATGTTCTAAAGGGGCCCCCCTCTGTATGAGATGATTGAGAAAGTGTATGGCCATACCCAGGTGACACTGTTCATCTGATCTAATCATGCTCATCATATTGGAGCTACAAGCTTGACACGCTTGTCCAATAAGAACATCCAGTGGCAAAGGAAATTTGCATGCCTTGTGAATTGGATTCACACTTGTGCTGTGGTTTGGGTGTAGTCTTGGAAGACTCTTTCCTTTATATCGAGAGACAGTGATGTGTTGCTAGATACCCCTCACTGATCGTGATAACGTAAGTTATCGTTACCGACATTTGAAGGAAACCCTTAGGGTCGCACAATTTGATGATATGGCTTACTTAAGTCAGATCGTGTGGACTGAATTGTTTGGGTTCAGTTTAAAGGGATTTAGTCTCTGATTGTAAGTGAGATCTAGTCTGATCATGTTTGATTGATTAGGGCTTGAGATCGGTAAGCTTCGATTGAGAGAATAGATGCTAGATCAGTGAGATCAGGAGCATCAAGAGATCAATGGTCAGATCTTAAGCCTTAGGGGTTTATTATAATCTGGACTAATTGCTTGGTTTATTTGGTTATTGAACCAAATCGATTTGAACCAGCTCATTGGATGAGCGTATGGTTCAAGTTGGCATTTGTGATTGGGGTCACTTGAACGTTGAGATGGTTTTGCTATTTTTAGATAGCATGTCACAACGTGACCACATCTCTCTCACGTCGCCCCTCTCTCGCCCTCTTGTCGCCGTTTTGCCTTTGGCTCTTCACACATTCGTGTGAGAAAAAAAGGTGGTAGACGAAAGAAGAAAAAAAATCGCCAAGCAAGGAAAGCTCTCTCTTCCCTTCAAACGATCAAAGACACCTTGGACGATCCTTGCTAGCACAAGGGACGACAAGAAGGAGCAAGCCGTTGATCATCTTGTGTGTGACGATTTGGAGGAGACCTCTTTTGTTCTCTTGCTTCCAAGGCGCCATCTAGAAATGGCCATGGTATGAATCGCATTCTTTCTTGCATTCACAAGTTTTAATGTTGATCATAATACATGCATCGATCCCATGAAACCCTAGTATCCGCTGCCCATGTTTTGTATGCGCCACTTTAGGGTTTCGGCCCCCCTTATTGAAAGGGGACTTTCAATTGGTATCAGAGCAGGTTTTATGCATCGTTTTATGATTGCTTAATGCTTGGTCTTCATGTTTGATGCATACTTGTGCATATGCTTAGATCTAGATGACATGCGAAACTAACATACATCTTAGTATATGTTTTTGTTGGCGCATGTATGTTGGCGCATCTATGTTTTCTTCAAAACTTCTTCTCATGCGCGACTCTCATTAGATCTAAGAGGCGCCTGCTTTAAACCCTTAGACGGGTTATTAGGGTTGAAGTCATCCGCTAGGTTAGATCCAAACAGTCTGATCAGATCATCTGACAGCCTTGATGGGTCGACCAGATAGCATCTGTGCGTAAGCACGAGATGGCTATAGGTCGACTGCAGACAGGCGTGTAGCGATGTCTGATTGAGACGACTAGTGAACACACATGAGTTAGGCCCGGGGTCACACCCGCTTGCTAGAACTCATGAGGGTTGTTCAGCCCTGGCGCATGCATGGTTGACCATTAGGTCGACTCAAGTCAGTTACGACTTGGTGCATGCAAGGGCAATGGATCTGACTAGGTCAGATGAGTGGATCCCTTGTAATGGACCGTTGTAAGGTAGTAGGGCCAATAAGGAAAATTAAAATTGATGCCAATGGGGTTTTCGAAATTTTATTTTCTTATGTTGGATCGC
Source organism: Costus lasius (assembly GCA_027563935.2). Taxonomy (NCBI): domain Eukaryota; kingdom Viridiplantae; phylum Streptophyta; class Magnoliopsida; order Zingiberales; family Costaceae; genus Costus; species Costus lasius. The sequence continues at coordinate 58,402,369 of CM050453.2, forward strand.
ATGATGTTTGTAAGCATATGTTTGTTTATTTAATCTTGTGTGGGCTGCCCATGTTTAATGTGTGCTGTGCTGGGGCCTGCGTGCCTGGAATTTAAATGTAAATAAATATTTTTATTGTGATCTGTGCATCACTTTTCATTTAAATTATAAAGTGTAATTGACCTGCGAGTCAATCTTGTCTAGATACATTAATTTGTAAATTAATCAGACAAGAGCACAGAGCACACTTGGCAGAGGCGCTTGCAGCAGAGGCTTGACCAGGTGGGAGGTCCAGTGTTCGACTCTGGGACCAGGCGCATTTTCCCTGGTAGGCGCACCTGAGCTGCAGATGGCGCTTGGGCCCTGGTTTGGGCCAGATGAGCAGCAAAAGACCCATGAAGAAAAGCAAGTGAAGACTTAAGTTTAATTTAAGGTCTAACTTAGGCTTAATGGGCTTTTACCACATAAGATCAGCATGCTTTCTATTTATTGCTTTTATAATTAGAATTGCATGAGTTTATCTTCTGCTATCACCATAGGAATTGCATGATAGTCAAGAAGATAAAAGACCGTTAAAATCCAACGCTAAAATATCAAGCTCGTAAGCCTTCTGACGCGAAACCTCACTGTTCTGATTATCGTTGGAGCCGTGTTGTACCCACTTAGTGGGCACGTCCATCTATCTTCAGACGGTGCGGGATTACATCTGCGTGTTACAGAGAAGGGATTTATCGCTTCTCGTTGCTCAGCATAGCACGTTGTGGTCCAGGGAGTAGTTCGGGTCAGCTTAACCATGTAGGCTACATATGTGGCGCATATGGTAGCACATGGAGGTAGCCATCTGTGGGATCAGAGACTGTGTTGTACCAACTCAGTTGGCACAGTCAGCTGGATTGCCCAGATGAAGGGGAATCGCACGGGTTGGCGATTGGCTGGGACAGCCTACCAGAGACTAGTGCTTGTACTCTCTGTGCATCTTATCTCGCCTGAGCGGGACGCGGAGACCAAGTATGAAATCTGGATCCCATCTCACTAAAAGAGTTCTACTCTTTCGGGCTGTTTTTGCTGGATTTTTCAGCCAGATAAAATAGTGAGAAAAGAATCTTTCTTAAGTCCTGGATTGATTCTGAACATTGATACTGACCTTGCTGTTCTTGCATTGTTGTAGATTCCTGCAGCAACGAATACCATGAGCTTCAATGTGCGATCCCTACTGGAAAGGGAGAAGTTTGCTGGGCCGAACTTCTCAGACTGGTACGGACACCTTAAGATTGTTCTTAAGGCAGAGAGGAAACTGTATGTCCTCGAGACGGCTATACCGCCTCAGCCCGCTCCGAACGCCGCAAGGGCGGTTCAGGATGCCTATGAAAAGCATGTCAATGATAGCATTGATGTCGCTTGCCTGATGCTAGCGTCTATGACGCCACCGCTGCAGCGTCAGCATGAGGATATGTCTGCTATACAAATTATAGCAAACCTCAAGATGCTGTATGCTGCGCAGGCGAGGACTGAGCGCTATAATTTGACTAAGCTGTTCTTTCAGAGCAAACTGGCTGAAGGGAGCCCAGTGGGAGCTCACGTGCTCAAGATGATTGGGCACAAGGAGGCTCTAGAGAAACTGGGGCATACCATCAATCAGGAGCTTGCTGTAGACATTATTCTGCAGTCTCTCCCGCCCTCTTTCGATGCGTTCATCATTAACTTTAATATGAACAAAATCGATTGTACTCCGGCAGAGCTGCTGAATATGCTCTTGACTACTGAGGAGACTCTGAAGGGAAAGCCTTCAACCTCTGTCTTGATGTTTCCTTCAAGGAACAAGAAGAAGGGGAAGAAGGGCAAGACCCCTGTCAAGAGCTACAGCAAGGCTCTGAAGCAAAAGGTCAAGCGGTCGAAGGAATACAGATGTTTCCACTGTGGCCAGCTGGGTCACTGGAAAAAGGACTGTAAAGCGCTCCAAGGAGACAAGAGGGGAAGCATCGCTTCTGGCTCAGGTATATACGTGACAGAAGTCATGGTTTCATCTTCTTCTATTTCATGGGTGTTGGACACTGCATGTGGAGTTCACATTTGTTCAAATGTACAGGAACTCAAGAGAAGAAGACAGGTGGGACAGCATGAGGTGGACCTACGAGTTGGAAACGGGGCACGGGTTGCTGCTGTTGCTGTAGGAGACTATTGTTGGGGTATGCCCTTAAGGCTAATGTTTGAGGCCTTGGGATTGTATAAGTATCATGTAATAAACTCTTAAGTTTATAAAGGCATGGTTATTATTCAGGTTGTTACCTTGTTTGCTGTAATAAGTGTACTTCTGAATAATGTCTCAAAGCTGTTCAGCTAGGCTGACAGGCTATATGTCCTTAGTCGAGATATCTTGGTGAACATGAGACAGCCTTGATATGATTGAGACTGATATGAGTGCTAATCTTATAGGATGCTTCGAGCATGGAATAAGATGTAGACTCATGGGTACATTGGATGTACTGGACAGACCCTACTCGGATATTCCATTGCTTGTCACAATGTGAATGATCCTTGTAAGCACTAAGTGGCACATGTCCTTTGACTTGAGATCACTTATGTTTCTAAATGATGATTGTCATTGTTTTGAGGTAGTTCAATATCATTTGAAACATAATGATTATAGACTATCTTGGATGGTGAGCTTGAGTCAGGTTAGGGCACTTGTGATAGATAAAGGATTGCCGTCTCCTTGTTTAAGGAGTGTGATGTTCTAAAGGGCCCCCCTATATGAGATGATTGAGGAAGTGTATGGCCATACCCAGATGACTATGTGCATCTGATCTAATCATGCTCATCGTATTGGAGTTACAGGCTTGACATGCTTGTCCAATAAGAACATCCAGTGGCAAAGGAATCATGCATGCCTAGTGAGTTGATTCACACTTATGCTGTGGTTGGGTGGAGTCTTGGAAGACTCTTTCCTTTATATCGGGAGACAGTGATGTGTTGCTAGATACCCCTCGCTGATCGTGATAACGTAAGTTATCGTTACCGACATTTAAAGGAAACCCTTAGGGTCGCACAATTTGATGATATGGCTACTTAAGTCAGATCGTGTGGACTGAATTGTTCGAGTTCAGTTTAAAGGAGATTAAACTCTGATTGTAAGTGAGATCCAGTCTGATCATGTTTGATTGATTAGGGCTTGAGATCGGTAAGCTTAGATCGAGAGTGTGGATGCTAGATCGAAGAGATCAAGAGCATTAAAAGGATGAACGGTCAGATTTTGAACCTTAGGGTTTAATTTGGTCTGAACCGATTATTGGGCTGATTTGGTTTGGTCATTGGACCAATTGAATTGAACCGGCTCACATGTGAGCGCTTGGTTCATTTGAGAGGAGAGCTATGCGTTTGGTTCACTTCATGTGAACGCATAACGCAAGCTTTGATGACTTGCCATTTATGGCATTTCGGTTTGACAATTGTGATGAATGTCTCCACATTCGATCACAAGTTTGGCTAACGCTCCTCTCCATCATCTTGCTCTCGACGACACACACTTTCTTGTGTGGTGAAAGTGACGAGAAGAAAGATCGGCCAAGAGTTCATCATCTCCTTCATGCGATAAGACCCCTTGGAGCTTTTGCTAGCACAAAGTTGAGAAGGGAGTAGTCTTTGTCTTCTTGTGTGCGCACCTTTTTGGAGGAGATCAACCTTGTTTTCTTCTTCCAAGCCGCCTTCCATCCATGGCAATGGTAAGATCATATCATGATCTTAAGTTGGTTTAAGTTGATTATATAGTTCATATGCGATCTTTAGAAGCCCTTTTTCCGCATTGCATGCTAGAGTGCGCATGTATAGGGTTTCCCCCCCCCCCTTCGTAGGGGTTCCTACAACTGGTATCAGAGGTAGGCTCTCCATATGATCTATATGATTGCTAGAAGTGTTTGTGATCCATGCTTCTTGCGCTTACTTGATGCTTTGTTTTCATGATGCATGGTTACATGTACATGTAGATTGCGCTTGTATCATGCTAACATGTAGATTGCGCTTGTATCATGGGCTATGTATGCGCTCCCCCTTGAAGGGGACCCCCTAAAGTTTGCGCTCCCCCTTGAAGGGGACCCCCCTTAGATCTAAGGGTTATCAACTTTGTTTGTATGTTTGCGCATGCTCTAAGTGTTTTACAAAACTTACATCTTGCGCGGTTGATTAGATCTAAGGTGCCACTACATTAAATCCTTAAATGGGTTGATGGGGTTGAAGGCATCATCTAGTATAGATCAAGCTAGTCTGATCAGACCATCTGACAGCCTAGATGGGTCGACCAGATAGCACCTGTGCGCAAGCACGAGGTGGCTATAGGTTGACTGCATCAAAGGCGTGTAGTGAGGTCTGGTTGAGACAATTACTGAACATACTTGAGTTAGGCCCGGGGTCACACCCGCTTGCCAAAACTCATGAGGGTGGTTCAGCCCTTGACGCATGCATGGTTGACCATCAGGTCAACACGGGTCAGTTAGGACTCGGTGCATGCAAGGGCAAAAGATCTAACTAGATGGATGAGTGGATCCCCATCAATGGACCATTGTAAGGTTGTAGGGCTCATAAGGAAATTAAAATTGATGCCATGGGGTTTTTTTCAAAATTTTAATTTCTTGATTGGATCACATGTTGATTGAACCATATGCTTGTTTATTTAGTCTTATGTGGGTTGCCCATTTGTGTGCTGTGCTGGGGCCTGCGTGCCTGGATTTAAAAAATTGTAAATTAATTTGTGATCTGCGAATCACATTGTACTTAATTTATAATATGTTGTTGACCTGCGAGTCAACCTTGTCTAGATAGATCAAATGTACTTTGATTAGACAAGAGCACAAAAGCACACATCCAAGAGGGGCATTCACCTGGTGGTGCACCTGAGGTGCTCTTGGCGCTAGGGCCCTAGGTTGGACCAGATGAGATGCCAAGGAGCTCGAGTGAAGACTTAAGTAAAATTAAGGTCTTACTAGGGTTCATGGGCTTTTACCACATAAGATCATGCTTTCTACTTATTGCTAATAATTAGAATTGCATGTTTAAGTTTATCTTCTACTATAGCCATAGGATATGCCTGATAGTAAGAAGATAAAAGACCGTTAAAATCCAACGCTAACATATCAAGCTCGATAAGCCTTCTGACGCGAAACCTCACCTTTCTGATTATCGTTGGAGCCGTGTTGAACCCACTCAGTGGGCACGTCCATCTATCTTCAGACGGTGCTGGATTTCACCTGCGTGTTACAGAGTTGGGATTTATCCCCTCTCGTTGCTCAGCATGGCACGTGGTGGTCCAGGGAGTAGGTCGGGTCAGCTTGACCATGTAGGCTACATATGTGGCGCATATGGTAGCGCATGGAGGCAGCCATCTCTGGGATCAGAGACTGTGTTGTACCAACTCAGTTGGCACAGTCTGCTGGATTGCCAAGATGAAGGGGAATCGCACGGGTTGGCGATTGGCTGGGACAGCCTACCAGAAATTAGTGCTTGTCATCTCTGTGCATCTTATCTCGCCTGAGCGGGACGCGGAGACCAAGTATGAAATCTGGATCCCATCTCACTAAAAGAGTGTTACTCTTTCGGACTGTTTACTGGATTTTTCAGTCAGACAAAATAGTGAGAAAAGAATCTTTCTTAAGTCCTGGATTGATTCTGAACATTGATACTGACCTTGCTGTTCTTGCTTGTTGTAGATTCCTGCAGCAACGAACACCATGAGCTTCAATGTGCGATCCCTACTGGAAAGGGAGAAGTTTGCTGGGCCGAACTTCTCTGACTGGTTTGGACACCTTAAGATCGTTCTTAAGGCAGAGAGGAAACTATATGTCCTCGAGACGGCGATACCGCCGCAGCCCGCTCCGAACGCCGCAAGGGCGGTTCGGGATGCCTACGAAAAGCACGTCAATGATAGCATTGATGTCGCTTGCCTGATGCTAGCGTCTATGACGCCACCGCTGCAGCGTCAGCATGAGGATATGTCGGCTATAGAAATTATAGCGAACCTCAAGATGCTGTATGCTGCACAGGCGAGGACAGAACGCTATAATCTGACGAAGCTCTTCTTTCAGAGCAAACTGGCTGAGGGGAGCCCAGTGGGAGCTCACGTGCTCAAGATGATTGGACACAAGGAGGCTCTGGAGAAACTGGGGCATACCATCAACCAGGAGCTTGCTGTGGATATTATTCTGCAGTCTCTCCCGCCTTCTTTCGATGCGTTCATCATTAACTTTAATATGAACAAAATCGATTGTACGCCGGCAGAGCTGCTGAATATGCTCTTGACTACTGAGGAAACTCTGAAGGGTAAGCCTTCAACCTCTGTCTTGATGGTTCCTTCTAGGAACAAGAAGAAGGGGAAGAAGGGCAAGGCCCCTGTCAAGAACTACAGTAAGGCCCTGAAACAGAAGGTGAAGCGGTCGAAGGATAACAGGTGTTTCCACTGTGGCCAGCTGGGTCACTGGAAAAAGGACTGTAAAGCGCTCCAAGGAGATAAGAGGGGAAGCATCGCTTCTGGCTCAGGTATATATGTGACTGAGGTCATGTTATCTTCTTCTACTATATCATGGGTGTTGGACACTGCATGTGGAGTTCACATTTGTTCAAATGTGCAGGAACTCAAGAGAAGAAGGCAGGTGGGACAGCATGAGGTAGACCTACGAGTTGGAAACGGGGCACGGGTTGCTGCTGTTGCTGTAGGAGACTATTTCATTACTTTACCATCTGGCATTGTATTAGAATTAAACAATTGTTATTTTGTACCAAGTATCACAAAGAATATTATCTCTATTCCTGCTCTTGTCAGGAAAGGATTTGCCTTTGAATGCAATATTTCAAAGTGTGTTTTATCTCTAGATAATATTGTGTATGCAACTGGTTCAATTAACAATGGGTTATACATGTTGGACATGGAAAATTCTATACAAAACATTGATAATAAGAAAGCCAAGTATGCTGATGATAGCACCTTGTTATGGCATAGTCGTTTAGGCCATATAAACGAGAAGCGCATTAAGCGGTTGCATGATCATGGACTGCTGGGATCTTTCTCCTATGAGGAGATTGATACATGCAAAGCTTGTTTGATGGGTAAAATGACGAAGTCACCTTTTCCTCACAAAGGTCAAAGGACTTCAGGTTTACTGGACCTTATACACAGTGATGTGTGTGGGCCATTTAGTAAACATGCCAGAGGTGGCTATCAGTACTTCATTACCTTTACTGATGATTTCAGTAGGTATGGATATGTCTATTTAATGAGACATAAAAGTGAATCTTTTGACAAGTTCAAAGAGTTCAAAAATGAAGTACAAAATCAGTTAGGCCGAAATATCAAGGCACTTCGTTCTGATCGAGGTGGAGAATACCTGAGTCATACGTTTACTGACTATCTGAAGGAGTGTGGGATTATCTCACAGCTCACTCCGCCAGGAACACCGCAGTGGAATGGTGTGTCCGAGAGGAGAAATAGAACGTTACTTGATATGGTTCGTTCTATGATGAGTCAGGCTACTCTTCCATATTCCTTTTGGGGTTTTGCACTGGAAACAGCTGCAAAGGTACTAAACCGAGTGCCATCCAAGGCAGTTTCAAAGACGCCATATGAGTTATGGTATGGGAAACAGCCTAGCTTGACATTTATCAGGATCTGGGGTTGCGAGGCTTATGTCAAAAAGCTCGCCTCTGGGAAACTAGAGAGCAGATCTGACAAATGCATCTTTGTCGGTTACCCTAAGGAAACGAAGGGTTATTATTTCTACGATCCCAAAGAGAACAAGGTGTTTGTTGCTCGGACGGCCATATTTCTTGAGAAGGAATTTCTTCTGCAAGAGGCCAGTGGGAGAGAAATAAAGCTGGATGAGAATCCAGAGGAAGGACAAAGTAGTCAAGCACAGTTGGATGAGCCTGAGCCGGTAGAACAGGTTACTGAACAACCTGAGGCTCAAATAACACGGGAACCGCGAAGATCGGGAAGGATCCGTCGACAGCCTGAGCGCTATGACGGAGTCTATATCATTGAAAATGATGAACCCCTAACTTATGCGGATGCGGTCAGTGGACCGGAGTCAGCTAGATGGCTTGATGCTATGCGAGCCGAGATGGACTCCATGTCAGATAACCAAGTCTGGGATTTGGTTGATCCGCCTCCGGGAGTAATCCCTATAGGCTGTAAATGGATCTTCAAGAAGAAGATTGACATGGATGGTAACGTGGTCACCTATAAGGGCAGGCTAGTTGCGAAAGGTTTCAAACAAATCTACGGGTTAGATTATGATGAAACTTTCTCACCTGTAGCCATGTTTAAGTCTATTCGGATTCTTTTCGCGATAGCAGCATATTACGATTATGAGATCTGGCAGATGGATGTGAAAACAGCTTTCCTCAATGGAAATCTGGACGAGGATGTGTATATGACACAACCGGAAGGTTTCACTAATCCATCAGATCGTCATAAAATATGCAAGTTAAAGAAGTCCATTTATGGGCTGAAACAAGCATCAAGAAGCTGGAACATTCGTTTTGATGAATCAATCTCTGAGTTTGGTTTCATCAAGAACGAGGATGACCCGTGTGTATATAAGAGGTTTAGTGGGAGCGTAATTACATTCCTAATCCTCTACGTCGATGATATCTTAATCATTGGAAACGATATTCCTGAACTGCATGCTGTTAAGGCATGGTTAGGAAAATGTTTTCAGATGAAAGATTTAGGAGAAGCAGCCTATGTACTAGGTGTGAAGATCTGCAGAGATAGATCTAAGAGGCTTCTCGGGCTGTGCCAGAGTACTTACATCGATAAGGTCCTGGAGAGATTCCATTTAGAGAATTCTAAACGTGGATATCTTCCAGTCAGACATGGTCTGAATCTTTCGAAGAGTCAGTGTCCACAAACACAGACTGAGAAAGATGAAATGGACAATACGCCTTATGCTTCGGCTATTGGGTCCATTATGTATGCGATGTTGTGTACTCGCCCAGACGTCGCTTACGGGTTAAGCGTGACCAGTCGATTCCAAAGTAATCCAGGATTGGCGCACTGGATTGCGGTCAAGAACATTTTAAAATATCTGCGGAGGACCAAAGATATGTTCTTGATATATGGTGGTCAGGAAGAACTCAGTATAGAGGGATATACTGACGCTTCGTTCCAGTCGGACCAGGATGATTTCCGATCGCAGTCAGGCTATATTTTTAGCTTGAATGGTGGAGCAGTGGTGTGGAAGAGTTTCAAACAGTCAACTGTTGCTGATTCCACAACAGAAGCCGAGTATGTTGCAGCCTCGGAAGCATCTAAGGAGGCAGTGTGGATTCGTAAGTTCGTGAGAGAACTTGGTGTCGTTCCTTCGAGTGCTGATCCTTTGGTTATCTTCTGTGATAACACTGGAGCAATTGCACAAGCAAAGGAACCGCGGTCGCACCAGAAGTCCAAGCACATACAGAGACGGTTTCACTTGATCCGGGAGATCATTGATCGTGGCGAGATCAAAATATGCAAGGTTCATACAGATGACAATCTGGCAGACCCACTTACCAAGCCTCTGGCGCAGCAGAAGCATGAGAAGCACTGTAATAATATGGGTTTGAGATTTCTCAACCATTAGATTAAGTGCAAGTGGGAGATTGTTGGGGTATGCCCTTAAGGCTAATGTTTGAGGCCTTGGGATTGTATAAGTATCATGTAATAAACTCTTAAGTTTATAAAGGCATGGTTATTATTCAGGTTGTTACCTTGTCTGCTGTAATAAGTGTACTTCTGAATAATGTCTCAAAGCTGTTCAGCTAGGCTGACAGGCTATATGTCCTTAGTCGAGATATCTTGGTGAACATGAGACAGCCTTGATATGATTGAGACTGATATGAGTGCTAATCTTATAGGATGCTTCGAGCATGGAATAAGATGTAGACTCATGGGTACATTGGATGTACTGGACAGACCCTACTCGGATATTCCATTGCTTGTCACAATGTGAATGATCCTTGTAAGCACTAAGTGGCACATGTCCTTTGACTTGAGATCACTTATGTTTCTAAATGATGATTGTCATTGTTTTGAGGTAGTTCAATATCATTTGAAACATAATGATTATAGACTATCTTGGATGGTGAGCTTGAGTCAGGTTAGGGCACTTGTGATAGATAAAGGATTGCCGTCTCCTTGTTTAAGGAGTGTGATGTTCTAAAGGGCCCCCCTATATGAGATGATTGAGGAAGTGTATGGCCATACCCAGATGACTATGTGCATCTGATCTAATCATGCTCATCGTATTGGAGTTACAGGCTTGACATGCTTGTCCAATAAGAACATCCAGTGGCAAAGGAATCATGCATGCCTAGTGAGTTGATTCACACTTATGCTGTGGTTGGGTGGAGTCTTGGAAGACTCTTTCCTTTATATCGGGAGACAGTGATGTGTTGCTAGATACCCCTCGCTGATCGTGATAACGTAAGTTATCGTTACCGACATTTAAAGGAAACCCTTAGGGTCGCACAATTTGATGATATGGCTACTTAAGTCAGATCGTGTGGACTGAATTGTTCGAGTTCAGTTTAAAGGAGATTAAACTCTGATTGTAAGTGAGATCCAGTCTGATCATGTTTGATTGATTAGGGCTTGAGATCGGTAAGCTTAGATCGAGAGTGTGGATGCTAGATCGAAGAGATCAAGAGCATTAAAAGGATGAACGGTCAGATTTTGAACCTTAGGGTTTAATTTGGTCTGAACCGATTATTGGGCTGATTTGGTTTGGTCATTGGACCAATTGAATTGAACCGGCTCACATGTGAGCGCTTGGTTCATTTGAGAGGAGAGCTATGCGTTTGGTTCACTTCATGTGAACGCATAACGCAAGCTTTGATGACTTGCCATTTATGGCATTTCGGTTTGACAATTGTGATGAATGTCTCCACATTCGATCACAAGTTTGGCTAACGCTCCTCTCCATCATCTTGCTCTCGACGACACACACTTTCTTGTGTGGTGAAAGTGACGAGAAGAAAGATTGGCCAAGAGTTCATCATCTCCTTCATGCGATAAGACCCCTTGGAGCTTTTGCTAGCACAAAGTTGAGAAGGGAGTAGTCTTTGTCTTCTTGTGTGCGCACCTTTTTGGAGGAGATCAACCTTGTTTTCTTCTTCCAAGCCGCCTTCCATCCATGGCAATGGTAAGATCATATCATGATCTTAAGTTGGTTTAAGTTGATTATATAGTTCATATGCGATCTTTAGAAGCCCTTTTTCCGCATTGCATGCTAGAGTGCGCATGTATAGGGTTTCCCCCCCCCCCCTTCGTAGGGGTTCCTACAACTATTTCATCTCTTTACCATCTGGACTTGTATTGGAACTAGACAATTGTTACTTTGTTCCCAGCATTACTAAAAATATTATCTCCATTCCTGCTCTTGTCAGGAAGGGGTTTTCCTTTGAATGCAATATTTCAAAGTGTGTTCTTTCTTTAGATAATATTGTTTATGCTACTGGTTCAATTAACAATGGGTTATTCATGTTGGACATGGAATGTTCTATACACAATATTGATAATAAGAAAGCCAAATATGCTGATGACAGCACCTTGCTATGGCATAGTCGTTTAGGTCATATTAACAAGAAACGCATTAAGCGGTTGCATGATTATGGACTGCTGGGATCATTCTCCTATGAGGAGATTGATACATGCAAAGCTTGTTTGATGGGCAAAATGACGAAGTCGCCTTTTCCTCATAAAGGTCAAAGGACTTCAGGTTTACTTGACCTTATACACAGTGATGTGTGTGGGCCTTTTAGTAAACATGCCAGAGGTGGCTATCAGTACTTCATTACCTTCACTGATGATTTCAGTAGATATGGGTATGTCTATCTTATGAGACATAAAAGTGAATCTTTTGACAAGTTCAAAGAGTTCAAGAATGAAGTACAGAATCAGCTTGGCCGAAATATCAAGGCACTTCGTTCTGATCGAGGTGGAGAATACCTAAGTCGAGAGTTTACTGACTATCTGAAGGAGTGTGGGATTATCTCACAGCTCACTCCGCCAGGAACACCGCAATGGAATGGTGTGTCCGAGAGGAGAAATAGAACGTTACTTGATATGGTTCGTTCTATGATGAGGCAGGCTACTCTACCTTACTCCTTTTGGGGATTTGCACTGGAGACAGCTGCAAAGGTACTAAACCGAGTGCCATCCAAGGCAGTTTCAAAGACCCCATATGAATTATGGTATGGGAAATAGCCTAGCTTGACATTTATCAGGATCTGGGGCTGCGAGGCTTATGTCAAAAAGCTCGCCTCTGGAAAACTAGAGAGCAGATCTGAGAAATGTATCTTTGTCGGTTACCCTAAGGAAACTAAGGGTTATTATTTCTACGATCCCAAAGAGAACAAGGTGTTTGTTGCTCGGACGGCCATATTTCTTGAGAAGGAGTTTCTTTTGCAAGAGGCCAGTGGGAGAGAAATAAAGCTGGATGAGAATCCAGAGGAAGGACAAAGTGGTCAAGCACAGTTGGATGAGCCTGAGCCGGTAGAACAGGTTACTGAACAACCTGAGGCTCAGATATCACGGGAACCGCGAAGATTGGGAAGGATCCGTCGACAGCCTGAGCGCTATGACGGAGTCTACATCATTGATAATGATGAACCCCTCACTTATGCGGATGCGGTCAGTGGACCGGATTCAGCGAGATGGCTTGAAGCTATGCGCGCCGAGATGGACTCCATGTCAGATAACCAAGTCTGGGATTTGGTTGATCCGCCTCCGGGAGTTATCCCTATAGGCTGTAAATGGATCTTCAAGAAGAAGATTGACATGGATGGTAACGTGGTTACCTATAAAGGCAGGCTAGTTGCGAAAGGTTTCAAACAAATCTACGGGATAGATTATGATGAAACTTTCTCACCTGTAGCTATGTTTAAGTCTATTCAGATTCTTTTCGCGATAGCAGCATATTATGATTATGAGATCTGGCAAATGGATGTGAAGACAGCTTTCCTTAATGGAAATCTGGATGAGGATGTGTATATGACACAACCAGAAGGTTTCACTAATCCATCAGATCGTCATAAAATATGCAAGTTAAAGAAGTCTATTTATGGACTTAAACAAGCATCGAGAAGCTGGAATATTCGTTTTGATGAATCAATCTCTGAATTTGGTTTCATCAAGAACGAGGATGACCCGTGTGTATATAAGAGGTTTAGTGGGAGCGTGATTACTTTCCTAGTCCTCTACGTCGATGATATCTTGATCATTGGAAACGATATTCCTGAAATGCATGCGGTTAAAGCATGGTTAAGAAAATGTTTCCAGATGAAAGATTTAGGAGAAGCAGCCTATGTATTAGGTGTGAAGATCTACAGGGATAGATCTAAGAGGCTTCTCGGACTGTGCCAGAGTACATACATCGATAAAGTCCTGGAGAGATTTCATTTAGAGAATTCTAAAAGAGGATATCTTCCAGTCAGACATGGTCTGAATCTTTCGAAGAGTCAGTGTCCACAAACACAGACTGAGAAAGATGAAATGGACAATACGCCTTATGCTTCGGCTATTGGATCCATTATGTATGCGATGTTGTGTACTCGCCCAGACGTCGCTTACGGGTTAAGCGTGACCAGTCGGTTCCAAAGTAATCCAGGTATGGCGCACTGGATTGCAGTCAAGAACATTTTAAAATATCTTCGGAGGACCAAAGATATGTTCTTGGTGTATGGTGGTCAGGAAGAACTCAGTATAGAAGGATATACTGACGCTTCGTTCCAGTCTGACCAGGATGATTTCCGATCGCAATCAGGCTATGTTTTTAGCTTGAATGGAGGAGCAGTGGTGTGGAAAAGTTTCAAACAGTCAATCGTTGCTGATTCCACAACAGAAGCCGAGTATGTTGCAGCCTCGGAAGCATCCAAGGAGGCAGTGTGGATTCGTAAGTTCGTTCAAGAACTTGGTGTTGTTCCTTCGAGTGCAGATCCTTTGGTTATCTTCTGTGATAACACTGGAGCAATTGCACAAGCAAAGGAACCACGGTCGCACCAGAAGTCCAAGCACATACAGAGACAGTTTCACTTGATCAGGGAGATCATAGATCGTGGCGAGATCAAAGTCTGCAAGGTTCATACAGATGACAATCTAGCAGACCCACTTACCAAGCCTCTGGCGCAGCAGAAGCATGAGAAGCACTGTAATAATATGGGTTTGAGATTTCTCAACCAGTAGATTAAGTGCAAGTGGGAGATTGTTGGGGTATGCCCTTAAGGCTAATGTTTGAGGCCTTGGGATTGTAACAGTATCATGTATAAACTCTTATGTTTATAAAGGCAATGGTTGTTATTCAGTTTGTTATATTATCTGCTGCAATACATATACTTCTGAATAATGTCTCAATGCTGTTCAGCTGGGCTGACATGCAGTAAAGTCCTTAGTCGATATATGTTGGCGAACATGAGACAGCCTTGATATGATTGAGACTAATATGTGTTCTAATCTTATAGGATGCTTCGAGCATGGAATAAGATGTAGACTCATGGGTACATTGGATGTACTGGACAGACCCTACTAGGATATTCAATTGCTTGTCACAATGTGAATAATCCTTGATTGCAACAAGTGGCACATTTCCTCTGACTTGAGATCACTTGTGTTTCTAAATGATGATTGTCATTGTTTTGAGGTAGTTCAATATCATTTGAAACATAATGGTTATAGACTATCTTGGATGGTGAGCGTGAGTCAGGTTAGGGCACTAGTGATAGATAAAGGATTGCCGTCTCCTTAATTGGAGTGTGATGTTCTAAAGGGGCCCCCCTCTGTATGAGATGATTGAGAAAGTGTATGGCCATACCCAGGTGACAGTGTTCATCTGATCTAATCATGCTCATCATATTGGAGCTACAAGCTTGACACGCTTGTCCAATAAGAACATCCAGTGGCAAAGGAAATTTGCATGCCTTGTGAATTGGATTCACACTTGTGCTGTGGTTTGGGTGTAGTCTTGGAAGACTCTTTCCTTTATATCGGGAGACAGTGATGTGTTGCTAGATACCCCTCACTGATCGTGATAACGTAAGTTATCGTTACCGACATTTAAAGGAAACCCTTAGGGTCGCACAATTTGATGATATGGCTTACTTAAGTCAGATCGTGTGGACTGAATTGTTTGGGTTCAGTTTAAAGGGATTTAGTCTCTGATTGTAAGTGAGATCTAGTCTGATCATGTTTGATTGATTAGGGCTTGAGATCGGTAAGCTTCGATTGAGAGAATAGATGCTAGATCAGTGAGATCAGGAGCATCAAGAGATCAATGGTCAGATCTTAAGCCTTAGGGGTTTATTATAATCTGGACTAATTGCTTGGTTTATTTGGTTATTGAACCAAATCGATTTGAACCAGCTCATTGGATGAGCGTATGGTTCAAGTTGGCATTTGCGATTGGGGTCACTTGAACGTTGAGATGGTTTTGCTATTTTTAGATAGCATGTCACAACGTGATCACATCTCTCTCACGTCGCCCCTCTCTCGCCCTCTTGTCGCCATTTTGCCTTTGGCTCTTCACACATTCGTGTGAGAAAAAAAAGGTGGTAGATGAAAGAAGAAAAAAAATCGCCAAGCAAGGAAAGCTCTCTCTTCCCTTCAAACGATCAAAGACACCTTGGACGATCCTTGCTAGCACAAGGGACGACAAGAAGGAGCAAGCCGTTGATCATCTTGTGTGTGACGATTTGGAGGAGACCTCTTTTGTTCTCTTGCTTCCAAGGCGCCATCTAGAAATGGCCATGGTATGAATCGCATTCTTTCTTGCATTCACAAGTTTTAATGTTGATCATAATACATGCATCGATCCCATGAAACCCTAGTATCCGCTGCCCATGTTTTGTATGCGCCACTTTAGGGTTTCGGGCCCCCTTATTGAAAGGGGACTTTCAGGGATGTGATAGGGGTAGTACCTTATCAAGCATCTTTTAGAAGCGGCCGATGATGAAGACGTGCAAGGGCCCGTCCTCTACAATCACGCACACATGGACTCCTAGAATCCTCTCCAATCTCCGTGCTGGGTGCTAGCCCCAAAAGATGAGATGCACGCCTCTAGCCTTCTCAACTTGCACCACTGCCAAGGAGAATAAGGGATGTTGGCGACAAGGAGTGGGTAGCACTGCCACTTATCCCAACCTTTGATGCTGAAAAACTTTTATTGTCGTCACCTCCCAGACCCTCATGCCAAGGAGCAGAGGGGAGGCGACAACTAGAGACAAGGGAAGAGTTTGGTACAAAAAAATCTCCTAGGTGGGCCTCTCTATTTATAATTGCAGAGCCAGACGCACACTGGAGATACTTCCCATGTGGGATAAAGAGCATAGGCGCCTACTCACAATTACGCATCATGGGTTCGAATCCCCGCATACGCAATTAATTGTAAATGCGCCCAAGCATAGGTGCCTACTCACAATTAAGCGTCATGAGTTCGAATCCCCGCAGACATAATTAATTGTAAATTGCGCCCAAGCATAGGCGCCTACTCACAATTAAGCGTCATGCGTTCGAATCCCCGTAGAAGCAATTAATTGTAAATTGTGCCCAGGCTTATTAATTAGCCAAGAGAAGAATTCTCCTACCAACTAATAAAATATCATCTCCACTATAAAAGTCTCAATGCATCAGTTCCCCAAAAAGATTCGAATCACACAATGATTCGATTAGAGGCTAAACGATCAGTATGAGAACCCGAGTGTCTAGGTGTGCGACCTAGTAGATTCTTCAGACGTTGGCAGTGATGACTAAATCATCACAAGCAACGAGTGGCACCTAGCAGTACATCATTGCTACCTAAGTCATCAGAATGGTGTCATCATCGACATCCCCTAAAACTGCGACAAAGTACAAGTGCAGACTTTTCCTTTTGCCAACTGATGTCCAGATTGGGCAAGTGTGTCATACTTGTTAATCCCAATAATATGGCATGACTAAATCAGGTTCTCACCTGGGTATGGCCATACACTTTCAGTCATCCATATAGGGCACCATGGACAATCAAGCTTCCCCGTAAGGAAGGGGCAAATCCTCTATTGGCATATTGAATCTCTCATACGGCTTATGACATACCCAATGACAACCGTTATGACTTCCCTTTTACGGCGAACTGTTAGGTTGCATCAAAATACATCAATCACTATATAGAGATACCAATGTCCTCAAGTCTAGGACAACTGCAACTCTGTCACTGTGATATTCATCTTGTGACACGGAGATGAATCATCACGGTGGGTCGATCCAGTATATCTCCCTTGATGTACCCATATCCCTGCGTTAGCAACCCGTGCTCAACCAACGCATATACTGGTCTCAAGTGAATCATAGCTGTCCCATATCTACTATGATTCTCGACTAGGGATAAACATAGAGACTAGATAAAATCTACCTCTTAGGGACATTGTATATGCAAATGTACATATGCGCAGATGTACAAACTTACATGACAACGACAATGCCAGGATAACTCATCTATCAACTAGATGTGATACACATATCCCAATGGACCATCCTGAGGTCCTAGGGCATAAACACTAACATTCTTACCTAGGTATGGCCATGCACTTTCAGTCATAGAACCATAGAGGAGCTCCATGGATATCAAGCTTCCCTTAGGAAGGGGCAAATCCTCTATCTATCCATTGACCTTCTCATATGGGTCGTGACATGCTCAATGACAACCGTTATGACCTCCCAACTACGGCGAGGTGTTAGGTTGTATCAAAGCATGTCTCTAACCATATAGAATGGTCAATGACCTCAAGTCAAGGGATCAATGCATCTCCTGTCACTTGTGAGGATAACTTATGACACCAAGTCATTGCCTCACAGTGGGTCTATCCAGTATATCCACCACTGATATACTCATATGTCTGTGTTAGTACCTTGTGCCTAACCAGCCCATTTACCAGTCTCACAAGTACCAGAGTTGTCCCATATCCACTCAGGTACATCGATTGGGGACAGTCATTTGAGCACAGATCCAATATGTCTCCAGGGACATTATCATGTGAGTACATAATTGCAGATGTCAACAAACACAGATAATGACAATGCCAAAAAGATATATAATATTAGAGTTAAGTAGTACAAAGATTGACCAAAACTAGGTCCTAGGGCATATACACCAACACTACTTTCCCTGTTATTGTTGATGCTCAATTAGATGAAAGGGAGATTGATTTGCTCTTGAAGGAGTTGAGGATTCATAGAAATGTAATTAGGTATACCATTGATGATTTAAAGAGAATTAACCCTTCTTTTTGTATGCACTGGATTCATATAGAGGAGGAGCACAAACCACATATAGATTCCAAAGGAGACTCAACCCATCTATGAAGGAAGTTGTAAAGAAGGAAGTTTTGAAATTGCTTGATGCAGGTATTATCTATCCTATCTCTAATAGTAAATGGGTAAGTCCTGTGCATTGTATTCCCAAAAAAGGAGGTGTCGCAGTTATGAAAAACAAAAATAATGAGTTGATTCCTGTTAGAATCGTAACTAGTTGGCACATTTGTATAGATTTGAGGAAATTGAATGCAACCACTAGGAAAGACCACTTCTCCTTAACTTTTATTGATCAGATGGTTGAGAGACTTGCAAATCATTCTTATTTTTGCTTCTTAGATGGATATTCTGGTTTTTTTCCAAATTCCTATACATCCTGGTGATCAAGACAAGACCACCTTTACTTGCCCATATGGTAATTTTGCATATAGAAGGATGCCTTTTGGTTTGTGTAATGCACTTGCTACTTTTCAGATGTGTATGATGGCCATATTTTCTGAGTTCATTTAAGATTTTATGGATGTTTTCATATGATTTTTCTATATATGGTTTCTCTTTTGATGATTGTTTGGCTAATTTATCTTGAGTCTTGCAGAGGTGCGAAGAAACTAATCTTGTCCTTAACTAGGAGAATTGTCATTTCATGGTTAGACAAGGAATAGTTTTGGGCCACCTTATTTCAGAAAGGGGGATAGAATTTGACAAACCAAAAGTTGAAGTGATTGAGAAGCTAGCACTGCCTACTACGGTTAAAGAGATCAGAAGCTTCTTGGGACATGCAAGATTTTACCGTCGCTTTATCAAGGATTTCTCTAAACTTGCTAAACCACTCACTGCTTTACTTTGTAAAGATGCTAAATTCTGTTTTGATGAGAATTGTTTGCTTGCTTTTTAGGAACTGAAGAAAGCCTTAACATCAGCACCTATCATGCAGCCACCTGATTGGGAACTGCTTTTTGAGCTTATGTCCGATGCTAGTGATTTTGTTGTAGGAGCAATTCTAGGTCAAAGGAAGGAAAAGAAGCCTTATGCAATTTATTATGCTAGTAAAGCTTTGGATGAGACACAAAGGAATTACACCACAACTGAGAAGGAACTTTTAGCTATTGTTTTTTCTTTTTTAAATTTAGATCTTATTTGATAAATGCAAAAGTTGTGGTGTACACTGATCATGTAGCGGTTAAGTATTTGATGCAAAAGAAAGATGGTAAACCGCGTCTACTTAGATGGATTTTGCTTCTACAAGAGTTTGATTTGGAAATCAAGGACAAGAAAGGAACTGAAAATTTTGTTGCAGATCATCTTTCGAGGATAATTGTAGAAGATGATAAAGGTCATACAATCAATGATTCCTTTCCTGAGGAACAACTCTTGAAGATTGAATAGATCAAGGCTCCGTGGTATGCATATATAGTAAATTAACTTGTTGCTAATATTTTTCCTCTTTATTTGAGTTATCAAGGCAAGAAGAGATTCTTAGCTAATGTCAAGCATTATTTTTGTGATGAGCCTTATGTTTTTATAAGATGTGCAGATGGCATATTTAGAAGATGTATCCACGAAGAAGAAATCAAGGATATACTATTACAGTGTCATGGATCATCTTACGGAGGGCATGCTAGTACTAAAAAAACTATTTTTAAAGTGTTACAATCTAGATTTTATTGGCCCTCTCTATTTAAGGATGCTAGAGATTTTGTACTTTCTTGTGACAGTTGCCAAAAGACGGGGAACATCAACAAGAGAAATGAGATGTCATTATCCACAATACTTGAAATTGAAATATTTGTTGTTTGGGGGATTGATTTTATGGGACCGTTTTTGTTGGGGTATGCCCTTAAGACTAATGTTTGAGGTCTTGGGATTGTAACAGTATCATGTAATAAACTGTTATGTTTATAAAGGCATGGTTGTTATTCAGTAAGCTACATTGTCTGCTGCAATATATGTTCTTCTGAATAATGTCTCAAAGCTGTTCAGCTAGGCTGACATGCAGTTATGTCCTTAGTCGAGATATCTTGGTGAACATGAGACAGCCTTGATATGGTTAAGACTAATATGTGTTCTAATCTTATAGGATGCTTCGAGCATGGAATAAGATGTAGACTCATGGGTACATTGGATGTACTGGACAGACCCTACTTGGATATTCAATTGCTTGTCACAATGTGAATAATCCTTGAATGCGACAAGTGGCACATTTCCTCTGACTTGAGATCACTTGTGTTTTCTAAATGATGATTGTCATTATTTTGAGATAGTTCAATATCATTTGAAATATAATGATTATAGACTATCTTGGATGGTGAGCTTGAGTCAGGTTAGGGCACTAGTGATAGACATAGGATTGCCGTCTCCTTAATTGGAGTGTGATGTTCTAAAGGGGCCCCCTGGATGAGATGATTGAGAAAGTGTATGGCCATACCCAGATGACTATGTTCATCTGATCTAATCATGCTCATCATATTGGAGTTACAAGCTTGACTTGCTTGTCCAATAAGAACATCCAGTGGTAAAGGAAATTTGTATGCTTTGTGAATTGATTCACACTTGTGCTGTTTTTGGGTGTAGTCTTGGAAGACTCTTTCCTTTATATCGGGAGACAGTGATGTGTTGCTAGATACCCCTCACTGATCGTGATAACGTAAGTTATCGTTACCGACATTTAAAGGAAACCCTTAGGGTCGCACAATTTGATGATATGGCTTTCTTGAGTCAGATCGTGTGGACTGAATTATTCGGGTTCAGTTTAAAGGGATTTAATCTCTGATTGTAAGTGAGATCTGGTCTGATCATGTTTGATTGATTAGGGCTTGAGATCGGTAAGCTTCGATTGAGAGAATGAATGCTAGATCAGTCAGATCAGGAGCATTGAGAGATTGACGGTCAGATCAAGAGCCTTAGGGTTTATTTTGATTTGGACTTATTTCTTGGTTTATTTGGTTAGTGGACCAAATCGGTTTGAACCAGCTCATGGATGAGCGCATGGTTCAAAGGTGATGTGGCATTTACGATTGGGGTAAACCCAAGATCGCATGTGGAGAAGTGGGATGCTATTTTTGGATAGCACTTCTCAAACGTGGCCATGATCTCACGTCGCCCCTCTCTTGCCTCTTCACGCCTTTGACGCCTCCTTGGGTTGTATTCGAGTGGCATTCTGGTGTAGAGGAAGTCTAAGGCGACAAGAGAGAAAAACGCCAAGAAGAAAAGCTCTCCTTTCCCTTTGCATTCGATCAAGACGCCTTGGACGATCCTTGCTAGCACAAGGGACGACAAGAAGAAGCACATCTTCATCTTGTGTGTGACGATTTGGAGGAGATCTTCGTTGTTCTCTTACTTCCAAGGCGCCATCTTGAAATGGCCATGGTATGAATCGAATCACTTCTTTACAATCGGTTTTGTTAAGTTGATCATATAATGCATGCTCATTGATCCTATGAAACCCTTTATCCACTGCCCCCTTTCCTTTTTGCGCCACCATAGGGTTTTCGCCCCCTTTGGGGAACCATCAATTGGTATCAGAGCAGGTTAACGCATGTTTTTGTATGATTGCTTAAGCCATTTTGTGATCCATGCTTGCGAAAATGCTTAGATCTTCAATACATGCATAAATTCATGTTTAGTTGTCATAAGCGAAACTTGTATTTGTTTTTCTTGCGCATGTATGTTGGCGCTTGATGTAGTTTTTCTCAAACAAATATCACTTGCGCGACTCATTGTAGATCTAAGATGCGCCTGCATTAAACCCTTAGACGGGTTATTAGGGTTGAAGTTATCCCCTAGGTTAGATCCAGACAGTCTGATCAGACCATCTGACAGCCTAGATGGGTCGACCAGATAGCACCTTGGCGCATGCTAAAGGTGGCTATAGGTCGACTGCATCACAGGCGTGTAGCGATGTCTGATTGAGACAACCTGTGAACGCACATGAGTTAGGCCCGGGCTCACACCCGCTTGCCAGACCTCATTGTGGTTGTTCAGCCCTTGGCGCATGCATAGTTGACCCTTTTGGTCGACTCAAGTCAGTTAGGACTTGGTGCATGTAAGGGCAGTGGATCTGACTAGGTTGGATGAGTGGATCCCTAGTAATGGACCGTTGTAAGGTTGTAGGGCATATAAGCAAAATAAAATTGATGCCCATGGGGTTTTTCGAAAAATTTATTTTAATGAATGGATCACATGATGATTGATGCCATGTGTTTGTCTATTTATTCTTATGTGGGCTGCCCATGTTAAATCTGTGCTGTGCTGGGGCCTGCGTGCCTGTATTAATATGTAAATTAATTATTGTGATCTGCGCATCACATTGCTTTTAATTTATAAAATGTAATTGACCTGCGTGTCAATCGTGTCCAGATAGTTAAATTTGTAATTTAATTAGACAAGAGCACAAAGCACACTTGGCAGAGGCGCATGCAGCAGAGGCTTGACCAGGTGGGAGGTCTAGGGTTCGACCCTAGGACCTGGCGCATTTTCCCTGGTAGGCGCACCAGAGCTGCAGATGGCGCTTGGGCCCAGGTTTGGGCCAAATGAGCAGCGAAAGCCCCATGAAGAAAAGCAAGTGAAGACTTAAGTTTCTTAAGGTCTTACTTAGGCTATGGGCTTTTACCACATAAGTGTTGGGGTATGCCCTTAAGGCTAATGTTTGAGGCCTATGGGAATGTATCTGTATCATGTAATAAACTGTTATGTTTATAAAGGCATGGTTGTTATTCAGTTAGCTACATTGTCTGCTGCAATATATGTTCTTCTGAATAATGTCTCAAAGCTGTTCAGCTGGGCTGACAAGCTATTATGTCCTTAGTCGATGTATCTTGGTGAACATGAGACAGCCTCGATATGGTTAAGACTAATATGTGTTCTAATCTTATAGGATGCTTCGAGCATGGAATAAGATGTAGACTCATGGGTGCATGGGATGTACTGGACAGACCCTACTAGGATGTTCAGTTGTTTGTCACAACGTGAATATTCCTTGTATAAGACAAGTGGCACATTTCCTCTGACTTGAGATCACTTGTGTTTCCTAAATGATGATTGTCATTATTTTGAGTTAGTTCAATATCATTTGAAACATAATGATTATAGACTATCTTGGATGGTGAGCTTGAGTCAGGTTAGGGCACTAGTGATAGACACAGGATTGCCGTCTCCTTGTTTAAGGAGTGTGATGTTCTAAAGGGGCCCCCTGGATGAGATGATTGAGAGAGTGTATGGCCATACCCAGGTGACAGTGTTCATCTGATCTAATCATGCTCATCATATTGGAGTTACGAGCTTGACAGGCTTGTCCAATAAGAACATCCAGTGGCAAAGGAAATATGTATGCTTTGTGAAGTCGATTCACACTTGTGCTGTTTTTGGGTGTAGTCTTGGAAGACTCTTTCCTTTATATCGGGAGACAGTGATGTGTTGCTAGATACCCCTCACTGATCGTGATAATGAGAGTTATCGTTACCGACATTTAAAGGAAACCCTCAGGGTCGCACAATTTGATGATATGGCTTACTTAAGTCAGATCGTGTGGACTGAATTGTTCGGGTTCAGTTTAAAGGGATTTAAGCTCTGATTGTGAGTGAGATCTGGTCTGATCATGTTTGATTGATTAGGGCTAGGGATCGGTAAGCTTCGATCGGGAGATTGGATGCTAGATCATTGAGATCAGGAGCATCAAAAGATCAACGGTCAGATCAAGCACCTTAGGGTTTAATGTGATCTGGACTAATTGCTTGGGTTATTTGGTCTTGAACCAAACCAAAATGAACCAGCTCATTGGTTGAGCGTATGGTTCACTTTAAGAGAGATTTGCGATTGGGTAAACCCATGATCGCAAGTGGAAGTATGGTTTTCTATTATTAGAAAACATGTCACTTACGTGACCACGTTCCGTGTGGACTCTCTTCACGCTTCCCTCTCGCCCTATTGTCGCCGCTCGGGGTTGTCCTTGAGACATTCGCTTGTGGAGAAGTGGTGGTCGACATTGGGGAGAGGTTTTCGCCAAGCAAGGAGATCTTCATCCCTTCATACGACAAGCACTTCTTGGAGCCTTGCTAGCACAAGTTGCACCAAGAGAGTAGGCGGCTTCCTCATCTTGTGTGCGAAACTTAGGAGAAGTTCTCGATTGATCTTTCCTTCCAAGGCGCCATCCTCTAATGGCTATGGTATGAATTGCATCTTCTTCTATTATGTTTTAAGGTTGATCACATAATGCATGCGCAATGATTCTTTGAAGCCCTTCCGTCCGCTGCATGTTATAATTTGCGCCACTTTAGGGTTTTCGCTCCCCCTAGAAGGGGACCCCCCTTACATGTTAAGGGGTACTTTCAATTGGTATCAGAGCGAGTTAATCGCATGCTTATTTGATTGCTTTGTTTCGGTGATCCTTGAATGAAGATGCATGCTTAGATCTATCATGCGTAATTTTTCATATTAACTTGTTTCATGCCGAAACCAAAGTTATGTTTTAATTGCGCATATGTGTTGAAATGTTGGCGCTTAATGTATGTTTTTCTTCAAAAATATTACTTGCGCGTTTTCACCTTAGATCTAAGCCGCCTACAGTAAACCCTTAGACGGGTTACTAGGGTTGAAGTCAACCCCTAGGTTAGATCCGACCAGTCTGATCAGTTCATCTGACAGCCTGAATGGGTCGACCAGATAGCACCTTGGCGCAAGCCTATGGTGGCTATAGGTCGACTGCAGACAGGTGTGTAGCGATGTCTGATTGAGACGACCAATGAACGCACCTGAGTTAGGCCCGGGGTCACGCCCGCTTGCCAGATCTCAGTGTGGTCGTTCAGCCCTGTCGCATGCATAGTTGACCTTTTGGTCGACTCGAGTCAGTTACGACTCGGTGCATGTAAGGGCAGAGGATCTGACTAGGGTGGATGAGTGGATCCCTAGTAATGGACCGTTGTAAGGTTGTAAGGCAAATAAGGAAAATTAAAATTGATCCCATGGGGTTTTTTCAAAATTTATTTTTCCTGACTGGATCACATGATGGTTGTTGAATCTGCTTGTTTATTTAGTCTTATGTGGGCTGCCTGTTTTTAATGTGTGCTGTGCTGGGGCCTGCGTGCCTGGATTAATTGTTGTAAATTAATTTTATTTATGTGATCTGCGAATCACAATTTAATTAATTTATAATGTGAAAGTGACCTGCGTGTCACTCTTGTCTAGATAGTTAAATTTGTAATTTAATTAGACAAGAGCACAGAGCACACTTGGCAGAGGCGCTTGCAGCAGTGGCTGGACCAGGTGGGAGGTCTAGGGTTCGACCCTAGGACCTGGCGCATTTCCTGGTGGGCGCACCAGAGCTGCTAATTGGCGCTTGGGCCCTGGGTTGGGCCAGATAAGCAGTTAAAGACCCATGAAAAGCAAGTGCAGACTTAAGTTAGGTTAAGGTCTCACTAGGGCTATGGGCTTTTACCACATAAGACACATGCTTTCTTTTATAGCTTTATATTAGAATTGCATGAATAAATTTATCTTCTGCTATCACCATAGGAATTGCATGATAGGCAAGAAGATAAAAGACCGTTAAAATCCAACGCTTAAATATCAAGCTCGTAAGCCTTCTGACGCGAAACCTCACTGTTCTGATTATCGTTGGAGCCGTGATGTACCCACTCAGTGGGCACGTCCATCTATCTTCAGACGGTGCGGGATTACACCTGTGTGTTACAGATTGGGGATTTATCCCCTCTCGTTGCTCAGCATAGCACATGGTGGTCCAGGGAGTAGGTCGGGTCAGCTTGACCGTGTAGGCTACATATGTGGCGCATATGGTAGCACATGGAGGCAGCCATCTGTGGGGTCAGAGATTGTGTTGTACCAACTCAGTTGGCACAGTCTGCTGGACTGCCCAGATGAAGGGGAATCGCACGGGTTGGCGATCGGCAGGGACTGCCTACCAGAAACTAATGCTTGTACTCTCTGTGCATCTTATCTCGCCTGAGCGGGACGCGGAGACCAAGTATGAAATCTGGATCCCATCTCACTAAAAGAGTTCTACTCTTTCGGGCTGTTTTGCTGGATTTTTCACGCCTGATAAAATAGTGAGAAAAAGAATCTTTCTTAAGTCCTGATTGATTCTTATACATTGATACTGACCTTGCTGTTCTTGCATTGTTGTAGATACATGCAGCAACGAACACCATGAACTTCAATGTGCGATCCCTACTGGAAAGGGAGAAGTTTGCTGGGCCAAACTTCTCTGACTGGTTTGGACACCTTAAGATTGTTCTTAAGGCAGAGAGGAAACTGTATGTCCTCGAGACGGCGATACCGCCGCAGCCCGCTCCGAACGCCGCAAGGGCGGTTCGGGAAGCCTATGAAAAGCACGTCAATGATAGCATTGATGTCGCTTGCCTGATGCTAGCGTCTATGACGCCACCGCTGCAGCGTCAGCATGAGGATATGTCTGCTAGAGACATGATTACAAACCTCAAGATGCTGTATGCTGCACAGGCGAGGACAGAACGCTACAATTTGACAAAGCTCTTCTTTCAGAGCAAACTGGCTGAAGGGAGCCCAGTAGGAGCTCACGTGCTCAAGATGATTGGGCACAAGGAGGCTCTAGAGAAACTGGGGCATACCATTAACCAGGAGCTTGCTGTAGACATTATTCTGCAGTCTCTCCCGCCATCATTCGACGCGTTCATTATTAATTTTAATATGAACAAAATCGATTGTACTCCGGCAGAGCTGCTGAATATGCTCTTGACCACTGAGGAGACTCTGAAGGGTAAGCCTTCGACCTCTGTCTTAATGGTTCCTTCCAGGAACAAGAAGAAGGGGAAGAAGGGCAAGGCCCCGGTCAAAAGCTACAGCAAGGCTCTGAAGCAGAAGGTGAAGCGGTCTAAGGAATACAGGTGTTTCCACTGTGGCCAGCTGGGTCACTGGAAAAAGGACTGTAAAGCGCTCCAAGGAGATAAGAGGGGAAGCTTTGCTTCTGGCTCAGGTATATTCGTGACTGAGGTCATGTTTTCTTCTTCTGTATCATGGGTGTTGGACACTGCATGTGGAGTTCACATTTGTTCAAATGTGCAGGAACTCAACACAAGAAGGCAGGTGGGACAGCATGAGGTGGACCTACGAGTTGGAAACGGGGCACGGGTTGCTGCTGTTGCTGTAGGAGACTACTTTATTTCTTTACCATCTGGACTTGTATTGGAACTAAACAGTTGTTACTTTGTTCCCAGTATAACTAAAAATATTATCTCCATTCCTGCTCTTGTCAGGAAGGGATTTTCCTTTGAATGCAATATTTCAAAGTGTATTTTATCTTTTGATAATATTGTTTATGCAACTGGTTCAATAAGCAATGGGTTATTCATGTTAGAC
The DNA here is from genome assembly GCA_027563935.2 of Costus lasius. NCBI lineage: Eukaryota > Viridiplantae > Streptophyta > Magnoliopsida > Zingiberales > Costaceae > Costus > Costus lasius. Next base: position 58,429,991 of record CM050453.2, read on the forward strand.
ATGGAACGTTCTATACATAATGTTGATATTAAGAAAGCCAAGTCTGCTGATGACAGCACCTTGCTATGGCATAGTCGTTTAGGCCATATAAACGAGAAACGCATTAAGCGGTTGCATGATCATGGACTGCTGGGATCATTCTCCTACAAGGAGCTTGATACATGCAAAGCTTGTTTAATGGGTAAAATGACGAAGTCACCTTTTCCTCACAAAGGTCAAAGGGCTTCAGGTTTACTTGACCTTATACACAGTGATGTGTGTGGGCCTTTTAGTAAACATGCCAGAGGTGGCTATCAGTACTTCATTACCTTTACTGATGATTTCAGTAGATATGGGTATGTCTATCTGATGAGACATAAGAGTGAATCTTTTGACAAGTTCAAAGAGTTCAAGAATGAAGTTCAAAATCAGCTAGGCCGCAATATCAAGGCACTTCGCTCAGATCGAGGTGGTGAATACCTAAGTCATGCATTTACTGACTATCTAAAAGAGTGTGGGATTATCTCACAGCTCACTCCGCCAGGAACACCGCAATGGAATGGTGTGTCCGAGAGGAGAAATAGAACGTTACTTGATATGGTTCGTTCTATGATGAGTCAGGCTACTCTTCCCTACTCCTTTTGGGGTTTTGGGCTGGAAACAGCTGCAAAAGTACTAAACCGAGTGCCATCCAAGGCAGTTTCAAAGACGCCATATGAGTTATGGTATGGGAAACAGCCAAGCTTGACATTTATCAGGATCTGGGGCTGCGAGGCTTATGTCAAGAAGCTCGCCTCTGGGAAACTAGAGAGCAGATCTGACAAATGTATCTTTGTCGGTTACCCTAAGGAAACTAAGGGTTATTATTTCTACGATCCCAAAGAGAACAAGGTTTTTGTTGCTCGGACGGCCATATTTCTTGAGAAGGAGTTTCTTCTGCAAGAGGCCAGTGGGAGAGAAATAAAGCTGGATGAGATTCCAGAGGAAGGACAAAGTGCTCAAGCAGAGTTGGATGAGCCTGAGCCGGTAGAACAGGTTATTGAACAACCTGAGGCTCAGATATCACGGGAACCGCGAAGATCGGGAAGGATTCGTCGACAGCCTGAGCGCTATGACGGAGTCTATATCATTGGTAATGATGAACCCCTCACTTATGCGGATGCGGTCAGTGGACCGGAGTCAGCGAGATGGCTTGAAGCTATGCGCGCCGAGATGGACTCCATGTCAGATAACCAGGTCTGGGATTTGGTTGATCCGCCTCCGGGAGTTATCCCTATAGGCTGTAAATGGATCTTCAAGAAGAAGATTGACATGGATGGTAACGTGGTTACCTATAAAGGCAGGCTAGTTGCGAAAGGTTTCAAACAAATCTACGGGATAGATTATGATGAAACTTTCTCTCCTGTAGCCATGTTTAAGTCTATTCGGATTCTTTTCGCGATAGCTGCATATTATGATTATGAGATTTGGCAGATGGATGTGAAAACAGCTTTCCTTAATGGAAATCTGGATGAGGATGTGTATATGACACAACCAGAAGGTTTCACTAATCCAACAGATCGTCATAAGATATGCAAGTTAAAGAAGTCTATTTATGGACTTAAACAAGCATCCAGAAGCTGGAATATTCGTTTTGATGAATCAGTTACGGAATTTGGTTTCATCAAGAACGAGGATGACCCGTGTGTATATAAGAGGTTTAGTGGGAGCGTGATTACTTTTCTAGTCCTCTACGTCGATGACATCTTGATCATTGGAAATGATATTCCTGAAATGCATGCTGTTAAGGCATGGCTGAGGAAATGTTTCCAGATGAAAGATCTAGGAGAAGCAGCCTATGTGTTAGGTGTGAAGATCTACAGGGATAGATCTAAGAGGCTTCTCGGGCTGTGCCAGAGTACTTACATCGATAAGGTCCTGGAGAGATTTCATTTAGAGAATTCTAAACGAGGATATCTTCCAGTCAGACATGGTCTGAATCTTTCGAAGAGTCAGTGTCCACAAACACAGACTGAGAAAGATGAAATGAACAATACGCCTTATGCTTCGGCTATTGGTTCTATAATGTATGCGATGTTGTGTACTCGCCCAGACGTCGCTTACGGGTTAAGCGTGACCAGTCGTTACCAGAGTAATCCAGGTATGGCGCACTGGATTGCAGTCAAGAACATTTTAAAATATCTGCGGAGGACCAAAGATATGTTCTTGATATATGGTGGTCAGGAAGAACTCAGTATAGAGGGATATACTGATGCTTCGTTCCAGAGTGACCAGGATGATTTCCGATCGCAATCAGGCTATGTCTTTAGCTTGAATGGAGGTGCAGTGGTGTGGAAAAGTTTCAAACAGTCAACTGTTGCTGATTCCACAACAGAAGCCGAGTATGTTGCAGCCTCGGAAGCATCCAAGGAGGCAGTGTGGATTCGTAAGTTCGTGAGAGAACTTGGTGTCGTTCCTTCGAGTGCAGATCCTTTGGTTATCTTCTGTGATAACACTGGAGCAATCGCACAAGCAAAGGAACCACGGTCGCACCAGAAGTCCAAGCACATACAGAGACGGTTTCATTTGATCAGGGAGATCATAGATCGTGGCGAGATCAAAGTATGCAAGGTTCATACAGATGACAATCTGGCTGACCCGCTTACCAAGCCTCTGGCGCAGCAGAAGCATGAGAAGCACTGTAATAATATGGGTTTGAGATTTCTCAACCATTAGATTAAGTGCAAGTGGGAGATTGTTGGGGTATGCCCTTAAGGCTAATGTTTGAGGCCTATGGGAATGTATCTGTATCATGTAATAAACTGTTATGTTTATAAAGGCATGGTTGTTATTCAGTTAGCTACATTGTCTGCTGCAATATATGTTCTTCTGAATAATGTCTCAAAGCTGTTCAGCTGGGCTGACAAGCTATTATGTCCTTAGTCGATGTATCTTGGTGAACATGAGACAGCCTCGATATGGTTAAGACTAATATGTGTTCTAATCTTATAGGATGCTTCGAGCATGGAATAAGATGTAGACTCATGGGTGCATGGGATGTACTGGACAGACCCTACTAGGATGTTCAGTTGTTTGTCACAACGTGAATATTCCTTGTATAAGACAAGTGGCACATTTCCTCTGACTTGAGATCACTTGTGTTTCCTAAATGATGATTGTCATTATTTTGAGTTAGTTCAATATCATTTGAAACATAATGATTATAGACTATCTTGGATGGTGAGCTTGAGTCAGGTTAGGGCACTAGTGATAGACACAGGATTGCCGTCTCCTTGTTTAAGGAGTGTGATGTTCTAAAGGGGCCCCCTGGATGAGATGATTGAGAGAGTGTATGGCCATACCCAGGTGACAGTGTTCATCTGATCTAATCATGCTCATCATATTGGAGTTACGAGCTTGACAGGCTTGTCCAATAAGAACATCCAGTGGCAAAGGAAATATGTATGCTTTGTGAAGTCGATTCACACTTGTGCTGTTTTTGGGTGTAGTCTTGGAAGACTCTTTCCTTTATATCGGGAGACAGTGATGTGTTGCTAGATACCCCTCACTGATCGTGATAATGAGAGTTATCGTTACCGACATTTAAAGGAAACCCTCAGGGTCGCACAATTTGATGATATGGCTTACTTAAGTCAGATCGTGTGGACTGAATTGTTCGGGTTCAGTTTAAAGGGATTTAAGCTCTGATTGTGAGTGAGATCTGGTCTGATCATGTTTGATTGATTAGGGCTAGGGATCGGTAAGCTTCGATCGGGAGATTGGATGCTAGATCATTGAGATCAGGAGCATCAAAAGATCAACGGTCAGATCAAGCACCTTAGGGTTTAATGTGATCTGGACTAATTGCTTGGGTTATTTGGTCTTGAACCAAACCAAAATGAACCAGCTCATTGGTTGAGCGTATGGTTCACTTTAAGAGAGATTTGCGATTGGGTAAACCCATGATCGCAAGTGGAAGTATGGTTTTCTATTATTAGAAAACATGTCACTTACGTGACCACGTTCCGTGTGGACTCTCTTCACGCTTCCCTCTCGCCCTATTGTCGCCGCTCGGGGTTGTCCTTGAGACATTCGCTTGTGGAGAAGTGGTGGTCGACATTGGGGAGAGGTTTTCGCCAAGCAAGGAGATCTTCATCCCTTCATACGACAAGCACTTCTTGGAGCCTTGCTAGCACAAGTTGCACCAAGAGAGTAGGCGGCTTCCTCATCTTGTGTGCGAAACTTAGGAGAAGTTCTCGATTGATCTTTCCTTCCAAGGCGCCATCCTCTAATGGCTATGGTATGAATTGCATCTTCTTCTATTATGTTTTAAGGTTGATCACATAATGCATGCGCAATGATTCTTTGAAGCCCTTCCGTCCGCTGCATGTTATAATTTGCGCCACTTTAGGGTTTTCGCTCCCCCTAGAAGGGGACCCCCCTTACATGTTAAGGGGTACTTTCAATAAGATCCATGCTTTCTTTTATTGCCTAAATATTAGAATTGCATGATTAGTTTATCTTCTGCTATCACCATAGGAATTGCATGATAGTGAAGAAGATAAAAGACAGTTAAAATCCAACGCTAAAATTTCAAGCTCGTAAGCCTTCTGACGCGAAACCTCACTGTTCTGACTATCGTTGGAGCCGTGTTGTACCCACTTAGTGGGCACGTCCATCTATCTTCAGACGGTGCGGGATTACACCTGCGTGTTACAGAGTGGGGATTTATCCCTTCTCGTTGCTCAGCATAGCACGTGGTGGTCCAGGGAGTAGGTCGGGTCAGCTTGACCGTGTAGGCTACATATGTGGCGCATATGGTAGCACATGGGGGCAGCCATCTGTGGGGTCAGAGATTGTGTTGTACCAACTCAGTTGGCACAGTCTGCTGGATTGCCCAGATGAAGGGGAATCGCACGGGTTGGCGATTGGCTGGGACAGCCTACCAGAGATTAGTGCTTGTACTCTCTGTGCATCTTATCTCGCCTGAGCGGGACGCGGAGACCAAGTATGAAATCTGGATCCCATCTCACTAAAAGAGTGCTACTCTTTCGGGCTGTTTTGCTGGATTTTTCAGCCAGATAAAATAGTGAGAAAAAGAATCTTTCTTAAGTCCTGATTGATTCTTAACATTGATACTGACCTTGCTGTTCTTGCATTGTTGTAGATACCTGCAGCAACGAACACCATGAACTTCAATGTGCGATCCCTACTGGAAAGGGAGAAGTTTGCTGGGCCGAACTTCTCTGACTGGTTTGGACACCTTAAGATTGTTCTTAAGGCAGAGAGGAAACTGTATGTCCTCGAGACGGCGATACCGCCTCAGCCCGCTCCGAACGCCGCAAGGGCGGTTCGGGAAGCCTATGAAAAGCACGTCAATGATAGCATTGATGTCGCTTGCTTGATGCTAGCGTCTATGACGCCACCGCTGCAGCGTCAGCATGAGGATATGTCGGCTATAGAGATTATAGCGAACCTCAAGATGCTGTATGCTGCACAGGCGAGGACTGAACGCTTTAATTTGACGAAGCTGTTCTTTCAGAGCAAATTGGCTGAAGGGAGCCCAGTGGGAGCTCACGTGCTCAAGATGATTGGGCACAAGGAGGCTCTAGAGAAACTGGGGCATACCATCAATCAGGAGCTTGCTGTGGACATTATTCTGCAGTCTCTCCCGCCATCATTCGACGCGTTCATTATTAACTTTAATATGAACAAAATCGATTGTACTCCGGCAGAGCTGCTGAATATGCTCTTGACTACGGAGGAGACTCTGAAGGGTAAGCCTTCGACCTCTGTCTTAATGGTTCCTTCTAGGAACAAGAAGAAGGGGAAGAAGGGCAAGACCCCTGTCAAGAGCTACAGCAAGGCTCTGAAGCAGAAGGTTAAGCGGTCCAAGGAATACAGGTGTTTCCACTGTGGCCAGCTGGGTCACTGGAAAAAGGACTGTAAAGCGCTCCAAGGAGATAAGAGGGGAAGCTTCGCTTCTGGCTCAGGTATTTACGTGACTGAGGTCATGTTTTCTTCTTCTATATCATGGGTGTTGGACACTGCATGTGGAGTTCACATTTGTTCAAATGTACAGGAACTCAAGAGAAGAAGACAGGTGGGACAGCATGAGGTGGACCTACGCGATGGAAACGGGGCACGGGTTGCTGCTGTTGCTGTAGGAGACTATTTCATTTCTTTACCATCTGGACTTGTATTAGAACTAAACAGTTGTTACTTTGTTCCCAGTATTACTAAAAATATTATCTCTATTCCTGCTCTTGTCAGGAAGGGATTTTCCTTTGAATGCAATATTTCAAAGTGTGTTTTATCTTATGATAATATTGTTTATGCAACTGGTTCAATTAACAATGGGTTATACATGTTGGACATGGAATGTTCTATACAGAAAATTGATATTAAGAAAGCCAAGAATGCTGATGACAGCACCTTGCTATGGCATAGTCGTTTAGGCCATATTAACGAGAAACGCATTAAGCGGTTGCATGATTATGGACTGCTGGGATCATTCACCTATAAGGAGATTGATACATGCAAAGCTTGTTTGATGGGCAAAATGACGAAGTCACCTTTTCTTCACAAAGGTCAAAGGGCTTCAGGTTTACTTGACCTTATACACAGTGATGTGTGTGGGCCATTTAGTAAACATGCCAGAGGTGGCTATCAGTACTTCATCACCTTTACTGATGATTTCAGTAGATATGGGTATGTCTTTTTAATGAGACACAAGAGTGAATCCTTTGACAAGTTCGAAGAGTTCAAGAATGAAGTACAAAATCAGCTAGGCCGAAATATCAAGGCACTTCGTTCTGATCGAGGTGGAGAATACCTAAGTCATGCATTTACTGACTATCTGAAGGAGTGTGGGATCATCTCACAGCTCACTCCACCAGGAACACCGCAATGGAATGGTGTGTCCGAGAGGAGAAATAGAACGTTACTTGATATGGTTCGTTCTATGATGAGTCAGGCTAATCTACCTTACTCCTTTTGGGGTTTTGCACTGGAAACAGCTGCAAAAGTACTAAACCGAGTGCCATCCAAGGCCGTTTCAAAGACCCCATATGAATTATGGTATGGGAAACAGCCAAACTTGACGTTTATCAGGATCTGGGGCTGCGAGGCTTATGTCAAAAAGCTCGTCTCTGGGAAACTAGAGAGCAGATCTGACAAATGCATCTTTGTCGGTTACCCTAAGGAAACTAAGGGTTATTATTTCTACGATCCCAAAGAGAACAAGGTTTTTGTTGCTCGGACGGCCATATTTCTTGAGAAGGAGTTTCTTCTGCAAGAGGCCAGTGGGAGAGAAATAAAACTGGATGAGAATCCAGAGGCAGGACAAAGTGCTCAAGCAGAGTTGGATGAGCCTGAGCCGATAGAACAGGTTATTGAACAACCTGAGGCTCAGACATCACGGGAACCGCGAAGATCGGGAAGGATCCGTCGTCAGCCTGAGCGCTATGACGGAGTCTACATCATTGATAATGATGAACCCCTCACTTATGCGGATTCGGTCAGTGGACCGGAGTCAGCGAGATGGCTTGAAGCTATGCGCGCCGAGATGGACTCCATGTCAGATAACCAAGTTTGGGATTTGGTTGATCCGCCTCCGGGAGTTATCCCAATAGGCTGTAAATGGATCTTCAAGAAGAAGATTGACATGGATGGTAACGTGGTTACCTATAAAGGCAGGCTAGTTGCGAAAGGTTTCAAACAAATCTACGGGATAGATTATGATGAAACTTTCTCACCTGTAGCCATGTTTAAGTCTATTCGGATTCTTTTCGCGATAGCAGCATATTATGATTATGAGATCTGGCAAATGGATGTGAAAACAGCTTTCCTGAATGGAAATCTGGATGAGGATGTGTACATGACACAACCTGAGGGTTTCACTGATCCATCAGATTGTCATAAGATATGCAAATTAAAGAAGTCCATTTATGGACTTAAGCAAGCATAAAGAAGCTGGAATATTCGTTTTGATGAATCAGTCACTGAATTTGGTTTCATCAAGAACGAGGATGACCTGTGTGTATATAAGAGGTTTAGTGGGAGCGTGATTACTTTCCTAGTCCTCTACGTCGATGATATCTTGATCATTGGAAACGACATTCCTGAAATGCATGCGGTTAAGGCATGGTTAAGGAAATGTTTCCAGATGAAAGATTTAGGAGAAGCAGCCTATGTATTAGGTGTGAAGATCTACAGGGATAGATCTAAGAGGCTTCTCGGGCTGTGCCAGAGTACTTACATCGATAAAGTCCTGGAGAGATTTCATTTAGAGAATTCTAAAAGAGGATATCTTCCAGTCAGACATGGTCTGAATCTTTCGAAGAGTCAGTGTCCACAAACACAGACTGAGAAAGATGAAATGGACAATACGCCTTATGCTTCGGCTATTGGATCCATTATGTATGCGATGTTGTGTACTCGCCCAGACGTCGCTTACGGGTTAAGCGTGACCAGTCGTTTCCAAAGTAATCCAGGACAGGCACACTGGATTGCAGTCAAGAACATCTTAAAATATCTTCGGAGAACCAAAGATATGTTCTTGATATATGGTGGTCAGGAAGAACTCAGTATTGAAGGATATACTGACGCTTCGTTCCAGTCTAACCAGGACGATTTCCGATCGCAATCAGGCTATGTTTTTAGCTTGAATGGAGGAGCAGTGGTGTGGAAGAGTTTCAAACAGTCAATCGTTGCTGATTCCACAACAGAAGCCGAGTATGTTGCAGCCTCGGAAGCATCCAAGGAGGCAGTCTGGATTCGTAAGTTCGTGAGAGAACTTGGTGTTGTTCCTTCGAGTGCAGATCCTTTGGTTATCTTCTATGATAACACTGGAGCAATCGCACAAGCAAAGGAACCACGGTCGCACCAGAAGTCCAAGCACATACAGAGACGGTTTCATTTGATCAGGGAGATCATAGATCGTGGCGAGATCAAAGTCTGCAAGGTTCATACAGATGACAATCTGGCAGACCCGCTTACTAAGCCTCTGGCGCAGCAGAAGCATGAAAAGCACTGTAATAATATGGGTTTGAGATTTCTCAACCATTAGATTAAGTGCAAGTGGGAGATTGTTGGGGTATGCCCTTAAGACTAATGTTTGAGGTCTTGGGATTGTAACAGTATCATGTAATAAACTGTTATGTTTATAAAGGCATGGTTGTTATTCAGTAAGCTACATTGTCTGCTGCAATATATGTTCTTCTGAATAATGTCTCAAAGCTGTTCAGCTAGGCTGACATGCAGTTATGTCCTTAGTCGAGATATCTTGGTGAACATGAGACAGCCTTGATATGGTTAAGACTAATATGTGTTCTAATCTTATAGGATGCTTCGAGCATGGAATAAGATGTAGACTCATGGGTACATTGGATGTACTGGACAGACCCTACTTGGATATTCAATTGCTTGTCACAATGTGAATAATCCTTGAATGCGACAAGTGGCACATTTCCTCTGACTTGAGATCACTTGTGTTTTCTAAATGATGATTGTCATTATTTTGAGATAGTTCAATATCATTTGAAATATAATGATTATAGACTATCTTGGATGGTGAGCTTGAGTCAGGTTAGGGCACTAGTGATAGACATAGGATTGCCGTCTCCTTAATTGGAGTGTGATGTTCTAAAGGGGCCCCCTGGATGAGATGATTGAGAAAGTGTATGGCCATACCCAGATGACTATGTTCATCTGATCTAATCATGCTCATCATATTGGAGTTACAAGCTTGACTTGCTTGTCCAATAAGAACATCCAGTGGTAAAGGAAATTTGTATGCTTTGTGAATTGATTCACACTTGTGCTGTTTTTGGGTGTAGTCTTGGAAGACTCTTTCCTTTATATCGGGAGACAGTGATGTGTTGCTAGATACCCCTCACTGATCGTGATAACGTAAGTTATCGTTACCGACATTTAAAGGAAACCCTTAGGGTCGCACAATTTGATGATATGGCTTTCTTGAGTCAGATCGTGTGGACTGAATTATTCGGGTTCAGTTTAAAGGGATTTAATCTCTGATTGTAAGTGAGATCTGGTCTGATCATGTTTGATTGATTAGGGCTTGAGATCGGTAAGCTTCGATTGAGAGAATGAATGCTAGATCAGTCAGATCAGGAGCATTGAGAGATTGACGGTCAGATCAAGAGCCTTAGGGTTTATTTTGATCTGGACTTATTTCTTGGTTTATTTGGTTAGTGGACCAAATCGGTTTGAACCAGCACATGGATGAGCGCATGGTTCAAAGGTGATGTGGCATTTGCGATTGGGGTAAACCCAAGATCGCATGTGGAGAAGTGGGATGCTATTTTTGGATAGCACTTCTCAAACGTGGCCATGATCTCACGTCGCCCCTCTCTTGCCTCTTCACGCCTTTGACGCCTCCTTGGGTTGTATTCGAGTGGCATTCTGGTGTAGAGGAAGTCTAAGGCGACAAGAGAGAAAAACGCCAAGAAGAAAAGCTCTCCTTTCCCTTTGCATTCGATCATGACGCCTTGGACGATCCTTGCTAGCACAAGGGACGACAAGAAGAAGCACATCTTCATCTTGTGTGTGACGATTTGGAGGAGATCTTCGTTGTTCTCTTACTTCCAAGGCGCCATCTTGAAATGGCCATGGTATGAATTGAATCACTTCTTTACAATCGGTTTTGTTAAGTTGATCATATAATGCATGCTCATTGATCCTATGAAACCCTTTATCCGCTGCCCCCTTTCCTTTTTGCGCCACCATAGGGTTTTCGCCCCCTTTGGGGAACCATCAGTTTTCATCATCTGGAGGTAACAAAGATATACTTGTTGTAAGTTCCCCTTTCATGAGGGGGGCGCAAACCTATTGTGAGTACCCCTTTCAAGAGGGGGGGCGCAAACCTTAATAGGCACATGTAAAACCTTTTCTTGCGGAATCTAGGTTCTCTTATGATCGCATGTATGTTTCAATGATCAACTTGCAAAGATTGGATAAGATCCATACCATGGCCATCGCTTGGATGGTGCGTTGGAAGAAGAGAGCAACTTTGATCTCCTCCAAAAGTTCACACACAAGATGAAGATCGCTTACTTCCTTGGCGTCCCTTGTGCTAGCAAGGCACCCAAGCTTCCTTGTCGAATGGAAGGGGATGATGAAGTCTCTCTTGGCCCATCCTTCTTCTCGTCGACTTACACCACGCAAGAGTGTGTGTTTTTTTCTCGTCGAGTGCAAAAGGGAGACGAGCGTTAGAGAAGCCTTGTGATCGAACGTTGAGACATTCATCACTTTGGTAAACCGAAAATGCCAAAATTAGCAGGACTTCAATACATGCGTTATGCGTTCACATGAAGTGAACCAAACGCATATCTCTTCTCTCATATGAACCAAGCGCTCACATATGAGCCGGTTCAATGTAGTTGGTCCAACGACCAAACCAAATCAGCCCAAGAATTGGTCCAGATCAAATTAAACCTTAAGGTTCAAGATCTGACCGTTGATCTTTTGATGCTACTGATCTCACCGATCTAGCATCATCTCTCTCGATCGAAGCTTACCGATCTTGAGCCCTAACCAATCAAACATGATCAGACCAGATCTCACTTACAATCAGAGATTAAATCCCTTTAAACTGAACCGAAACAATTCAGCCCACACGATCTGACTTAAGTAAGCCATATCATCAAATTGTGCGACCCTAAGGGTTTCCTTTAAATGTCGGTAACGATAACTCACGTTATCACGATCAGTGAGGGGTATCTAGCAACACATCACTGTCTCCCGATATAAAGGAAAGAGTCTTCCAAGACCACACCCAAACCACGGCACAAGTGCGAATCAACTTCACAAGGCATGCATGTATCCTTTGCCACTGGATGTTCTTATTGGACAAGCGGGTCAAGCTTGTAACTCCAATATGATGAGCATGATTAGATCAGATGAACATAGTCACCTGGGTATGGCCATACACTTTCTCAATCATCTCATCTAGGGGGCCCCTATAGAACATCACACTCCTTCAACAAGGAGACGGCAATCCTATATCTATCACTAGTGTCCCAACCTGACTCATGATCATTATCCAAGATAGTCTATAACCATTATGTTTCAAATGATATTGAACTACCTCAAAACAATGACAATCATCATTTAGAAATACAAGTGATCTCAAGTCAGAGGACATGTGCCACTTAGTGCAAACAAGGATTATTCACATTGTGACAAGCAATTGAATATCCTAGTAGGGTCTGTCCAGTACATCCAATGTACCCATGAGTCTACATCTTATTCCATGCTCGAAGCATTCTATAAGATTAGAACGCATATTAGTCTCAATCATATCAAGGCTGTCTCATGTTCACCAAGATATCTCGACTAAGGACAATATAGCATGTCAGCCTAGCTGAACAGCATTGAGACATTATTCAGAAGAACACACATTGCAGCAGATGATGTAACAACCTGAATAATAACCATTGCCTTTATAAACACAAGAGTTTATTACATGATACTTTTACAATCCCAAGGCCTCAAACATTAGCCTTAAGGGCATACCCCAACAATCTCCCACTTGCACTTAATCTAATGGTTGAGAAATCTCAAACCCATATTATTACAGTGCTTCTCATGCTTCTGCTGCGCCAGAGGCTTGGTAAGCGGGTCAGCCAGATTGTCGTCTGTATGAACCTTGCAAATTTTGATCTCGCCACGATCAATGATCTCCCGGATCAAGTGAAACCGTCTCTGTATGTGCTTGGACTTCTGGTGCGACCGTGGTTCCTTTGCTTGTGCGATTGCTCCAGTGTTATCACAGAAGATAACCAAAGGATCTGCACTCGAAGGAACGACACCAAGTTCCTGAACGAACTTACGAATCCACACTGCCTCCTTGGATGCTTCCGAGGCTGCAACATACTCAGCTTCTGTTGTGGAATCAGCAACAGTTGACTGTTTGAAACTCTTCCACACCACTGCTCCACCATTCAAGCTAAAAACATAGCCTGATTGCGGTCGGAAATCATCCTGGTCCGACTGGAACGAAGCATCAGTATATCCTTCTATACTGAGTTCTTCCTGACCACCATATATCAAGAACATATCTTTGGTCCTCCGCAGATATTTTAAAATGTTCTTGACTGCAATCCAGCGCGCCATACCTGGATTACTTTGGAATCGACTGGTCACGCTTAACCCGTAAGCGACGTCAGGGCGAGTACACAACATCGCATACATTATGGACCCAATAGCCGAAGCATAAGGCGTATTGTCCATTTCATCTTTCTCAGTCTGTGTTTGTGGACACTGACTCTTCGAAAGATTCAGACCATGTCTGACTGGAAGATATCCTCTTTTAGAATTTTCTAAATGAAATCTTTCCAGGACTTTATCGATGTAAGTACTCTGGCATAGCCCGAGAAGCCTCTTAGATCTATCCCTGTAGATCTTCACACCTAGTACATAGGCTGCTTCTCCTAGATCTATCATCTGAAAACATTTTCCTAACCATGCTTTAACAGCATGCAGTTCGGGAATATCGTTTCCAATGATCAAGATATCATCGACGTAGAGGACTAGGAAAGTAATCACGCTCCCACTAAACCTCTTATATACACACGGGTCATCCTCGTTCTTGATGAAGCCAAACTCAGAGATTGATTCATCAAAACGAATATTCCAGCTTCTAGATGCTTGTTTAAGTCCATAAATGGACTTCTTTAACTTGCATATTTTATGACGATCTGATGGATTAGTGAAACCTTCAGGTTGTGTCATATACACATCCTCATCCAGATTTCCATTAAGGAAAGCGGTCTTCACATCCATCTGCCAGATCTCATAATCGTAATATGCTGCTATCGCGAAAAGAATCCGAATAGACTTGAACATGGCTACAGGAGAGAAAGTTTCATCATAATCTATCCCGTAGATTTGTTTGAAACCTTTCGCAACTAGCCTGCCTTTATAGGTAACCACGTTACCATCCATGTCAATCTTCTTCTTGAAGATCCATTTACAGCCTATAGGGATTACTCCCGGAGGCGGATCAACCAAATCCCAGACTTGGTTATCTGACATGGAGTCCATCTCGGCGCGCATAGCTTCAAGCCATCTAGCTGACTCCGGTCCACTGACCGCATCCGCATAAGTAAGGGGTTAATCATTATCAATGATGTAGACTCCGTCATAGTGCTCAGGCTGTCGACGGATCCTTCCCGATCTACGCGGTTCCCGTGATATCTGAGCCTCAGGTTGTTCAGTGACCTGTTCTACCGGCTCAGGCTCATCCAACTGTGCTTGACTACTTTGTCCTTCCTCTGGATTCTCATCCAGCTTTATTTCTCTCCCACTGGCCTCTTGCAGAAGAAACTCCTTCTCAAGAAATATGGCCGTACGAGCAACAAATACCTTGTTCTCTTTGGGATCGTAGAAATAATAACCCTTAGTTTCCTTAGGGTAACCAACAAAGACACATTTCTCAGATCTGCTCTCTAGTTTCCCAGAGGCGAGCTTTTTAACATAGGCCTCGCAGCCCCAGATCCTGATAAATGTCAAGCTAGGCTGTTTCCCATACCATAACTCATATGGCGTCTTTGAAACTGCCTTGGATGGCACTCGGTTTAATACCTTTGCAGCTGTTTCCAGTGCAAATCCCCAAAAGGAGTAAGGTAGAGTAGCCTGACTCATCATAGAACGAACCATATCAAGTAACGTTCTATTTCTCCTCTCGGACACACCATTCCATTGTGGTGTTCCTGGCGGAGTGAGCTGTGAGATAATCCCACACTCCTTTAGATAGTCAGTAAACGCATGACTCAGGTATTCTCCACCTCGATCAGAACGAAGTGCCTTGATATTTCGGCCTAGCTGATTCTGTACTTCATTTTTGAACTCTTTGAACTTGTCAAAAGATTCACTCTTATGTCTCATCAAATAGACATAACCATACCTACTGAAATCATCAGTAAAGGTAATGAAGTACTGATAGCCACCTCTGGCATGTTTACTAAATGGCCCACACACATCACTGTGTATAAGGTCAAGTAAACCTGAAGCCCTTTGACCTTTGTTAGGAAAAGGAGACTTCGTCATTTTACCCAATAAACAAGCTTTGCATGTATCAATCTCCTCATAGGAGAATGATCCCAGCAGTCCATGATCATGCAACCGCTTAATGCGCTTCTTGTTAATATGGCCTAAACGACTATGCCATAACAAGGTGCTGTCATCAGCATGCTTGGCTTTCTTATTATCAATATTTTGTATAGAATATTCCATGTCCAACATGAATAACCCATTGTTAATTGAACCAGTCGCATAAACAATATTATCAAGAGTAAGATAACACTCTGAAGTCTTGCATTCAAAGGAAAACCCTTTCCTGACAAGAGCAGGAATAGAGATAATATTTTTGGTAATACTGGGTACAAAGTAACAATTGTTTAATTCTAATACAATGCCAGATGGTAAAGAAATGAAATAGTCTCCTACAGCAACAGCAGCAACCCGTGCCCCGTTTCCAACGCGTAGGTCTACCTCATGCTGTCCCACCTGCCTTCTTCTCTTGAGTTCCTGCACATTTGAACAAATGTGAACTCCACATGCAGTGTCCAACACCCATGAAATGGAAGAAGAAGATAACATGACCTCAGTCACATATATACCTGAGCCAGAAGCGATGCTTCCCCTCTTATCTCCTTGGAGCGCTTTACAGTCCTTTTTCCAGTGACCCAGCTGGCCACAGTGGAAACACCTGTTGTCCTTCGACCGCTTTACCTTCTGTTTCAGAGCCTTGCTGTAACTCTTGACAGGGGCTTTTCCCTTCTTCCCCTTCTTCTTGTTCCTGGAAGGAACCATTAAGACAGAGGTTGAAGGCTTTCCCTTCAGAGTCTCCTCAGTAGTCAAGAGCATATTCAGCAGCTCTGCCAGAGTACAATCGATTTTGTTCATATTAAAGTTAATAATGAACGCATCGAAAGAGGGCGGGAGAGACTGCAGAATAATGTCTACAGCAAGCTCCTGGTTGATGGTATGCCCCAGTTTCTCCAGAGCCTCCTTGTGCCCAATCATCTTGAGCACGTGAGCTCCCACTGGGCTCCCTTCAGCCAGTTTGCTCTGAAAGAAAAGCTTTGTCAGATTATAGCGTTCTGTCCTCGCCTGTGCAGTATATAGCATCTTGAGGTTCACTATAATCTCTATAGCCGACATATCCTCATGCTGACGCTGCAGCGGTGGCGTCATAGAGGCTAGCATCAGGCAAGCGACATCAATGCTATCATTGACGTGCTTTTCATAGGCATCACGAACCGCCCTTGCGGCGTTCGCAGCGGGTTGAGGCGGCACAGCCGTCTCGAGGACATACAGTTTCCTCTCTGCCTTAAGAACGATCTTAAGGTGTCCGAACCAGTCTGAGAAGTTTGGCCCAGCAAACTTCTCCCTTTCCAGTAGGGATCGCACATTGAAGCTCATGGTGTTCGTTGCTGCAGGAATCTACAACAATGCAAGAACAGCAAGGTCAGTATCAATGTTAAGAATCAATCAGGACTTAAGAATGATTCTTTTTCTCACTATTTTATCTGACTGAAAAATCCATTAAAACAGTCCGAAAGAGTAACACTCTTTTAGTGAGATGGGATCCAGATTTCATACTTGATCTCCGCGTCCCGCTCAGGCGAGATAAGATGCACAGAGAGTACAAGCACTAATTTCTGGTAGGCAGTCCCTGCCAATCGCCAACCCATGCGATTCCCCTTCATCTGGGCAATCCAGCAGACTGTGCCAACTGAGTTGGTACAACACAATCTCTGATCCCACAGATGGCTGCCTCCATGTGCTACCATATGCGCCACATATGTAGCCTACATGGTCAAGCTGACCTGACCTACTCCCTGGACCACCACGTGCTATGCTGAGCAACGAGAAGCGATAAATCCATTCTCTCTAACACGCAGGTGAAATCCCGCACCGTCTGAAGATAGATGGACGTGCCCACTGAGTGGGTACAACACGGCTCCAACGATAGTCAGAACAGTGAGGTTTCGCGTTAGAAGGCTTACGAGCTTGATATTTTAGCGTTGGATTTTAACGGTCTTTTATCTTCTTACTATCAGGCAAATTCTATGGCTATAGCAGAAGATAAATAACTCATGCAATTCTACTTATTTAGCAAATAAAAGAAAGCATGGATCTTATGTGGTAAAAGCCCATAGAGCCTAAGTAAGACCTTAAATCAACTTAAGTCTTCACTTGCTCTTCTTGGGTCTGCATCCCATCTGGTCCAACCCAGTGCCCTAGCGCTCAATGCAGCTCAGGTGCACCCACCAGCTGAATGCCTGCGATGTGTGCTTTTGTGCTCTTGTCTAATACATTTTAATCTATCTAGACAAGTTTGACTCGCAGGTCAATTATACAATAAATTAATTAAAAATGTGATTCGCAGATCACAAAAATAATAATTTACCATTTACCAGGCTCGCAGGCCCCAGCACAGCACACAATAAAGGGCAACCCACATAAGATTAAATAAACAAGCATCATGGCATCATTCAATCAACATGTGATCCATTACTAAGAAAATAAAGTTTTTGAAAACCCATTGGCATCAATTTTAATTTTCTTATGTGCCCTACAACCTTACAACGGTCCATTGATAGGGATCCACTCATCAATCTAGTTAGATCCATGCCCTTACATGCACCAAGTCCTAACAGACTCGAGTTGACCTAATGGTCAACCATGCATGCGCCAAGGGCTGAACAACCAACATGAGTTCTGGCAAGCGGGTGTGACCCCGGGCCTAACTCATGTGTGTTCACTGGTTGTCTCAACCAGACCTCGCTACACGCCTGTGATGCAATCGACCTATAGCCACCTCGTGCTTGCGCACAGGTGCCATCTGGTCGATCCATCTAGGCTGTCAGATGGTCTGATCAGACTATTGGATCTAACCTAGAGGGTGACTTCAACCCCATCAACCCGTCTAAGGGTTTATAGTAGGCGCTTAGATCTAATATGGGGCGCGCAAGTGATCAAGTTTTATAAGAAAAACAACAACAGCCAACATGCGCCATCATCCACAACATATGCGCAAGGGAGTAAAACATACATCATGTATATTCACTACTAAACATGTAGATGCACAAGATTAGATCTACTTATCAAACAAGGATCACAAAGCAGCAATCAAAGGAACATACATAGAACCGGCTTTGATACCAATTGTAAGTTCCCCTTTCATGAGGGGGGCGCAAACCTATTGTGAGTACCCCTTTCAAGAGGGGGGGGGGGCGCAAACCTTAATAGGCGCATGTAAAACCTTTTCTTGCGGAATCTAGGTTCTCTTATGATCGCATGTATGTTTCAATGATCAACTTGCAAAGATTGGATAAGATCCATACCATGGCCATCGTTTGGATGGTGCGTTGGAAGAAGAGAGCAACTTTGATCTCCTCCAAAAGTTCACACACAAGATGAAGATCGCTTACTTCCTTGGCGTCCCTTGTGCTAGCAAGGCACCCAAGCTTCCTTGTCGAATGGAAGGGGATGATGAAGTCTCTCTTGGCCCATCCTTCTTCTCGTCGACTTACACCACGCAAGAGTGTGTGTTTTTTTCTCGTCGAGAGCAAAAGGGAGACGAGCGTTAGAGAAGCCTTGTGATCGAACGTTGAGACGTTCATCACTTTGGTAAACCGAAAATGCCAAAATTAGCAAGACTTCAATACATGCGTTATGCGTTCACATGAAGTGAACCAAACGCATATCTCTTCTCTCATATGAACCAAGCGCTCACATATGAGCCGGTTCAATGTAGTTGGTCCAACGACCAAACCAAATCAGCCCAAGAATTGGTCCAGATCAAATTAAACCTTAAGGTTCAAGATCTGACCGTTCATCTTTTGATGCTACTGATCTCACCGATCTAGCATCATCTCTCTCGATCGAAGCTTACCGATCTTGAGCCCTAACCAATCAAACATGATCAGACCAGATCTCACTTACAATCAGAGATTAAATCCCTTTAAACTGAACCGAAACAATTCAGTCCACACGATCTGACTTAAGTAAGCCATATCATCAAATTGTGCGACCCTAAGGGTTTCCTTTAAATGTTGGTAACGATAACTCACGTTATCACGATCAGTGAGGGGTATCTAGCAACACATCACTGTCTCCCGATATAAAGGAAAGAGTCTTCCAAGACCACACCCAAACCACGGCACAAGTGCGAATCAACTTCACAAGGCATGCATGTATCCTTTGCCACTGGATGTTCTTATTGGACAAGCGGGTCAAGCTTGTAACTCCAATATGATGAGCATGATTAGATCAGATGAACATAGTCACCTTGGTATGGCCATACACTTTCTCAATCATCTCATCTAGGGGGCCCCTATAGAACATCACACTCCTTCAACAAGGAGACGGCAATCCTATATCTATCACTAGTGTCCCAACCTGACTCATGATCATTATCCAAGATAGTCTATAACCATTATGTTTCAAATGATATTGAACTACCTCAAAACAATGACAATCATCATTTAGAAACACAAGTGATCTCAAGTCAGAGGACATGTGCCACTTAGTGCAAACAAGGATTATTCACATTGTGACAAGCAATTGAATATCCTAGTAGGGTCTGTCCAATACATCCAATGTACCCATGAGTCTACATCTTATTCTATGCTCGAAGCATCCTATAAGATTAGAACGCATATTAGTCTCAATCATATCAAGGCTGTCTCATGTTCACCAAGATATCTCGACTAAGGACAATATAGCATGTCAGCCTAGCTGAACAGCATTGAGACATTATTCAGAAGAACACACATTGCAGCAGATGATGTAACAACTTGAATAATAACCATTGCCTTTATAAACACAAGAGTTTATTACATGATACTTTTACAATCCCAAGGCCTCAAACATTAGCCTTAAGGGCATACCCCAACACTTGTGGTAGTAGACTATGTTTCCAAGTGGATGGAGGCCATTGCTTCCCCTACCAATGATTCTAGGATTGTTGTTAAATTGTTTAAAAAGATTATCTTTCCACGATTTGGAATACCACGAGTAGTAAATAGTGATGGAGGCTCTCACTTTATTGAACCCAAGTTTTCAGCTTTGCTTTGAAAGTATGAGGTAAATCATAGAGTTGCAACACCTTATCATCCCCAAACAAGTGGACAGGTTGAGATATCAAATAGAGAAATCAAAGGGATATTAGAAAAAACAGTGTTAAGAACAAGGAAGGACTGGGCTTTCAAGCTTTATGATGCGCTTTGGGTATACCGGACTGCTTTCAAAACAACGATAGGTATGTCTCCTTTTCAATTGATTTATGGAAATTAATGTCACATTCCTGTAGAGCTCGAGCATAAGGCATTCTGGGCAATCAAAACACTGAACTTCGATTTGAAGAATGCGGGTGAAAAACGAAAGTTGCAATTGAACGAGCTTGATGAAATTAGACTCTCCGCTTACGAAAATGCAAGGATCTATGAAGAGAGGACTAAAAAGATGGCATGATCGACATATACTTAAAAAGGAATTCCAACCAGGTGAGTTTGTTCTTTTGTTTAATTATTAGAAAAACTACTAAGATCCTTCAGTTTAAGTGGCAGTTTATTCTGTATGATAGCACTACAATCTTTAGTTAAAGTAACAGTGCATGTGCCATAATCATCTAATTTCCTTTTGTTAGACAAAATTTCCTTTAAAAACTTGGCATAAGATGGCATTTCAGTAATAGCTTCAGTAAAAGGAATATTAACATAAAGCTTTTTCAGGATTTCATGGAATTTGCCAAACTTTTTATCTAGTTTATTTTGAATTAAGCTTTGAGGAAAAGGTATTGGTGGCTAGTAAGGAGCAGGCAAACTAGGTTTAGGATTATCTTTTTCACATGATTCATCTCCTTTCGGTTTATCACCCTTTTGAGGTGGTAATCAAGTTTGGGGTTTTTCATGCGAAGAAGATTCCCCTAACTCTAATTCTCTTTCATTATCATCAAACCTTTCTTCAGTGTTTTCAAACCTCCCTCTAGGTTCTCCTAGTTGTTTCCCACTTCTAAGTATGATGGCATTACAGTGCTACCTAGGGTTTATCTCAGGTTTTGCACGCAATTTCCCAGGGGGTCTGTAAGGTGCACTAGCATGTTGTGCAATTTGGTTTTCAAGAATTTTGTTGTGGGCTTCTACTCTATCCAGTCTAGAGTTGATTTGATGAAGACTTTCCTTAAACTCTTCAATTTGTCTATTTTGATTTGACATGAGTTGGTCTTGCCTAGACATAAACTCTTCAATTTTTCTATTTTGGTTTTACATGGTTTGTTTTTGATCAGACATAAATTGATTTTGACTGGCTATAAGTTTTTCAAACATGGATTCTGATTTTGATTTTGATTTTGATTAAAGTTTTGATTTTGTCTTTGATATCCTTTATTCTCAGTGTTTCCCCCTACATTGTTATTGTTTTTCCATGAAAGGTTCGGGTGATTTCTCCATCCAGGATTATATGTAATAGAATAGGGATCATTAGGTCTACTTTGATTATAATTCCCTATGGCATTCATGAAGAGTCCCCTTCAAAGGGGAGCGAAACCCTAATCAGGTGGCGCATAAAACTTTCATAGCGGAATCTAGGGTTTCAAATGATCTTTCGCAAGAACATATGATCAACTTAAATAATGTTTGGATTCATACCATAGCCATTTGCGTTGGATGGTGATTTGGAAGAAGAGAGAGCAACGTTGATCTCCTCCAAAGAGTTCACACACAAGATGAAGATCGCCTACTCCCTTGGCGTTCCTTGTGCTAGCAAGTCTCCAAGGTTTATCTTGTCGAATGGAAGGGAATGATGGATGAAGACTCTCTTGGCCGAACTCTCTCCTACGTTAACCACCTTTTGCAAGAGTGTCTCGTCGAGAGGAAGAGGCAAGAGGAAGTCACGAAACCGAAGTGGAGACGTTTTCCTCAAACGTGGAGACGTTTTTCTATAATGGGAAAAACCGACTTCCAAATATGGAAAGCCCTTAACTCCATGCGTTCATGCGATCCATGTGTTCACTCCAAGTGAACCGATCGCTCCTCTTTGAACCAAGCCATGGTTCAATTGCATTTGGTTTAAAAACCAAATCAAAATCAACCCAAGCCATTAGTCCAGATCAAATTAAACCCTAAGGTTCTAGATCTGACCGTTCATCACTTGATGCACTTGATCTCACCAATCTAGCATCAACACTCTCGATCAAAGCTTACCGATCTCAAGCCCTAATCAATCAAAGATGATCAGACCAGATCTCACTTACAATCAGAGTTTAAATCCCTTTAAACTGAATCAAAACAATTCAGTCCACACGATCTAACATGAGTGAGCCATATCATCAAATTGTGCGACCCTGAGGGTTTCCTTTAAATGTCGGTAATGATAACTTACGTTATCACGATCAGTGAGGGGTATCTAGCAACACATCACTGTCTCCCGATATAAAGGAAAGAGTCTTCCAAGACTACACCCAAACCACAGCACAAGTGTGAATCCATTTCACAAGGCATACATGTTTCCTTTGCCACTGGATGTTCTTATTGGACAAGTGTGTCAAGCCTGTAGCTCCAATATGATGAGCATGATTAGATAAGATGAACATAGTCACCTGGGTATGGCCATACACTTTCTCAATCATCTCATCCAGGGGGGCCCCTTTAGAACATCACACTCCAATTAAGGAGACGGCAATCCTATATCCATCACTAGTGTCCTAACCTGACTCATGATCATTATCCAAGATAGTCTATAACCATTATGTTTCAAATGATATTGAACTACCTCAAAATAATGACAATCATCATTTAGAAACACAAGTGATCTCAAGTCAGAGGACATGTGCCACTTGTAGCAAACAAGGATTATTCACATTGTGACAAGCAACTGAATATCCCAATAGGGTCTGTCCAGTACACCCAATGTACCCATGAGTCTACATCTCATTCCATGCTCGAAGCATCCTATAAGATTAGAACACATATTAGTCTCAATCATATCAAGGCTGTCTCATGTTCACCAAGATATCTCGACTAAGGACATGTAGCATGTCAGCCTAGCTGAACAGCTTTGAGACATTATTCAGAAGAACACTTATTGCAGCAGACAATGTAACAAACTGAATAACAACCATTGCCTTTATAAACTTAGAGTTTATACATGATACTGTAAGAATCCCAAGGCCTCAAACATTAGCCTTAAGGGCATACCCCAACAATCTCCCACTTGCACTTAATCTAATGGTTGAGAAATCTCAAACCCATATTATTACAGTGCTTCTCATGCTTCTGCTGCGCCAGAGGCTTGGTAAGCGGGTCAGCCAGATTGTCATCTGTATGAACCTTGCAGATTTTGATCTCGCCTCGATCAATGATCTCCCGGATCAAATGAAACCTTCTCTATATGTGCTTGGACTTCTGGTGCGACCGTGGTTCCTTTGCCTGTGCGATTGCTCCAGTGTTATCACAGAAGATAACCAAAGGATCTGCACTCGAAGGAACAACACCAAGTTCCTGAACGAACTTGCGAATCCACACTGCCTCCTTGGATGCTTCCGAGGCTGCAACATACTCGGCTTCTGTTGTGGAATCAGCAACGATAGACTGTTTGAAACTTTTCCACACCACTGCTCCACCATTCAAGCTAAAAACATAGCCTGATTGCGATCGGAAATCATCCTGGTCAGATTGGAATGAAGCGTCAGTATATCCTTCAATACTGAGTTCTTCCTGACCTCCATATATCAAGAACATATCTTTCGTCCTCCGCAGATATTTTAAAATGTTCTTGACTGCAATCCAGTGTGCCTGACCTGGATTACTTTGGAATCGACTGGTCACGCTTAACCCGTAAGCGACGTCTGGGCGAGTACACAACATCGCATACATAATGGATCCAATAGCCGAAGCATAAGGCCTATTGTCCATATCATCTTTCTCAGTCTATGTTTGTGGACACTGACTCTTTGAAAGATTCAGACCATGTCTGACTGGAAGATATCCTCTTTTAGAATTCTCTAAATGGAATCTCTCCAGGACTTTATCGATGTAAGTACTTTGGCACAGCCCGAGAAGCCTCTTAGATCTATCCCTGTAGATCTTCACACCTAATACATAGGCTGCTTCTCCTAGATCTTTCATCTGGAAACATTTTCTTAACCATGCTTTAACAGCATGCAGTTCAGGAATATCGTTTCCAATGATTAAGATATCATCGACGTAGAGGACTAGGAATGTAATCACGCTCCCACTAAACCTCTTATATACACACGGGTCATCTTCATTCTTGATGAAACCAAATTAAGAGATTGATTCATCAAAACGAATATTCCAGCTTCTAGATGCTTGCTTTAGTCCATAAATGGACTTCTTTATCTTGCATATTTTATGACGATCTGATGGATTAGTGAAACCTTCAGGTTGTGTCATATACACATCCTCATCCAGTTTTCCATTAAGGAAAGCTATCTTCACATCCATCTGCCAGATCTCATAATCGTAATATGCTGCTATCGCGAAAAGAATCCGAATAGACTTGAACATGGCTACAGGAGAGAAAGTTTCATCATAATCTATCCTGTAGATTTGTTTGAAACCTTTCGCAACTAGCCTGCCTTTATAGGTAATCACGTTACCATCCATGTCAATCTTCTTCTTGAAGATCCATTTACAGCCAATGGGGATTACTCCCGGAGGCGGATCAACCAAATCCCAGACTTGATTATCTGACATGGAGTCCATCTCGGCTCGCATAGCTTCAAGCCATCTAGCTGACTCCGGTCCACTGACCGCATCCGCTTAAGTTAGGGGTTCATCATTATCAATGATGTAGACTCCATCATAGCGCTCAGGCTGTCGACGGATCCTTCCCGATCTTCGCGGTTCCCGTGATATCTGAGCCTCAAGTTGTCTAGTAACCTGTTCAACCGGCTCAAGCTCATCCAACTGTGCTTGACTACTTTGTCCTTCTTCTGGATTCTCATCCAGCTTTATTTCTCTCCCACTGGCCTCTTGCAGAAGGAACTCCTTCTCAAGAAAAATGGCCGTCCGAGCAACAAATACCTTGTTCTCTTTGGGATCGTAGAAATAATAACCCTTAGTTTCCTTAGGGTAACTGACAAAGATGCATTTCTCAGATCTGTTCTCTAGTTTCCCAGAGGCGAGCTTTTTGACATAAGCCTCGCAACCCCAGATCTTGATAAATGTCAAGCTCGGCTGTTTCCCATACCATAATTCATATGGAGTCTTTGAAACTGCCTTGCATGGCACTCGGTTTAGTACCTTTGCAGCTGTTTCCAGTGCAAATCCCCAAAAGGAGTAAGGTAGAGTAGCCTGACTCATCATAGAACGAACCATATCGAGTAAGGTTCTGTTCCTCCTCTCGGATACACCATTCCATTGCGGTGTTCCTGGCGGAGTGAGCTGTGAGATAATCCCACACTCCTTCAGATAGTCAGTAAACTCTCGACTTAGGTATTCTCCACCTCGATCAGAACGAAGTGCCTTGATATTTCGGCCTAGCTGATTCTGTACTTCATTTTTGAACTCTTTGATCTTGTCAAAAGATTCACTCTTATGTCTCATCAGATAGACATACCCATATCTACTGAAATCATCAGTAAAGGTAATGAAGTACGAATAGCCACCTCTGGCATGTTTACTAAATGGCCCACACACATCACTGTGTATAAGGTCAAGTAAACCTGAAGCTCTTTGACCTTTGTTAGGAAAAGGAGACTTCATCATTTTACCCAATAAACAAGCTTTGCATGTATCAATCTCCTCATAGGAGAATGATCCCAGCAGTCCATGATCATCCAACCGCTTAATGCGTTTCTTGTTAATGTGGCCTAAAAGACTATGCCATAGCAAGGTGCTATCATCAGCATACTTGGCTTTCTTATTATCAATGTTTTGTATAGAACATTCCATGTCCAACATGAATAACCCGTTGTTAATTGATCCAGTAGCATAAACAATATTATCAAGAGATAAAATACACTTTGAAATATTGCATTCAAAGGAAAATCCTTTCCTGACAAGAGCAGGAATAGAGATAATATTCTTGGTAATGCTAGGTACAAAGTAACAATTGTTTAGTTCCAATACAAGTCCAGATGGTAATGAGATGTAATATTCTCCTACAGCAACAGCAGCAACCCGTGCCCCGTTTCCAACTCGTAGGTCCACCTCATGCTGTCCCACCTGTCTTCTTCTCTTGAGTTCCTATACATTTGAACAAATGTGAACTCCACATGCAGTGTCCAACACCCATGATATGGAAGAAGAAGATATCATGACTTCAGTCACAAAAATACCTGAGCCAGAAGCGATGCTTCCCTTCTTGTCTCCTTGGAGCGCTTTACAGTCCTTTTTCCAGTGACCCAGCTGGCCACAATGGAAACACCTGTATTCCTTCGACCGCTTGACCTTCTGTTTCAGAGCCTTATTGTAGTTCTTGACAGGGGCTTTGCCCTTCTTCCCCTTCTTTTTGTTCCTGGAAGGGAACATCAAGACAGAGGTTGAAGGCTTTCCCTTCAGAGTCTCCTCCGTAGTCAAGAGCATATTCAGCAACTCTGCCGGAGTACAGTCAATCTTGTTCATATTAAAGTTAATAATGAACGGATCGAAAGAGGCCGGGAGAGACTGCAGAATAATGTCTACTGCAAGCTCCTGATTGATGGTATGCCCCAGTTTGTCTAGAGCCTCTTTGTGCCCAATCATCTTGAGCACATGAGCTCCCACTGGACTCCCTTCAGCCAGTTTGCTCTGAAAGAAAAGCTTGGTCAAATTATAGCGTTCAGTCCTCGCCTGTGCAGCATATAGCATCTTGAGGTTTGCTATGATTTCCATAGCAGACATATCCTCATGCTGACGCTGCAGCGGTGGCGTCATAGACGCTAGCATCAGGCAAGCGACATCAATGCTATCATTGACATGCTTTTCATAGGCATCGCGAACCGCCCTTGCGGCGTTCGCAGCGGGTTGAGGCGGTATAGCCGTCTCGAGGACATACAGTTTCCTCTCAGCCTTAAGAACAATCTTAAGGTGTCCGTACCAGTCTGAGAAGTTTGGCCCAGCATACTTCTCCCTTTCCAGTAGGGATCGCACATTGAAGTTCATGGTGTTCGTTGCTGCAGGAATCTACAACAATGCAAGAACAGCAAGGTCAGTATCAATGTTTAGAATCAATCCAGGACTTAAGAAAGATTCTTTTCTCACTATTTTATCTGGCTGAAAAATCCAGCAAACAGCCCGAAAGAGCAACACTCTTTTAGTGAGATGGGATCCAGATTTCATACTTGGTCTCCGCGTCCCTCTCAGGCGAGATAAGATGCACAGAGAGTACAAGCACTAATTTTTGGTAGGCAGTCCCTGCCAATTGCCAACCCGTGCGATTCCCCTTCATCCGGGCAATCTAGCCGACTGTGCCAACTGAGTTGGTACAACATAGTCTCTGATCCCACAGATGGCTGCCTCCATATAGCTAACATATGCCCCATATGTAGCCTACATGGTCAAGCTGACCTGACCTACTCCCTGGACCACCACGTGCTATGCTGAGCAACGAGAAGCGATAAATCCCTTCTCTGTAACACGCAGGTGAAATCACACACCGTCTGTAGATAGATGGACGTGCCCACTGAGTGGGTACAACACGGCTCCAACGATAGTCAGAATAGTGAGGTTTCGCGTCAGAAGGCTATCGAGCTTGATATTTTAGCGTTGGATTTTAACGGTCTTTTATCTTCTTAACTATCATGCACCCCTATGGTGATAGCAGAAGATAAATAAATCATGCAATTCTAATTATTTAAAAAATAAAAGAAAGCATGATGATCTTATGTGGTAAAAGCCCATTAACCCTAAGTAAGACCTTAATTTTAACTTAAGTCTTCACTTGAGCTTTCTTCATGGGTCTTTTATCTTCTCTGGCCCAACCTAGGGCCCAAGCGCCAAATGCAGCTTAGGTGCGCCCACCAGGTAGATGCGCCTGTCATAGGGTCAAACCCTAGACCTCCCACCTGGTCAAGCCACTGCTGCATGCGCCTCTGCCAAGTGTGCTTTGTGCTCTTGTCTGATTAAATTACAATTTAATCTATCTAGACAAGATTGACTCGCAGGTCAATTACAGTTTATAAATTAAATAATATGTGATGCGCAGATCACAATTAAAAATTAATTTACAATTTAACTCTAGGCTCGCAGGCCCCAGCACAGCACACATTAAATTGGGCATCCCACATAAGATTAAATAAACAAGCATCATGGCATCAATCAACATGTGATCCATAGACAAAATAAAATTTTCAAAATCCCATTGAAATCCATTTTATTTTTCTTATGTGCCCTACTACCTTACAACGGTCCATTAATAGGGATCCACTCATCATATCTAGTCAGATCCACTGCCCTTGCATGCACCAAGTCCTAACTGACTTGAGTTGACCCAATGGTCAACCATGCATGCGCAAAGGGCTGAACCACCTTCATGAGTTTTGGCAAGCGGGTGTGACCCCGGGCCTAACTCATGCGTGTTCGCTGGTTGTCTCAACCAGACCTCGCTACACACCTGTCTGCAGTCGACCTATAGCCACCTCGTGCTTGCGCACAGGTGCCATCTGGTCGACCCATCTAGGCTGTCAGATGGTCTGATCAGACTGGTTGGATCTTACCTAGAGGATGATTTCAACCCTATCAACCCGTCTAAGGGTTTAAAGCAGGCGCTTAGACCTAATGATGGGCGCGCATGTGTTCAAGTTTTAAGAAAAACTACAACATTACAAGCGCAACTATGTGAGCATCATACATGCGCTAACATGAGTTAATCTCATACATGCGCCACAAGGTAAAATACATTCATCTAGTATTTTTCGCAAGATGAGAAGTATTAGATCTAAACATAAACGCATACATGGATCACCTTAAGCAATCATATGAATCAAACGACAACCATGGCTCTGATACCAATTGAAGAGTCCCCTTCAAAGGGGAGCGAAACCCTAATCAGGTGGCGCATAAAACATTCATAGCGGAATCTAGGGTTTCAAATGATCTTTCGCAAGAACATATGATCAACTTAAATAATGTTTGGATTCATACCATAGCCATTTGTGTTGGATGGCGATTTGGAAGAAGAGAGAGCAACGTTGATCTCCTCCAAAGAGTTCACACACAAGATGAAGATCGCCTACTCCCTTGGCGTTCCTTGTGCTAGCAAGTCTCCAAGGTTTATCTTGTCGAATGGAAGGGAATGATGGATGAAGACTCTCTTGGCCGAACTCTCTCCTACGTTAACCACCTTTTGCAAGAGTGTCTCGTCGAGAGGAAGAGGCAAGAGGAAGTCACGAAACCGAAGTGGAGACGTTTTTCTATAATGGGAAAAACCGACTTCCAAATATGGAAAGCCCTTAACTCCATGCGTTCATGCGATCCATGTGTTCACTCCAAGTGAACCGATCGCTCCTCTTTGAACCAAGCCATGGTTCAATTGCATTTGGTTTAAAAACCAAATCAAAATCAACCCAAGCCATTAGTCCAGATCAAATTAAACCCTAAGGTTCTAGATCTGACCGTTCATCACTTGATGCACTTGATCTCACCAATCTAGCATCAACACTCTCGATCAAAGCTTACCGATCTCAAGCCCTAATCAATCAAACATGATCAGACCAGATCTCACTTACAATCAGAGCTTAAATCCCTTTAAACTGAATCAAAACAATTCAGTCCACACGATCTAACATGAGTGAGCCATATCATCAAATTGTGCGACCCTGAGGGTTTCCTTTAAATGTCGGTAACGATAACTTACGTTATCACGATCAGTGAGGGGTATCTAGCAACACATCACTGTCTCCCGATATAAAGGAAAGAGTCTTCCAAGACTACACCCAAACCACAGCACAAGTGTGAATCCATTTCACAAGGCATACATGTTTCCTTTGCCACTGGATGTTCTTATTGGACAAGTGTGTCAAGCCTGTAGCTCCAATATGATGAGCATGATTAGATCAGATGAACATAGTCACCTGGGTATAGCCATACACTTTCTCAATCATCTCATCCAGGGGGGCCCCTTTAGAACATCACACTCCAATTAAGGAGACGGCAATCCTATATCCATCACTAGTGTCCTAACCTGACTCATGATCATTATCTAAGATAGTCTATAACCATTATGTTTCAAATGATATTGAACTACCTCAAAATAATGACAATCATCATTTAGAAACACAAGTGATCTCAAGTCAGAGGACATGTGCCACTTGTAGCAAACAAGGATTATGCACATTGTGACAAGCAACTGAATATCCCAATAGGGTCTATCCAGTACATCCAATGTACCCATGAGTCTACATCTCATTCCATGCTCGATGTTGGGGTATGCCCTTAAGGCTAATGTTTGAGGCCTTGGGATTATAACAGTATCATGTATAAACTCTTATGTTTATAAAGGCATGGTTGTTATTCAGTTTGTTACATTGTTTGCTGCAATAAGTGTAACATCCCACATTCTTAACCCCAAACAAAGAACACAATCACAAAGGGAATAGGATGTTTCATATAAGATCGATCAAATGCTAGGTAAAACCGAGTTCAAGAAAACACGATCTGAAAATTTTCAAAACTCCAAACACATAAAATCTTCGAATCACAAATCATAAATCTCATAAAGGTACCTGCCACCACGCAATACGTGCACTAGACATATGCACGTTACAGTTGTATCAAAACCGATTGCAAAAATACACATCAACTCCAATTTCAAAACAAATCCACAAAATCGATTTTATAAACTAATACCAAACACCGAAACCAGGCTGAAGCCCGCGGTGACACAAGAATCAACATCATTTAACTGCCACAGTCTGGCAACACAATTTTTCATAGTTCACATGGTTCACATCACATGGTTCACATAAATCATAAAATTCATATTCGGCCACAGCCAGCCTCAAATTAATTAAGCATAAACATGGGGCCACAACCGGCATCATAAGCATAAATCACAACATCAATATCATGCTAACTGCGCTCCTGCTCTATACCTGAAAATAGTGAGGGGTGAGCTACACAGCCCAGTGAGTGGATAGTCTAATTGACCATCCATAACATACACTCAAAAATATAGGCAGATTGTTTTAAAAATCTTTAACAGGAACATAATGTCAACATATCACCAGATTAAATATACAGAAGTCACATAAACAGTCAGATGTACACACTAACATAATCAACTCAGGTTCTAAACAAACTCAGGTTCTAGAGTTATACTCTAAACCAACTAAACACACATATTCTAAACCAACTAAACACACCAACACATTTTTAACCTAGTTGTCCAGCATATTCAGTAGTGACCAATATGGTCTAACCCGGCTTGGCCAAAGCACTGGGAGCTGCAAAATCTCGTGCAACACATAAACATGGACAGTGAATAGAATCAGGAGGTGGCCCCCGTCAGGTCACGACGTGGCACGCTGGTCTATCACGCCATAACATAAAACGAGAATAGAATCAGGAGGTGGCCCCCGTCAGGTCACGACGTGGCACGCTGGTCTATCACGCCATAACATAAAACGAGAATGATGACATCAAGAGGTGGCCCCTGTCTGATCAGGACATGGCACTTTGGGTCTTATATCATTCCCAACACAAAACGAGAATGGTGACATCAAGAGGTGGCCCCTGTCTGACCAAGACATGGCACTTTGGGTCTTATACCATTCCCAACACATAAAAGAGTAATGACATCAAGAGGTGGCCCCTGTCTGACCAAGACATGGCACTTTGGGTCAAAACCCGTTCTCCCAAAAGGTTCCTACTGGACAACACACATATCTTATTTCACATTTCACAAAGGTGGACTCCTAAGTGTCAACTAGACTCTAGGATAGCCATCACAAAATCACATCGGCAGGCTGAACATCAACCCCCATCACAATAATCACAATAGGCAGGCTGAACATCAACCTCCTCACATATCACAATACAGGGCTGAAATTCAAACCCTTAACATATCACATAACAGGGCTATCCCCTTGAGTTCATAGTTACACCTAGCCTTAGTCCTAACCATCACATAATCACAACACATAATATTCGAACCTCATAACCACATAATTTTCGAATTTCACATAACCACATAATATTCACATATTCAAAGATCACTTAACATGCCAAAAATCACAAATCACAATATTTAAAAATCACATAACATAGTGTAGTCCTTAAATTTCAGGCTGGTCAGTTCAGTGTAATTTTGCTAAGTTATCAACCAATGTTCTCTATCAATATTTCATGTCATTACTTTCTACATACACCATTCAATTAAAAATACATAATAATACAGAAAATTCACCAAATTTCGTTCACAATTAACATAAATGTAGAATATCACAACTTCATAGTTTTCTACTAGTTCTGATAACAAAAGACTGAAATACCCCTAGTTCAAAGTTTAAGTCATGCAGGAAAAGTTATCCAAAAATTTCGTAAAAATATTCATTACATCCCTCATGATCCCTAGATTCGAAATTTCAAGTTTTCCCCAATTTTAACTAGAAAATTTACCGAATTACCCCTAGGTCAATGTCAGTCAACAGAAACTTTTATTTCTAAAAATTCTCAAAAAATTACAGTAGAGTCCTCATATACCTAATTTCATGAATATCAAGTTTTCCCCAAATTTTACCCATGCATTTGGGCGTAACTTCATGAAGAAGGGTCGAAATTCTCATTCAAGCCCTAAACTTCATGCAATTGAAAAACTAAAGCTACATACATGCTTAAACAAGGTCTAATTGATGATTAGAAGCCTTAAAAATGAAAAGCCCTAATTCTCATACAATCTAGGGTTTTCGAAATTTTAGGGAAAACATAGAAACATGTACAAAAATTGAAATTAAGGGTTCATGCCATGTTTCTAAGCAATAATCTCAAGCATACATGGATTAAGTGGAAGAGAAAATCCACTCACCTCTTAAACCGAAAATTTTCCACAAAAGAAATCGTTCAAAGCCTTTGATGTCACCACCAAACACCAAGGAAATTTCTTCACTTCAAGGAAAAATCGCCAAGGGGAAGAAGATGAAGAAAATCACCTCAACAACTCCAAGAATCGCCTTCTTCTTTGCCCTAGCCGCCCCAAGATTTCCTCAAGCCAAAAAAAAACGCCCACAATCTCACCCTAGTCGATATTACCACTTAAACTTTGGGTTTTTAAATTTTAAACCCATTAACCAATTAATTCCAATAGGGTTTAACCCATTTAACTCATAATTTCGAATTTTTCAAACCCAATAACCCATAGTTAACCAATTAATTTAATTAACTTAACCATTAACCATTCACTTAACCGAAATCCAATAAGGACTTAATTAATATCCAATAAGGATTTAATTAACCAATAAGGTCTAATTAATTAACTTACAATTTACAACCCATAAATCCTAATTAATTTATCATGGACAACCAATAATAATTTATCATAAATTAACAGCCAATAATCAAATCAATAATCTCTAATTAATTTACAATAAATTAACAACCAAATAAACTCAAATCCATTAATTACAAATTAACAATCAATAAATCAGTTAATTAACAACAAAATCTCTAGTTAATTTATCATAAATTAACAATCAATACTCAGGAATAATAACTCAGTCAATAATTTTATTTACATCAATAATTTATCATAATTTATCATAGAAAATAATGCTTACCAGAACTTAAGATCCTTGGATCTTACATTCCTCCCTCCTTATAAAGCTTTAGTCCTCTAAAGCTCAGCATCCATATCATCAAAGAGGTAAGCATAATTTTTCCTCATATCAGCTTCAGTCTCCCAAGTCGCTTCTTCAACTGATTGATTTCCCCAGATAACTTTCACCAAAGGTATAGTCTTGTTCCTCAGAACTTTATCTTTTCTATCCACAATCCGGAGAGGTCTTTCCTCAAAAGTCAAGTCACTCTGAATCTGAAGAGGTTCCAACTCCAACACATGAGATGGATCAGGATGATATTTCCTCAAAGCAGAGACATGGAATACATTATGCACATGATCCATAGCAGGAGGTAAAGCCAATCGGTAAGCCACTGGACCAACTCTCTCAATAATATCAAAAGGGCCTACAAACCTAGGGCTCAACTTGCCCTTTTTGCCAAACCTCATAACACCCTTAGTAGGCGACACCTTCAAGAACACATGGTCTCCTACCATAAACTCCAAAGGACGACGACGATCATCAACATAACTCTTCTGTCTGTCCCGAGAAATTTTCAGTTTATCCTGAATCTCTCTGACCTTATCAGTAGTCTCCTGTACTGCATCAGATCTCAAAATCATCCTGTCACCAGTTTCCTCCCAACACAAGGGAGTCCTGCACCTTCTTCCATACAAAGCCTCATAAGGAGCCATCTGAATACTGGAGTGGAAACTATTATTACAAGTGAACTCTATCAAAGATAGATCCCGGTTCCACTCAGAACTCCAATCAACCACATAGGCTCTCAACAAATCCTCTAGAGTCTGTATAGTACGCTCCGTCTGGCCATCAGACTGAGGATGGTATGCGGTACTAAAACTCAACTTAGTACCCAAACCCTCCTGTAAACTCCTCCAAAATCTGGACAAAAATCGAGAGTCCCTATCAGACACAATATCGACAGGCACTCCATGTAGTCTGACTATCTCATCAATGTACAATCTAGCCAGTCTCTCCAAAGAATAAGTCATCTTGATCGGAAGAAAATGGGCTGATTTGGTGAGTCTATCAACAATCACCCAAATAGCATTATGACCCAATCTGGTTCTAGGCAAACCACACACAAAATCCATACTGATGCATTCCCACTTCCACTCAGGAATAGGAAGAGACTGCAACAAACCACCAGGCTTCTGGTGTTCAGCCTTTATAGTCTGACAGGTCAAACATCTAGAGACAAAATCATATACCTCTTTCTTCATACCCGGCCACCAAAAGTTTTTCTTGAGGTCCTGATACATCTTAGTCACACCAGGATGTAGAGAATATTTGGAGTTATGGCTGTCCTCCAATATTTCTTTCCTCAAGTTCGGTTCCTCAGGGACACATACCCTTCCACGAAACCGAAGAATACCATCATCAGACACACTAAAGTCCTGAACTGCGCCATCAATCAGACTACCCCTGATCTGGACTAATTTCGGATCCACAGACTGCTGATCTCTGATCTTCTGCAACAAAGCAGACTGTACTCTGAGAAAAGCCACATAACCAGTCTGAACTCTAGGAGAAACACTGATCCTGAGATCTCTGAACTCCTGCAGTAACTGCCACTCACTGACCCGCAAGGCAGCTACTGAAGCAACTGGATGCCTGCTCAGTGCATCCGCTACTACATTGGCTTTCCCAGCCTGATACTGGATAGAGAAGTCATAATCTTTGATCAACTCCATCCATCTTCTCTGTCTCATGTTCAACTCCTTCTGAGTGAAGATATACTTGAGACTCTGGTGATCAGTGAACAGATCAAACTCCTGACCCAACAAATAGTGACGCCATATCTTCAAAACAAAGACTACGGCCGCCAACTCTAAATCATGAGTAGGGTAGTTCAGTTCATACTCTTTCAGTTGTCTCGAAGCATAAGCCACCACAGAACCCTTCTGCATCAAGACACAACCCAACCCTTTGCCTGAAGCATCTGTATAGACAGTAAACCTTTCCCCATCACTAGGAATAATGAGGATCGGTGTACTAGTCAACCTTCTCTTCAGCTCTTGAAAGCTCTCTTCACACTTGTCATCCCAAATAAATTTGGCTTCCTTTCTGGTCAATTTAGTTAAAGGACCCGCCAGCTTGGAGAATCCCTAAACAAACCTCCGGTAATAACCTGCCAAACCCAGAAAACTCCTGATCTCAGTAGCACTAGTCGGTCTTCCCCAATCAAGAATGGCTTGCACTTTAACTGGATCCACAGACACACCCTGACCAGAAATCACATGTCCCAGAAAACTGATCTTCTCTAGCCAGAACTCACACTTACTAGCCTTGGCATATAACCGGTTCTTCCTCAGAACCTCCAGTACCTTGCGCAAATCACTGACATGATCTGAAGTAGTCTGAGAGTACACCAAGATATCATCTATGAAGACTACTACACAAGAATCAAGCAATTCATGGAATACCCTGTTCATCAAATCCATGAAGACAGCAGGTGCATTTGTCAGTCCAAAAGGCATAACTAAAAATTCGAAATGCCCATACCTGGTCCTGAAAGCAGTCTTGAATATATCCTCATCCTTGACTCTAAGCTGATAATACCCTGATCTCAGATCAATTTTAGAGAACACTGTAGCTCCCTGTAATTGATCAAATAGATCATCAATTTTGGGAAGAGGATACTTATTCTTGATAGTCACTTGGTTCAATTGCCTGTAGTCTATACACATTCTCAGGGTTCCATCTTTCTTCTTTACAAATAGCACTGGCGCTCCCCAAGGTGAAGCACTAGGCCGAATGTACCCTTTCTCTAACAATTCCTCCAGTTGTTTCTTAAGCTCGGCCAACTCTGAAGTAGCCATACGGTAAGGAGCTCTGGAGATAGGTGCCGTACCTGGCGCCAACTCAATGCCAAACTCCACTTCTCTAACTGGTGGCAAACCTGAAAATTCTTCAGAGAACACATCAGGAAATTCTTTCACCACCGCCATCTGAGTCAGATCAGAAGTAGAATCATCCTGCACCTTAACATGTGCAAGATAACCCTTGCAACCACTGGCAAGTAACTTCCTGGCCTGCAGGAAAGATATCACATGTGGTCCTTGGTCTGACACTAGACCTCTCACAAAGATCCGGTTCCCATCAAGCATATTCAAAGTGATCACTTTCTCAAAGCAATCCACAGAGGCATGATGCGAAGACAACCAGTCCATTCCTAAGATGACATCATAATCTTGCATGTCTAGGAGGATTAAATCTACCAGAAACTCATAACCCCCTACATGCACTACACAATCAGCACATACAGTGTCTGTAGATAATGATTTTCCTAAAGGAGTACTAACAGACACAGCATAATCTAGCATCTTAGGTACAACAGGTAAACATGCAGCAAACTTAACAGAGACAAAAGACAAATTTGCACCAGGGTCAAATAAAATGCGAGCTAACTGATCAAATACAAATAATGTACCTTCCACAACGGATCGGGAAGCTCGTGTATCCTTCTCAGCCACAGCATAGACTCTAGTCTGGACAGTAGGCTTATCTGCGCCTCTAGGCTGCATCTCAGGCTCTTTGCAGTCCCTAGCCATGTGCCCAGGTTTCTTACACTTGAAGCACACGCCATTCTTCCTATGACAATCTTTCACCAGATGTCCTCTGAGCCCACAATAACTACAAGTCCCGTTCTCAGTGTTGCTATTTCTTACATCCCTGATATCTCTGAACTGCTGCGGTGCATCCCTGTAAGAGTAAGGCTTATACCGGCTCTTCTTGAAATCCTTGTGCCTAGGGTACTTCTTACCCTTGCCGCCACTGCCAAACTGAGGAACCGCCGCCTCAGCTGCAGGAACCACTGCCACCGTAGCATGAGAACTCCTCTCAGATATATACCTCTCTATAGTGCGTGCTCGCCCAACTGTCTCAACATAGGTCTCCAAGTGTTGAGCACCAACCTGCTCTCGAATATCCCATCTGAGACCTCTCAGAAACTTGGTAGCTCTCCTCTTTTCAGTGTTTATCAGGTGAGGAGCATATTTTCCCAATTTCGTGAACTGTACTTCATACTGGTCCACTGTCATATTACCCTGCTCCAGGTGAATAAATGCTACCTCTCGGTCCTCTACCAAGCTATCTGGAAAATACTTCTCATTAAATCGAGACAAGAAGTAAGGCCAATCGACAGTCTCATGTCTTTCTGCTGCAAGTCTCACCACGCCCTTCCACCACTCATCTGCGTCACCACGCATCATATAGGTGGACAGACATAGCTTATCCTCATCTGAGCAGCGCATGACTTGGAAAATCTTTTCCAAGACCAACTGCCAGTTCTCAGCAGTACTGGATTCTGAGCCCCCATAAAATGAGCTAGGACCCAGTTTCTGAAATTCACTCACAAGTGAGGCATAACGCCGATGAGCGCCCTCCTGAGAGTCATCCCCCACTGCCCGAGTAGTAGTCTGGGGTCTCTCCTGTGTCAGCTGCTGCAAAAGCTGCTGTTGTGCCTCTTGGTGCTGAGTCTGCTGCTGCTGCAGCATCTGAGCTTGCCTCTCAATCATGGCACCTTGTTGCTGTACCATGCCAGTCAAGGCCTCAATAGTTCTAGTGAGATCCGGGGTCTGCTCGCCCTCATCACCAGCATTACCTCTGGTTCGCACCATCTTAAATTCAAATTCCTACACACACATATCATAGTCACACACATATCATAGTCAGGAAAACAACCATAACCTATTAGGTGTCTAGCAATACACAAACATGTTTTCCCCAAACTAAGTTTTAGCTAGCCAACTGCTCTGATACCATTCTGTAACATCCCACATTCTTAACCCCAAACAAAGAACACAATCACAAAGGGAATAGGATGTTTCATATAAGATCGATCAAATGCTAGGTAAAACCGAGTTCAAGAAAACACGATCTGAAAATTTTCAAAACTCCAAACACATAAAATCTTCGAATCACAAATCATAAATCTCATAAAGGTACCTGCCACCACGCAATACGTGCACTAGACATATGCACGTTACAGTTGTATCAAAACCGATTGCAAAAATACACATCAACTCCAATTTCAAAACAAATCCACAAAATCGATTTTATAAACTAATACCAAACACCGAAACCAGGCTGAAGCCCGCGGTGACACAAGAATCAACATCATTTAACTGCCACAGTCTGGCAACACAATTTTTCATAGTTCACATGGTTCACATCACATGGTTCACATAAATCATAAAATTCATATTCGGCCACAGCCAGCCTCAAATTAATTAAGCATAAACATGGGGCCACAACCGGCATCATAAGCATAAATCACAACATCAATATCATGCTAACTGCGCTCCTGCTCTATACCTGAAAATAGTGAGGGGTGAGCTACACAGCCCAGTGAGTGGATAGTCTAATTGACCATCCATAACATACACTCAAAAATATAGGCAGATTGTTTTAAAAATCTTTAACAGGAACATAATGTCAACATATCACCAGATTAAATATACAGAAGTCACATAAACAGTCAGATGTACACACTAACATAATCAACTCAGGTTCTAAACAAACTCAGGTTCTAGAGTTATACTCTAAACCAACTAAACACACATATTCTAAACCAACTAAACACACCAACACATTTTTAACCTAGTTGTCCAGCATATTCAGTAGTGACCAATATGGTCTAACCCGGCTTGGCCAAAGCACTGGGAGCTGCAAAATCTCGTGCAACACATAAACATGGACAGTGAATAGAATCAGGAGGTGGCCCCCGTCAGGTCACGACGTGGCACGCTGGTCTATCACGCCATAACATAAAACGAGAATAGAATCAGGAGGTGGCCCCCGTCAGGTCACGACGTGGCACGCTGGTCTATCACGCCATAACATAAAACGAGAATGATGACATCAAGAGGTGGCCCCTGTCTGATCAGGACATGGCACTTTGGGTCTTATATCATTCCCAACACAAAACGAGAATGGTGACATCAAGAGGTGGCCCCTGTCTGACCAAGACATGGCACTTTGGGTCTTATACCATTCCCAACACATAAAAGAGTAATGACATCAAGAGGTGGCCCCTGTCTGACCAAGACATGGCACTTTGGGTCAAAACCCGTTCTCCCAAAAGGTTCCTACTGGACAACACACATATCTTATTTCACATTTCACAAAGGTGGACTCCTAAGTGTCAACTAGACTCTAGGATAGCCATCACAAAATCACATCGGCAGGCTGAACATCAACCCCCATCACAATAATCACAATAGGCAGGCTGAACATCAACCTCCTCACATATCACAATACAGGGCTGAAATTCAAACCCTTAACATATCACATAACAGGGCTATCCCCTTGAGTTCATAGTTACACCTAGCCTTAGTCCTAACCATCACATAATCACAACACATAATATTCGAACCTCATAACCACATAATTTTCGAATTTCACATAACCACATAATATTCACATATTCAAAGATCACTTAACATGCCAAAAATCACAAATCACAATATTTAAAAATCACATAACATAGTGTAGTCCTTAAATTTCAGGCTGGTCAGTTCAGTGTAATTTTGCTAAGTTATCAACCAATGTTCTCTATCAATATTTCATGTCATTACTTTCTACATACACCATTCAATTAAAAATACATAATAATACAGAAAATTCACCAAATTTCGTTCACAATTAACATAAATGTAGAATATCACAACTTCATAGTTTTCTACTAGTTCTGATAACAAAAGACTGAAATACCCCTAGTTCAAAGTTTAAGTCATGCAGGAAAAGTTATCCAAAAATTTCGTAAAAATATTCATTACATCCCTCATGATCCCTAGATTCGAAATTTCAAGTTTTCCCCAATTTTAACTAGAAAATTTACCGAATTACCCCTAGGTCAATGTCAGTCAACAGAAACTTTTATTTCTAAAAATTCTCAAAAAATTACAGTAGAGTCCTCATATACCTAATTTCATGAATATCAAGTTTTCCCCAAATTTTACCCATGCATTTGGGCGTAACTTCATGAAGAAGGGTCGAAATTCTCATTCAAGCCCTAAACTTCATGCAATTGAAAAACTAAAGCTACATACATGCTTAAACAAGGTCTAATTGATGATTAGAAGCCTTAAAAATGAAAAGCCCTAATTCTCATACAATCTAGGGTTTTCGAAATTTTAGGGAAAACATAGAAACATGTACAAAAATTGAAATTAAGGGTTCATGCCATGTTTCTAAGCAATAATCTCAAGCATACATGGATTAAGTGGAAGAGAAAATCCACTCACCTCTTAAACCGAAAATTTTCCACAAAAGAAATCGTTCAAAGCCTTTGATGTCACCACCAAACACCAAGGAAATTTCTTCACTTCAAGGAAAAATCGCCAAGGGGAAGAAGATGAAGAAAATCACCTCAACAACTCCAAGAATCGCCTTCTTCTTTGCCCTAGCCGCCCCAAGATTTCCTCAAGCCAAAAAAAAACGCCCACAATCTCACCCTAGTCGATATTACCACTTAAACTTTGGGTTTTTAAATTTTAAACCCATTAACCAATTAATTCCAATAGGGTTTAACCCATTTAACTCATAATTTCGAATTTTTCAAACCCAATAACCCATAGTTAACCAATTAATTTAATTAACTTAACCATTAACCATTCACTTAACCGAAATCCAATAAGGACTTAATTAATATCCAATAAGGATTTAATTAACCAATAAGGTCTAATTAATTAACTTACAATTTACAACCCATAAATCCTAATTAATTTATCATGGACAACCAATAATAATTTATCATAAATTAACAGCCAATAATCAAATCAATAATCTCTAATTAATTTACAATAAATTAACAACCAAATAAACTCAAATCCATTAATTACAAATTAACAATCAATAAATCAGTTAATTAACAACAAAATCTCTAGTTAATTTATCATAAATTAACAATCAATACTCAGGAATAATAACTCAGTCAATAATTTTATTTACATCAATAATTTATCATAATTTATCATAGAAAATAATGCTTACCAGAACTTAAGATCCTTGGATCTTACAATAAGTGTACTTCTGAATAATGTCTCACAGCTGTTCAGCTAGGCTGACATGCAGTTAAGTCCTTAGTCGAGATATCTTGGTGAACATGAGACAGCCTTGATATAGTTAAGACTAATATGTGTTCTAATCTTATAGGATGCTTCGAGCATGGAATAAGATGTAGACTCATGGGTACATTGGATGTACTGGACAGACCCTACTAGGATATTCAATTGCTTGTCACAATGTGAATAATCCTTGATTGCAACAAGTGGCACATGTCCTCTGACTTGAGATCACTTGTGTTTCTAAATGATGATTGTCATTGTTTTGAGGTAGTTCAATATCATTTGAAACATAATGATTATAGACTATCTTGGATGGTGAGCTTGAGTCAGGTTAGGGCACTAGTGATAGACATAGGATTGCCGTCTCCTTGTTTAAGGAGTGTGATGTTCTAAAGGGGCCCCCTGGATGAGATGATTGAGAAAAG
Source organism: Costus lasius (assembly GCA_027563935.2). NCBI lineage: Eukaryota > Viridiplantae > Streptophyta > Magnoliopsida > Zingiberales > Costaceae > Costus > Costus lasius. The sequence goes on from CM050453.2 coordinate 58,472,218, forward strand.
AGTATGGCCATACCTAGGTGACTATGTTCATCTGATCTAATCGTGCTTATCATATTGGAGCTACAAGCTTGACACGCTTGTCCAATAAGAACGTCCAGTGGCAAAGGATATTTGCATGCCTAGTGAAGTGGATTCACACTTGTGCTGTGGTTTGGGTGTAGTCTTGGAAGACTCTTTCCTTTATATCGGGAGACAGTGATGTGTTGCTAGATACCCCTCACTGATCGTGATAACGTAAGTTATCGTTACCGACATTTAAAGGAAACCCTCAGGGTCGCACAATTTGATGATATGGCTTACTTAAGTCAGATCGTGTGGACTGAATTATTTGGGTTCAGTTTAAAGGGATTTAATCTCTGATTGTAAGTGAGATCTGGTCTGATCATGTTTGATTGATTAGGGCTTGAGATCGGTAAGCTTCGATCGAGAGAATGGATGCTAGATCGGTGAGATCAGAAGCATCAAGAGATCAACGGTTAGATCTGGAGCCTTAGGGTTTAATCATGATCTAGACTGGATCGCTTGGCTTGATTGGTTCTTGAACTGAACCGAATTGAACCAGCTCATTAAGTGAGCGGATGGTTCATGAGATAAGAGGTTTGCGATTGGGGTAAACCCATGATCGCATATTGAGAAGTGGGATGCTATTTTTAGATAGCACTTCTCTAAACGTGACCACGCCTCACGTTTCTCCTCTTCACGCCTCTTCTCGCCTTGCCTCTCCATGAGTCGACACAAGTTCTCTCTCGTGTGGTGAAGAAGGTAAACGAAAAGGAGAAGGAAGAAATCGCCAAGAAGATCTCATCCCTTTCATTCGATCAGGATACTTGGACGATCCTTGCTAGCACAAGGGGCGACAAGGAGGAGCCAAGACTCATCTTGTGAGCGTCACCTCTGGAGGAAAGCCACATCGCTTTCTGCTTCCAAGTCGCCATCTAGAAATGGCATCGGTATGAATCTCATTCTTTCTATAGAATGTTTTTATGTTGATCATATAGCATGCAATAGATCTAGAAACCCTCTCCGCTGCTTCAAATCCTCCAGAATGCGCCTATTAGGGTTTCCCCCCCCCCCTCTTGTAGGGGTTCCTTCAATTGGTATCAGAGCCTGGTTTCATGCATGTTTTATGATTGCTTGAGCCATTTGTGATCCATATTTGCGCAAGTATGCTTAGATCTTCTTCTTGTTAACATGCAAAATATACATGATGTATGATTATACTTAAGTTGCGCATGTATCATGTTATTAAGGCGCTTGTTAATGTTTTCGTCAAACAACAAATATCACTTGCGCGCCTCATTAGATCTAAGTTGCGCTTACTGTAAACCCTTAGACGGGTTGATGGGGTTGAAGTCATCCTCTAGGTTAGATCCAATAGTCTGATCAGACCATTTGACAGCCTAGATGGGTCGACCAGATGGCACCCATGCGTAAGCATGTAGTGGCTATAGGTCGACTGCATCACAGGCGTGTAGCGAGGTCTGGTTGAGACAACTGATGAACGCATATGAGTTAGGCCCGGGTTCACACCCGCTTGCCAGAACTCATGATGGTTGTTCAGCCCTTGGCGCATGCATAGTTGACCACTGGGTCGACTCAAGTCAGTTAGGACTTGGTGCATGCAAGGGCAGTGGATCTGACTAGACATGATGAGTGGATCCCTATCAATGGACCGTTGTAAGGTAGTAAGGGCATATAAGGAAAATAAAATTGATGCCAATGGGGTTTTCAAAATTTTATTTTCATGGTTGGATCGCATGTTGATTGATGCCATGTGCTTGTTTATTTATTCTTATGTGGGCTGCCCGTGTTTAATGTGTGCTGTGCTGGGGCCTGCGTGCCTGGAAATTATTTTGTAAATTAATTTTAATTGTGATCTGCGCATCACCTTGTATTTAATTTATAAAATGTAATTGACCTGCGAGTCAATCTTGTCTAGATAGATTAATTTGTAAATTAATCAGACAAGAGCACAGAGCACACTTGGCAGAGGCGCATGCAGCAGTGGCTTGACCAGGAGGGAGGTCCAGGGTTCGACTCTGGGACCAGGCGCATTTTCCCTGGTGGGCGCACCTCAGCTGCAAATGGCGCTTGGGCCCTGGTTTGGGCCAAATGAGCAGCTAAAAGACCCATGAAGAAAAGCAAGTGAAGACTTAAGTTAATTAAGGTCTTACTTAGCTATGGGCTTTTACCACATAAGATCCATGCTTTCTTTTATTGTTTAAATAAGTAGAACAGCATGATTTATTTATCTTCTGCTATCACCATAGGAATTGCATGATAGTGAAGAAGATAAAAGACCGTTAAAATCCAACGCTAAAATATCAAGCTCGTAAGCCTTCTGACGCGAAACCTCACTGTTCTGATTATCGTTGGAGCCGTGTTGTACCCACTCAGTGGGCACGTCCATCTATCTTCAGACGGTGCGGGATTACACCTGCGTGTTACAGAGAAGGGATTTATCGCTTCTCGTTGCTCAGCATAGCACGTGGTGGTCCAGGGAGTAGGTCGGGTTAGCTTGACCATGTAGACTACATATGTGGCGCATATGGTAGCACATGGAGGCAGCCATCTGTGGGGTCAGAGACTGTGTTGTACCAACTCAGTTGGCACAGTCTGCTGGATTGCCCAGATGAAGGGGAATCGCACGGGTTGGCGATTGGCTGGGACAGCCTACCAGAGATTAGTGCTTGTACTCTCTGTGCATCTTATCTCGCCTGAGCGGGACGCGGAGACCAAGTACAAAATCTGGATCCCATCTCACTAAAAGAGTTCTACTCTTTCGGGCTGTTTTGCTGGATTTTTGGGCCAGATAAAATAGTGAGAAAAAGAATCATTCTTAAGTCCTGATTGATTCTTAACATTGATACTGACCTTGCTGTTCTTGCATTGTTGTAGATACCTGCAGCAACGAACACCATGAACTTCAATGTGCGATCCCTACTGGAAAGGGAGAAGTTTGCTGGGCCGAACTTCTCAGACTGGTTCGGACACCTTAAGATTGTTCTTAAGGCAGAGAGGAAACTGTATGTCCTCGAGACGGCTATACCGCCTCAGCCCGCTCCGAACGCCGCAAGGGCGGTTCTGGAAGCTTATGAAAAGCACGTTAATGATAGCATTGATGTCGCTTGCCTGATGCTAGCGTCTATGACGCCACTGCTGCAGCGTCAGCATGAGGATATGTCTGCTATAGACATGATAGCAAACCTCAAGATGCTGTATGCTGCACAGGCGAGGACAGAACGCTATAATCTGACAAAGCTGTTCTTCCAGAGCAAACTGGCTGAAGGGAGCCCAGTGGGAGCTCACCTGCTCAAGATGATTGGGCACAAGGAGGATCTAGAGAAACTGGGGCATACCATCAATCAGGAGCTTGCTGTAGACATTATTCTGCAGTCTCTCCCGCCCTCTTTCGATGCGTTCATCATTAACTTTAATATGAACAAAATCGATTGTACTCCGGCAGAGCTGCTGAATATGCTCTTGACTACTGAGGAGACTCTGAAGGGAAAGCCTTCGACCTCTGTCTTAATGGTTCCTTCTAGGAACAAGAAGAAGGGGAAGAAGGGCAAGGCCCCTATCAAGAGTTACAGCAAGGCTCTGAAGCAAAAAGTCAAGCGGTCAAAGGAATACAGATGTTTCCACTGTGGCCAGCTAGGTCACTGGAAAAAGGACTGTAAAGCGCTCCAAGGAGACAAGAGGGGAAGCTTTGCTTCTGGCTCAGGTATATACATGACGGAAGTCATGGTTTCATCTTCTTCTATATCATGGGTGTTGGACACTGCATGTGGAGTTCACATTTGTTCAAATGTACAGGAACTCAAGAGAAGAAGACAGGTGGGACAGCATGAGGTGGACCTACGCGTTGGAAACGGGGCACGGGTTGCTGCTGTTGCTGTAGGAGATTATTTCATCTCTTTACCATCTGGACTTGTATTAGAACTAAACAGTTGTTACTTTGTTCCCACCATTACTAAAAATATTATCTCCATTCCTGCTCTTGTTAGGAAGGGGTTTTCCTTTGAATGCAATATTTCAAAGTGTGTTCTTTCTCATGATAATATTGTTTATGCAACTGGTTCAATTAACAATGGGTTATTCATGTTAGACATGGAATGTTCTATACAAAATATTGATATTAAGAAAGCCAAGCATGCTGATGACAGCACCTTGTTATGGCATAGTCGTTTAGGCCATATTAACAAGAAGCGCATTAAGCGGTTGCATGATCATGGACTGCTGGGATCATTCTCCTATGAGGAGATTGATACATGCAAAGCTTGTTTGATGGGTAAAATGACGAAGTCACCTTTTTCTAACAAAGGTCAAAGGGCTTCAGGTTTACTTGACCTTATACATAGTGATGTGTGTGGGCCTTTTAGTAAACATGCCAGAGGTGGCTATCAGTACTTCATTACCTTTACTGATGATTTCAGTAGATATGGGTATGTCTATCTTATGAGACATAAAAGTGAATCTTTTGACAAGTTCAAAGAGTTCAAGAATGAAGTACAAAATCAGCTAGGCCGAAATATCAAGGCACTTCGTTCTGATCGAGGTGGAGAATCCTTGAGTCATGCGTTTACTGACTATCTGAAGGAGTGTGGGATTATCTCACAGCTCACTCCGCCAGGAACACCGCAATGGAATGTTGTGTCCGAGAGGAGAAATAGAACCCTACTTGATATGGTTCGTTCTATGATGAGTCAGGCTACTCTTCCATATTCCTTTTGGGGATTTGCACTGGAAACAGCTGCAAAGGTACTAAACCGAGTGCCATCCAAGGCAGTTTCAAAGACCCCATATGAATTATGGTATGGGAAACTGCCGAGCTTGACATTTATCAGGATCTGGGGCTGCGAAGCTTATGTCAAAAAGCTCGCCTCTGGGAAACTAGAGAGCAGATCTGACAAATGTATCTTTGTCGGTTACCCTAAGGAAACTAAGGGTTATTATTTCTTCGATCCCAAAGAGAACAAGGTATTTGTTGCTCGGACGGCCATATTTCTTGAGAAGGAGTTTCTTCTGCAAGAGGCCAGTGGGAGAGAAATAATGCTGGATGAGAATCCAGAGGAAGGACAAAGTGCTCAAGCACAGTTGGATGAGCCTGAGCCGGTAGAACAGGTTACTGAACAACCTGAGGCTCAGATATCACGGGAACCGCGAAGATCGGGAAGGATCCGTCGACAGCCTGAGCGCTATGACGGAGTCTACATCGTTGATAATGAAGAACCCCTCACTTATGCGGATGCGGTCAGTGGACCGGAGTCAGCGAGATGGCTTGAAGCTATGCGCGCCGAGATGGACTCCATGTCAGATAACCAAGTCTGGGATTTGGTTGATCCGCCTCCGGGAGTTATCCCTATAGGCTGTAAATGGATCTTCAAGAAGAAGATTGACATGGATGGTAACGTGGTTACCTATAAAGGCAGGCTAGTTGCGAAAGGTTTCAAACAAATCTACGGGATAGATTATGATGAAACTTTCTCACCTGTAGCTATGTTTAAGTCTATTCGGATTCTTTTCGCAATAGCAGCATATTATGATTATGAGATCTGGCAAATGGATGTGAAAACAGCTTTCCTGAATGGAAATCTGGATGAGGATGTGTATATGACACAACTAGAAGGTTTCACTAATCCATCAGATCGTCATAAAATATGCAAGTTAAAGAAGTCTATTTATGGATTTAAACAAGCATCTAGGAGCTGGAATATTCGTTTTGATGAATCAGTCAGTGAATTTGGTTTCATCAAGAACGAGGATGACCCGTGTGTATATAAGAGGTTTAGTGGGAGCGTGATTACTTTCCTAGTCCTCTACGTCGATGACATCTTGATCATTGGAAATGACATTCCTGAAATGCATGCGGTTAAGGCATGGTTAAGGAAATGTTTCCAGATGAAAGATCTAGGAGAAGCAGCCTATGTACTAGGTGTGAAGATCTACAGAGATAGATCTAAGAGGCTTCTCGGGCTGTGCCAGAGTACTTACATCGATAAAGTCCTGGAGAGATTCCATTTAGAGAATTCTAAAAGAGGGTATCTTCCAGTCAGACATGGTCTGAATCTTTCGAAGAGTCAGTGTCCACAAACACAGACTGAGAAAGATGAAATGGACAATACGCCTTATGCTTCGGCTATTGGGTCCATTATGTATGCGATGTTGTGTACTCGCCCAGACGTCGCTTACGGGTTAAGCGTGACCAGTCGATTCCAAAGTAATCCAGGTATGGCGCACTGGATTGCAGTCAAGAACATTTTAAAATATCTGCGGAGGACCAAAGATATGTTCTTGATATATGGTGGTCAGGAAGAACTCAGTATTGAAGGATATACTGACGCTTCGTTCCACTCTGACCAGGATGATTTCTGATCGCAATCAGGCTATGTTTTTAGCTTGAATGGAGGAGCGGTGGTGTGGAAAAGTTTCAAACAGTCAACTGTTGCTGATTCCACAACAGAAGCCGAGTATGTTGCAGCCTCGGAAGCATCCAAGGAGGCAGTGTGGATTCGTAAGTTCGTGAGAGAACTTGGTGTTGTTCCTTCGAATGCAGATCCTTTGGTTATCTTCTGTGATAACACTGGAGCAATCGCACAAGCAAAGGAACCACGGTCGCACCAGAAGTCCAAGCACATACAGAGACGGTTTCATTTGATCCGGGAGATCATTGATCGTGGCGAGATCAAAGTCTGCAAGGTTCATACAGATGACAATCTGGCAGACCCGCTTACCAAGCCTCTGGCGCAGCAGAAGCATGAGAAGCACTGTAATAACATGGGTTTGAGATTTCTCAACCATTAGATTAAGTGCAAGTGGGAGATTGTTGGGGTATGCCCTTAAGGCTAATGTTTGAGGCCTTGGGATTATAACAGTATCATGTATAAACTCTTATGTTTATAAAGGCATGGTTTTTATTCAGTTTGTTACATTGTCTGCTGCAATAAGTGTACTTCTGAATAATGTCTCACAGCTGTTCAGCTAGGCTGACATGCAGTTAAGTCCTTAGTCGAGATATCTTGGTGAACATGAGACAGCCTTGATATGGTTAAGACTAATATGTGTTCTAATCTTATAGGATGCTTCGAGCATGGAATAAGATGTAGACTCATGGGTACATTGGATGTACTGGACAGACCCTACTAGGATATTCAATTGCTTGTCACAATGTGAATAATCCTTGATTGCAACAAGTGGCACATGTCCTCTGACTTGAGATCACTTGTGTTTCTAAATGATGATTGTCATTGTTTTGAGGTAGTTCAATATCATTTGAAACATAATGATTATAGACTATCTTGGATGGTGAGCTTGAGTCAGGTTAGGGCAGTAGTGATAGACATAGGATTGCCGTCTCCTTGTTTGAGGAGTGTGATGTTCTAAAGGGGCCCCCTGGATGAGATGATTGAGAAAAGAGTATGGCCATACCCAGGTGACTATGTTCATCTGATCTAATCGTGCTCATCATATTGGAGCTACAAGCTTGACACGCTTGTCCAATAAGAACGTCCAGTGGCAAAGGATATTTGCATGCCTGGTGAAGTGGATTCACACTTGTGCTATGGTTTGGGTGTAGTCTTGGAAGACTCTTTCCTTTATATCGGGAGACAGTGATGTGTTGCTAGATACCCCTCACTGATCGTGATAACGTAAGTTATCGTTACCGACATTTAAAGGAAACCCTCAGGGTCGCACAATTTGATGATATGGCTTACTTAAGTCAGATCGTGTGGACTGAATTATCTGGGTTCAGTTTAAAGGGATTTAATCTCTGATTGTAAGTGAGATCTGGTCTGATCATGTTTGATTGATTAGGGCTTGAGATCGGTAAGCTTCGATCGAGAGAATGGATGCTAGATCGGTGAGATCAGAAGCATCAAGAGATCAACGGTTAGATCTGGAGCCTTAGGGTTTAATCATGATCTAGACTGGATCGCTTGGCTTGATTGGTTCTTGAACCGAACCGAATTGAACCAGCTGATTAAGTGAGCAGATGGTTCATGAGATAAGAGGTTTGCGATTGGGGTAAACCCATGATCGCATATTGAGAAGTGGGATGCTATTTTTAGATAGCACTTCTCTAAACGTGACCACGCCTCACGTTTCTCCTCTTCACGCCTCTTCTCGCCTCGCCTCTCCACGAGTCGACACAAGTTCTCTCTCGTGTGGTGAAGAAGGTAAACGAAAAGGAGAAGGAAGAAATCGCCAAGAAGATCTCATCCCTTTCATTCGATCAGGATACTTGGACGATCCTTGCTAGCACAAGGGGCGACAAGGAGGAGCCAAGACTCATCTTGTGTGCGTCACCTCTGGAGGAAAGCCACATCGCTTTCTGCTTCCAAGTCGCCATCTAGAAATGGCATCGGTATGAATCTCATTCTTTCTATAGAATGTTTTTATGTTGATCATATAGCATGCAATAGATCTAGAAACCCTCTCCGCTGCTTCAAATCCTCCAAAATGCGCTTATTAGGGTTTCCCCCCCCCCTTCTTGTAAGGGTTCCTTCACTCGAAGCATCCTATAAGATTAGAACACATATTAGTCTCAATCATATCAAGGCTGTCTCATGTTCAACAAGATATCTCGACTAAGGACATGTAGCATGTCAGCCTAGCTGAACAGCTTTGAGACATTATTCAGAAGAACACTTATTGCAGCAGACAATGTAACAAACTGAATAACAACCATTGCCTTTATAAACTTAGAGTTTATACATGATACTGTAAGAATCCCAAGGCCTCAAACATTAGCCTTAAGGGCATACCCCAACAATTCACATGCTCATTACCCTGATCAATAATTATTCTACAATATTCACCAGTATGACCATCATTGCCACAAATTTCACAAGTGATAGCAGAAACAGAAGCAGGTTGCATAGAATTAAACTTACTGCACAAAAAGTCTACCTTCTCTGCTAAGGATCGTCATTCATCACCATCACCCTTACCTTGAGAAGGCTTGTGAAGTACTCCTCTCTCAGCAGTCCATTGATTGTGATTCAGTGCCATCTCCTCTAGCAGTCTGAAGGCAGCATCTGGTGTTTTGCTCATAAGAGCTCCTCCTGCAGCAGCATCCACAGTCATTTTAGTATTATCTGATAATGTGTAGTAAAAAATTTGCAGTAAACTCCAATCTTCAATGCCATGGTGAGGACACTTCCGCTGTAATTCATTGAATCTCTCCCATGCCTCACTGAACGACTCTCCAATTCTTTGTTGAAAGTTTGTAATTTGATTCCTCAACTGAAGCGTCTTGCTTGGGGGTAAGTATTTTGACAAGAAGGAATTTGACAGTTGATTCCAAGTGCTGAAGGTACCGGTTGGATGTGAATTAAGCCATGTCTTTACCCGGTCCCTAAGAGAAAAAGGAAAAAGTCTTAATTTCAATGCATCGCTAGAAACACCATTAAATTTAATAGTATCGCATAATTCAAGAAATGAGTCCAAGTGTTGGTTGGGATCCTCCAGTGGAGATCCTCCAAATTGATTTTGTTGAAACATTGAAATAAAAGCAGGCTTAATCTCGAAATTGTTAGCCTCTATTGCTGGCCTAGCAATACTAGAATGAATTTCATGATGGTTAGGGGCTGCATAGTCCCTAAGTGTTCTCTGATTATTCTGGTTGTCTCCCATCTCTAATATTTCTTCTTGTAACTCCGGTTGGGATGTCTCTTGCAGTTCTTCTTCTAATCTCAACTTCCTGCACACTCTCAGTGTTCTATTGATTTCAGGATCCAATAGTACAAGTGGTCCTGACCAAAGACTTCTGCGCATGCAAAGTAAACAGATCAAGTGATTTCAAGAAATATAAAATAAGCAGTAAATAAAAACAGTAAATAAAAACCTAGTCTAGCAATAATCTCAATGTCCTCGATATCAACAAAAACTAAGGTCCCCGGCAACGGCGCCAAAAACTTGTTGTGTCCGCAAGTTTACGGATACTCTAAGTAATAAAGAAAGTATCGAATCCACAGGGACCTATTCTGCTGAGTACCGAATAATTGATTTTTCATTATCTAGGCAATCGAAAGAGTGTAAACTAGCAAACGAAGACCAAAGCGCTAAAACAGAATTATCAGAAAGAGAAGCTAGGACTGTGGTTTCATTCACTTTAATTTTTATGACTAGACATAAATAGAGATTTCGTCAGTTTAATTTTATCATGACAAAGATGCAATTTACTTGGATAAAAAGATTATCTCACTTTCGTGCAGACACCCATGCAGTGATAAATCTTCGCTCTCGCACAACAATCATCCCAACGCTAATGATAAGTAAATCATTAGCGATAATCTCAAGGATCAAGGATCACTTTCGTGCATCCGAGTTCTAAGTCGATAATCTCTAGTGGAATCTCAAGGATCACTTTCGTGCATTCGAATCTTGACACTAGTTTTACTCAAGGTTCTCTAATGTTCCAATCTTTGCTTTCGCCCAAGATCTCCACGTTTGAAAGCTTAGACTCAATCCTAGATTTATATTATTATCATAGCAGTTAGCTTACTAGAATCAAACAAACAAGAACTAACCTAAAAGGGGTTCCTATCATGCAATTCTAGGGTTCCAAATTCTCAAGCAATTACTTTTCAGTCAATAGCGAAAATTCTAAAACACAAATAGTAATATAGATCTGAGGAGAGTCTAAGGACAAAACATCACATGAGTAAAATCATCATGCTAAGATTAAACAAGATGAAATAATAGAAAGATAGTTATCTAGTCATTAAAACTCAAGTGAATTACTCCCGCATGTCCCAAAAGAGGTTTAAGCTATCATAGAGGGAAGATTACAATGATTCATGATGAAGAAAATCAAAATAGAGGAGGAGTAAAAATTACGGTACGGCCGTAAAGATGTTTACGGCCGTAATTTGGGCGAATAGCGGCGGCGCTTGGTTTTATGGTGATTTCTCCTCCGTCTGATTTCTGATCACGTTGAAACTTCAGGAGTGTCTTCTTCTCCTCTAAGCGTAGCTTCCACTAAAATTTCACGGCCGGAGATGCCCGGAATTGGTCCTGGCGGCGGAACCCTAGGCGGCGGCGTGAACTTTGATTTCTCTCTCGCCGGTGGATCAAAATTGGGGCTTGTGGTGTGCTTCGCTTCATCTCGTCGATGGCTTCCTTTTCTCTTTTTATGGCATCGAATTTAAATGCCTGGATCGTCCGCAATCATCTACGCAAAAATTGGGCTTCGGAGTTGACCGGGAAAGTTGCGAGCAACATAACAATTATGGCCGTAATGTTGTTTACGGCAGTGCCATAATGGCAACAATTTCTCGGGTTGAAATCAATGCGAATTATGGTGCGGTGAAGTCCTTTATGGCAGGTGCCGTAATGCTCATCAGATTTGTACTGTGAAATGCTCCAAAATACGGCACCGTAAAGGAGTTTACGTTAGGGCCGTAATCTCGTAAAAATCTCTGCTCGGAGAAAATCCAAATTACGGTACCGTAAAGGGAATGTTGGGGGTGCCGTAATTTTCTCTAAAGCTCTGATTCCTCTAAAATTTAATGTGTGATCTTCTTTTGACGTGGTGAATTCAATTATGCACTTGGATTGCTCGAAATCGACTGAAAAACATGCCTTTTTGCCTGAAAGTCATCAAAAATAGAAAAGTGTGTAGATTCCGCAAATATTCATAAAAAGAACACAAAAATAAGCAAAGTCTATGAATATGACACATAAATATCAATAAAATGGCATAGAAATCACGATGAATTTCAGTGTCATCAATATACTGTTGGGGTATGCCCTTAAGGCTAATGTTTGAGGCCTTGGGATTGTATCAGTATCATGTAATAAACTCTTGTGTTTATAAAGGCATGGTTATTATTCAGGTTGTTACCTTGTCTGCTGTAATAAGTGTACTACTGAATAATGTCTCAAAGCTGTTCAGCTAGGCTGACATGCTAAATGTCCTTAGTCGATATATCTTGGTGAACATGAGACAGCCTTGATATGATTGAGACTAATATGTATTCTAATCTTATAGGATGCTTCGAGCATGGAATAAGATGTAGACTCATGGGTACATTGGATGTACTGGACAGACCCTACTAGGATATTCAATTGCTTGTCACAATGTGAATAATCCTTGTATGCTACAAGTGGCACATGTCCTTTGACTTGAGATCACTTGTGTTCCTAAATGATGAATGTCATTGTTTTGAGGTAGTTCAATATCATTTGAAATATAATGGTTATAGACTATCTTGGATAATGATCATGAGTCAGGTTAGGACACTAGTGATAGATAAAGGATTGCCGTCTCCTTGTTTAAGGAGTGTGATGTTCTAAGGCCCCCCCTATATGAGATGATTGAGAAAGTGTATGGCCATACCCAGATGACTATGTTCATCTGATTTAATCATGCTCATCGTATTGGAGTCACAAGCTTGACACGCTTGTCCAATAAGAACATCCAGTGGCAAAGGATACATGTATGCCTTGTGAAGTGGATTCACACTTGTGCTATGGTTTGGGTGTAGTCTTGGAAGACTCTTTCCTTTATATCGGGAGACAGTGATGTGTTGCTAGATACCCCTCACTGATCGTGATAATGTAAGTTATTGTTACCGACATTTAAAGGAAACCCTTAGGGTCGCACAATTTGATGATATGACTTACTTGAGTCAGATCGTGTGGACTGAATTGTTTGGGTTCAGTTTAAAGGGATTTAATCTTTGATTGTAAGTGAGATCTGGTCTGATCATGTTTGATTGATTAGGGCTTGAGATCGGTAAGCTTCGATCGAGAGAGATGATGCTAGATCGGTGAGATCAAGAGCATCATGAGATGAACGGTTAGATTGGAAACCTTAGGGTTTAGTTGATCTAGACCGATTGGCTTGGGCTGGCTTGGTTTGGCCTTTGGACTGAACACATTTACTTTGAACCGGTTCAAGAGCTTGAACGTATGGTTCATTGTTTTGGCGTTTTGATCGATTTAGTGATCATGAACGCATGGCTTAATGGATTTTCCAATTTTGGAAAGTCATTTAGCGCATGTTCCCTTGAACGCCAAATGACTTGAACGCTCCATTCAACTCTCGTCTCCTTGCTCTTGCTTGATGAGACTTTGGCGTGGAGAAGGCGAGGTCTTTGTGGAGGTTCGGCAAGCCTAGACATCATCTCTCATTTCCTTACCATACGAGAGGGACCCTTGAAGGACCTTGCTAGCACAAGGATCTCCAAGGAGCAAGCACATCATCTTGTGTGCGTCAACTAGGGAGAAGATCCCTTTCGATCTTTCTCTTCCAAGTCGCCATCTTCCTCATGGCTTTGGTATGGATCTAAACTTCATCAAGTTGATCATATTATCTTGCTAAGATCCATGAAAAACCCTTGCTTCCGCTTGCAATTTTTATGCGCCACCCTTAAGGGTTTTTCGCCCCCCCCCCTCTTGAAAGGGGTTTCATCTGCTTGCGCTCCCCCTTGAAGGGGACTCTTCAATTGGTATCAGAGCATGCGGTTCAAGCATGTAATATGATTGCTTGGTATATTTTGTGATCCTTGGTTGTGCATTTACATGTATGCTTAGATCTTGTTGACATGCGAAACTTACATGTTATTTCTTCATGCGAAAGTAAGATGTTTACCTTATGTTGGCGCATGTTGTTTGTTCATCTTGTCGCATGTCTTGTGTTGGCGCTTAGTTCATGTTATTTTATCAAAAACCTAACATGCGCGCCTATGACTAGATCTAAGTGGCGCCTACTATAAACCCTTAGATGGGTTGATGGGGTTGAAGTCACCTCTAGGTTAGATCCAATAGTCTGATCAGACCATCTGACAGCCGAGATGGATCGACCAGATGGCACCTGTGCGCAAGCACGAGGTGGCTATAGGTCGATTGCATCTTAGGCGTGTAGCGAGGTCTGGTTGAGACAACCATTGAACACACATGAGTTAGGCCCGGGATCACACCCGCTTGCCAGACCTCATGAGGGTTGTTCAGCCCTTGGCGCATGCATGGTTGACCATTAGGTCAACTCGAGTCAGTTAGGACTTGGTGCATGCAAGGGGCAGAGGATTTGACTAGATGAATGAGTGGATCCCTATCAATGGACCATTGTAAGGTTGTAGGGCACATAAGAAAATTAAAATTGATGCCAATGGGGTTTTCAAAATTTATTTTCTTTTAATTGGATCACATGTTGTTTGATGCCTATGCTTGTTTATTTATTCTTATGTGGGCTGCCCATGTTAAATGTGTGCTGTGCTGGGGCCTGCGTGCCTGGAATTAAACCTGTAAATTAATATTATTGTGATCTGTGAATCACTTTTTAATTAATTTATTGTATAATTGACCTGCGAGTCAAACTTGTCTAGATAGATCAAAATGTATTTTGATTAGACAAGAGCACAAAGGCACACATCCCAGAGGGGCATTCAGCTGGTGGCGCACCTGAGGTGCTCTTGGCGCAAGGGCCCTGGGTTGGACCAGATGAGATGCTAAAGACCCAAGAAGAGCAAGTGAAGACTTAAGTATCTTAAGGTCTTACTTAGGCTATGGGCTTTTACCACATAAGATGCATGCTTTCTTTTATTGTTTAAATAAGTAGAACAGCATGATTTATTTATCTTCTGCTATAGCCATAGGATTTGCCTGATAGTAAGAAGATAAAAGACCGTTAAAATCCAAACGCTAAAATATCAAGCACGTAATGCCTTCTGACGCGAAACCTCACTGTTCTGACTATCGTTGGAGCCGTGTTGTACCCACTCAGTGGGCACGTCCATCTATCTTCAGACAGTGCGGGATTTCACCTGCGTGTTACAGAGAAGGGATTTATCGCTTCTCGTTGCTCAGCATAGCACGTGGTGGTCCAGGGAGTAGGTCGGGTTAGCTTGACCATGTAGGCTACATATGTGGCGCATATGGTAGCGCATGGAGGCAGCCATCTGAGAGATCAGAGACTGTGTTGTACCAACTCAGTTGGCACAGTCTGCTGGATTGCCTAGGTGAAGGGGAATCGCGCGGGTTGGCGATTGGCTGGGACAGCCTACCAGAAATTAGTGCTTGTCATCTCTGTGCATCTTATCTTGCCTGAGCGGGACGCGGAGACCAAGTATGAAATCTGGATCCCATCTCACTAAAAGAGTTCCACTCTTTCGGGCTGTTTTGCTGGATTTTTCAGCCAGATAAAATAGTGAGAAAAAGAATCTTTCTTAAGTCCTGGATTGATTCTATACATTGATACTGACCTTGCTGTTCTTGCATTGTTGTAGATTCCTGCAGCAACGAACACCATGAGCTTCAATGTGCGATCCCTACTGGAAAGGGAGAAGTTTGCTGGGCCAAACTTCTCAGACTGGTTCGGACACCTTAAGATCGTTCTTAAGGCAGAGAGGAAACTGTATGTCCTCGAGACGGCTGTGCCGCCTCAACCCGCTGCGAACGCCGCAAGGGCGGTTCGTGATGCTTATGAAAAGCACGTCAATGATAGCATTGATGTCGCTTGCCTGATGCTAGCGTCTATGACGCCACCGCTGCAGCGTCAGCATGAGGATATGTCGGCTATAGAAATTATAGCGAACCTCAAGATGCTGTATGCTGCACAGGCGAGGACAGAACGCTATAATCTGACAAAGCTTTTCTTTCAGAGCAAACTGGCTGAAGGGAGCCCAGTGGGAGCTCACGTGCTCAAGATGATTGGGCACAAGGAGGCTCTGGAGAAACTGGGGCATACCATCAACCAGGAGCTTGCTGTAGACATTATTCTGCAGTCTCTCCCGCCCTCTTTCGATGCGTTCATTATTAATTTTAATATGAACAAGATCGATTGTACTCCGGCAGAGCTGCTGAATATGCTCTTGACAACTGAGGAGACTCTGAAGGGAAAGCCTTCAACCTCTGTCTTAATGGTTCCTTCTAGGAACAAGAAGAAGGGGAAGAAGGGCAAAGCCCCTGTCAAGAACTACAGTAAGGCTCTGAAACAAAAGGTTAAGCGGTCGAAGGACAACAGGTGTTTCCACTATGGCCAGCTGGGTCACTGGAAAAAGGACTGTAAAGCGCTCCATGGAGATAAGAGGGGAAGCATCGCTTCTGGCTCAGGTATATATGTGACTGAGGTCATGTTATCTTCTTCTTCTATTTCATGGGTGTTGGACACTGCATGTGGAGTTCACATTTGTTCAAATGTGCAGGAACTCAAGAGAAGAAGGTAGGTGGGACAGCATGAGGTAGACCTACGCGTTGGAAACGGGGCACGGGTTGCTGCTGTTGCTGTAGGAGACTATTTCATTTCTTTACCATCTGGCATTGTATTGGAATTAAACAATTGTTATTTTGTACCCAGTATAACCAAGAATATTATCTCTATTCCTGCTCTTGTCAGGAAAGGATTTTCCTTTGAATGCAATATTTCAAAGTGTGTACTTTCTCTTGATAATATTGTTTATGCTACTGGTTCGATTAACAATGGGTTATTCATGTTGGACATGGAATATTCTATACAAAACATTGATAATAAGAAAGCCAAGTATGCTGAAGACAGCACCTTGTTATGGCATAGTCGTTTAGGCCATATCAACAAGAAGCGCATTAAGCGGTTGCATGATCATGGACTGCTGGGATCATTCTCCTATGAGGAAATTGATACATGCAAAGCTTGTTTGATGGGTAAAATGACGAAGTCACCTTTTCCTAACAAAGGTCAAAGGGCTTCAGGTTTACTTAACCTTATACACAGTGATGTGTGTGGGCCGTTTAGTAAACATGCCAGAGGTGGCTATCAGTACTTCATTACATTTACTGATGATTTCAGTAGATATGGTTATGTCTATCTAATGAGACATAAGAGTGAATCCTTTGACAAGTTCAAAGAGTTCAAGAATGAAGTACAGAATCAGCTAGGCCGAAATATCAAGGCACTTCGTTCTGATCGAGGTGGAGAATACCTGAGTCATGCGTTTACTGACTATCTGAAGGAGTGTGGGATTATCTCACAGCTCACTCCGCCAGGAACACCGCAATGGAATGGTGTGTCTGAGAGGAGAAATAGAACGTTACTTGATATGGTTCGTTCTATGATGAGTCAGGCTACTCTTCCATATTCCTTTTGGGGATTTGCACTGGAAACAGCTGCAAAGGTACTAAACCGAGTGCCATCCAAGGCCGTTTTAAAGACGCCATATGAATTATAGTATGGGAAACAGCCGAGCTTGACATTTATCAGGATCTGGGGTTGCGAGGCTTATGTCAAAAAGCTCGCCTCTGGGAAACTGGAGAACAGATCTGAGAAATGCGTCTTTGTCGGTTACCCTAAGGAAACTAAGGGTTATTATTTCTACGATCCCAAAGAGAACAAAGTATTTGTTGCTCGGACGGCCATATTTCTTGAGAAGGAGTTTCTTCTGCAAGAAGCCAGTGGGAGAGAAATAAAGCTGGATGAGAATCCAGAGGAAGGACAAAGTAGTCAAGCACAGTTGGATGAGCCTGAGCCGGTGGATCAGGTTATTGAACAACCTGAGGCTCAGATATCACGGGAACCGCGAAGATCGGGAAGGATCCGTCGTCAGCCTGAGCGCTATGACGGAGTCTACATCATTGATAATGATGAACCCCTTACTTATGCGGATGCGGTCAGTGGACCGGAGTCAGCTAGATGGCTTGAAGCTATGCGAGCCGAGATGGACTCTATGTCAGATAACCAAGTCTGGGATTTGGTTGATCCGCCTCCGGGAGTAATCCCTATAGGCTGTAAATGGATCTTCAAGAAGAAGATTGACATGGATGGTAACGTGGTTACCTATAAAGGCAGGCTAGTTGCGAAAGGTTTCAAACAAATCTACGGGATAGATTATGATGAAACTCTCTCTCCTGTAGCCATGTTCAAGTCTATTCGGATTCTTTTCGCGATAGCAGCATATTACGATTATGAGATCTGGCAGATGGATGTGAAAACAGCTTTCCTTATTGGAAATCTGGATGAGGATGTGTATATGACACAACCTGAAGGTTTCACTAATCCATCAGATCGTCATAAAATATGCAAACTAAAGAAGTCCATTTATGGACTGAAACAAGCATCTAGAAGCTGGAATATTCGTTTTGATGAATCAATCTCTGAGTTTGGTTTCATCAAGAACGAAGATGACCCGTGTGTATATAAGAGGTTTAGTGGGAGCGTGATTACATTCCTAGTCCTCTACGTCGATGACATCTTGATCATTGGAAATGATATTCCAGAAATGCATGCGGTTAAGGCATGGCTAAGGAAATGTTTCCAGATGAAAGATTTAGGAGAAGCAGCCTATGTATTAGGTGTGAAGATCTACAGGGATAGATCTAAGAGGCTTCTCGGGCTGTGCCAGAGTACTTACATCGATAAAGTCCTGGAGAGATTCCATTTAGAGAATTCTAAAAGAGGATATCTTCCAGTCAGACATGGTCTGAATCTTTCGAAGAGTCAGTGTCCACAAACACAGACTGAGAAAGATGAAATGGACAATACGCCTTATGCTTCGGCTATTGGATCCATTATGTATGCGATGTTGTGTACTCGCCCAGACGTCGCTTACGGGTTAAGCGTGACCAGTCGGTTCCAAAGTAATCTAGGTATGGCGCACTAGATTGCAGTCAAGAACATTATAAAATATCTGCGGAGGACCAAAGATATGTTCTTGATATATGGTGGTCAGGAAGAACTCAGTATAGAAGGATATACTGACGCTTCGTTCCAGTCGGACCAGGATGATTTCCGATCGCAATCAGGCTATGTTTTTAGCTTGAATGGTGGAGCGGTGGTGTGGAAAAGTTTCAAACAGTCAACTGTTGCTGATTCCACAACAGAAGCCGAGTATGTTGCAGCCTCGGAAGCATCCAAGGAGGCAGTGTGGATTCGTAAGTTCGTGAGAGAACTTGGTGTTGTTCCTTCGAGTGTCGATCCTTTGGTTATCTTCTGTGATAACACTAGAGCCATCGCACAAGCAAAGGAACCACGGTCGCACCAGAAGTCCAAGCACATACAGAGACGGTTTCACTTGATCCGGGAGATCATAGATCGTGGCGAGATCAAAATATGCACGGTTCATACAGACGACAATCTGGCTGACCCGCTTACCAAGCCTCTGGCGCAGCAGAAGCATGAGAAGCACTGTAATAACATGGGTTTGAGATTTCTCAACCATTAGATTAAGTGCAAGTGGGAGATTGTTGGGGTATGCCCTTAAGGCTAATGTTTGAGGCCTTGGGATTGTATCAGTATCATGTAATAAACTCTTGTGTTTATAAAGGCATGGTTATTATTCAGGTTGTTACCTTGTCTGCTGTAATAAGTGTACTACTGAATAATGTCTCAAAGCTGTTCAGCTAGGCTGACATGCTAAATGTCCTTAGTCGATATATCTTGGTGAACATGAGACAGCCTTGATATGATTGAGACTAATATGTATTCTAATCTTATAGGATGCTTCGAGCATGGAATAAGATGTAGACTCATGGGTACATTGGATGTACTGGACAGACCCTACTAGGATATTCAATTGCTTGTCACAATGTGAATAATCCTTGTATGCTACAAGTGGCACATGTCCTTTGACTTGAGATCACTTGTGTTCCTAAATGATGAATGTCATTGTTTTGAGGTAGTTCAATATCATTTGAAATATAATGGTTATAGACTATCTTGGATAATGATCATGAGTCAGGTTCGGACACTAGTGATAGATAAAGGATTGCCGTCTCCTTGTTTAAGGAGTGTGATGTTCTAAGGCCCCCCCTATATGAGATGATTGAGAAAGTGTATGGCCATACCCAGATGATTATGTTCATCTGATTTAATCATGCTCATCGTATTGGAGTCACAAGCTTGACACGCTTGTCCAATAAGAATATCCAGTGGCAAAGGATACATGTATGCCTTGTGAAGTGGATTCACACTTGTGCTATGGTTTGGGTGTAGTCTTGGAAGACTCTTTCCTTTATATCGGGAGACAGTGATGTGTTGCTAGATACCCCTCACTGATCGTGATAATGTAAGTTATTGTTACCGACATTTAAAGGAAACCCTTAGGGTCGCACAATTTGATGATATGGCTTACTTGAGTTAGATCGTGTGGACTGAATTGTTTGGGTTCAGTTTAAAGGGATTTAATCTCTGATTGTAAGTGAGATCTGGTCTGATCATGTTTGATTGATTAGGGCTTGAGATCGGTAAGCTTCGATCGAGAGAGATGATGCTAGATCGGTGAGATCAAGAGCATCATGAGATGAACGGTTAGATTGGAAACCTTAGGGTTTAGTTGATCTAGACCGATTGGCTTGGGCTGGCTTGGTTTGGCCTTTGGACCGAACACATTTACTTTGAACCGGTTCAAGAGCTTGAACGTATGGTTCATTGTTTTGGCGTTTTGATCGATTTAGTGATCATGAACGCATGGCTTAATGGATTTTCCAATTTTGGAAAGTCATTTAGCGCATGTTCCCTTGAACGCCAAATGACTTGAACGCTCCATTCAACTCTCGTCTCCTTGCTCTTGCTTGACGAGACTTTGGCGTGGAGAAGGCGAGGTCTTGGTGGAGGTTCGGCAAGCCTAGACATCATCTCTCATTTCCTTACCATACGAGAGGGACCCTTGAAGGACCTTGCTAGCACAAGGATCTCCAAGGAGCAAGCACATCATCTTGTGTGCGTCAACTAGGGAGAAGATCCCTTTCGATCTTTCTCTTCCAAGTCGCCATCTTCCTCATGGCTTTGGTATGGATCTAAACTTCATCAAGTTGATCATATTATCTTGCTAAGATCCATGAAAAACCCTTGCTTCCGCTTGCAATTTTTATGCGCCACCCTTAAGGGTTTTTCGCCCCCCCTCTTGAAAGGGGTTTCATCTGCTTGCGCTCCCCCTTGAAGGGGACTCTTCATATACCTCTAGTGTTGGAGGTTCTCAGTAGCCTAGAGATGGACTGGGATGAGTACACTGATCACTCAGCTACATGGGAGATTAGATTCCAGATGGCCAATGAGGAAAGGAAGCTCACACTTAGAGATATTCGACGTATTTTTCACTTACTGAATGAAGGGCACACCGAGCCACCTATTAGGTTCATCGAGAATGTCTTCTGGAACCAAATCACCGCATAAACCAGATTCTATCCCTCCTCAGCAAGAGCTACTAGCATCTCTAACCAGTGCATCAAATATCCCCACCGAGTTCTAGTTCATATAGTTTTCAAGCGAGGGGATAGTGACGATATGGTCCATCATTATGAATTATCCTTCCTTTGGTGCATGCTTCACGGATATTTTGTGGATGCTACTTTCTTTTTCATGAATCATTTGGACAAGGTAGCTAGAGCTAAGAAGGGCATGATAGTGATAGGAGGACTCCTCACTCCTATAGCACTTCACTTAGGGGTTGAGCCCTATGGTATTGAGGTTGACAGAGGCAATGCCAGGATAGACATTGAATCCTGCATTGCCATGAAAATGATTGTGAGGGATGGAGATACGTATTGTTTGATTCTGTAGCCTGGGCTTCCTACATTGCCTTTGCCAAACCCAGGGAGAACCATAGTGCAAAACCAAGAAAACTAGAAGCTATCCCCGAGTGCTACTGCTTATGCCACCCCTGCACTTGTAGATTCTGTACCACCACCACCGACTACTTGGGGTGATGACCCATTTGGGATGGGTATAGATTCTTCACCCTCCAGAGTTGTTGATCGACCACCGCGCAGAGCTACCAGATCCTCCTCACATCGTGCAGCCCCAGATCAGAGTGGATGGCAGAGCTATCAAGACCCTGGTTTCCAGACTCTTTCTGCTGATGTACATCGATTGACATCTACCATGGGGAGGATATTTGATTGTGTGGTGCATATACATGATGACGTTGAAGAAATCAAGGACTACCTTTGTCTCAAGCGCCGTGGTGGTGATGGAGAAGGAGGATCTCAGAGTGACCCCATGGATGCCACCCCAACTGAGGGAGAAGACGAGGAGACAGACTCTGATGAGTAGAGCTTTGTGAGTATCTTTTTCCTTATCTATTGCTTTACTTGTGCTTTATTGATTGATAATGATTTTATACTCTTGTAGGGAAGGATGACTTTGTCAGATTTCTTCTTGTTGTGTCCGCACAGTGATAACCCCCTACTTTTGTGCTTAAATTGCTGAATTCATTCGATTTGGTTGTACCAAGATAATTTGATATTTGCTATTACTTCGATATTGTTGTATAACTCAAGTATATTTTGCATGGATTGGTACAGCTTGATAATTGAACTATTTAATTTAGACTATGTGATGAAATATTTTTCTTAGTTGCTTGCAAATATTTGTGTTGAATGCGTGATATATAAGTTAAATCCTTGAAATTAATGCAATGATCATGCCGAAATTTTTCTTGATGATAAATTATTGTACACGACAATACTTGAGAATTGGAAATAGACCTAATATGCTAAATTTATTTCTTTTATATAATTTATCTGTTGGAATTTTCCATTGATTACTACATGAAGTTTTGGATAAATATATTGTTTAATGAATGAAATTTGAAAGAGAAGTAACTCCTTTAAATAAAATGAGGATATGTTGTATGATTTTTGGATTGATATCAATTGATTAAACCTAGTAGATCATTAAAGTCCATCTTGTCATTTGTTGGGAAGAAAGAATCCGAAATCCGGAAACAAAAGTGACTTCCCTATTTGGCACTACGAAAAATTGGCAGTGGGACCTAAAGACATGAGTTGAAGTCTGAAAAGAATAACTCCTCTTCTTGGCATTGTATTTGCAATGGTATCGAAGATAAGAGTTGAAGTTCAATTAAAAAATATGTATCTATGTGGGTACATGCCATGAGAGAGATTCTTTGACATTAACTCCACTATCTCGAGAAGATTTTTTCCTACTTAAAGAGATATGAATTCTATTATGTTGGTTATGTGACCAATATATTCTAAATTTGTCACCAGAAGAAAGGTGGTATTCATTTTCGAAAATGTCAAAGATACATAAAAAGAAGAGAGAAAATTTGAGTGGAAAAAGATTTTGAGGTTCCTATTCCTGTAAACAAAGACATCATGGACTCAAAACTAAAACTAGGTGAAGTCATGAGATTGATGTTCTATTTGTACACATTGCGAAATTTTACTTGATTGAGTCATGGATCTTAAAGATTGAATTCAGAGGACGATATATTTATTTGAAATTTTAAGTTGTCATTCGATGTGAATTTTTCATAAGTAATTGTATCTTAGAAATTTATTCATCATCTGAAAGTTTATTTTCCATAATCAATATTGATTTCTTTATTTGTTTGAGGACAAGCAAGGTTTGAGCCTTATGTATTTTGGTGACTCTAAATTTCATAGTATTTTTCATACTTATTAACTAGTCTTTTGCAGTCATAATCATACTCTTTTGCTTATTTTTATGCCTTATTTGTCAAATAATTCGGAATCTACACCTTTCTTGGTTTGATCTTTACATTGTACTACTTGACATTGATATTTCTTATATATCATGCTTATTTTTATGCCTTATTCTGGCATTGTCATTATCATGCTTAGTTTGCATCTGCGATTGTGTTCTTACATGATAATGTCCCTAGAGACAGATTGGATCCATGCTCAAACTCTTGTCCCCAGTCGATGTACCTTAGTGGATATGGGACAACTCTCATACTTGTGTGACTGGTATATGGGCTAGTTAGGCACAAAATGCTAACGCAGATATATGGGTATATCAGTGGTAGATATACTGGACCGACCCGTTGTGAGGCAATGACTTGGTGTCATGAGTTATCCACACAAGTGATAGGAGATGCATTAATCCCGTTACTTGAGGTCATTGACTCTTCTATATGGTTAGGGACATGCTTTGATACAACCTAACACCTCACCGTAGTAGGGAGGTCATAATGGTTGTCGTTGAGTATGTCATGACCTATATGAGAAGGTCAATGTACAGACAGAGGATTTGCCCCTTCCTAAGGGAAGCTTGATATCCATGGGGCCCCCTATGGTTCTATGACTGAAAGTGTATGGCCATACCGAGATGAGAACCTAATTTAGTCATGACCATGAGATTGGGTAAAAACAAGTGGTGACACACTTGTCCAATTGGATATCAGTTTGGCAAAGCGACTGTAATGCATCTGTACCTAGTTGCGATGATGGGGATCTCGATGTCGATATCCATTATGATGACTTGGGTAGCAGTGATGTGCAGGGAACCCCTTTCATGAGGGGTGCGAAACCCTAAAGTGGCGCAACATGATAGGCAGCGGATTCATGGGTCGAAGAGCATGCATTATATGATCAACTTTCGAAAACATGAATAGAGAAGATGCGATTCATACCATAGCCATTTCAAGATGGCGCCTTGGAAGCAAGAGAACAACGAAGGTCTCCTCCAAATCGTCACACACAAGATGAGCGACGGCTTGCTTCTTGTCGTCCCTTGTGCTAGCAAGGATCGTCCAAGATGTCTTTGATCGAAAGGAAAGGGATGGAGATATCGATCTCTCTTGGCCGAATCTTCCTCTATGCTTCAAGTTGTCGCCGCACACCAAAAGGTGTCAAGAGGAATGAGTTTTTAGTGACGAGAATAGAGAACCCTCTATTCGAACGTGAGCCATCTCCAAGTGGAGATCATGGTTACTAAAAATAGCAACCACTCATCGCTCCAATGTTCACGCCAAGTGAACATGTCGCCACGCCTTGAACCATGCGCTCATTTCATGAGCTGGTTCAATTTGGTTCGGTTTAAGAACCAATCAAGCCAAGCAATCAAGTCTAGATCTCAAATAAACCCTAAGGCTCCAGATCTAACCGTTGATCTCTTGATGCTTCTGATCTCACCGATCTAGCATCTATTCTCTCGATCGAAGCTTACTGATCTCAAGCCCTAATCAATCAAACATGATCAGACCAGATCTCACTTACAATCAGAGATAAAATCCCTTTAAACTGAACTTAAACAATTCAGTCCACACGATCTGACTTAAGTAAGCCATATCATCAAATTGTGCGACCCTGAGGGTTTCCTTTAAATGTCGGTAACGATAACTTACGTCATCACGATCAGTGAGGGGTATCTAGCAACACATCACTGTCTCCCGATATAAAGAAAAGAGTCTTCCAAGACTACACCCAAAAACAGCACAAGTGTGAATCAACTTACTAGGCATGCATATTTCCTTTGCCACTGGATGTTCTTATTGGACAAGCGTGTCAAGCTTGTAACTCCAATATGACGAGCATGATTAGAACAGATGAACACTGTCACCTGGGTATGGCCATACTCTTTTCTCAATCATCTCATCCAGGGGGCCCCTTTAGAACATCACACTCCTTAAACAAGGAGACGGCAATCCTTTGTCTATCATTAGTGCCCTAACCTGATTCAAGCTCACCATCCAAGATAGTCTATAATCATTATGTTTCAAATGATATTGAACTACCTCAAAACAATGACAATCATCATTTAGAAAACACAAGTGATCTCAAGTCAGAGGAAATGTGCCACTTGTTACAATCAAGGAATATTCACATTGTGACAAGCAACTGAATATCCTAGTAGGGTCTGTCCAGTACATCCAATGTACCCATGAGTCTACATCTTATTCCATGCTCGAAGCATCCTATAAGATTAGAACACATATTAGTCTCAATCATATCAAGGCTGTCTCATGTTCACCAAGATATATCGACTAAGGACTTAACTGCATGTCAGCCTAGCTGAACAGCTTTGAGACATTATTCAGAAGTACACTTATTACAGCAGACAAGGTAACAACCTGAATAATAACCATGCCTTTATAAACATAAGAGTTTATTACATGACACTGTTACAATCCCAAGGCCTCAAACATTAGTCTTAAGGGCATACCCCAACAATCTCCCACTTGCACTTAATCTAATGGTTGAGAAATCTCAAACCCATATTATTACAGTGCTTCTCATGCTTCTGCTGCGCCAGAGGCTTAGTAAGCGGGTCTGCCAGATTGTCATCTGTATGAACCTTGCAAACTTTGATCTCGCCATGATCTATGATCTCCCTGATCAAATGAAACCGTCTCTGTATGTGCTTGGACTTCTGGTGCGACCGTGGTTCCTTTGCCTGTGCGATTGCTCCAGTGTTATCACAGAAGATAACCAAAGGATCTGCACTCGAAGGAACAACACCAAGTTCTCTCACGAACTTACGAATCCACACTGCCTCCTTGGATGCTTCCGAGGCTGCAACATACTCGGCTTTGTTGGGGTATGCCCTTAAGGCTAATGTTTGAGGCCTTGGGATTGTATAAGTATCATGTAATAAACTCTTAAGTTTATAAAGGCATGGTTATTATTCAGGTTGTTACCTTGTCTGCTGTAATAAGTGTACTTCTGAATAATGTCTCAAAGCTGTTCAGCTAGGCTGACAGGCTATATGTCCTTAGTCGAGATATCTTGGTGAACATGAGACAGCCTTGATATGATTGAGACTGATATGAGTGCTAATCTTATAGGATGCTTCGAGCATGGAATAAGATGTAGACTCATGGGTACATTGGATGTACTGGACAGACCCTACTCGGATATTCCATTGCTTGTCACAATGTGAATGATCCTTGTAAGCACTAAGTGGCACATTGCTTGTCACATTGGATAGCAGCATATTACGATTATGAGATCTGGCAGATGGATGTGAAAACAGCTTTCCTCAATGGAAATCTGGACGAGGATGTGTATATGACACAACCGGAAGGTTTCACTAATCCATCAGATCGTCATAAAATATGCAAGTTAAAGAAGTCCATTTATGGGCTGAAACAAGCATCAAGAAGCTGGAACATTCGTTTTGATGAATCAATCTCTGAGTTTGGTTTCATCAAGAACGAGGATGACCCGTGT
Source organism: Costus lasius (assembly GCA_027563935.2). Taxonomy (NCBI): domain Eukaryota; kingdom Viridiplantae; phylum Streptophyta; class Magnoliopsida; order Zingiberales; family Costaceae; genus Costus; species Costus lasius. Next base: position 58,499,071 of record CM050453.2, read on the forward strand.
GTATATAAGAGGTTTAGTGGGAGCGTAATTACATTCCTAATCCTCTACGTCGATGATATCTTAATCATTGGAAACGATATTCCTGAACTGCATGCTGTTAAGGCATGGTTAGGAAAATGTTTTCAGATGAAAGATTTAGGAGAAGCAGCCTATGTACTAGGTGTGAAGATCTGCAGAGATAGATCTAAGAGGCTTCTCGGGCTGTGCCAGAGTACTTACATCGATAAGGTCCTGGAGAGATTCCATTTAGAGAATTCTAAACGTGGATATCTTCCAGTCAGACATGGTCTGAATCTTTCGAAGAGTCAGTGTCCACAAACACAGACTGAGAAAGATGAAATGGACAATACGCCTTATGCTTCAGCTATTGGGTCCATTATGTATGCGATGTTGTGTACTCGCCCAGACGTCGCTTACGGGTTAAGCGTGACCAGTCGATTCCAAAGTAATCCAGGATTGGCGCACTGGATTGCGGTCAAGAACATTTTAAAATATCTGCGGAGGACCAAAGATATGTTCTTGATATATGGTGGTCAGGAAGAACTCAGTATAGAGGGATATACTGACGCTTCGTTCCAGTCGGACCAGGATGATTTCCGATCGCAGTCAGGCTATATTTTTAGCTTGAATGGTGGAGCAGTGGTGTGGAAGAGTTTCAAACAGTCAACTGTTGCTGATTCCACAACAGAAGCCGAGTATGTTGCAGCCTCGGAAGCATCTAAGGAGGCAGTGTGGATTCGTAAGTTCGTGAGAGAACTTGGTGTCGTTCCTTCGAGTGCTGATCCTTTGGTTATCTTCTGTGATAACACTGGAGCAATTGCACAAGCAAAGGAACCGCGGTCGCACTAGAAGTCCAAGCACATACAGAGACGGTTTCACTTGATCCGGGAGATCATTGATCGTGGCGAGATCAAAATATGCAAGGTTCATACAGATGACAATCTGGCAGACCCACTTACCAAGCCTCTGGCGCAGCAGAAGCATGAGAAGCACTGTAATAATATGGGTTTGAGATTTCTCAACCATTAGATTAAGTGCAAGTGGGAGATTGTTGGGGTATGCCCTTAAGGCTAATGTTTGAGGCCTTGGGATTGTATAAGTATCATGTAATAAACTCTTAAGTTTATAAAGGCATGGTTATTATTCAAGTTGTTACCTTGTCTGCTGTAATAAGTGTACTTCTGAATAATGTCTCAAAGCTGTTCAGCTAGGCTGACAGGCTATATGTCCTTAGTCGAGATATCTTGGTGAACATGAGACAGCCTTGATATGATTGAGACTGATATGAGTGCTAATCTTATAGGATGCTTCGAGCATGGAATAAGATGTAGACTCATGGGTACATTGGATGTACTGGACAGACCCTACTCGGATATTCCATTGCTTGTCACAATGTGAATGATCCTTGTAAGCACTAAGTGGCACATGTCCTTTGACTTGAGATCACTTATGTTTCTAAATGATGATTGTCATTGTTTTGAGGTAGTTCAATATCATTTGAAACATAATGATTATAGACTATCTTGGATGGTGAGCTTGAGTCAGGTTAGGGCACTTGTGATAGATAAAGGATTGCCGTCTCCTTGTTTAAGGAGTGTGATGTTCTAAAGGGCCCCCCTATATGAGATGATTGAGGAAGTGTATGGCCATACCCAGATGACTATGTGCATCTGATCTAATCATGCTCATCGTATTGGAGTTACAGGCTTGACATGCTTGTCCAATAAGAACATCCAGTGGCAAAGGAATCATGCATGCCTAGTGAGTTGATTCACACTTATGCTGTGGTTGGGTGGAGTCTTGGAAGACTCTTTCCTTTATATCGGGAGACAGTGATGTGTTGCTAGATACCCCTCGCTGATCGTGATAACGTAAGTTATCGTTACCGACATTTAAAGGAAACCCTTAGGGTCGCACAATTTGATGATATGGCTACTTAAGTCAGATCGTGTGGACTGAATTGTTCGAGTTCAGTTTAAAGGAGATTAAACTCTGATTGTAAGTGAGATCCAGTCTGATCATGTTTGATTGATTAGGGCTTGAGATCGGTAAGCTTAGATCGAGAGTGTGGATGCTAGATCGAAGAGATCAAGAGCATTAAAAGGATGAACGGTCAGATTTTGAACCTTAGGGTTTAATTTGGTCTGAACCGATTATTGGGCTGATTTGGTTTGGTCATTGGACCAATTGAATTGAACCGGCTCACATGTGAGCGCTTGGTTCATTTGAGAGGAGAGCTATGCGTTTGGTTCACTTCATGTGAACGCATAACGCAAGCTTTGATGACTTGCCATTTATGGCATTTCGGTTTGACAATTGTGATGAATGTCTCCACATTCGATCACAAGTTTGGCTAACGCTCCTCTCCATCATCTTGCTCTCGACGACACACACTTTCTTGTGTGGTGAAAGTGACGAGAAGAAAGATCGGCCAAGAGTTCATCATCTCCTTCATGCGATAAGACCCCTTGAAGCTTTTGCTAGCACAAAGTTGAGAAGGGAGTAGTCTTTGTCTTCTTGTGTGCGCACCTTTTGGAGGAGATCAACCTTGTTTTCTTCTTCCAAGCCGCCTTCCATCCATGGCAATGGTAAGATCATATCATGATCTTAAGTTGGTTTAAGTTGATTATATAGTTCATATGCGATCTTTAGAAGCCCTTTTTCCGCATTGCATGCTAGAGTGCGCATGTATAGGGTTTCCCCCCCCCCTTATTAGGGGTTCCTACAACTGGTATCAGAGGTAGGCTCTCCATATGATCTATATGATTGCTAGAAGTGTTTGTGATCCATGCTTCTTGCGCTTACTTGATGCTTTGTTTTCATGATGCATGGTTACATGTACATGTAGATTGCGCTTGTATCATGCTAACATGTAGATTGCGCTTGTATCATGGGCTATGTATGCGCTCCCCCTTGAAGGGGACCCCCTAAAGTTTGCGCTCCCCCTTGAAGGGGACCCCCTTAGATCTAAGGGTTATCAACTTTGTTTGTATGTTTGCGCATGCTCTAAGTGTTTTACAAAACTTACATCTTGCGCGGTTGATTAGATCTAAGGTGCCACTACATTAAATCCTTAAATGGGTTGATGGGGTTGAAGGCATCATCTAGTATAGATCAAGCTAGTCTGATCAGACCATCTGACAGCCTAGATGGGTCGACCAGATAGCACCTGTGCGCAAGCACGAGGTGGCTATAGGTTGACTGCATCAAAGGCGTGTAGCGAGGTCTGGTTGAGACAATTACTGAACATACTTGAGTTAGGCCCGGGGTCACACCCGCTTGCCAAAACTCATGAGGGTGGTTCAGCCCTTGACGCATGCATGGTTGACCATCAGGTCAACACGGGTCAGTTAGGACTCGGTGCATGCAAGGGCAAAAGATCTAACTAGATGGATGAGTGGATCCCCATCAATGGACCATTGTAAGGTTGTAGGGCTCATAAGGAAATTAAAATTGATGCCATGGGGTTTTTTCAAAATTTTAATTTCTTGATTGGATCACATGTTGATTGAACCATATGCTTGTTTATTTAGTCTTATGTGGGTTGCCCATTTGTGTGCTGTGCTGGGGCCTGCGTGCCTGGATTTAAAAAATTGTAAATTAATTTGTGATCTGCGAATCACATTGTACTTAATTTATAATATGTTGTTGACCTGCGAGTCAACCTTGTCTAGATAGATCAAATGTACTTTGATTAGACAAGAGCACAAAAGCACACATCCAAGAGGGGCATTCACCTGGTGGTGCACCTGAGGTGCTCTTGGCGCTAGGGCCCTAGGTTGGACCAGATGAGATGCCAAGGAGCTCGAGTGAAGACTTAAGTAAAATTAAGGTCTTACTAGGGTTCATGGGCTTTTACCACATAAGATCATGCTTTCTACTTATTGCTAATAATTAGAATTGCATGTTTAAGTTTATCTTCTACTATAGCCATAGGATATGCCTGATAGTAAGAAGATAAAAGACCGTTAAAATCCAACGCTAACATATCAAGCTCGATAAGCCTTCTGACGCGAAACCTCACCTTTCTGATTATCGTTGGAGCCGTGTTGAACCCACTCAGTGGGCACGTCCATCTATCTTCAGACGGTGCTGGATTTCACCTGCGTGTTACAGAGTTGGGATTTATCCCCTCTCGTTGCTCAGCATAGCACGTGGTGGTCCAGGGAGTAGGTCAGGTCAGCTTGACCATGTAGGCTACATATGTGGCGCATATGGTAGCACATGGAGGCAGCCATCTCTGGGATCAGAGACTGTGTTGTACCAACTCAGTTGGCACAGTCTGCTGGATTGCCAAGATGAAGGGGAATCGCACGGGTTGGCGATTGGCTGGGACAGCCTACCAGAAATTAGTGCTTGTCATCTCTGTGCAACTTATCTCGCCTGAGCGGGACGCGGAGACCAAGTATGAAATCTGGATCCCATCTCACTAAAAGAGTATTACTCTTTCGGACTGTTTACTGGATTTTTCAGTCAGACAAAATAGTGAGAAAAGAATCTTTCTTAAGTCCTGGATTGATTCTGAACATTGATACTGACCTTGCTGTTCTTGCTTGTTGTAGATTCCTGCAGCAACGAACACCATGAGCTTCAATGTGCGATCCCTACTGGAAAGGGAGAAGTTTGCTGGGCCGAACTTCTCTGACTGGTTTGGACACCTTAAGATCGTTCTTAAGGCAGAGAGGAAACTGTATGTCCTCGAGACGGCGATACCGCCGCAGCCCGCTCCGAACGCCGCAAGGGCGGTTCGGGATGCCTACGAAAAGCACGTCAATGATAGCATTGATGTCGCTTGCCTGATGCTAGCGTCTATGACGCCACCGCTGCAGCGTCAGCATGAGGATATGTCGGCTATAGAAATTATAGCGAACCTCAAGATGCTGTATGCTGCACAGGCGAGGACAGAACGCTATAATCTGACGAAGCTCTTCTTTCAGAGCAAACTGGCTGAGGGGAGCCCAGTGGGAGCTCACGTGCTCAAGATGATTGGGCACAAGGAGGCTCTGGAGAAACTGGGGCATACCATCAACCAGGAGCTTGCTGTGGATATTATTCTCCAGTCTCTCCCGCCTTCTTTCGATGCGTTCATCATTAACTTTAATATGAACAAAATCGATTGTACGCCGGCAGAGCTGCTGAATATGCTCTTGACTACTGAGGAAACTCTGAAGGGTAAGCCTTCAACCTCTATCTTGATGGTTCCTTCTAGGAACAAGAAGAAGGGGAAGAAGGGCAAGGCCCCTGTCAAGAACTACAGTAAGGCCCTGAAACAGAAGGTGAAGCGGTCGAAGGACAACAGGTGTTTCCACTGTGGCCAGCTGGGTCACTGGAAAAAGGACTGTAAAGCGCTCCAAGGAGATAAGAGGGGAAGCATCGCTTCTGGCTCAGGTATATATGTGACTGAGGTCATGTTATCTTCTTCTACTATATCATGGGTGTTGGACACTGCATGTGGAGTTCACATTTGTTCAAATGTGCAGGAACTCAAGAGAAGAAGGCAGGTGGGACAGCATGAGGTAGACCTACGAGTTGGAAACGGGGCACGGGTTGCTGCTGTTGCTGTAGGAGACTATTTCATTACTTTACCATCTGGCATTGTATTAGAATTAAACAATTGTTATTTTGTACCAAGTATCACAAAGAATATTATCTCTATTCCTGCTCTTGTCAGGAAAGGATTTGCCTTTGAATGCAAGATTTCAAAGTGTGTTTTATCTCTAGATAATATTGTGTATGCAACTGGTTCAATTAACAATGGGTTATACATGTTGGACATGGAAAATTCTATACAAAACATTGATAATAAGAAAGCCAAGTATGCTGATGACAGCACCTTGTTATGGCATAGTCGTTTAGGCCATATAAACGAGAAGCGCATTAAGCGGTTGCATGATCATGGACTGCTGGGATCTTTCTCCTATGAGGAGATTGATACATGCAAAGCTTGTTTGATGGGTAAAATGACGAAGTCACCTTTTCCTCACAAAGGTCAAAGGACTTCATGTTGGAGTATGCCCTTAAGGCTAATGTTTGAGGCCTTTGGGATTGTAATAGTATCATGTAATAAACTCTTATGTTTATAAAAGGCATGGTTATTATTCAGCTTGTTACCTTGTCTGCTGTAATAAGTGTACTTCTGAATAATGTCTCAAAGCTGTTCAGCTAGGCTGACAGGCTATAAGTCCTTAGTCGAGATATCTTGGAGAACATGAGACAGCCTTGATATGATAGAGACTAATATGAGTGCTAATCTTATAGGATGCTTCGAGCATGGAATAAGATGTAGACTCATGGGTACATTGGATGTACTGGACAGACCCTACTGGGATATTCCATTGCTTGTCACAATGTGAATGATCCTTGTAAGCAACAAGTGGCACATGTCCTCTGACTTGAGATCACTTGTGTTTCTAAATGAGGATTGTCATTGTCTTGAGCTAGTTCAATATCATTTGAGATATAATGATTATAGACTATCTTGGATGGTGAGCTTGAATCAGGTTAGGGCACTTGTGATAGATAAAGGATTGCCGTCTCCTTGTTTAAGGAGTGTGATGTTCTATAGGGCCACACTATATGAGATGATTGAGGAAGTGTATGGCCATACCCAGATGACTATGTTCATCTGATCTAATCATGCTCATCGTATTGGAGTTACAAGCTTGACATGCTTGTCCAATAAGAACATCCAGTGGCAAAGGACACATGTATGCCTTGTGAATTGAGTCACACTTGTGCTGTGTTTTGGGTGCAGTCTTGGAAGACTCTTTCCTTTATATCGGGAGACAGTGATGTGTTGCTAGATACCCCTCACTGATCGTGATAACGTAAGTTATCGTTACCGACATTTAAAGGAAACCCTCAGGGTCGCACAATTTGGTGATATGGCTTCCTTAAGTCAGATCGTGTGGACTGAATTGTTTTGGTTCAGTTTAAAGAGATTTAATCTCTGATTGTAAGTGAGATCTGGTCTGATCATGTTTGATTGATTAGAGCTTTAGATCGGTAAGCTTCGATCGAGAGAGATGATGCTAGATCGGTGCGATCAGAAGCGTCAGATGATGAAGGGTCAGATCTAGGACCTTGTGGTCTAATTTGGTCTAGACTTAATTCTGGGCTGATTTGGTTTCGAAATTGAACCAATGAAATTGAACCGGCTCATGGGTTGAGCGCTTGGTTCAAGAGGGAGAAGAGGTTGCGTTTGGTTCATGGAAACATGAACCATGAACGCCAACTCTTAATCGTTGCCATTTATGGAAAGTTCCATAAGCTAAACGCATATGCGTTCATGGCTTGATTACTCTCTAATGCTTTCGGTTTTGCTCTTTGGGCGTAAAAAAAAAAAACGGCTTGCTCTTGGAGAAGGCGTGGTTCTTGCGAAAAGAAGAAAGAGCTCTCGAAAAGAAGGCAGCCCTTTTCATCTAATCTCCTACACACGGTTGAAAGAGCTTGCCAATCTTGCTAGCACAAGACTTGCGCAAGGAGGAAGCTTTCATCCCTTGTGTGTGATTTCTTTGGAGAAGATCCCTTCGGTCTTTCTTCTTCCAAGCCGCACCATCTACATGGCTATGGTATGATCTTGTTCTTATCAATCTTTGATAGTTGAACAATTGGCATGCAAACGATTTTAAAACCCTTGCTTCCGCTTGCATCATTTTTCATTAGCGCCATGCTTAGGGTTTTTGCCCCCTTTATCTTTGGGGTTCCTTCAATTGGTATCAGAGCTTGGCTCTTTGCATGCTATTTTGTTTGCTAATGTGATCCATACTTGTTGCGCCTACTTTGTTTACATGTTGGATGCGCTTACCTTGGTTTGGTTTCATGAAAGTTGCGCTTGTATCATGGCTTCATGAAGGTTGCGCATGTATCATTTGATGACATGTAGTTTGCGCTCCCCCTTGAAGGGGACTCCCTGAAGTTTGCGCTCCCCCTTGAAGGGGACCCCCTTAGATCTAAGGGTTATCAAGCATGTTGTTTGTTTGTTTGCGCATGTACTAGATGTTTTTAAAAACAAACTTACATCTTGCGCGCATGATTAGATCTAAGGTGTCCCTACAATAAACCCTTAGATGGGTTGATGGGGTTGAAGTCACCACTAGGTTAGATCCAAGTCTGATCAGACCATCTGACAGCTCAGATGGGTTGACCCAATAGCACCTATGCGCAAGCACAAGGTGGCTATAGGTTGACTGCATCTAGGGCGTGTAGCGAGGTCTGGTTGAGACAACTACTGAACACACTTGAGTTAGGCTCGGGGTCACACCCGCTTGCCAAAACTCATGGGGTGGTTCAGCCCTTGGGGCATGCATGGTTGACCATTAGGTCAACTCGGGTCAGTTAGGACTCGGTGCATGCAAGGGCAAAGGATCTAGCTAGATGGATGAGTGGATCCCCATCAATGGACCATTGTAAGGTTATAGGGATCATAAGGAAATTAAAATTGATGCCATGGGGTTTTTCAAAACTTTTAATTTCAAGATGATTGGATCACATGTTGATTGAACCATTTGCTTGTTTATTTAGTCTTATGTGGGTTGCCCTATTATGTGCTGTGCTGGGGCCTGCGTGCCTGGATTTAAAATTGTAAATTAATTTGTGATCTGCGAATCACATTGTACTTAATTTATAATATGTAGTTGACCTGCGAGTCAACCTTGTCTAGATAGATCAAATGTATTTGATTAGACAAGAGCAAAGGCACACATCCCAAAGGGGCATTCAGCTGGTAACGCACCTGAGGTGCTCTTGGCGCTAGGGCCCTAGGTTGGACCAGATGAGATGCCAAGGAGCTCAAGTGAAGACTTAAGTAAATTAAGGTCTTACTAGGGTTCATGGGCTTTTACCACATAAGATCATGCTTTCTTCTTATTGCTTATAATTAGAATTGCATGTTTAAGTTTATCTTCTGCTATCACCATAGGACTTGCATGATAGTTAAGAAGATAAAAGACCGATAAAATCCAACGCTAATATATCAAGCTCGTAAGCCTTCTGACGCGAAACCTCACCTTTCTGATTATCGTTGGAGCCGTGTTGAACCCACTCAGTGGGCACGTCCATCTATCTTCAGACGGTGCTGGATTTCACCTGCGTGTTACAGAGTTGGGATTTATCCCCTCTCGTTGCTCAGCATAGCACGTGGTGGTCCAGGGAGTAGGTCAGGTCAGCTTGACCATGCTGGCTACATATGTGGCGCATATGGTAGCACATGGAGGCAGCCATCTCTGGGATCAGAGACTGTGTTGTACCAACTCAGTTGGCACAGTCTGCTGGATCGCCAAGATGAAGGGGAATCGCACGGGTTGGCGATTGGCTGGGACAGCCTACCAGAAATTAGTGCTTGTTATCTCTGTGCATCTTATCTCGCCTGAGCGGGACGCGGAGACCAAGTATGAAATCTGGATCCCATCTCACTAAAAGAGTATTACTCTTTCGGACTGTTTACTGGATTTTTCAGTCAGACAAAATAGTGAGAAAAGAATCTTTCTTAAGTCCTGGATTGATTCTAAACATTGATACTGACCTTGCTGTTCTTGCTTGTTGTAGATTCCTGCAGCAACGAACACCATGAGCTTCAATGTGCGATCCCTACTGGAAAGGGAGAAGTTTGCTGGGCCGAACTTCTCTGACTGGTTCGGACACCTTAAGATTGTTCTTAAGGCAGAGAGGAAACTGTATGTCCTCGAGACGGCGATACCGCCGCAGCCCGCTCCGAACGCCGCAAGGGCGGTTCGGGAAGCCTACGAAAAGCACGTCAATGATAGCATTGATGTCGCTTGCCTGATGCTAGCGTCTATGACGCCACCGCTGCAGCGTCAGCATGAGGATATGTCAGCTATAGAGATTATAGCGAACCTCAAAATGCTGTATGCTGCACAGGCGAGGACTGAGCGCTATAATCTGACGAAGCTCTTCTTTCAGAGCAAACTGGCTGAGGGGAGCCCAGTGGGAGCTCACGTGCTCAAGATGATTGGGCACAAGGAGGCTCTAGATAAACTGGGGCATACCATCAACCAGGAGCTTGCTGTAGACATAATTCTACAGTCTCTTCCGCCTTCTTTCGATGCGTTCATCATTAACTATAATATGAACAAAATCGATTGTACGCCGGCAGAGCTGTTGAATATGCTCTTGACAACTGAGGAAACTCTGAAGGGTAAGCCTTCAACCTCTGTCTTAATGGTTCCTTCTAGGAACAAGAAGAAGGGGAAGAAGGGCAAGGCCCCTGTCAAGAATTACAGCAAGGCCCTGAAACAGAAGGTGAAGCGGTCGAAGGACAACAGGTGTTTCCACTGTGGCCAGCTGGGTCACTGGAAAAAGGACTGTAAAGCGCTCCAAGGAGATAAGAGGGGAAGCATCGCTTCTGGCTCAGGTATATATGTGACTGAGGTCATGTTATCTTCTTCTACTATATCATGGGTGTTGGACACCGCATGTGGAGTTCACATTTGTTCAAATGTGCAGGAACTCAAGAGAAGAAGGCAGGTGGGACAGCATGAGGTAGACCTACGAGTTGGAAACGGGGCACGGGTTGCTGCTGTTGCTGTAGGAGACTATTTCATTACTTTACCATCTGGCATTGTATTAGAATTAAACAATTGTTACTTTGTACCCAGTATTACCAAGAATATTATCTCTATTCCTGCTCTTGTCAGGAAAGGATTTGCCTTTGAATGCAAGATTTCAAAGTGTGTTTTGACTTATGATAATATTGTGTATGCGACTGGTTCAATTAACAATGGGTTATACATGTTGGACATGGAAAATTCTATACAAAACATTGATAATAAGAAAGCCAAGTATGCTGATGACAGCACCTTGTTATGGCATAGTCGTTTAGGCCATATAAACGAGAAGCGCATTAAGCGGTTGCATAATCATGGACTGCTGGGATCTTTCTCCTATGAGGAGATTGATACATGCAAAGCTTGTTTGATGGGTAAAATGACGAAGTCACCTTTTCTTCACAAAGGTCAAAGGGCTTCAGGTTTACTGGACCTTATACACAGTGATGTGTGTGGGCCTTTTAGTAAACAAGCCAGAGGTGGCTATCAGTACTTCATTACCTTTACTGATGATTTCAGTAGGTATGGGTATGTCTATTTAATGAGACATAAAAATGAATCTTTTGACAAGTTCAAAGAGTTCAAAAATGAAGTACAAAATCAGTTAGGCCGAAATATCAAGGCACTTCGTTCTGATCGAGGTGGTGAATACCTGAGTCATGCGTTTACTGACTATCTGAAAGAGTGTGGGATTATCTCACAGCTCACTCCGCCAGGAACACCGCAGTGGAATGGTGTGTCCGAGAGGAGAAATAGAACGTTACTTGATATGGTTCGTTCTATGATGAGTCAGGCTACTCTTCCATACTCCTTTTGGGGTTTTGCACTGGAAACAGCTGCAAAGGTACTAAACCGAGTGCCATCCAAGGCAGTTTCAAAGACGCCATATGAGTTATGGAATGGGAAACAGCCTAGCTTGACATTTATCAAGATCTGGGGTTGCGAGGCTTATGTCAAAAAGCTCGCCTCTGGGAAACTAGAGAGCAGATCTGACAAATGCATCTTTGTCGGTTACCCTAAGGAAACTAAGGGTTATTATTTCTTCGATCCCAAGGAGAACAAGGTTTTTGTTGCTCGGACGGCCATATTTCTTGAGAAGGAATTTCTTCTGCAAGAGGCCAGTGGGAGAGAAATAAAGCTGGATGAGAATCCAGAAGAAGGACAAAGTAGTCAAGCACAGTTGGATGAGCCTGAGCCGGTAGATCAGGTTATTGAACAACCTGAGGCTCAAATATCACGGGAACCGCGAAGATCGGGTAGGATCCGTCGACAGCCTGAGCGCTATGACGGAGTCTACATCATTGATAATGATGAACCCCTAACTTATGCGGATGCGGTCAGTGGACCGGAGTCAGCTAGATGGCTTGAAGCTATGCGAGCCGAGATGGACTCCATGTCAGATAACCAAGTCTGGGATTTGGTTGATCCGCCTCCGGGAGTAATCCCTATAGGCTGTAAATGGATCTTCAAGAAGAAGATTGACATGGATGGTAACGTGGTTACCTATAAAGGCAGGCTAGTTGCGAAAGGTTTCAAACAAATCTACGGGTTAGATTATGATGAAACTTTCTCACCAGTAGCCATGTTTAAGTCTATTCGGATTCTTTTCGCGATAGCTGCATATTACGATTATGAGATCTGGCAGATGGATGTGAAGACAGCTTTCCTCAATGGAAATCTGGATGAGGATGTGTATATGACACAACCGGAAGGTTTCACTAGTCCATCAGATCGTCATAAAATATGCAAGTTAAAGAAGTCCATTTATGGACTGAAACAAGCATCAAGAAGCTGGAACATTCGTTTTGATGAATCAATCTCTGAGTTTGGTTTCATCAAGAACGAAGATGACCCGTGTGTATATAAGAGGTTTAGTGGGAGCGTGATTACATTCCTAATCCTCTACGTCGATGATATCTTGATCATTGGAAACGATATTCCTGAACTGCATGCTGTTAAGGCATGGTTAGGAAAATGTTTCCAGATGAAAGATCTAGGAGAAGCAGCCTATGTATTAGGTGTGAAGATCTACCGGGATAGATCTAAGAGGCTTCTCGGGCTGTGCCAGAGTACCTACATCGATAAGGTCCTGGAGAGATTCCATTTAGAGAATTCTAAACGTGGATATCTTCCAGTCAGACATGGTCTGAATCTTTCGAAGAGTCAGTGTCCACAAACACAGACTGAGAAAGATGAAATGGACAATACGCCTTATGCTTCGGCTATTGGGTCCATAATGTATGCGATGTTGTGTACTCGCCCAGACGTCGCTTACGGGTTAAGCGTGACCAGTCGATTCCAAAGTAATCCAGGTTTGGCGCACTGGATTGCGGTCAAGAACATTTTAAAATATCTGCGGAGGACCAAAGATATGTTCTTGATATATGGTGGTCAGGAAGAACTCAGTATAGAGGGATATACTGACGCTTCGTTCCAGTCAGACCAGGATGATTTCCGATCGCAATCAGGCTATGTTTTTAGCTTGAATGGTGGAGCAGTGGTGTGGAAAAGCTTCAAACAGTCTACTGTTGCTGATTCCACAACAGAAGCCGAGTATGTTGCAGCCTCGGAAGCATCCAAGGAGGCAGTGTGGATTCGTAAGTTCGTGAGAGAACTTGGTGTCGTTCCTTCGAGTGCAGATCCTTTGGTTATCTTCTGTGATAACACTGGAGCTATAGCACAAGCAAAGGAACCTCGGTCGCACCAGAAGTCCAAGCACATACAGAGACGGTTTCACTTGATCCGGGAGATCATTGATCGTGGCGAGATCAAGATTTGCAAGGTTCATACAGATGACAATCTGGCAGACCCGCTTACCAAGCCTCTGGCGCAGCAGAAGCATGAGAAGCACTGTAATAATATGGGTTTGAGATTTCTCAACCATTAGATTAAGTGCAAGTGGGAGATTGTTGGAGTATGCCCTTAAGGCTAATGTTTGAGGCCTTTGGGATTGTAATAGTATCATGTAATAAACTCTTATGTTTATAAAAGGCATGGTTATTATTCAGCTTGTTACCTTGTCTGCTGTAATAAGTGTACTTCTGAATAATGTCTCAAAGCTGTTCAGCTAGGCTGACAGGCTATAAGTCCTTAGTCGAGATATCTTGGAGAACATGAGACAGCCTTGATATGATAGAGACTAATATGAGTGCTAATCTTATAGGATGCTTCGAGCATGGAATAAGATGTAGACTCATGGGTACATTGGATGTACTGGACAGACCCTACTGGGATATTCCATTGCTTGTCACAATGTGAATGATCCTTGTAAGCAACAAGTGGCACATGTCCTCTGACTTGAGATCACTTGTGTTTCTAAATGAGGATTGTCATTGTCTTGAGCTAGTTCAATATCATTTGAGATATAATGATTATAGACTATCTTGGATGGTGAGCTTGAATCAGGTTAGGGCACTTGTGATAGATAAAGGATTGCCGTCTCCTTGTTTAAGGAGTGTGATGTTCTATAGGGCCACACTATATGAGATGATTGAGGAAGTGTATGGCCATACCCAGATGACTATGTTCATCTGATCTAATCATGCTCATCGTATTGGAGTTACAAGCTTGACATGCTTGTCCAATAAGAACATCCAGTGGCAAAGGACACATGTATGCCTTGTGAATTGAGTCACACTTGTGCTGTGTTTTGGGTGCAGTCTTGGAAGACTCTTTCCTTTATATCGGGAGACAGTGATGTGTTGCTAGATACCCCTCACTGATCGTGATAACGTAAGTTATCGTTACCGACATTTAAAGGAAACCCTCAGGGTCGCACAATTTGGTGATATGGCTTCCTTAAGTCAGATCGTGTGGACTGAATTGTTTTGGTTCAGTTTAAAGAGATTTAATCTCTGATTGTAAGTGAGATCTGGTCTGATCATGTTTGATTGATTAGAGCTTTAGATCGGTAAGCTTCGATCGAGAGAGATGATGCTAGATCGGTGCGATCAGAAGCGTCAGATGATGAAGGGTCAGATCTAGGACCTTGTGGTCTAATTTGGTCTAGACTTAATTCTGGGCTGATTTGGTTTCGAAATTGAACCAATGAAATTGAACCGGCTCATGGGTTGAGCGCTTGGTTCAAGAGGGAGAAGAGGTTGCGTTTGGTTCATGGAAACATGAACCATGAACGCCAACTCTTAATCGTTGCCATTTATGGAAAGTTCCATAAGCTAAACGCATATGCGTTCATGGCTTGATTACTCTCTAATGCTTTCGGTTTTGCTCTTTGGGCGTAAAAAAAAAAAACGGCTTGCTCTTGGAGAAGGCGTGGTTCTTGCGAAAAGAAGAAAGAGCTCTCGAAAAGAAGGCAGCCCTTTTCATCTAATCTCCTACACACGGTTGAAAGAGCTTGCCAATCTTGCTAGCACAAGACTTGCGCAAGGAGGAAGCTTTCATCCCTTGTGTGTGATTTCTTTGGAGAAGATCCCTTCGGTCTTTCTTCTTCCAAGCCGCACCATCTACATGGCTATGGTATGATCTTGTTCTTATCAATCTTTGATAGTTGAACAATTGGCATGCAAACGATTTTAAAACCCTTGCTTCCGCTTGCATCATTTTTCATTAGCGCCATGCTTAGGGTTTTTGCCCCCTTTATCTTTGGGGTTCCTTCACTTCAGGTTTACTGGACCTTATACACAGTGATGTGTGTGGGCCATTTAGTAAACATGCCAGAGGTGGCTATCAGTACTTCATTACCTTTACTGATGATTTCAGTAGGTATGGATATGTCTATTTAATGAGACATAAAAGTGAATCTTTTGACAAGTTCAAAGAGTTCAAAAATGAAGTACAAAATCAGTTAGGCCGAAATATCAAGGCACTTCGTTCTGATCGAGGTGGAGAATACCTGAGTCATACGTTTACTGACTATCTGAAGGAGTGTGGGATTATCTCACAGCTCACTCCGCCAGGAACACCGCAGTGGAATGGTGTGTCCGAGAGGAGAAATAGAACGTTACTTGATATGGTTCGTTCTATGATGAGTCAGGCTACTCTTCCATATTCCTTTTGGGGTTTTGCACTGGAAACAGCTGCAAAGGTACTAAACCGAGTGCCATCCAAGGCAGTTTCAAAGACGCCATATGAGTTATGGTATGGGAAACAGCCTAGCTTGACATTTATCAGGATCTGGGGTTGCGAGGCTTATGTCAAAAAGCTCGCCTCTGGGAAACTAGAGAGCAGAGCTGACAAATGCATCTTTGTCGGTTACCCTAAGGAAACGAAGGGTTATTATTTCTACGATCCCAAAGAGAACAAGGTGTTTGTTGCTCGGACGGCCATATTTCTTGAGAAGGAATTTCTTCTGCAAGAGGCCAGTGGGAGAGAAATAAAGCTGGATGAGAATCCAGAGGAAGGACAAAGTAGTCAAGCACAGTTGGATGAGCCTGAGCCGGTAGAACATGTTACTGAACAACCTGAGGCTCAAATAACACGGGAACCGCGAAGATCGGGAAGGATCCGTCGACAGCCTGAGCGCTATGACGGAGTCTATATCATTGAAAATGATGAACCCCTAACTTATGCGGATGCGGTCAGTGGACCGGAGTCAGCTAGATGGCTTGATGCTATGCGAGCCGAGATGGACTCCATGTCAGATAACCAAGTCTGGGATTTGGTTGATCCGCCTCCGGGAGTAATCCCTATAGGCTGTAAATGGATCTTCAAGAAGAAGATTGACATGGATGGTAACGTGGTTACCTATAAGGGCAGGCTAGTTGCGAAAGGTTTCAAACAAATCTACGGGTTAGATTATGATGAAACTTTCTCACCTGTAGCCATGTTTAAGTCTATTCGGATTCTTTTCGCGATAGCAGCATATTACGATTATGAGATCTGGCAGATGGATGTGAAAACAGCTTTCCTCAATGGAAATCTGGACGAGGATGTGTATATGACACAACCGGAAGGTTTCACTAATCCATCAGATCGTCATAAAATATGCAAGTTAAAGAAGTCCATTTATGGGCTGAAACAAGCATCAAGAAGCTGGAACATTCGTTTTGATGAATCAATCTCTGAGTTTGGTTTCATCAAGAACGAGGATGACCCGTGTGTATATAAGAGGTTTAGTGGGAGCGTAATTACATTCCTAATCCTCTACGTCGATGATATCTTAATCATTGGAAACGATATTCCTGAACTGCATGCTGTTAAGGCATGGTTAGGAAAATGTTTTCAGATGAAAGATTTAGGAGAAGCAGCCTATGTACTAGGTGTGAAGATCTGCAGAGATAGATCTAAGAGGCTTCTCGGGCTGTGCCAGAGTACTTACATCGATAAGGTCCTGGAGAGATTCCATTTAGAGAATTCTAAACGTGGATATCTTCCAGTCAGACATGGTCTGAATCTTTCGAAGAGTCAGTGTCCACAAACACAGACTGAGAAAGATGAAATGGACAATACGCCTTATGCTTCGGCTATTGGGTCCATTATGTATGCGATGTTGTGTACTCGCCCAGACGTCGCTTACGGGTTAAGCGTGACCAGTCGATTCCAAAGTAATCCAGGATTGGCGCACTGGATTGCGGTCAAGAACATTTTAAAATATCTGCGGAGGACCAAAGATATGTTCTTGATATATGGTGGTCAGGAAGAACTCAGTATAGAGGGATATACTGACGCTTCGTTCCAGTCGGACCAGGATGATTTCCGATCGCAGTCAGGCTATATTTTTAGCTTGAATGGTGGAGCAGTGGTGTGGAAGAGTTTCAAACAGTCAACTGTTGCTGATTCCACAACAGAAGCCGAGTATGTTGCAGCCTCGGAAGCATCTAAGGAGGCAGTGTGGATTCGTAAGTTCGTGAGAGAACTTGGTGTCGTTCCTTCGAGTGCTGATCCTTTGGTTATCTTCTGTGATAACACTGGAGCAATTGCACAAGCAAAGGAACCGCGGTCGCACCAGAAGTCCAAGCACATACAGAGACGGTTTCACTTGATCCGGGAGATCATTGATCGTGGCGAGATCAAAATATGCAAGGTTCATACAGATGACAATCTGGCAGACCCACTTACCAAGCCTCTGGCGCAGCAGAAGCATGAGAAGCACTGTAATAATATGGGTTTGAGATTTCTCAACCATTAGATTAAGTGCAAGTGGGAGATTGTTGGGGTATGCCCTTAAGGCTAATGTTTGAGGCCTTGGGATTGTATAAGTATCATGTAATAAACTCTTAAGTTTATAAAGGCATGGTTATTATTCAGGTTGTTACCTTGTCTGCTGTAATAAGTGTACTTCTGAATAATGTCTCAAAGCTGTTCAGCTAGGCTGACAGGCTATATGTCCTTAGTCGAGATATCTTGGTGAACATGAGACAGCCTTGATATGATTGAGACTGATATGAGTGCTAATCTTATAGGATGCTTCGAGCATGGAATAAGATGTAGACTCATGGGTACATTGGATGTACTGGACAGACCCTACTCGGATATTCCATTGCTTGTCACAATGTGAATGATCCTTGTAAGCACTAAGTGGCACATGTCCTTTGACTTGAGATCACTTATGTTTCTAAATGATGATTGTCATTGTTTTGAGGTAGTTCAATATCATTTGAAACATAATGATTATAGACTATTTTGGATGGTGAGCTTGAGTCAGGTTAGGGCACTTGTGATAGATAAAGGATTGCCGTCTCCTTGTTTAAGGAGTGTGATGTTCTAAAGGGCCCCCCTATATGAGATGATTGAGGAAGTGTATGGCCATACCCAGATGACTATGTGCATCTGATCTAATCATGCTCATCGTATTGGAGTTACAGGCTTGACATGCTTGTCCAATAAGAACATCCAGTGGCAAAGGAATCATGCATGCCTAGTGAGTTGATTCACACTTATGCTGTGGTTGGGTGGAGTCTTGGAAGACTCTTTCCTTTATATCGGGAGACAGTGATGTGTTGCTAGATACCCCTCGCTGATCGTGATAACGTAAGTTATCGTTACCGACATTTAAAGGAAACCCTTAGGGTCGCACAATTTGATGATATGGCTACTTAAGTCAGATCGTGTGGACTGAATTGTTCGAGTTCAGTTTAAAGGAGATTAAACTCTGATTGTAAGTGAGATCCAGTCTGATCATGTTTGATTGATTAGGGCTTGAGATCGGTAAGCTTAGATCGAGAGTGTGGATGCTAGATCGAAGAGATCAAGAGCATTAAAAGGATGAACGGTCAGATTTTGAACCTTAGGGTTTAATTTGGTCTGAACCGATTATTGGGCTGATTTGGTTTGGTCATTGGACCAATTGAATTGAACCGGCTCACATGTGAGCGCTTGGTTCATTTGAGAGGAGAGCTATGCGTTTGGTTCACTTCATGTGAACGCATAACGCAAGCTTTGATGACTTGCCATTTATGGCATTTCGGTTTGACAATTGTGATGAATGTCTCCACATTCGATCACAAGTTTGGCTAACGCTCCTCTCCATCATCTTGCTCTCGACGACACACACTTTCTTGTGTGGTGAAAGTGACGAGAAGAAAGATCGGCCAAGAGTTCATCATCTCCTTCATGCGATAAGACCCCTTGAAGCTTTTGCTAGCACAAAGTTGAGAAGGGAGTAGTCTTTGTCTTCTTGTGTGCGCACCTTTTGGAGGAGATCAACCTTGTTTTCTTCTTCCAAGCCGCCTTCCATCCATGGCAATGGTAAGATCATATCATGATCTTAAGTTGGTTTAAGTTGATTATATAGTTCATATGCGATCTTTAGAAGCCCTTTTTCCGCATTGCATGCTAGAGTGCGCATGTATAGGGTTTCCCCCCCCCCTTATTAGGGGTTCCTACAACTGGTATCAGAGGTAGGCTCTCCATATGATCTATATGATTGCTAGAAGTGTTTGTGATCCATGCTTCTTGCGCTTACTTGATGCTTTGTTTTCATGATGCATGGTTACATGTACATGTAGATTGCGCTTGTATCATGCTAACATGTAGATTGCGCTTGTATCATGGGCTATGTATGCGCTCCCCCTTGAAGGGGACCCCCTAAAGTTTGCGCTCCCCCTTGAAGGGGACCCCCTTAGATCTAAGGGTTATCAACTTTGTTTGTATGTTTGCGCATGCTCTAAGTGTTTTACAAAACTTACATCTTGCGCGGTTGATTAGATCTAAGGTGCCACTACATTAAATCCTTAAATGGGTTGATGGGGTTGAAGGCATCATCTAGTATAGATCAAGCTAGTCTGATCAGACCATCTGACAGCCTAGATGGGTCGACCAGATAGCACCTGTGCGCAAGCACGAGGTGGCTATAGGTTGACTGCATCAAAGGCGTGTAGCGAGGTCTGGTTGAGACAATTACTGAACATACTTGAGTTAGGCCCGGGGTCACACCCGCTTGCCAAAACTCATGAGGGTGGTTCAGCCCTTGACGCATGCATGGTTGACCATCAGGTCAACACGGGTCAGTTAGGACTCGGTGCATGCAAGGGCAAAAGATCTAACTAGATGGATGAGTGGATCCCCATCAATGGACCATTGTAAGGTTGTAGGGCTCATAAGGAAATTAAAATTGATGCCATGGGGTTTTTTCAAAATTTTAATTTCTTGATTGGATCACATGTTGATTGAACCATATGCTTGTTTATTTAGTCTTATGTGGGTTGCCCATTTGTGTGCTGTGCTGGGGCCTGCGTGCCTGGATTTAAAAAATTGTAAATTAATTTGTGATCTGCGAATCACATTGTACTTAATTTATAATATGTTGTTGACCTGCGAGTCAACCTTGTCTAGATAGATCAAATGTACTTTGATTAGACAAGAGCACAAAAGCACACATCCAAGAGGGGCATTCACCTGGTGGTGCACCTGAGGTGCTCTTGGTGCTAGGGCCCTAGGTTGGACCAGATGAGATGCCAAGGAGCTCGAGTGAAGACTTAAGTAAAATTAAGGTCTTACTAGGGTTCATGGGCTTTTACCACATAAGATCATGCTTTCTACTTATTGCTAATAATTAGAATTGCATGTTTAAGTTTATCTTCTACTATAGCCATAGGATATGCCTGATAGTAAGAAGATAAAAGACCGTTAAAATCCAACGCTAACATATCAAGCTCGATAAGCCTTCTGACGCGAAACCTCACCTTTCTGATTATCGTTGGAGCCGTGTTGAACCCACTCAGTGGGCACGTCCATCTATCTTCAGACGGTGCTGGATTTCACCTGCGTGTTACAGAGTTGGGATTTATCCCCTCTCGTTGCTCAGCATAGCACGTGGTGGTCCAGGGAGTAGGTCAGGTCAGCTTGACCATGTAGGCTACATATGTGGCGCATATGGTAGCACATGGAGGCAGCCATCTCTGGGATCAGAGACTGTGTTGTACCAACTCAGTTGGCACAGTCTGCTGGATTGCCAAGATGAAGGGGAATCGCACGGGTTGGCGATTGGCTGGGACAGCCTACCAGAAATTAGTGCTTGTCATCTCTGTGCAACTTATCTCGCCTGAGCGGGACGCGGAGACCAAGTATGAAATCTGGATCCCATCTCACTAAAAGAGTATTACTCTTTCGGACTGTTTACTGGATTTTTCAGTCAGACAAAATAGTGAGAAAAGAATCTTTCTTAAGTCCTGGATTAAACTCTGATTGTAAGTGAGATCCAGTCTGATCATGTTTGATTGATTAGGGCTTGAGATCGGTAAGCTTAGATCGAGAGTGTGGATGCTAGATCGAAGAGATCAAGAGCATTAAAAGGATGAACGGTCAGATTTTGAACCTTAGGGTTTAATTTGGTCTGAACCGATTATTGGGCTGATTTGGTTTGGTCATTGGACCAATTGAATTGAACCGGCTCACATGTGAGCGCTTGGTTCATTTGAGAGGAGAGCTATGCGTTTGGTTCACTTCATGTGAACGCATAACGCAAGCTTTGATGACTTGCCATTTATGGCATTTCGGTTTGACAATTGTGATGAATGTCTCCACATTCGATCACAAGTTTGGCTAACGCTCCTCTCCATCATCTTGCTCTCGACGACACACACTTTCTTGTGTGGTGAAAGTGACGAGAAGAAAGATCGGCCAAGAGTTCATCATCTCCTTCATGCGATAAGACCCCTTGAAGCTTTTGCTAGCACAAAGTTGAGAAGGGAGTAGTCTTTGTCTTCTTGTGTGCGCACCTTTTGGAGGAGATCAACCTTGTTTTCTTCTTCCAAGCCGCCTTCCATCCATGGCAATGGTAAGATCATATCATGATCTTAAGTTGGTTTAAGTTGATTATATAGTTCATATGCGATCTTTAGAAGCCCTTTTTCCGCATTGCATGCTAGAGTGCGCATGTATAGGGTTTCCCCCCCCCCCTTATTAGGGGTTCCTACAGGCTTCTGTTGTGGAATCAGCAACAGTTGACTGTTTGAAACTCTTCCACACCACTGCTCCACCATTCAAGCTAAAAACATAGCCTGATTGCGATCGGAAATCATCCTGGTCCGACTGGAACGAAGCGTCAGTATATCCTTCAATACTGAGTTCTTCCTGACCACCATATATCAAGAACATATCTTTGGTCCTCCGCAGATATTTTAAGATGTTCTTGACTGCAATCCAGTGTGCCACTCCCGGATTACTTTGGAACCGACTGGTCACGCTTAACCCGTAAGCGACGTCTGGGCGAGTACACAACATCGCATACATTATGGACCCAATAGCCGAAGCATAAGGCGTATTGTCCATTTCATCTTTCTCAGTCTGTGTTTGTGGACACTGACTCTTCGAAAGATTCAGACCATGTCTGACTGGAAGATATCCTCTTTTAGAATTCTCTAAATGAAATCTCTCCAGGACTTTATCGATGTAAGTACTCTGGCACAGCCCGAGAAGCCTCTTAGATCTATCCCTGTAGATCTTCACACCTAACACATAGGCTGCTTCTCCAAGATCTTTCATCTGGAAACATTTCCTTAACCATTCCTTAACCGCATGCATTTCAGGAATGTCATTTCCAATGATCAAGATGTCATCGACGTAGAGGACTAGGAAAGTAATCACGCTCCCACTAAACCTCTTATATACACACGGGTCATCTTCGTTCTTGATGAAACCAAATTCAGAGATTGATTCATCAAAACGAATATTCCAGCTTCTTGATGCTTGTTTAAGTCCATAAATAGACTTCTTTAATTTGCATATTTTATGACGATCTGATGGATTAGTGAAACCTTCTGGTTGTGTCATATACACATCCTCATCCAGATTTCCATTCAGGAAAGCCGTCTTCACATCCATCTGCCAGATCTCATAATCGTAATATGCAGCTATCGCGAAAAGAATCCGAATAGACTTAAACATAGCTACTGGTGAGAAAGTTTCATCATAATCTATCCCGTAGATTTGTTTGAAACCTTTCGCAACTAGCCTGCCTTTATAGGTAACCACGTTACCATCCATGTCTATCTTCTTCTTGAAGATCCATTTACAGCCTATAGGGATAACTCCCGGAGGCGGATCAACCAAATCCCAGACTTGGTTATCTGACATGGAGTCCATCTCGGCGCGCATAGCTTCAAGCCATCTTGCTGACTCCGGTCCACTGACCGCATCCGCATAAGTGAGGGGTTCATCATGATCAATGATGTAGACTCCGTCATAGCGCTCAGGCTGTCGACGGATCCTTCCCGATCTTCGCGGTTCCCGTGATATCTGAGCCTCAGGTTGTTCAATAACCTGTTCAACCGGCTCAGGCTCATCCAACTGTGCTTGAGCACTTTGTCCTTCTTCTGGATTCTCATCCAGCTTTATTTCTGTAACGACCCTCGATACTTAACCCCGAATCGCACGCGGAAATCATACGAGGAACGTCACGAGAGAAGAAACTGAAGCCAAGATCATACTACGAACAAAGCTAGGGAATAAAAGATCTGAAATCTTATACAAAAATCCGGCAGCATGTATACGTACATACAAGGTTCGGGGAAAGTTCCCATACATGTACATGCTGTACTGATTCATAACATCAAGTAATTTCAACTTATAAATACTGAACATAAGCGAATCAGATCACAACTCCGTACTATACATATACGGAGACAAAATCGCATACCACAGAATAGACTAAACATAAAAATCTTATCAAAACGCTGAAAATGCCACAAACGAAATCTTGTAACAAAATGGGCCTAAGCCCTCACATGTAACCAAAATACATCGTTCATCATCCAACACAAACTACAACTGATACAGGCACGCAGGCCCCAGATAACAAAATCCAGACACAAGTATTCAAATACCAAAAATTGTTTACAAGATCCCTATCACAAAACCCAAGCTTCATCAAGCCACTCGGTATAATCTCAAAGGTGCATAACGCCGTATCAATCACCGTCCCTCACCTGTAGATTTTAGAGGGGGTGAGCTAACAGCTCCGCAAGTGAGAACCTTATGGAACCCCTCCATTAATACATTCAAAAATAGCATACAAGGTTTTTCAAAACATTTACCAAACGCGATTATCAAGTATCAAATCAAATACAGATAAGAATACAAACTTACAAGATAATCCACATGGCGAAATCTAATCATAATACATCAAAACCAAAATAGAAACTTACATATCATATGGCAAAACAGAACACATACGTAGATGCATATCCAAAACCAGAACGGAACGAAATGACCACAAAGGTCCGACCCTTCCCTCGTCAGGGCTCAGAGAATGCATGCATGCCAAACAGTAGGGGAGAAATCAGGAGGTGGCCCCCGTCTAGCTAAGACGTGGCACGCTGATCTCCATCTACCCACTCAGACAATGTGGTAAATCAAGAGGTGGCCCCCGCCAAGTCACGGCGTGGCACTTTGTTTCCCCACATTGGTCACACAGCAGTCAGAGAGTTCAAGTGGTGGCCCTCGCTTACCTGTAGCGTGGCACTTTGTCTCTCTTATGCTAAACTAATCACATCTGTGAAGGAAGATCAAGTGGTGGCCCCCGCCTGACCAAGGCGTGGCACTTTGCCCCACTTCACAATATCTCCAGGGTCACACATAATGGATATGACTTACACCACACACATATAGCCGAAGACTAATACCCGGATATCTAACTTATCGAACTCACCACCCGCAATTAATTACGCAGCATAAGTGTTTTAGACAGGGTAGTCCTTAAGTTTCATGCAATCAGGTTAGGAAGATACCATGCTAAGTTCTCAACAAATGTTCCCATGCAGGTATAATGTGTTAATCCTAGATTTCATGCAATTAGATTGTAACATCTCCATTCTAGGTTATCAAACAGAATTTCCACTCAAGAAGATTAATTACAAGCATTACACACATTACCATCACTTAATTCCAAGAGAACAATTACACATATAACTATGCATAGGAAATTCCTAAAATTAGGCAAAAATCATATTTAGGTACCATAAAAACTCAATTACATGCATAACAGCTTTGCCCCAAAAGTTAACTGAACATTGACCAAAATACCCCTAGGGTAAATTTCGGCCAGCATGAATTAGGGCTCCAAAAATAGTATAAAATTCATGATAATTTCCCTTATACTTCTAATTTCATGAATCCTAAGTTTTCCCCAAAAGTTAGCATGAAATTTCATCAATTTAGGGCATGGGCGCATGTCATACTCTAGGGTTTTTCATGAATACATTATACAATCAAATTGAAGATCCAAATCATGATAATTCAACCTCCTAAGGCATCTAATCAAGTAAAGAACGAAAAGCCCTATGATTAGAGCCCCTAAATCTGATTTTCGAAACTTCACATGGTGTTCACGGTTTCATGGTAAGGGAACATTTAACCTACTCGTTTTTCCCATCATCAAGCAAGGAAACATGTCAAGGAAAGCTCATAAACTCGGAATAGAAGTATCATAAGGTTTCCACTCGCCTTGGGAATGATTTGCAAGCAAACCGTGAGCAAGAAGGGTTGTTTGAAGCTTCCACACGCCGCCGCCGTCCACCACACCGGAAAGCCAAGCACCGCCGCCGGAAAACTCGCCGGAAGAGGGCGGGACGAAGAGGAAGGCGCGGCTGCAAATCGTCCACGAGAGGGAGGAAGAAACGCAAGGGCGGCTAGGGTTAGGCTAAAAATCGAAAACAACTTAAGTGATGCCAAATCACTTAAGTGAAATCTGCATTTAATCTGCATACTCACATAATACGTAGGCGCCCACATACATAACACAAAGACTGGGCTGGAACTCTGGTAGTCAAGACAACATGCACAGGAGAGGTCTCAGGTTCAAGACTCCTCCACAGCAACTTATTTTTGCCCTGCAGGAGAATAATTTTCCCCTTAGCCAAAAATCTCACCAACAAGGTTAATAAATGCCTGACTATAGATAATCAAAATGAGTCACATACCAAGGTCTAATACATCAAAATTCTCGGGTCTTACATCCTCTCCTCCTTAAAAGGCTTTAGTCCTCTAAAGCAAATCGGGAGCAGGTTCAAACAAATGTGGGTAATCCTTTCTCATATCGGTTTCCAACTCCCAAGTAGCTTCTTCCACGGACTTATTTCCCCAAATAACTTTCACTAGAGGTATCACCTTGTTTCGAAGGACTCTCTCTTTTCTATCCACAATCTTAAGTGGCCTTTCAACATAAGTCAGATTTTCCTCAATTTGCAAAGGTGTTGAATCCAAGATATGTGACGGGTCATGACAATACTTCCTAAGCACGGATACGTGAAACACACTGTGCAGATGCTCCAAGGATGGCGGTAAGGCTAATCGGTAAGCAACCGGTCCAACCCTCTCGATGATATCAAACGGACCCACATATCTAGGGCTTAATTTCCCTTTCTTTCCAAATCGCATCACACCTTTTGTAGGAGAAACCTTAACAAATACATGTTCTCCCACCATGAATTCCAGAGGTCTCCTTCTCACATCAGCATAGCTTTTCTGCCTATCCTGTGCAGCCTTTAGTTTTTCTTGAATAATCTTTACCTTATCTGTGGCTTCCTGCACAGCATCAGATTGGAGCAAGGTTCTATCACCTACCTCCTCCCAACTCAAGGGAGTTCTGCATCTTCTTCCGTACAATGCCTCGTACGGGGCCATCTGGATACTAGAGTGGTAACTATTGTTGTAGGTAAACTCAATCAGGGCTAAGTCTCTGTCCCACTCACCATGCCAATCAATGATGTAAGATCTCAGCAAGTCCTCCAATGTCTGTATGGTCCTCTCAGTCTGCCCATCAGACTGCGGGTGATATGCAGTGCTAAAACTGAGCTTGGTGCCCAAATCTTCCTGAAGCTTCTTCCAAAACCGAGATAAGAACCTGGAATCGCGGTCAGATACAATATCCACCGGAACACCATGCAATCTCACAATCTCGTCAATGTACAACCTGGCAAGCCTCTCCAAAGGATAAGTCATCTTGATAGGCAAAAAGTGGGCGGACTTAGTAAGTCTGTCCACTATAACCCAAATAGCATCATGCCCATTTCTGGTCCGGGGTAATCCACAGACAAAGTCCATGCTGATATTTTCCCATTTCCACAGAGGAATCTGAAGTGGTTGGAGGGATCCACCCGGTCTCTGATGCTCGGCTTTAACCGTCTGGCATGTCAAACATCTAGCCACATACTGCGCCACATCATTCTTCATCCCTTGCCACCAGAAACTTTTCTTCAGGTCCTGATACATTCTGGTACTACCAGGGTGAATAGAATACTTAGAACTGTGGCCTTCAGCTAAAATCTCCTGTCTCAACTTAGGGTCCTCAGGGACACAGACCCTTCCATGGAACCTAAGCAAACCATCTGTGGATAGGTTGAAATCCTCAATCAATCCCATCTCCAGTTTTTCTTTCCATTTCAAAATTTCAGGATCAACCAACTGTGCTTTGCTCAACTTTTGTAAAATATCAGACTCAACTCTAAGTGCAGCAACAAAACACTTATTACCACGAGGTGTCACATCCAATCGAAGTCTACTGAACTCATCAAGTAAGCGCCACTCCTGCACAAGAAGTGCAGCCATAGAGGTCACAGGCCGCCTGCTCAATGCGTCCGCAACCACATTTGCCTTACCCTCCTGATAGTGAATAGTAAAATCATAATCTTTGATCAGTTCCATCCACCGCCGCTGCCGCATGTTGAGTTCTTTCTGGGTAAATATGTACTTGAGGCTCTGATGGTCGGTGTACAAATCAAAAGTCTGACCCAGCAGATAATGACGCCAAATCTTCAATGCAAACACCACTGCAGCCAACTCCAAGTCATGGGTAGGGTAGTTGGACTCGTATTCCTTTAACTGCCTGGAAGCATAGGCAACCACCTTACCATGCTGCATGAGTACACAGCCCAAACCTTTGCCAGAGGCGTCCGTGTACACAGTGAAACCTTCGCCGCCACTAGGTATAGTGAGAATCGGTGCACTAGTCAAACGCTTCTTCAGCTCGAGGAAACTTTCCTCGCACTTGACATCCCAGATAAAATCAGCATTCTTCCTGGTCAACTTTGTTAAAGGGCCCGCCAGCTTGGAAAACCCTTCAACAAATCTGCGGTAGTAACCTGCTAAGCCCAAGAAACTTCGAATCTCAAATGTATTTGTTGGTCTTCCCCAGCTAATAATAGCCTCTACCTTAGCTGGATCCACAGACACACCCTGTCCAGATATCACATGTCCCAAAAAGTTAATCTTCTCCAACCAGAACTCGCATTTACTGGCCTTGGCATACAACCTTTTACTTCTCAGAATTTCCATCACCTTGCGTAAGTCCTGTGCGTGATCTTGAGCACTCCGCGAGTAAACCAAAATGTCATCGATAAATACAACCACGCATTTATCCAGGAGATGGTGAAACATCCTATTCATAAGATCCATAAAGACAGCAGGGGCATTCGTTAGTCCAAAAGGCATAACTAAAAATTCATAATGCCCATACCTTGTCCTGAATGCTGTCTTAACTACATCCTCCTCTCTGACCTTCAGCTGATAATACCCAGACCTTAAGTCAATCTTGGAGAAGACAGTAGCGCCCTGTAACTGATCGAAGAGATCATCAATACGGGGCAGAGGGTACTTGTTCTTAACTGTTACCTGGTTCAGCTGACGGTAATCGATGCACATTCTCAGTGATCCGTCCTTCTTCTTTACAAACAACACAGGCGCTCCCCAAGGAGACGCGCTAGGCCTGATGTACCCTTTTTCTAGCAATTCTTCCAGCTGTTTCTTCAACTCAGCCAATTCAGAGGTGGCCATGCGGTAAGGGGCTTTAGAGATTGGGGCAGTGCCAGGTATCAAGTCAATACTGAATTCCACTTCCCGGTCAGGTGGTAAACCAGATAACTCATCAGAAAATACATCTGGGAATTCATTCACCACATGTATATAAGTCAAATCAGATACAGGTTCATCCTGAACCTTCACATGTGCCAAGTAGCCTTTACAGCCGCCAGCCAATAACTTTTGAGCATGCAGGAAAGAGATCACATGTAACCCCTGATCTGCAATCAAACCTTTGATATGCAATTGGTGACCATCACTCAAATTCAGAGTCACCAACTTTTCAAAACAATCCAGGGTGGCATGGTAAGAGGACAACCAGTCCATCCCTAATATCACATCATAGTCAAGCATGTCAAGCAATATCAAATCAACAAACAAGTCATATTCCTCTATCCTAAGCATGCAATCAGGATAAAGCACATCTGTTACCAGGGAATCACCCATAGGGGTGCAGACAGATATAGCACAATCAAGAGTCTCAGGTGCAACAGGCATATAACGAACAAAATGGACTGATACGAAAGAGAGATTGGCACCAGGATCAAATAAAACACGTGCTAACTGATCGAAAACAAAAAGAGTACCTTCCACAACTGACTTAGAAGCCCTGGCGTCCTTCTCAGCAATAGCATATACTCGAGTCTGCACTGTGGGCTTATCGGTACCCTGAGATGAAGACTTCAGCTGTGGGCAGTCTTTGATACGGTGTCCGGCCTTACCACACCTGAAACAAGCCCCTGACTTCTTATAGCAGTCCTTGATCTCGTGACCACTGCTTCCACAATGATAGCACTTTCTGCCTTCCACGGTATCACCTCGGGCAGATTTAAAATTCTTCTGGTAGGGAGGATGCCTACCTTTCTTATCCTTGTGCTTATATTGTTTCTTTTCATGACTCTGGGGAACTGGAGCAACAGTCTCCACAACAGGGGTTGGGGCAATCACCACTGCCTGCTCAGAAATTGATCTCTCCACTGTGAGAGCCCTCTCTAAAACCTCAGCATAGGTCTCTAGATGTAATGCCACAATCCGATCTCTGATATCTTTTCTCAAACCCCTCTGAAACTTCCTGGCCCTTAGTTCCTCAGTGCTGACCAAATGGGGAGCATACTTGGACAACTGGGTGAACATGATATCATATTGAGCCACAGAAAGGTCACCCTGCACCAGGTGGATAAACTCCACCTCCTTCTCTTCATTCATGCTAGGTGGAAAGTACTTGTCATTAAATTTCCTCATGAAGTAAACCCATCTACAGTATCCCCTTTTTCAGTTGCTAGCCTCTCAACTCCTTTCCACCATATCTCGGCATTCCCCTTCAGCATATATACTGACAGGCACAGTTTATCCTCTTCACTACTTCGCATCACCGCAAAAATCTTATCTAGGTCAGCAAGCCAGTCCTCAGCTGCTCTAGGCCCTGGGCTCCCATAAAAAGCTGGAGGGTTCATACGCTGAAATTCCTTCACCAGTTGAGCATACCTCTTATGCTCATTCTCCTGAGAACTCCCCACATTCTCCTTCTCAGCCGGCTGTGACTGGGAATGAGACTGTGACTGCATCTGCTGCTGCATCTGCTGGTGAAATTCTTGTTGCTGATCACGGTTCTGCTGCAGGAGCTGCTGCTGAAACTCCTGATGCTGCTCGCGCTGTTCCCTCATCATCTGTTGCTGTTCTTGCATAGCCTGAGCCTGCTGCTGAATGAGGGCACCCTGTTGTTGAATCATATTACTCATAGACTCTAAAGCCCTCATAAAGCCAGCCATCTGATCATCAGCATTACCCTTGGGTCGCACCATTCTTACCTAGCAAAAACACCTTGCAAGTCAAGACAAACAATAATTTCCTTATCTTACTAGCAACCAATTCCTTACTTGGTTTATTTCTATGCAATACACAAACAATGTTTTACTACCCAGATCTAATATTCGCTAGAAACTCGCTCTGATACCATATGTAACGACCCTCGATACTTAACCCCGAATCGCACGCGGAAATCATACGAGGAACGTCACGAGAGAAGAAACTGAAGCCAAGATCATACTACGAACAAAGCTAGGGAATAAAAGATCTGAAATCTTATACAAAAATCCGGCAGCATGTATACGTACATACAAGGTTCGGGGAAAGTTCCCATACATGTACATGCTGTACTGATTCATAACATCAAGTAATTTCAACTTATAAATACTGAACATAAGCGAATCAGATCACAACTCCGTACTATACATATACGGAGACAAAATCGCATACCACAGAATAGACTAAACATAAAAATCTTATCAAAACGCTGAAAATGCCACAAACGAAATCTTGTAACAAAATGGGCCTAAGCCCTCACATGTAACCAAAATACATCGTTCATCATCCAACACAAACTACAACTGATACAGGCACGCAGGCCCCAGATAACAAAATCCAGACACAAGTATTCAAATACCAAAAATTGTTTACAAGATCCCTATCACAAAACCCAAGCTTCATCAAGCCACTCGGTATAATCTCAAAGGTGCATAACGCCGTATCAATCACCGTCCCTCACCTGTAGATTTTAGAGGGGGTGAGCTAACAGCTCCGCAAGTGAGAACCTTATGGAACCCCTCCATTAATACATTCAAAAATAGCATACAAGGTTTTTCAAAACATTTACCAAACGCGATTATCAAGTATCAAATCAAATACAGATAAGAATACAAACTTACAAGATAATCCACATGGCGAAATCTAATCATAATACATCAAAACCAAAATAGAAACTTACATATCATATGGCAAAACAGAACACATACGTAGATGCATATCCAAAACCAGAACGGAACGAAATGACCACAAAGGTCCGACCCTTCCCTCGTCAGGGCTCAGAGAATGCATGCATGCCAAACAGTAGGGGAGAAATCAGGAGGTGGCCCCCGTCTAGCTAAGACGTGGCACGCTGATCTCCATCTACCCACTCAGACAATGTGGTAAATCAAGAGGTGGCCCCCGCCAAGTCACGGCGTGGCACTTTGTTTCCCCACATTGGTCACACAGCAGTCAGAGAGTTCAAGTGGTGGCCCTCGCTTACCTGTAGCGTGGCACTTTGTCTCTCTTATGCTAAACTAATCACATCTGTGAAGGAAGATCAAGTGGTGGCCCCCGCCTGACCAAGGCGTGGCACTTTGCCCCACTTCACAATATCTCCAGGGTCACACATAATGGATATGACTTACACCACACACATATAGCCGAAGACTAATACCCGGATATCTAACTTATCGAACTCACCACCCGCAATTAATTACGCAGCATAAGTGTTTTAGACAGGGTAGTCCTTAAGTTTCATGCAATCAGGTTAGGAAGATACCATGCTAAGTTCTCAACAAATGTTCCCATGCAGGTATAATGTGTTAATCCTAGATTTCATGCAATTAGATTGTAACATCTCCATTCTAGGTTATCAAACAGAATTTCCACTCAAGAAGATTAATTACAAGCATTACACACATTACCATCACTTAATTCCAAGAGAACAATTACACATATAACTATGCATAGGAAATTCCTAAAATTAGGCAAAAATCATATTTAGGTACCATAAAAACTCAATTACATGCATAACAGCTTTGCCCCAAAAGTTAACTGAACATTGACCAAAATACCCCTAGGGTAAATTTCGGCCAGCATGAATTAGGGCTCCAAAAATAGTATAAAATTCATGATAATTTCCCTTATACTTCTAATTTCATGAATCCTAAGTTTTCCCCAAAAGTTAGCATGAAATTTCATCAATTTAGGGCATGGGCGCATGTCATACTCTAGGGTTTTTCATGAATACATTATACAATCAAATTGAAGATCCAAATCATGATAATTCAACCTCCTAAGGCATCTAATCAAGTAAAGAACGAAAAGCCCTATGATTAGAGCCCCTAAATCTGATTTTTGAAACTTCACATGGTGTTCACGGTTTCATGGTAAGGGAACATTTAACCTACTCGTTTTTCCCATCATCAAGCAAGGAAACATGTCAAGGAAAGCTCATAAACTCGGAATAGAAGTATCATAAGGTTTCCACTCGCCTTGGGAATGATTTGCAAGCAAACCGTGAGCAAGAAGGGTTGTTTGAAGCTTCCACACGCCGCCGCCGTCCACCACACCGGAAAGCCAAGCACCGCCGCCGGAAAACTCGCCGGAAGAGGGCGGGACGAAGAGGAAGGCGCGGCTGCAAATCGTCCACGAGAGGGAGGAAGAAACGCAAGGGCGGCTAGGGTTAGGCTAAAAATCGAAAACAACTTAAGTGATGCCAAATCACTTAAGTGAAATCTGCATTTAATCTGCATACTCACATAATACGTAGGCGCCCACATACATAACACAAAGACTGGGCTGGAACTCTGGTAGCCAAGACAACATGCACAGGAGAGGTCTCAGGTTCAAGACTCCTCCACAGCAACTTATTTTTGCCCTGCAGGAGAATAATTTTCCCCTTAGCCAAAAATCTCACCAACAAGGTTAATAAATGCCTGACTATAGATAATCAAAATGAGTCACATACCAAGGTCTAATACATCAAAATTCTCGGGTCTTACAATTTCTCTCCCACTGGCCTCTTGCAGAAGAGACTCCTTCTCAAGAAATATGGCCGTCCGAGCAACAAAAACCTTGTTCTCTTTGGGATCGTAGAAATAATAACCCTTAGTTTCCTTAGGGTAACCGACAAAGATACATTTCTCAGATCTGCTCTCAAGTTTCCCAGAGGCGAGCTTTTTGACATAAGCCTCGCAACCCCAGATCCTGATAAATGTCAAGCTCGGCTGTTTCCCATACCATAACTCATATGGAGTCTTAGAAACGGCCTTGGATGGCACTCGGTTTAGTACCTTTGCAGCTGTTTCCAGTGCAAAACCCCAAAAGGAATATGGAAGAGTAGCCTGACTCATCATAGAACGAACCATATCAAGTAACGTTCTATTTCTCCTCTCGGACACACCATTCCATTGCGGTGTTCCTGGTGGAGTGAGCTGTGAGATAATCCCACACTCCTTCAGATAGTCAGTAAACTCATGACTTAGGTATTCTCCACCTCGATCAGAACGAAGTGCCTTGATATTTCGGCCTAGCTGATTCTGTACTTCATTCTTGAACTCTTTGAACTTGTCAAAAGATTCACTTTTATGTCTCATTAAATAGACATACCCATATCTACTGAAATCATCAGTAAAGGTAATGAAGTACTGATAGCCACCTCTGGCATGTTTACCAAATGGCCCACACACATCACTGTGTATAAGGTCAAGTAAACCTGAAGCCCTTTGACCTTTGTTAGGAAAAGGTGACTTCGTCATTTTGCCCATTAAACAAGCCTTGCATGTATCAATCTCCTCATAGTAGAATGATCCCAGCAGTCCATGATCATGCAACCGCTTAATGCGTTTCTTGTTAATATGGCCTAAACGACTATGCCATAGCAAGGTGCTGTCATCAGCATACTTGGCTTTCTTATTATCAATATTTTGTATAGAACTCTCCATGTCCAACATGAATAACCCATTGTTAATTGAACCAGTTGCATAAACAATATTATCTAAAGATAAAACACACTTTGAAATATTGCATTCAAAGGAAAACCCCTTCCTGACAAGAGCAGGAATGGAGATAATATTCTTAGTAATGCTAGGAACAAAGTAACAATTGTCTAGTTCCAATACAAGTCCAGATGGTAAAGAAATGAAATAGTCTCCTACAGCAACAGCAGCAACCCGTGCCCCGTTTCCTACTCGTAGGTCCACCTCATGCTGTCCCACCTGCCTTCTTCTGTTGAGTTCCTGTACATTTGAACAAATGTGAACTCCACATGCAGTGTCCAACACCCATGATATAGAAGAAGATGAAAACATGACTTCAGTCACGTAAATACCTGAGCCAGAAGCGATGCTTCCCCTCTTATCTCCTTGGAGCGCTTTACAGTCCTTTTTCCAGTGACCCAGCTGGCCATAGTGGAAACATCTATATTCCTTGGACCGCTTCACCTTTTGCTTCAGAGCCTTGCTGTAATTCTTGACAGGGGTCTTGCCCTTCTTCCCCTTCTTCTTGTTCCTCGAAGGAACCATCAAGACAGAGGTTGAAGGCTTACCCTTCAGAGTCTCCTCAGTAGTCAAGAGCATATTCAGCAGCTCTGCCGGAGTACCACTGGGCTCCCTTCAGCCAGTTTGCTCTGAAAGAAAAGCTTTGTCAGATTATAGCGTTCTGTCCTCGCCTGTGCAGCATACGGCATCTTGAGGTTCGCTATCATGTCTATAGCAGACATATCCTCATGCTGACGCTGCAGCAGTGGCTTCATAGACGCTAGCATCAGGCAAGCGACATCAATGCTATCATTGACGTGCTTTTCATAGGCTTCCCGAACCGCCCTTGCGGCGTTCGGAGCGGGCTGAGGCGGTATCGCCGTCTCGAGGACATACAGTTTCCTCTCTGCCTTAAGAACAATCTTAAGGTGTCCAAACCAGTCTGAGAAGTTTGGCCCAGCAAACTTCTCCCTTTCCAGTAGGGATCGCACATTGAAGTTCATGGTGTTCGTTGCTGCAGGTATCTACAACAATGCAAGAACAGCAAGGTCAGTATCAATGTTAAGAATCAATCAGGACTTAAGAAAGATTCTTTTTCTCACTATTTTATCTGGCTGAAAAATCCAGCAAAACAGCCCGAAAGAGTAAACACTCTTTTAGTGAGATGGGATCCAGATTTCATACTTGGTCTCCGCGTCCCGCTCAGGCGAGATAAGATGCACAGAGAGTACAAGCACTAATCTCTGGTAGGCTGCCTGCCAATCGCCAACCCGTGCGATTCCCCTTCATCTGGGCAATCCAGCAGACTGTGCCAACTGAGTTGGTACAACACAATCTCTGACCCCACAGATGGCTGCCTCCATGCGCTACCATATGCGCCACATATGTAGCCTACATGGTCAAGCTGACCCGACCTACTCCCTGGACCACCACGTGCTATGCTGAGCAACGAGAAGCGATAAATCCCTTCTCTGTAACACGCAGGTGTAATCCCGCACCGTCTGAAGATAGATGGACGTGCCCACTGAGTGGGTACAACACGGCTCCAACGATAATCAGAACAGTGAGGTTTCGCGTCAGAAGGCTAACGAGCTTGATATTTTAGCGTTGGATTTTAACGGTCTTTTATCTTCTTCACTATCATGCAATTCCTATGGTGATAGCAGAAGATAAATAAATCATGCTGTTCTACTTATTTAAACAAATAAAAGAAAGCATGAATCTTATGTGGTAAAAGCCCATAGCTTAAGTAAGACCTTAAACAACTTAAGTCTTCACTTGCTTTTCTTCATGGGTCTTTTGCTGCTCATTTGGCCTAAACCAGGGCGCAAGCGCCATCTGCAGCTCAGGTGCGCCTACCAGGGAAAATGCGCCTGGTCCCAGAGTCGAACCCTGGACCTCCCACCTGGTCAAGCCTCTGCTGCAAGCGCCTCTGCCAAGTGTGCTCTGTGCTCTTGTCTGATTAATTTACAAATTAATCTATCTAGACAAGATTGACTCGCAGGTCAATTACATTTTATAAATTAAATAGAAGGTGATACGCAGATCACAATTAAAAATAATTTACAAAAAGATTCCAGGCACGCAGGCCCCAGCACAGCACACATTAAACATGGGCAGCCCACATAAGACTAAATAAACATACATATGGCATCATACATCATGTGATCCAATCATGAAAAATAAAATTTTTGAAAAACCCCATTGAGATTAATTTTATTTTTCCTTATTAGCCTTACTACCTTACAACGGTCCATTACTAGGGATCCACTCATCGAACCTAGTCAGATCCTGTGCCCTTACATGCACCAAGTCCTAACTGACTTGAGTCGACCAAAAGGTCAACAATGCATGCGCCAAGGGCTGAACGACCACAATGAGGTCTGGCAAGCGGGTGTGACCCCGGGCGTAACTCATGTGCGTTCATAGGTTGTCTCAATCAGACATCGCTACACGCCTGTCTGCAGTCGACCTATAGCCATCTGATGCTTGCGCACAGATGCTATCTGGTCGACCCATCAAGGCTGTCAGATAGTCTGATCAGACTGTTGGATCTAACCTGGGGGATGATTTCAACCCTAATAACCCGTCTAAGGGTTTACAGAAGGGCCTTAGATCTAATGTTAGTCGCGCATGTGATCCATTTTTGAGAAAACAAACATGCGCCAACATGCATGCGCAAATGAAACATAAAATAGGATTCTACATGAAACATATTAACATGATAAACATTCATGGAACACAAAATCAAAGCAATCATATAATTGCGCATGTAACCTGCTCTGATACCAATTGCAGGGAACCCCTTTCATGAGGGGTGCGAAACCCTAAAGTGGCGCAACATGATAGGCAGCGGATTCAAGGGTCGAAGAGCATGCATTATATGATCAACTTTCGAAAACATGAATAGAGAAGATGCGATTCATACCATAGCCATTTCAAGATGGCGCCTTGGAAGCAAGAGAACAACGAAGGTCTCCTCCAAATCGTCACACACAAGATGAGCGACGGCTTGCTTCTTGTCGTCCCTTGTGCTAGCAAGGATCGTCCAAGATGTCTTTGATCGAAAGGAAAGGGATGGAGATATCGATCTCTCTTGGCCGAATCTTCCTCTATGCTTCAAGTTGTCGCCGCACACCAAAAGGTGTCAAGAGGAATGAGTTTTTAGTGACGAGAATAGAGAACCCTCTATTCGAACGTGAGCCATCTCCAAGTGGAGATCATGGTTACTAAAAATAGCAACCACTCATCGCTCCAATGTTCACGCCAAGTGAACATGTCGCCACGCCTTGAACCATGCGCTCATTTCATGAGCTGGTTCAATTTGGTTCGGTTTAAGAACCAATCAAGCCAAGCAATCAAGTCTAGATCTCAAATAAACCCTAAGGCTCCAGATCTAACCGTTGATCTCTTGATGCTTCTGATCTCACCGATCTAGCATCTATTCTCTCGATCGAAGCTTACCGATCTCAAGCCCTAATCAATCAAACATGATCAGACCAGATCTCACTTACAATCAGAGATCAAATCCCTTTAAACTGAACTTAAACAATTCAGTCCACACGATCTGACTTAAGTAAGCCATATCATCAAATTGTGCGACCCTGAGGGTTTCCTTTAAATGTCGGTAACGATAACTTACGTCATCACGATCAGTGAGGGGTATCTAGCAACACATCACTGTCTCCCGATATAAAGAAAAGAGTCTTCCAAGACTACACCCAAAAACAGCACAAGTGTGAATCAACTCACTAGGCATGCATATTTCCTTTGCCACTGGATGTTCTTATTGGACAAGCGTGTCAAGCTTGTAACTCCAATATGACGAGCATGATTAGAACAGATGAACACTGTCACCTGGGTATGGCCATACTCTTTTCTCAATCATCTCATCCAGGGGGCCTCTTTAGAACATCACACTCCTTAAACAAGGAGACGGCAATCCTTTGTCTATCATTAGTGCCCTAACCTGATTCAAGCTCACCATCCAAGATAGTCTATAATCATTATGTTTCAAATGATATTGAACTACCTCAAAACAATGACAATCATCATTTAGAAAACACAAGTGATCTCAAGTCAGAGGAAATGTGCCACTTGTTACAATCAAGGAATATTCACATTGTGACAAGCAACTGAATATCCTAGTAGGGACTGTCCAGTACATCCAATGTACCCATGAGTCTACATCTTATTCCATGCTCGAAGCATCCTATAAGATTAGAACACATATTAGTCTCAATCATATCAAGGCTGTCTCATGTTCACCAAGATATATCGACTAAGGACTTAACTGCATGTCAGCCTAGCTGAACAGCTTTGAGACATTATTCAGAAGTACACTTATTACAGCAGACAAGGTAACAACCTGAATAATAACCATGCCTTTATAAACATAAGAGTTTATTACATGACACTGTTACAATCCCAAGGCCTCAAACATTAGGCTTAAGGGCATACCCCAACATGATGCACTGCTAGGTGCCACTCACTGCTTGTGATGAGCTTAGGTCATCACTGCCAACATCAGAGGAACCTATAGAGTCGCACACCTTAATACTCGAGTTCTCGTATTGATTAGGAAGCCTTTTGATCAAGTTATTGGATAGCTCGGATCTATTTGAGAGATTTCATCAGCGCCAATGGGCCTGAGGAGATGGAAGAGACTTATTGGAGTCAAACTTCATTTTTGGTAGGTTGACACGAAATTGACCTTGGTTGGTCACATTTGAGTTAGGGTTGCATGGGATTGGATCCAATAGCTTAATCAACTTTTGCAATGAAGTTTTGGCTAGCTCATTACCCAATGAGGCCCAATAACAAGTTGTCATGAAGAGACAATAGGGTATAAAGGTATAATGGGAAGAAAACTCCTCCCATTCGAAGTAATTGGCGCCTCATGCTTCATTAGGAAGTAATTGGCGCCTCCCCCCTTCTACCTTGGATGGTAACCTTGCCTCTATGGCAAGGGTTGGGGCGCATGTAGCGTGATAGACTTATTTGGAAGGTCTTTGGCGATTAGGAGAGGCTTATGGAAAGGGTTTGGAGTCTTGTCATAATCCTAACCCTAATTGCTCCTCCCCAATACCCTATCCACATGTCACTTGATGAGATGCGCCTACCCCTTTGCTTTGCTTCCCCTTGCTTCTATATATCAACTTGATATGTGAGAGCATGATAGGACAATTCAATTGGCGCGAACAAGCATAAGGGCGAGAGCAAGAAACATCAATTGGCGCATCCTCTTCCATCCATAGCCGCAAGTGTCTTCTTCCCTGCTTCCTCTAGGCACAAGTGAAGGAAGACCTTGGCGGCATCATCTTCCTCTCCTTCTTCTTGGTGCTTCTTCCTTTAAAGGTGGTGCAAGTGGTGTAGGAGACACACAAAGGCTTGGATCTTCCCAAGGATAGCACTGAGCATGGAAGAAGAGGACTCGAGGCATCCATGTGTGTGAGATGGCAGAGGGCATACACTTGGGTGCCTACCTCGACATCGCTTCTCCCCTTGCTATTAGGTACTTTTTCCTCTCATCGTGTCGACTCCCTTGCAAGAACAAGATCCATTGGGTTTTTGGGATTGGCATGTTTCGGGATAAGCTTCCGCTGTATATCTATAATGTTTATGTAAAATTTTAAAATATACCCGAGGTTTCCCAACAACACCCCCGCCTCATTTGACATGGGACAAGAAGGGCAAGGCTCCCCTCTCGGCTATTCCCCCCCCCCCCCCCGGTCCGTGTCATCATTGCAATCAAATCGGTCATTTCAACTGGGATGGCCCGCATTGCTCCTTGCACATCGCACTTAAGTGCCTTGACCCACAGTCCCCTGCACTTCGAGGCCCACCTTCGGCCCAAGAGGTCAGCCCACAATGCTATTCGAATGAGGAGCTGAGCCCATGGCACACCATGGTGGTTCTGTGTTGCACCCTTGTCCGCTCTTCTCCTCCGTACGAGGATTGGAAGCACACGAGCAATTTTTACACTTACATCAAGTGTAATGGGCACTCGTGGAAGATTGTGATTAATTGGGACAGTAGCCTCAACGTCGTGTCAAGGACAGCAGTCACCCGCTTTGGCCTCACCATGGAACCACACCCCAAGCCCAAGTCGATTGCATGGGTTGATGCCTCTAGCCTTCCCATCACTCACGACTGTTAGGTCTCTATCCACTTGATGACTCTAAATTTCATAGAATTTTTCATACATATTAACTAGTCTTTTGGCGTCATAATCATGCTCTTTTGCTTATTTTTATGCCTTATTTGTCAAATACTTTGGAATATACACCTTTCTTGGTTTTTGATTAATTTCAGGTAAAAAGGCATCATTCTGATGGGTTTTTAAGCAATTTTAATACGTATAAGGATTCTAATCATCAAGAGGAGTTTACACATCAAATTTTAAGTCAAACTAAGTTTTCTAGCAAAATTACGGCAGTGCCATAATGAAGTTTACGATTGTAATCAGTAAATATGGCACTACCATAATGATTTTCATAGCCACTTCCCGCAGAAACTTTTGGGAAAATTACGGCACTACCATAATACATTTTACGGTGCCGTAATTTAGGTCCAAATTCAAACAGTGACTTTTGAAGAGAATACGGTACTACCGTGAGAATTTTTATGGTACCATAATCTCAAGCTAATTGTATACCGAGACTTCAGAAGACATTATAGCCCCACCATAATGAATTTCACAGTACCGTAATTGAAGGTTCCCTTAGACAAGGGGCGAAACCCTAGATAGGCGCATGTTATATTTTTAAGCAGCGGAAAGGGGGTTTCTAGGGATCTTTTCAATGCATGTAATATAATCAACTTAAATCGATTGTCTACAAGAGATAGTGTTGGGGTATGCCCTTAAGGCTAATGTTTGAGGCCATGGGAATGTATCTGTATCATGTAATAAACTGTTATGTTTATAAAGGCATGGTTGTTATTCAGTTAGCTACATTGTCTGCTGCAATATATGTTCTTCTGAATAATGTCTCAAAGCTGTTCAGCTAGGCTGACATGCTATAAGTCCTTAGTCGAGATATCTTGGTGAACATGAGACAGCCTTGATATGTTTGAGACTAATATGTGTTCTGATCTTATAGGATGCTTCGAGCATGGAATAAGATGTAGACTCATAGGTACATTGGATGTACTGGACAGACCCTACAAGGATGTTCAATTGTTTGTCACAATGTGAATATTCCTTGAATGTGACAAGTGGCACATTTCCTCTGACTTGAGATCACTTGTGTTTTCTAAATGATGATTGTCATTGTTTTGAGATAGTTCAATATCATTTGAAACATAATGATTATAGACTATCTTGGATGGTGAGCTTGAATCAGGTTAGGGCACTAGTGATAGACATAGGATTGCCGTCTCCTTGTTTAAGGAGTGTGATGTTCTAAAGGGGCCCCCTGGATGAGATGATTGAGAGAGTGTATGGCCATACCCAGATGACTGTGTTCATCTGATCTAATCATGCTCATCATATTGGAGTTACAAGCTTGACAGGCTTGTCCAATAAGAACATCCAGTGGCAAAGGAAATTTGCATGCCTTGTGAATTGGATTCACACTTGTGCTGTATTTTGGGTGTAGTCTTGGAAGACTCTTTCCTTTATATCGGGAGACAGTGATGTGTTGCTAGATACCCCTCACTGATCGTGATAATGAGAATTATCATTACCGACATTTAGAGGAAACCCTCAGGGTCACACAATTTGATGATATGGCTTACTTAAGTCAGATCGTGTGGACTGAATTGTTTGGGTTCAGTTTAAAGGGATTTAATCTCTGATTGTAAGTGAGATCTGGTCTGATCATGTTTGATTGATTAGGGCTTGAGATCGGTAAGCTTCGATCGAGAGAATGGATGCTCGATCGGTGAGATCAGGAGCATCAGGAGATGAACGGTTAGATCTGGAGCCTTAGGGTTTAATTGAGATCTAGACCATATTGCTTGGGTTAATTGGTCTTGGACCAAACCGAAATGAACCAGCTCATTGGTTGAGCGTGTGGTTCAATTTAAGAGAGGTTTGCGATTGGGGTAAACCCATGATCGCATATGGAAGAGTGGCTTTCTATTTTTAGAAAGCATGTCACTTACGTGACCACGATTCTTGTGGTCTCTCTTCACGCCTCCCTCTCGCTCTATTGTCGTCGCTTGACTTTGCTCTTGAGGCATTCTCTCGTGAAGAAGAAGTGGACGACATTGGGAGAGTTTTTCGCCAAGCAAGAAATTTTTCTCTTTCCCTTTCCATTCGATCAAGGATACTTGGACGATCCTTGCTAGCACAAGGGACGACAAGAAGAAGCGCATCTTCATCTTGTGTGTGACGATTTGGAGAAGATCTTCTTTGGTCTTTGCTTCCAAGGCGCCATCCAATCGATGGCCATGGTATGAATCACATCCTATTTGTTTAAGCTTTCAAAGTTGATCATCTTATACATGCTTTGCGACTCTTGAAACCCCCTTCCGCTGCTATATTCCCTTATATGCGCCATGCTGGGTTTCGCCCCCCTCTTGAAAGGGGTCCCTTACAATTGGTATCAGAGCCAAGTTAAACGCATGTTTATATGATTGCTTTGGTGTTGTGATCCATGAATGCCGATATGTGCTTAGATCTATAACATGCGTAAATTCACATGTTAAATTATATCATGCCGAAACTTGTTTTTGTTTCATTTGCGCATGTATGTTGTATGTTGGCGCATCTTAGTTGGTTTTTACAAAACTTGAACACTTGCGCGATTAACACTAGATCTAAGACCTTGCTGTAAACCCTTAGACGGGTTACTAGGGTTGAAGTCATCCCCTAGGTTAGATCCAACAGTCTGATCAGACCATCTGACAGCCTGAATGGGTCGACCAGTTAGCACCTTGGCGCAAGCCTATGGTGGCTATAGGTCGACTGCAGACAGGTGTGTAGCGATGTCTGATTGAGACAACTAATGAACACACATGAGTTAGGCCCGGGGTCACACCCGCTTGCCAGACCTCATTGTGGTTGTTCAGCCCTGGCGCATGCATAGTTGACCTTATGGTCGACTCAAGTCAGTTAGGACTTGGTGCATGCAAGGGCAGTGGATCTGACTAGGTTGGATGAGTGGATCCCTAGTAATGGACCGTTGTAAGGTAGTAAGGGCGAATAAGGAAATTAAAATTGATCCCATGGGGTTTTCGAAAATTTTAATTTTTGTGATGGATCACATGATTGCTGATTGGATGCATATGTTTGTCTATTTAGTCTTATGTGGGCTGCTCATATTAATTGTGTGCTGTGCTGGGGCCTGCGTGCCTGGGATTTAAAATTGTAAATTAATTATTGTGATCTGCGCATCACATTGCTTTAATTTATAAAATGTAATTGACCTGCGTGTCAATCTTGTCTAGATAGTTAAATTTGTAATTTAATTAGACAAGAGCACAGAGCACACTTGGCAGAGGCGCTTGCAGCTTGTGGCTAGACCAGGTGGGAGGTCTAGGGTTCGACCCTAGGACCTGGCGCATTTTCCCTGGTGGGCGCACCTGTGCTGCAATTGGCGCTTGGGCCCTGGTTTGGGCCAGATGAGCAGCAAAAGACCCATGAAGAGCAAGTGAAGACTTAAGTTAGGTTAAGGTCTCACTAGGGCTATGGGCTTTTACCACATAAGATTCATGCTTTCTTTTATTTATTGTTTAAATATTAGAATTGCATGATTAAGTTTATCTTCTGCTATCACCATAGGAATTGCATGATAGTGAAGAAGATAAAAGACCGTTAAAATCCAACGATTAAATATCAAGCTCGTAAGCCTTCTGACGCGAAACCTCACTGTTCTGATTATCGTTGGAGCCGTGTTGTACCCACTCAGTGGGCACGTCCATCTATCTTCAGACGGTGCGGGATTACACCTGTGTGTTACAGAGTAGGGATTTATCCCTTCTCGTTGCTCAGCATAACACATGGTGGTCCAGGGAGTAGGTCGGGTCAGCTTGACCGTGTAGGCTACATATGTGGCGCATATGGTAGCACATGGAGGCAGCCATCTGTGGGGTCAGAGACTGTGTTGTACCAACTCAGTTG
This sequence comes from Costus lasius, assembly GCA_027563935.2. NCBI lineage: Eukaryota > Viridiplantae > Streptophyta > Magnoliopsida > Zingiberales > Costaceae > Costus > Costus lasius. Next base: position 58,543,443 of record CM050453.2, read on the forward strand.
GCACAGTCTGCTGGATTGCCCAGATGAAGGGGAATCGCACGGGTTGGCGATCGGCTGGGACAGCCCACCAGAGATTAGTGCTTGTACTCTCTATGCATCTTATCTCGCCTGAGCGGGACGCGGAGACCAAGTATGAAATCTGGATCCCATCTCACTTAAAAAGTTCTACTCTTTCGGGCTGTTTTGTTGGATTTTTCAAGCCTGATAAAATAGTGAGAAAAAGAATCTTTCTTAAGTCCTGATTGATTCTTATACATTGATACTGACCTTGCTGTTCTTGCATTGTTGTAGATACCTGCAGCAACGAACACCATGAACTTCAATGTGCGATCCCTACTGGAAAGGGAGAAGTTTGCTGGGCCGAACTTCTCTGACTGGTTTGGACACCTTAAGATCGTTCTTAAGGCAGAGAGGAAACTGTATGTCCTCGAGACGGCGATACCGCCGCAGCCCGCTCCGAACGCCGCAAGGACGGTTCGGGAAGCCTACGAAAAGCACGTCAATGATAGCATTGATGTCGCTTGCCTGATGCTAGCGTCTATGACGCCACCGCTGCAGCGTCAGCATGAGGATATGTCGGCTATAGAGATTATAGCGAACCTCAAGATGCTGTATGCTGCACAGGCGAGGACAGAGCGCTACAATTTGACGAAGCTCTTCTTTCAGAGCAAACTGGCTGAAGGGAGCCCAGTGGGAGCTCACGTGCTCAAGATGATTGGGCACAAGGAGGCTCTGGAGAAACTGGGGCACACCATCAACCAGGAGCTTGCTGTGGACATTATTCTGCAGTCTCTCCCGCCTTCATTCGACGCGTTCATTATTAATTTTAATATGAACAAAATCGATTGTACTCCGGCAGAGCTGCTGAATATGCTCTTGACCACTGAGGAGACTCTGAAGGGTAAGCCTTCGACCTCTGTCTTAATGGTTCCTTCGAGGAACAAGAAGAAGGGGAAGAAGGGCAAGGCCCCGGTCAAAAGCTACAGCAAAGCTCTGAAACAAAAGGTCAAGCGGTCCAAGGAATACAGGTGTTTCCACTATGGCCAGCTGGGTCACTGGAAGAAGGACTGTAAAGCGCTCCAAGGAGATAAGAGGGGAAGCTTCGCTTCTGGCTCAGGTATATTCGTGACTGAGGTCATGTTTTCTTCTTCTATATCATGGGTGTTGGACACTGCATGTGGAGTTCACATTTGTTCAAATGTACAGGAACTCAAGAGAAGAAGGCAGGTGGGACAGCATGAGGTGGACCTACGCGTTGGAAACGGAGCACGGGTTGCTGCTGTTGCTGTAGGAGACTACTTCATTTCTTTACCATCTGGCATTGTATTGGAACTAGACAATTGTTACTTTGTTCCCAGTATTACTAAAAATATTATCTCCATTCCTGCTCTTGTCAGGAAGGGATTTTCCTTTGAATGCAATATTTCAAAGTGTGTTTTATCTTTAGATAATATTGTTTATGCAACTGGTTCAATTAACAATGGATTATTCATGTTGGACATGGAATGTTCAATACAGCAAATTGATATTAAGAAAGCCAAGTATGCTGATGACAGCACCTTGCTATGGCATAGTCGTTTAGGCCATATTAACGAGAAACGCATTAAGCGGTTGCATGATCATGGACTGCTGGGATCATTCTCCTATAAGGAGATTGATACATGCAAAGCTTGTTTGATGGGTAAAATGACGAAGTCACCTTTTCCTCATAAAGGTCAAAGGGCTTCAGGTTTACTTGACCTTATACACACTGATGTGTGTGGGCCATTTAGTAAACATGCCAGAGGTGGCTATCAATACTTCATTACCTTTACTGATGATTTCAGTAGGTATGGCTATGTCTATCTGATGAGACATAAGAGTGAATCTTTTGACAAGTTCAAAGAGTTCAAAAATGAAGTACAAAATCAGCTAGGCCGAAATATCAAGGCACTTCGCTCAGATCGAGGTGGAGAATACCTAAGTCATACGTTTACTGACTATCTGAAGGAGTGTGGGATTATCTCACAGCTCACTCCGCCAGGAACACCGCAATGGAATGGTGTGTCCGAAAGGAGAAATAGAACGTTACTTGATATGGTTCGTTCTATGATGAGTCAGGCTAATCTACCTTACTCCTTTTGGGGTTTTGCACTGGAAACAGCTGCAAAGGTACTAAACCGAGTGCCATCCAAGGCAGTTTTTAAGACTCCATATGAGTTATGGTATGGGAAACAGCCGAGCTTGACATTTATCAGGATCTGGGGCTGCGAGGCTTATGTTAAAAAGCTCGCCTCTGGGAAACTAGAGAGCAGATCTGACAAATGTATCTTTGTCGGTTACCCTAAGGAAACTAAGGGTTATTATTTCTTCGATCCCAAGGAGAACAAGGTTTTTGTTGCTCGGACGGCCATATTTCTTGAGAAGGAGTTTCTTCTGCAAGAGGCCAGTGGGAGAGAAATAATGCTGGATGAGAATCCAGAGGAAGGACAAAGTAGTCAAGCACAGTTGGATGAGCCTGAGCCGGTAGATCAGGATATTGAACAACCTGAGGCTCAAATATCACGGGAACCGCGAAGATCGGGAAGGATTCGTCGACAGCCTGAGCGCTATGACGGAGTCTACATCATTGATAATGATGAACCCCTTACTTATGCGGATGCGGTCAGTGGACCGGAGTCAGCGAGATGGCTTGAAGCTATGCGCGCCGAGATGGACTCCATGTCAGATAACCAAGTTTGGGATTTGGTTGATCCGCCTCCGGGAGTAATCCCTATAGGCTGTAAATGGATCTTCAAGAAGAAGATTGACATGGATGGTAACGTGGTTACCTATAAAGGCAGGCTAGTTGCGAAAGGTTTCAAACAAATCTACGGGATAGATTATGATGAAACTTTCTCACCTGTAGCCATGTTTAAGTCTATTCGGATTCTTTTCGCGATAGCTGCATACTATGATTATGAGATCTGGCAGATGGATGTGAAAACAGCTTTCCTTAATGGAAATCTGGATGAGGATGTGTACATGACACAACCAGAAGGTTTCACCAATCCATCAGATCGTCATAAGATATGCAAGTTAAAGAAGTCCATTTATGGACTTAAGCAAGCATCTAGAAGCTGGAATATTCATTTTGATGAATCAATTAGTGAATTTGGTTTCATCAAGAACGAGGATGACCCGTGTGTATATAAGAGGTTTAGTGGGAGCGTGATTACTTTCTTAGTCCTCTACGTCGATGACATCTTGATCATTGGAAATGACATTCCTGAAATGCATGCTGTGAAAGCATGGCTGAGGAAATGTTTCCAGATGAAAGATTTAGGAGAAGCAGCCTATGTGTTAGGTGTGAAGATCTACAGGGATAGATCTAAGAGGCTTCTCGGGCTGTGCCAGAGTACTTACATCGATAAAGTCCTGGAGAGATTTCATTTAGAGAATTCTAAACGAGGATATCTTCCAGTCAGACATGGTCTGAATCTTTCGAAGAGTCAGTGTCCACAAACACAGACTGAGAAAGATGAAATGGACAATATGCCTTATGCTTCGGCTATTGGATCCATTATGTATGCGATGTTGTGTACTCGCCCAGACGTCGCTTACGAGTTAAGCGTGACCAGTCGTTTCCAAGGTAATCCAGGTATGGCGCACTGGATTGCAGTCAACAACATTTTAAAATATCTGTGGAGGACCAAAGATATGTTTTTGATATATGGTGGTCAGGAAGAACTCAGTATTGAAGGATATACTGACGCTTCGTTCCAGTCGGACCAGGATGATTTCCGATCGCAATCAGGCTATGTTTTTAGCTTGAATGGAGGTGCAGTGGTGTGGAAGAGTTTCAAACAGTCAACTGTTGCTGATTCCACAACAGAAGCCGAGTATGTTGCAGCCTCGGAAGCATCCAAGGAGGCAGTGTGGATTCGTAAGTTCGTGAGAGAACTTGGTGTCGTTCCTTCGAGTGCAGATCCTTTGGTTATCTTCTGTGATAACACTGGAGCAATCGCACAAGCAAAGGAACCACGGTCGCACCAGAAGTCCAAGCACATACAGAGACGGTTTCATTTGATCAGGGAGATCATAGATCGTGGCGAGATCAAAATCTGCAAGGTACATACAGATGACAATCTGGCAGACCCGCTTACCAAGCCTCTGGCGCAGCAGAAGCATGAGAAGCACTGTAATAATATGGGTTTGAGATTTCTCAACCATTAGATTAAGTGCAAGTGGGAGATTGTTGGGGTATGCCCTTAAGGCTAATGTTTGAGGCCATGGGAATGTATCTGTATCATGTAATAAACTGTTATGTTTATAAAGGCATGGTTGTTATTCAGTTAGCTACATTGTCTGCTGCAATATATGTTCTTCTGAATAATGTCTCAAAGCTGTTCAGCTAGGCTGACATGCTATAAGTCCTTAGTCGAGATATCTTGGTGAACATGAGACAGCCTTGATATGTTTGAGACTAATATGTGTTCTGATCTTATAGGATGCTTCGAGCATGGAATAAGATGTAGACTCATAGGTACATTGGATGTACTGGACAGACCCTACAAGGATGTTCAATTGTTTGTCACAATGTGAATATTCCTTGAATGTGACAAGTGGCACATTTCCTCTGACTTGAGATCACTTGTGTTTTCTAAATGATGATTGTCATTGTTTTGAGATAGTTCAATATCATTTGAAACATAATGATTATAGACTATCTTGGATGGTGAGCTTGAATCAGGTTAGGGCACTAGTGATAGACATAGGATTGCCGTCTCCTTGTTTAAGGAGTGTGATGTTCTAAAGGGGCCCCCTGGATGAGATGATTGAGAGAGTGTATGGCCATACCCAGATGACTGTGTTCATCTGATCTAATCATGCTCATCATATTGGAGTTACAAGCTTGACAGGCTTGTCCAATAAGAACATCCAGTGGCAAAGGAAATTTGCATGCCTTGTGAATTGGATTCACACTTGTGCTGTATTTTGGGTGTAGTCTTGGAAGACTCTTTCCTTTATATCGGGAGACAGTGATGTGTTGCTAGATACCCCTCACTGATCGTGATAATGAGAATCATCGTTACCGACATTTAGAGGAAACCCTCAGGGTCACACAATTTGATGATATGGCTTACTTAAGTCAGATCGTGTGGACTGAATTGTTTGGGTTCAGTTTAAAGGGATTTAATCTCTGATTGTAAGTGAGATCTGGTCTGATCATGTTTGATTGATTAGGGCTTGAGATCGGTAAGCTTCGATCGAGAGAATGGATGCTCGATCGGTGAGATCAGGAGCATCAGGAGATGAACGGTTAGATCTGGAGCCTTAGGGTTTAATTGAGATCTAGACCATATTGCTTGGGTTAATTGGTCTTGGACCAAACCGAAATGAACCAGCTCATTGGTTGAGCGTGTGGTTCAATTTAAGAGAGGTTTGCGATTGGGGTAAACCCATGATCGCATATGGAAGAGTGGCTTTCTATTTTTAGAAAGCATGTCACTTACGTGACCACGATTCTTGTGGTCTCTCTTCACGCCTCCCTCTCGCTCTATTGTCGTCGCTTGACTTTGCTCTTGAGGCATTCTCTCGTGAAGAAGAAGTGGACGACATTGGGAGAGTTTTTCGCCAAGCAAGAAATTTTTCTCTTTCCCTTTCCATTCGATCAAGGATACTTGGACGATCCTTGCTAGCACAAGGGACGACAAGAAGAAGCGCATCTTCATCTTGTGTGTGACGATTTGGAGAAGATCTTCTTTGGTCTTTGCTTCCAAGGCGCCATCCAATCGATGGCCATGGTATGAATCACATCCTATTTGTTTAAGCTTTCAAAGTTGATCATCTTATACATGCTTTGCGACTCTTGAAACCCCCTTCCGCTGCTATATTCCCTTATATGCGCCATGCTGGGTTTCGCCCCCCTCTTGAAAGGGGTCCCTTACAGATAGAACCATACCAATGCCATTTGTTGGATGGCGTCTAGGAAGAAGAAAGTGAAATCGCTTTCCTCCAAACGGTTCGCACACAAGAAGATCTATGCGCTTACTGATGTAGGGGGGAAGCGTGTGACAACAAACTACTAAACTTAAATTCAGTTATTTATTGTTGAATTTTCAGAAAACAACATATTCATGAAATAGCTAGAATTCCAGGAGTTCAGAAAATTATTATTTAGCAAATGTGGCAAATGTCATAGAGGGGTTCCAATCATTCAATATTCAACTAAATGAACTGCATTGTAGAACTAAATTAGTTCTTTGCATGCGTATCAAAATGGAGAGTAGACTCCTACTCGAGCATATAGATTTTGTGCAACCAATATAGCTACTCAGATCGGAAAGTTAAAACTGCACAGAATTTTATTAGATTACTACTTTTGCAATGCTTTCTTGGGTGTACCGATGAATCTTTAGTAGAACCAACTGTTCCTTATGGTGGACAGAAACATGGTCTTCCTAACCGTTTCAGATATTATAGGTTCCTTCCTGTCGAAGCACATCAAATACCTGCATAAAATACGCTAAACAGATTAAATAAGAAGACTATGCAGGAGTTGATCAATTTACGAAAAGTTGATGTGTCTTGGAGAATGATCCATTCGATTTGCGTTTCTTCCAACTAATCCGAATGATAGAGGAGGATCAGGTCTTGCTAATGGATCCAATGATCAGAGCTGGAGACTTATCCGAGCAAGTTAAAAAAAACCTGCAGAAACAAGGATATTCAGTTTAGCACCAAGGTTAAGAACAAACAGCGAACGTGAAAACAGAACGAGAAAAGCTGGCGAGATCGATGACGCTGCAGCACGGATTGTTCGTCGGTGGCACTGGAGCACTGGAAAGGCGAGGAGGCGTCGGTTTCGTCGGAACACCGACGGCTGGTGGTGGGGCGAGGCGAGGGAGGCAACGCAGGTGGAGGCGGGGATGCGCTGTTCAGCAGAACAGGGAGATGCGCGTGAGGAACAGAGTTCGTCGCCGGACAACCGGAGGTGCACGAACTCAGAACCTGCTACTACTGGGAGGTGCTGTGGCTGACGAGAGGACGTGGCCGGAGTTTGGAGATGAAAGATGGCCGGACGGAGGAGATCGACGATGAAGACGGATCTGAGGCGGAAACTGGGCGGAAACAGGGAAAAACGAGCGTGGGGCAGAGTTGGGCGCCGTTCGTCCGGTGGTGGCCGTTCGCCGGACCTGCTACAACTGGGAGTTGATGAGGTTGTGGTGACGATGTGGCCGGAGTTTCGTGGTGGATGGTGGCCGAACGGAGGAGAACGGTGCTGGAAGACGGCACCAGGACGGAAGGCTGGCGAGAACAGGGGATTCGAACGGACGTTCGATTCCGGTGATCGGACGGAAGGTTTGGCGGATGCCGGCGGCTAGAGCTTCATCTTGGGGAGGAGGAGTGACGCCCGAAGTTTTGTGAGGATCAGACCGGCGGATCGTCGGCGGCGTGCTCACAATCTTTCGAAAATCAGGAAAGTGAAGTTGCAGACGGTTGCAGCGAACAGAGAAGGAGAATTAGAGGTAGAAGAAGAGAATAGAGAGGAGAGGAGGAAGGAGGGGCTCAGCCCTAGAAGGAGGAGGAGAAGAGAAGGGTAGGCGACACAAGCGCCTCAGAGGAGAAAGGAGACATCCGATTCCATGGACGAAGAAACCATTTCCATTCAACAAAATCTCAAATCTGTTTGTACAAGGTTCAAGCTTTGATACATATAGGGGAAGATTGGGAGAGACGTTGCTGCAAAGAGACGTTGGTGTTTCCTTGTTTGAACGACTGCAGCGATGGCATTGGAGCTTTCCTCCTTCGATTGCTGAAGAGAAACGTTGAACTTTCCTTGTGAGGTGCGAAGGTAACGTTGCAGCTTCCAACTTTGGCTGAAGAAGAGCGTTGGCTGCGAGCGTGCGTTGAACCGTTCAGCGTTGAAGATGATCTTGATGCAGATTTGAAGTTGGCGCAAGTCGCATGGCTAGATTGGCTGATTTGTGGAGAGTACAACTTATTCTGGAAAGTGTCTCGACCATAACATGAAGTAGTTGAAGTTATTCTTTTCTTTATTTTGAGCTAGCATTTGGAGTGAGTCTTGCTAGCTTATTCGCGAGCCTCCAAGTCTTTCTCTATGGCAATCTTAAACTCCATTTGTACCTTCTTGGCCTGTGATCTCTGCCCCCATCATTTCTCCCTGGGTGAAAAAAATTCTTCCCCGAAGAATTGTTCTTGTGGCGATGGAGAAATTTTTGAGAGGCAAGAGCTAGTTGTTCTTCCAGGATCTGAATCTTCAAAATGTTGTTAGCATCACAACATCTTGTCTTGTTGTTCCTTGTCCACGATCCAAGCTGCATATCGAGGGTACCTGCATTGAATTCCCTTTCTCGGCCATACTCATTAGTAAAGTTGTCATAGAAAATCATAGGATTTAGCAAAGAACAAGGAATGACAAAATCAATATATTCAACTTCAATAAGTGCAGAGTGAAAAGCATGTTTGAGTTCATTGTGTTTTGTTGATCCTAATGGTGGCTTAAGGGTGTGGGTAGAAGGACCTAACAGACAAGATTCAAGGATCATAGGGTCCTGGAAGAGATCTTCTAAGTCTAGGGGTTGACCTAAAGGTTGAGGATTAGGATCCAGGTCAAGCTCAAAAGGATCTAACTTAGGTTCCAAGTGAGGTTCAAGAAGACCTATGGGTTTGGGTTCAACTGGATTTTTAGGCAAGTCATCTTTAGGTTTGCTAGAGGTAGTGCTAAGGTCAAGTTGAGAACCTGTGGGTATAGGTCCTAAAATTGAAGGTAATGGCTCTATTGGACACTTAGGTTGAGACAAGTCTACAGTGGTCTCTATGGGCAACTCAGGGGTAGCTTGACTCTCAGACAAGTCAACTATGGGTTCTTGAGCTGGATTGCTAGACTCAAATTGAGGACCTATGGGTATGGGCCCTAAAATTGAAGGTTGAGGTATGGGTTCTACCTCATGGTTTGACTCCTCATGACTTACTTGTTCAGGTTCAGTGGTATCTTCAAGACATGAGTTAGGCTCTAAAATAGGCTCTATGGTTTGCTCAAGCTCTAAAGGGGTTGAACTCTTATGTTCTTTTAATTGCCCTATGAATTCTCCTAAAATTTGCTTCATCTCTTTAATATCTTCACGCATTTCCTTTGCAAATATTGACATTTCATCTTTAGGGTAAACAAAGTGTTCTAAACCTTTATGAATAAAACTATAATACCAAGGTTTTGTAAAATAATATCCTTGAAAATCATGCATAAATTCTTTCCCTAATAAGATGTCAAAACCTTTTAGACTCATCACATCACACCAAATGTTTGTTTTGATATTGTCTAGCATAATGGGAACTAAGCATTGATAGTCAACAAAAGTCATAGTCAAATCATCCCAAGTTACGTAGTAAGGGTTATGACGTTTATCTTTGGTGAGACCAAATTGTTCAAGGGCATCAATAGATATAAAATTAAACTTTACAAAGTGATCAATAATAGTTCTACTCTTATAACCATTACACCAAACATAAGTTTTGAAACTAGTAGGACTACGGGTGAGTCTTTGATATCCATCTCTAGAAAAGATTAAGTCTCTTTGATTATACCGATGCATGATAAACAAGAAACTTAGCAAGCAGGAAAAGACTATTGTTTGAGTGCAAAAACTATAAACGAACCTAGCAATAAATCAGAATTGATTGCAGCAGGTTGATGACAACAATGTGAACAAGGCTGAAAAACAAAATTCAGAAATCAAATGCAGAATTTATAATCCTAATTTAGCATCAAAATCACTATGTCAAGGCTGCACTCATAGGTGTCCAAGCTGAGATATATTGGTGGTAAAAGTAGCTGCAGTTTGATAGGGATTAAGTGTTGCAGGCTGCGAATTTCAAGCTGCAAATTTCAGATTCACAAAGCTGAAAAAACCCAGATGTTAATGAAGTGCAGAATTCAGCATATAGAGTATATTTCAATAGCCTGCAATTTGATATAGATAATGTGCAGCGATAGGGTGAAAACAAATCAGGAATCTCAGAATTTTAATGGTTCAAAACTGCAGAATTTAAAGATCCGAGAGTGGAGTACAAGTGCAGAATTTAGAAAGGCTGATCAAAACTTGCGAGAAGATGCAGTAGTGTGCAGAATTAATTAGAACTTTGCAAAAATTCAAATGCAGTTTTCTTTGGCAAATTTATGCAGTTTTCTTTGGCAAATTGTTTAATGCAAGCAATTTTTTTTTTTTTTCTAATCAATAAAGAGCAAATAACTTAACTAACATGCAGGAGCAATGAAGGCAACAAAACATGAAAGCATAAACTAAGAATAAATTTTTTTTTTTTTTTTTTTTTTTTAAATGCAAGTAATTAGCAAAACATGCAAAAGCAATAAGCAATAAACCATGAAAACCAGAACTAACATTTTTTTGTTTTTTTTTTTTGGTGCAAAGAACAAAGCAAGGATCGTGTGGGCAGACAAGAGTTGCTCACAAACCTGGCTCTGATACCAAACTGATGTAGGGGGGAAGCGTGTGACAACAAACTACTAAACTTAAATTCAGTTATTTATTGTTGAATTTTCAGAAAACAACATATTCATGAAATAGCTAGAATTCCAGGAGTTCAGAAAATTATTATTTAGCAAATGTGGCAAATGTCATAGAGGGGTTCCAATCATTCAATATTCAACTAAATGAACTGCATTGTAGAACTAAATTAGTTCTTTGCATGCGTATCAAAATGGAGAGTAGACTCCTACTCGAGCATATAGATTTTGTGCAACCAATATAGCTACTCAGATCGGAAAGTTAAAACTGCACAGAATTTTATTAGATTACTACTTTTGCAATGCTTTCTTGGGTGTACCGATGAATCTTTAGTAGAACCAACTGTTCCTTATGGTGGACAGAAACATGGTCTTCCTAACCGTTTCAGATATTATAGGTTCCTTCCTGTCGAAGCACATCAAATACCTGCATAAAATACGCTAAACAGATTAAATAAGAAGACTATGCAGGAGTTGATCAATTTACGAAAAGTTGATGTGTCTTGGAGAATGATCCATTCGATTTGCGTTTCTTCCAACTGATCCGAATGATAGAGGAGGATCAGGTCTTGCTAATGGATCCAATGATCAGAGCTGGAGACTTATCCGAGCAAGTTAAAAAAAACCTGCAGAAACAAGGATATTCAGTTTAGCACCAAGGTTAAGAACAAACAGCGAACGTGAAAACAGAACGAGAAAAGCTGGCGAGATCGATGACGCTGCAGCACGGATTGTTCGTCGGTGGCACTGGAGCACTGGAAAGGCGAGGAGGCGTCGGTTTCGTCGGAACACCGACGGCTGGTGGTGGGGCGAGGCGAGGGAGGCAACGCAGGCGGAGGCGGGGATGCGCTGTTCAGCAGAACAGGGAGATGCGCGTGAGGAACAGAGTTCGTCGCCGGACAACCGGAGGTGCACGAACTCAGAACCTGCTACTACTGGGAGGTGCTGTGGCTGACGAGAGGACGTGGCCGGAGTTTGGAGATGAAAGATGGCCGGACGGAGGAGATCGACGATGAAGACGGATCTGAGGCGGAAACTGGGCGGAAACAGGGAAAAACGAGCGTGGGGCAGAGTTGGGCGCCGTTCGTCCGGTGGTGGCCGTTCGCCGGACCTGCTACAACTGGGAGTTGATGAGGTTGTGGTGACGATGTGGCCGGAGTTTCGTGGTGGATGGTGGCCGAACGGAGGAGAACGGTGCTGGAAGACGGCACCAGGACGGAAGGCTGGCGAGAACAGGGGATTCGAACGGACGTTCGATTCCGGTGATCGGACGGAAGGTTTGGCGGATGCCGGCGGCTAGAGCTTCATCTTGGGGAGGAGGAGTGACGCCCGAAGTTTTGTGAGGATCAGACCGGCGGATCGTCGGCGGCGTGCTCACAATCTTTCGAAAATCAGGAAAGTGAAGTTGCAGACGGTTGCAGCGAACAGAGAAGGAGAATTAGAGGTAGAAGAAGAGAATAGAGAGGAGAGGAGGAAGGAGGGGCTCAGCCCTAGAAGGAGGAGGAGAAGAGAAGGGTAGGCGACACAAGCGCCTCAGAGGAGAAAGGAGACATCCGATTCCATGGACGAAGAAACCATTTCCATTCAACAAAATCTCAAATCTGTTTGTACAAGGTTCAAGCTTTGATACATATAGGGGAAGATTGGGAGAGACGTTGCTGCAAAGAGACGTTGGTGTTTCCTTGTTTGAACGACTGCAGCGATGGCATTGGAGCTTTCCTCCTTCGATTGCTGAAGAGAAACGTTGAACTTTCCTTGTGAGGTGCGAAGGTAACGTTGCAGCTTCCAACTTTGGCTGAAGAAGAGCGTTGGCTGCGAGCGTGCGTTGAACCGTTCAGCGTTGAAGATGATCTTGATGCAGATTTGAAGTTGGCGCAAGTCGCATGGCTAGATTGGCTGATTTGTGGAGAGTACAACTTATTCTGGAAAGTGTCTCGACCATAACATGAAGTAGTTGAAGTTATTCTTTTCTTTATTTTGAGCTAGCATTTGGAGTGAGTCTTGCTAGCTTATTCGCGAGCCTCCAAGTCTTTCTCTATGGCAATCTTAAACTCCATTTGTACCTTCTTGGCCTGTGATCTCTGCCCCCATCACTTACTCCCTTCGGTACACCTTGTGCTAGCAAAGTTCCTTGGTGTCTTTGTTCGTGTGAGAAGGGAAGAAGAAGGTCTTGCTTGCTCACTCCTCGACTCTCCAAAGCGTGAAGCGAAACTTCCACAAGAGGAGGCGACGGGAATAGCAGTGAGGCGACAAGAGATGCGCTCTACCCAAAAACATGGAGGCGTGGTTGCTAAAAATAGCCAACCATACTCTTTCATGCGATCATGTGTTCATGCGCTCATGAACCAATCGCATTTTCCTCTCCTCTCTTTGAACCAAGCGCTCATATCATGAGCCGGTTCAACTAGAAGCGATGCTTCCCCTCTTATCTCCTTGGAGCGCTTTACAGTCCTTTTTCCAGTGACCCAGCTGGCCACAGTGGAAACATCTGTATTCCTTTGACCGCTTAACTTTTTGCTTCAGAGCCTTGCTGTAACTCTTGACAGGGGCCTTGCCCTTCTTCCCCTTCTTCTTGTTCCTTGAAGGAACCATTAAGACAGAGGTCGAAGGCTTTCCCTTCAGAATTTCCTCAGTAGTCAAGAGCATATTCAGCAGCTCTGCCGGAGTACAATCGATTTTGTTCATATTAAAGTTAATAATGAACGCATCGAAAGAAGGCGGAAGAGACTGCAGAATAATGTCTACAGCAAGCTCCTGGTTGATGGTATGCCCCAGTTTCTCTAGAGCCTCCTTGTGCCCAATCATCTTGAGCACGTGAGCTCCCACTGGGCTCCCTTCAGCCAGTTTGCTCTGAAAGAACAGCTTTGTCAGATTATAGCGTTCTGTCCTCGCCTGTGCAGCATACAGCATCTTGAGGTTTGCTATCATGTCTATAGCAGACATATCCTCATGCTGACGCTGCAGCGGTGGCGTCATAGACGCTAGCATCAGGCAAGCGACATCAATGCTATCATTGACGTGCTTTTCATAAGCTTCCCGAACCGCCCTTGCGGCGTTCGGAGTGGCTTGAGGCGGTATCGCCGTCTCGAGGACATACAGTTTCCTCTCTGCCTTAAGAACAATCTTAAGGTGTCCGAACCAGTCTGAGAAGTTCGGCCCAGCAAACTTCTCCCTTTCCAGTAGGGATCGCACATTGAAGCTCATGGTGTTCGTTGCTGCAGGTATCTACAACAATGCAAGAACAACAAGGTCAGTATCAATGTTAAGAATCAATCAGGACTTAAGAAAGATTCTTTTTCTCACTATTTTATCTGGCTGAAAAATCCAGCAAAACAGCCCGAAAGAGTAGAACTCTTTTAGTGAGATGGGATCCAGATTTCATACTTGGTCTCCGCGTCCCGCTCAGGCGAGATAAGATGCACAGAGAGTACAAGCACTAATCTCTGGTAGGCAGTCCCTGCCAATCGCCAACCCGTGCGATTCCCCTTCATCTGGGCAATCCAGCAGACTGTGCCAACTGAGTTGGTACAACACAATCTCTGACCCCACAGATGCCTGCCTCCATGCGCTACCATATGCGCCACATATGTAGCCTACATGGTCAAGCTGACCCGACCTACTCCCTGGACCACCACGTGCTATGCTGAGCAACGAGAAGCGATAAATCCCTTCTCTATAACACGCAGGTGTAATCACGCACCGTCTGAAGATAGATGGACGTGCCCACTGAGTGGGTACAACACGGCTCCAACGATAATCAGAACAGTGAGGTTTCGCGTCAGAAGGCATACGAGCTTGATATTTTAGCGTTGGATTTTAATGATCTTTTATCTTCTTCACTATCATGCAATTCCTATGGTGATAGCAGAAGATAAATAAATCATGCTGTTCTACTTATTTAAACAATAAAAGAAAGCATGGATCTTATGTGGTAAAAGCCCATAGCCTAAGTAAGACCTTAATTAACTTAAGTCTTCACTTGCTTTTCTTCATGGGTCTTTTGCTGCTCATCTGGCCCAAGCCAGGGCCTAAGCGTCATCTGCAGCTCAGGTGCGCCAACCAGGTAAATGCGCCTGGTCCCAGAGTCGAACCCTGGACCTCCCACCTGGTCAAGCCTCTGCTGCAAGCGCCTCTGCCAAGTGTGCTCTGTGCTCTTGTCTGATTAATTTACAAATTAATCTATCTAGACAAGATTGACTCGCAGGTCAATTACATTTTATAAATTAAATGCAATGTGATGCGCAGATCACAATAAAAATTAATTTACAAATTTTAACCAGGCTCGCAGGCCCCAGCACAGCACACATTAATTAGGCGTCCCACATAAGATTAAATAAACAAGCACATGCTTACAATCAACATGTGATCCATTCATGAAAATTAAATTTTGAAAAACCCCATAGGCATCAATTTTAATTTCCTTATTTGCCCTACTACCTTACAACGGTCCATTACTAGGGATCCACTCATCCAACCTAGTCAGATCCACTGCCCTTGCATGCACCAAGTCCTAACTGACTTGAGTCGACCAAAGGTCAACCATGCATGCGCTAGGGCTGAACAACCTACATGAGATCTGGCAAGCGGGTGTGACCCCGGGCCTAACTCATGTGTGTTCACTAGTTGTCTCAATCAGACATCGCTACACGCCTGTCTGCAGTCGACCTATAGCCACCAGGTGCTATCGCACAGGTGCTATCTTGTCAACCCATCAAGGCTGTCAGATGATCTGATCAGACTGTCTGGATCTCACCTAGGGGATGACTTCAACCCTAATAACCCGTCTAAGGGTTTAAAGCAGGGCCTTAGATCTATAATGATAGTCGCGCATGTCATTAGGGTTTTTAGAAAAACCAACTACAACAACATAGAAGCGCTATCAACATGCATGCGCCAAGAATGAACAATGTACATGTAAGTCTCGCATGTAAGAAAGATCTAAGGTTGCGCAAACATGGATCACTTCAGTTCAGCAATCATATAAATCATGCATTTAACAAGGCTCTAATACCAATTGAAAGTCCCTAGAATGGGGCGAAACCCTAAGGCATGGCGCCTATAGCCTTTTAAACAGCGGAAGAAGGTTTCTAGGGATCATTTGCATGAGATATGATCAACTATAAAAAACCGATTGCAAACAAGTATGAAGGAATCGATTCTTACCAAAGCCATTGCTTGGATGGCGTCTAGGAAGAAGAGACTCAAGTGCTTCTCCTCCTTATGGCTCGCACACAAGATGTGATCGCCTACTCCCTTAGTGCTCCTTGTGCTAGCAAGGTTCTAAGGAGTCCTTGTCGTATGGAAGGGAAGAGAAGTTCTCCTCTGCTTGTCGAACTCACTCTAAGGTGTGAAGAAGTCGTCACACACGAGAGCGTCGAGAGGAAAGGCAAGAAGGCGAGAATAGAGCATGAAACTCTCAACGTGAAGCGTGGTCACGATTTGGAAACATGGTTTCCAAAAATAGTAAACCACTTCTCTTCATGCGACCAAGAGTTTACCCAAGCGCAAACTGTTGGGGTATGCCCTTAAGGCTAATGTTTGAGGCCTTGGGATTGTAAAAGTATCATGTAATAAACTCTTATGTTTATAAAAGGCATGGTTATTATTCAGGTTGTTACCTTGTCTGCTGTAATAAGTGTACTTCTGAATAATGTCTCAAAGCTGTTCAGCTAGGCTGACATGCTATATGTCCTTAGTCGAGATATCTTGGTGAACCTGAGACAGCCTTGATATGATTGAGACTAATATGTGTGCTGATCTTATAGGATGCTTCGAGCATGGAATAAGATGTAGACTCATGGGTACATTGGATGTACTGGACAGACCCTACTAGGATATTCAATTGCTTGTCACAATGTGAATATTCCTTGATTGCAACAAGTGGCACATGTCCTCTGACTTGAGATCACTTGTGTTTCTAAATGATGACTGTCATTGTTTTGAGGTAGTTCAATATCATTTGAAAGATAATGATCATAGACTATCTTGGATAATGATCATGAGTCAGGTTAGGACACTAGTGATAGACATAGGATTGTCGTCTCCTTGTTTAAGGAGTGTGGTGTTCTAAAGGGCCCCCTTATGAGATGATTGAGATAGTGTATGGCCATACCCAGATGACTATGTGCATCTGATCTAATCATGCTCATCATATTGGAATTACAGGCTTGGCACGCTTGTCCAATAAGAACATCCAGTGGCAAAGGACACATGTATGCCTTGTGAGTTTGATTCACACTTGTGCTATGGTTTGGGAGAAGTCTTGGAAGACTCTTTCCTTTATATCGGGAGACAGTGATGTGTTGCTAGATACCCCTCACTGGTCGTGATAACGTAAGTTATCGTTACCGACATTTAAAGGAAACCCTCAGGGTCGCACAATTTGATGATATGGCTTACTTGAGTCAGATCGTATGGACTGGATTCTTTGAGTTCAGATTAAAGGGGATTTAATCTCTGATTGTAAGTGAGATCTGGTCTGATCATGTTTGATTGATTAGGGCTTGAGATCGGTAAGCTTTGATCGAGAGAAATGATGCTAGATCGGGGAGATCAGGGGCATCAGGAGATGAGTGGTTAGATCGTGAGCCTTAGGGTTCAATTTGGTCTAGACCAAGTGGCTTGAGCTATTTCGGTTTGGTTTGATGAACCAAATTCGATTGGACGATTTGGCTTGAACCGGTTCACAAATGTGAACGCTTGGTTTAATGCCAATAGGCGTTTTTGGTTTGTCTTGAGCGCATGGCTTGATTGTCTTCCATTTATGGAAAGTCATCAAAGCCGATTTTGCTAAAACGCCAAAACGCTTAAGCGTTGGTCTCTTGACGACAATGCCTTGATCCTTTTCGTTTGTGTGGTAGACGAAAGAGGAAGACAAGGAAGAGGAGCTCTCGGCCATAGGGATTCATCTAATCACCCCCTTTCCATTCGACAAGATAGCTTGGGTGCCTTGCTAGCACAAGGGACGTCAAGGAAGTGAGCATCTTCATCTTGTGTGTGGACTTGTGGAGGAGACCTAACTTGTTCTCTTCTTCCAAGTCGAATTCCAAGCCTATGGCGTTGGTATGAATCTCCCCTTGTTCTTATCAATCTATGATAGTTGAACATATGGCATGCAAAAGATCTTGAAACCCTTGCTTCCGCTTGCATAAATTTCATTTGCGCCATGATTAGGGTTTTTGCCCCCCTCTCGAAAGGGGATCCAACAATTGGTATCAGAGCCGTCTATGCATGCTATTATGTTTGCTGATGTGATCCATGTTTACATTTATGCTTAGATCTATGGTTGGTTACATGCGCAAGCTCATGAAAAATTTATGATGCGAAAACTTCATGCATGATGTTTGTTGTTCTAAGCCGCATGTATAGGTGCTTGTTGTTTGTTGTTGTCAAAGTTGCGCTCCCCCTTGAAGGGGACTCTACAAGTGTTGTTGTTGGCGCATGTTTGATTGGCGCTTCTTACATGTTGTTTTTGACAAAACAAAACATCTTGCGCGCCCATGAATTAGATCTAAGTTGCACCTATTGTAAACCCTTAGACGGGTTGATGGGGTTGAAAGCATCCTCTATGTTAGATCAAACTAGTCTGATCAGACCATCTGACAGCCTAGATGGATCGACCAGATGGCACCTGTGCGCAAGCACGAGGTGGCTATAGGTCGATTGCATCACAGGCGTGTAGCGAGGTCTGGTTGAGACAACCAGTGAACACACATGAGTTAGGCCCGGGGTCACACCCGCTTGCCAGAACTCATGTTGGTGGTTCAGCCCTTGGCGCATGCATGGTTGACCATCAGGTCAACGCGAGTCAGTTAGGACTTGGTGCATGCAAGGGCAAGGATCTAACTAGACTTGATGAGTGGATCCCCATCAATGGACCGTTGTAAGGTTATAGGGCTCATAAGGAAATTAAAATTGATGCCATGGGGTTTTTCAAAAATTTTAATTTCATGAATGGATCACATGTTGATTGATGCCTATGCTTGTTTATTTAATCTTATGTGGGTTGCCCTATTGTGTGCTGTGCTGGGGCCTGCGTGCCTGGATTTAAAATTGTAAATTAATTTGTGATCTGCGAATCACATTGTACTTAATTTATAATATGTAATTGACCTGCGAGTCAATCTTGTCTAGATAGATCAAATTGTATTTGATTAGACAGGAGCACAAAGGCACACATCCCAAGGGGCATTCAGCTGGTGGCGCACCTGAGGTGCTCTAGGAGCTAGAGCCCTGGGTTGGACCAGATGAGATGCAAAAGGAGCTCAAGTGAAGACTTAAGTAAAATTAAGGTCTTACTTAGGGTTCATGGGCATTTACCACATAAGATCAACATGCTTTCTATTTATTGCTTTTATAATTAGAAATGCATGTGTTTATCTTCTGCTATCACCATAGGACTTGCATGATAGTCAAGAAGATAAAAAGACCGTTAAAATCCAACGCTAATATATCAAGCTCGTAAGCCTTCTGACGCGAAACCTCACCGTTCTGACTATCGTTGGAGCCGTGTTGTACCCACTCAGTGGGCACGTCCATCTATCTTCAGACGGTGCGGGATTACACCTGCGTGTTACAGAGTAGGGATTTATCCCTTCTCGTTGCTCAGCATAGCACGTGGTGGTCCAGGGAGTAGGTCGGGTCAGCTTGACCATGTAGGCTACATATGTGGCGCATATGGTAGCACATGGAGGCAGCCATCTGTGGGATCAGAGACTGTGTTGTACCAACTCAGTTGGCACAGTCTGCTGGATTGCCCAGATGAAGGGGAATCGCACGGGCTGGCGATTGGCAGGGACTGCCTACCAGAAATTAGTGCTTGTCCTCTCTGTGCATCTTATCTCGCCTGAGCGGGACGCGGAGACCAAGTATGAAATCTGGATCCCATCTCACTAAAAGAGTTTTACTCTTTCGGACTGTTTTACTGGATTTTTCAGTCAGATAAAATAGTGAGAAAAGAATCTTTCTTAGGTCCTGGATTGATTCTGAACATTGATACTGACCTTGCTGTTCTTGCATTGTTGTAGATTCCTGCAGCAACGAACACCATGAGCTTCAATGTGCGATCCCTACTGGAAAGGGAGAAGTTTGCTGGGCCGAACTTCTCTGACTGGTTCGGACACCTTAAGATCGTTCTTAAGGCAGAGAGGAAACTGTATGTCCTCGAGACGGCGATACCGCCGCAGCCCGCTCCGAACGCCGCAAGGGCGGTTCGGGATACCTATGAAAAGCACGTCAATGATAGCATTGATGTCGCTTGCCTGATGCTAGCGTCTATGACGCCACCGCTGCAGCGTCAGCATGAGGATATGTCGGCTATAGAGATTATAGCGAACCTCAAGATGCTGTATGCTGCACAGGCGAGGACAGAACGCTATAATCTGACGAAGCTCTTCTTTCAGAGCAAACTGGCTGAGGGGAGCCCAGTGGGAGCTCACGTGCTCAAGATGATTGGGCACAAGGAGGCTCTGGAGAAACTGGGGCATACCATCAACCAGGAGCTTGCTGTAGATATTATTCTGCAGTCTCTCCCGCCTTCTTTCGATGCGTTCATCATTAACTTTAATATGAACAAAATCGATTGTACTCCGGCAGAGCTGCTGAATATGCTCTTGACTACTGAGGAGACTCTGAAGGGAAAGCCTTCGACCTCTGTCTTGATGGTTCCTTCAAGGAACAAGAAGAAGGGGAAGAAGGGCAAGGCCCCTGTCAAGAACTACAGCAAGGCTCTGAAACAGAAGGTGAAGCGGTCGAAGGACAACAGGTGTTTCCACTGTGGCCAGCTGGGTCACTGGAAAAATGACTGTAAAGCGCTCCAAGGAGATAAGAGGGGAAGCATCGCTTCTGGCTCAGGTATATATGTGACTGAGGTCATGTTATCTTCTTCTATATCATGGGTGTTGGACACTGCATGTGGAGTTCACATTTGTTCAAATGTACAGGAACTCAAGAGAAGAAGGCAGGTGGGACAGCATGAGGTAGACCTACGCGTTGGAAACGGGGCACGGGTTGCTGCTGTTGCTGTAGGAGACTATTTCATTTCTTTACCATCTGGCATTGTATTAGAATTAAACAATTGTTATTTTGTACCCAGTATTACCAAGAATATTATCTCTATTCCTGCTCTTGTCAGGAAAGGATTTGCCTTTGAATGCAAGATTTCAAAGTGTGTTTTATCTTATGATAATATTGTGTATGCCACTGGTTCAATTAACAATGGGTTATTCATGTTGGACATGGAAAATTATATACAAAACATTGATAATAAGAAAGCCAAGTATGCTGATGACAGCACCTTGCTATGGCATAGTCGTTTAGGCCATATAAACGAGAAGCGCATTAAGCGGTTGCATGAACATGGACTGCTGGGATCATTCTCCTATGAGGAGATTGATACATGCAAAGCTTGTTTAATGGGTAAAATGACGAAGTCACCTTTTCTTCAAAAGGGTCAAAGGACTTCAGGTTTACTTGACCTTATACACAGTGATGTGTGTGGGCCTTTCAGTAAACATGCCAGAGGTGGCTATCAGTACTTCATTACCTTTACTGATGATTTCAGTAGGTATGGGTATGTCTATCTGATGAGACATAAAAGTGAATCTTTTGACAAGTTCAAAGAGTTCAAAAATGAAGTACAAAATCTGTTAGGCCGTAATATCAAGGCACTTCGTTCTGATCGAGGTGGTGAATACCTGAGTCATGCATTTACTGACTATCTAAAGGAGTGTGGGATTGTCTCACAGCTCACTCCGCCAGGAACACCGCAATGGAATGGTGTGTCCGAAAGGAGAAATAGAACGTTACTTGATATGGTTCGTTCTATGATGAGTCAGGCTACTCTTCCATACTCCTTTTGGGGTTTTGCACTGGAAACAGCTGCAAAGGTACTAAACCGAGTGCCATCCAAGGCAGTTTCAAAGACGCCGTATGAGTTATGGTATGGGAAACAGCCTAGCTTGACATTTATCAGGATCTGGGGTTGCGAGGCTTATGTCAAAAAGCTCGCCTCTGGGAAACTGGAGAGCAGATCTGAGAAATGTATCTTTGTTGGTTACCCTAAGGAAACTAAGGGTTATTATTTCTTCGATCCCAAAGAGAACAAGGTTTTTGTTGCTCGGACGGCTATATTTCTTGAGAGGGAATTTCTTCTGCAAGAGGCCAGTGGGAGAGAAATAAAGCTGGATGAGAATCCAGAGGAAGGACAAAGTAGTCAAGCACAGTTGGATGAGCCTGAGCCAGTTGAACAGGTTATTGAACAACCTGAGGCTCAGATAACACGGGAACCGCGAAGATCGGGAAGGATCCGTCGTCAGCCTGAGCGCTATGACGGAGTCTACATCATTGATAATGATGAACCCCTCACTTATGCGGATGCGGTCAGTGGACCGGAGTCAGCTAGATGGCTTGAAGCTATGCGAGCCGAAATGGACTCCATGTCAGATAACCAAGTCTGGGATTTGGTTGATCCGCCTCCGGGAGTAATCCCTATAGGCTGTAAATGGATCTTCAAGAAGAAGATTGACATGGATGGTAACGTGGTTACCTATAAAGGCAGGCTAGTTGCGAAAGGTTTCAAACAAATCTACGGGATAGATTATGATGAAACTTTCTCACCTGTAGCCATGTTTAAGTCTATTCGGATTCTTTTCGCGATAGCAGCATATTACGATTATGAGATCTGGCAGATGGATGTGAAAACAGCTTTCCTTAATGGAAATCTGGATGAGGATGTGTATATGACACAACCTGAGGGTTTTACTAATCCATCAGATCGTCATAAAATATGCAAGTTAAAGAAGTCCATTTATGGACTGAAACAAGCATCTAGAAGCTGGAACATTCGTTTTGATGAATCAATCTCTGAGTTTGGTTTCATCAAGAACGAGGACGACCCGTGTGTATATAAGAGGTTTAGTGGGAGCGTGATTACATTCCTAATCCTCTACGTCGATGATATCTTAATCATTGGAAATGATATTCCTGAACTGCATGCTGTTAAAGCATGGTTAGGACAATGTTTCCAGATGAAAGATCTCGGAGAAGCAGCCTATGTATTAGGTGTCAAGATCTACCGAGATAGATCTAAGAGGCTTCTTGGGCTGTGCCAGAGTACTTACATCGATAAGGTCCTGGATAGATTCCATTTAGAGAATTCTAAACGTGGATATCTTCCAGTCAGACATGGTCTGAATCTTTCAAAGAGTCAGTGTCCACAAACACAGACTGAAAAAGATGAAATGGACAATACGCCTTATGCTTCGGCTATTGGGTCCATTATGTATGCGATGTTGTGTACTCGCCCAGACGTCGCTTACGGGTTAAGCGTGACCAGTCGATTCCAAAGTAATCCAGGTTTGGCGCACTGGATTGCAGTCAAGAACATTTTAAAATATCTGCGGAGGACCAAAGATATGTTCTTGATATATGGTGGTCAGGAAGAACTCAGTATAGAGGGATATACTGACGCTTCGTTCCAGTCGGACCAGGATGATTTCCGATCGCAATCAGGCTATGTTTTCAGCTTGAATGGTGGAGCAGTGGTGTGGAAGAGCTTCAAACAGTCAACTGTTGCTGATTCCACAACAGAAGCCGAGTATGTTGCAGCCTCGGAAGCATCCAAGGAGGCAGTGTGGATTCGTAAGTTCGTGAGAGAACTTGGTGTCGTTCCTTCGAGTGCTGATCCTTTGGTTATCTTCTGTGATAACACTGGAGCCATCGCACAAGCAAAGGAACCACGGTCGCACCAGAAGTCCAAGCACATACAGAGACGGTTTCACTTGATCCGGGAGATCATTGATCGAGGCGAGATCAAAATCTGCAAGGTTCATACAGATGACAATCTGGCAGACCCGCTTACCAAGCCTCTGGCGCAGCAGAAGCATGAGAAGCACTGTAATAATATGGGTTTGAGATTTCTCAACCATTAGATTAAGTGCAAGTGGGAGATTGTTGGGGTATGCCCTTAAGGCTAATGTTTGAGGCCTTGGGATTGTAAAAGTATCATGTAATAAACTCTTATGTTTATAAAAGGCATGGTTATTATTCAGGTTGTTACCTTGTCTGCTGTAATAAGTGTACTTCTGAATAATGTCTCAAAGCTGTTCCGCTAGGCTGACATGCTATATGTCCTTAGTCGAGATATCTTGGTGAACCTGAGACAGCCTTGATATGATTGAGACTAATATGTGTGCTGATCTTATAGGATGCTTCGAGCATGGAATAAGATGTAGACTCATGGGTACATTGGATGTACTGGACAGACCCTACTAGGATATTCAATTGCTTGTCACAATGTGAATATTCCTTGATTGCAACAAGTGGCACATGTCCTCTGACTTGAGATCACTTGTGTTTCTAAATGATGACTGTCATTGTTTTGAGGTAGTTCAATATCATTTGAAAGATAATGATCATAGACTATCTTGGATAATGATCATGAGTCAGGTTAGGACACTAGTGATAGACATAGGATTGTCGTCTCCTTGTTTAAGGAGTGTGGTGTTCTAAAGGGCCCCCTTATGAGATGATTGAGATAGTGTATGGCCATACCCAGATGACTATGTGCATCTGATCTAATCATGCTCATCATATTGGAATTACAGGCTTGGCACGCTTGTCCAATAAGAACATCCAGTGGCAAAGGACACATGTATGCCTCGTGAGTTTGATTCACACTTGTGCTATGGTTTGGGAGAAGTCTTGGAAGACTCTTTCCTTTATATCGGGAGACAGTGATGTGTTGCTAGATACCCCTCACTGGTCGTGATAACGTAAGTTATCGTTACCGACATTTAAAGGAAACCCTCAGGGTCGCACAATT
Source organism: Costus lasius (assembly GCA_027563935.2). NCBI lineage: Eukaryota > Viridiplantae > Streptophyta > Magnoliopsida > Zingiberales > Costaceae > Costus > Costus lasius. The sequence continues at coordinate 58,567,772 of CM050453.2, forward strand.
TGATGATATGGCTTACTTGAGTCAGATCGTATGGACTGGATTCTTTGAGTTCAGATTAAAGGGGATTTAATCTCTGATTGTAAGTGAGATCTGGTCTGATCATGTTTGATTGATTAGGGCTTGAGATCGGTAAGCTTCGATCGAGAGAAATGATGCTAGATCGGGGAGATCAGGGGCATCAGGAGATGAGTGGTTAGATCGTGAGCCTTAGGGTTCAATTTGGTCTAGACCAAGTGGCTTGAGCTATTTCGGTTTGGTTTGATGAACCAAATTCGATTGGACGATTTGGCTTGAACCGGTTCACAAATGTGAACGCTTGGTTCAATGCCAATAGGCGTTTTTGGTTTGTCTTGAGCGCATGGCTTGATTGTCTTCCATTTATGGAAAGTCATCAAAGCCGGTTTTGCTAAAACGCCAAAACGCTTAAGCGTTGGTCTCTTGACGACAACGCCTTGATCCTTTTCGTTTGTGTGGTAGACGAAAGAGGAAGACAAGGAAGAGGAGCTCTCGGCCATAGGGATTCATCTAATCACCCCCTTTCCATTCGACAAGATAGCTTGGGTGCCTTGCTAGCACAAGGGACGTCAAGGAAGTGAGCATCTTCATCTTGTGTGTGGACTTGTGGAGGAGACCTAACTTGTTCTCTTCTTCCAAGCCGAATTCCAAGCCTATGGCGTTGGTATGAATCTCCCCTTGTTCTTATCAATCTATGATAGTTGAACATATGGCATGCAAAAGATCTTCAAACCCTTGCTTCCGCTTGCATAAATTTCATTTGCGCCATGATTAGGGTTTTTGCCCCCCTCTCGAAAGGGGTTCCAACACAAACCTCTCCTCTTTGAACCATGTGCTCAACTAATGAGCCGGTTCAATTTAATTTGGTTCAAAGACCAAATTAAACCAAGCCCTTTTTGGTCTAGACCTCATTAAACCTAAAGGTTCCAGATCTAACCGTTCATCTCTTGATGCTCCTGATCTCACCGATCTAGCATCCATTCTCTCGATCGAAGCTTACCGATCTCAAGCCCTAATCAATCAAACATGATTAGACCAGATCTCACTCACAATCAGAGATTAAATCCCTTTAAACTGAACCCAAATAATTCAGTCCACACGATCTGACTTAAGTAAGCCATATCATCAAATTGTGCGACCCTAAGGGTTTCCTTTAAATGTCGGTAACGATAACTCACGTCATCACGATCAGCGAGGGGTATCTAGCAACACATCACTGTCTCCCGATATAAAGAAAAGAGTCTTCCAAGACTACACCCAAACCACAGCACAAGTGCGAATCCAACTCACCAGGCATGCATAATTCCTTTGCCACTGGATGTTCTTATTGGACAAGCGTGTCAAGCTTGTAGCTCCAATATGATGAGCATGATTAGATCAGATGAACATAGTCATTTGGGTATGGCCATACACTTTCTCAATCATCTCATCCAGGGGGCCCCTTTAGAACATCACACTCCAATTAAGGAGACGGCAATCCTATGTCTATCACTAGTGCCCTAACCTGACTCAAGCTCACCATCCAAGATAGTCTATAACCATTATGTTTCAAATGATATTGAACTACCTCAAAACAATGACAATCATCATTCAGAAACACAAGTGATCTCAAGTCAAAGGAAATGTGCCACTTGTCGCATTCAAGGATTATTCACATTGTGACAGACAATTGAATATCCTAGTAGGGTCTGTCCAGTACATCCAATGTACCCATGAGTCTACATCTTATTCCATGCTCGAAGCATCCTATAAGATTAGAACACCTATTAGTCTTAACCATATCAAGGCTGTCTCATGTTCACCAAGATATCTCGACTAAGGACTTTACAGCATGTCAGCCCAGCTGAACAGCTTTGAGACATTATTCAGAAGTACAATTATTGCAGCAGACAATGTAACAAACTGAATAATAACCATGCCTTTATAAACATAAAAGTTTATTACATGATACTGATACAATCCCAAGGCCTCAAACATTAGCCTTAAGGGCATACCCCAACATTGAAACCACATTACGGCCGTGTAATGCCTTACGACATTGCCATAAAATTTCGACAACTCTCGGGTTGAAACAGATTCAGGATTATAGCACTGTAAAAACCCTTTACGGTACCTGCCGTAAAATCTCAAAAACTTTCTATTCAAAAACGACATGGAATTATGGTACCGTAAAACCCTTTACGGTACTCGCCGTAAAATCCAAACAGCAAATTTTTTTTTTCAAAAATTGAAAATTCAGAAAATCAAAAAATAAAATTTTGTGGAAATATAGTACCGTAGAGTACCTTACGGTGGTATCATAAAAATAAGGAAACTCTCGGGTGATTTTGGAACCAAAATACGGTACCGTACAATACCTTATGGTAGTATTGTGAAATCGTGGCAACTTTCTGATCGTAAGTGGTTGAAAATAGGATACCGTAAAAGACTTTATGGTAGTACCGTAATTTGCTCCAAATCAAAATTTACCTACAAAAAAAAAGAAAAATTAGTATCAAGCTAAAATTAAGTTAAAGAAAACAAAATAGAGGTTAGAAAACTTGGGTTGCCTCCCAATAAGCGCTAATTTAAAGGTCATTAGCTTGACCCTTTAACACTCGGGTGTGATCGTCAATTCCTATATTTCCTCTCTGATTTTTCAACATAAGGCTCAATCTTGAAACAATTTCCAAATTTTTTTAGAATCCCTTCTATCTTATCAATCAATCTAGAGCTTCCTCTTCTTTTCTTCCTCCTTGTCTTTTTCTTTTTCTGCAATTTCTCATCAAGACCTTCAAAAAGATTGTTAGATTCATTATTTGAGGTCTCCTCAAACAAACTTGAAACATCATTAAATATTTGAACGCTACAACAAGATCCTGAGTATGAAAGTTTGTTCAATGAATCATTAAGATTAAATTCAATCTTGTAATCACATATATCAAAAGTAATCTTTCCCTGGTTCACATCAATGTTTGCTTTAGCTGTGGCCAATAATGGTCTACCAAGAATGATAGGGTTTCTAGAATTTACCTCCATGTCTAACACTACAAAATCTGCAGGAATGAAAAACTTACCAATTTGTACAGGGACATTCTCTAATATGCCTACAAGATACTTTACCGATGAATCCACGAGCTGTAAGAATATGGATGTATGCTTTAGCTCTCCAAGATTTAGTTTCCTGTAAGTAGAAAGAGGAATTACACTCACACTTGCACCAAGGTCACATAAGGCTCGGTCAAAAGCCATAGTACCTATTGAACAAGGTATAGAAAAGCTACCTGGATCATTCAGTTTAGGTTGCAGTTTGTTCTGTATGATAGCACTACAATCTTCAGTTAAAGTAACAGTGCATGTACCATAATCATCTAATTTCCTTTTACTAGACCAAATTTCCTTTAAAAACTTGGCATAAGATGGCATTTCAGTAATACCTTTAGTAAAAGGAATGTTAACATAAAGCTTTTTCAGGATTTCAAGAAATTTGCCAATCTTTTTGTCTAGTTTATGTTGAACTAACCTTTGAGGGAAAGGTATAGGTGACTAGTAAGGAGCAGGCAAATTAGGATTAGGATTGTCTTTCTCACATGATTCCTCCCCTTTTGGTTCATCACCCTTTTGAGGTGATAAACAAGTTTGGGGTTTCTCATTTGAAGAAGATTCCCCTAACTCTAATTCTCTTTCATTATCATCAAGCCTTTCTTCAGTGTTTTCAAACCTACCTCTAGGTTCTCCTAGTTGTTTCCCACTTCTAGTCATGATGGCATTACAGTGCTCCCTAGGGTTTATCTCAGGTTTTACAGGCAATTTCCCAGGGGGTCTGTAAGGTACACTAGCATGTTGTGCAATTTGGTTTTCAAGAATTTTGTTGTGGGATTCTACTCTATCCAGTCTAGAGTTAATTTGATGAAAACTTTCCTTAAACTCTTTAACTTGTCTATTTTGATTTGATAGGATTTGTTTTTGATCAGACATAAACTCTTCAATTTTTCTATCTTGTTTTAGTCCAAACTGATTTTGACTGGTCATTATTTTTTCAAACATGGATTTTATCTCAGAGAATTGATCATTGTTTTGATTCATATTTTGGTTGGAATTTTGCCTTTGGAATCCTTTGTTCTCAGTGTTCCCTATTACGACCCGCTTAGTAAGCAAACTATTTATTAACTTGGAGAGCCGATTTGCAACGTGGCTCAATCTATTAAAATTCTTAAGCCCAAGTTAACAATAGCAAGCCCACTAAGCCTTATATACCATATAATCTCTTCTCCCACTTCCAATATGGGACTAAACTCGGGGTATTACAATCTCCCCCACTTAAGACTTGACGTCCTCGTCAAGCCCAAACCTTAACACATGCCCAAGAATCATCCCTTAGTCGGCAGCATGTGAGGTCAGCCCAAAGGTGGCTCCACCATCCTCGGTAGCCCTTTCCTATTGGCCTCTCACCAGGCTTAGGACTAAGTTTTCCTCTGATACCATTTATTACGACCCGCTTAGTAAGCAAACTATTTATTAACTTGGTGAGCCGATTTGCAACATGGCTCAATCTATTAAAATGCTTAAGCCCAAGTTAACAATAGCAAGCCCACTAAGCCTTATATACCATATAATCTCTTCTCCCACTTCCAATATGGGACTAAACTCGGGGTATTACATTCCCCCCTACATTGTTATTGTTTTTCCATGAAATGTTGGGGTGATTTCTCCATCTAGGGTTATATGTACGAGAATGGGGATCATTAGGTCTACTTTGATTATAATTCCCTATGACATTCACATGCCCATTACCCTGATCAACAATTCTACAATATTCGGCAGTATGACCATCATTGCCACACTTTTCACAAGTAATAGCAGAAACAGAAGCAGTTTGTATGGAATTTAACTTACTGCACAAAAAGTCTACCTTCTCTTCTAAGGATCACCATCCTTCACTTTCACCCTTACCTTGAGAAGGCTTGTAAAGTACTCCTCTCTCGGTAGTCCATTAATTGTGGTTCAATGCCATCTCCTCTAGTAGTCTGAAGGCATCATCTAGTGTTTTGCTCATAAGAGCTCCTCCTGCAGCAGCATCCACAATCATTTTTGTCTGATCAGATAATGTAATATAAAAAATTTGCAGTAAAGTCTGAAGTTCTAGTCCATGGTGAGGACACTTCTGCTGCAGTTCATTGAATCTCTCCTAGGCCTCACTGAGCGACTCCCCACTTCTTTGATAAAGCTTGTAATTTGGTTCCTCATCTGCAGTGTCTTGCTTAGGGGAAAGTATTTGTTCAAGAAGTAATTGGACAGTTGATTCCAAGTTGTGAAGGTACCGGCTGGGTGTGAATTAAGCCATGTCTATGCCCGGTCCCTAAGAGAGAAAGGAAAAAGTCTTAATCTCAATGCATCGCTAGAAACACCATTCAATTTATCAGAGAGAAAAGCTGGGACTAGGGTTTTGTTCACTTTAACTTTTATGAACTAGATATGAATAAAGATTTCGTCAGTTCAAATTTATCATGATGAAGATGTAATTTACTTAATAAAAGGATTGTTTCACTTTCATGCAAACAACCGCACAGGGATTTGTCTTCGCTTTCGCGCAAGATTCATCCCAACGCTGAAGATAAGTAAATCATCAAACAATGAACTCAAGGATCACTTTTGTGCATCCGAATTCTAGGTTGATAATCTCTAGTGGAGTCAAGGATCACTTTCGTGCATCCGAGTCTCTACACTAGTTTTACTCATGGATCTCCAACGTTCCGATCTTTGCTTTCACACAAGATCTCCACGTTTGACAAATAGACTCGATCTATAGGTTCATGTTATAATCATGGCAAGTAATCTACTAGAACAGATCAAATTAGATCTAACCTAAGGAAGGGATCCTTACATGCAATTCAAGGGTTCCAAATTCTCAAGCAATTACCTTTCGGTCTCAAGCGAAAATTCTAAAAACATAATTAATAACATGAACTTATAGAGAGTCTAAGCACAATTATCACATGAGCAAAATCATCATGGTAATATTAAACTCAACGAAATAGTAAAAATAGTCATCTAGTCATTAGATGTCAAGTGAATTACTCCCCCATGTCCCAAAAGTAGTTTAAGCTATCATCATGAAGGAATTACAATAGATCATGGTTTCGGAGGATCGAAAATCAAAGTAAAAGAGAAGTTTAGAAAATACAGCACGGCTGTGAAGTATTTCACAGCCGTAATTTGCAAAGAACCGTCGATGAATAGTGTCAACGACTCCTTTTTCTTCAATTTCTCTTTCAATCGATCTCCTTTCGGTCTAAAACTTCTGGCACGTTATCTCCTCGTTCAGACGAAGCTTCAGTATGAAAATCACGGTCGGAGATCGTCTGGATTGAGCGCAGCGGCGGAACCATAGGCAGCGGCGTGAATTGCAATTTCTCCCTTGACCGTTGATGAAATTTGGGGCTTTCGGTCTCTCTGTAATCCTCTCATGAAAAGCTCCCCTTCTGCTTCTTACGGCATCCGATTTAAGGCTCTAGATAGCTCGCAATCTTCTCCGCAAGAATCGAGCGTTGATATTGACTCGGGTGTCGCGTTCAGAACAGAAATTACGATAGTGTAATGTCTTACGGCACTGCTGTAAAATCGCTCGAGTCTTCTTTTCTGATGTCGTCATGGAATTACGGCACCGTAATCTGGTTTACGGTAGTGCCATAAAATCGGCTAAACTTTCTGTTCGCGAACGTCTGGAAATTACGGCCCGTGTAGTTTCTTACGGTAGTGCCATAAAATCGGGTGAAGTTTCTGTTCTGAAGCTCTCCGACATACGGTACTGTAATATTGCTTACGGCAGGTGCGTAAAATCCAAAAATCTTTCTGTTCGGAAACTTCTCAAAATACGGCAGGGCTCGGATTTTACAGTACTGTCTGGAATTACGGTACCATAAAATGGATTATGGCACTGCCGTAATTTGTTGACTTGCTCTGTTTTATGTGAAATTTCTTGGGTGATCTTCTCTTGATGATGGTAATCCTTCTATGTGTTTGATTTTGCTTGAAAACGCCTAAAAATAGTGCCTTTTTACCTGAAAACCATGAAAAACCAAAATAGAAGTAGACTTTGCAATAATCGATAATTTTAGCATGAAAACAAGTAAAAGATCTTCAATCTAGCATGAAAAGATATCCAAAATGATACAAAATATAGTATATATTTTGGTGTCATCATAGTCCCAACTCTTTCTCTTTGATTTTTCGTATACCGTTCGATTGATTACTTTCATCATACTCAACTTGTTTAGCTAGTGAGAAATCAATTCATTGGTATTTAACAATAAAGTCTCTGTAGTTCGATAACTTTTTTTTACTTTGAGTATCCGTACACTTGCAGACACAACACTACTTCGGGGATTACACCGATAAGGTGTGGTGCGATGTCACCTCGATGGACATCGCCCATGTCCTCCTTGGCCGCCCTTGGCTATATGACCATGACATTGTTCACTATGGTCACTCCAATACCTATGTCTTCCAGCAATGAAGGCGTAAGATATGCTTACCCCCAGCTCCGCCCAAATAGTTGCGCACATCCACTTCGAAGGGCATCATCACACCCGCCCTTCCAACCCAACCTGCGTCCAATGCGGTCACCCTAGTGCGGCCCAACTCAATAGTCCACGAGGCCTATGAGACTAAGGTGGTTAACGACATCACGAAGGTCTTGGAAACTAGCCAAAAGTTGCTGGAACATAGTCTCCGATGACAGCTTGAGTTGCTGCATGGCTGTATCCGTGGACTGCTTATATGCAGTGAGCTCGCGCAGTAAGTGCAGCTACGGAGTCTAAAGGGGTGCTAGTCCCTTCCGAAGGTTGGACCGACTCTTGGGTTTCCGGGATAGTGTCAGGGAATTGGGAAGACATGATTTGCAACCTTGTGGTCACCATGCACAATCAAGGTTGAAAATGACTAAGTGCAGGATGCTGAAAATGCGAAATCAATGCGGAAATATGCGATGCAACGGAGTTGGACCGTGCGAACGATAAGAATCGAACATGCAACTCCTCTGATACTAGAAATGATGGAGCTACTAATAGGTAGGAGGGTCCTTAGTGCCATACTCTAAGGTATTACACAATGCACGCGAAAATGAGAGAGGGTCTTCAGATGTGGGAAGTGAAAAGCGCTTCAGAAATGTAGGGAAACACGATGAAATCGGCGTCGGGTTCAATCGGGGCAACACAAATGCGAAAAAGAGCTCAATGGCACTCAACTACTGAATGTAATGCACTAACCATGTAGGAATTTAGCAAGCTCGCATAGCAGATTTTAAGCTTAGCCCATCGCGATGGGGAACAGTGGTTTCGCAAGCCATAGCTCGCACGCCTATGTGCCTGAAATACACCAAAAGCAACAAGGAACATCCACGTCTCCGGCGTATGGATGCCCGTGGAGAAAGAGAGATCGCAATGGGAAAACGAGAACGTAATGAAGTGAAAAGACAGGCGGACCTGACCCACCAGCAGTGGTGGGATTTACTTCTTGAAACACAGGAAACCGAAACAACTTCAAAATCGAGGCACCGACATCGACCCGTACAAACTTTGAAGATGAAGCACCAACTTTGACTTCTACATGCTGGAGGCTCTCTGCTCACCAAGAGTGCTCTACCACCAAGAGAACTAAGGAACACAACACACCAGCCTCCTCTTTTATAGAACAAGAGGGGAGGGAACAAGACAATGTAGAAAAAGACAAGCTACTTTAACAACTAACTACTCCTGCAGGCCACAAAAGTGGTCAAGCTGCTACTACAAGACAAAGTAAAACAAACTTCTACCTAATATTCTATGAAGCTGGCGCATGGCCTTCTGGTCTTCGTACCGAGGCGGTTGGGTGGTCAGACGCGTTCAGAATATACCGCGACAAAGCAGCAGAATTTGGACATCGTGGGCTGGGTTACGATGAATGTGGCGCGCTCTTGGGCTATGTTACTAAGATGATTCCACGGCCCCTCAGGTGTTGGGCCTTCAGGTGGACAGCCGCCCATGCCCTTGTGCGGAAGGGCTTCAGTGCGGATCGACAATAGGCTGATAACTCCTACGAAATGATCCGGTGGTCGAGAAGTGCGTTCAGATCGTCGTACCTCCACCTTGTTGTGCTCCTTCGGGTCCTCCATCGATGGTTTGACATGGTACAGAGGGTTGTGGACATCGAAACGGGGTTGACAGGGCAGATCTGCAGCTTCAGGAGAAATCACGGTCTGCCCATGGCATTTTTCTCGAGTGTGACTTTGTTCACCAGTTTTCTCGGTCGTGCCAAAATCCATGCTGAAACCCATAGAAACTTCCGCGGTCTGCCAGCGGCTCTTTAGTCGGGGCGAGACTTCTGCACTAGTTTTATCAGCTACATCAAAATCCGTGCCATAACTCATAGAAACATGTGCGGCCTGCCCATGGCTTTTTACTCGGGGTGTGACTTCTGCACCAGTTTTCTCGGTTGCATCAAAATTCATGCCATAACTCACAGAAACTTCCGTGGTCTGCCTGCGGCATTTTACTCGGGTTGTGACTCCTGCACTAGTTTTCTTAGCTGTATCAAAATCCTGCCAGAGTCCACAGAAAGTTTTGCGGTCTACCTGTGGCATTTTACTCGGGGTGTGACTTTTTGCATGGAAAATTTTTGGGGTGCGGTTGGGCCCAGGTTTTCTCCCTATTCAGTGCTAGTCTCTCCTACATCACTCCTCCACACAGAGTTCATTCTGTATAGTGATCACCAGGCCCCCTCCTTCCTGAACACATAGAAGAAACTTACCCCACGCCATGCAAAGTGGGTTGAGTTCCTTCAACAATACACGTTCATGATCACCCACAAGGCCAGCAAGGACAATGTAGTTGCCAACGCCCTTAGCCAAGTTCGGTCCTTGCTCTGCACCCTCTCCACCTCGATCACCGCATTTGACCACATCTGCGATGAGTACACGGCCTATCTTGATTTCGGCATTTGCATGGCTCGACATTAGCATGGACTTCATCCTAGATTTGCCTCGCACGGCCTCATGACACAACTCCATCTTCATTGTCGTCGATCGCTTCTCCAAGATGGCACACTTTGTGCCATGCTTCAAGATAGCCGATGCATCACACATTGCGAGTCTCTTCATCAAAGAGTTTGTTCGCTTGCATGGCCTCCCACTCACCATTGTCTCTGACCATGACACTCAGTTCATTGGTTACTTTTGGAAGTCCCTTTGGTCCCTACTTGACACCACCCTCAAGTACTCATTTGTATACTATCTGCAGACCGATGGTCAAATGGAGGTGGTTAACCGAAGTCTAGGAAACCTTCTTGATTGCTTAGCTGGTGATTTTCTATGCCATTGAGTTCACCATCTCCCCATCATGGAGTTTGCATATAACAGTCTGTTCAACTGCTCTACCGGGTTGAGTCCTTTCCAAGTTCTGCATGGGCACCAACTTAGAAAACCTATAGACTGTTGGGAAACCCTGAGGATTTTAAAAATTTTACATACATCACAAATATATACAACGGAAGCAAATCCCCAAAATAAGCCATTCCCAAAAACCCAAAAGATCGATGCTTGCGAGGGGTTCGACATGGTGAGTAGAGATAGTACCTCGAAGCAATTTGATGGAGAAGGATGCAGGCGCCCAAGTGTTCGCCCTCTATTGTCTCACACACAGCCGATGCTTGAGTTCTCTTCTTCCACGCCCGGTGCTAGCCTCGGGAAGAAGATCCACGCCAAGGGAGAGCCCTCCAATCTTCTTGCGCCTCCACCAAGGAAGGATGCCACCAAGCCTTCTTACACCTTGCACCAAGGAAGGGAAGGAAGAAGAAGCTTTCGGCCTTGATGGAAAGCTTGCGCCCACTAGATGTCCACTTCTCCAATAAGTTGGGTGTCTCAAGAGGATTCGGCCAGAGCTTGTTTTATAGAAGCAAAGGGCGGCTAGGGTTAATTGGAAGGTCTAGGTGATTATGGCTTTGATTAAGGGATTTATCCAATTAATTATATCAATCAAATCCTTAATCCCATATGCGTGTAAGCCTTGCCTAAACAAGCTCATGCCATATGCACCCATATCATTCCTATTGAGGCAAAAATTCCATCCGTGCATCAAGACCTGGTCAACACATGAAGATAGTTTGCCTAACATGTTATTGGCGCAAGTCCTAATCAAATTAGGATTCTAATTATGTTAATAATCAGCCCACATGTGCCTATCACAATCCAATTAATATCTCAATCAATATCTTAAGTGATTAAATCAAATCCTAATCCAAATTAATCACTTGAAGATATCAATCAAGCCATATGTGCCAATCCAAGTTCAACTAGGACTCTTCATGCGCCTATGCTATAATACTCTGCCCATTATGCCCTTTTAGCCTCTAATCCCTTCATTACAACTTATTAGTAAGCACCACTGGGTAATGGGCTTAGCCCAAACTTCATTATGCATGTTAACCAAGCTATTGGATCCAATCCAATGTAACCCAAGGTCAAATGAGGCTAACCATGGTTAATTTTGGTCAATATGCCAAAAACATAATTTGGCACCAATAAGTTTCTTACATCTTATCTGGCCCATTGGTGCTGATGAAATCTCTGAAATAGATCCGAGTTATGAAATAACTCAATCCGAAAGCTATCCGATCAATACGAAAACTCAAGCATCAAGGTGTGCGACCCTGTAGGTTCTTCTAACATTGGTGGTAATGAACTTAGGTCATCACAAGCAGTGAGTGGCACCTAGTAGTGCATCGCTGCTATCCAACTCATTGGAATGGATATTGACATCGACATCCCCATCATCGCAACAAAGTACCAATGCATTACAGTCCCTTTGCCAAACTGATATCTGATTGGACAAGTGTATCACCACTTGCTTTCACCCAATCTCATGGATATGACTAAATTAGGTTCTCACCTAGGTATGGCTATAGACTTCCAATCATAGAACCATAGGGGGCCCCATAGATATCAAGCTTCCATAAGGAAGAGGTATATCCTATGTCTGTCAATTGATCTTCTCATATGGGTCGTGACATACTTAATGACAACCGTTATGACCTCCCAACTATGGTGAGGTGTTAGGTTATATCAAAGCATATCCCTAACCATAAGGAAGAGTCAATGACCTCGAGTCATAGGATCAATGCATCTCCTGTCACTTATGAGGTTAACTCATGACACCAAGTTAGAGCCTCACAGCGGGTCAGTCTAGTATATATACCACTAGTATACTCATATGCCTGCGTTAGCACTTTGTGCCTAACTGATGTAGGGGAGAAGTGTGGAATAAACTACTGATGCAAAACTCAATTATTTATTTTCATAAAAGTTCAAAACTCAGGAAACAGCTAAGAAAATAGCACTACAGGCATAATCAGTTATGAAAAGTAGTGAAGCAATAGAGAATGATCCAATAATCCATTTTTAGATTTGAATACTCCCGCAATAGAATGAAAGTTGTTCTTTTAGGCGTATGACAAGATAGAGAATTAAGATCTATGGGGCAATTAGAACAACTTCAATAAAACTGCTAATCAGATTAGACAATAAAACTACTACAGAAATGTTATCAGAGTTCAAAAGTAGCTGTGTCGTGTAGGTTGATCTCCACAATTTGAGTTTGTCCCAATTGGTGCGGATGATGGATGGATATGTGCTCTTGCTATTAGCCCGAATGATCAGAGCTGGAGGCTTGTTCCATCATGCTAAAAACCGGCAAGAAGAGGGCTAATTAGTGAAGTATTAAAGAAGAGAAAACAGCTTAAACAAGACGGGAGTCTGGAAACAGAGGAGATTTCGTTAGTGGATAGGGGTCGTCGGCAGTCGTCTGGTGGCGCACCATTGCCAGATCTGCTATAACTGGGAGTTCATGTGATGGTGGTAGAGCTGTGTCCGGAGGTTCGGGGCGGACGGTGGCTGGTCGGAGGTGGCAGACGTTGAAGGGTGAAGATAGAGCGGAAGGATGGCGAGAACAGGGGAAGTCGCGCGGATGAGCAGGGTTGGTCGCCAGTCGGCCAGTGGTGCGCGAAACCGAAACCTGCTACAACTGGAAGTTTCTATGGATGAGGTGAAGACGTGGTTGGAGTTTGGAGTCGAGTGGTAGCCTGTTGGAGGAGCATGATGCGGAAGGGCGGAGCTAGGTCACGGGCAGGGCGAAAATAGGGGAGTAGATCGGTGTTTCAATTTTGGTGATCGGAGAGGCAGATGGGTGGATATCGGCGGCTGAAGGTTCGACTATGGGAGGCGAAGAGATGTCTGATGTTTCATGGAGATCCGACGGTGGGATCGCCGGCAGCGAGCTCTCGAAATGACAGAAATCTGCAGGTTTGCTGGGTGTGCGATGTTGGCAGCGGAGCAGGAGAATTAGGGGAAAAAGGAGAGATTAGAGAAGAAAGGAAGACGGAGGGGCTCAGCCCTAGAAGGAAGAGAAGAGGGAAGAGACATCCGAATCCATCGGAAGAAGGACTATTTCCATTGTATTCATCAAATCATCAATTCTGTCGATTACAAGTGTATGCATTAGTACATATAGGAGGTGTTCGTGAACGTTGAAGATTGGAGACGATGCTACTAAACGTTGAAGCTTCCTTCTTGGGCAGCAGAGAACTGTTGGAGGAGATGTTTGTGAATGTCGCAGCTTCCAATCTTGAGCAGCAAAGAGACATTGCGAGTTTCCATCTTTGCATGAAGTTAGCGTTGGCTATAAGAGACATGGAAAACTTTCCTTGTTGGCTACGAACGTGTGTAGCAAAATTCACCGTGGAATATTGGCTTTGACTTGGCCTTGAAGATCTTTATTTGGGCCTAACATTATTGCAAGCTTCATATGCGTGGATGCAAGTCCTGGTATGATGCGGTGACCCCTTTGAACATCGTGAGCTTGAGCATCTTGACTTTATTGAGTAGTTATTTTCTAGTTATTGAGCTAGCTTTAATGATTGAGCTTGTTAGCTTATTCGATATGCTCTAGGTCTTTGTCTACGATAGTCACAAGCTCCATTTGTACCTTCATGGCCAGTGGTCTCTGCCCCCATCACTAACCAGCTCATATACCAGTCTCATAGGTACTAGAGCTATCCCATATCCACGCAGGTACTTGACTAGGGAGAGAGTTTGAGCACAGACATAATCTGTCTCCAGGGATATTATTATATAAGTACACATTCACAGATGTAAACATAGCACAATAATGATAATGCTAGAATAATTTATAAGATATCAATATCAAATAGTACATAAGATAGACTAAAATCTGGTCCTAAGGGCATATACACCAACAATCTCCCACTTTCACTAAGACCTAGTTGTTGATAAATCTCAACCCCATATCCCTGGCATGACCATCATGCTTCTACTGTGCCAAAGCCTTGGTCAGTGGGTCTACTAGATTGTTGTCGCTGTCAACTCTACTAATCTTGACATCGCCTCAATCAATGATCTCTCCGATCAGGTGAAATCTCCTAAGTATATGTTTGGATTTTTGATAAGACTGTGGTTCCTTTGCCTGTATAATAGCCTAATTGATGTCACAATAGAGCTCAATCGGATCCACAGCAGTTAGAACTACCTGAAGCTCAGAAATGAACTTCCTGATCCAAATGGCTTCTTTGGCTACCTCAGAAGCAGCAACATACTCAGCCTCGATTGTAGGATCAGCTATGGTGGATTGTTTGAAGCTTTTCCAGCATATGGCGCCTCCATTTAACTTGAACAAATAGCCTACCTGCAATCTGAATTTATCATGATTGGAATGATGCATCAGTGTAGCCCTAAACATAGTGCTCTTCCTATCCCCTATAGACCAAGAACAATTCCTTAGTTCTTCTTAGATACTTAAGGATTTTCTTTATAGCCACCCAGTGCTGCACACATGGATTGGATTGGTATCGGCTAGTTATGCTTATAGCATAAGCCACATCTAGTCTAATACACAACATCACAGACATGATCGAACCTACTACTGAAGGATCGGTTATTCGACTCATGTCATCCCTCTCAGCCTATGTGGTGGGACACTGGCTCTTTCAAAGAATAAGGTCATGTCTTACTGCAAGGTACCCCTTCTTGGATTGCTCCAAGTTGAACCTCTCTAGAACCTTGTCAATGTAGGTACTTTGACTAAGGGACAGAAGCCTCTTGGATCTATCCCTGTAGATCCTCACGCCTAGAATATAGGCAGCCCCCCCAAGTCCTTCATCTCGAAACACTTCCCCAACAATGTCTTCATAGATTAAAAACTAGGCATGTCATTCCCGATGAGTAGTATGTCATCGACATACAAGACTAAAAAAGTCACCAAGCTCCCATTGAATTTTTGCACACACACAGGCATCATCATTGCCTTTGATAAAGCCGTAATCTCTTATTACCTCATCAAATTGAAGATTCCAACTTTGAGAAGCTTGCTTTAATTCATAAATAGATCTTTTTAGCCTGCAAACCTTATTGGTCTTTTCAGGATGCATAAAGCCATCAGGTTGTGTCATATACACAACCTCTGTCAGCTTCCGGTTAAGGAACGCTATCTTAACATCCATTTGCCATATCTAATAGTCATGATATGCAGCTATAGCAAACAAGATTCGAATGGATGAATTTAATCATGGCAACTAGCGAGAAGGTTTCATCATAGTCCACCCCGTGGACCTGTCTGAATCCTTTAGCCACAAGTCTACCCTTATAGGTAACTTATGTTGCCATCCATGTTAGTCTTCCTTTTGAAGACCTATTTAAATTCTATGGGTTTTATCCCATCAGGCAGCTCAACCAAATCTCAGACTTGCTTAGCCGACATGAAATCCATCTCGGATCTCATGGCCTCAAGCCATTTCTCAGAGTTCGGTCCAGTGACCACCTTGTTATAGCTTCTAGGCTCATCCTCGATGATGAAGATCCCATCATGTCGAGTTGGCAATGACCCATACCTCTCAGGTGCACGACGAATCCTCCCAGACCTACGCAGGTGTTGTATCCGCAAGTGCACGGATACTCGAAGTAATAAATAGATATCGAACCATAGAGACCTTGTTGTTAAGTACCAAAGAGTTCTTACTAGCTAAGCAAATCGAATGTGATGTAGCTAATGATCGAAATTTATGAAATATCAGAGAGAAAAACTGGGAGTAGGGTTTCATCCACCTTAATTTAAATGACTATATATAAATAAGTGTTCAACAGCTTATCTTTGTTATGATAAGGTAAAAAAATTATCTCGCTTTTGCGCAGACAATTTTCAAATAATAACCCTCGCTTTCGCGCAGGACTATTTAGTGCTAAATGTTAGTGTTAATGCCCTGCATACCAATGTATGGACTTGGTCCAGTATTGTTTGAATGTACTTTGATAAAATTGATATAATCAATTAAGGCATGGTCGTTATTATGCAGATTGCTTTACCCGCGTTCATGTATTGGAATGCATAATTAATGTCCCATGAGTTTGGTTGGATCTATTCTCATAAGTAATCCCCGGTCAAGGTGCCTTAGCCGATATGGATAACTTTGGTGCATGTGAGACTGGTGTATGAGCTGGTTAGGTGCAGGGCACAGTAACGCAGACATACAGGTGCATTTGATGCACTAGAGTGATCCACCGTGAGGATTGACTTGTCTAGTCAATAAGTCAATCTCACATGCGAGAGGTTTGCATTGATCCTTAGACTTGAGGTATTCATGTCTAGATTAGATGATGGATATGTTTCGATGCAGTATTACGTCTCTCCGTAAATGGGAGGCCAAAATGATTATCATTGGCCATATCATAAGTCATGTAGAGACATGGATGACCAATAGTAGGATTTGCCCCTTCCTTAATTGGAAGCATGATATCCACTTTGGGGCGCCCCACCTCATTGGTGCATGACAGGAATGTGTGGCCACATTGGTTGAGTGATGACCAATAGATTGGATTGATAAACTTGAGACTAAATCCAATGGCGAGATATCAGTTCAGGCAAAGGGAACTAGGATGCATGGGAATCCTCGTTGCTTGTCAGGGAGTTGTTGCTAGATGACTTTAGTCCTATGACATGGGAATCCTCTCTCTATTTATGATGTTTCATCATCATTGCCATCGTCATGTGGATCTTACGGGGTCACACGCAATAGACTCTTTGAAGAGTCCCCTTCAAGGGGGAGCGCAAGGGGGTGAAACCCTATGGATGGCGCATCTTTGATTTTTAAGCGGAAGCAAGGGTTTCAAGGGATCGGCTGCATGATATATGATCAACTAACATAAAGCTTGATAAAATCTACAAAGGATCATACCAATGCCATAGTTTCGATGGCGCCTTGGAAGCAAAGGCGCAAGTGCTCCTTCTCCAAAGAGGACGCACACAAGAGGATGAAGATGGCTACTTCTTGGTGTTCTTTGTGCTAGCAAAGACCTCCAAGGTGTGCTTGTCGCATGAAGGTGATGAGAAAAAGCTTGGCCAAGCCTCCCTCCTCTTCCTTGGCGTCAACACTCTCGCATACCAAAGTTGAGATGCGATTAGACCAAGAGGAGAAGCGTTAGGCGTTTCTCTTAGGAGATGGCGTTACATGACTTCCAATTATGGAAAGTCATGAAGCCATGCGCTCCCACTCCAAGCAAACCGCCCAAAACGCCTTATGGATCGAACCATGCGTTCACCCATGTGAACCGGTTCAATCCAAATTGGTCCAAACCAATTTGGTTCAAAGACCACATGAAACCAGCCCAAGCCATGGTCTAGATCTCTCTGAACCAAAATGGTTCAAGATCTAACCGTTGATCTCTTGACGCTTCTGATCTCACCGATCTAGCAGCACTACTCTCGATCGAAGCTTACCGATCTCAAGCCCTAATCAATCACACATGATCAGACCAGATCTCACTTACAATCAGAGTTTAAATCCCTTTAAACTGAACCGAAACAATTCAGTCCACACGATCAGACTTAAGTAAGCCATATCATCAAATTGTGCGACCCTAAGGGTTTCCTTTAGATGTCGGTAACGATAACTAACGTTATCACGATCAGTGAGGGGTATCTAGCAACACATCACTGTCTCCCGATATAAAGGAAAGAGTCTTCCAAGACTACACCCAAACCACAGCACAAGGGTGAATGCACTTCACTAGGCATACATGTTTCCTTTGCCACTGGATGTTCTTATTGGACAAGCGTGTCAAGCCTGTAGCTCCAATATGATGAGCATGATTAGATCTGATGAACATAGTCACCAGGGTATGGCCATACACTTTCTCAATCATCTCATAAGGGGGGCCCCTTTAGAACATCTCACTCCTTGAACAAGGAGACGGCAATCCTGTATCTATCACTAGTGCCCTAACCTGACTCATGATCATTATCCAAGATAGTCTATAATCATTATGTTTCAAATGATATCGAACTACCTCAAAACAATGACAATCATCATTTAGAAACACAAGTGATCTCAAGTCAGAGGACATGTGCCACTTGATGCAAACAAGGATTATTCACATTGTGACAAGCAATTGAATATCCTACTAGGGTCTGTCCAGTACATCCAATGTACCCATGAGTCTACATCTTATTCCATGCTCGAAGCATCCTATAAGATTAGAATACATATTAGTCTTAACCATATCAAGGCTGTCTCATGTTCACCAAGATATCTCGACTAAGGACTTTATAGCATGTCAGCCCAGCTGAACAGCTTTGAGACATTATTCAGAAGTACACTAATTGCAGCAGAGAAGGTAACAACCTGAATAATAACCATGCCTTTATAAACACAAGAGTTTATTACATGATACTGATACAATCCCAAGGTTTCAAACATTAGCCTTAAGGGCATACCCCAACAATCTCCCACTTGCACTTAATCTAATGGTTGAGAAATCTCAAACCCATATTATTACAGTGCTTCTCATGCTTCTGCTGCGCCAGAGGCTTGGTAAGCGGGTCAGCTAGATTGTCATCTGTATGAACCTTGCATATTTTGATCTCGCCACGATCAATGATCTCCCGGATCAAGTGAAACCGTCTCTGTATGTGCTTGGACTTCTGGTGCGACCGTGGTTCCTTTGCTTGTGCGATTGCTCCAGTGTTATCACAGAAGATAACCAAAGGATCTGCACTCGAAGGAATGACACCAAGTTCTCTCATGAACTTACGAATCCACACTGCCTCCTTGGATGCTTCCGAGGCTGCAACATACTCGGCTTCTGTTGTGGAATCAGCAACAGTTGACTGTTTGAAACTCTTCCACACCACTGCTCCACCATTCAAGCTAAAAACATAGCCTGATTGCGATCGAAAATCATCCTGGTCCGACTGGAACGAAGCGTCAGTATATCCTTCTATACTGAGTTCTTCCTGACCACCATATATCAAGAACATATCTTTGGTCCTCCGCAGATATTTTAAGATGTTCTTGACTGCAATCCAGTGTGCCTGTCCTGGATTACTTTGGAAACGACTGGTTACGCTTAACCCGTAAGCGACGTCTGGGCGAGTACACAACATCGCATACATAATGGACCCAATAGCCGAAGCATAAGGCGTATTGTCCTTTTCATCTTTTTCAGTCTGTGTTTGTGGACACTGACTCTTCGAAAGATTCAGACCATGTCTGACTGGAAGATATCCTCTTTTAGAATTCTCTAAATGAAATCTCTCCAGGACTTTATCGATGTAAGTACTCTGGCACAGCCCGAGAAGCCTCTTAGATCTATCCCTGTAGATCTTCACACCTAATACATAGGCTGCTTCTCCTAAATCTTTCATCTGGAAACATTTCCTTAGCCATGCCTTAACCGCATGCATTTCAGGAATATCATTTCCAATGATCAAGATGTCATCGACGTAGAGGACTAGGAATGTAATCACGCTCCCACTAAACCTCTTATATGAAGGTCCCCTAGACAAGGGGGGGCGAAACCCTAATAGGAGGCGCAACAAAAACTTCTAGCGGAATCTAGGGTTTCTAATAGATCGCATAGCATATAATATGATCAACTTTCAATGAGAAGCGATACTCACCATTGCCATCACTTGGATGGTGTCTTGGAGGCAAAGGCGCAAGCGAACCTTCTCCTAAGTCTCGCACACAAGATGATCAATGCGCTTCTTCCTTGGTGCTCCTTGTGCTAGCAAGGTTCCAAGGTTGTCTTGCCGAATGGAAAGGAAAAGAGAGATCCTTGCTTGGTCGAATGCTTCCTCTTGTCGTCCACTCCTTCACCCACGAGAGTGCAAGAGACGAATGCTCAAGCCGGCGTCCAGAGAGCAAGAGACGAGAATAGCATTCTCTTGGCGTGAACGTGAGATGTGGTCACGTTAAGAGATGTGCTATCTAAAAATAGCATCCCATTTCTTCACTTGCGACCATGTATCACCCCAATCGCCAATGCCTCTTATCACTTGAACCATGCGCTCAACCAATGAGCTGGTTCAAATCCATTTGGTTCAATAACCAAATAAACCAAGCAATCAGTCCAGACCATAATAAAACCTTGAGGCTCTTAATCTGACCGTCGATCTCTTGATGCTTCTGATCTGACCAATCTAGCATCCATTCTCTCGATCGAAGCTTACCGATCTCAAGCCTTAATCAATCAAACATGATCAGACCAGATCTCACTCACAATCAGAGATTAAATCCCTTTAAACTGAACCCGAACAATTCAGTCCACACGATCTGACTTAAGTAAGCCATATCATCAAATTGTGCGACCCTGAGGGTTTCCTTTAAATGTCGGTAACGATAACTCACGTTTATCACGATCAGTGAGGGGTATCTAGCAACACATCACTGTCTCCCGATATAAAGGAAATAGTCTTCCAAGACTACACCCAAACCATAGCACAAGTGTGAATCCACATCACTAGGCATACATGTTTCCTTTGCCACTGGATGTTCTTATTGGACAAGCGTGTCAAGCTTGTAGCTCCAATATGATGAGCATGATTAGATCAGATGAACACAGTCACCTGGGTATGGCCATACTCTTTTCTCAATCATCTCATCCAGGGGGCCCCTTTAGAACATCACACTCCTTAAACAAGGAGACGGCAATCCTATGTCTATCACTAGTGCCCTAACCTGACTCAAGCTCATTATCCAAGATAGTCTATAATCATTATGTTTCAAATGATATTGAACTACCTCAAAACAATGACAATCATCATTTAGAAAACACAAGTGATCTCAAGTCAGAGGAAATGTGCCACTTGTCATATTCAAGGATTATTCACATTGTGACAAACAATTGAATATCCTAGTAGGGTCTGTCCAGTACATCCAATGTACCCATGAGTCTACATCTTATTCCATGCTCGAAGCATCCTATAAGACTAGAACACATATTAGTCTTAACCATATCAAGGCTGTCTCATGTTCACCAAGATATCTCGACTAAGGACTTTATAGCATGTCAGCCCAGCTGAACAGCTTTGAGACATTATTCAGAAGTACACTAATTGCAGCAGAGAAGGTAACAACCTGAATAATAACCATGCCTTTATAAACACAAGAGTTTATTACATGATACTGATACAATCCCAAGGCCTCAAACATTAGCCTTAAGGGCATACCCCAACAATCTCCCACTTGCACTTAATCTAATGGTTGAGAAATCTCAAACCCATATTATTACAGTGCTTCTCATGCTTCTGCTGCGCCAGAGGCTTGGTAAGCGGGTCAGCTAGATTGTCATCTAGAACACATATTAGTCTTAACCATATCAAGGCTGTCTCATGTTCACCAAGATACATCGACTAAGGACTTAACTGCATGTCAGCCCAGCTGAACAGCATTGAGACATTATTCAGAAGAACATATATTGCAGCAGATAATGTAGCTAACTGAATAATAACCATGCCTTTATAAACATAAACGTTTATTACACGATACTGTTACAATCCCAAGGCCTCAAACATTAGGCTTAAGGGCATACCCCAACATTATATACACACGGGTCGTCCTCGTTCTTGATGAAACCAAACTCAGAGATTGATTCATCAAAACGAATATTCCAGCTCCTAGATGCTTGCTTAAGTCCATAAATGGACTTCTTTAACTTGCATATTTTATGACGATCTGATGGATTAGTGAAACCTTCAGGTTGTGTCATATACACATCCTCATTAAGATTTCCATTAAGGAAAGCTGTCTTCACATCCATCTGCCAGATCTCATAATCGTAATATGTAGCTATCGCGAAAAGAATCCGAATAGACTTAAACATGGCTACAGGAGAGAAAGTTTCATCATAATCTATCCCGTAGATTTGTTTGAAACCTTTCGCAACTAGCCTCCCTTTATAGGTAACTATGTTACCATCCATGTCAATCTTCTTCTTGAAGATCCATTTACAGCCTATAGGGATTACTCCTGGAGGCGGATCAACCAAATCCCAGACTTGGTTATCTGACATGGAGTCCATCTCGGCTCGCATAGCTTCAAGCCATCTAGCTGACTCCGGTCCACTGACCGCATCCGCATATGTGAGGGGTTCATCATTATCAATGATGTAGACTCCGTCATAGCGCTCAGGCTGTCGACGGATCCTTCCCGATCTACGCGGTTCCCGTGATATCTGAGCCTCAGGTTGTTTAGTAACCTGTTCTACCGGCTCAGGCACATCCAACTGTGCTTGACTACTTTGTCCTTCCTCTGGATTCTCATCCAGTTTTATTTCTCTCCCACTGGCCTCTTGCAGAAGAAACTCCTTCTCAAGAAATATGGCCGTCCGAGCAACAAATACTTTGTTCTCTTTGGGATCGTAGAAATAATAACCCTTAGTTTCCTTAGGGTAACCGACAAAGATACATTTGTCAGATCTGCTCTCCAGTTTCCCAGAGGCGAGCTTTTTGACATAAGCCTCGCAACCCCAGATCCTGATAAATGTCAAGCTCGGCTGTTTCCCATACCATAACTCGTATGGAGTCTTAGAAACTGCCTTGGATGGCACTCGGTTTAGTACCTTTGCAGCTGTTTCCAGTGCAAATCCCCAAAAGGAGTATGGAAGAGTAGCCTGACTCATCATAGAACGAACCATATCAAGTAACGTTCTATTTCTCCTCTCGGACACACCATTCCATTGCGGTGTTCCTGGCGGAGTGAGCTGTGAGATAATCCCACACTCCTTCAGATAGTCAGTAAACGTATGACTCAAGTATTCTCCACCTCGATCAGAACAAAGTGCCTTGATATTTCGGCCTAGCTGATTCTGTACTTCATTCTTGAACTCCTTGAACTTGTCAAAAGATTCACTCTTATGTCTCATTAGATAGACATAACCATATCTACTGAAATCATCAGTAAATGTAATGAAGTACTGATAGCCACCTCTGGCATGTTTACTAAATGGCCCACACACGTCACTGTGTATAAGGTCAAGTAGACCTGAAGCCCTTTGACCTTTGTGAGGAAAAGGTGACTTCGTCATTTTACCCATCAAACAAGCTTTGTATGTATCAATCTCCTCATAGGAGAATGATCCCAGCAGTCCATGATCATGCAACCGCTTAATGCGCTTCTTGTTAATATGGCCTAAACGACTATGCCATAACAAGGTGCTGTCATCAGCATACTTGGCTTTCTTATTATCAATGTTTTGTATAGAATATTCCATGTCCAACATGAATAACCCATTGTTAATTGAACCAGTAGCATAGACAATATTATCAAGAGTAAGATAACACTTTGACATCTTGCATTCAAAGGAAAACCCTTTCCTGACAAGAGCAGGAATAGAGATAATATTTTTGGTGATACTAGGTACAAAATAACAATTGTTTAATTCCAATACAATGCCAGATGGTAAAGAAATGAAATAGTCTCCTACAGCAACAGCAGCAACCCGTGCCCCGTTTCCAACGCGTAGGTCTACCTCATGCTGTCCCACCTGCCTTCTTCTCTTGAGTTCCTGTACATTTGAACAAATGTGAACTCCACATGCAGTGTCCAACACCCATGAAATAGAAGAAGATGAAACCATGACTTCCGTCACGTAAATACCTGAGCCAGAAGCGATGCTTCCCCTCTTGTCTCCTTGGAGCGCTTTACAGTCCTTTTTCCAGTGACCCAGCTGGCCATAGTGGAAACACCTGTTGTCCTTTGACCGCTTTACCTTCTGTTTCAGAGCCTTACTGTAGTTCTTGACAGGGGCTTTGCCCTTCTTCCCCTTCTTCTTGTTCTTGGAAGGAACCATTAAGACAGAGGTTGAAGGCTTTCCCTTCAGAGTTTCCTCAGTAGTCAAGAGCATATTCAGCAGCTCTGCCGGAGTACAATCGATTTTGTTCATATTAAAGTTAATGATGAACGCATCGAAAGAAGGCGGAAGAGACTGTAGAATAATATCTACAGCAAGCTCCTGGTTGATGGTATGCCCCAGTTTCTCCAGAGCCTCCTTGTGCCCAATCATCTTGAGCACGTGAGCTCCCACTGGGCTCCCTTCAGCCAGTTTGCTCTGAAAGAAAAGCTTTGTCAGATTATAGCGTTCTGTCCTCGCCTGTGCAGCATACAGCATCTTGAGGTTCGCTATAATCTCTATAGCCGACATATCCTCATGCTGACGCTGCAGCGGTGGCGTCATAGACGCTAGCATCAGGCAAGCGACATCAATGCTATCATTGACGTGCTTTTCATAGGCATCACGAACCGCCCTTGCGGCGTTCGCAGCGGGTTGAGGCGGCACAGCCGTCTCGAGGACATACAGTTTCCTCTCTGCCTTAAGAACGATCTTAAGGTGTCCGAACCAGTCTGAGAAGTTTGGCCCAGCAAACTTCTCCCTTTCCAGTAGGGATCGCACATTGAAGCTCATGGTGTTCGTTGCTGCAGGAATCTACAACAATGCAAGAACAGCAAGGTCAGTATCAATGTATAGAATCAATCCAGGACTTAAGAAAGATTCTTTTTCTCACTATTTTATCTGGCTGAAAAATCCAGCAAAACAGCCCGAAAGAGTAGAACTCTTTTAGTGAGATGGGATCCAGATTTCATACTTGGTCTCCGCGTCCCGCTCAGGCGAGATAAGATGCACAGAGAGTACAAGTACTAATTTCTGGTAGGCAGTCCCTGCCAATCGCCAACCCGTGCGATTCCCCTTCATCTGGGCAATCCAGCAGACTGTGCCAACTGAGTTGGTACAACACAATCTCTGACCCCACAGATGGCTGCCTCCATGTTCTACCATATGCGCCACATATGTAGCCTACATGGTCAAGCTGACCCGACCTACTCCCTGGACCACCACGTGCTATGCTGAGCAACGAGAAGCGATAAATCCCTTCTCTGTAACACGCAGGTGTAATCCAGCACCGTCTGAAGATAGATGGACGTGCCCACTGAGTGGGTACAACACGGCTCCAACGATAGTCAGAACAGTGAGGTTTCGCGTCAGAAGGCATTACGTGCTTGATATTTTGGCGTTTGGATTTTAACGGTCTTTTATCTTCTTACTATCAGGCAAATCCTATGGCTATAGCAGAAGATAAATAAATCATGCTGTTCTACTTATATAAACAATAACAGAAAGCATGGATCTTTTGTGGTAAAAGCCCATAGCCTAAGTAAGACCTTAAGATACTTAAGTCTTCACTTGCTCTTCTTGGGTCTTTAGCATCTCATCTGGTCCAACCCAGGGCCCTTGCGCCAAGAGCACCTCAGGTGCGCCACCAGCTGAATGCCCCTCTGGGATGTGTGCCTTTGTGCTCTTGTCTAATCAAAATACATTTTGATCTATCTAGACAAGTTTGACTCACAGGTCAATTATACAATAAATTAATTAAAAAGTGATTCGCAGATCACAATAATATTAATTTACAGGTTTAATTCCAGGCACGCAGGCCCCAGCACAGCACACATTAAATTGGGCACCCACATAAGAATAAATAAACAAGCATAGGCATCAATCAACATGTGATCCAATTAAAAGAAAATAAAATTTTGAAAACCCCATTGGCATCAATTTTAATTTTCTTATGTGCCCTACCACCTTACAACGGTCCATTGATAGGGATCCACTCATCCATCTAGTTAGATCCATGCCCTTGCATGCACCAAGTCCTAACTGACTCGAGTTGACCTAATGGTCAACCATGCATGCGCCAAGGGCTGAACAACCTTCAAGAGTTCTGGCAAGCGGGTGTGACCCCGGGCCTAACTCAAGAGTGTTCACTGGTTGTCTCAACCAGACCTCGCTACACGCCTGTGATGCAGTCGACCTATAGCCACCTCGTGCTTGCGCACAGGTGCCATCGGGTCGACCCATCTAGGCTGTCAGATGGTCTGATCAGACTAGTTTGATCTAATCTAGGGGATGACTTCAACCCCATCAACCCGTCTAAGGGTTTACAGTAGGCGCAACTTAGATCTAATCATAGGCGCGCAAGTGAAGGTTTGATAAAACAATAACATAAACCTAGCGCCACCATCAAGTCATGCCGCAAGCATGAACAAACAACATGCGCCAACATAAGTGTATTATATCCTATTTTTCGCATGATGAAACAACTAGATCTAATCACTTGCGCAAGCATGGATCACAAGAGCAAACATAGCAATCATATTAGCATGCATAAATCCTGCTCTGATACCAATTGAAGAGTCCCCTTCAAGGGGGAGCGCAAGGGGGTGAAACCCTATGGATGGCGCATCTTTGATTTTTAAGCGGAAGCAAGGGTTTCAAGGGATCGGCTGCATGATATATGATCAACTAACATAAAGCTTGATAAAATCTACAAAGGATCATACCAATGCCATAGTTTCGATGGCGCCTTGGAAGCAAAGGCGCAAGTGCTCCTTCTCCAAAGAGGACGCACACAAGAGGATGAAGATGGCTACTTCTTGGTGTTCTTTGTGCTAGCAAAGACCTCCAAGGTGTGCTTGTCGCATGAAGGTGATGAGAAAAAGCTTGGCCAAGCCTCCCTCCTCTTCCTTGGCGTCAACACTCTCGCATACCAAAGTGGAGATGCGATTAGACCAAGAGGAGAAGCGTTAGGCGTTTCTCTTAGGAGATGGCGTTACATGACTTCCAATTATGGAAAGTCATGAAGCCATGCGCTCCCACTCCAAGCAAACCGCCCAAAACGCCTTATGGATCGAACCATGCGTTCACCCATGTGAACCGGTTCAATCCAAATTGGTCCAAACCAATTTGGTTCAAAGACCACATGAAACCAGCCCAAGCCATGGTCTAGATCTCTCTGAACCAAAATGGTTCAAGATCTAACCGTTGATCTCTTGACGCTTCTGATCTCACCGATCTAGCATCACTACTCTCGATCGAAGCTTACCGATCTCAAGCCCTAATCAATCACACATGATCAGACCAGATCTCACTTACAATCAGAGTTTAAATCCCTTTAAACTGAACCGAAACAATTCAGTCCACACGATCAGACTTAAGTAAGCCATATCATCAAATTGTGCGACCCTAAGGGTTTCCTTTAGATGTCGGTAACGATAACTAACGTTATCACGATCAGTGAGGGGTATCTAGCAACACATCACTGTCTCCTGATATAAAGGAAAGAGTCTTCCAAGACTACACCCAAACCACAGCACAAGGGTGAATGCACTTCACTAGGCATACATGTTTCCTTTGCCACTGGATGTTCTTATTGGACAAGCGTGTCAAGCCTGTAGCTCCAATATGATGAGCATGATTAGATCTGATGAACATAGTCACCAGGGTATGGCCATACACTTTCTCAATCATCTCATAAGGGGGGCCCCTTTAGAACATCTCACTCCTTGAACAAGGAGACGGCAATCCTGTATCTATCACTAGTGCCCTAACCTGACTCATGATCATTATCCAAGATAGTCTATAATCATTATGTTTCAAATGATATCGAACTACCTCAAAACAATGACAATCATCATTTAGAAACACAAGTGATCTCAAGTCGGAGGACATGTGCCACTTGATGCAAACAAGGATTATTCACATTGTGACAAGCAATTGAATATCCTACTAGGGTCTGTCCAGTACATCCAATGTACCCATGAGTCTACATCTTATTCCATGCTCGAAGCATCCTATAAGATTAGAATGCATATTAGTCTTAACCATATCAAGGCTGTCTCATGTTCACCAAGATATCTCGACTAAGGACTTTATAGCATGTCAGCCCAGCTGAACAGCTTTGAGACATTATTCAGAAGTACACTAATTGCAGCAGAGAAGGTAACAACCTGAATAATAACCATGCCTTTATAAACACAAGAGTTTATTACATGATACTGATACAATCCCAAGGCCTCAAACATTAGCCTTAAGGGCATACCCCAACACTCTTGACAAATTCATTCTGATCTTCGAATATATTTGAGTTCATTCTGATCTTAAGTCCAAGACAAATTCATGATTGAATCTGAGTCCAATTGGGATTCATGTGTTTATGTATATCCTGGTCAAGTATGTACTTGGTATGGGAGTTGAACTTGGATTTGGGACTATAAACCATGTTGGATTCGAATCCTAATTTAATTTGGAATTGGAATCCTAATCCTATTAGGAATTGAAATCCTAATCCAACTAGGAGTTGGAATTCTAATTTAATTAGGAATTGGAATCCAAATCCAACTAGGAGTTGGAATCCTAACCATATTAGGAAATAAAGTCCTATTCCAACTAGGAGTTGGAATCCTAATTTAACTAGGAGTTGGAATCCTAATTCTACTAGGAGTGAGAATCATAATCCAATTATTATTCAAATTCTAATAAGAATTTGGTTATGGATAAGGCCCATTGTGGTTGGGCATGAATCCTAATCCAACTAGGATTCAAATCCTAATGAGAATTGGATTTGGATAAGGCCCATTGTGTTGGGCGCAAATCCTAATCCAATAAGGATTTGTTTCCATGGGCCTAATTAGTGTTGAGATCCAAATCCAATTAGGGATTGTGGCTTAAATCTAATTGAGGGAAGTTTGAATCCTAATAGGAGTTGGAAATACACTTGGCGCATGGGATATTTCCATATATGGAATTTGCGCCAATTGGGGTGTATAAATCCTAATGGAATTCGGTTTCCTCAATTGGAAACTATCTTGGACGTGTGGGGCTGATATGTTGGCAAGGATGGCTTGATTTAATCAAGCAAAGATATGCGCCAATCACATATAGAAAGTCAAACACAAATTGAACTCAAATTACTCCTCTTGATATGGCAAGAAGCTTAATTCTTTCCATGCTTCATCATGCACCAATTCAAGAGAGAATGTGGCTGAACTCTTATGGCAATTCCTTGGAGGAATTGCGCCAAGATTATAGAAGGAAAGTGAAGGGGCGGCTATGACTTGATTGCTTATAAAAGAAGGGGTATGTGCCCCCTCTTATGATGATCATTGGACAATCAACGTGTGCAGAATTCTTCTTCAAGGCAAGGCGACTTCTACTTGGAGTTGCGCAAGCATCTTGAAGCCCTAGCCGCCCTCTTCTTCCTTAGTTGCACCACCATCCCTCTTCATCCTTGTGTAGCCGAGAGTCTCCAAGCAAGGGGACTTGTTGGCGTGAGGAACACGGAGGAAGAAGAAGGCGATTCCAAGAAGGTGATCTTCTCTTCCCGAGGCTAGCACCAAGCGTGGAAGGGAGCAACGTTGAGAAGGTCGATGCATGGATACTTGTAGAGGATGAGCACTTGAGCATCTTCAACTTGGCACATTCATCCTAACAAGCAATAGAGGTACTAACCCTAACACATCCTTGTGTTCTCTCTCTTGCATGGATCCTTGGGAAAGGAATGTGTTTCGGGTGTAATGCTTCTTCCGCTGCATCCTGGGACTGCAAAAATTTTAAATTACACCCGGCATTCCCCAACAATGGTATTAGAGCTACTTGTGAGAAACACAAGGTGTACATATGCTTGTGTGAAAATTTTTTTTGAAATTTTTACTTTCATCCATGCGCGTTTCACCTAGAAAGCGTTTTCATCCAAACTTCTCTTATCGATTTTTATGGCTGAAATTTGGATTGTGTTTATCTTTGACTTAAGACCGAAGGCACACGTAATTTTGTCAAGTAGGACAGGCATTGAGTCTTCGGACTGGCCGGGTCTCTTGATCTGACAAAATTGCCAACTGATAGGGTCAATGAAATCATCATTAAACATTATCCCAATTTTAGCATAAATTTGATTGAGAGAGTGCTTTGGATGGAGTTCGCGCATAAGGGGATAAAATTTGATTATTCCAGTTTTTCAAATTTTATATATGCGCCACTTGTCTCTTCCATGGGTTGATATGGTCATAGCGAGTGCCCTCTTGTGTTGGGATGTGGAAGCATGTTTCCACTTGTGATGAATGCTTGTAAAATCCTTTTCTACCTGCGTGTGGTTCTCTCCCTATCTTAATGTACAATTTTCATCTTGTTTTAGAATAGATGTAGAATTATAAGATAGGT
Source organism: Costus lasius (assembly GCA_027563935.2). Lineage (NCBI taxonomy): Eukaryota > Viridiplantae > Streptophyta > Magnoliopsida > Zingiberales > Costaceae > Costus > Costus lasius. Next base: position 58,598,130 of record CM050453.2, read on the forward strand.
TAAGGCTTCATCAAGACAACAAGGTGTCTTCTTCAACTGACGTCAGAAGTGGCGCAAGCTTTCAAAGCTTGGTGGTGGACTTGCGGTTAAAGGAAGGATGCTTGCTTTCAGCTTCTGGCATGGGCTGATCTGCTTAAGGGACTCGCAACTATTGGATGCATGATGACATATCGCATGGCTCGTGATATGTTATATGTATGAAAAGGGCTATGACCATATCGACCATAATAGCATGCCTGTGATGGTTTATTATTTTGTCCTTTGCATGCATGTGATGTTTTTCCTTTTGCTGCCATAACCATAGGAAAACTGCATACTAGAAAAGAATAAAAACAAACATGCAAAAACTCTCAATGCAATATCAAGTCGGTAGCCTTCTGATGTGTAGCCCTCATTAAACTATCGATAAGTGGTGTTGTGAACTGTTTCCCACCCTCGTGGGACACACCCACTTATCTTTAGTAGGTGTATGGTGGCAATGGTTTCCCTAGTCCGTTTTAATCGAGCGCGCCTTCGCAAGGAAACTCGTTGGCCCTGGGCATAACAATAAGGTCAGACTTGACCAGTTTTCATACGTCACTAACATGATGAAACACTAGAGGCAACTATTGAGAGGATAGGGTTCTATGTTGTATCCAGCCCTCACTGGACATAGGGCGCCTAGTCTGTCTTAACTAAGAGGAGTTGTGCACGGCACAATTGGCTGGCATGCCTACCTAAGGAAGCATGGGACTCTCTGTGCACCCAACTCACCCTCGTGAGTCGTGGAGACCTCATGTGAAATTAGGATCCTACTCACTTATTTCCAAGTTGATTTTGAGAGTTATCAACTTGTGAAGGAAATAGTGGGAGCATGGCATTTAATTTAAGTCGTTGTTAAATGTTTTATCATAGTACTTATTCTACTTGTTTACTTATTGTAGATGATACCATCTCCTGAACCTAGATTGAAACTTTGTAAAAATAAACTGGATGGAACAAATTGGATAAGATGGTTCAAAACTTTGACCAAAATGCTAGAACATGAGAATATGGTGTATCTTCTTGAAAGACCTCCAACCCAACCCTGTATATATTTTTGTACAGAGTAGGAGTGGAATGTCTATCTTGAACATTGTGCGGATAGTGAACATTACACTGCTCTTGTTTTGAGGTGCATGACCCCTGAGGTCCAAGTTGAGTGTGATGAGATAGGGATTTATGATATCATCATACATCTTCGACGTCTCTTCACACCATGCACTTCAAATAGTGATCAAGAGAGTGTTGTTGGAGCTTCTGCGTGTTTGCCTAAATCCAGGAATGACTATGGTTCCGTATCTTCGAAGCTAAAACTTCGGAAGACTCGGAATGCATGGAAATTTCAGGATGGATTAGGGCCCTAGGAAGAGCATGGCACACAAGAAGGGATGTAATCCATCTGCTTCAGGTATTATGTTACTAATGTCTTTATGTCTACTTCTTATTCATTGGTACTGGGTACCACATGTGGAGCTTACATATGTTTTTCATATGCAGTGGCTCACAAGAAGTAGGACAATGAGGCTTGGTGGGATTGACTCTCGAGTCAGGGACGGAGCATTGGATGCTGTTATTGATATTATCTCACTACCTTCAAGACTTCATCTTGAACTTTCTTATTATGTACTAGCTTTCGTATTAGAACATTATATCCATTATTTTGAATGGATTTTCAGTTTGGAATAAATGGTATTTCTTTAAATCTGGAATGTTCTATAGAAATGGTACAATTAATAATAGTTTGTAGTTCTGTGTGTAACAGTGAATAGATCAAATCCAATGATTCAATCAATACCATCTCTATGCATTGTCTCTTGTTCCATGGGACAAAGGTCACATCCAAAAGTCTATGGACTATTGGGATCATTATCCTTTCTGCATTACGATACATGTGAGTTTTGTTTGATGGACAAGATGATAGATGCTACCTTCACCAAGAACGGTGGAAGGGTCAATTGCTTGTTGGATATATTACATAGCAATGTGTGCGGACCCATGGAAACAAGTACTTGGAGGTGTTGTATACTTCATTAGGTGTGGATATGGCTTATCCAACATATGACTTTGGAGAAATCCATGAAGTTCAAAAATGAAGTGCTGAATCAAATTGGAAGATCTATTAAACACTTTGATTGGATCAAGGTGGGAAGTGGAGAATTTGATGACTATCCTAAGGAGTGTGGGGTTATCTCACAGCTTACCAGGAACACCACAACTGTGTGGTGAATTTCAAAGAAAGAAAGAGAAACACATTGGATGTGGTTCCATCTTTGAATAGTCGTGCAAATTTACTACTTTTGACGCCATGCGAACAGATGTACTGTCACTCCATTAGAAAGTGTGTCTAAAATAGCTTTTGAGTTGTAAACTGCAAATATCCCATTTCATCAATGGATCTGGGAATGTAATATGCAGTGATTCAAAAGTCTGTGTTTGTGGGGCACTGTAGGGTGCTATTTATAAGAGAACAAAATATTTATTGCTCAAACTGTTGTCTCTCTTGAAAAGATATTTCTTTTGAAAGATGTCAGTGGGAGTAGATTTGGTTAGGACAAGGTCCTAAAGCAACCACAATACAATTAGACACAAATGGAGAGGATTCTCACATACAGGTTGAAAGTTAACCTGAGGTTCAAGTAACACAGGAACCACATGAGTCTAGATGGATTCGAAATGCTAGGCATGACAAATTTTTCATCATGGATGAACCTAAGACTTATGAGGAAACGGAAGCGGTCGGTGGACCAGATTCCAAGAAATGGCTAAGCGCCATAAGAACTGTAATGGACTCCATGTCTGCTAATCAAGTGTGGGACTTGATTGAGCTACCAAAGGGATAACACCCATAGGGTATAAATGGATCTTCTAGGCAGATAGACATGGAAGGTAACATTGTTACCTATGATGACAAGCTTGTGAATGAAATATCAGGCAAGTCCACTGGGTGGATAGTGATGAAAATTTTCACCAATAGCTATGTTTGAGTCCATTAGTTATCTGCTTGTTATAATTGCATATTCTGTTATAGCGTGTTGTTATGAAAAACTACTTTTCTTAATGGACGTCTTGAAAAGGATGTCTAGATAGAAATAGCCAAAAAGTTTATATACAGTGGCCATAAAGATATGCATGGTATTATACAAGTGTCCTATGTTGTTTATAAGAAGATCAGTGGGAGCATCATAGTGTTTCTTGTTCTACTTGATTGACGATTTTCTCCTCACATGAAATGACTTCCCAGCTCTTCACGCGGTGAAGTAAAGGCTTTGGAAGTATTTCGAGAAGAATGGCCGAGGGAATGCAGCCTATATCCTAGGCATGTGGATCTATAGATAGGGATCCAAGAATGTCATTACTATTTGGTCAATCTACGTTCATCCAAGAAAATTTGGAGAGGTTCATATTGGATGATTCCAAAAGTTGATACCTTCCAGGAAGACATGGTCTGATTCTCTTAAAGATGCTATGTCTTATGACATAGCTAGAGAGAAGTAACATGGATCTATAATCCTAATACGTTGGGTATATGATAGATCATGTTTTATGCAACCTGCACAAGACCATGTGTGGCGAATGCTTGGAGCATGGCCAGCAAGTTTCAGTCAGATCCTAGTGTTCGACACTGGATAGCTGTGAAAGCAATCCTTCGTACTTGGAAAGTGTAAAGGATTGAAGTTTAGTCTATTGTAGACAGGAAGAACTTTGTGTACTAGGTACACTGATACTTCATTCCAGTCTAATGACTATCATTCACAGCTAGGATTTGCTTTTTGCCTTGTTGTGGTGTTATATGCTGGAAGAGCATTATGCAAACCACAGTGGCAAATTCTACATTTAAGGCTGAGTACATTGCAGCTTCTTGTGGTAGTCAAGGAAGCAGCTTCATTCATTTGAACTTGATTTAGTTCCCGGTGCTAGATGGTCCAGTATAATTCTTACTGGGACCATAGCATAAGAGAAGGGCCTTAGCACTCAAGTATGTACTGCAGCAATATCATCTGATCTTGGAGATCATGGATAAAGATGATAATTCAAATTTGCAAAATAAACACAGATAGCAATATGGAGAAAACCCACTGACAAAGCCTATGGCGCAGCAGAAGCTAAATAAGTCATACTAGAGACATGAGACTGAATAAATTCAGTTGCCCTTAGTCTTAGTGCAAGTGGGAGATTGTTAGTGTTAATGCCCTGCAGACCAATGTATGGACTTGGTCCAGTATTGTTTGAATGCACTTTGATAAAATTGATATAATCAATTAAGGCTTGGTCGTTATTATGCAGATTGCTTTACCTGCGTTCATGTATTGGATTGCATAATTAATGTCCCATGAGTTTGGTTGGATCCATTCTCATAAGTAATCCCCAGTCAAGGTGCCTTAGCTGATATGGACAGCTTTGGTGCATGTGAGACTGGTGTATCGGCTCGTTAGGTGCGGGGCATAGTAACGCAGACATACAGGTGCATTGGATGCACTAGAGTGATCCACCGTGAGGATTGACTTGTCTAGTCAACAAGTCAATCACACATGCGAGAGGTTTGCTTTGATCCTTAGACTTGAGGTATTCATGTCTAGATTTGATGATGGATATGTTTTGATGCAGTCTTACGTCTCTCCATAAATGGGAGGCCAAAATGATTGTCATTGGCCATATCATACGTCATGTAGAGACATGGATGACCAATAGTAGGATTTGCCCCTTCCTTAATTGGAAGCATCATATCCACTTTGGGGCGCCCCACCTCATTGGTGCATGACAGGAATGTGTGGCCACACTAGTTGAGTCATGACCAATAGATTGGATTGATAAACTTGAGACTAAATCCAATGCCGAGATATCAGTTCAGGCAAAGGGAACTAGGATGCATGGGAATCTTCGTTGCTTATCAGGGAGTTGTTGCCAGATGACTTTAGTCCTATGACATGGGTAGTAGTGATGTATTGCTAGATACCTCTCTCTACTTATGATGTTTCATCATCATTGCCATCGTCATGTGGATCCTACGGAGTCACACGCAATAGACTCTTGATGTTGTTTTATGATCTAGATATCTTGGAATATATTTCAGTTCATTCTGATCTTAAGTCCAAGACAATTTCATGATTGAATCTGTGTCCAATTGGGATTCACGGGTTTATGTATATCATGGTCAAGTATATACTTTGTATGGGAGTTGAACTTGGATTTGGGATTATAAACCATGTTGGATTCAAATCCTAATTTAATTAGGAATTGGAATCCTAATCCTATTAGGAATTGGAATCCTAATCCAACTAGGGGTTGGAATTATAATTTAATTAGGAATTAGAATCCTAATCCAACTAGGAGTTGGAATCCTAACCATATTAGGAAATAAAGTCCTATTCCGACTAGGAGTTGGAATCCTAATTTAATTAGGAGTTGGAATACTAATTCTACTTGGAGTGAGAATCCTAATCTAATTATGATTCAAATCCTAATAAGAATTTGGTTATGGATAAGGCCCATTGTGGTTGGGCACAAATCCTAATCCAACTAGGATTCAAATCCTAATGAGAATTGGATTTGGATAAGGCCCATTGTGTTGGGCACAAATCCTAATCCAATAAGGATTTATTTCCATGGGCCTAATTAGTGTTGAGATCCAAATCCAATTAGGGATTGTGGCATAAATATAATTGAGGCAAGTTTGAATCCTAATAGGAGTTGGAAATACACTTGGCGCATGGGATAATTCCATATATGGAATTTGCGCAAATTGGGGTGTATGAATACTAATGGAATTCGGTTTCCTCAATTGAAAACTATCTTGGACGTGTGGGGCTGATATGTTGGCAAGTATGGCTTGATTTAATCAAGCAAAGATATGTGCCAATCACATATAGAAAGTCAAACACTAATTGAACTCAAATTACTCCTCTTGATATGGCAAGAAGCTTAATTCTTTCCAAGCTTCATCATGTGCCAATTCAAGAGAGAGTGTGGTTGAACTCTTATGGAAATTCCTTGGAGGAATTGCGCCAAGAGCATAGAAGGAAAGTGGAGGGGCGGCTATGGCTTGATTGCTTATAAAAGAAGGGGTATGCGCCCCCGGTTATGATGATCATTGGACAATCAACGTGTGCAGAATTCTTCTTCAAGGCAAGGCTACTTCGACTTGGAGTTGCACAAGCATCTTGAAGCCCTAGCCGCCCTCTTCTTCCTTAGTTGCACCACCATCCCTCTTCTTCCTTGTGTAGCCGAGAGTCTCCAAGCAAGGGGACTTGTTGGTGTGAGGAACAAGGAAGAAGAATGATAGCATTCCGCAAGTGCACAGAATTATCGAAGTAATAAAAATATCGATCCACAGAGACCTTATTGTTAATTACCAAATAATTATTTTCTCGCTAGCTAAGTAAACCGAATATGATGAAAGTAAGCAGTATAGCTAACACGAAGGATAATCAGAGAGATAAACATGGGACTAGGATTTCACCTTGATTTCAATGATAAGATATAAATAAAGGTTAGTCAATCAAATCTTGTTATGATAAAGACCTAATTTACTTCATAAAAAGATTATCTCACTTTCGTGGAGACAATCATGCATGGACCAATCATCGCTTTTGCGCAAGATCTGTCCCAACGCTGCAGATAAGTAAACTATCAAGAAAGAACTCAAGGATCGCTTTCGTGCATCCGAATTCTAAGTTGATCATCACAAGTGGAGCCTCAAGGATCAATTTCGTGCATCCGAGTCTCAACATAGGTTCTACTTAAGGCTTTCCAACGGATCGATCTTCACTTTCATGCAAGATCTATCAATATTTATAACAATAATTAAATCCTAAATCAATATTATCAAACATGGCAATAAATCTAATAGAACAGATCAAATTGGATCTAACCTAAGGAAGGGATCTCAACATGCAATTCTTGAAAGTACCCCTTTAAACTGAGGGGGGCGAAACCCTAATAGGAGGCGCATGTAAAACTTTGATAGCGGAAGCAATGATTTTAGGGTTTCATAAGATCGCATATAGTTCATATGATCAACTTGTATAAAAACTTGCAAAGATCGACAAGTGATCTTACCAACGCCATTAGATTGGGTGGCGGCTTGGAAATGAGAGAACGAAATGGTTCTCCTCCAAAGATGACGCACACAAGATGATGGATCGGCTACTTCTTGTTGCTCCTTGTGCTAGCAAGGATCTCCAAGTGTCCTTGTCGAATGGAAGGGGAGTTGAGATGATCTCTCGCTTGAGCAAACTCTCTCCAAGGCGTGAACAACCACTTCCACACGAGAGCAAGCGACGAGAATAGGAGAGGGGCGACAAGAGATGCGTTCCACTCAAAAACGTGGAGGCGTGGCTACTAAAAATAGCTAGCCTTATTCTCTTATGCGATCATGCGTTCATGTACCCACGAACCAATCGCATTTTTCTCTCCTCAATGAACCATGCGCTCACATAATAAGTTGGTTCATTTTTGGGTTGGTTCAAAGACCAATTAACCCAAGCCATATGGTCTAGATCATAATAAACCCTAAGGTTCAAGATCTAACCGTTCATCTCTTGAAGCTCCTGATCTCACCGATCTAGCATCCAATCTCTCAATCGAAGCTTACCGATCTCAAGCCCTAATCAATCAAACATGATCAGACCAGATCTCACTTACAATCAGAGTTTAAATCCCTTTAAACTGAACCCAAACAATTCAGTCCACACGATCTGACTTAAGTAAGCCATATCATCAAATTGTGCGACCCTAAGGGTTTCCTTTAAATGTCGGTAACGATAACTTACGTTATCACGATCAGTGAGGGGTATATAGCAACACATCACTATCTCCCGATATAAAGGAAAGAGTCTTCCAAGACTACACCCAAACCACAGCACAAGTGTGAATCCACTTCACTAGGCATACATGTTTCCTTTGCCACTGGATGTTCTTATTGGACAAGCGTGTCAAGCCTATAGCTCCAATATGATGAGCATGATTAGATCAGATGAACATAGTCACCTGGGTATGGCCATACACTTTCTCAATCATCTCATCCAGGGGGGCCCCTTTAGAACATCACACTCCAATCAAGGAGACGGCAATCCTATATCTATCACTAGTGTCCTAACCTGACTCATGATCATTATCCAAGATAGTCTATAACCATTATGTTTCAAATGATATAGAACTACCTCAAAACAATGACAATCATCATTTAGAAACACAAGTGATCTCAAGTCAGAGGATATGTGCCACTTGTTGCAAACAAGGATTATTCACATTGTGACAAGCAATTGAATATCCTAGTAGGGTCTGTCCAATACATCCAATGTACCCATGAGTCTACATCTTATTCCATGCTCGAAGCATCCTATAAGATTAGAACACATATTAGTCTCAATCATATCAAGGCTGTCTCATGTTCACCAAGATATCTCGACTAAGGACATATAGCATGTCAGCCTAGCTGAACAACTTTGAGACATTATTCAGAAGCACACTTATTGCAGCAGACAATGTAACAAACTGAATAACAACCATTGCCTTTATAAACATAAGAGTTTATACATGATACTGAAAGAATCCCAAGGCCTCAAACATTAGCCTTAAGGGCATACCCCAACAATCTCCCACTTGCACTTAATCTAATGGTTGAGAAATCTCAAACCCATGTTATTACAGTGCTTCTCATGCTTCTGCTGCGCCAGAGGCTTGGTAAGCGGGTCAGCCAGATTGTCATCTGTATGAACCTTGCAGATTTTAATCTCACCACGATCAATGATCTCCCGGATCAAGTGAAACCGTCTCTGTATGTGCTTGGACTTCTGGTGCGACCGTGGTTCCTTTGCTTGTGCGATTGCTCCAGTGTTATCACAGAAGATAACCAAAGGATCTGCACTCGAAGGAACAACACCAAGTTCCTGAATGAACTTACGAATCCACACTGCCTCCTTAGATGCTTCTGAGGCTGCAACATACTCGGCTTCTGTTGTGGAATCAGCAACAATAGACTGTTTGAAACTTTTCCACACCACTGCTCCTCCATTCAAGCTAAAAACATAGCCTGATTGCGATCGGAAATCATCATGGTCCGATTGGAACGAAGAGTCAGTATATCCTTCTATACTGAGTTCTTCCTGACCACCATATATCAAGAACATATCTTTGGTCCTCCGCAGATATTTTAAAATGTTCTTGACCGCAATCCAGTGCGCCTGACCTGGATTACTTTGGAATCGACTGGTCACGCTTAACCCGTAAGCGACGTCTGGGCGAGTACACAACATCGCATACATAATGGACCCAATAGCCGAAGCATAAGGCGTATTGTCCATTTCATCTTTCTCAGTCTGTGTTTGTGGACACTGACTCTTTGAAAGATTCAGACCATGTCTGACTGGAAGATATCCTCTTTTAGAATTCTCTAAATGAAATCTCTTCAGGACCTTATTGATGTAAGTACTCTGGCACAGCCCGAGAAGCCTCTTAGATCTATCTCTGTAGATCTTCACACATAACACATAGGCTGCTTCTCCTAGATCTTTCATCTGGAAACATTTTCTTAACCATGCTTTAACAGCATGCAGTTCAGGAATATCGTTTCCAATGATTAAGATATCATCGACGTAGAGGACTAGGAAAGTAATCACGCTCCCACTAAACCTCTTATATACACACGGGTCATCTTCATTCTTGATGAAACCAAATTCACATATTGATTCATCAAAACAAATATTCCAGCTTCTTGATGCTTGTTTAAGTCCATAAATGGACTTCTTTAACTTGCATATTTTATGACGATCTGATGGATTAGTGAAACCTTCAGGTTGTGTCATATACACATCCTCATCCAGTTTTCCATTAAGGAAAGCGGTCTTCACATCCATCTGCCAGATCTCATAATCGTAATATGCTGCTATCGCGAGAATAATCCGAATAGACTTGAACATAGCTACAGGAGAGAAAGTTTCATCATAATCTATCCCGTAGATTTGTTTGAAACCTTTCGCAACTAGCCTGCCCTTATAGGTAACCACGTTACCATCCATGTCAATCTTCTTCTTGAAGATCCATTTACAGCCTATAGGGATTACTCCCGGAGGCGGATCAACCAAATCCCAGACTTGGTTATCTGACATGGAGTCCATCTCGGCTCGCATAGCTTCAAGCCATATAGCTGATTCCGGTCCACTGACCGCATCCGCATAAGTAAGGGGTTCATCATTATCAATGATGTAGACTCCGTCATAGCGCTCAGGCTGTCGATGGATCCTTCCCGATCTTCGCAGTTCCCGTGATATCTGAGCCTCAGGTTGTTCACTAACCTGTTCTACCGGCTCAGGCTCATCCAACTGTGCTTGACTACTTTGTCCTTCCTTTGGATTCTCATCCAGCTTTATTTCTCTCCCACTGGCCTCTTGCAGAAGAAACTCCTTCTCAAGAAAAATGGCCGTCTGAGCAACAAATACCTTGTTCTCCTTGGGATCGTAGAAATAATAACCCTTAGTTTCCTTAGGATAACCGACAAAGATGCATTTCTCATATCTGCTCTCTAGTTTCCCAGAGGCGAGCTTTTTGACATAAGCCTCGCAACCCCAGATCTTAATAAATGTCAAGCTCGGCTGTTTCCCATACCATAATTCATATGGAGTCTTTGAAACTGCCTTGGATGGCACTCGGTTTAGTACCTTTGCAGCTGTTTCCAGTGCAAATCCCCAAAAGGAGTAAGATAGAGTAGCCTGACTCATCATAGAACGAACCATATCCAGTAAGGTTCTGTTCCTCCTCTCGGACACACCATTCCATTGCGGTGTTCCTGGTGGAGTGAGCTGTGAGATAATCCCACACTCCTTCAGATAGTCAGTAAATTCTCGACTTAGGTATTCTCCACCTCGATCTGAGCGAAGTGCCTTGATATTTTGGCCTAGCTGATTCTGTACTTCATTTTTGAACTCTTTGAACTTGTCAAAAGATTCACTCTTATGTCTCATTAGATAGACATACCCATATCTACTGAAATCATGAGTAAAGGTAATGAAGTATGAATAGCCACCTCTGGCATGTTTACTAAATGGCCCACACACATCACTGTGTATAAGGTCAAGTAAACCTGAAGCCCTTTGACCTTTGTTAGGAAAAGGAGACTTCGTCATTTTACCCAGTAAACAAGCTTTGCATGTATCAATCTCCTCATAGGAGAATGATCCCAGCAGTCCATGATCATGCAACCGCTTAATGCGCTTCTTGTTAATATGGCCTAAACGACTATGCCATAACAAGGTGCTGTCATCAGCATACTTGGCTTTCTTATTATCAATATTTTGTATAGAACATTCCATGTCCAACATGAATAATCCATTGTTAATTGATCCAGTAGCATAAACAATATTATCATTAGAAAGAACACATTTTGAAATATTGCATTCAAAGGAAAATCCTTTCCTGACAAGAGCAGGAATAGAGATAATATTTTTCGTAATACTCGGAACAAAATAACAATTGTCCAGTTCTAATACAAGTCCAGATGGTAATGAGATGTAATAAACCCCTACAGCAACAGCAGCAACCCGTGCCCCGTTTCCAACTCGTAGGTCCACCTCATGCTGTCCCACCTGTCTTCTTCTCTTGAGTTCCTGTACATTTGAACAAATGTGAACTCCACATGCAGTGTCCAACACCCATGAAATAGAAGAAGAAAACATGACCTCAGTCACAAAAATACCTGAGCTAGAAGCGAAACTTCCCTTCTTGTCTCCTTGGAGCGCCTTACAGTCCTTTTTCCAGTTACCCAGCTGGCCACAATGGAAACATCTGTATTCCTTTGACCGCTTGACCTTTTGTTTCAGAGCCTTGTTGTAATTCTTGACAGGGGCTTTGCCCTTCTTCCCCTTCTTCTTGTTCCTTGAAGGAAACATCAAGACAGAGGTTGAAGGCTTTCCCTTTAGAGTTTCCTCTGTAGTCAAGAGCATATTCAGCAACTCTGCCGGTGTACAGTCGATCTTGTTCATATTAAAATTAATAATGAACGGATCGAAAGAGGCCGGGAGGGACTGCAGAATAATGTCTACAGCAAGCTCCTGATTGATGGTATGCCCCAGTTTCTCTAGAGCCTCTTTGTGCCCAATCATCTTGAGCACATGAGCTCCCACTGGACTCCCTTCAGCCAGTTTGCTCTGAAAGAAAAGCTTGGTCAAATTATAGCGTTCAGTCCTCGCCTGTGCAGCATACAGCATCTTGAGGTTTGCTATCATTTCTATAGCAGACATATCCTCATGCTGACGCTGCAGCTGTGGCGTCATAGACGCTAGCATCAGGCAAGCGACATCAATGCTATCATTGACATGCTTTTCATAGGCATCCCGAACCGCCCTTGCGGCGTTCGGAGCAGGTTGAGGCGGTATAGCCGTCTCGAGGATATACAGTTTCCTCTCAGCCTTAAGAACAATCTTAAGGTGTCCGTACCAGTCTGAGAAGTTTGGCCCAGCAAACTTCTCCCTTTCTAGTAGGGATCGCACATTGAAGCTCATGGTGTTCGTTGCTGCAGGAATCTACAACAATGCAATAACAGCAAGGTCAGTATCAATGTTTAGAATCAATCCAGGACTTAAGAAAGATTCTTTTCTCACTATTTTATCTGACTGAAAAAACCATTAAAACAGTCCGAAAGAGTAAGACTCTTTTAGTGAGATGGGATCCAGATTTCATACTTGGTCTCCGCGTCCCGCTCAGGCGAGATAAGATGCACAGAGAGTACAAGCACTAATTTCTGGTAGGCAGTCCCTGCCAATCGCCAACCCGTGCGATTCCCCTTCATCTGGGCAATCCAGCAGACTGTGCCAACTGAGTTGGTACAACACAGTCTCTGATCCCACAGATGGCTGTCTCCATATAGTTAACATATGCCCCATATGTAGCCTACATGGTCAAGCTGACCTGACCTACTCCCTGGACCACCACGTGCTATGCTGAGCAACGAGAAGCGATAAATCCCTTCCCTGTAACACGCAGGTGTAATCGCACACCGTCTGAAGATAGATGGGCGTGCCCACTGAGTGGGTACAACACGGCCCCAACGATAGTCAGAACAGTGAGGTTTCACGTCAGAAGGCTTACGTGCTTGATATTTTAGCGTTGGATTTTAACGGTCTTTTGTCTTCTTAACTATCATGCAAACCCTATGGTGATAGCAGAAGATAAATCATGCAATTCTAATTATAAAAACGATAAGTAGAAAGCATGCTGATCTTATGTGGTAAAAGCCCATTAACCCTAAGTAAGACCTTAATTTTAACTTAAGTCTTCACTTGAGCTCTTCATGGGTCTTTTGCATCTCATCTGGCCCAACCCAGGGCCCAAGCGCCCACTACAGCTCAGGTGCGCTCACCAAGTAAATGCGCCTGTCCCAGAGTCAAACCCTGGACCTCCCACCTGGTCAAGCTACTGCTGCATGCGCCTCTGCCAAGTGTGCTATGTGCTCTTGTCTGATTAAAATACAATTTAATCTATGTAGACAAGATTGACTCGCAGGTCAATTACACTTTATAAATTAAATGACATGTGATGCGCAGATCACAAAAATAATAATTTATAATTAATCCAGGCTCGCAGGCCCCAGCACAGCACACATTAAAAGGGCAACCCACATAAGATTAAATAAACAAGCAGATGGCATCCAATCAACATGTGATCCAAACCAGAAAATAAAATTGGTTTTGAAAACCCATTGGCATCAATTTTTTTATTTTCCTTATGTGCCCTACTACCTTACAACGGTCCATTAATAGGGATCCACTCATCCGACCTAGTCAGATCCACTGCCCTTGCATGCACCAAGTCCTAACTGACTTGAGTCGACCTAATGGTCAACCATGCATGCGCAAAGGGCTGAACAACCTTCATGACTTCTGGCAAGCGGGTGTGACCCCGGGCCTAACTCAAGAGTGTTCATTGGTTGTCTCAACCAGACCTCGCTACACGCCTGTCTGCAGTCGACCTGTAGCCACCTCGTGCTTGCGCACAGGTGCCATCTGGTCGACCCATCTAGGCTGTCAGATGGTCTGATCAGACTGGTTGGATCTTACCTAGAGGATGACTTCAACCCTACTAACCCGTCTAAGGGTTTATAGCAGGCGTCACTTAGATCTAGTGAGGCGCGCAAGTGATTAAGTATTTTAAGAAAAACTACAACTATCAACATGCGCAATCATACATCATACATGCGCAAAGGAGTAAAAACATACATCATGTATTTTCACTACTTAACATGTAGATGCGCAAGATGCTTCCTACTAGATCTACTTATCAAACACAAACAAGGATCACAAATCATCAAGCAATCATATGATTCTACAAGAACCAACGCTCTGATACCAATTGAAAGTACCCCTTTAAACTGAGGGGGGCGAAACCCTAATAGGAGGCGCATGTAAAACTTTGATAGCGGAAGCAATGATTTTAGGGTTTCATAAGATCGCATATAGTTCATATGATCAACTTGTATAAAAACTTGCAAAGATCGACAAGTGATCTTACCAACGCCATTAGTTTGGGTGGCAGCTTGGAAATGAGAGAACGAAATGGTTCTCGTCCAAAGATGACGCACACAAGACGATGGATCGGCTACTTCTTGTTGCTCCTTGTGCTAGAAAGGATCTCCAAGTGTCCTTGTCGAATGGAAGGGGAGTTGAGATGATCTCTCGCTTGAGCAAACTCTCTCCAAGGCGTGAACAACCACTTCCACACGAGAGCAAGCGACGAGAATAGGAGAGGGGCGACAAGAGATGCGTTCCACTAAAAAACGTGGAGGCGTGGCTACTAAAAATAGCTAGCCTTATTCTCTTATGCGATCATGCGTTCATGTACCCACGAACCAATCGCATTTTTCTCTCCTCAATGAACCATGCGCTCACATAATAAGTTGGTTCATTTTTGGGTTGGTTCAAAGACCAATTAACCCAAGCCATATGGTCTAGATCACAATAAACCCTAAGGTTCAAGATCTAACCGTTCATCTCTTGATGCTCCTGATCTCACCGATCTAGCATCCAATCTCTCAATCGAAGCTTACCGATCTCAAGCCCTAATCAATCAAACATGATCAGACCAGATCTCACTTACAATCAGAGTTTAAATCCCTTTAAACTGAACCCAAACAATTCAGTCCACACGATCTGACTTAAGTAAGCCATATCATCAAATTGTGCGACCCTAAGGGTTTCCTTTAAATGTCGGTAACGATAACTTACGTTATCACGATCAGTGAGGGGTATCTAGCAACACATCACTGTCTCCCGATATAAAGGAAAGAGTCTTCCAAGACTACACCCAAACCACAGCACAAGTGTGAATCCACTTCACTAGGCATACATGTTTCCTTTGCCACTGGATGTTCTTATTGGACAAGCGTGTCAAGCCTGTAGCTCCAATATGATGAGCATGATTAGATCAGATGAACATAGTCACCTGGGTATGGCCATACACTTTCTCAATCATCTCATCCAGGGGGGCCCCTTTAGAACATCACACTCCAATCAAGGAGACGGCAATCCTATATCTATCACTAGTGTCCTAACCTGACTCATGATCATTATCCAAGATAGTCTATAACCATTATGTTTCAAATGATATTGAACTACCTCAAAACAATGACAATCATCATTTAGAAACACAAGTGATCTCAAGTCAGAGGATATGTGCCACTTGTTGCAAACAAGGATTATTCACATTGTGACAAGCAATTGAATATCCTAGTAGGGTCTGTCCAGTACATCCAATGTACCCATGAGTCTACATCTTATTCCTTGCTCGAAGCATCCTATAAGATTAGAACACATATTAGTCTCAATCATATCAAGGCTGTCTCATGTTCACCAAGATATCTCGACTAAGGACATATAGCATGTCAGCCTAGCTGAACAGCTTTGAGACATTATTCAGAAGCACACTTATTGCAGCAGACAATGTAACAAACTGAATAACAACCATTGTCTTTATAAACATAAGAGTTTATACATGATACTGAAAGAATCCCAAGGCCTCAAACATTAGCCTTAAGGGCATACCCCAACAATTCTAGGGTTCTAAGTTCTCAAGCAAATCACCTTTCAGTCTCATTGCGAAAATTTTAAAGCATGGATAATAACATAGATCTATGGAAAATTAAAGACAATTCATCACAAAAGTAGAATTATCACAACAAAGATTATCATGACGAAAGAGAAGAATTATCTAATAATTAAAATTCAAGGGGATTGCACCCCATGTCCCAAAAGAGTATTAAGCTTGCATGGAGAAAGAGATACAATAAATCATAGTCTTAAAATGATCATAAAATGAAAGGAAAGGAGAAACATCGTTACAACACGGCTGTAAAAGAGTTTACAGCCGTAATTTGCTTCGCTGAACAGTGTTGTCACCGCTGTTTTGTTGATTTCTCCTCCGATCGGACTCCAAACACTCTAAAACTTCTGATGGGTCCTCCTATCCTCCAGGCGAAGCTTCTGCGTGAAAATCACAGCCGGAGGTGCCCTCTACGCCTCTCGGCGTGAGGCCAAAGCCTAACCAACTCTCTAGCGATTTCTCCCTCAATACTGGATAAACGTTCCCCCTTCCACATCTTGTGTCTTCGCCTCTTAAAGATGAGTCCACAACAACTTTCATATTTCAATTTAGAGCTCTAGATCAAAAGTTATGACCCGAATAATTTTTAGCCGCGGAAATCTCGCGATTTTGACAGGGAATTACGGCCATGTAATACTTTACGGCAGTGCCGTAATATTGGCTGAGTTCTCTGGTCTGAATCACTTGGGAAATACGGTACCGTAGAATTGTTTATGGCCATGCCGTTAAATCGGCTAAACTCTCTGTTCGCGAATGTCTGGAAATTACGGCCCGTGTAGTTTCTTACGGTAGTGCCGTAAAATCGGGTGAAGTTTTTGTTCTGAAGCTCTCCGAAATACGGTACCATAATATAGCTTACGGCAGGTGCTGTAAAATCCAAAAATCTTTCTGTTCGGAAACTTCTCAAAATACGGCAGGGCTTGGATTTTACGGTACCATCTGGAATTACGGTACCGTAAAATGGATTACGACACTGCCGTATTTTGCTGAGTTGCTCCATTTTATGTGAAATTTCTTGGGTGATCTCCTCTTGATGATGGTAACTCTTTTATGTCTTCGATTTTTTTGAAAACTCCTCAAATTAGGGCCTTTTTACCTGAAAATCATGAAAAACCAAAATAGAAGTAGACTTTGCAATATTTGATGAATTCAACATAAAAACAAGTAAAAAGATCCTCAATTTAGCATGAGAAGATACATAAAATGATGCAAAATATACTATATATTTTGGTGTCATCAAAATACATAAGGCTCAAACTTTGCTTGTCCTCAAGCAAAAATCAAAACTTGATTAAAAGAATAACCTTTTCATGCTCAATAAATTTCTAAAATACAATCCTCAATGAAAAATTCCATCAATTGATTTATAAAACTTCAAGCAAACATATCATTCTTAGAATTCAACCCTCTAGATCCACAATTCAATCAAATAAAAATTTGTAACTTGTATAATAAATAGAATTTTCAATCTCATGATTTCACCCAGTTTTCAGTTCAAATCTATCATGCTTTTGTTTATATGAATTAGGTTTCCAAGATCTTTTTCCACACATGATTTTTTTTTCTTTTTTTTTGTTTGTTTTTGTGAAGATGGCATGTACCCACTTAGATACACACTTTTTATTTTTGACTTCAACTCTTGTCTTTGGTACCACTGTCAATTTTACACAGTGCCAAATAGAGGAGTCTTATTATTTTTCACTCTCATTATTTTTCATGCATAGACTTCAACCCATGTCTTAGGTACCACTATCAATTTTGCATAGTGCCAAGTAGGGGAGTCTCTCACTATTTTTATGGATCTTGGATTCTTCCTTCCCAACAAATAGCAAAATAGACTAAACATCTACTAGGTTGATCAATTGACATCAATTCACAAATCATACTCATATGCTCATTTTATTTAAAGGAATAGTTTCACCTTTATATCTTATTCATCAAAAAACACATCTACCCAAAATTTCATGCATCAACCAATGTCAACTTTCAAAAATAGATATGCATTGAAGAAATAAATCTAACATGATAGGGTTTTTCTCTAATCACAAGTATAAATACTCACATCATTAAGGAAGATATTTTATCAATAGAAATTTTATCAATAAATCATGTCATCATATAGTAGAAAGTGGATCATATGCTTTCATCAATTTTAACAACAAATTTGAATAATATCATCATCAAAACAATGAGTTCCATATATCCATAAAATCATTTTTCAAGAGAAAACCAATAAGTAGTATAAATATGATAAAGTCAAAGATGCACTATAAGAAATAGTCATTAATAAGAGAGTGTAAGTGATACTCACAACACTATATAGATCATGCTCAATCATTGTCAGGCCAATGCAGCCGGGGTCCAAAGATATGCTTTTTGAAAATTTTCTGCAAAATTTAAGGTACATAAGGCTCACATCAAAAACAGTCTCAAAAAAATAATAATGATAAAAAATAATCTCAAGAGAGGATCAGAGATGTCACCGGAGATCTGAAGAGTGCTGGTGGAAAAAGTCGAGCAGGCAAGAAGAAGAGGGTGAACAGAGACTAGCTAAAAAGCTGCTGTCAATGATGATGATGTCAATAGTAGAGTGACTAATCTATAGTGGTCTGCTGGAGATCACAGTCTTGGAGGTGAGATTGTCGGCTGGTGGATGTGAGAGATAGCACTGCAAAAATAAAAAAATCAGTCACTAATAAATATTCTACTGCATAAATAAATAAAATCAATAGAATATGAGGCAGTAGAAGAAGTAAGAGTCTGCATATGGTATGATCCTGTTGGGGTATGCCCTTAAGGCTAATGTTTGAGGCCTTGGGATTGTAACAGTATCATTTATAAACTCTTTTGTTTATAAAGGCAATGGTTATTATTCAGGTTGTTACATCATCTGCTGCAATGTGTGTTCTTCTGAATAATGTCTCAATGCTGTTCAGCTAGGCTGACATGCTATATTGTCCTTAGTCGAGATATCTTGGTGAACCTGAGTCAGCCTTGATATGATTGAGACTAATATGTGTTCTAATCTTATAGGATGCTTCGAGCATGGAATAAGATGTAGACTCATGGGTACATTGGATGTACTGGACAGACCCTACTAGGATATTCAATTGCTTGTCACAATGTGAATAATCCTTGATTGCAACAAGTGGCACATGTCCTCTGACTTGAGATCACTTGTGTTTCTAAATGATGATTGTCATTGTTTTGAGGTAGTTCAATATCATTTGAAACATAATGATTATAGACTATCTTGGATAATGAGCTTGAGTCAGGTTAGGGCACTAGTGATAGACAAAGGATTGCCATCTTCTGGATTGGAGTGTGATGTTCTAAAGGGGCCCCCCTGGATGAGATGATTGAGAAAGTGTATGGCCATACCCAGGTGACTATGTTCACCTGATCTAATCATGCTCATCATATTGGAGTTACAAGCTTGACCCGCTTGTCCAATAAGAACATCCAGTGGCAAAGGATACATGTATGCCTTGTGAAGTGGATTCACACTTGTGCTGTGGTTTGGGTGTAGTCTTGGAAGACTCTTTCCTTTATATCGGGAGACAGTGATGTGTTGCTAGATACCCCTCACTGATCGTGATAACGTAAGTTATCGTTACCGACATTTAAAGGAAACCCTTAGGGTCGCACAATTTGATGATATGGCTTACTTAAGTCAGATCGTGTGGACTGAATTGTTTCGGTTCAGTTCAAAGGGATTTAATCACTGATTGTAAGTGAGATCTGGTCTGATCATGTTTGATTGATTAGGGCTTGAGATCGGTAAGCTTCGATAGAGAGTATTGATGCTAGATCGGTGAGATCAAGAGCATGACGAGATGAACGGTTAGATCTGCAGCCTTAGGGTTTAAGATGATCTAGACCAAATGGCTTGGGCTGGTTTGGTTTGGTCTTTGGACCAAATGCATTTACATTGAACCGGTTCAAGAGCTTGAACGCATGGTTCATTGTTTGTGGCGTTATTGATCGGTTTAGAGATCTTGAACGCATGGCTTAATGTCTTTCCTATTTTGGAAAGTAATAAGTGCATGTTCCCTTCAACGCCAAAACAAGTGAACGCTCCATTCAACCTTCGGCACCTCTCTCTCTCGACGAGACCTTGGTGTGGAGAAGGAGACATCTTGGAGAAGGTTCGGCAAGCCTAGAGACCATCTCTCATTCCCTTTCCATACGGCAAGAACCCTTGAAGAACCTTGCTAGCACAAGGATCTCCAAGGAGTAGGCACATCACCTTGTGTGCGTCAACTAGGGAGAAGATCCCTTTCGGTGTTTGCTTCCAAGCTACCATCCATATGATGGCGATGGTATGATCCTTCATTCATGGTTGCAATCGTTTTGATGTTGATCATATGGCATGCAAAAGATCCTAATAAACCCTATGCTTCCTTGCAAAAATCTTGATATGCGCCCACCCCTCTTATATGGGTTTCACGCCCCCCTCATGAAAGGGGTTTCTACAGATCCAGTGTCGACGGCTGGATACAGTGATGTCAGAGGCAGATGCAGTGGTGGCTAGAGGTGGAAGACAGTTGCTCTTGAAGATTTTCTGAATCTGGATGCAAAATAAGCAATAACTGGTAGAAAGCAAACTGTGCAGTTTTTGAATTTTTTTATGAAAAGTAGCCATACCATAGAATAAAATTTAATGATCCAAATAGAAAATGGACAGAACCATGAAATAGAATAAGATATGTTCTTTTCATAAGTATAAAAATCAAAGGATCAAAATCTATTAGGAATTTAGGGTATCAGCAGAAAGAAGGCTACTCAGATTACAAAACTACAAAAACTGCACAAAAGTTAATCATTATCGAAAAGTTGCTATGTGTCTAGAATGATCCATGAACTTTGAAATTCAAAAAAAATATCCAGATGATAGACAAAGATGAGTACTTCCATGCTGTTTAAAAGATGAAAAATTTTTGCTACCCAGTTCCTTAAAATCACAGCGAGAAAACTTAAAGGAAACCTAGGTAACATGCATTTCGAAAATTTTGCATAGGCAGAAAAACTAGGTTTCATGGATCGCTTGACTTGTAATATAATCAACCATGAAAGTATAAGTTGAAGCATTACCATGGCCATGGTTTGAGTGGCGGCTTGGAAGAAGAAAGGGGAAAGGCGCCTCTTCTCCAAAGGAATCACACACAAGATGTTGATGGCTTCTTCCTTGTGCTCTTTGTGCTAGCAAGGCACTAAGGAGTCCTTGATCGAAAGTTGGAGAGGAGATGTGCTATATCTTTGTTGGCCGAACTCCACTTCTTTTTGTTGTTGCGTGAAGATGATCAAGCAACTAACTACACGAGGAGGCGAGAGAGCAAGCTTCGAAAATGTGAGAGCCAAAGATAGAAAGATTCGGTTACCACTTATGGTAAGAACCAAAAGTGTAACCTCCTCTCTTAACTCCCATGCGTTCACCTTAAGTGAACCAACCGAAACTTCCCTCTTTAAATGAACCATGCGCTCACACTAAGTGACCGGTTCAATTCTATTTGGTTCAAGGACCAAATCAAACCAACCCTGGTTTTGATCTTATTGAACCAAGTGGCTCAAGATCCAACCACACATCTCTTGACGCTCTTGATCTCTTCGATCAAGCATCAATCCTCCCGATCGAAGCTTACCGATCATATGTCCTAATCAATCAAACATGATCAGACTAGATCTCACTTCCAATCAGAGTTTAAATTACTTTAAACTGAACTAGAATAATTCCAGTCCACAGATCTGACATAAGTAAGCCATATCATCAAATTGTGCGACCCTAAGGGTTTCCTTCAATGTCGGTAACGATAACTTACGTTATCACGATCAGAGAGGGGTATCTAGCAACACATCACTGTCTCCCGATATGAAGGAAAGTGAAGAGTCCCCTTCAAGGGGGAGCAAAACCCTAAAGTGATTAGCGCATACTATATTCATCTTGCGGAAGCTAGGGTTATAGGATCAACTCGCATGTTAAATGATCAACTCGAAAAGGGGCTAGTAAAGATTAATGAAAAACATTCATACCATCGCAATAGCCTAGATGTTGCCTTGGAAGCAAAGAGTCGATTGCCTCTTCTCCAAAGGGAATCGCACACAAGAGGATGATGGCAAACTCTTTGTCGCTCCTTGTGCTAGCAAGGCTCCAAAGTGTCTTTGATCGAATTGTGAGGGATGAAGACCTTGATCTCTCTTGGCCGAATCCTCCTCTAAACTCCAAGCGTCGCCACACACCACAAGAGACTAGAGAGGAAGAGATGGATAGGCGAGAATAGAAAGCCCTATTCGAACGTGAGAGTGGTCTCCAAGTGGAGATCATGGTTACTAAAAATAGTCACCACTCTCGCTTCAATGTTCACGTCAAGTGAACAATTCGCCAAGCCTTGAACCATGCGCTCATTTCATGAGCCGGTTCACATTGGTTCGGTTTAAGAACCAATCAAGCCAATGATCTAGTCTAGATCTTAAATAAACCCTAAGGTTCCCGATCTAACCGTCGATCTCTTGGTGCTTCTGATCTGTCCGATCTAGCAACCATTCTCTCGATCGAAGCTTACCGATCTCAAGCCCTAATCAATCAAACATGATCAGACTAGATCTCACTCACAATCAGAGATTAAATCCCATTAAACTGAACCCAAACAATTCAGTCCACACGATCTGACTTAAGTAAGCCATATCATCAAATTGTGCGACCCTAAAGGTTTCCTTTAAATGTCGGTAACGATAACTGACGTCATCACGATCAGTGAGGGGTATCTAGAAACACATCACTGTCTCCCGATATAAAGGAAAGAGTCTTCCAAGACTACACCCAAACCATAGCACAAGTGTGAATCAATTCACAAGGCATGCATATTTCCTTTGCCACTGGATGTTCTTATTGGACAAGCGTGTCAAGCTTGTAGCTCCAATATGATGAGCATGATTAGATCAGATGAACACTGTCACCTGGGTATGGCCATACTCTTTTCTCAATCATCTCATCCAGGGGGCCCCTTTAGAACATCACACTCCTTAAACAAGGAGACGGCAATCCTATGTCTATCACTAGTGCCCTAACCTGACTCAAGCTCATCATCCAAGATAGTCTATAATCATTATGTTTCAAATGATATTGAACTACCTCAAAACAATGACAATCATCATTTAGAAAACACAAGTGATCTCAAGTCAGAGGAAATGTGCCACTTGTCTCATTCAAGGAATATTCACATTGTGACAAACAATTGAACATCCTAGTAGGGTCTGTCCAGTACATCCAATGTACCCATGAGTCTACATCTTATTCCATGCTCGAAGCATCCTATAAGATTAGAACACATATTAGTCTCAATCATATCAAGGCTGTCTCATGTTCACCAAGATATATCGACTAAGGACTTTATAGCCTGTCAGCCTAGCTGAACAGCTTTGAGACATTATTCAAAAGAACATATATTGCAGCAGACAATGTAGCTAACTGAATAACAACCATGCCTTTATAAACATAATAGTTTATTACATGATACTGATACAATCCCAAAGGCCTCAAACATTAGGCTTAAGGGCATACCCCAACAATCTCCCACTTGCACTTAATCTAATGGTTGAGAAATCTCAAACCCATATTATTACAGTGCTTCTCATGCTTCTGCTGCGCCAGAGGCTTGGTAAGCGGGTCTGCCAGATTGTCATCTGTATGTACCTTGCAAACTTTGATCTCGCCACGATCAATGATCTCCCTGATCAAATGAAACCGTCTCTGTATGTGCTTGGACTTCTGGTGCGACCGTGGTTCCTTTGCTTGTGCTATTGCTCCAGTGTTATCACAGAAGATAACCAAAGGATCTGCACTCGAAGGAACGACACCAAGTTCTCTCACGAACTTACGAATCCAAACTGCCTCCTTGGATGCTTCCGAGGCTGCAACATACTCGGCTTCTGTTGTGGAATCAGCAACAGTTGACTGTTTGAAACTTTTCCACACCACTGCTCCTCCATTCAAGCTAAAAACATAGCCTGATTGCGATCGGAAATCATCCTGGTCCGACTGGAACGAAGCGTCAGTATATCCTTCAATACTGAGTTCTTCCTGACCACCATATATCAAGAACATATCTTTGGTTCTCCGCAGATATTTTAAGATGTTCTTGACTGCAATCCAGTGCGCCACACCTGGATTACTTTGGAAACGACTGGTCACGCTTAACCCGTAAGCGACGTCTGGGCGAGTACACAACATCGCATACATAATGGATCCAATAGCCGAAGCATAAGGCGTATTGTCCATTTCATCTTTCTCAGTCTGTGTTTGTGGACACTGACTCTTCGAAAGATTCAGACCATGTCTGACTGGAAGATATCCTCGTTTAGAATTCTCTAAATGAAATCTCTCCAGGACCTTTTCGATGTAAGTACTCTGGCACAGCCCGAGAAGCCTCTTAGATCTATCCCTGTAGATCTTCACACCTAATACATAGGCTGCTTCTCCTAGATCTTTCATCTGGAAACATTTCCTTAACCATGCCTTCACAGCATGCATTTCAGGAATGTCATTTCCAATGATCAAGATATCATCGACGTAGAGGATTAGGAAAGTAATTACGCTCCCACTAAACCTCTTATATACACACGGGTCATCCTCGTTCTTGATGAAACCAAATTCAGTGACTGATTCATCAAAACGAATATTCCAGCTTCTTGATGCTTGCTTAAGTCCATAAATGGACTTCTTTAACTTGCATATCTTATGACGATCTGATGGATTAGTGAAACCCTCAGGTTGTGTCATATACACATCCTCATCCAGATTTCCATTAAGGAAAGCTGTTTTCACATCCATCTGCCAGATCTCATAATCATAATATGCTGCTATCGCGAAAAGAATCCGAATAGACTTAAACATAGCTACAGGTGAGAAAGTTTCATCATAATCTATCCCGTAGATTTGTTTGAAACCTTTCGCAACTAACCTGCCTTTATAGGTAACCACGTTACCATCCATGTCAATCTTCTTCTTGAAGATCCATTTACAGCCTATAGGGATAACTCCCGGAGGCGGATCAACCAAATCCCAAACTTGGTTATCTGACATGGAGTCCATCTCGGCGCGCATAGCTTCAAGCCATCTCGCTGATTCCGGTCCACTGACCGCTTCCGCATAAGTGAGGGGTTCATCATTATCAATGATGTAGACTCCGTCATAGCGCTCAGGCTGTCGACGAATCCTTCCCGATCTTCGCGGTTCCCGTGATATCTGAGCCTCAGGTTGTTCAATAACCTGATCTACTGGCTCAGGCTCATCCAACTGTGCTTGAGCACTTTGTCCTTCCTCTGGATTCTCATCCAGCTTTATTTCTCTCCCACTGGCCTCTTGCAGAAGAAACTCCTTCTCAAGAAATATGGCCGTCCGAGCAACAAATACCTTGTTCTCTTTGGGATCGTAGAAATAATAACCCTTAGTTTCCTTAGGGTAACCGACAAAGATACATTTGTCAGATCTGCTCTCTAGTTTCCCAGAGGCGAGCTTTTTGACATAAGCCTCGCAGCCCCAGATCCTGATAAATGTCAAGTTCGGCTATTTCCCATACCATAACTCATATGGCGTCTTTGAAACGGCCTTGGATGGCACTCGGTTTAGTACCTTTGCAGCTGTTTCCAGTGCAAAACCCCAAAAGGAGTTGGGTAAAGAAGCCTGACTCATCATAGAACGAACCATATCAAGTAACGTTCTATTTCTCCTCTCGGACACACCATTCCATTGCGGTGTTCCTGGTGGAGTGAGCTGTGAGATGATCCCACACTCCTTTAGATAGTCAGTAAACGCATGACTTAGGTATTCACCACCTCGATCTGAGCGAAGTGCCTTGATATTTCGGCCTAGCTGATTCTGTACTTCATTTTTGAACTCTTTGAACTTGTCAAAAGATTCACTCTTATGTCTCATCAGATAGACATACCCATACCTACTGAAATCATCAGTAAAGGTAATGAAGTACTGATAGCCACCTCTGGCATGTTTACTAAATGGCCCACACACATCACTGTGTATAAGGTCAAGTAAACCTGAAGCCCTTTGACCTTTGTGAGGAAAAGGTGACTTCGTCATTTTACCCATTAAACAAGCCTTGCATGTATCAATCTCCTTGTAGGAGAATGATCCCAGCAGTCCATGATCATGCAACCGCTTAATGCGTTTCTCGTTAATATGTCCTAAACGACTATGCCATAGCAAGGTGCTGTCATCAGCATACTTGGCTTTCTTAATATCAATATTTTGTATCGAACTTTCCATGTCCAACACGAATAACCCATTGTTAATTGAACCAGTTGCATAAACAATATTATCAAAAGACAAAATACACTTTGAAATATTGCATTCAAAGGAAAATCCCTTCCTGACAAGAGCAGGAATGGAGATAATATTTTTAGTAATACTGGGAACAAAATAACAATTGTTTAGTTCCAATACAATTCCAGATGGTAAAGAAATGAAGTAGTCTCCTACAGCAACAGCAGCAACCCGTGCCCCGTTTCCAACGCGTAGGTCCACCTCATGCTGTCCCACCTGCCTTCTTCTCTTGAGTTCCTGTACATTTGAACAAATGTGAACTCCACATGCAGTGTCCAACACCCATGATATAGAAGAAGATGAAAACATGACCTCAGTCACGAATATACCTGAGCCAGAAGCGAAGCTTCCCCTCTTATCTCCTTGGAGCGCTTTACAGTCCTTTTTCCAGTGACCCAGCTGGCCACAGTGGAAACACCTGTATTCCTTGGACCGCTTCACCTTCTGCTTCAGAGCCTAGCTGTAGCTCTTGACAGGGGTCTTGCCCTTCTTCCCCTTCTTCTTGTTCCTGGAAGGAACCATTAAGACAGAGGTCGAAGGCTTTCCCTTCAGAGTCTCCTCAATAGTGAGGAGCATATTCAGCAGCTCTGCCGGAGTACAATCGATTTTGTTCATATTAAAGTTAATAATGAACGCGTCGAATGAAGGCGGGAGAGACTGCAGAATAATATCCACAGCAAGCTCCTGGTTGATGGTATGCCCCAGTTTCTCTAGAGCCTCCTTGTGCCCAATCATCTTGAGCACATGAGCTCCCACTGGGCTCCCTTCAGCCAGTTTGCTCTGAAAGAAGAGCTTCGTCAAATTATAGCGTTCAGTCCTCGCCTGTGCAGCATACAGCATCTTGAGGTTCGCTATCATGTCTATAGCAGACATATCCTCATGCTGACGCTGCAGCGGTGGCGTCATAGACGCTAACATCAGGCAAGCGACATCAATGCTATCATTGACGTGCTTTTCATAGGCTTCCCGAACCGCCCTTGCGGCGTTCGGAGCGGGCTGCGGCGGTATCGCCGTCTCGAGGACATACAGTTTCCTCTCTGCCTTAAGAACGATCTTAAGGTGTCCAAACCAGTCAGAGAAGTTCGGCCCAGCAAACTTCTCGCTTTCCAGTAGGGATCACACATTGAAGTTCATGGTGTTCGTTGCTGCAGGTATCTACAACAATGCAAGAACAGCAAGGTCAGTATCAATGTATAAGAATCGATCAGGACTTAAGAAAGATTCCTTTTTCTCACTATTTTATCTGGCTTGAAAAATCCAACAAAACAGCCCGAAAGAGTAGACACTCTTTTAGTGAGATGGGATCCGGATTTCATACTTGGTCTCCGCGTCCCGCTCAGGCGAGATAAGATGCACAGAGAGTACAAGCACTAATCTCCGGTAGGCAGTCCCTGCCGATCGCCAACCCGTGCGATTCCCCTTCATCTGGGCAATCCAGCAGACTGTGCCAACTGAGTTGGTACAACACAGTCTCTGATCCCACAGATGGCTGCCTCCATGTGCTACCATATGCGCCACATATGTAGCCTACATGGTCAAGCTAACCCGACCTACTCCCTGGACCACCATGTGCTATGCTGAGCAACGAGAAGGGATAAATCCCTACTCTGTAACACACAGGTGTAATCCCGCACCGTCTGAAGATAGATGGACGTGCCCACTGAGTGGGTACAACACGGCTCCAACGATAATCAGAACAGTGAGGTTTCGCGTCAGAAGGCTTACGAGCTTGATATTTTAGCGTTGGATTTTAACGGTCTTTTATCTTCTTCACTATCATACAATTCCTATGGTGATAGCAGAAGATAAACTTAATCATGCAATTCTAATATTCAAACATTAAAAGAAAGCATGGATCTTATGTGGTAAAAGCCCATAGCCCTAGTAAGACCTTAACCTAGTTTAAGTCTTCACTTGCTCTTCATGGGTCTTTTGCTGCTCATCTGGCCCAAACCTGGGCCCAAGCGCCATCTGCAGCTCTGGTGCGCCCACCAGGAATTTGCGCCTGGTCCCAGAGTCGAACCCTGGACCTCCCACCTGGTCTAGCCACTGCTGCAAGCGCCTTTGCCAAGTGTGCTCTGTGCTCTTGTCTAATTAAATTACAAATTTAACTATCTAGACAAGATTGACACGCAGGTCAATTACATTTTATAAATTAAAGCAATGTGATGCGCAGATCACAATAATTAATTTACAACAATTTTAAATCCCAGGCACGCAGGCCCCAGCACAGCACACAATTAATATGGGCAGCCCACATAAGACTAAATAGACAAACATATGCATCCAATCAGCAATCATGTGATCCATCATAAAAATTAAAATTTTCGAAAAACCCCATGGGATCAATTTTAATTTTTCCTTATTTGCCCTACAACCTTACAACGGTCCATTACTAGGGATCCACTCATCCAACCTAGTCAGATCCACTGCCCTTGCATGCACCAAGTCATAACTGACTTGCGTCGACCAAAAAGGTCAACCATGCATGCGCCAGGGCTGAACTACCACACTGAGGTCTGGCAAGCGGGTGTGACCCCGGGCCTAACTCAGGTGCGTTCATTAGTCGTCTCAATCAGACATCGCTACACGCCTGTCTGCAGTCGACCTTTAGCCACCTCTGGCTTGCGCCAAGGTGCTATGTGGTCGACCCATCCAGGCTGTCAGATGATCTGATCAAACCTTTTGGATCAAACTTAGGGGTGACTTCAACCCTAATAACCCGTCTAAGGGTTTAATGCAAGGCTTTAGATCTATAGTTAGTCGCGCAAGTATTCAAGTTTTTTTTATAAAAACTAAGATGCGCCAACATACAACATACATGCGCAAATGAAACAAAAACAAGTTTCGGCATGATATAATTTAACATGTGAATTTACGCATGTTATAGATCTAAGCATACATCGGCATTCATGGATCACAAATCAAAGCAATCATTTAAACATGCGTTCAACCTGCTCTGATACCAATTGAAGAGTCCCCTTCAAGGGGGAGCAAAACCCTAAAGTGATTAGCGCATACTATATTCATCTTGCGGAAGCTAGGGTTATAGGATCAACTCGCATGTTAAATGATCAACTCGAAAAGGGGCTAGTAAAGATTAATGAAAAACATTCATACCATCGCAATAGCCTAGATGTTGCCTTGGAAGCAAAGAGTCGATTGCCTCTTCTCCAAAGGGAATCGCACACAAGAGGATGATGGCAAACTCTTTGTCGCTCCTTGTGCTAGCAAGGCTCCAAAGTGTCTTTGATCGAATTGTGAGGGATGAAGACCTTGATCTCTCTTGGCCGAATCCTCCTCTAAACTCCAAGCGTCGCCACACACCACAAGAGACTAGAGAGGAAGAGATGGATAGGCGAGAATAGAAAGCCCTATTCGAACGTGAGAGTGGTCTCCAAGTGGAGATCATGGTTACTAAAAATAGTCACCACTCTCGCTTCAATGTTCACGTCAAGTGAACAATTCGCCAAGCCTTGAACCATGCGCTCATTTCATGAGCCGGTTCACATTGGTTCGGTTTAAGAACCAATCAAGCCAATGATCTAGTCTAGATCTTAAATAAACCCTAAGGTTCCCGATCTAACCGTCGATCTCTTGCTGCTTCTGATCTGTCCGATCTAGCAACCATTCTCTCGATCGAAGCTTACCGATCTCAAGCCCTAATCAATCAAACATGATCAGACTAGATCTCACTCACAATCAGAGATTAAATCCCATTAAACTGAACCCAAACAATTCAGTCCACACGATCTGACTTAAGTAAGCCATATCATCAAATTGTGCGACCCTAAGGGTTTCCTTTAAATGTCGGTAACGATAACTGACGTCATCACGATCAGTGAGGGGTATCTAGCAACACATCACTGTCTCCCGATATAAAGGAAAGAGTCTTCCAAGACTACACCCAAACCATAGCACAAGTGTGAATCAATTCACAAGGCATGCATATTTCCTTTGCCACTGGATGTTCTTATTGGACAAGCGTGTCAAGCTTGTAGCTCCAATATGATGAGCATGATTAGATCAGATGAACACTGTCACCTGGGTATGGCCATACTCTTTTCTCAATCATCTCATCCAGGGGGCCCCTTTAGAACATCACACTCCTTAAACAAGGAGACGGCAATCCTATGTCTATCACTAGTGCCCTAACCTGACTCAAGCTCATCATCCAAGATAGTCTATAATCATTATGTTTCAAATGATATTGAACTACCTCAAAACAATGACAATCATCATTTAGAAAACACAAGTGATCTCAAGTTAGAGGAAATGTGCCACTTGTCTCATTCAAGGAATATTCAAATTGTGACAAACAATTGAACATCCTAGTAGGGTCTGTCCAGTACATCCAATGTACCCATGAGTCTACATCTTATTCCATGCTCGAAGCATCCTATAAGATTAGAACACATATTAGTCTCAATCATATCAAGGCTGTCTCATGTTCACCAAGATATATCGACTAAGGACTTTATAGCCTGTCAGCCTAGCTGAACAGCTTTGAGACATTATTCAAAAGAACATATATTGCAGCAGACAATGTAGCTAACTGAATAACAACCATGCCTTTATAAACATAATAGTTTATTACATGATACTGATACAATCCCAAAGGCCTCAAACATTAGGCTTAAGGGCATACCCCAACAGAAAGAGTCTTCCAAGACTACTCCCAAACCATAGCACAAGTGTGAATCCAATTCACTTAGTATACATATTCCCTTTGCCACTGGATGTTCTCGTTGGACAAGCGTGTCAAGCCTGTAATGTTGGTGTATATGCCCTAAAGACCAATGTATGGACATGGTCAGGCATTGTTTGAATGTACTTTGATAGAACTATTACTCTTTATATAGGCATGGTCGTTATTATGCAGACTTCTCTACCTGCGTTGATGTATTGAGTTGCATAAATAATGTCCCAGGAGTTTGGATTGGATCCATTCTCATAAGCTATCCCCAGACAAGGTACCTTAGCAGATATGGGACAGCTTCGGTACATGTGAGACTGGTGTATGGGCTGGTTAGGTGCGGGGCACAGTAACGCAGACATACAGGTGCATTGGATGCACTGGAGTGATCCACCGTGAGGATTGACTTGTCTAGTCAACAAGTCAATCTCACATGCAAGAGGTTTGCATTGATCCTTAGACTTGAGGTATTCATGTCTAGACTTGATGAAGGGTATGCTTTAATACAGTCTTACGTCTCTCCGTAATTGGGAGATCAAAACGACTGTCATTGGGCATGTCATAAGTCACGTAGAGACATGGATGACCAATAGTAGGATTTGCCCCTTCCTTCCGAGGAAGCATGATATCCACCTCGGGGTGCCCCACCTTATTGGTGCATGACAGGAAAGTGTGGCCACACTTGTTGAGTCATGACCAATGCATTGGATAATAAACTTGAGACTAATCCAATGGCAGGATATCAGCTTAGGCAAAGGGATCTGTAATGCAATAGGAATCCTCGTTGCTTGTTAGGAGTTGTTGCCATAATGACTTAAGTCCTATGACATGGGTAGTAGTGATGTGTTGCTAGATACCCCTCACTACTTATGATGTTTACATCATTGCCATTGTCATATGGATCCTACGGGGTCAAACGCAATAGACTCTTGACGTTGCTTTAATCAGAAGCCTTAGGATCAAGTTATTGGATAACTTGGATCCATTTGGAAGATTTCATCAGCGCCAATGGGCCTGATGAGTTGGAAGAAAGTTATTGGAGCCAAACTTCATTTTTGGCAGGTTGACCCAAAATTGACCTAGATTGGTCACATTTGGACTAGGGTTGCATTGGATTAGATCCAATGGCTTAATCAACCCATGCCATGAAGTTTGGGATAGCTCATTATCCAATGAGGCCCAATAATTAGTTGTCATGAAGAGGAATTAGCTTAAAAGGGTATAATGGGGAGAAATCTCACCCCATTGGCGCCTAGGGGCATAATGGGGTGAGGGAGGCGCCTTTGCTTCATTATGGAAGTAAAGGGCGCCTAGCCCTTCTTCCTTGGAAGGAATACTTGCCTCTAAGGTAAGTCTTGGGGCTGATATGGCTTGATGGCTCTTTTGGAAAGAGCTTGGGCGCATATGGATAGTAAGGTAAGGTATATGGTAATGTCTTGGAGACTTACCTTACCTAAAACCCTAGTTTCTCCCAAAGTTCTTACCCTAGCCGAAACTCCTCATGCTTGTTGCGCCTTGCCCTTCCCTTGGATGGAATGCATGCATCTAAGGCATGTCTTGGGCAGATATGGCCATTGGGCAAATTAGGATAGGTTGAATGAGGTTTATGGTAAAGTCTTGGAGACGTTCCTTACCTCAAGACCCCTTTATCCTAGCCGCCCACTTGGCATGATCTTAGCCATTGCCTTGCCGCCTCTTGTCCTATTTATAGGACCCCTTACCGCCCCTTCCATGGTTGGACTTTAAGGAGGCATGAACACACATAGAAGGGAGAGAGAGCAAAGCAAAGGGCGACAACAAGGTGGTGCAAACTTCTTCCTTGGAGCCGCAAGTTCTTCCTCTTCCTCTCTTCTTGGCGCAAGGATTCTTTGTGCTTGGTGGCGTCTTCTTGTCACAAGCCCTCATCGTCCCTTGGCCATAGGCGCACCTTGGAGGTGGTGCAAGCAAAGAAGAAGAGGGAAGTCCTTGGCGGCATCATCTTCCCTATCCCTTCCTTGGCGCAACTTCTCTTGAAGGTGGCGCAAGTGGAAGTGAAGGCTTGATTCTCCTCCCGAGGCTAGCACCGAGCGTGGAAGGGAGCAACGATCAAGGAGTCGACGCGTGGATACTTGTAGAGGGCGAACACTTGGGCGCCTTCAACATGGCTTCGACATCTAAACAAGCAATAAAGGTACTAACCTTAACACATCCTTGTGTTCTCTCACTCGCAAGGATCCTTGGGAAAGGAATGTGTTTCGGGTGTAATACTTCTTCCGCTGCGTCCTGGGACTGCAAAATTTTAAAATTACACCCGGCATTCCCTAACAGTGGTATCAGAGCTACTTGCGAGAAACACAAGGTGTACGTTTGCTTGTGTGAAAAATTTTTTTGGAAAATTTTTCTTCTATCCATGCGCGTTTCACTTAGAAAGCGTTTTTCATCCAATCTTCTCTTCTCAACTTTATGGCCGAAACTTGAATCTTGTTTATGCTTGATTTAAGACCAAAGGCGCACGTAGGTTTTGTCAAGTAGGACGGGCATTGTGTCTTCGGACTGGCCGGGTCTCTTGATCTGACAAAACTGCCAGCCGATAGGGTCTATGAAATCATCATGGAACTTGATCTAAATTTTGGCATGAAATTGGTTAAGAGAGTGCTTTGGATGATGTTGGCGCATAGGGTGCTAAAATTTGATTATTCCCGTTTTTCAAATTTCACATGCGCCACTTGATTGGGTTGATATGGTCATAGCGAGTGCCCTTCCTGTGTTGTGATGTGGAAGCATCTTTCCACTTGTGATGAATGCTTGTAAAATCTCTTTCCACCTGCGTGTGGTTCTCTCCCTATCTTGTTGTAAAGAATTTTTCATCTAGTTTAGAATAGATGTAGAATTATATGATAGGTTAAAGCTTCATCTAGACAACAAGGAGTCTTCTTCAACTGGAGTCAGAGATGGCGCTAGCTTTGGAAACATGGTGTTAGACTTGCGGCTGAAGGAAGGACACACGCTTTCGGCTTTTGGCATGGGCTGATTTGCTTCAGGGACTCGCAACCCTTGGATGCACAATAACATGTCACATGGCTCGTGACAAGTTATGTGTATGAAAAGGGCTATGACCATATCGACCAAAAATAGCATGCCTGTGATGGTTTATTATTTTGTCCATAGCAAGCCTGTGATGTTTTTCCTTGCTGCCATAACCATAGGAAAGATGCATGCTAGAAAAGAATAAAACGAACATGCAAAACTCTCATTAAAATATCAAGTCAATAGCCTTCTAACGCGTAGCCCTCATCAAACTATCGATCGGTGATGTTGTGAACTGTTTCCCACCCTCGTGGGACACACTCACTTATCTTTAGGAGGTGTGTGGTGACAATGATTTCCCCAATCCAGTTTTAACCTGGGCGTGCCTTCGCAAGGAAATTCGTTGGCCCTGAGCATAACGGTTAGGACCAGACTTGACTAGTTTTTCATATGTCACTGACATGATGAATCACTAGAGGCAGCTGTTGAGAGGATAGGGTTCTGTGTTGTATCCAGCCCTCGCTGGACACAGGGCGCCTAGTCTGTCTTAACTAAGAGGAATTGTGCGTGGCATGTTGGGGTATGCCCTTAAGGCTAATGTTTGAGGCCTTTGGGATTGTAACAGTATCATGTAATAAACTCTTATGTTTATAAAGGCATGGTTATTATTCAGGTTGTTACCTTGTCTGCAGTAATAAGTGTACTACTGAATAATGTCTCAAAGCTGTTCAGCTAGGCTGACAGGCTATATGTCCTTAGTCGAGATATCTTGGTGAATATGAGACAGCCTTGATATGATTGAGACTAATATGTGTTCTAATCTTATAGGATGCTTCGAGCATGGAATAAGATGTAGACTCATGGGTACATTGGATGTACTGGACAGACCCTACTAGGATATTCATATTGCTTGTCACAATGTGAATAATCCTTGAATGCACTAAGTGGCACATGTCCTCTGACTTGAGATCACTTGAGTGACTAAATGATGATTGTCATTGTTTTGAGGTAGTTCAATATCATTTGAAACATAATGATCATAGACTATCTTGGATAATGATCATGAGTCAGGTTAGGGCACTAGTGATATATATAGGATTGCCGTCTCCTTGTTCAAGGAGTGTGATGTTCTAAAGGGGCCCCCCTATATGAGATGATTGAGAAAGTGTATGGCCATACCCAGATGACTATGCTCGTCTGATCTAATCATACTCATAGTATTGGAGTTACAAGCTTGACCCGCTTGTCCAATAAGAACATCCAGTGGCAAAGGACACATGCATGCCTTGTGAAGTTGATTCACACTTGTGCTGTGGTTTGGGAGTAGTCTTGGAAGACTCTTTCCTTTATATCGGGAGACAGTGATGTGTTGCTAGATACCCCTCACTGATCATGATAACGAAAGTTATTGTTACCGACATTTAAAGGAAACCCTCAGGGTCGCACAAATTGATGATATGACTTACTTAAGTCAGATCGTGTGGACTGAATTAGTTGGGTTCAGTTTAAAGGGATTTAAACTCTGATTGTAAGTGAGATCTAGTCTGATCATGTTTGATTGATTAGGGCTTGAGATCGGTAAGCTTCGATCGAGAGAGGAGATGCTAGATCGATGAGATCAAGAGCATCAGGAGATGGACGGTTAGACTTTGAGCCATTAGGTTCATAGAAGGTCTAGACCATGTATTGGCTTGGCTTGGTTTGATTTTGGTCTATGAGCCAAATCGAATTGAACCAAAGAATGAACCGGTTCACTATGTGAACGCATGGTTCATGAAGGAAGGCGTTTTGGCGTTGGAACATGGCTTCATGACTTTCCATTTTGGGAAGTCATGTAACGCCATTTTTGATGTTATCGCCTAAACGCTTTTGCTCGCTTGTCATTGACGTTGCTTGCTTGCCATCTCGTGTGGAAGAAGGTGAACGATAAGGGAGAGCTCTCGGCCAAGGAAGCATCTCAAACTATCCCTTCCATTCGGCAAGGACTCTTGAAGATCTTTGCTAGCACAAAGATCAACAAGAAGAAGTCATCCCTCGTTTGTGTGCGTCACTTGTGGAGAAGATCTATCTTGCTCTTTGCTTCCAAGCCGCCTCCTTCCCATGGCCATGGTAACGAATCTTTCATTTGTTGTTTAAGTTGATCATATGAAAGTATAGCATGCGATCAAGTTTAAACCCTAATTCCGCTGCTAAAACAAAGAAGACCACTTGCGCTATCTATAGGGTTTCGCTCCCCCTTGAAGGGGACCCCTCTAAAACCTTACAATTGGTATCAGAGCTCGGATCTATACTTGTTCATATGATTGCTTGCGCATCTTATGAGTAGATCATCATGTTTGTTCCATGCATATGCTTATGAGTAGATCTAATGATGGTTGATCACATGCCGAAACCTACATGCTAGTTTAGAACTTAGATGTATGTTTCTTCATGATTTGCGCATGTTATATGTTTCTTCATGATTTGCGCATGTTATATGTCTCTTCATGATTTGCGCATGTTGTTGTGTTGGCGCATGTTAAGTATGTTGAATGGTATTTCATCAAAACTTATACCTACTTGCGCGCAAACAATTAGATCTATATGCATCTACTATAAACCCTTAGACGGGTTGATGGGGTTGAAAGCATACTCTAGGTTAGATCCAATAGTCTGATCAGACCATCTGACAGCCTAGATGGGTTGACCAGATAGCACCTGTGCGAAAGCACGAGGTGGCTATAGGTTGACTGCATCACAGGCGTGTAGCGAGGTCTGGTTGAGACAGCAATGAACACACATGAGTTAGGCCCGGGGTCACACCCGCTTGCCAGATCTCATGAAGGTTGTTCAGCCCTTGGCGCATGCATGGTTGACCATCAGGTCAACTCGAGTCAGTTAGGACTTGGTGCATGCAAGGGCAAGGATCTAACTAGATTGATGAGTGGATCCCTATCAATGGACCGTTGTAAGGTTGTAGGGCACATAAGAGAATTAAAATTGATGCCAATGGGGTTTTCAAAATTTTATTTTCTATGTAATGGATCACATGATGATTGGTTGATGCCATGATGCCTGTTTATTTAATCTTATGTGGGTTGCCCTATTGTGTGCTGTGCTGGGGCCTGCGTGCCTGGTTAATTATAAATTAATCTTATTTTGTGATCTGCGAATCACATTGTTTTTAATTTATTGTATAATTGACCTGCGAGTCAAGCTTGTCTAGATAGATCAAAATGTATTCTGATTAGACAAGAGCACAAAAGCACACATCGCAGAGGCGCATTCAGCTGGTGGCGCACCTGAGGTGCTCTTGGCGCTAGGGCCCTGGGTTGGACCAGATGAGATGCAAAAGTCCCAAGAAGAGCAAGTGAAGACTTAAGTATCTTAAGGTCTTACTTAGGCTTTGGGCTTTTACCACATAAGATCAGCATGCTTTCTTTTTATTCGTTATATAATTAGAACTGCATGAGTTTATCTTCTGCTATAGCCATAGGATTTGCCTGATAGTAAGAAGATAAAAGGCCGTTAAAATCCAAACGCTAAAAATATCAAGCTCGTAAGCCTTCTGACGCGAAACCTCACTGTTCTGACTATCGTTTGAGCCGTATTGTACCCACTCAGTGGGCACGTCCATCTATCTTCAGACGGTGCGGGATTTCACCTGCGTGTTACAGAGAAGGGATTTATCGCTTCTTGTTGCTCAGCATAGCACGTGGTGGTCCAGGGAGTAGGTCGGGTCAGCTTGACCATGTAGGCTACATATGTGGCGCATATGGTAGCGCATGGAGGCAGCCATCTGTGGGATCAGAGACTGTGTTGTACCAACTCAGTTGGCACAGTCTGCTGGATTGCCTAGTTGAAGGGGAATCGCACGGGATGGCGATTGGCTGGGACAGCCTACCAGAAATTAGTGCCTGTCATCTCTGTGCATCTTATCTCGCCTGAGCGGGACGCGGAGACCAAGTATGAAATCTGGATCCCATCTCACTAAAAGAGTGTTACTCTTTCGGACTGTTTACTGGATTTTTCAGTCAGACAAAATAGTGAGAAAAGAATCTTTCTTAAGTCCTGGATTGATTCTGAACATTGATACTGACCTTGCTGTTCTTTCATTGTTGTAGATTCCTGCAGCAACGAACACCATGAGCTTCAATGTGCGATCCCTACTGGAAAGGGAGAAGTTTGCTGGGCCGAACTTCTCTGACTGGTTCGGACACCTTAAGATCGTTCTTAAGGCAGAGAGGAAACTGTATGTCCTCGAGACGGCAGTGCCGCCTCAGCCCGCTGCGAACGCCGCAAGGGCGGTTCGTGAAGCCTATGAAAAGCACGTCAATGATAGCATTGATGTCGCTTGCCTGATGCTAGCGTCTATGACGCCACCGCTGCAGCGTCAGCATGAGGATATGTCGGCTATAGAGATTATAGCGAACCTCAAGATGCTGTATGCTGCACAGGCGAGGACAGAACGCTATAATCTGACGAAGCTCTTCTTTTAGAGCAAACTGGCTGAAGGGAGCCCAGTGGGAGCTCACGTGCTCAAGATGATTGGGCACAAGGAGGCTCTGGAGAAACTGGGGCATACCATTAACCAGGAGCTTGCTGTAGACATCATTCTGCAGTCTCTTCCGCCCTCTTTCGATGCGTTCATTATTAACTTTAATATGAACAAAATCGATTGTACTCCGGCAGAGCTGCTGAATATGCTCTTGACAACTGAGGAGACTCTGAAGGGAAAGCCTTCAACCTCTATCTTAATGGTTCCTTACAGGAACAAGAAGAAGGGGAAGAAGGGCAAGGCCCCTGTCAAGAACTGCAGCAAGGCTCTGAAGCAGAAGGTTAAGCGGTCTAAGGACAACAGGTGTTTCCACTGTGGCCAGCTGGGTCACTGGAGAAAGGACTGTAAAACGCTCCAAGGAGATAAGAGGGGAAGCATCGCTTCTGGCTCAGGTATTTATGTGACTGAGGTCATGTTATCTTCTTCTTCTATTTCATGGGTGTTGGACACTTCATGTGAAGTTCACATTTGTTCAAATGTACAGGAACTCAAGAGAAGAAGGCAGGTGGGACAGCATGAGGTAGACCTACGCGTTGGAAACGGGGCACGGGTTGCTGCTGTTGCTGTAGGAGACTATTTCATCTCTTTACCATCTGGACTTGTATTGGAATTAAACAATTGTTATTTTGTACCGAGTATC
The DNA here is from genome assembly GCA_027563935.2 of Costus lasius. Lineage (NCBI taxonomy): Eukaryota > Viridiplantae > Streptophyta > Magnoliopsida > Zingiberales > Costaceae > Costus > Costus lasius. Next base: position 58,637,452 of record CM050453.2, read on the forward strand.
ACCAAAAATATTATCTCTATTCCTGCTCTTGTCAGGAAAGGATTTGCCTTTGAATGCAATATTTCAAAGTGTGTTTTATCTTATGATAATATTGTTTATGCTACTGGTTCAATTAACAATGGGTTATACATGTTGGACATGGAAAGTTCTATACATAACATTGATAATAAGAAAGCCAAGAATGCTGATGACAGCACCTTGCTATGGCATAGTCGTTTAGGCCATATAAACGAGAAACGCATTAAGCGGTTGCATGATCATGGACTGCTGGGATCATTCTCCTATGAGGAGATTGATACATGCAAAGCTTGTTTAATGGGTAAAATGACGAAGTCACCTTTTCTTAATAAAGGTCAAAGGGCTTCAGGTTTACTTGACCTCATACACAGTGATGTGTGTGGGCCATTTAGTAAACATGCTAGAGGTGGCTATCAGTACTTCATTACCTTTACTGATGATTTCAGTAGGTATGGTTATGTCTATCTGATGAGACATAAGAGTGAATCTTTTGACAAGTTCAAAGAGTTCAAGAATGAAGTACAAAATCAGCTAGGCCGAAATATCAAGGCACTTCGTTCTGATCGAGGTGGAGAATACTTGAGTCATACATTTACTGACTATCTGAAGGAGTGTGGGATTATCTCACAGCTCACTCCGCCAGGAACACCGCAATGGAATGGTGTGTCCGAGAGGAGAAATAGAACGTTACTTGATATGGTTCGTTCTATGATGAGTCAGGCTACTCTTCCATACTCCTTTTGGGGTTTTGCACTGGAAACAGCTGCAAAGGTACTAAACCGAGTGCCATCCAAGGCCGTTTCAAAGACGCCATATGAGTTATGGTATGGGAAACAGCCAAGCTTGACATTTATCAGAATCTGGGGTTGCGAGGCTTATGTCAAAAAGCTCGCCTCTGGGAAACTAGAGAGCAGATCTGAGAAATGTATCTTTGTCGGTTACCCTAAGGAAACTAAGGGTTATTATTTCTACGATCCCAAAGAGAACAAGGTATTTGTTGCTCGGACGGCCATCTTTCTTAAGAAGGAGTTTCTTCTGCAAGAGGCCAGTGGGAGAGAAATAAAGCTAGATGAGAATCTAGAGGAAGGACAAAGTAGTCAAGCACAGTTGGATGAGCCTGAGCCGGTAGATCAGGTTACTGAACAACCTGAGGCTCAAATATCATGGGAACCGCGAAGATCGGGAAGGATCCGTCGACAGCCTGAGCGCTATGACGAAGTCTACATCATTGATAATGATGAACCCCTCACTTATGCGGATGCGGTCAGTGGACCGGAGTCAGCTAGATGGCTTGATGCTATGCGAGCCGAGATGGACTCCATGTCAGATAACCAAGTCTGGGATTTGGTTGATCCGCCTCCGGGAGTAATCCCTATAGGCTGTAAATGGATCTTCAAGAAGAAGATTGACATGGATGGTAACGTGGTTACCTATAAAGGCAGGCTAGTTGCGAAAGGATTCAAACAAATCTACGGGATAGATTATGATGAAACTTTCTCACCTGTAGCCATGTTTAAGTCTATTCGGATTCTTTTCGCGATAGCGGCATATTACGATTATGAGATCTGGCAGATGGATGTGAAGACAGCTTTCCTTAATGGAAATCTGGATGAGGATGTGTATATGACACAACCTGAGGGTTTCACTAATCCATCAGATCATCATAAAATATGCAAGCTAAAGAAGTCCATTTATGGACTGAAACAAGCATCAAGGAGCTGGAATATTCGTTTTGATGAATCAATCTCTGAGTTTGGTTTCATCAAGAACGAGGACGACCCGTGTGTATATAAGAGGTTTAGTGGGAGCGTGATTACTTTCCTAGTCCTCTACGTCGATGATATCTTAATCATTGGAAATGATATTCCTGAACTGCATGCTGTTAAAGCATGGTTAGGAAAATGTTTCCAGATGAAAGATTTAGGAGAAGCAGCCTATGTATTAGGTGTGAAGATCTACCGGGATAGATCTAAGAGGCTTCTCGGGCTGTGCCAGAGTACTTACATCGATAAAGTCCTAGAGAGATTCCATTTAGAGAATTCTAAAAGAGGATATCTTCCAGTCAGACATGGTCTGAATCTTTCGAAGAGTCAGTGTCCGCAAACACAAACTGAGAAAGATGAAATGGACAATACGCCTTATGCTTCGGCTATTGGGTCCATTATGTATGCGATGTTGTGTACTCGCCCAGACGTCGCTTACGGGTTAAGCGTGACCAGTCGGTTCCAAAGTAATCCAGGTATGGCGCACTAGATTGCGGTCAAGAACATTTTAAAATATCTGCGGAGGACCAAAGATATGTTCTTGATATATGGTGGTCAGGAAGAACTCAGTATAGAAGGATATACTGATGCTTCGTTCCAGTCGGACCAGGATGATTTCCGATCGCAATCAGGCTATGTTTTTAGCTTGAATGGTGGAGCAGTGGTGTGGAAAAGTTTCAAACAATCAACTGTTGCTGATTCCACAACAGAAGCCGAGTATGTTGCAGCCTCGGAAGCATCCAAGGAGGCAGTATGGATTCGTAAGTTCGTGAGAGAACTTGGAGTTGTTCCTTCGAGTGCAGATCCTTTGGTTATCTTCTGTGATAACACTGGAGCAATCGCACAAGCAAAGGAACCACGGTCGCACCAGAAGTCCAAGCACATACAGAGACGGTTTCACTTGATCCGGGAGATCATAGATCGTGGCGAGATCAAAATATGCAAGGTTCATACAGACGACAATCTGGCAGACCCGCTTACCAAGCCTCTGGCGCAGCAGAAGCATGAGAAGCACTGTAATAATATGGGTTTGAGATTTCTCAACCATTAGATTAAGTGCAAGTGGGAGATTGTTGGGGTATGCCCTTAAGGCTAATGTTTGAGGCCTTTGGGATTGTAACAGTATCATGTAATAAACTCTTATGTTTATAAAGGCATGGTTATTATTCAGGTTGTTACCTTGTCTGCAGTAATAAGTGTACTACTGAATAATGTCTCAAAGCTGTTCAGCTAGGCTGACAGGCTATATGTCCTTAGTCGAGATATCTTGGTGAATATGAGACAGCCTTGATATGATTGAGACTAATATGTGTTCTAATCTTATAGGATGCTTCGAGCATGGAATAAGATGTAGACTCATGGGTACATTGGATGTACTAGACAGACCCTACTAGGATATTCATATTGCTTGTCACAATGTGAATAATCCTTGAATGCACTAAGTGGCACATGTCCTCTGACTTGAGATCACTTGAGTGACTAAATGATGATTGTCATTGTTTTGAGGTAGTTCAATATCATTTGAAACATAATGATCATAGACTATCTTGGATAATGATCATGAGTCAGGTTAGGGCACTAGTGATATATATAGGATTGCCGTCTCCTTGTTCAAGGAGTGTGATGTTCTAAAGGGGCCCCCCTATATGAGATGATTGAGAAAGTGTATGGCCATACCCAGATGACTATGCTCGTCTGATCTAATCATACTCATAGTATTGGAGTTACAAGCTTGACCCGCTTGTCCAATAAGAACATCCAGTGGCAAAGGACACATGCATGCCTTGTGAAGTTGATTCACAATTGTGCTGTGGTTTGGGAGTAGTCTTGGAAGACTCTTTCCTTTATATCGGGAGACAGTGATGTGTTGCTAGATACCCCTCACTGATCGTGATAACGAAAGTTATTGTTACCGACATTTAAAGGAAACCCTCAGGGTCGCACAAATTGATGATATGACTTACTTAAGTCAGATCGTGTGGACTGAATTAGTTGGGTTCAGTTTAAAGGGATTTAAACTCTGATTGTAAGTGAGATCTAGTCTGATCATGTTTGATTGATTAGGGCTTGAGATCGGTAAGCTTCGATCGAGAGAGGAGATGCTAGATCGGTGAGATCAAGAGCATCAGGAGATGGACGGTTAGACTTTGAGCCATTAGGTTCATAGAAGGTCTAGACCATGTATTGGCTTGGCTTGGTTTGATTTTGGTCTATGAGCCAAATCGAATTGAACCAAAGAATGAACTGGTTCACTATGTGAACGCATGGTTCATGAAGGAAGGCGTTTTGGCGTTGGAACATGGCTTCATGACTTTCCATTTTGGGAAGTCATGTAACGCCATTTTTGATGTTATCGCCTAAACGCTTTTGCTCGCTTGTCATTGACGTTGCTTGCTTGCCATCTCGTGTGGAAGAAGGTGAACGACAAGGGAGAGCTCTCGGCCAAGGAAGCATCTCAAACTATCCCTTCCATTCGGCAAGGACTCTTGAAGATCTTTGCTAGCACAAAGATCAACAAGAAGAAGTCATCCTTCGTTTGTGTGCGTCACTTGTGGAGAAGATCTATCTTGCTCTTTGCTTCCAAGCCGCCTCCTTCCCATGGCCATGGTAACGAATCTTTCATTTGTTGTTTAAGTTGATCATATGAAAGTATAGCATGCGATCAAGTTTAAACCCTAATTCCGCTGCTAAAACAAAGAAGACCACTTGCGCTATCTATAGGGTTTCGCTCCCCCTTGAAGGGGACCCCTCTAAAACCCTACATGGCACAATTGGCTAGCATGCCTACCTAAGGAAGCATGGGGCTCTCTGTGCATCTCAACTCACCCTCGTGAGTCGCGGAGACCTCATGTGAAATTAGGATCCTACTCACTCATTTCTATGTTGAGTTTGAGATGAAAGTTCCCCTAAACAAGGGGAGGGCGAAACCCTAATAGGCGCATATGAAGGTTTTGATGCAGCGGAAGGGGTTTCTAGGATCATTGCATTTTCTATGATCAACATAAATCGATTTCAAATATCAGAGAAGAAATCATACCGATGCCATTGTATGGATGGCGACTTGGAAGCAGAGAGTGAAGTCGCTCTCCTCCAGAGAAGACGCACACAAGATGTGATCGCCTACTCCCTTAGTGCTCCTTGTGCTAGCAAGGTTCTAAGGAGTCCTTGTCGTATGGAAGGGAAGAGAATCCTTTGCTTGGCGATTTCTTCCTTCTCCTTTTTCGTCAACCTCTTCACCACACGAGAGAGAGCCTGTTGGCGACGAGAGAGGAGGAGAAGCGAGAGAGTAGAGAGTCTTAGGCGTGAACGTGAGTGATGGTCACGTATGTGATCATGCTTTCTAAAAATAGAAAGCCACTTACTCACATGCGATCATGGGTTTACCCCAATCGCAAACTCCTCTCCATTTGAACCACACGCTCACTCAATGAGCTGGTTCAATTTGGTTTGCTCCAAAGACCAATTAACCCAAGCGATATGGTCTAGATCACAATTAAACCCTAAGGTTCCAGATCTAACCGTTGATCTCTTGATGCTGCTGATCTCACTGATCTAGCATCCATTCTCTCAATCGAAGCTTACCGATCTCAAGCCCTAATCAATCAAACATGATCAGACCAGATCTCACTTACAATCAGAGATTAAATCCCTTTAAACTGAACCCAGACAATTCAGTCCATATGATCTGACTTAAGTAAGCCATATCATCAAATTGTGCGACCCTAAGGGTTTCCTTTAAATGTCGGTAACGATAACTCACGTTATCACGATCAGTGAGGGGTATCTAGCAACACATCACTGTCTCCCGATATAAAGAAAAGAGTCTTCCAAGACTACACCCAAACCACAGCACAAGTGTGAATCAACTCACTAGGCATACATGATTCCTTTGCCACTGGATGTTCTTATTGGACAAGCGTGTCAAGCCTGTAACTCCAATATGATGAGCATGATTAGATCAGATGAACATAGTCACCTGGGTATGGCCATACACTTTCTCAATCATCTCATCCAGGGGGGCCCCTTTAGAACATCACACTCCAATTAAGGAGACGGCAATCCTTTATCTATCACTAGTGCCCTAACCTGACTCAAGCTCACCATCCAAGATAGTCTATAACCATTATGTTTCAAATGATATTGAACTACCTCAAAACAATGACAATCATCATTTAGAAACACAAGTGATCTCAAGTCAGAGGAAATGTGCCACTTGTTGCAATCAAGGATTATTCACATTGTGACAAGCAATTGAATATCCTAGTAGGGTCTGTCTAGTACATCCAATGTACCCATGAGTCTACATCTTATTCCATGCTCGAAGCATCCTATAAGATTAGAATACATATTAGTCTCAATCATATCAAGGCTGTCTCATGTTCACCAAGATATCTCGACTAAGGACATTACAGCATGTCAGCCTAGCTGAACAGCTTTGAGACATTATTCAGAAGTATAATTATTGCAGCAGACAATGTAACCAACTGAATAACAACCATTGCCTTTATAAACATAAGAGTTTATACATGATACTGTTACAATCCCAAGGCCTCAAACATTAGCCTTAAGGGCATACCCCAACAATCTCCCACTTGCACTTAATCTAATGGTTGAGAAATCTCAAACCCATATTATTACAGTGCTTCTCATGCTTCTGCTGCGCCAGAGGCTTGGTAAGTGGGTCAGCCAGATTGTCATCTGTATGAACCTTGCAGACTTTGATCTCGCCACGATCAATGATCTCCCGGATCAAGTGAAACCGTCTCTGTATGTGCTTGGACTTCTGGTGCGACCGTGGTTCCTTTGCTTGTGCGATTTCTCCAGTGTTATCACATAAGATAACCAAAGGATCTGCACTCGAAGGAACAACACCAAGTTCTTGAACGAAATTACGAATCCACACTGCCTCCTTGGATGCTTCCGAGGCTGCAACATACTCGGCTTCTGTTGTGGAATCAGCAACGATTGACTGTTTGAAACTTTTCCACACCACTGCTCCTCCATTCAAGCTAAAAACATAGCCTGATTGCGATCGGAAATCATCCTGGTCCGACTGGAACGAAGCGTCAGTATATCCTTCTATACTGAGTTCTTCCTGACCACCATATACCAAGAACATATCTTTGGTCTTCCGAAGTTATTTTAAAATGTTCTTGACTGCAATCCAGTGCGCCATACCTGGATTACTTTGGAACCGACTGGTCACGCTTAACCCGTAAGCGACGTCTGGGCGAGTACATAACATCGCATACATAATGGATCCAATAGCCGAAGCATAAGGCGTATTGTCCATTTCATCTTTCGCAGTCTGTGTTTGTGGACACTGACTCTTCGAAAGATTCAGACCATGTCTGACTGGAAGATATCCTCTTTTAGAATTCTCTAAATGAAATCTCTCCAGGACTTTATCGATGTAAGTACTCTGGCACAGCCCGAGAAGCCTCTTAGATCTATCCCTGTAGATCTTCACACCTAACACATAGGCTGCTTCTCCCAAATCTTTCATCTGAAAACATTTCCTTAACCATGCCTTAACCGCATGCATTTCAGGAATATCGTTTCCAATGATTAAGATATCATCGACGTAGAGGACTAGGAAAGTAATCAGCCTCCCACTAAACCTCTTATATACACACGGGTCATCCTCGTTCTTGATGAAACCAAATTCAGAGATTGATTCATCAAAACGAATATTCCAGCTTCTCGATGCTTGTTTAAGTCCATAAATAGACTTCTTTAACTTGCATATTTTATGACGATCTGATGGATTAGTGAAACCTTCTGGTTGTGTCATAAACACATCCTCATTCAGATTTCCATTAAGGAAAGCTGTCTTCACATCCATTTGCCAGATCTCATAATCATAATATGCTGCTATCGCGAAAAGAATCCGAATAGACTTAAACATAGCTACAGGTGAGAAAGTTTCATCATAATCTATCCCGTAGATTTGTTTGAAACCTTTCGCAACTAGCCTGCCTTTATAGGTAACCACGTTACCATCCATGTCAATCTTCTTCTTGAAGATCCATTTACAGCCTATAGGGATAACTCCCGGAGGCGGATCAACCAAATCCCAGACTTGGTTATCTGACATGGAGTCCATCTCGGCGCGCATAGCTTCAAGCCATCTAGCTGACTCTGGTCCACTGACCGCATCCGCATAAGTGAGGGGTTCATCATGATCAATGATGTAGACTCCGTCATAGCGCTCAGGCTGTCGACGGATCCTTCCCGATCTTCGCAGTTCCCGTGATATCTGAGCCTCAGGTTGTTCAATAACCTGTTCTACCGGCTCAGGCTCATCCAACTGTGCTTGACCACTTTGTCATTCCTCTGGATTCTCATCCAGCTTTATTTCTCTCCCACTGGCCTCTTGCAGAAGAAACTCTTTCTCAAGAAAAATGGCCGTCCGAGCAACAAACACCTTGTTCTCTTTGGGATCGTAGAAATAATAACCCTTAGTTTCCTTAGGGTAACCGACAAAGATACATTTGTCAGATCTGCTCTCTAGTTTCCCAGAGGCGAGCTTTTTGACATAAGCCTCGCAGCCCCAGATCCTGATAAATGTCAAGCTAGGCTGTTTCCCATACCATAATTCATATGGGGTCATTGAAACTGCCTTGGATGGCACTCGGTTTAGTACCTTTGCAGCTGTCTCCAGTGCAAATCCCCAAAAGGAGTAAGGTAGAGTAGCCTGACTCATCATAAAACGAACCATATCAAGTAACGTTCTATTTCTCCTTTCGGACACACCATTCCATTGCGGTGTTCCTGGCGGAGTGAGCTGTGAGATAATCCCACACTCCTTCAGATAGTTAGTAAACTCTCGACTTAGGTATTCTCCACCTCGATCAGAACGAAGTGCCTTGATATTTCGGCCAAGCTGATTCTGTACTTCATTCTTGAACTCTTTGAACTTGTCAAAAGATTCACTTTTATGTCTCATCAGATAGACATAACCATATCTACTGAAATCATCAGTGAAGGTAATGAAGTACTGATAGCCACCTCTGGCATGTTTACTAAAAGGCCCACACACATCGCTGTGTATAAGGTCAAGTAAACCTGAAGTCCTTTGACCTTTATGAGGAAAAGGCGACTTCGTCATTTTGCCCATCAAACAACCTTTGCATGTATCAATCTCCTCATAGGAGAATGATCCCAGCAGTCCATGATCATGCAACCGCTTAATGCGTTTCTTGTTAATATGACCTAAACGACTATGCCATAGCAAGGTGCTGTCATCAGCATATTTGGCTTTCTTATTATCAATATTGTGTATAGAACATTCCATGTCCAACATGAATAACCCATTGTTAATTGAACCAGAAGCATAAACAATATTATCTAAAGATAAAACACACTTTGAAATATTGCATTCAAAGGAAAACCCTTTCCTGACAAGAGCAGGAATGGAGATAATATTTTTAGTAATGCTGGGAACAAAGTAACAATTGTCTAGTTCCTATACAAGTCCAGATGGTAAAGAGATGAAATAGTCTCCTACAGCGACAGCAGCAACCCGTGCCCCGTTTCCAACTCGTAGGTCCACCTCATGCTGTCCCACCTGTCTTCTTCTCTTGAGTTCCTGTACATTTGAACAAATGTGAACTCCACATGCAGTGTCCAACACCCATGAAATAGAAGAAGATGAAACCATGACTTCCGTCACGTATATACTTGAGCCAGAAGCGATGCTTCCCCTCTTGTCTCCTTGGAGCGCTTTACAGTCCTTTTTCCAGTGACCCAGCTGGCCACAGTGGAAACATCTGTATTCCTTCGACCGCTTGACCTTTTGCTTCAGAGCCTTGCTGTAGCTCTTGACAGGGGTCTTGCCCTTCTTCCCCTTCTTCTTGTTCCTTGAAGGAAACATCAAGACAGAGGTTGAAGGCTTTCCCTTCAGAGTCTCCTTAGTAGTCAAGAGCATATTCAGCAGCTCTGCCGGAGTACAATCGATTTTGTTCATATTAAAGTTAATGATGAACGCATCGAAAGAGGGTGGGAGAGACTGCAGAATAATGTCTACAGCAAGCTCCTGATTGATGGTATGCCCCAGTTTCTCTAGAGCCTCCTTGTGCCCAATCATCTTGAGCACGTGAGCTCCCACTGGGCTCCCTTCAGCCAGTTTGCTCTGAAAGAAAAGCTTGGTCAGATTATAGCATACAGCATCTTGAGGTTCGCTATAATTTGTATAGCAGACATATCCTCATGCTGACGCTGCAGCGGTGGCATCATAGACGCTAGCATCAGGCAAGCGACATCAATGCTATCATTGACATGCTTTTCATAGGCATCCCGAACCGCCCTTGCGGCGTTCGGAGCGGGCTGAGGCGGTATAGCCGTCTCGAGGACATACAGTTTCCTCTCTGCCTTAAGAACAATCTTAAGGTGTCCGTACCAGTCTGAGAAGTTCGGCCCAGCAAACTTCTCCCTTTCCAGTAGGGATCGCACATTGAAGCTCATGGTGTTCGTTGCTGCAGGAATCTACAACAATGCAAGAACAGCAAGGTCAGTATCAATGTTCAGAATCAATCCAGGACTTAAGAAAGATTCTTTTCTCACTATTTTATCTGACTGAAAAATCCAAGAAAACAGTCCGAAAGAGTAACACTCTTTTAGTGAGATGGGATCCAGATTTCATACTTGGTCTCCGCGTCCCGCTCAGGCGAGATAAGATGCACAGAGAGTACAAGCACTAGTCTCTGGTAGGCTGTCCCAGCCAATCGCCAACCCGTGCGATTCCCCTTCATCTGGGCAATCCAGCTGACTGTGCCAACTGAGTTGGTACAACACAATCTCTGATCCCATAGATGGCTGCCTCCATGTGCTACCATATGCGCCACATATGTAGCCTACATGGTCAAGCTGACCCGACCTACTCCCTGGACCACCACGTGCTATGCTGAGCAACGAGAAGCGATAAATCCCTTCTCTGTAACACGCAGGTGTAATCCCGCACCGTCTGAAGATCGATGGACGTGCCCACTGAGTGGGTACAACATGGCTCCAACGATAATCAGAACACTGAGGTTTCGCGTCAGAAGGTGTAGGTTCCCATAAGAGGGGCGAAACCCTAAAGCATGCGCAAACATAAAATTGCATGGGCGGAATCTAGGGTTTCCTAGGATCGCATGGCATGAATAATATAATCAACTACCGAATGCTTGTATAGAAGTAAAAGATCCATACCATTGCCATCGCTTGGATGGTGTCTTGGAAGGAGAGAGCGAAAGGGATCTCCTCCAAAGGTGGCGCACACAAATGATGTCGCCTACTTTCTTGGTGCTCCTTGTGCTAGCAAGGTTCCAAGAAGTCTTGATCGAATGAAAAAGGGATGAGAGAGTGAATCCTTGCTTGGCGATATCTCCTTCCTTGTCGTCAACTCCACCAACCCTTCGAAATCAGAGACACGAGAGAGAGGAGCGACAATAGGCGTCAGGGAGAAAAACGTGAGGCATGGTCACGTTTAGAGACATGCTTTCTAAAAATAGAAAGCCTCAACGTTCATGCGCTCATGCGACTATGGGTTTGCCCAAAGCGCATTTTTCTCATCACTTGAACCATGCGCTCATGAAATGAGCCAGTTCAAATCGAGTTGGTTCGGTTCAAGAAACCAAACAAGCCAAGCAACTAGTCCAGATCATAATAAACCCATAAGGCTTAAGATCTGACCGTTGATCTCTTGATGCTCCTGATCTCACTGATCTAGCATCTATTCTCTCGATCGAAGCTTACCGATCTCAAGCCCTAACCCATCAAACATGATCAGACCAGATCTCACTTACAATCAGAGTTCAAATCCCTTTAAACTGAACCCAAACAATTCAGTCCACACGATCTGACTTAAGTAAGCCATATCATCAAATTGTGCGACCCTAAGGGTTTCCTTTAAATGTCGGTAACGATAACTTACGTTATCACGATCAGTGAGGGGTATCTAGCAACACATCACTGTCTCCCGATATAAAGGAAAGAGTCTTCCAAGACTACACCCAAACTACAGCACAAGTGTGAATCCAATTCACAAGGCATACATGTATCCTTTGCCACTGGATGTTCTTATTGGACAAGCGTGTCAAGCTTGTAATTCCAATATGATGAGCATGATTAGATCAGATGAACATAGTCACCTGGGTATGGCCATACACTTTTCTCAATCATCTCATCCAGGGGGCCCCTTTAGAACATCACACTCTAATTAAAGAGACGGCAATCCTTTGTCTATCACTAATGCCCTAACATGACTCAAGCTCACCATCCAAGATAGTCTATAACCATTATGTTTCAAATGATATTGAACTAACTCAAAACAATGACAATCATCATTTAGAAACACAAGCGATCTCAAGTCAGAGGAAATGTGCCACTTGTCGCATTCAAGGATTATTCACATTGTGACAGACAATTGAATATCCTAGTAGGGTCTGTCCAGTACATCCAATGTACCCATGAGTCTACATCTTATTCCATGCTCGAAGCATCCTATAAGATTAGAACACATATTAGTCTTAACCATATCAAGGCTGTCTCATGTTCACCAAGATATCTCGACTAAGGACTTTATAGCATGTCAGCCCAGCTGAACAGCTTTGAGACATTATTCAGAAGTACACTTATTGCAGTAGACAATGTAACAAACTGAATAACAACCATGCCTTTATAAACATAAGAGTTTATTACATGATACTGATACATTCCCAAGGCCTCAAACATTAGCCTTAAGGGCATACCCCCAACAATCTCCCACTTGCACTTAATCTAATGGTTGAGAAATCTCAAACCCATATTATTACAGTGCTTCTCATGCTTCTGCTGCGCCAGAGGCTTAGTAAGCGGGTCTGCCAGATTGTCATCTGTATGTACCTTGCAAACTTTGATCTCGCCACGATCTATGATCTCCCGGATCAAGTGAAACCGTCTCTGTATGTGCTTGGACTTCTGGTGCGACCGTGGTTCCTTTGCTTGTGCGATTGCTCCAGTGTTATCACAAAAGATAACCAAAGGATCTGCACTCGAAGGAACAACACCAAGTTCTCTCACGAACTTACGAATCCACACTGCCTCCTTGGATGCTTCCGAGGCTGCAACATACTCGGCTTCTGTTGTGGAATCAGCAACAGTTGACTGTTTGAAACTCTTCCACACCACTGCTCCTCCATTCAAGCTAAAAACATAGCCTGATTGCGATCGAAAATCATCCTGGTCAGACTGGAACGAAGCGTCAGTATATCCTTCAATACTGAGTTCTTCCTGACCACCATATATCAAGAACATATCTTTGGTCCTCCGCAGATATTTTAAAATGTTCTTGACTGCAATCCAGTGCGCCATACCTGGATTACTTTGGAACCGACTGGTCACGTCTGGGCGAGTACACAACATCGCATACATAATGGATCCAATAGCCGAAGCATAAGGCGTATTGTCCATTTCATCTTTCTCAGTCTGTGTTTGTGGACACTGACTCTTCGAAAGATTTAGACCATGTCTGACTGGAAGATATCCTCTTTTAGAATTCTCTAAATGAAATCTCTCCAGGACTTTATCGATGTAAGTACTCTGGCACAGCCCGAGAAGCCTCTTAGATCTATCCTTGTAGATCTTCACACCTAATACATAGGCTGCTTCTCCTAGATCTTTCATCTGGAAACATTTCCTTAACCATGCCTTAACCGCATGCATTTCAGGAATGTCATTTTCAATGATCAAGATATCATCGACGTAGAGGACTAGGAATGTAATCACGCTCCCACTAAACCTCTTATATACACACGGGTCATCCTCGTTCTTGATGAAACCAAATTCACTGACTGATTCATCAAAACGAATATTCCAGCTTCTTGATGCTTGTTTAAGTCTATAAATAGACTTCTTTAACTTGCATATCTTATGACGATCTGATGGATTAGTGAAACCTTCTGGTTGTGACATATACACATCCTCATCCAGATTTCCATTCAGGAAAGCTGTTTTCACATCCATTTGCCAGATCTCATAATCATAATATGCAGCTATCGCGAAAAGAATCCGAATAGACTTAAACATGGCTACAGGTGAGAAAGTTTCATCATAATCTATCCCGTAGATTTGTTTGAAACCTTTCGCAACTAGCCTGCCTTTATAGGTAACCACGTTACCATCCATGTCAATCTTCTTCTTGAAGATCCACTTACAGCCTATAGGGATAACTCCCGGAGGCAGATCAACCAAATCCCAAACTTGGTTATCTGACATGGAGTCCATCTCGGAGCGCATAGCTTCAAGCCATCTCGCTGACTCCGGTCCACTGACCGCATCCGCATAAGTGAGGGGTTCATCATTATCAATGATGTAGACTCCGTCATAGCGCTCAGGCTGTCGACGAATCCTTCCCGATCTTCGCGGTTCCCGTGATATCTGAGCCTCAGGTTGTTCATTAACCTGTCCTACCGGCTCAGGCTCATCCAACTGTGCTTGAGCACTTTGTCCTTCCTCTGGATTCTCATCCAGCTTTATTTCTCTCCCACTGGCCTCTTGCAGAAGAAACTCCTTCTCAAGAAATATGGCCGTCCGAGCAACAAATACCTTGTTCTCTTTGGGATCGAAGAAATAATAACCCTTAGTTTCCTTAGGGTAACCGACAAAGATACATTTCTCAGATCTGCTCTCCAGTTTCCCAGAGGCGAGGTTTTTGACATAAGCCTCGCAGCCCCAGATCCTGATAAATGTCAAGCTCGGCTGTTTCCCATACCATAACTCATATGGCGTCTTTGAAACTGCCTTGGATGGCACTCGGTTTAGTACCTTTGCAGCTGTCTCCAGTGCAAAGCCCCAAAAGGAGTAAGGTAGAGTAGCCTGACTCATCATAGAACGAACCATATCAAGTAACGTTCTATTTCTCCTTTCGGACACACCATTCCATTGCGGTGTTCCTGGCGGAGTGAGTTGTGAGATAATCCCACACTCCTTTATATAGTCAGTAAACTCTCGACTTAGGTATTCTCCACCTCGATCAGAACGAAGTGCCTTGATATTTCGGCCTAGCTGATTTTGTACTTCATTCTTGAACTCTTTGAACTTGTCAAAAGATTCACTTTTATATCTCATTAAATAGACATACCCATACCTACTGAAATCATCAGTAAAGGTAATGAAGTACTGATAGCCACCTCTGGCATGTTTACTAAATGGCCCACACACATCACTGTGTACAAGTTCAAGTAAACCTGAAGCCCTTTGACCTTTGTTAGGAAAAGGTGACTTCGTCATTTTACCCATTAAACAAGCTTTGCATGTATCAATCTCCTCATAGGAGAATGATCCCAGCAGTCCATGATCATGCAACCGCTTAATGCGTTTCTTGTTAATATGGCCTAAACGACTATGTCATAGCAAGGTGCTGTCATCAGCATACTTGGCTTTCTTAATATCAATCTTGTGTATAGAACATTCCATGTCCAACATGAATAACCCATTGTTAATTGAACCAGTGGCATAAACAATATTATCGAAAGATAAAACACACTTTGAAATATTGCATTCAAAGGAAAATCCCTTCCTGACAAGAGCAGGAATGGAGATAATATTCTTAGTAATGCTGGGAACAAAATAACAACTGTTTAGTTCTAATACAATTCCAGATGGCAAAGAGATGAAATAGTCTCCTACAGCAACAGCAGCAACCCGTGCCCCATTTCCAACTCGTAGGTCCACCTCATGTTGTCCCACCTGCCTTCTTCTCTTGAGTTCCTGTACATTTGAACAAATGTGAACTCCACATGCAGTGTCCAACACCCATGAAATAGAAGAAGATGAAACCATGACTTCCGTCACGTATATACCTGAGCCAGAAGCGATGCTTCCCCTCTTATCTCCTTGGAGCGCTTTACAGTCCTTTTTCCAGTGACCTAGCTGGCCACAGTGGAAACATCTGTATTCCTTTGACCGCTTAATTTTTTGCTTCAGAGCCTTGCTGTAACTCTTGACAGGGGCCTTGCCCTTCTTCCCCTTCTTCTTGTTCCTTGAAGGAACCATTAAGACAGAGGTCGAAGGCTTTCCCTTCAGAGTCTCCTCAGTAGTCAAGAGCATATTCAGCAGCTCTGCCGGAGTACAATCGATTTTGTTCATATTAAAGTTAATAATGAACGCATCGAAAGAGGGCGGGAGAGACTGCAGAATAATGTCTACAGCAAGCTCCTGGTTGATGGTATGCCCCAGTTTCTCTAGAGCCTCCTTGTGCCCAATCCTCTTGAGCACGTGAGCTCCCACTGGGCTCCCTTCAGCCAGTTTGCTCTAAAAGAACAGCTTTGTCAGATTATAGCGTTCTGTCCTCGCCTGTGCAGCATACAGCATTTTGAGGTTTGCTATCATGTCTATTGCAGACATATCCTCATGCTGACGCTGCAGCGGTGGCGTCATAGACGCTAGCATCAGGCAAGCGACATCAATGCTATCATTGACGTGCTTTTCATAAGCTTCCCGAACCGCCCTTGCGGCGTTCGGAGCGGGCTGAGGCGGTATCGCCGTCTCGAGGACATACAATTTCCTCTCTGCCTTAAGAACAATCTTAAGGTGTCCGAACCAGTCTGAGAAGTTCGGCCCAGCAAACTTCTCCCTTTCTAGTAGGGATCGCACATTGAAGCTCATGGTGTTCGTTGCTGCAGGAATCTACAACAATGCAAGAACAGCAAGGTCAGTATCAATGTTAAGAATCAATCAGGACTTAAGAATGATTCCTTTTTCTCACTATTTTATCTGGCTGAAAAATCCAGCAAAACAGCCCGAAAGAGTAGAACTCTTTTAGTGAGATGGGATCCAGATTTCATACTTGGTCTCCGCATCCCGCTCAGGCGAGATAAGATGCACAGAGAGTACAAGCACTAATCTCTGGTAGGCTGTCCCAGCCAATAGCCAACCCGTGCGATTCCCCTTCATCTGGGCAATCCAGCTGACTGTGCCAACTGAGTTGGTACAACACAATCTCTGACCCCACAGATGGCTGCCTCCATGTGCTACCATATGCGCCACATATGTAGCCTACATGGTCAAGCTGACCCGACCTACTCCCTGGACCACCACGTGCTATGCTGAGCAACGAGAAGCGATAAATCCCTTCTCTGTAACACGCAGGTGTAATCCCGCACCGTCTGAAGATAGAAGGACGTGCCCACTGAGTGGGTACAACACGGCTCCAACGATAGTCAGAACAGTGAGGTTTCGCGTCAGAAGGCTTACGAGCTTGATATTTTAGCGTTGGATTTTAACGGTCTTTTATCTTCTTCACTATCATGCAATTCCTATGGTGATAGCAGAAGATAAATAAATCATGCTGTTCTACTTATTTAAACAATAAAAGAAAGCATGGATCTTATGTGGTAAAAGCCCATAGCCTAAGTAAGACCTTAATTAACTTAAGTCTTCACTTGCTTTTCTTCATGGGTCTTTTGCTGCTCATCTGGCCCAACCCAGGGCTCAAGCGCCATCTGCAGCTCAGGTGCACCTACCAGGGAAAATGCGCCTGGTCCCAGAGTTGAACCCTGGACCTCCCACCTGGTCAAGCCACTGCTGCATGCGCCACTACCAAGTGTGCTCTGTGCTCTTGTCTGACTAATTTACAAATTAATCTATCTAGACAAGATTGACTCGCAGGTCAATAACATTTTATAAATTAATTAAACTGTGATTCGCAGATCACAAAAATAAGAATTAATTTACAATAAAATTCCAGGCACGTAGGCCCCAGCACAGCACACATTAAACGGGCAGCCCACATAAGATTAAATAAACAAGCAAATGGCATCAATCATCATGTGATCCATTCATGAAAAATAAAATTTTGAAAAACCCCATTGAGATCAATTTTATTTTTCCTTATGTGCCCTACTACCTTACAACGGTCCATTACCAGGGATCCACTCATCCGACCTAGTCAGATCCACTGCCCTTACATGCACCAAGTCCTAACTGACTTGAGTCGACCAAAAGGTCAACAATGCATGCGCCAAGGGCTGAACGACCACAATGAGGTCTGGCAAGCGGGTGTTGTTGGGGTATGCCCTTAAGGCTAATGTTTGAGGCCTATGGGAATGTATCTGTATCATGTAATAAACTGTTATGTTTATAAAGGCATGGTTGTTATTCAGTTAGCTACATTGTCTGCTGCAATATATATGTTCTTCTGAATAATGTCTCAAAGCTGTTCAGCTGGGCTGACAAGCTATTATGTCCTTAGTCGATGTATCTTGGTGAACATGAGACAGCCTCGATATGGTTAAGACTAATATGTGTTCTAATCTTATAGGATGCTTCGAGCATGGAACAAGATGTAGACTCATGGGTGCATGGGATGTACTGGACAGACCCTACTAGGATGTTCAGTTGTTTGTCACAACGTGAATATTCCTTGTATAAGACAAGTGGCACATTTCCTCTGACTTGAGATCACTTGTGTTTCCTAAATGATGATTGTCATTATTTTGAGTTAGTTCAATATCATTTGAAACATAATGATTATAGACTATCTTGGATGGTGAGCTTGAGTCAGGTTAGGGCACTAGTGATAGACACAGGATTGCCGTCTCCTTGTTTAAGGAGTGTGATGTTCTAAAGGGGCCCCCTGGATGAGATGATTGAGAGAGTGTATGGCCATACCCAGGTGACAGTGTTCATCTGATCTAATCATGCTCATCATATTGGAGTTACGAGCTTGACAGGCTTGTCCAATAAGAACATCCAGTGGCAAAGGAAATATGTATGCTTTGTGAAGTCGATTCACACTTGTGCTGTTTTTGGGTGTAGTCTTGGAAGACTCTTTCCTTTATATCGGGAGACAGTGATGTGTTGCTAGATACCCCTCACTGATCGTGATAATGAGAGTTATCGTTACCGACATTTAAAGGAAACCCTCAGGGTCGCACAATTTGATGATATGGCTTACTTAAGTCAGATCGTGTGGACTGAATTGTTCGGGTTCAGTTTAAAGGGATTTAAGCTCTGATTGTGAGTGAGATCTGGTCTGATCATGTTTGATTGATTAGGGCTAGGGATCGGTAAGCTTCGATCGGGAGATTGGATGCTAGATCATTGAGATCAGGAGCATCAAAAGATCAACGGTCAGATCAAGCACCTTAGGGTTTAATGTGATCTGGACTAATTGCTTGGGTTATTTGGTCTTGAACCAAACCAAAATGAACCAGCTCATTGGTTGAGCGTATGGTTCACTTTAAGAGAGATTTGCGATTGGGTAAACCCATGATCGCAAGTGGAAGTATGGTTTTCTATTATTAGAAAACATGTTCACTTACGTGACCACGTTCCGTGTGGACTCTCTTCACGCTTCCCTCTCGCCCTATTGTCGCCGCTCGGGGTTGTCCTTGAGACATTCGCTTGTGGAGAAGTGGTGGTCGACATTGGGGAGAGGTTTTCGCCAAGCAAGGAGATCTTCATCCCTTCATACGACAAGCACTTCTTGGAGCCTTGCTAGCACAAGTTGCACCAAGAGAGTAGGCGGCTTCCTCATCTTGTGTGCGAAACTTAGGAGAAGTTCTCGATTGATCTTTCCTTCCAAGGCGCCATCCTCTAATGGCTATGGTATGAATTGCATCTTCTTCTATTATGTTTTAAGGTTGATCACATAATGCATGCGCAATGATTCTTTGAAGCCCTTCCGTCCGCTGCATGTTATAATTTGCGCCACTTTAGGGTTTTCGCTCCCCCTAGAAGGGGACCCCCCTTACATGTTAAGGGGTACTTTCAAATTGGTATCAGAGCGAGTTAATCGCATGCTTATTTGATTGCTTTGTTTCGGTGATCCTTGAATGAAGATGCATGCTTAGATCTATCATGCGTAATTTTTCATATTAACTTGTTTCATGCCGAAACCAAAGTTATGTTTTAATTGCGCATATGTGTTGAAATGTTGGCGCTTAATGTATGTTTTTCTTCAAAAATATTACTTGCGCGTTTTCACCTTAGATCTAAGCCGCCTACAGTAAACCCTTAGACGGGTTACTAGGGTTGAAGTCAACCCCTAGGTTAGATCCGACCAGTCTGATCAGTTCATCTGACAGCCTGAATGGGTCGACCAGATAGCACCTTGGCGCAAGCCTATGGTGGCTATAGGTCGACTGCAGACAGGTGTGTAGCGATGTCTGATTGAGACGACCAATGAACGCACCTGAGTTAGGCCCGGGGTCACGCCCGCTTGCCAGATCTCAGTGTGGTCGTTCAGCCCTGTCGCATGCATAGTTGACCTTTTGGTCGACTCGAGTCAGTTACGACTCGGTGCATGTAAGGGCAGAGGATCTGACTAGGGTGGATGAGTGGATCCCTAGTAATGGACCGTTGTAAGGTTGTAAGGCAAATAAGGAAAATTAAAATTGATCCCATGGGGTTTTTTCAAAATTTATTTTTCCTGACTGGATCACATGATGGTTGTTGAATCTGCTTGTTTATTTAGTCTTATGTGGGCTGCCTGTTTTTAATGTGTGCTGTGCTGGGGCCTGCGTGCCTGGATTAATTGTTGTAAATTAATTTTATTTATGTGATCTGCGAATCACAATTTAATTAATTTATAATGTGAAAGTGACCTGCGTGTCACTCTTGTCTAGATAGTTAAATTTGTAATTTAATTAGACAAGAGCACAGAGCACACTTGGCAGAGGCGCTTGCAGCAGTGGCTGGACCAGGTGGGAGGTCTAGGGTTCGACCCTAGGACCTGGCGCATTTCCTGGTGGGCGCACCAGAGCTGCTAATTGGCGCTTGGGCCCTGGGTTGGGCCAGATAAGCAGTTAAAGACCCATGAAAAGCAAGTGCAGACTTAAGTTAGGTTAAGGTCTCACTAGGGCTATGGGCTTTTACCACATAAGACACATGCTTTCTTTTATAGCTTTATATTAGAATTGCATGAGTAAATTTATCTTCTGCTATCACCATAGGAATTGCATGATAGGCAAGAAGATAAAAGACCGTTAAAATCCAACGCTTAAATATCAAGCTCGTAAGCCTTCTGACGCGAAACCTCACTGTTCTGATTATCGTTGGAGCCGTGTTGTACCCACTCAGTGGGCACGTCCATCTATCTTCAGACGGTGCGGGATTACACCTGTGTGTTACAGATTGGGGATTTATCCCCTCTCGTTGCTCAGCATAGCACATGGTGGTCCAGGGAGTAGGTCGGGTCAGCTTGACCGTGTAGGCTACATATGTGGCGCATATGGTAGCACATGGAGGCAGCCATCTGTGGGGTCAGAGATTGTGTTGTACCAACTCAGTTGGCACAGTCTGCTGGACTGCCCAGATGAAGGGGAATCGCACGGGTTGGCGATCGGCAGGGACTGCCTACCAGAAACTAATGCTTGTACTCTCTGTGCATCTTATCTCGCCTGAGCGGGACGCGGAGACCAAGTATGAAATCTGGATCCCATCTCACTAAAAGAGTTCTACTCTTTCGGGCTGTTTTGCTGGATTTTTCACGCCTGATAAAATAGTGAGAAAAAGAATCTTTCTTAAGTCCTGATTGATTCTTATACATTGATACTGACCTTGCTGTTCTTGCATTGTTGTAGATACCTGCAGCAACGAACACCATGAACTTCAATGTGCGATCCCTACTGGAAAGGGAGAAGTTTGCTGGGCCAAACTTCTCTGACTGGTTTGGACACCTTAAGATTGTTCTTAAGGCAGAGAGGAAACTGTATGTCCTCGAGACGGCGATACCGCCGCAGCCCGCTCCGAACGCCGCAAGGGCGGTTCGGGAAGCCTATGAAAAGCACGTCAATGATAGCATTGATGTCGCTTGCCTGATGCTAGCGTCTATGACGCCACCGCTGCAGCGTCAGCATGAGGATATGTCTGCTAGAGACATGATTACAAACCTCAAGATGCTGTATGCTGCACAGGCGAGGACAGAACGCTACAATTTGACAAAGCTCTTCTTTCAGAGCAAACTGGCTGAAGGGAGCCCAGTAGGAGCTCACGTGCTCAAGATGATTGGGCACAAGGAGGCTCTAGAGAAACTGGGGCATACCATTAACCAGGAGCTTGCTGTAGACATTATTCTGCAGTCTCTCCCGCCATCATTCGACGCGTTCATTATTAATTTTAATATGAACAAAATCGATTGTACTCCGGCAGAGCTGCTGAATATGCTCTTGACCACTGAGGAGACTCTGAAGGGTAAGCCTTCGACCTCTGTCTTAATGGTTCCTTCCAGGAACAAGAAGAAGGGGAAGAAGGGCAAGGCCCCGGTCAAAAGCTACAGCAAGGCTCTGAAGCAGAAGGTGAAGCGGTCTAAGGAATACAGGTGTTTCCACTGTGGCCAGCTGGGTCACTGGAAAAAGGACTGTAAAGCGCTCCAAGGAGATAAGAGGGGAAGCTTTGCTTCTGGCTCAGGTATATTCGTGACTGAGGTCATGTTTTCTTCTTCTGTATCATGGGTGTTGGACACTGCATGTGGAGTTCACATTTGTTCAAATGTGCAGGAACTCAAGAGAAGAAGACAGGTGGGACAGCATGAGGTGGACCTACGAGTTGGAAACGGGGCACGGGTTGCTGCTGTTGCTGTAGGAGACTACTTTATTTCTTTACCATCTGGACTTGTATTGGAACTAAACAGTTGTTACTTTGTTCCCAGTATAACTAAAAATATTATCTCCATTCCTGCTCTTGTCAGGAAGGGATTTTCCTTTGAATGCAATATTTCAAAGTGTATTTTATCTTTTGATAATATTGTTTATGCAACTGGTTCAATAAGCAATGGGTTATTCATGTTAGACATGGAAAGTTCTATACATAATGTTGATATTAAGAAAGCCAAGTATGCTGATGACAGCACCTTGCTATGGCATAGTCGTTTAGGCCATATAAACGAGAAACGCATTAAGCGGTTGCATGATCATGGACTGCTGGGATCATTCTCCTACAAGGAGCTTGATACATGCAAAGCTTGTTTAATGGGTAAAATGACGAAGTCACCTTTTCCTCACAAAGGTCAAAGGGCTTCAGGTTTACTTGACCTTATACACAGTGATGTGTGTGGGCCTTTTAGTAAACATGCCAGAGGTGGCTATCAGTACTTCATTACCTTTACTGATGATTTCAGTAGATATGGGTATGTCTATCTGATGAGACATAAGAGTGAATCTTTTGACAAGTTCAAAGAATTCAAGAATGAAGTTCAAAATCAGCTAGGCCGCAATATCAAGGCACTTCGCTCAGATCGAGGTGGTGAATACCTAAGTCATGCATTTACTGACTATCTAAAAGAGTGTGGGATTATCTCACAGCTCACTCCGCCAGGAACACCGCAATGGAATGGTGTGTCCGAGAGGAGAAATAGAACGTTACTTGATATGGTTCGTTCTATGATGAGTCAGGCTACTCTTCCCTACTCCTTTTGGGGTTTTGGGCTGGAAACAGCTGCAAAAGTACTAAACCGAGTGCCATCCAAGGCAGTTTCAAAGACGCCATATGAGTTATGGTATGGGAAACAGCCAAGCTTGACATTTATCAGGATCTGGGGCTGCGAGGCTTATGTCAAGAAGCTCGCCTCTGGGAAACTAGAGAGCAGATCTGACAAATGTATCTTTGTCGGTTACCCTAAGGAAACTAAGGGTTATTATTTCTACGATCCCAAAGAGAACAAGGTTTTTGTTGCTCGGACGGCCATATTTCTTGAGAAGGAGTTTCTTCTGCAAGAGGCCAGTGGGAGAGAAATAAAGCTGGATGAGATTCCAGAGGAAGGACAAAGTGCTCAAGCAGAGTTGGATGAGCCTGAGCCGGTAGAACAGGTTATTGAACAACCTGAGGCTCAGATATCACGGGAACCGCGAAGATCGGGAAGGATTCGTCGACAGCCTGAGCGCTATGACGGAGTCTATATCATTGGTAATGATGAACCCCTCACTTATGCGGATGCGGTCAGTGGACCGGAGTCAGCGAGATGGCTTGAAGCTATGCGCGCCGAGATGGACTCCATGTCAGATAACCAGGTCTGGGATTTGGTTGATCCGCCTCCGGGAGTTATCCCTATAGGCTGTAAATGGATCTTCAAGAAGAAGATTGACATGGATGGTAACGTGGTTACCTATAAAGGCAGGCTAGTTGCGAAAGGTTTCAAACAAATCTACGGGATAGATTATGATGAAACTTTCTCACCTGTAGCCATGTTTAAGTCTATTCGGATTCTTTTCGCGATAGCTGCATATTATGATTATGAGATTTGGCAGATGGATGTGAAAACAGCTTTCCTTAATGGAAATCTGGATGAGGATGTGTATATGACACAACCAGAAGGTTTCACTAATCCAGCAGATCGTCATAAGATATGCAAGTTAAAGAAGTCTATTTATGGACTTAAACAAGCATCCAGAAGCTGGAATATTCGTTTTGATGAATCAGTTACGGAATTTGGTTTCATCAAGAACGAGGATGACCCGTGTGTATATAAGAGGTTTAGTGGGAGCGTGATTACTTTTCTAGTCCTCTACGTCGATGACATCTTGATCATTGGAAATGATATTCCTGAAATGCATGCTGTTAAGGCATGGCTGAGGAAATGTTTCCAGATGAAAGATCTAGGAGAAGCAGCCTATGTGTTAGGTGTGAAGATCTACAGGGATAGATCTAAGAGGCTTCTCGGGCTGTGCCAGAGTACTTACATCGATAAGGTCCTGGAGAGATTTCATTTAGAGAATTCTAAACGAGGATATCTTCCAGTCAGACATGGTCTGAATCTTTCGAAGAGTCAGTGTCCACAAACACAGACTGAGAAAGATGAAATGAACAATACGCCTTATGCTTCGGCTATTGGTTCTATAATGTATGCGATGTTGTGTACTCGCCCAGACGTCGCTTACGGGTTAAGCGTGACCAGTCGTTACCAGAGTAATCCAGGTATGGCGCACTGGATTGCAGTCAAGAACATTTTAAAATATCTGCGGAGGACCAAAGATATGTTCTTGATATATGGTGGTCAGGAAGAACTCAGTATAGAGGGATATACTGATGCTTCGTTCCAGAGTGACCAGGATGATTTCCGATCGCAATCAGGCTATGTTTTTAGCTTGAATGGAGGTGCAGTGGTGTGGAAAAGTTTCAAACAGTCCACTGTTGCTGATTCCACAACAGAAGCCGAGTATGTTGCAGCCTCGGAAGCATCCAAGGAGGCATTGTGGATTCGTAAGTTCGTGAGAGAACTTGGTGTCGTTCCATCGAGTGCAGATCCTTTGGTTATCTTCTGTGATAACACTGGAGCAATCGCACAAGCAAAGGAACCACGGTCGCACCAGAAGTCCAAGCACATACAGAGACGGTTTCATTTGATCAGGGAGATCATAGATCGTGGCGAGATCAAAGTATGCAAGGTTCATACAGATGACAATCTGGCTGACCCGCTTACCAAGCCTCTGGCGCAGCAGAAGCATGAGAAGCACTGTAATAATATGGGTTTGAGATTTCTCAACCATTAGATTAAGTGCAAGTGGGAGATTGTTGGGGTATGCCCTTAAGGCTAATGTTTGAGGCCTATGGGAATGTATCTGTATCATGTAATAAACTGTTATGTTTATAAAGGCATGGTTGTTATTCAGTTAGCTACATTGTCTGCTGCAATATATATGTTCTTCTGAATAATGTCTCAAAGCTGTTCAGCTGGGCTGACAAGCTATTATGTCCTTAGTCGATGTATCTTGGTGAACATGAGACAGCCTCGATATGGTTAAGACTAATATGTGTTCTAATCTTATAGGATGCTTCGAGCATGGAACAAGATGTAGACTCATGGGTGCATGGGATGTACTGGACAGACCCTACTAGGATGTTCAGTTGTTTGTCACAACGTGAATATTCCTTGTATAAGACAAGTGGCACATTTCCTCTGACTTGAGATCACTTGTGTTTCCTAAATGATGATTGTCATTATTTTGAGTTAGTTCAATATCATTTGAAACATAATGATTATAGACTATCTTGGATGGTGAGCTTGAGTCAGGTTAGGGCACTAGTGATAGACACAGGATTGCCGTCTCCTTGTTTAAGGAGTGTGATGTTCTAAAGGGGCCCCCTGGATGAGATGATTGAGAGAGTGTATGGCCATACCCAGGTGACAGTGTTCATCTGATCTAATCATGCTCATCATATTGGAGTTACGAGCTTGACAGGCTTGTCCAATAAGAACATCCAGTGGCAAAGGAAATATGTATGCTTTGTGAAGTCGATTCACACTTGTGCTGTTTTTGGGTGTAGTCTTGGAAGACTCTTTCCTTTATATCGGGAGACAGTGATGTGTTGCTAGATACCCCTCACTGATCGTGATAATGAGAGTTATCGTTACCGACATTTAAAGGAAACCCTCAGGGTCGCACAATTTGATGATATGGCTTACTTAAGTCAGATCGTGTGGACTGAATTGTTCGGGTTCAGTTTAAAGGGATTTAAGCTCTGATTGTGAGTGAGATCTGGTCTGATCATGTTTGATTGATTAGGGCTAGGGATCGGTAAGCTTCGATCGGGAGATTGGATGCTAGATCATTGAGATCAGGAGCATCAAAAGATCAACGGTCAGATCAAGCACCTTAGGGTTTAATGTGATCTGGACTAATTGCTTGGGTTATTTGGTCTTGAACCAAACCAAAATGAACCAGCTCATTGGTTGAGCGTATGGTTCACTTTAAGAGAGATTTGCGATTGGGTAAACCCATGATCGCAAGTGGAAGTATGGTTTTCTATTATTAGAAAACATGTCACTTACGTGACCACGTTCCGTGTGGACTCTCTTCACGCTTCCCTCTCGCCCTATTGTCGCCGCTCGGGGTTGTCCTTGAGACATTCGCTTGTGGAGAAGTGGTGGTCGACATTGGGGAGAGGTTTTCGCCAAGCAAGGAGATCTTCATCCCTTCATACGACAAGCACTTCTTGGAGCCTTGCTAGCACAAGTTGCACCAAGAGAGTAGGCGGCTTCCTCATCTTGTGTGCGAAACTTAGGAGAAGTTCTCGATTGATCTTTCCTTCCAAGGCGCCATCCTCTAATGGCTATGGTATGAATTGCATCTTCTTCTATTATGTTTTAAGGTTGATCACATAATGCATGCGCAATGATTCTTTGAAGCCCTTCCGTCCGCTGCATGTTATAATTTGCGCCACTTTAGGGTTTTCGCTCCCCCTAGAAGGGGACCCCCCTTACATGTTAAGGGGTACTTTCAGGTGTGACCCCGAGCCTAACTCATGTGCGTTCATAGGTTGTCTCAATCAGACATCGCTACACGCCTGTCTGCAGTCGACCTATAGCCATCTCGTGCTTGCGCACAGATGCTATCTGGTCGACCCATCAAGGCTGTCAGATGGTCTGATCAGACTGTCTGGATCTAACTTAGGGGATGACTTCAACCCTAATAACCCGTCTAAGGGTTTAAAGCAGGGCCTTAGATCTAGTGTAAGTCGCGCAAGTTATATAGATATTTGATAAAACCATAGTTGCGCCAACAAGCATGCGCCAAGAAAAACAAAAAACAAGTTTCATCATGAAACAAGTTAACATGTATTTTCGCATGTTGTAATCCTAGATCTAAACATGTCAAACATGGATCACAAAAACATGTAGCAATCATATAAATCATGGAGCAACCTGCTCTGATACCAATTGTAGGTTCCCATAAGAGGGGCGAAACCCTAAAGCATGCGCAAACATAAAATTGCATGGGCGGAATCTAGGGTTTCCTAGGATCGCATGGCATGAATAATATAATCAACTACCGAATGCTTGTATAGAAGTAAAAGATCCATACCATTGCCATCGCTTGGATGGTGTCTTGGAAGGAGAGAGCGAAAGGGATCTCCTCCAAAGGTGGTGCACACAAATGATGTCGCCTACTTTCTTGGTGCTCCTTGTGCTAGCAAGGTTCCAAGAAGTCTTGATCGAATGAAAAAGGGATGAGAGAGTGAATCCTTGCTTGGCGATATCTCCTTCCTTGTCGTCAACTCCACCAACCCTTCGAAATCAGAGACACGAGAGAGAGGAGCGACAATAGGCGTCAGGGAGAAAAACGTGAGGCATGGTCACGTTTAGAGACATGCTTTCTAAAAATAGAAAGCCTCAACGTTCATGCGCTCATGCGACTATGGGTTTGCCCAAAGCGCATTTTTCTCATCACTTGAACCATGCGCTCATGAAATGAGCCAGTTCAAATCGAGTTGGTTCGGTTCAAGAAACCAAACAAGCCAAGCAACTAGTCCAGATCATAATAAACCCATAAGGCTTAAGATCTGACCGTTGATCTCTTGATGCTCCTGATCTCACTGATCTAGCATATATTCTCTCGATCGAAGCTTACCGATCTCAAGCCCTAACCAATCAAACATGATCAGACCAGATCTCACTTACAATCAGAGTTCAAATCCCTTTAAACTGAACCCAAACAATTCAGTCCACACGATCTGACTTAAGTAAGCCATATCATCAAATTGTGCGACCCTAAGGGTTTCCTTTAAATGTCGGTAACGATAACTTACGTTATCACGATCAGTGAGGGGTATCTAGCAACACATCACTGTCTCCCGATATAAAGGAAAGAGTCTTCCAAGACTACACCCAAACTACAGCACAAGTGTGAATCCAATTCACAAGGCATACATGTATCCTTTGCCACTGGATGTTCTTATTGGACAAGTGTGTCAAGCTTGTAATTCCAATATGATGAGCATGATTAGATCATATGAACATAGTCACCTGGGTATGGCCATACACTTTTCTCAATCATCTCATCCAGGGGGCCCCTTTAGAACATCACACTCTAATTAAAGAGACGGCAATCCTTTGTCTATCACTAATGCCCTAACATGACTCAAGCTCACCATCCAAGATAGTCTATAACCATTATGTTTCAAATGATATTGAACTAACTCAAAACAATGACAATCATCATTTAGAAACACAAGCGATCTCAAGTCAGAGGAAATGTGCCACTTGTCGCATTCAAGGATTATTCACATTGTGACAGACAATTGAATATCCTAGTAGGGTCTGTCCAGTACATCCAATGTACCCATGAGTCTACATCTTATTCCATGCTCGAAGCATCCTATAAGATTAGAACACATATTAGTCTTAACCATATCAAGGCTGTCTCATGTTCACCAAGATATCTCGACTAAGGACTTTATAGCATGTCAGCCCAGCTGAACAGCTTTGAGACATTATTCAGAAGTACACTTATTGCAGTAGACAATGTAACAAACTGAATAACAACCATGCCTTTATAAACATAAGAGTTTATTACATGATACTGATACATTCCCAAGGCCTCAAACATTAGCCTTAAGGGCATACCCCCAACAGAAGGCTTACGAGCTTGATATTTTAGCGTTGGATTTTAACGGTCTTTTATCTTCTTGACTATCATGCAATTCCTATGGTGATAGCAGAAGATAAACTCATGCAATTCTAATTATAAAAGCAATAAATAGAAAGCATGCTGATCTTATGTGGTAAAAGCCCATTAAGCCTAAGTTAGACCTTAAATTAAACTTAAGTCTTCACTTGCTTTTCTTCATGGGTCTTTTGCTGCTCATTTGGCCCAAACCAGGGCCCAAGCGCCATCTGCAGCTCAGGTGCGCCTACCAAGGAAAATGCGCCTAGTCCCAGAGTCGAACCCTGGACCTCCCACCTGGTCAAGCCTCTGCTGCAAGCGCCTCTGCCAAGTGTGCTCTGTGCTCTTGTCTGATTAATTTACAAATTAATCTATCTAGACAAGATTGACACGCAGGTCAATTACATTTTATAAATTAAATACAATGTGATACGCAGATCACAATAATTAATTTACAACTTTAATTCCAGGCACGCAGGCCCCAGCACAGCACACATTAAACATGGGCAGCCCACACAAGATTAAATAAACAAACATATGCTTACAAACAACATGTGATCCATTCATGAAAATAAAATTTTCGAAAAACCCATTGGCTTCAATTTTATTTTCCTTATGTGCCCTACTACCTTACAACGGTCCATTAATAGGGATCCACTCATCAGACCTAGTCAGATCCACTGCCCTTGCATGCACCAAGTCCTAACTGACTTGAGTCGACCCAGTGGTCAACTGTGCATGCGCTAGGGCTGAACAACCTACATGAGTTTTGGCAAGCGGGTGTGACCCCGGGCCTAACTCATGCGTGTTCACAGGTTGTCTCAACCAGACCTCGCTACACGCCTTTGATGCAGTCGACCTATAGCCACCTTATGCTTGCGCATAGGTGCCATCTGGTCGACCCATCTAGGCTGTCAGATGATCTGATCAGACTGTTTGGATCTAACCTAGGGGATGACTTCAACCCTATCAACCCGTCTAAGGGTTTATAGTAGGCGCTCTTAGATCTAATGAAGGTCGCGCAAGTCATGAAGTGTTTGAGAAAAACAACTATGCGCCCACAAACATGCGCCAAGTAAACAAGAATCAAGTTTTCGCATATGCAACAACTTAACATGTAATTTTCGCATGTTATAGATCTAAGCATTCGTTCACAAACAAGGATCACAAAACCTTTAAGCAATCATAAAAACATGCAAAAACCTCACTCTGATACCAATTGAAAGTTCCCCTAAACAAGGGGAGGGCGAAACCCTAATAGGCGCATATGAAGGTTTTGATGCAGCGGAAGGGGTTTCTAGGATCATTGCATTTTCTATGATCAACATAAATCGATTTCAAATATCAGAGAAGAAATCATACCGATGCCATTGTATGGATGGCGACTTGGAAGCAGAGAGTGAAGTCGCTCTCCTCCAGAGAAGACGCACACAAGATGTGATCGCCTACTCCCTTAGTGCTCCTTGTGCTAGCAAGGTTCTAAGGAGTCCTTGTCGTATGGAAGGGAAGAGAATCCTTTGCTTGGCGATTTCTTCCTTCTCCTTTTTCGTCAACCTCTTCACCACACGAGAGAGAGCCTGTTGGCGACGAGAGAGGAGGAGAAGCGAGAGAGTAGAGAGTCTTAGGCGTGAACGTGAGTGATGGTCACGTATGTGATCATGCTTTCTAAAAATAGAAAGCCACTTACTCACATGCGATCATGGGTTTACCCCAATCGCAAACTCCTCTCCATTTGAACCACACGCTCACTCAATGAGCTGGTTCAATTTGGTTTGGTCCAAAGACCAATTAACCCAAGCGATATGGTCTAGATCACAATTAAACCCTAAGGTTCCAGATCTAACCGTTGATCTCTTGATGCTGCTGATCTCACTGATCTAGCATCCATTCTCTCAATCGAAGCTTACCGATCTCAAGCCCTAATCAATCAAACATGATCAGACCAGATCTCACTTACAATCAGAGATTAAATCCCTTTAAACTGAACCCAGACAATTCAGTCCATACGATCTGACTTAAGTAAGCCATATCATCAAATTGTGCGACCCTAAGGGTTTCCTTTAAATGTCGGTAACGATAACTCACGTTATCACGATCAGTGAGGGGTATCTAGCAACACATCACTGTCTCCCGATATAAAGAAAAGAGTCTTCCAAGACTACACCCAAACCACAGCACAAGTGTGAATCAACTCACTAGGCATACATGATTCCTTTGCCACTGGATGTTCTTATTGGACAAGCGTGTCAAGCCTGTAACTCCAATATGATGAGCATGATTAGATCAGATGAACATAGTCACCTGGGTATGGCCATACACTTTCTCAATCATCTCATCCAGGGGGGCCCCTTTAGAACATGACACTCCAATTAAGGAGACGGCAATCCTTTATCTATCACTAGTGCCCTAACCTGACTCAAGCTCACCATCCAAGATAGTCTATAACCATTATGTTTCAAATGATATTGAACTACCTCAAAACAATGACAATCATCATTTAGAAACACAAGTGATCTCAAGTCAGAGGAAATGTGCCACTTGTTGCAATCAAGGATTATTCACATTGTGACAAGCAATTGAATATCCTAGTAGGGTCTATCCAGTACATCCAATGTACCCATGAGTCTACATCTTATTCCATGCTCGAAGCATCCTATAAGATTAGAACACATATTAGTCTCAATCATATCAAGGCTGTCTCATGTTCACCAAGATATCTCGACTAAGGACATTACAGCATGTCAGCCTAGCTGAACAGCTTTGAGACATTATTCAGAAGTATAATTATTGCAGCAGACAATGTAACCAACTGAATAACAACCATTGCCTTTATAAACATAAGAGTTTATACATGATACTGTTACAATCCCAAGGCCTCAAACATTAGCCTTAAGGGCATACCCCAACATGAGAGTCCTCAACTTGTTTTGGAAATAGTGGGAGCATAGCATTTAATTTAAAGTCCTTGTTAAATGCTTTATCATAGTACTTATTTTACTTATTTGCTTATTGTAGAAGGCATCCCCTGATCTAAGATTGAAACTTAATAAACATAAACTGGATGGGACAAATTGGACAAAATGGTTCAAGACTTTGTCCAAGATACTGGAACAAGAACATAAGGTGCATCTTCTTGAAAGACCTCCATCCCAGCCCAGTGTGTATTTCACTAATGACTGGGAGTGGAATGTCTATCTTGAACATTGTGAAGATAACGAATAGTACACTGCTCTTGTCTTAGAGTGCATGACCCCGGAGGTCAAGGTTGAATGTGATGAGATGGGGATCTATGATCTAATCATACATCTCAAAGGTCTCTTCACACCATGCTCTATAGACAATGATCAGGAGAGTTCTGTTGGATCTTCAGAATGTGTGCCTGAATCTGAGACAGACCATGGTTCTGTATCTTCGAAGCTAATACTTCGGAAGACTGGGAATGCATGGGTATTTCGAAGAGGATTGATGGCCAAGAAGAGCATGGCAAAGAAGAAGGGATGTAATCCATCCGCTTCAGGTATTGTGTTACCGAGGTCTTTTGTCTACTTCTTATTCATGGGTACTGGGTACCATATGTGAGGCTCACATATGTTTTACATGTGCAGGAGCTCAAAAGAAGTAGGACGAAGAGGCTTGATGGGATCGACTCTCGGGTCAGGGACGGGGCATTGGATGCTGCTGTTGATATCATCTCACTGCCTTGAAGACTTTATATAGAACTTTGCTATTATTGTATCAGCTTATGTATTAGAACATCATTCCTTTTGGAAAGGACTTCAGTTTGAAATAATAAATAATATTTTTCTTTAATCTGAGATGTTCTATTAAAGTGATACAATTGACAATAGTTTGTGGTTCTATATGTGACACAAGATCAGATCTAATGATTCAATAAACTTCCTCTTATAGCATTGTCTCTTGAACCATAGAACAATGGTCACATCCGAAAGTCCATGGACTATTGGGATCATTGTCCTTTCAGGATTATGATACATGTGAGCCTAGTTCAAAGGAACAATATGACAGATGCTGCTTTCACCAAAAGGGTGGAAGGGAGTAGTGACTTATTGGATCTATTACACAGCGATGTAAGTGCACCCATGCAAGCAAACACTAAGAGGAGTTATATATACTTCATTGAGTGTGGGTATGCCTTACGCAACCCAAGAACTTTAGAAAATTCCAAGAAGTTCACAAATGAAGTATTGAGTCAAAGAGAAGGATCTATTAAAGCACCTTGATTGGATCAAGATAATTAGTGGAGAATTTGATGACCTTCCTAAGAAGTGTGGAGTGATCTCACAGCTTTCTTAAGTACACCACTGTGTGGTAAATTTCAAAGAAAGAAAAAGGAACACATTGGATGTGGTTCCAACTTTGAATAGTCATGCAAATATACTACTATGTTGCCATGCAAACAGATGTACTGCTACTCCATAAGAAAATGTCTAAGTTAGCTTTTGAGTTAAGAACTGCAAATATCCCATTTCTTCAATGGAATTGGGAATGTAATGTGCAGTGATTCAAAAAGTATGTGTTTGTGGTGCACTATAGAGTGCTAATTCTATCCCAAGGAGAACAAAATATTTGTTGCTCAAACTGCTGTCTCTCTTGAGAAAGTATTTCTCTTGAAAGAAGCCAGTGGGAGTAGATCTGATTTGGACAAGGTCCTGAATCAACCACAATATAATTAGACACAGATGGAGAGCAAAATCTCACATACAGGTTGAAAGTCAACCTGAGGTTCAAGTAACACAGGAATAACATAAGTCTGGATCGATTCGATATGCTAGGCATGACGAATTTCTCATCAAGCATGAACCTAAGACTTATGAGGAAATGGAAGCAGTCGGTGGACCAGATTCCAAGAAATGGCTAAGGGCCATGAGAACCATAATGGACTCCATGTCTGCTAATCAAGTCTGGGACTTGGATAAGCTGCCATAAGGGGTAATTCCCACAGGCTATAATAAATTTTCTAGGAAGATAGACATAGAAGGTAACATTGTTACCTTAAAAGACAAGCTAGTGAACAATAATTTCAGGCAAATCCACTGGGTGGATAATAATGAAATTTTCACCAATAGCTGAGCTTTAAGTCCATTAGGGATCTGCTTGTTGTAATTGCATGATCAATTATGGCATCTTGTTATGATAACTGCTTTTCTTGCAAGGACATCTGAAAAGATATCTATAAGGAAATAGCCAGAAGGTTTTCATATCAAGGCCATATAGATATGCATGATGTTATGCAAGCATGGTTGAAAAAGCCTATGTTTACAAGAAGATCAGTGGGAGCACCTTATTAATAATATTTCTTGTCTAGATGATTGATGATATTCTCCTCACGAGGAATAATATCTCAGCTCTTCACATGGTGAAGAAAAGGTTTGATATGTATTTCGAGAAGAATGATCTAGGGAATGATGCCTACATCCTAGGCATGAGGATCTATAGAGATCCAAGAAAGTCATTGCCCTTTAGTCAATCTATGTTCATCAAAGAGTTTCTGGAGAGGATTATATTGGATGATTCCAAATACTGATACCTTCCAGGGAGATATGGTCTAAGTCTCTCAAAGATGTTGTAGCCTATGGCACAGCTGGAGAGTATTAACATGGGTCCAAAGTCCCGATACATTGTATGTAGGATGGATCATGTTTTGAAGACCATTTCTGGCAAATGCTTGGAGCATAGCCAGCAAATTTCAATCATATCTTAGTGTTTAACACTAGATAGCTGTGAAAGCAATCCTTATACATATACTTGGGAAGTATAAAGGATTGGAGTCTAGTCTATGATAGACAGGAAAGAATTTTGTGTACAGGGGTACACTGACACTTCATTCCAGTCTAGTGACTATTGATCACAGCCAGGAGTTGCGCTTTGCCTTGTTATGGTGTTGTGTGCTGAAAGAGTATTATGCAAACCAAAGTGGCAAAATTCTACAAATAAGGCTGAGTACATTGCAGCTCCTTGTGGCAGCCAAGGAGGCAGCTTCATTCATTTGAACTTGATCTAGTTCATAGTGCTTGATGGTCCAGTATAGTTCTTACTGGGACCATAACATGAGAGAAGGAACTTAATGCTCAAGTATGTACTGCAGCATATCATCTGATCTTAGAGATCATGGATAAGGATGATGATCAAATTTGTTAAAATAAACACAGAAAGCAATCTGGAAAAACCCACTGACATAGCCTCTGGCACAGCGGAAGCTAAATGGGTCATACTAGAGACATTGGAACTGACTAAACATCAGTTGTCCTTGGTCTTAGTGCAAGTGGGAGATTGTTGGTGTATATGCCCTAAAGACCAATGTATGGACATGGTCAGGCATTGTTTGAATGTACTTTGATAGAACTATTACTCTTTATATAGGCATGGTCATTATTATGCAGACTTCTCTACCTGCGTTGATGTATTGAGTTGCATAAATAATGTCCCAGGAGTTTGGATTGGATCCATTCTCATAAGCTATCCCCAGACAAGGTACCTTAGCATATATGGGATAGCTTCGGTACATGTGAGACTGGTGTATGGGCTGGTTAGGTGCGGGGCACAGTAACGCAGACATACAGGTGCATTGGATGCACTGGAGTGATCCACCGTGAGGATTGACTTGTCTAGTCAACAAGTCAATCTCACATGCAAGAGGTTTGCATTGATCCTTAGACTTGAGGTATTCATGTCTAGACTTGATGAAGGGTATGCTTTAATACAGTCTTACGTCTCTCCGTAATTGGGAGATCAAAACGATTATCATTGGGCATGTCATAAGTCACGTAGAGACATGGATGACCAATAGTAGGATTTGCCCCTTCCTTCCGAGGAAGCATGATATCCACCTCGGGGCGCCCCACCTTATTGGTGCATGACAGGAAAGTGTGGCCACACTTGTTGAGTCATGACCAATGCATTGGATAATAAACTTGAGACTAATCCAATGGCAGGATATCAGCTTAGGCAAAGGGATCTGTAATGCAATAGGAATCCTCGTTGCTTGTTAGGAGTTGTTGCCATAATGACTTAAGTCCTATGACATGGGTAGTAGTGATGTGTTGCTAGATACCCCTCACTACTTATGATGTTTACATCATTGCCATTGTCATATGGATCCTACGGGGTCACACGCAATAGACTCTTGACGTTGCTTTAATCAGAAGCCTTAGGATCAAGTTATTGGATAACTTGGATCCATTTGGAAGATTTCATCAGCGCCAATGGGCCTGATGAGTTGGAAGAAAGTTATTGGAGCCAAACTTCATTTTTGGCAGGTTGACCCAAAATTGACCTAGATTGGTCACATTTGGATTAGGGGTGCATTGGATTAGATCCAATGGCTTAATCAACCCATGCCATGAAGTTTGGGCTAGCTCATTATCCAATGAGGCCCAATAATTAGTTGTCATGAAGAGGAATTAGCTTAAAAGGGTATAATGGGGAGAAATCTCACCCCATTGGCGCCTAGGGGCATAATGGGGTGAGGGAGGCGCCTTTGCTTCATTATGGAAGTAAAGGGCGCCTAGCCCTTCTTCCTTGGAAGGAATACTTGCCTCTAAGGTAAGTCTTGGGGCTAATATGGCTTGATGGCTCTTTTGGAAAGAGCTTGGGCGCATATGGATAGTAAGGTAAGGTATATGGTAATGTTTTGGAGACTTACCTTACCTAAAACCCTAGTTTCTCCCAAAATTCTTACCCTAGCCGAAACTCCTCATGCTTGTTGCGCCTTGCCCTTCCCTTGGATGGAATGCATGCATCTAAGGCATGTCTTGGGCTGATATGGCCATTGGGCAAATTAGGATAGGTTGAATGAGGTTTGTGGTATAGTCTTGGAGACTTTCCTTACCTCAAGACCCCTTTATCCTAGCCGCCCACTTGGCATGATCTTAGCCATTGCCTTGCCGCCTCTTGTCCTATTTATAGGACCCCTCACCGCCCCTTCCATGGTTGGACTTTAAGGAGGCGTGAACACACATAGAAGGGAGAGAGAGCAAAGCAAAGGGCGACAACAAGGTGGTGAAAACTTCTTCCTTGGAGCCGCAAGTTCTTCCTCTTCCTCTCTTCTTGGCGCAAGGATTCTTTGTGCTTGGTGGCGTCTTCTTGTCACAAGCCCTCATCGTCCCTTGGCCATAGGCGCACCTTGGAGGTGGCGCAAGCAAAGAAGAAGAGGGAAGTCCTTGGCGGCATCATCTTCCCTATCCCTTCCTTGGCGCAACTTCTCTTGAAGGTGGCGCAAGTGGAAGTGAAGGCTTGATTCTCCTCCCGAGGCTAGCACCGAGCGTGGGAGGGAGCAACGATCAAGGAGTCGATGCGTGGATACTTGTAGAGGGCGAACACTTGGGCGCCTTCAACATGGCTTCGACATCTAAACAAGCAATAAAGGTACTAACCTTAACACATCCTTGTGTTCTCTCACTCGCAAGGATCCTTGGGAAAGGAATGTGTTTCGGGTGTAATACTTCTTCCGCTGCGTCCTGGGACTGCAAAATTTTAAAATTACACCCGGCATTCCCTAACATGTAATTCCAACAGGATGAGAATGGTTAGATCAGATGAACATAGTCATCTGGGTATGGCCATACACTTTCTCAACCATCTCATCCAGGGGGCCCCTTTAGAACATCACACTCCAACTAGGAGATGCAATCCTATATCTATCACTAGTGTCCTAACATGACTCATGCCCACTATCCAAGATAATCTTTAACCATTATCTTTCAAATGATATTAAAGTACCTCAAGACAATGCCAATCATCACTTAGTAACACAAGTGATCTCAAGTCAGAGGGAATATACAACTTGCTTGCTTATAAGGATTTATTCACATTGTGACAAACAATTGAATATCCTAAGTAGGGTCAGTCCAGTACATCCAATGCACCTATGTGTCTAAATCTTATTCCATGCTCGTAGCATCCTATAAGACCAGAACACATATTAGTCTCAATCATATCAAGGCTGTCTCATGTTCACCATGTTGGGGTATGCCCTTAAGGCTAATGTTTGAGGCCTTGGGATTATATCAGTATCATGTATAAACTCGATGTTTATAAAGGCAATGGTTGTTATTCAGGTTGTTGCATTATCTGCTGCCATATGTATACTTCTGAATAATGTCTCAATGCTGTTCAGCTTCGCTGACATGCAGTATTATCCTTAGTCGAGATATCTTGGTGAACATGAGACAGCCTTGATATGATTGAGACTAATATGTGTTCTAATCTTGTAGGATGCTTCGAGCATGGAATAAGATGTAGACTCATGGGTACATTGGATGTACTGGACAGACCCTACTTAGGATATTCAATTGTTTGTCACAATGTGAATAATCCTTATATGCAAACAAGTGGCATACTTCCTCTGACTTGAGATCACTTGTGTTTCTAAATGATGATTGGCATTGTCTTGAGGTAGTTCAATATCATTTGAAACATAATGGTTATAGATTATCTTGGATAATGAGCATGAGTCATGTTAGGGCGCTAGTGATAGATATAGGATTGCCTTCTCCTTGTTTGGAGTGTGATGTTCTAAAGGGGCCCTCTGGATGAGATGGTTGAGAAAGTGTATGGCCATACCCAGATGACTATGTTCATCTGATCTAACCACTCTCATCATATTGGAGTTACAGGCTTGACATGCTTATCCAATAAGAACATCCAGTGGCAAAGGAAACAAGTATGCCTAGTGAATTGAATTCACACTTATGCTATGGTTTGGGTGTAGTCTTGGAAGACTCTTTCCTTTATATCGGGAGACAGTGATGTGTTGCTAGATACCCCTCTCTGTTCGTGATAACGTAAGTTGTCAATACCGACATTTAAAGGAAACCCTTAGGGTCGCACAATTTGATGATATGGCTTACTTAAGTCAGATCGTGTGGACTGAATTGTTTTGGTTCAGTTTAAAGGGATTTAAACTCTGATTGTAAGTGAGATCTGGTCTGATCATGTTTGATTGATTAGGGCTTGAGATCGGTAAGCTTCGATCGAGAGAAATGATGCTAGATCGGCGAGATCAAGAGCATCAAGAGATGGATGGTTAGATCTTGAACCTTTTGGTTCAATATGATCTAGGACAATGCTTGGTTTAATTTGGTCTTTGAACCAAATTCAATGAACCGGTTCACTTAATGTGAGCGCATGGTTCAAGGGGAGAAGAGAAGCGATCGGTTCACTTGGGGTGAACGCATGGGTGATCGCATGATCGCATGAACGTTGAGGGTTTACTATTTTTGGAAGTCATGCTTTCCAAAATATTCTTCATGCCTCCACGTTCGAGAGCATTGCTCTATACTCGCCTCTCCTCTCTCGTGTTGTGAAGCTTTTCTTCACGCCAAGAAGAATTCGACAAGCCAAGAGAGATCTCATCCGTTCACTCGATCAGGAGACTTGGAAATCCTTGCTAGCACAAGGAACGACAAGGAGAAGCCTCTCTCATCTTGTGTGCGCACGCTTTGGAGGAGAGCCGCATCGTTCTCTGCTTCCAAGTTGCCATCCAAGCAATGGCATCGGTATGATCTTGTGTTGATCTTTACAAAGTTTTAAGTTGATCATATATTTGCATACCAATCGATCTTGTAGGAAACCCTAGATTCCGCTTTGCGATTTTATATATATGTGCATATTAGGGTTTCCCCACCCCTTTAGTGACTTTCAATTGGTATCAGAGCAAGGTTCTGGTATGTTATATGATTGCTTAATGTGTGATCCTTGTTTGCGTTTGTTTAGATCTTGTAAGATCCAAGGATCTTAAGTCCTGGTAAGCATTATTTTGATTTAAATAAAATTATTGACTGTGATATTGTTCTATGTATTGGTTGTTCATTTATTTGGTTGTTAATTTATAGTTAATTAAACTAGAGATTTTTGGTTGTTAATTTATTGTAGATTAATTAGAGGTTATTTATTTGATT
Source organism: Costus lasius (assembly GCA_027563935.2). NCBI lineage: Eukaryota > Viridiplantae > Streptophyta > Magnoliopsida > Zingiberales > Costaceae > Costus > Costus lasius. The sequence goes on from CM050453.2 coordinate 58,677,496, forward strand.
ATTGGCTGTTAATTTATGATAAATTATCATTGGTTGTTCATGATAAATTAATTAGGATTTATGGGTTGTAAATTGTAAGATAATTAATTAGAGCTTATTGGTTAATTAATTAGACCTTATTGGTTAATTAAATCCTTATTGGATGTTAATTAAATCCTTAATGGATTTCGTTTAAGTGAATGGTTAATGGTTAAGTTAATTAAATTAATTGGTTAACTATGGGATATTAGAATGAAGATTCGAATTAATTAGTTAAAGGGGTTAAACCCTATTTGAATTAATTGGTTAGTGGGTTTAAAATTCAAAAACCGAATTTTTAGTGGGTTTAACGATTGGGGAAAGAAAATTGGCGATTTTGGCTTGGGAGAAAACTTGGGCGACGGCTAGGAAGAAGTGGGCGATTCTTGGAGGCTTGGAGGCGAAATTCCTTTCTTCCTCTTCCTCTTCCTTTGGCCGGCATTCCTTGGTGTTTGGTGGCGTCTTTCAAAGCCTTAGACGAATTTTTTTTTGGAAGGGTTTTTCTTATTGGTGTTCACGGTTCAAGGTGAGTGGAATGTCTTAATTGATTTAACAATTTGGTTGTGTTTGTGTTAAATGATACACTTGAGTTCTTGGAAAATTTACCATGTTAAAACCGAAATTATGCAAAGTGTATTTAGGGTATGAAAACCGAATTTAGGGTATTGTTCTTCATGAGAACCGAATTGTATTTTTCCATGAAAACCTAAATTTCCATGTAAACCGAAATAATCTTGATGATTGTTTATGAAAACCGAAAATTGGTAATATGAAATTTAAGGTATTAATTTATGGAATTTCGGAAGTTTTAGACCAATGGTTTGAGCATGAAATTCATGTTAATTCAAGGTGTAAAATTTAATAGATAATATGTTATGTTAACCGTGGGTTATATGTAGAGATTTGTAAAATAGTTTGTATGAATACATGTTTTAGTTTTTGTTAATTTTATGGATAGTTTGTATGACTACATGTTTTAGTTTTATGTTAATTTTTATGGATGCTTGTTAACTGCAATGTTGAGAAATTGTTTGAGAAATTTGGGTGATAACCTAGTAAGGTTTGACTGAACTAATCAGCATGAAACCTAAGGACCACACTACATTATATGATTGTTAATATTATGTAATTATGTGATTTTTAAATATTAGGTGTTTATGTGATTTTTGGAATATTATGTTGTTATGTGATTTGTGAACATTATGTGATTATGTGAATTGTGAACATTATGTGGTTATGAGATTTTTGAAAATTATGTGATTATGGGAATTCTGAATATTATGTGTTATGTGTTGGTTAGGACTATGGCTAAGTGTAACCGTGTACTCATAGGATAGTCCTTATGTGATATGTTAAGGGTTTGAATTTCAGCCCGGTATTTGATATGTGAGGAGGTTGATGTTCAGCCTGCCTATTATGATTATTGTGATGGGGGTTGATGTTCAGCCTGCCCGATATGATTTTTGTGATGACTATCCTAGAGTCTAGTTGACACTTAGGAGTCCACCTTTATGAAATATGATATAAGATGTGTCTGTTGTCCAGTAGGAACCTTTTGGGAGAACGGGTTTTGACGCAAAGTGCCATGTCTTGGTCAAACAGGGGCCACCTCTTGATGTCATCACTCTCTTTTTGTGATATGGGGTGTCGTAGAGCAAAGTGCCACGTCGTGAACCGGCGGGGGCCACCTCTTGAATCTACACACAATCCATCGATGTGTTTATGGGGTGTTTTAGAGCAAGGTGCCACGTCGTGACCTGGCGGGGGCCACCTCTTGATTCTACTCACTGTCCATGTTTATGTGTGTTGCACGAGATTTTGCAGCTCCCAGTGCTTAGGCCAAAGCCGGGTTAGACCATATTGGTCACTACTGAATATGCTGGACAACTAGGTTAACTAAGTATTGGTGTGTTTAGTTGGTTTAGAGTATAACTCTAGAACCTGAGTTTGTTTAGAACCTGAGTTTGTTATATGTTGGTGTGTACATCTGGCTGTTTATATGACTTCTGTATTTAATCTTGTTGTATATTGACATAATGTTCTGTTAAAGATTTTTAAAATAATCTGCCTATATTTTTGAATGTATGTTATGGATGGTCGATTTAGACTATCCACTCACTGGGCTGTGTAGCTCACCCCTCACTATTTTCAGGCATAGAGCAGGGGCGCATTTCTTGAGTTAGCATTGGCGTGGACATTATGCTAGTTTGCTGTGATTATGTTTAAGAACTTTTGTGCTTAATTATGAGGCCGGTTGTGGCCGAACTATATGAGTTATACGAACTATATGAATGATGTGAACTATGTGAATCTATGTGAACCTATGATGCCAGATTGTGGCTGTTAAATGAGTTTGATTTTTTTTTGTGTCACCGCGGGCTTCAGCCTGGTTTCGGTGTTTGGTATGAGTTTTTAAAATCGACTTTGTGGCTTTGCTTTGAATTTCGAATCGAATTGTATTTATGCCATCGGATTTGATATAACTGTTGCCTTGCATATGTCTAGTGCAAGGATTGCGTGGTGGCAGGTACCCTTATGTGATTTATGAGATTTGTGTTTTGTGGATATTTATGTATGGATTTGTGGAAATTTTCAGATCGTGTTTTCTTGAACTCGGTTTTACCTAGCATATGAATCGATCTTATATGAAACATCCTGTATCATTCATGAATTGTGCCATTTGTTTGGGGTTAAGATAACGGGATGTTACAGATCTAGAGTTTACATGCGAGAATACATGCTAGTTATTAGATGTTGGCGCATGTATGATGTTTACTTGTTGCCGCATGCTAAAGATTTTTGTCAAAAACTTATCTTGCGCGCATCCACTAGATCTATAAGCGCCTGCTTTAAAAACTTAGACGGGTTATTAGGGTTGAAGTCGTCGTCCTGTCTAGACCCAACAGTCTGATCAGACTATCTGACAGCCTAGATGGGTCGACCAGATGGCACCTATGCGCAAGCATCAGGTGGCTATAGGTTGACTGCAGAAGGGCGTGTAGCGATGTCTGATTGAGACAGCCAGTGAACGCTCATGATTAAGGCCCGGGGTCACACCCGCTTGCCAGAACTCATGAGGGACGTTCAGCCCTTAAGGCATGCATAGTTGACCATGAGGTCGACTCAAGTCGGTTATGACTTGGTGCATGCAAGGGCAGTGGGTCTGACTAGGAATGATGAGTGGATCCCTATTAATGGACCGTTGTAAGGTAGTAGGGCTCATGAGGAAATAAAATTGATGCCAATGGGATTTTTGAAAATTTTATTTTCTTGTTTGGATCACATGTTGTTTGTATAACATGAATGAATGTCTATTTCATCTTATGTGGGCTGCCCAATTAATGTGTGCTGTGCTGGGCCCTGCGTGCCTGGATTAAATTGTAAATTTTATTGTGATCTGTGCATCACATTTTAATTAATTTATAAAGTGTAATTGACCTATGTTTAGACTGTTGGGCGAGCACGCACCATTGAGAGATACATAGTTGAGAGGAGTTCTCATGTTGCCGTGACAGTGATTCCTGCAGCTGAGGCGGCGGTTCCTCAGTATGGTAGTGGCGGCAAGGGTAAGAAGTACCCTAAACATAAGGACTACAAAAAGAACAGGTATAAGCCTTACTCCTACAAGGCACCGCAGCAGTCCAGGGATGCACCGCAGCAATTCAGGGATGCCAGGGATGTAAGAAACAGTATCACAGAGGACCGGACTTGTAATTATTGTGGGCTCAAGGGACATCTAGTGAAAGACTGTCATAAGAGGAATGGTGTATGCTTCAGGTGTAAGAAACCAGGGCACATGATCAAGGACTGCAAAGAGCCTGAGATACAGAATGGAGGCGCAGAGAAGCCTACAGTCCAGACACGAGTTTATGCTGTGGCTGAGAAGGATACACGAGCTTCCCGATCCGTCGTGGAAGGTACCTTATTTGTATTTGATCAGTTAGCTCGTATCTTACTTGATCCTGGTGCAAATCTGTCTTTTGTATCTGTTAAGTTTGCTGCATGTTTACCTGTGTTACCTAAGGTGATGAATTATGTTGTGTCTGTCAGTACTCCCTTAGGAAAGTCATTGTTTACAGACACTGTGTGTGCTGATTGTGTGGTGCATGTAGAGGGTTATGAGTTTCTAGTGGATTTAATCCTCCTAGACTTGCAAGACTATGATGTCATTCTAGGTATGGATTGGTTGTCCTCACATCATGCCTCTGTGGATTGCTTTGAGAAAGTAATCACTTTAAATCTGCTAGATGGGAATCGGATTTTTGTGAGAGGTCTAGTGTCGGACCAAGGACCGCATGTAATATCTTTCCTGCAGGCCAGGAAGTTACTTGCTAGTGGATGCAAGGGTTATCTTGCGCATGTTAAGGTGCAGGATGATTCTACTTCTGATTTGACTCAGATGGCGGTGGTGAAAGAATTTCCTGACGTGTTCTCTGAGGAATTTTCAGGTTTACCACCAATTCGAGAGGTAGAGTTTGGCATTGAGTTGGCGCCAGGTATGGCACCTATCTCCAGAGTTCCTTATCGCATGGCTACCTCAGAGCTGGCTGAGCTTAAGAAACAACTGGAGGAATTGCTAGAGAAAGGGTACATTCGGCCTAGTGCTTCTCCCTGGGGAGCGCCAGTGCTGTTTGTAAAGAAGAAAGATGGAACCCTGAGGATGTGTATAGACTACAGGCACTTGAATCAAGTGACTATCAAGAATAAGTATCCTCTTCCCAGAATTGATGATCTATTTGATCAACTACAGGGAGCTACAGTGTTCTCTAAGATTGATCTGAGATCAGGGTATTATCAGCTTAGGGTCAAGGATGAGGATATATTTAAGACTGCTTTCAGGACCAAGTATGGGCATTTCGAATTTTTAGTTATGCCTTTTGGACTGACGAATGCACCTGCTGTCTTCATGGATTTGATGAACAGGGTATTCCATGAATTGCTTGACTCTTGTGTGGTAGTCTTTATAGATGATATTTTGGTATACTCACGGACTACTTCAGATCATGTCAGTGACTTGCGCAGAGTGCTGGAGATTCTGAGGAAGAACCGGTTATATGCCAAGGCTAGTAAGTGTGAGTTCTGGCTAGAGAAGATCAGTTTCCTTGGACATGTGATTTCTGGTCAGGGGGTGTCTGTGGATCCAGTTAAAGTGCAAGCCATTCTCAATTGGGGAAGACCGACTAGTGCTACTGAGATCAGGAGTTTCCTGGGTTTAGCAGGTTACTACCGGAGATTTGTTGAGGGATTCTCCAAGCTGGCGGGTCCTTTAACTAAATTGACCAGAAAGGAGGCTAAGTTTATTTGGGATGACAAGTGTGAAGAGAGCTTCCAAGAGCTGAAGAGGAGGTTGACTAGTACACCGATCCTCATTATTCCTAGTGATGGGGAAAGGTTTACTGTCTATACAGATGCTTCAGGCAAAGGGTTGGGTTGTGTCTTGATGCAGAAGGGTTCTGTGGTAGCCTATGCTTCGAGACAACTGAAGGAGTATGAATTGAACTACCCTACTCATGATTTAGAGTTGGCGGCCGTAGTCTTTGCTTTGAAGATATGGCGTCACTATTTGCTGGGTCAGGAGTTTGATCTGTTCACTGATCACCAGAGTCTCAAGTATATCTTCACTCAGAAGGAGTTGAACATGAGACAGAGAAGATGGATGGAGTTGATCAAAGACTATGACTTCTCCATTCAGTATCAGGCTGGAAAGGCCAATGTAGTGGCGGATGCGCTGAGCAGACATCCAGTTACTTCAGTAGCTGCTTTACGAGTCAGTGAGTGGCGGTTACTGTAGGAGTTCAGCGATCTCAGGATCAGTGTTTCTCCTAGAGTTCAGTCGGGTTATGTGGCTTTTCTCAGAGTACAGTCTGCTTTGTTGCAGAAGATCAGAGATCAGCAGTCTGTGGATCCGAGATTAGTTCAGATCAGGGATAGTCTGGTTGATGGCGCAGTTCAGGATTTTAGCCTGTCTGATGATAGTATTCTTCGGTTTCGTGGAAGGGTATGTGTCCCTGAGGAACCGAGCTTGAGGAAAGAAATATTGGAGGACAGCCATAACTCCAAATATTCTCTACATCCTGGCGTGATTAAGATGTATCAGGACCTCAAGAAAAGTTTTTGGTGGCCGGGTATGAAGAAAGAAGTGCTTGATTTTGTCTCTAAGTGTTTAACCTGTCAGACAGTAAAGGCTGAACACCAGAAGCCTGGTGGTTTGTTGCAGCCCCTTCCTATTCCTGAGTGGAAGTGGGAATGCATCAGTATGGATTTTGTATGTGGTTTGCCCAGAACCAGATTGGGTCATGATGCCATTTGGGTGATTGTTGATAGACTCACTAAATCAGCCCATTTCCTTCCGATTAAGATGACTTATCCTTTAGAGAGACTGGCTAGATTGTATATTGATGAGATAGTCAGACTGCATGGAGTGCCTATTGATATTGTGTCTGATAGGGACTCTCGATTTCTGTCCAGGTTTTGGAAGAGTTTACAGGAGGGTTTGGGTACTAAGTTGAGTTTTAGTACAGCATACCATCCTCAGTCTGATGGCCAGACGGAGCGTACTATACAGACTCTAGAAGACTTGTTGAGAGCTTATGTAGTTGATTGGAGTTCTGAGTGGAACCGGGATCTATCTTTGATAGAGTTCACTTATAATAATAGTTTCCACTCCAGTATTCAGATGGCTCCTTATGAGGCTTTGTATGGGAGAAGGTGTAGGACTCCCTTGTGTTGGGAGGAAACTGGTGACAGAATGATTTTGAGATCTGATGCAGTTCAGGAGACTACTGATAAAGTCAGAGAGATTCAGGATAAATTAAAGATTGCTCGGGACAGACAGAAGAGTTATGCTGATGACCGTCGTCGTTCCCTGGAGTTTATGGTAGGAGATCATGTGTTCTTGAAGGTGTCACCTACTAAGAGTGTTATGAGGTTTGGCAAAAAGGGCAAGTTGAGCCCTAGGTTTGTAGGCCCTTTTGACATTATTGAGAGAATTGGTCCAGTGGCTTACAGATTAGCTTTACCTCCTGCTATGGATCATGTGCATAATGTGTTCCATGTTTCTGTTTTGAGGAAATATCATCCTGATCCATCTCATGTGTTAGAGTTGGAACCTCTTCAGATTCAGAATGACTTGACCTTTGAGGAAAGACCTCTCCGGATTGTGGATAGAAAGGATAAAGTTCTGAGGAACAAGACTATACCTTTGGTAAAGGTTATCTGGGGAAATCAGTCGGTTGAGGAGGCGACTTGGGAGACTGAAGCTGATATGAGGAAATTTTATGCTTATCTCTTTGATGATATGGATGCTGAGCTTTAGAGGACTAAAGCTTTATAAGGAGGGAGGGATGTAAGATCCAAGGATCTTAAGTCCTGGTAAGCATTATTTTGATTTAAATAAAATTATTGACTGTGATATTGTTCTATGTATTGGTTGTTCATTTATTTGGTTGTTAATTTATAGTTAATTAAACTAGAGATTTTTGGTTGTTAATTTATTGTAGATTAATTAGAGGTTATTTATTTGATTATTGGCTGTTAATTTATGATAAATTATCATTGGTTGTTCATGATAAATTAATTAGGATTTATGGGTTGTAAATTGTAAGATAATTAATTAGAGCTTATTGGTTAATTAATTAGACCTTATTGGTTAATTAAATCCTTATTGGATGTTAATTAAATCCTTAATGGATTTCGTTTAAGTGAATGGTTAATGGTTAAGTTAATTAAATTAATTGGTTAACTATGGGATATTAGAATGAAGATTCGAATTAATTAGTTAAAGGGGTTAAACCCTATTTGAATTAATTGGTTAGTGGGTTTAAAATTCAAAAACCGAATTTTTAGTGGGTTTAACGATTGGGGAAAGAAAATTGGCGATTTTGGCTTGGGAGAAAACTTGGGCGACGGCTAGGAAGAAGTGGGCGATTCTTGGAGGCTTGGAGGCGAAATTCCTTTCTTCCTCTTCCTCTTCCTTTGGCCGGCATTCCTTGGTGTTTGGTGGCGTCTTTCAAAGCCTTAGACGAATTTTTTTGGAAGGGTTTTTCTTATTGGTGTTCACGGTTCAAGGTGAGTGGAATGTCTTAATTGATTTAACAATTTGGTTGTGTTTGTGTTAAATGATACACTTGAGTTCTTGGAAAATTTACCATGTTAAAACCGAAATTATGCAAAGTGTATTTAGGGTATGAAAACCGAATTTAGGGTATTGTTCTTCATGAGAACCGAATTGTATTTTTCCATGAAAACCTAAATTTCCATGTAAACCGAAATAATCTTGATGATTGTTTATGAAAACCGAAAATTGGTAATATGAAATTTAAGGTATTAATTTATGGAATTTCGGAAGTTTTAGACCAATGGTTTGAGCATGAAATTCATGTTAATTCAAGGTGTAAAATTTAATAGATAACATGTTATGTTAACCGTGGGTTATATGTAGAGATTTGTAAAATAGTTTGTATGAATACATGTTTTAGTTTTTGTTAATTTTATGGATAGTTTGTATGACTACATGTTTTAGTTTTATGTTAATTTTTATGGATGCTTGTTAACTGCAATGTTGAGAAATTGTTTGAGAAATTTGGGTGATAACCTAGTAAGGTTTGACTGAACTAATCAGCATGAAACCTAAGGACCACACTACATTATATGATTGTTAATATTATGTAATTATGTGATTTTAAAATATTAGGTGTTTATGTGATTTTTGGAATATTATGTTGTTATGTGATTTGTGAACATTATGTGATTATGTGAATTGTGAACATTATGTGGTTATGAGATTTTTGAAAATTATGTGATTATGGGAATTCTGAATATTATGTGTTATGTGTTGGTTAGGACTATGGCTAAGTGTAACCGTGTACTCATAGGATAGTCCTTATGTGATATGTTAAGGGTTTGAATTTCAGCCCGGTATTTGATATGTGAGGAGGTTGATGTTCAGCCTGCCTATTATGATTATTGTGATGGGGGTTGATGTTCAGCCTGCCCGATATGATTTTTGTGATGACTATCCTAGAGTCTAGTTGACACTTAGGAGTCCACCTTTATGAAATATGATATAAGATGTGTCTGTTGTCCAGTAGGAACCTTTTGGGAGAACGGGTTTTGACGCAAAGTGCCATGTCTTGGTTAGACAGGGGCCACCTCTTGATGTCATCACTCTCTTTTTGTGATATGGGGTGTCGTAGAGCAAAGTGCCACGTCGTGAACCGGCGGGGGCCACCTCTTGAATCTACACACAATCCATCGATGTGTTTATGGGGTGTTTTAGAGCAAAGTGCCACGTCGTGACCTGGCGGGGGCCACCTCTTGATTCTACTCACTGTCCATGTTTATGTGTGTTGCACGAGATTTTGCAGCTCCCAGTGCTTAGGCCAAAGCCGGGTTAGACCATATTGGTCACTACTGAATATGCTGGACAACTAGGTTAACTAAGTATTGGTGTGTTTAGTTGGTTTAGAGTATAACTCTAGAACCTGAGTTTGTTATATGTTGGTGTGTACATCTGGCTGTTTATATGACTTCTGTATTTAATCTTGTTGTATATTGACATAATGTTCTGTTAAAGATTTTTAAAATAATCTGCCTATATTTTTGAATGTATGTTATGGATGGTCGATTTAGACTATCCACTCACTGGGCTGTGTAGCTCACCCCTCACTATTTTCAGGCATAGAGCAGGGGCGCATTTCTTGAGTTAGCATTGGCGTGGACATTATGCTAGTTTGCTGTGATTATGTTTAAGAACTTTTGTGCTTAATTATGAGGCCGGTTGTGGCCGAACTATATGAGTTATACGAACTATATGAATGATGTGAACTATGTGAATCTATGTGAACCTATGATGCCAGATTGTGGCTGTTAAATGAGTTTGATTTTTTTTTGTGTCACCGCGGGCTTCAGCCTGGTTTCGGTGTTTGGTATGAGTTTTTAAAATCGACTTTGTGGCTTTGCTTTGAATTTCGAATCGAATTGTATTTATGCCATCGGATTTGATATAACTGTTGCCTTGCATATGTCTAGTGCAAGGATTGCGTGGTGGCAGGTACCCTTATGTGATTTATGAGATTTGTGTTTTGTGGATATTTATGTATGGATTTGTGGAAATTTTCAGATCGTGTTTTCTTGAACTCGGTTTTACCTAGCATATGAATCGATCTTATATGAAACATCCTGTATCATTCATGAATTGTGCCATTTGTTTGGGGTTAAGATAACGGGATGTTACAGATCTAGAGTTTACATGCGAGAATACATGCTAGTTATTAGATGTTGGCGCATGTATGATGTTTACTTGTTGCCGCATGCTAAAGATTTTTGTCAAAAACTTATCTTGCGCGCATCCACTAGATCTATAAGCGCCTGCTTTAAAAACTTAGACGGGTTATTAGGGTTGAAGTCGTCGTCCTGTGTAGACCCAACAGTCTGATCAGACTATCTGACAGCCTAGATGGGTCGTCCAGATGGCACCTATGCGCAAGCATCAGGTGGCTATAGGTCGACTGCAGAAGGGCGTGTAGCGATGTCTGATTGAGACAACCAGTGAACGCTCATGATTAAGGCCCGGGGTCACACCCGCTTGCCAGAACTCATGAGGGACGTTCAGCCCTTAAGGCATGCATAGTTGACCATGAGGTCGACTCAAGTCGGTTATGACTTGGTGCATGCAAGGGCAGTGGGTCTGACTAGGAATGATGAGTGGATCCCTATTAATGGACCGTTGTAAGGTAGTAGGGCTCATGAGGAAATAAAATTGATGCCAATGGGATTTTTGAAAATTTTATTTTCTTGTTTGGATCACATGTTGTTTGTATAACATGAATGAATGTCTATTTCATCTTATGTGGGCTGCCCAATTAATGTGTGCTGTGCTGGGCCCTGCGTGCCTGGATTAAATTGTAAATTTTATTGTGATCTGTGCATCACATTTTAATTAATTTATAAAGTGTAATTGACCTGCGTGTCAATCATGTCTAGATAGATTAAATTGTAATTTAATCAGACATGAGCATAGAGCACACATGGCAGAAGCACTTGCAGCAAGTGGCTTCACCAGTGGGAGGTCTAGAGTTCGACTCTAGGACAGGCGCATGCTACCTGGTGGGTGCATCTGAGCTGTAGAGGGCGCTTGGGCCTGGGCTGGGCCAGATGGATTTGCAAAAAGACCCATGAAGAGCTCAAGTGAAGACTTAAGTTAAATTAAGGTCTTACTTAGGCTTAATGGGCTTTTACCACATAAGATCATCATGCTTTCAATTTGCTGTTTAAGTAATTTAGTAACTGCATGATTTATTCTTCTGCTATCACCATAGGATTTGTTTGATAGTAAGAAGATAAAAGGACCGTTAAAATCCAACGATGAATATCAAGCACGTAAGCCTTCTGACGCGAAACCTCACTGTTCTGACTATCGTTGGGGCCGTGTTCTACCCACTCAGTGGGCACGCCCATCTATCTTCAGACGGTGTGTGATTACACCTGCGTGTTACAGAGAAGGGATTTATCGCTTCTCGTTGCTCAGCATAACACGTGGTGGTCCAGGGAGTAGGTCAGGTCAGCTTGACCATGTAGGCTACATATTGAGCATATGGTAACCATATGGAGGCAGGCATCTGTGGGATCAGAGACTGTGTTGTACCAACTCAATTGGCACAGTCTGCTGGATTGCCCAGATGAAGGGGAATCGCACGGGTTGGCGATTGGCAGGGATTGCCTACCAGAGATTAGTGCTTGTACTCTCTGTGCATCTTATCTCGCCTGAGCGGGACGCGGAGACCAAGTATGAAATCTGGATCCCATCTCACTAAAAGAGTTTCACTCTTTCGGACTGTTTTACTGGATTTTTCAGTCAGATAAAATAGTGAGAAAAGAATCAATCTTAAGTCCTGGATTGATTCTAACATTGATACTGACCTTGTTGTTCTTGCAATGTTGTAGATTACTGCAGCAACGAACACCACAGCGTTCAATGTGCGATCCTTACTGGAAAGGGAGAAGTTTGCTGGGCCAAACTTCTCAGACTGGTATAGACACCTTAAGATTGTTCTTAAGGCTGAGAGGAAACTGTATGTCCTTGAGACGGCAATGCCGCCTCAACCCGCTGCGAACGCTGCAAGGGCGGTTCGGGATGTTTATGAGAAGCATGTCAATGATAGCATTGATGTCGCTTGCCTTATGCTTGCGTCTATGACGCCAGAGCTTCAGCGTCAGCATGAGGATTTATCTGCTATTGAAATTATAGCAAATCTCAAGATGCTGTATGCTGCACAGGCAAGGACTGAACGCTATAACTTGACAAAACTTTTCTTTCAGAGCAAACTGACTGAAGGGAGTCCAGTGGGAGCTCACGTACTCAAGATGATTGGGTACAAGGAGGCTCTAGAGAAACTGGGACACACCATCAATCAGGAGCTTGTTGTAGACATTATCCTGCAGTCTCTCCCGCCCTGTTTCGATCCGTTCATCATTAATTTTAATATGAACAAAATCGACTGTACCCCGGCAGAGTTACTGAACATGCTCTATACTACAGAGCAGACTCTTGAAAAGGGAAAGCCTTCATCCTCTGTCTTGATGATTCCTTCCAGGAACAAGAAGAAGGGGAAGAAGGGCAAAGCCCCTGTCAAGAGCTACAACAAGGCTCTGAAACAAAAGATCAAGCGGTCGAAGGAATACAGATGTTTCCATTGTGGCCAGCTGGGTCACTGGAAGAAGGACTGTAAAGCGCTCCAAGGAGACAAGAAGGGAAGCAAGCCTTTCGCTTCTGGCTCAGGTATTTTTGTGACTGAAGTCATGGTATCTTCTTCTTCTATTTCATGGGTGTTGGACACTGCATGTGGAGTTCACATTTGTTCAAATGTACAGGAACTCAAGAGAAGAAGACAGGTGGGACAGCATGAGGTGGACCTACGAGTAGGAAACGGGGCACGGGTTGCTGCTGTTGCTGTAGGACAATATAACATCGCTTTACCATCTGGTCATGTATTAGAACTGGACAATTGTTATTTTGTATCAAGCATAACTAAGAATATTATCTCTATTCTTGCTCTTGTCAGGAAAGGGTTTTCCTTTGAATGCAAAACTTCAAAGTGTTATATTTCTTTTGATAATATTGTTTATGCTACTGGGTTGATTAACAATGGGTTATTCATGTTGGACATGGAATGTTCTGTACAACAAATTGATAATAAGAAAGCCAAATATGCTGATGACAGCACCTTGCTATGGCATAGTCGTTTAGGCCATATTAACAAGAAGCGCATTAAGCGGTTGCATGAACATGGACTGCTGGGATCATTCTCCTATGAGGAGCTTGATACATGCAAAGCTTGTTTAATGGGTAAAATGACGAAGTCTCCTTTTTCTAATAAAGGTCAAAGGGCTTCAGGTTTACTTGACCTCATTCACAGTGATGTGTGTGGGCCATTTAGTAAACATGCCAGAGGTGGCTATTCATACTTCATTACCTTTACTGATGATTTCAGTAGGTATGGTTATGTCTATCTAATGAGACATAAAAGTGAATCTTTTGACAAGTTCAAAGAGTTCAAAAATGAAGTACAAAATCAGCTAGGCCGAAATATCAAGGCACTTCGCTCAGATCGAGGTGGAGAATACTTGAGTCGAGAGTTTACTGACTATCTGAAGGAGTGTGGGATTATCTCACAGCTCACTCCGCCAGGAACACCGCAATGGAATGGTGTGTCCGAGAGGAGAAATAGAACCTTACTGGATATGGTTCATTCAATGATGAGTCAGGCTACTCTACCTTACTCCTTTTGGGGATTTGCACTGGAAACAGCTACAAAGGTACTAAACCGAGTGCCATCCAAGGCTGTTTCAAAGACTCCATATGAGTTATGGTATGGGAAACAGCCGAGCTTGACATTTATTAAAATCTGGGGTTACGAGGCTTATGTCAAAAAGCTCGCCTCTGGGAAACTGGAGAACAGATCTGATAAATGTATCTTTGTCGGTTACCCTAAAGAAACAAAGGGTTATTATTTCTACGATCCCAAGGAGAACAAAGTATTTGTTGCTCGAACGGCTATTTTTCTTGAGAAGGAATTTCTTCTGCAAGAGGCCAGTGGGAGAGAAATAAGGCTGGATGAGAATCCAGAAGAAGGACAAAGTAGTCAAACTCAGTTGGATGAGCCTGAGCCAATAGAACAGGTTATTGAACAACCTGAGGCTCAGATATCACGGGAACCGCGAAGATCGGGAAGGATCCATCGACAGCCTGAGCGCTATGACGGAGTCTACATCATTAATGATGAACCCCTCACTTATGCGGATGCGGTCAGTGGACCGGAATCAGCGAGATGGCTTGAAGCTATGCGAGCCGAGAGGGACTCCATGTCAGATAACCAAGTCTGGGATTTGGTTGATCCGCCTCCGGGAGTAATCCCTATAGGCTGTAAATGGATCTTCAAGAAGAAGGTTGACATGGACGGTAACGTGGTTACCTATAAAGGCAGGCTAGTTGCGAAAGGTTTCAAACAAATCTACGGGATAGATTATGATGAAACTTTCTCTCCTGTAGCCATGTTCAAGTCTATTCGGATTATTCTCGCGATAGCAGCATATTATGATTATGAGATCTGGCAAATGGATGTGAAGACCGCTTTCCTTAATGGAAAATTAGAAGAGGATGTGTATATGACACAACCTGAAGGTTTCACCAATCCATCAGATCGTCATAAAATATGCAAATTAAAGAAGTCCATTTATGGACTTAAACAAGCATCAAGAAGCTGGAATATTCGTTTTGATGAATCAATCTGTGAGTTTGGTTTCATCAAAAATGAAGATGACCCGTGTGTATATAAGAGGTTTAGTGGGAGCGTGATTACTTTCCTAGTCCTCTACGTCGATGATATCTTGATCATTGGAAACGATATTCCTGAACTACATGCGGTTAAGGCATGGTTAAGAAAATGTTTCCAGATGAAAGATTTAGGAGAAGCAGCCTATGTATTAGGTGTGAAGATCTACAGAGATAGATCAAAGAGGCTTCTCGGGCTGTGCCAGAGTACTTACATCGATAAAGTCTTGGAGAGATTTCATTTAGAAAATTCTAAAAGAGGATATCTTCCAGTCAGACATGGTCTGAATCTTTCAAAGAGTCAGTGTCCACAAACACAGACTGAGAAAGATGAAATGGACAATACGCCTTATGCTTCGGCTATTGGGTCCATTATGTATGCGATGTTGTGTACTCGCCCAGACGTCGCTTACGGGTTAAGCGTGACCAGTCGGTTCCAAAGTAATCCAGGGAAGGCACACTGGATTGCAGCCAAGAACATTTTGAAATATCTTCGGAGGACCAAAGATATGTTCTTGATATATGGAGGTCAGGAATAACTCAGTATTGAAGGATATACTGATGCTTCGTTCCAATCTGACCAGGATGATTTCCGATCGCAATCAGGCTATGTTTTTAGCTTGAATGGAGGAGCAGTGGTGTGGAAGAGTTTCAAACAATCAATTGTTGCTGATTCCACAACAGAAGCCGAGTATGTTGCAGCCTCGGAAGCATCTAAGGAGGCAGTGTGGATTCGTAAGTTCGTTCAAGAACTTGGTGTTGTTCCTTCGAGTGCAGATCCATTGGTTATCTTCTGTGATAACACTGGAGCAATAGCACAAGCAAAGGAACCACGGTCGCACCAGAAGTCCAAGCACATACAGAGAAGGTTTCACTTGATCCGGGAGATCATAGATCGAGGAGAGATCAAGATCTGTAAGGTTCATACAGATGACAATCTAGCTGACCCGCTTACAAAGCCTCTGGCGCAGCAGAAGCATGAGAAGCACTGTAAAAATATGGGTTTGAGATTTCTCAACCATTAGATTAAGTGCAAGTGGGAGATTGTTGGGGTATGCCCTTAAGGCTAATGTTTGAGGCCTTGGGATTATATCAGTATCATGTATAAACTCGATGTTTATAAAGGCAATGGTTGTTATTCAGGTTGTTGCATTATCTGCTGCCATATGTATACTTCTGAATAATGTCTCAATGCTGTTCAGCTTGGCTGACATGCAGTATTGTCCTTAGTCGAGATATCTTGGTGAACATGAGACAGCCTTGATATGATTGAGACTAATATGTGTTCTAATCTTATAGGATGCTTCGAGCATGGAATAAGATGTAGACTCATGGGTACATTGGATGTACTGGACAGACCCTACTTAGGATATTCAATTGTTTGTCACAATGTGAATAATCCTTATATGCAAACAAGTGGCATACTTCCTCTGACTTGAGATCACTTGTGTTTCTAAATGATGATTGGCATTGTCTTGAGGTAGTTCAATATCATTTGAAACATAATGGTTATAGATTATCTTGGATAATGAGCATGAGTCATGTTAGGGCGCTAGTGATAGATATAGGATTGCCTTCTCCTTGTTTGGAGTGTGATGTTCTAAAGGGGCCCTCTGGATGAGATGGTTGAGAAAGTGTATGGCCATACCCAGATGACTATGTTCATCTGATCTAACCACTCTCATCATATTGGAGTTACAGGCTTGACATGCTTATCCAATAAGAACATCCAGTGGCAAAGGAAACAAGTATGCCTAGTGAATTGAATTCACACTTATGCTATGGTTTGGGTGTAGTCTTGGAAGACTCTTTCCTTTATATCGGGAGACAGTGATGTGTTGCTAGATACCCCTCTCTGTTCGTGATAATGTAAGTTGTTATTACCGACATTTAAAGGAAACCCTTAGGGTCGCACAATTTGATGATATGGCTTACTTAAGTCAGATCGTGTGGACTGAATTGTTTTGGTTCAGTTTAAAGGGATTTAAACTCTGATTGTAAGTGAGATCTGGTCTGATCATGTTTGATTGATTAGGGCTTGAGATCGGTAAGCTTCGATCGAGAGAAATGATGCTAGATCGGTGAGATCAAGAGCATTAAGAGATGGATGGTTAGATCTTGAACCTTTTGGTTCAATATGATCTAGGACAATGCTTGGTTTAATTTGGTCTTTGAACCAAATTCAATGAACCGGTTCACTTAATGTGAGCGCATGGTTCAAGGGGAGAAGAGAAGCGATCGGTTCACTTGGGGTGAACGCATGGGTGATCGCATGATCGCATGAACGTTGAGGGTTTACTATTTTTGGAAGTCATGCTTTCCAAAATATTATTCACGCCTCCACGTTCGAGAGCATTGCTCTATACTCGCCTCTCCTCTCTCGTGTTGTGAAGCTTTTCTTCACGCCAAGAAGAATTCGACAAGCCAAGAGAGATCTCATCCCTTCACTCGATCAGGAGACTTGGAAATCCTTGCTAGCACAAGGAACGACAAGATATGTGCATATTAGGGTTTCCCCACCCCTTAAGGACATCCAGTGGCAAAGGAATCATGTATGCCTTGTGAGTTTGATTCACACTTGTGCTGTGATTTGGGTGTAGTCTTGGAAGACTCTTTCCTTTATATCGGGAGACAGTGATGTGTTGCTAGATACCCCTCACTGATCGTGATAACATAAGTTATCGTTACCGACATTTAAAGGAAACCCTCAGGGTCGCACAATTTGATGATATGGCTTACTTAAGTCAGATCGTGTGGACTGAATTGTTTGGGTTCAGTTTAAATGGATTTAATCTCTGATTGTGAGTGAGATCTGGTCTGATCATGTTTGATTGATTAGGGCTTGAGATCGGTAAGCTTCGATCGAGAGAATGGATGCTAGATCCCTCAGATCAGAAGCATCAAGAGGCAATTGAATGAGCGTATGGTTCAATTAAAGAGGCAATTGCGATTGGGGTAATGCATGGTCGCAAGTGGAGATGGTGTTTGCTATTTTTAGATAGCATGTCACATTCGTGACCACCTCTCACGTTGGCTCTCACGACGCTAATCTCTCTCGCCTCTTGCCCCCTTTCCTCTGGTCTCTTGACACTCGTGTGGTGAAGAGGTTGACAAAAAGAAGAGGAAAAGAAATCGCCAAGCAGAGAAGCTCTTCATCCTTTCCATTTGACAAAGAACGCTTTGGGACCTTGCTAGCACAAGGAACGCCAAAGGGAGTAGGCGACATCAATTGTGTGCGTCGCTTTGGAGAAGATCTCTTTTGGTCTTTGATTCCAAGACACCATCCAAGTGATGACAATGGTGAGAATTTTTTTTTCTTATCTATTCAAGTTTTCGATAGTTGATCATATAATGCATGCTATTCGATCCTAAGGAAACCCTAGATTCCGCCTATGCCATTTTATCCTTGCGCATGCTTTAGGGTTTCGCCCCCCCCAGTGGGAACCTTCAATAATAACCCAAGGCCTCAAACATTAGCCTTAAGGGCATACCCCAACAATCTCCCACTTGCACTTAAACTAATGGTTGAGAAATCTCAAACCCATATTATTACAGTGCTTCTCATGCTTCTGCTGCGCCAGAGGCTTTGTAAGCGGGTCAGCTAGATTGTCATCTGTATGAACCTTGCAGATCTTGATCTCTCCTCGATCTATGATCTCACGGATCAAATGAAACCTTCTCTGTATGTGCTTGGACTTCTGGTGTGACCGTGGTTCCTTTGCTTGTGCAATCGCTCCAGTGTTATCACAGAAGATAACCAATGGATCTGCACATGAAGGAACAACACCAAGTTCTTGAATGAACTTACGAATCCATACTGCCTCCTTTGATGCTTCTGAGGCTGCAACATACTCAGCTTCTGTTGTGGAATCAGTAACAATTGATTGTTTGAAACTCTTCCACACCACTGCTCCTCCATTCAAGCTAAAAACATAGCCTGATTGCGATCGGAAATCGTCTTGGTCAGATTGGAACGAAGCGTCAGTATATCCTTCAATACTGAGTTCTTCCTGACCTCCATAAATCAAGAACATATCTTTGGTTCTCCGAAGCTATTTCAAAATATTATTGACTGCAATCCAGTGTGCCTTCCCTGGATTACTTTGGAACCAACTGGTTACGCTTAACCCGTAAGCGACGTCTGGGCGAGTACATAACATCGCATACATGATGGACCCAATAGCCGAAGCATAAGGCGTATTGTCCATCTCATCTTTCTCAGATTGTGTTTGAGGACACTGTCTCTTTGAAAGATTCAGACCATGTCTGACTGGAAGATATCCTCTTTTAGAATTTTCTAAATGGAATCTCTCCAGGACATTATCGATGTAAGTACTCTGGCACAACCCGAGAAGCCTATTAGATCTATCTCTGTAGATCTCCACACCTAATACATAGGCTGCTTCTCCCAAATCTTTCATCTGGAAACATTTTCTTAACCATGCCTTAACTGCATGTAGTTCAGGAATATCGTTTCCAATGATTAAAATATCATCGACATAGAGGACTAGGAAAGTAATCACGCTCCCACTAAACCTTTTATATACACACGGGTCATCTTCATTTTTGATGAAACCAAATTTACAGACTGATTCATCAAAACGAATATTCCAGCTTCTCGATGCTTGTTTTAGTCCATAAATGGACTTCTTTAATTTGCATATCTTATGACGTTCTGATGGATTGATGAAACCTTCAGGTTGTGTCATATACACATCCTCTTCCAGTTTTCCATTAAGGAAAGCGGTCTTCACATCCATTTGCCAGATCTCATAATCATAATATGCTGCTATCGCGAGAATAATTCGAATGGACATGAACATGGCTACTGGAGAGAAAGTTTCATCATAATCTTTCCCGTAGATTTGTTTGAAACCTTTCGCATCTAGCCTGCCCTTATAGGTAACCACGTTACCATCCATGTCTTTCTTCTTCTTGAAGATCCACTTACAGCCTATAGGGATTATTCCCGGAGGCGGATCAACCAAATCCCAGACTTGGTTGTCTGACATGGAGTCCATCTCGGCTCGCATAGCTTCAAGCCATCTTGCTGATTCCGGTCCACTGACCGCATCCGCATAAGTGAGGGGTTCATCATTAATGATGTAGACTCCATCATAGCGCTCAGGCTGACGACGGATCCTTCCCGATCTACACGGTTCCCGTGATATCTGAGCCTCTGGTTGAACATCAACCTGATCTATTTGCTCAGGCTCATCCAACTGAGCTTGACTACTTTGTCCTTCTTCTGGAATTTCATCCAGCTTTATTTCTCTCCCACTTGCCTCTTGCAGAAGAAATTCCTTCTCAAGAAAAATAGCCGTTCGAGCAACAAATACTTTGTTCTCTTTGGGATCATAGAAATAATAACCCTTGGTTTCTTTAGGGTAACCGACAAATATACATTTATTTGATCTGCTCTCCAGTTTCCCAGAGACGAGCTTTTTGACATAAGCCTCGCAACCCCGGATTTTAATAAATGTCAAGCTCGGCTGTTTCCCATACCATAACTCATATGGTGTCTTTGAAATGGCCTTGGATGGCACTCGGTTTAGCACCTTTGCAGCTGTTTCTAGTGCAAATCCCCAAAAGGAGTAAGGTAGAGTAGCCTGACTCATCATAGAACGAACCATATCCAATAGGGTTCTATTTCTCCTTTCGGACACACCATTCCATTGCGGTGTTCCTGGTGGAGTGAGCTGTGAGATAATCCCACACTCCTTCAGATAGTCAGTAAACTCACGACTCAAGTATTCTCCACCTCGATCTGAACGAAGTGCCTTGATATTACGGCCTAACTGATTCTGTACTTCATTTTTGAATTCTTTGAACTTGTCAAAAGATTCACTCTTATGTCTCATTAGATAGACATAACCATACCTACTGAAATCATCAGTAAAAGTAATGAAGTATGAATAGCCACCTCTGGCATGTTTACTAAACGGCCCACACACATCACTGTGAATAAGGTCAAGTAAACCTGAAGCCCTTTCACCTTTATTAGTAAAAGGAGTCTTCGTCATTTTACCCATTAAACAAGCTTTGCATGTATCAAACTCCTCATAGGAGAATGATCCCAGCAGTCCATGATCATGCAACCGCTTAATGCGCTTCTTGTTAATGTGGCCTAAACGACTATGCCATAATAAGGTGCTATCATCAGCATACTTGGCTTTCTTGTTATCAATTTGTTGTACAGAACATTCCATGTCCAACATGTATAACCCATTGTTAATCGACCCAGTTGCATAAACAATATTATCATATGAAATTCAACACTGTGAAGTTTTGCATTCAAAAGAAAAACCTTTCCTGACAAGAGCAGGAATAGAGATAATATTCTTAGTTATGCTTGGTACAAAATAACAATTGTCAAGTTCTAATACAAAACCAGATGGTAAAGAGATGTTATATTCCCCTACAGCAACAGCAGCAACCCGTGCCCCGTTTCCAACTCGTAGGTCCACCTCATGCTGTCCCACCTGTCTTCTTCTCTTGAGTTCCTGCACATTTGAACAAATGTGAACTCCACATGCAGTGTCCAACACCCATGAAATAGAAGAAGCTACCATGACTTCAGTCACGTAAATACCTGAGCCAGAAGTGAAAGGTTTGCTTCCCTTCTTCTCTCCTTGGAGCGCTCTACAGTCCTTCTTCCAGTGACCCAGCTGGCCACAATGGAAACATCTGTTGTCCTTTGACCACTTCACCTTTTGTTTCAAAGCCTTGTTATAGCTCTTGATAGGGGTTTTGCCCTTCTTCCCCTTCTTCTTATTCCTTGAAGGAACCATTAAGACAGAGGATGAAGGCTTTCCTTTCTCAAGAGTCTGCTCTATGGTACAGAGCATGTTCAGTAACTCTGCCGGAGTACAGTCGATTTTGTTCATATTGAAATTAATGATGAACGGATCGAAAGAAGCCGGGAGAGACTGCAAAATAATATCTACAACAAGTTCTTGATTGATGGTATGTCCCAGTTTCTCTAGAGCTTCTTTGTACCCAATCATCTTGAGTACGTGAGCTCCCACTGGACTCTCTTCAGTCAGTTTGCTATGAAAGAAAAGTTTTGTCAAGTTATAGCGTTCTGTCCTTGCCTGTGCAGCATACAGCATTTTGAGATTTGCTATAATATCAATAGCTGACAAATCCTCATGCTGACGCTGGAGCTCAGGCTTCATTGACGCAAGCATAAGGCAAGCGACATCAGTGCTATCACTGACGTGCTTTTCATAAGCATCCCGAACCGCCCTTGTGGCATTCGCAGCGGGTTGAGCCGGTATTGCCGACTCAAGGACATACAGCTTCCTCTCAGCTTTAAGTACAATCTTAAGCTGTCTGTACCAGTCTGAGAAGTTTGGCCCAGCAAACTTCTCTCTTTCCAATATGGATCACAAATTGAGCCCTGTGGTGTTCGTTGCTGCAGGAATCTACAACATAGCAAGAACAACAAGGTCAGTGTAAGTACCCCTTTCATGAGGGGGGCGAAACCCTAAAGCATGCGCATTCAAGAAATTTTCTAGGGCTTCATAAGATCGCATGTGGTATAACCATATGATCAACTTAAGTTTTACTAAGATCAAGAAGTGATCTTACCATAGCCATCGCTTGGATGGTGCCTTGGAAGCAAGAGGGCGAAAGGGGCTCTCCTCCAAAGGTGGCGCACACAAGAGGATGATGGCTACTCCTTGTGTTCCTTGTGCTAGCAAGGCTTCAAGGGTCCTTGTCGAATGGAAGGGATGAGATCTTCTCTTTGCTTGGCCGAATCCTCTCTTGTCGTCTACCTTCACAATGCAAGCCGTGAGTCATCAAGAGCAAAGGGGCGAGAGATGAGAATCGAGAAGCATTGCATTCGAACGTGGAGACGTTCCCATTTTGGAAAACCGAAATTCCAAAAATAGCAACTACTTGATTACATGCGTTATGCGTTCACTTGAAGTGAACCAAACGCATATCCCTTCTCCCATATGAACCATGCGCTCACACATGAGCCGGTTCAATGTATTTGGTCCAATGACCAAACCAAATCAGCCCAAGCATTTAGTCCAGATCGAATTAAACCCTAAGGCTCCAGATCTGACCATTCATCTCCTGATGCTTCTGATCTCACCGATCTAGCATCAACACTCTCGATCGAAGCTTACCGATCTCAAGCCCTAATCAATCAAACATGATCAGACCAGATCTCACTTACAATCAGAGTTTAAATCCCTTTAAACTGAACTAAAACAATTCAGTCCACACGATCTGACTTAAGTAAGCCATATCATCAAATTGTGCGACCCTGAGGGTTTCCTTTAAATGTCGGTAACGATAACTTACATTATCACGATCAGTGAGGGGTATCTAGCAACACATCACTGTCTCCCGATATAGAGGAAAGAGTCTTCCAAGACTACACCCAAACCACAGCACAAGTGTGAATCAACTCACTAGGCATACATGTTTCCTTTGCCACTGGATGTTCTTATTGGACAAGCGTGTCAAGCTTGTAGCTCCAATATGATGAGCATGATTAGATCAGATGAACATAGTCACCTGGGTATGGCCATACACTTTCTCAATCATCTCATTTAAGGGGGGGCCCCATTAGAACATCACACTCCAATTAAGGAGACGGCAATCCTATATCTATCACTAGTGCCCTAACCTGACTCATGATCATTATCCAAGATAGTCTATAATCATTATGTTTCAAATGATATTGAACTACCTCAAAACAATGACAATCATCATTTAGAAACACAAGTGATCTCAAGTCAGAGGACATGTGCCACTTGATGCAAAACAAGGATTATTCACATTGTGACAAGCAATTGAATATCCTAGTAGGGTCTGTCCAGTACATCCAATGTACCCATGAGTCTACATCTTATTCCATGCTCGAAGCATCCTATAAGATTAGAACACATATTAGTCTCAATCATATCAAGGCTGTCTCATGTTCACCAAGATATCTCGACTAAGGACTTTATAGCATGTCAGCCTAGCTGAACAGCATTGAGACATTATTCAGAAGTACAATTATTGCAGCAGACAATGTAACAACCTGAATAACAACCATTGCCTTTATAAACATAAGAGTTTATACATGATACTGATAGTATCCCAAGGCCTCAAACATTAGCCTTAAGGGCATACCCCAACAATCTCCCACTTGCACTTAATCTAATGGTTGAGAAATCTCAAACCCATGTTATTACAGTGCTTCTCATGCTTCTGCTGCGCCAGAGGCTTGGTAAGCGGGTCTGCCAGATTGTCATATGTATGAACCTTGCAGATTTTGATCTCGCCACGATCAATGATCTCCCGGATCAAGTGAAACCGTCTCTGTATGTGCTTGGACTTCTGGTGCGACCGTGGTTCCTTTGCTTGTGCGATCGCTCCAGTGTTATCACAGAAGATAACCAAAGGATCTGCACTCGAAGGAACAACACCAAGTTCCTGAACGAACTTGCGAATCCACACTGCCTCCTTAGATGCTTCTGAGGCTGCAACATACTCGGCTTCTGTTGTGGAATCAGCAACGATAGACTGTTTGAAACTTTTCCACACCACTGCACCTCCATTCAAGCTAAAAACATAGCCTGATTGCGATCGGAAATCATCCTGGTCTGATTGGAACGAAGCGTCAGTATATCCTTCAATACTGAGTTCTTCCTGACCTCCATATATCAAGAACATATCTTTGGTCCTCCGCAGATATTTCAAAATGTTCTTGACCGCAATCCAGTGCGCCTGACCTGGATTACTTTGGAACCGACTGGTCACGCTTAACCCGTAAGCGACGTCTGGGCGAGTACACAACATCGCATACATAATGGACCCAATAGCCGAAGCATAAGGCGTATTGTCCATTTCATCTTTCTCAGTCTATGTTTGTGGACACTGACTCTTCGAAAGATTCAGACCATGTCTGACTGGAAGATATCCACGTTTAGAATTCTCTAAATGGAATCTCTCCAGGACTTTATCGATGTAAGTACTCTGGCACAGCCTGAGAAGCCTCTTAGATCTATCCCTGTAGATCTTCACACCTAATACATAGGCTGCTTCTCCTAGATCTTTCATCTGGAAACATTTTCTTAACCATGCCTTAACAGCATGCAGTTCAGGAATATCGTTTCCAATGATCAAGATATCATCGACGTAGAGGACTAGGAAAGTAATCACGCTCCCACTAAACCTCTTATATACACACGGGTCATCTTCATTCTTGATGAAACCAAACTCAGAGATTGATTCATCAAAACGAATATTCCAGCTTCTAGATGCTTGCTTAATGTTGGGGTATGCCCTTAAGGCTAATGTTTGAGGCCTTTGGGATTGTAAAAGTATCATGTAATAAACTCTTATGTTTATAAAAGGCATGGTTATTATTCAGGTTGTTACCTTGTCTGCTGTAATAAGTGTACTTCTGAATAATGTCTCAAAGCTGTTCAGCTAGGCTGACAGGCTATAAGTCCTTAGTCGAGATATCTTGGTGAACTTGAGACAGCCTTGATATGATTGAGACTGATATGAGTGCTAATCTTATAGGATGCTTCGAGCATGGAATAAGATGTAGACTCATGGGTACATTGGATGTACTGGACAGACCCTACTGGGATATTCCATTGCTTGTCACAATGTGAATGATCCTTGTATGCACTAAGTGGCACATGTCCTTTGACTTGAGATCACTTGTGTTTCTAAATGATGATTGTCATTGTTTTGAGGTAGTTCAATATCATTTGAAACATAATGATTATAGACTATCTTGGATGGTGAGCTTGAGTCAGGTTAGGGCACTTGTGATAGATAAAGGATTGCCGTCTCCTTGTTTAAGGAGTGTGATGTTCTAGAGGGCCCCCCCTATATGAGATGATTGAGGAAGTGTATGGCCATACCCAGATGACTATGTTCATCTGATCTAATCATGCTCATCGTATTGGAGTTACAGGCTTGACATGCTTGTCCAATAAGAACATCCAGTGGCAAAGGAATCATGTATGCCAAGTGAGTTGATTCACACTTATGCTATGGTTTGGGTGGAGTCTTGGAAGACTCTTTCCTTTATATCGGGAGACAGTGATGTGTTGCTAGATACCCCTCACTGATCGTGATAACGTAAGTTATCGTTACCGACGTTTAAAGGAAACCCTCAGGGTCACACAATTTGGTGATATGGCTTTCTTTGAGTCAGATCGTGTGGACTGAATTATTTGGGTTCAGTTTAAAGGGATATAGACTCTGATTGTAAGTGAGATCTAGCTTGATCATGTTTGATTGATTAGGGCTTGAGATCGGTAAGCTTCGATCGAGAGTATTGATGCTAGATCGGTGAGATCAAGAGCATCATAAGATGAACGGTTGGATTGGAAACCTTAGGGTTTGGTTGATCTAGACCGATTGCTTTGGTTTGGACCAATTTGGATTGAACCGGTTTACATGGGTGAACCCATGGTTCGATCCATAAGCGTTTTGGGCGGTTTGCTTGAAGAGGAGAACGCATGGCTTAATGGAGTTTCCAAATTTGGAAAGTCATTGAGCGCATGGCTCCTTGAAACGCCAAAACGGCTTGAGCTCATTCATCCCTTGTCTCCTTGCGTTTTGCTCTTGCTCGGCGAGACTTGAGAGAAGCTTGGGGTGGACGACAAGAGTAGAACCGGCAAAAGCATCATCTTCATCCCTACCACTCGAGAAGGACAACATGGCATTTTGCTAGCACAAAGTTGCGCAAGTTGGAAGCCTTCATCACTTGGTGTGTGTATTCTTTGGAGGAGATCTCGCTTGCTCTCTCTCATTCCAAGCCGCCATCCAATCCATGGCATTGGTAAGATCAAAACTTGATCTTAAGTTGAATTAAGTTAACATATAGTTCATATGCGATCTACTTGAAGCCCTCTTTCCGCTATGCATGCTAGATGCGCATGTTTAGGGTTTCTTCCCCCCTTAGATTAGGGGTTCCATCAATTGGTATCAGAGGTAGGCTCTCCATATGATCTATATGATTGCTTTACGATTTTGTGATCCATGTTGGTTGCGCTTACTTTGGTTACATGATGGTTGCGCTTACTTTGGTTACATGATGGTTGCGCTTGTATCATGGTTGCATGAAGGTTGCGCTTGTATCATATGTTGACATGTAGTTTGCGCTCCCCCTTGAAGGGGACCCCCTAAAGTATGCGCTCCCCCTTGAAGGGGACCCCCTAAAGTATGCGCTCCCCCTTGAAGGGGACCCCCTTAGATCTAAGGGTTATCAAGCATGTTGTTTGTTTATTTGCGCACGTTCTAAAAGTTTTCTAAAACTTACATCTTGCGCGCTTGATTAGATCTAAGGTGCCACTACATTAAACCCTTAGATGGGTTGATGGGGTTGAAGTCACCACTAGGTTAGATCCAAGTCTGATCAGACCATCTGACAGCTCAGATGGGTTAACCTGATAGCACCTATGCGCAAGCACAAGGTGGCTATAGGTTGACTGCATCTAGGGCGTGTAGCGAGGCCTGGTTGAGACACTACTGAACACACTTGAGTTAGGCCCGGGGTCACACCCGCTTGCCAAAACTCATGGGGGTAGTTCAGCCCTTGACGCATGCATGGTTGACCATTAGGTCAACTCGGGTCAGTTAGGACTCGGTGCATGCAAGGGCAATGGATCTAACTAGATGGTTGAGTGGATCCCTATCAATGGACCATTGTAAGGTTGTAGGGCTCATAAGGAAATTAAAATTGATGCCATGGGGTTTTCAAAACTTTTAATTTCAAGATGATTGGATCACATGTTGATTGAACCATATGCTTGTTTATTTAGTCTTATGTGGGTTGCCCATATTGTGTGCTGTGCTGGGGCCTGCGTGCCTGGTAAATTATAAGTTAATTTTTGTGATCTGCGAATCACATTGTTTTAATTTATGAAATGTAGTTGACCTGCGAGTCAACCTTGTCTAGATAGATCAAATGTACTTTGATTAGACAAGAGTACAAAGGCACACATCCAAGAGGGGCATTCACCTGGTGGTGCACCTGTGGTGCTCTTGGCGCTGGGGCACTGGGTTGGACCAGATGAGATGCAATGAAGCTCAAGTGAAGACTTAAGTAACATTAAGGTCTTACTAGGGTTCATGGGCTTTTACCACATAAGATCATGCTTTCTACTTATTGCTAATAATTAGAATTGCATGTTTATGTTTATCTTCTGCTATAGCCATAGGCATGCCTGATAGTAAGAAGATAAAAGACCGTTAAAATCCAACGCTAATATATCAAGCTCGTAAGCCTTCTGACGCGAAACCTCACCTTTCTGATTATCGTTGGAGCCGTGTTGAACCCACTCAGTGGGCACGTCCATCTATCTTCAGACGGTGCTGGATTTCACCTGCGTGTTACAGAGTTGGGATTTATCCCCTCTCGTTGCTCAGCATAGCACGTGGTGGTCCAGGGAGTAGGTCGGGTCAGCTTGACCATGTAGGCTACATATGTGGCGCATATGGTAGCACATGGAGGCAGCCATCTCTGGGATCAGAGACTCTGTTGTACCAACTCAGTTGGCACAGTCTGCTGGATTGCCAAGATGAAGGGGAATCGCACGGGTTGGCGATTGGCTGGGACAGCCTACCAGAAATTAGTGCTTGTCATCTCTGTGTATCTTATCTCGCCTGAGCGGGACGCGGAGACCAAGTATGAAATCTGGATCCCATCTCACTAAAAGAGTGTTACTCTTTCGGACTGTTTACTGGATTTTTCAGTCAGACAAAATAGTGAGAAAAGAATCTTTCTTAAGTCCTGGATTGATTCTGAAACATTGATACTGACCTTGCTGTTCTTGCTTGTTGTAGATTCCTGCAGCAACGAACACCATGAGCTTCAATGTGCGATCCCTACTGGAAAGGGAGAAGTTTGCTGGGCCGAACTTCTCTGACTGGTTCGGACACCTTAAGATTGTTCTTAAGGCAGAGAGGAAACTGTATGTCCTCGAGACGGCGATACCGCCGCAGCCCGCTCCGAACGCCGCAAGGGCGGTTCGGGATGCCTACGAAAAGCACGTCAATGATAGCATTGATGTCGCTTGCCTGATGCTAGCGTCTATGACGCCACCGCTGCAGCGTCAGCATGAGGATATGTCGGCTATAGAAATTATAGCGAACCTCAAGATGCTGTATGCTGCACAGGCGAGGACTGAGCGCTATAATCTGACGAAGCTCTTCTTTCAGAGCAAACTGGCTGAGGGGAGCCCAGTGGGAGCTCACGTGCTCAAGATGATTGGGCACAAGGAGGCTCTGGAGAAACTGGGGCATACCATCAACCAGGAGCTTGCTGTGGATATTATTCTGCAGTCTCTCCCGCCTTCTTTCGATGCGTTCATTATTAATTTTAATATGAACAAGATCGATTGTACGCCGGCAGAGCTGTTGAATATGCTCTTGACTACTGAGGAAACTCTGAAGGGTAAGCCTTCAACCTCTGTCTTGATGGTTCCTTCAAGGAACAAGAAGAAGGGGAAGAAGGGCAAGGCCCCTGTCAAGAATTACAGCAAGGCTCTGAAACAGAAGGTGAAGCGGTCGAAGGACAACAGATGTTTCCACTGTGGCCAGCTGGGTCACTGGAAAAAGGACTATAAAGCGCTCCAAGGAGATAAGAGGGGAAGCATCGCTTCTGGCTCAGGTATATATGTGACTGAGGTCATGTTATCTTCTTCTACTATTTCATGGGTGTTAGACACTGCATGTGGAGTTCACATTTGTTCAAATGTACAGGAACTCAAGAGAAGAAGGCAGGTGGGACAGCATGAGGTAGACCTACGAGTTGGAAACGGGGCACGGGTTGCTGCTGTTGCTGTAGGAGACTATTTCATTACTTTACCATCTGGCATTGTATTAGAATTAAACAATTGTTATTTTGTACCCAGTATTACCAAGAATATTATCTCTATTCCTGCTCTTGTCAGGAAAGGATTTGCCTTTGAATGCAAGATTTCAAAGTGTGTTTTATCTCATGATAATATTGTGTATGCAACTGGTTCAATTAACAATGGGTTATACATGTTGGACATGGAAAATTCTATACAAAACATTGATAATAAGAAAGCCAAGTATGCTGATGACAGCACCTTGCTATGGCATAGTCGTTTAGGCCATATAAACGAGAAGCGCATTAAGCGGTTGCATGAACATGGACTGCTGGGATCATTCTCCTATGAGGAGATTGATACATGCAAAGCTTGTTTGATGGGTAAAATGACGAAGTCTCCTTTTCTTAACAAAGGTCAAAGGACTTCAGGTTTACTTGACCTTATACACAGTGATGTGTGTGGGCCTTTTAGTAAACATGCCAGAGGTGGCTATCAGTACTTCATTACCTTTACTGATGATTTCAGTAGGTATGGATATGTCTATTTAATGAGACATAAAAGTGAATCTTTTGACAAGTTCAAAGAGTTCAAAAATGAAGTACAAAATCAGTTAGGCCGAAATATCAAGGCACTTCGTTCTGATCGAGGTGGTGAATACCTGAGTCATGCGTTTACTGACTATCTGAAGGAGTGTGGGATTATCTCACAGCTCACTCCGCCAGGAACACCGCAATGGAATGGTGTGTCCGAGAGGAGAAATAGAACGTTACTTGATATGGTTCGTTCTATGATGAGTCAGGCTACTCTTCCATATTCCTTTTGGGGTTTTGCACTGGAAACAGCTGCAAAGGTACTAAACCGAGTGCCATCCAAGGCAGTTTTAAAGACGCCATATGAGTTATGGTATGGGAAACAGCCTAGCTTGACATTTATCAGGATCTGGGGTTGCGAGGCTTATGTCAAAAAGCTCGCCTCTGGGAAACTAGAGAGCAGATCTGAGAAATGTATCTTTGTCGGTTACCCTAAGGAAACTAAGGGTTATTATTTCTACGATCCCAAAGAGAACAAGGTTTTTGTTGCTCGGACGGCCATATTTCTTGAGAAGGAGTTTCTTCTGCAAGAGGCCAGTGGGAGAGAAATAAAGCTGGATGAGAATCCAGAGGAAGGACAAAGTAGTCAAGCACAGTTGGATGAGCCTGAGCCGGTAGATCAGGTTATTGAGCAACCTGAGGCTCAAATATCACGGGAACCGCGAAGATCGGGTAGGATCCGTCGACAGCCTGAGCGCTATGACGGAGTCTACATCATTGATAATGATGAACCCCTCACTTATGCGGATGCGGTCAGTGGACCGGAGTCAGCTAGATGGCTTGAAGCTATGCGAGCCGAAATGGACTCCATGTCAGATAACCAGGTCTGGGATTTGGTTGATCCGCCTCCGGGAGTAATCCCTATAGGCTGTAAATGGATCTTCAAGAAGAAGATTGACATGGATGGTAACGTAGTTACCTATAAAGGCAGGCTAGTAGCGAAAGGTTTCAAACAAATCTACGGGATAGATTATGATGAAACTTTCTCTCCTGTAGCCATGTTTAAGTCTATTCGGATTCTTTTCGCGATAGCAGCATATTACGACTATGAGATCTGGCAGATGGATGTGAAAACAGCTTTCCTTAATGGAAATCTGGATGAGGATGTGTATATGACACAACCTGAGGGTTTCACTAATCCATCAGATCGTCATAAAATATGCAAGTTAAAGAAGTCCATTTATGGACTTAAACAAGCATCAAGAAGCTGGAACATTCGTTTTGATGAATCAATCTCTGAGTTTGGTTTCATCAAGAACGAGGATGACCCGTGTGTATATAAGAGGTTTAGTGGGAGCGTGATTACATTCCTAATCCTCTACGTCGATGATATCTTGATTATTGGAAATGATATTCCTGAACTACATGCTGTTAAAGCATGGTTAGGAAAATGTTTCCAGATGAAAGATTTAGGAGAAGCAGCCTATGTACTAGGTGTGAAGATCTACAGGGATAGATCTAAGAGGCTTCTCGGGCTGTGCCAGAGTACTTACATCGATAAGGTCCTGGAGAGATTCCATTTAGAGAATTCTAAACGTGGATATCTTCCAGTCAGACATGGTCTGAATCTTTCGAAGAGTCAGTGTCCACAAACACAGACTGAGAAAGATGAAATGGACAATACGCCTTATGCTTCGGCTATTGGATCCATTATGTATGCGATGTTGTGTACTCGCCCAGACGTCGCTTACGGGTTAAGCGTAACCAGTCGATTCCAAAGTAATCCAGGTTTGGCGCACTGGATTGCGGTCAAGAACATTTTAAAATATCTGCGGAGGACCAAAGATATGTTCTTGATATATGGTGGTCAGGAAGAACTCAGTATAGAGGGATATACTGACGCTTCGTTCCAGTCGGACCAGGATGATTTCCGATCGCAATCAGGCTATGTTTTTAGCTTGAATGGTGGAGCAGTGGTGTGGAAAAGTTTCAAACAGTCAACTGTTGCTGATTCCACAACAGAAGCCGAGTATGTTGCAGCCTCGGAAGCATCCAAGGAGGCAGTTTGGATTCGTAAGTTCGTGAGAGAACTTGGTGTCGTTCCTTCGAGTGCTGATCCTTTGGTTATCTTCTGTGATAACACTGGAGCAATTGCACAAGCAAAGGAACCACGGTCGCACCAGAAGTCCAAGCACATACAGAGACGGTTTCACTTGATCCGGGAGATCATTGATCGAGGCGAGATCAAAATATGCAAGGTTCATACAGATGACAATCTGGCAGACCCACTTACCAAGCCTCTGGCGCAGCAGAAGCATGAGAAGCACTGTAATAATATGGGTTTGAGATTTCTCAACCATTAGATTAAGTGCAAGTGGGAGATTGTTGGGGTATGCCCTTAAGGCTAATGTTTGAGGCCTTTGGGATTGTAAAAGTATCATGTAATAAACTCTTATGTTTATAAAAGGCATGGTTATTATTCAGGTTGTTACCTTGTCTGCTGTAATAAGTGTACTTCTGAATAATGTCTCAAAGCTGTTCAGCTAGGCTGACAGGCTATAAGTCCTTAGTCGAGATATCTTGGTGAACTTGAGACAGCCTTGATATGATTGAGACTGATATGAGTGCTAATCTTATAGGATGCTTCGAGCATGGAATAAGATGTAGACTCATGGGTACATTGGATGTACTGGACAGACCCTACTGGGATATTCCATTGCTTGTCACAATGTGAATGATCCTTGTATGCACTAAGTGGCACATGTCCTTTGACTTGAGATCACTTGTGTTTCTAAATGATGATTGTCATTGTTTTGAGGTAGTTCAATATCATTTGAAACATAATGATTATAGACTATCTTGGATGGTGAGCTTGAGTCAGGTTAGGGCACTTGTGATAGATAAAGGATTGCCGTCTCCTTGTTTAAGGAGTGTGATGTTCTAGAGGGCCCCCCCTATATGAGATGATTGAGGAAGTGTATGGCCATACCCAGATGACTATGTTCATCTGATCTAATCATGCTCATCGTATTGGAGTTACAGGCTTGACATGCTTGTCCAATAAGAACATCCAGTGGCAAAGGAATCATGTATGCCAAGTGAGTTGATTCACACTTATGCTATGGTTTGGGTGGAGTCTTGGAAGACTCTTTCCTTTATATCGGGAGACAGTGATGTGTTGCTAGATACCCCTCACTGATCGTGATAACGTAAGTTATCGTTACCGACGTTTAAAGGAAACCCTCAGGGTCACACAATTTGGTGATATGGCTTTCTTTGAGTCAGATCGTGTGGACTGAATTATTTGGGTTCAGTTTAAAGGGATATAGACTCTGATTGTAAGTGAGATCTAGCTTGATCATGTTTGATTGATTAGGGCTTGAGATCGGTAAGCTTCGATCGAGAGTATTGATGCTAGATCGGTGAGATCAAGAGCATCATAAGATGAACGGTTGGATTGGAAACCTTAGGGTTTGGTTGATCTAGACCGATTGCTTTGGTTTGGACCAATTTGGATTGAACCGGTTTACATGGGTGAACCCATGGTTCGATCCATAAGCGTTTTGGGCGGTTTGCTTGAAGAGGAGAACGCATGGCTTAATGGAGTTTCCAAATTTGGAAAGTCATTGAGCGCATGGCTCCTTGAAACGCCAAAACGGCTTGAGCTCATTCATCCCTTGTCTCCTTGCGTTTTGCTCTTGCTCGGCGAGACTTGAGAGAAGCTTGGGGTGGACGACAAGAGTAGAACCGGCAAAAGCATCATCTTCATCCCTACCACTCGAGAAGGACAACATGGCATTTTGCTAGCACAAAGTTGCGCAAGTTGGAAGCCTTCATCACTTGGTGTGTGTATTCTTTGGAGGAGATCTCGCTTGCTCTCTCTCATTCCAAGCCGCCATCCAATCCATGGCATTGGTAAGATCAAAACTTGATCTTAAGTTGAATTAAGTTAACATATAGTTCATATGCGATCTACTTGAAGCCCTCTTTCCGCTATGCATGCTAGATGCGCATGTTTAGGGTTTCTTCCCCCCTTAGATTAGGGGTTCCATCACTTAAGTCCATAAATGGACTTCTTTAACTTGCATATTTTATGACGATCTGATGGATTCGTGAAACCTTCAGGTTGTGTCATATACACATCCTCATCCAGTTTTCCATTAAGGAAAGCCGTTTTCACATCCATCTGCCAGATCTCATAATCATAATATGCAGCTATCGCGAAAAGAATCCGAATCGACTTGAACATGGCTACAGGAGAGAAAGTTTCATCATAATCTATCCCGTAGATTTGTTTGAAACCTTTCGCTACTAGCCTGCCTTTATAGGTAACCATGTTACCATCCATGTCAATCTTCTTCTTGAAGATCCATTTACAGCCTATAGGGATTACTCCCGGAGGCGGATCAACCAAATCCCAGACTTTGTTATCTGACATGGAGTCCATCTCCGCTCGCATAGCTTCAAGCCATCTAGCTGACTCCGGTCCACTGACCGCATCCGCATAAGTGAGGGGTTCATCATTTACAATGATGTAGACTCCGTCATAGCGCTCAGGCTGTCGACGGATCCTTCCCGATCTACGCGGTTCCCGTGATATCTGAGCCTCAGGTTGTTCAGTAACCTGTTCCACTGGCTTTGGCTCATCCAACTGTGCTTGACTACTTTGCCCTTCCTCTGAATTCTCATCCAGCTTTATTTCTCTCCCACTGGCTTGTTGCAGAAGAAACTCCTTCTCAAGAAATATTGCCATCCGAGCAACAAATACCTTGTTCTCTTTGGGATCGTAGAAATAATAACCCTTAGTTTCCTTAGGGTAACCGACAAAGATACATTTCTCAGATCTGCTCTCCAGTTTCCTAGAGGCGAGCTTTTTGACATAAGCCTCGCAACCCCAGATCCTGATAAATGTCAAGCTCGGCTGTTTCCCATACCATAATTCATATGGAGTCTTTGAAACTGCCTTGGATGGCACTCGGTTTAGTACCTTTGCAGCTGTTTCCAGTGCAAATCCCCAAAAGGAGTAAGGTAGAGTAGCCTGACTCATCATAGAACGAACCATATCAAGTAACGTTCTATTTCTCCTCTCGGACACACCATTCCATTGCGGTGTTCCTGGCGGAGTGAGCTGTGAGATAATCCCACACTCCTTCAGATAGTCAGTAAACGCATGACTCAAGTATTCTCCACCTCGATCAGAACGAAGTGCCTTGATATTTCGGCCTAGCTGATTCTGTACTTCATTTTTGAATTCTTTGAACTTGTCAAAAGATTCACTCTTATACCTCATCAGATAGACATAACCATATCTACTGAAATCATCAGTAAAGGTAATGAAGTACGAATAGCCACCTCTGGCATGTTTACTAAATGGCCCACACACATCACTGTGTATAAGGACAAGTAAACCTGAAGCCCTTTGACCTTTGTTAAGAAAAGGAGACTTCGTCAT
Organism: Costus lasius; assembly: GCA_027563935.2. Lineage (NCBI taxonomy): Eukaryota > Viridiplantae > Streptophyta > Magnoliopsida > Zingiberales > Costaceae > Costus > Costus lasius. Next base: position 58,713,157 of record CM050453.2, read on the forward strand.
TTTACCCATTAAACAAGCTTTGCATGTATCAATCTCCTCATAGGAGAATGATCCCAGCAGTCCATTGTCATGCAACCGCTTAATGCGTTTCTTGTTAATATGGCCTAAACGACTATGCCATAGCAAGGTGCTATCGTCAGCATACTTGGCTTTCTTATTATCAATATTTTGTATAGAACATTCCATGTCCAACATGAATAACCCATTGTTAATTGATCCAGAAGCATAAACAATATTATCATAAGATATAACACACTTTGAAAAATTGCATTCAAAGGAAAATCCTTTCCTGACAAGAGCAGGAATAGAGATAATATTCTTGGTAATGCTAGGAACAAAATAACAATTGTTTAATTCTAATACAAGTCCAGATGGTGATGAGATGTAATATTCCCCTACAGCAACAGCAGCAACCCGTGCCCCGTTTCCAACTCGTAGGTCCACCTCATTGTTGGGGTATGCCCTTAAGGCTAATGTTTGAGGCCTTGGGATTGTATCAGTATCATGTAATAAACTCTTGTGTTTATAAAGGCATGGTTATTATTCAGGTTGTTACCTTCTCTGCTGCAATTAGTGTACTTCTGAATAATGTCTCAAAGCTGTTCAGCTGGGCTGACATGCTATAAAGTCCTTAGTCGAGATATCTTGGTGAACATGAGACAGCCTTGATATGGTTAAGACTAATATGTATTCTAATCTTATAGGATGCTTCGAGCATGGAATAAGATGTAGACTCATGGGTACATTGGATGTACTGGACAGACCCTAGTAGGATATTCAATTGCTTGTCACAATGTGAATAATCCTTGTTTGCATCAAGTGGCACATGTCCTCTGACTTGAGATCACTTGTGTTTCTAAATGATGATTGTCATTGTTTTGAGGTAGTTCGATATCATTTGAAACATAATGATTATAGACTATCTTGGATAATGATCATGAGTCAGGTTAGGGCACTAGTGATAGATATAGGATTGTCGTCTCCTTGTTGAAGGAGTGTGATGTTCTAAAGGGGCCCCCCTTATGAGATGATTGAGAAAGTGTATGGCCATACCCTGGTGACTATGTTCATCAGATCTAATCATGCTCATCATATTGGAGCTACAGGCTTGACACTCTTGTCCAATAAGAACATCCAGTGGCAAAGGAAACATGTATGCCTAGTGAAGTGCATTCACCCTTGTGCTGTGGTTTGGGTGTAGTCTTGGAAGACTCTTTCCTTTATATCGGGAGACAGTGATGTGTTGCTAGATACCCCTCACTGATCGTGATAACGTTAGTTATCGTTACCGACATCTAAAGGAAACCCTTAGGGTCGCACAATTTGATGATATGGCTTACTTAAGTCTGATCGTGTGGACTGAATTGTTTCGGTTCAGTTTAAAGGGATTTAAACTCTGATTGTAAGTGAGATCTGGTCTGATCATGTATGATTGATTAGGGCTTGAGATCGGTAAGCTTCGATCGAGAGTAGTGATGCTAGATCGGTGAGATCAGAAGCGTCAAGAGATCAACGGTTAGATCTTGAACCATTTTGGTTCAGAGAGATCTAGACCATGGCTTGGGCTGGTTTCATGTGGTCTTTGAACCAAATTGGTTTGGACCAATTTGGATTGAACCGGTTCACATGGGTGAACGCATGGTTCGATCCATAAGGCGTTTTGGGCGGTTTGCTTGGAGTGGGAGCGCATGGCTTCATGACTTTCCATAATTGGAAGTCATGTAACGCCATCTCCTAAGAGAAACGCCTAACGCTTCTCCTCTTGGTCTAATCGCATCTCCACTTTGGTATGGGAGAGGGTTGACGCCAAGGAAGAGGAGGGAGGCTCGGCCAAGCTTTTTCTCATCACCTTCATGCGACAAGCACACCTTGGAGGTCTTTGCTAGCACAAAGAACACCAAGAAGTAGTCATCTTCATCCTCTTGTGTGCGTCCTCTTTGGAGAAGGAGCACTTGCGCCTTTGCTTCCAAGGCGCCATCGAAACTATGGCATTGGTATGATCCTTTGTAGATTTTATCAAGCTTTATGTTAGTTGATCATATATCATGCAGCCGATCCCTTGAAACCCTTGCTTCCGCTTAAAAATCAAAGATGCGCCATCCATAGGGTTTCACCCCCTTGCGCTCCCCCTTGAAGGGGACTCTTCACTCATGCTGTCCCACCTGTCTTCTTCTCTTGAGTTCCTGTACATTTGAACAAATGTGAACTCCACATGCAGTGTCCAACACCCATGAAATAGAAGAAGATATCATGACCTCAGTCACAAATATACCTGAGCCAGAAGCGATGCTTCCCTTCTTGTCTCCTTGGAGCGCTTTACAGTCCTTTTTCCAGTGACCTAGCTGGCCACAGTGGAAACATCTGTATTCCTTCGACCGCTTAACCTTCTATTTCAGAGCCTTATTGTAGTTCTTGACTGGGGCTTTGCCCTTCTTCCCCTTCTTCTTGTTCCTGGAAGGGAACATCAAGACAGAGGTTGAAGGCTTTCCCTTCAGAGTCTCCTCCGTAGTCAAGAGCATATTCAGCAACTCTGCCGGGGTACAATCGATTTTGTTCATATTAAAGTTAATAATGAACGCATCGAAAGAGGGCGGGAGAGACTGCAGAATAATGTCTACAGCAAGCTCCTGATTGATGGTATGCCCCAGTTTCTCTAGAGCTTCTTTGTGCCCAATCATCTTGAGCACATGAGCTCCCACTGGACTCCCTTCAGCCAGTTTGCTCTGAAAGAAAAGCTTGGTCAGATTATAGCGTTCAGTCCTCGCCTGTTCAGCATATAGCATCTTGAGGTTTGCTATGATTTCCATAGCAGACATATCCTCATGCTGACGCTGCAGCGGTGGCGTCATAGACGCTAGCATCAGGCAAGCGACATCAATGCTATCATTGACATGCTTTTCATAGGCTTCACGAACCGCCCTTGCGGCGTTCGCTGCGGGTTGAGGCGGTATTGCCGTCTCGAGGACATACAGTTTCCTCTCTGCCTTAAGAACAATCTTAAGGTGTCCGTACCAGTCTGAGAAGTTTGGCCCAGCAAACTTCTCCCTTTCCAGTAGGGATCGCACATTGAAGCTCATGGTGTTCGTTGCTGCAGGAATCTACAACAATGCAAGAACAGCAAGGTCAGTATCAATGTTTAGAATCAATCCAGGACTTAAGAAAGATTCTTTTCTCACTATTTTATCTGACTGAAAAATCCATTAAAACAGTCTGAAAGAGTGACACTCTTTTAGTGAGATGGGATCCAGATTTTATACTTGGTCTCCGCGTCCCGCTCAGGCGAGATAAGATGCACAGAGAGTACAAGCACTAATCTCTGGTAGGCAGTCCCTGCCAATCGCCAACCCGTGCGATTCCCCTTCATCTGGGCAATCCAGCAGACTGTGCCAACTGAGTTGGTACAACACAGTCTCTGATCCCACAGATGGCTGCCTCCATATAGCTAACATATGCCCCATATGTAGCCTACATGGTCAAGCTGACCTGACCTACTCCCTGGACCACCACGTGCTATGCTGAGCAACGAGAAGCGATAAATCCCTTCTCTGTAACACGCAGGTGAAATCACACACCGTCTGAAGATAGATGGGCGTGCCCACTGAGTGGGTACAACACGGCCCCAACGATAGTCAGAACAGTGAGGTTTAGCGTTGGATTTTATCGGTCTTTTATCTTCTTACTATCAGGCAAATCCTATGGCTATAGCAGAAGATAAATAACTCATGCAATTCTAATTATTAAACAATAAAAGAAAGCATGGATCTTATGTGGTAAAAGCCCATTAAGCCTAAGTAAGACCTTAATCTAAATTAAGTCTTCACTTGCTTTCTTCATGGGGCTTTTTATTCTCATCTGGCCCAACCCAGGGCCCAAGCGCCCATTGCAGCTCAAGGTGCGCCCACCAGGTAAATGCGCCTGTCATAGGGTCGAACCCTAGACCTCCCACCTGGTCAAGCCACTGCTGCATGCGCCTCTGCCATGTGTGCTTTGTGCTCTTGTCTGATTAAATTACAAATTAATCTATCTAGACAAGATTGACACGCAGGTCAATTACACTTATAAATTAAATACAATGTGATTCGCAGATCACAAATAAATATTAATTTACAATTAACCAGGCTCGCAGGCCCCAGCACAGCACACATTAAAGGGCAACCCACATAAGATGAAATAAACAAGCACATGGGATCCAATCAAACATGTGATCCATTACTAAGAAAATAAAATTTTTGAAAAACTCATTGGCATCAATTTTAATTTTCTTATCTGCCCTACAACCTTACAACGGTCCATTGATAGGGATCCACTCATCATGTCTAGTTAGATCCACTACCCTTGCATGCACCAAGTCCTAATTGACTTGAGTTGACCTAATGGTCAACCATGCATGCGCCAAGGGCTGAACAACCAGCATGAGTTCTGGCAAATGGGTGTGACCCCGGGCCTAACTCATGTGCGTTCAATGGTTGTCTCAACCAGACCTCGCTACACGCCTGTGATGCAATCGACCTATAGCCACCTCGTGCTTGCGCACAGGTGCCATCTGGTCGATCCATCTAGGCTGTCAGATGGTCTGATCAGACTCTTTGGATCTAACCTAGAGGATGACTTCAACCCCATCAACCCGTCTAAGGGTTTATAGCAGGCGCTTAGTCTAATGAGGGGCGCGCAAGTTAAGTTTTTCTATGACAAAACAACAACAAGCACCAATACATGCGCCAAAGAGCAATAAACATCATACATGTTGTTTTCGCATCATGAACTTTCATGAACTTGCGCATGTAATCAACCATAGATCTAAGCATGAGAGTAAACATGGATCACACAAAGTATCAAGCAATCATATGAATTATACCGAAAACATAAGCTCTGATACCAATTGTAAGTACCCCCTTTCATGAGGGGGGCGAAACCCTAAAGCATGCGCATTCAAGAAATTTTCTAGGGCTTCATAAGATCGCATGTGGTATAACCATATGATCAACTTAAGTTTTACTAAGATCAAGAAGTGATCTTACCATAGCCATCGCTTGTATGGTGCCTTGGAAGCAAGAGGGCGAAAGGGGCTCTCCTCCAAAGGTGGCGCACACAAGAGGATGATGGCTACTCCTTGTGTTCCTTGTGCTAGCAAGGCTTCAAGGGTCCTTGTCGAATGGAAGGGATGAGATCTTCTCTTTGCTTGGCCGAATCCTCTCTTGTCGTCTACCTTCACAATGCAAGCCGTGAGTCGTCAAGAGCAAAGGCGCGAGAGATGAGAATCGAGAAGCATTGCATTCGAACGTGGAGACGTTCCCATTTTGGAAAACCGAAATTCCAAAAATAGCAACTACTTGATTACATGCGTTATGCGTTCACTTGAAGTGAACCAAACGCATATCCCTTCTCCCATATGAACCATGCGCTCACACATGAGCCGGTTCAATGTATTTGGTTCAATGACCAAACCAAATCAGCCCAAGCATTTAGTCCAGATCGAATTAAACCCTAAGGCTCCAGATCTGACCATTCATCTCCTGATGCTTCTGATCTCACCGATCTAGCATCAACACTCTCGATCGAAGCTTACCGATCTCAAGCCCTAATCAATCAAACATGATCAGACCAGATCTCACTTACAATCAGAGTTTAAATCCCTTTAAACTGAACTAAAACAATTCAGTCCACACGATCTGACTTAAGTAAGCCATATCATCAAATTGTGCGACCCTGAGGGTTTCCTTTAAATGTCGGTAACGATAACTTACATTATCACGATCAGTGAGGGGTATCTAGCAACACATCACTGTCTCTCGATATAGAGGAAAGAGTCTTCCAAGACTACACCCAAACCACAGCACAAGTGTGAATCAACTCACTAGGCATACATGTTTCCTTTGCCACTGGATGTTCTTATTGGACAAGCGTGTCAAGCTTGTAGCTCCAATATGATGAGCATGATTAGATCAGATGAACATAGTCACCTGGGTATGGCCATACACTTTCTCAATCATCTCATTTAAGGGGGGGCCCCATTAGAACATCACACTCCAATTAAGGAGACGGCAATCCTATATCTATCACTAGTGCCCTAACCTGACTCATGATCATTATCCAAGATAGTCTATAATCATTATGTTTCAAATGATATTGAACTACCTCAAAATAATGACAATCATCATTTAGAAACACAAGTGATCTCAAGTCAGAGGACATGTGCCACTTGATGCAAAACAAGGATTATTCACATTGTGACAAGCAATTGAATATCCTAGTAGGGTCTGTCCAGTACATCCAATGTACCCATGAGTCTACATCTTATTCCATGCTCGAAGCATCCTATAAGATTAGAACACATATTAGTCTCAATCATATCAAGGCTGTCTCATGTTCACCAAGATATCTCGACTAAGGACTTTATAGCATGTCAGCCTAGCTGAACAGCATTGAGACATTATTCAGAAGTACAATTATTGCAGCAGACAATGTAACAACCTGAATAACAACCATTGCCTTTATAAACATAAGAGTTTATACATGATACTGATAGTATCCCAAGGCCTCAAACATTAGCCTTAAGGGCATACCCCAACAGTCAGTATGCATGTTAGAATCAATCCAGGACTTAAGAATGATTCTTTTCTCACTATTTTATCTGACTGAAAAATCCAATAAAACAGCCCGAAAGAGTGAAACTCTTTTAGTGAGATGGGATCCAGATTTCATACTTGATCTCCGCGTCCCGCTCAGGCGAGATAAGATACACAGAAAGTTCAAGCACTAATCACCGGTAGGCTATCCATGCCAATCGCCATCCCGTGCGATTCCCCTTCATCTAGGCAATCCAGAAGACTGTGCCAACTGAGTTGGTACAACACGGTCTTTGATTCCTCAGATGGCTGCCTTCATCTAGCTATCATATGATTAATATGTAGCCTATATGGTCAAGCTGACCTGAGCTACTTCCTGGACCACCACGTGCTATGCTGAGCAACGAGAAGCGATAAATCCCTTCTCTGTAGCATGTAGGTATAATCACGCACCGTCTGAAGATAGCTGGGCGTGCCCACTGAGTGGGTACAACACGGCCCCAACGATAGTCAGAATAGTGAGGTTTCGCATCAGAAGGCAATCGAGCTTGATATTAATGTTGGATTTTATCGGTCTTTTATCTTCTTACTATCATGCAAATTCTACAGTGATAGCAAAAGAATAAAACATGCTTGTGCTAATATTACTTAAAACAGTAAATGAAAGCACCATTATCTTATGTGGTAAACACCCATAAAAGCCTAAGTAAAACCCTAGTTTCACAAAAGTCTTCACTTGAGCTCTTTATGGGACTCTTGTACTTCACCTGGCCCAGCCCGGGTACAAATGCCCTCCAGGCAGTATGCGCCTGCTCTAGAGTCGAACTCTAGACCTCCCACCTGGTGAAGCCCCTGTGTTGGGGTATGCCCTTAAGGCTAATGTTTGAGGCCTATGGGAATGTATCAGTATCATGTAATAAACTGTTATGTTTATAAAGGCATGGTTGTTATTCAGTTAGCTACATTGTCTGCTGCAATATATGTTCTTCTGAATAATGTCTCAAAGCTGTTCAGCTAGGCTGACATGCAGTTAAGTCCTTAGTCGATATATCTTGGTGAACATGAGACAGCCTTGATATGGTCAAGACTAATATGTGTTCTAATCTTATAGGATGCTTTGAGCATGGAATAAGATGTAGACTCATGGGTACATTGGATGTACTGGACAGACCCTACTAGGATATTCAATTGTTTGTCACAATGTGAATATTCCTTGAATATGACAAGTGGCACATTTCCTCTGACTTGAGATCGCTTGTGTTTTCTAAATGATGATTGTCATTGTTTTGAGGTAGTTCAATATCATTTGAAACATAATGATTATAGACTATCTTGGATGGTGAGCTTGAATCAGGTTAGGGCACTAGTGATAGACATAGGATTGCCGTCTCCTTGTTTAAGGAGTGTGATGTTCTAAAGGGGCCCCCTGGATGAGATGATTGAGAAAGTGTATGGCCATACCCAGGTGACTGTGTTCATCTGATCTAATCATGCTCATCATATTGGAGTTACAAGCTTGACAGGCTTGTCCAATAAGAACATCCAGTGGCAAAGGAAATATGCATGCCTTGTGACTTGATTCACACTTGTGCTATGGTTTGGGTGTAGTCTTGGAAGACTTTTTCCTTTATATCGGGAGACAGTGATGTGTTGCTAGATACCCCTCACTGATCGTGATAATGAGAATTATCGTTACCGACATTTAGAGGAAACCCTCAGGGTCGCACAATTTGATGATATGGCTTACTTAAGTCAGATCGTGTGGACTGAATTGTTCGGGTTCAGTTTAAAGGGATTTAATCTCTGATTGTAAGTGAGATCTGGTCTAATCATGTTTGATTGATTAGGGCTTGAGATCGGTAAGCTTTGATCGAGAGATTGGATGCTAGATCGGTCAGATCAACAGCATCAAGAGATCGACGGTCAGATCAAGAGCCTTAGGGTTTATTGTGGTCTGGACTGATTGCTTGGTTTATTTGGTTATTGAACCAAATGGATTTGAACCAGCTCATTTGGTTGAGCGCATGGTTCAAACTTAGAGGGATTTGCGCATGGGGTAAACCCATGATCGCAAGTGAGTGAGTGGCTTTCTATTTTTAGAAAGCATGATCACATACGTGACCATGACTCACGCTCACGCCTAAGGCGCCCTCATCTCTCGTTTTCTCCTTCTCTCGTCGCCAACTTGAGCATTCGTCTCTTGCTCTCTCGTGGATGAAAGAGTGGACGACAAGAGAGAACATTTGAACAAGCAAAGATCTCTCCTTTCCTTTCCATTCGGCAAGACATCCTTGAAGCCTTGCTAGCACAAGGAGCATCAAGGGAGTAGGCGCATTGATCATCTTGTGTGCGCCACCTAAGGAGGAGATCCATTTCGCTCTCTATTCTTCCAAATCGCCATCCAACGCAAATGGCCATGGTATGAATTCAAGTTTACTTAAAGTTGATCATATGAACATGTGATAGATCCTTTGAAACCCTTAATACCGCTGCCAAAAATTTATGCGCCACCTGATCAGGGTTTTCGCTCCCCCTAGAAGGGGACCCCCCTTATCTTAAGGGGTACTTTCAATTGGTATCAGAGCCAGTGTTATAGCATGCTTATATGATTGCTTTATGTTTTCGTGATCCATGTTTTAAATCGTTAGATCTAGAGTTAACAACATGCGACTTTACATGTTATCTTGTTTCATGCCGAAACTTGTTTTTGTTATTTTGCTTGTTGGCGCATCTTGGATTTATTACAAATCTTCACTACATGCGCGCTCACTATAGATCTAAGGCCCTGCTATAAACCCTTAGACGGGTTATTAGGGTTGAAGTCACCCCCTAGGTTAGATCCAAACAGTCTGATCAGATTATCTGACAGCCTGAATGGGTCGACCAGATAGCACCTTGGCGCAAGCCTGGGGTGGCTATAGGTCGACTGCAGACAGGTGTGTAGCGATGTCTGATTGAGACAACCTATGAACACACATGAGTTAGGCCCGGGGTCACACCCGCTTGCCAGACCTCATTGTGGTTGTTCAGCCCTGGCGCATGCATGGTTGACCTTATGGTCGACTCAAGTCAGTTAGGACTTGGTGCATGCAAGGGCAGTGGATCTGACTAGGTTGGATGAGTGGATCCCTAGTAATGGACCGTTGTAAGGTAGTAAGGGCGAATAAGGAAATTAAAATTGATACCTATGGGGTTTTCGAAATTTAATTTTCTTGGTTGGATCACATGTTTGAATGTTGCATATGCTTGTTTAATTTTTCTTATGTGGGCTGCCCGTTATTAATGTGTGCTGTGCTGGGGCCTGCGTGCCTGGGAGTTAATTGTAAATTAATTTTTATTTTTGTGATCTGCGAATCACAGTTTAATTAATTTATAATGTGAAATTGACCTGCGTGTCAATCTTGTCTAGATAGTTAAATTTGTAATTTAATTAGACAAGAGCACAGAGCACACTTGGCAGAGGCGCATGCAGCAGTGGCTGGACCAGGTGGGAGGTCTAGGGTTCGACCCTAGGACCAGGCGCATATTCCTGGAGGGCGCACCTATGCTGCAGATGGCGCTTGGGCCCTGGTTTGGGCCAGATGAGCAGCTAAAGACCCATGAAGAGCAAGTGAAGACTTAATTTAGGTTAAGGTCTCACTAGGGCTATGGGCTTTTACCACATAAGATTCATGCTTTCTCTTATTGTTTAAATATTAGAATTGCATGATTAGTTTATCTTCTGCTATCACCATAGGAATTGCATGATAGTGAAGAAGATAAAAGACCGTTAAAATCCAACGATCAAATATCAAGCTCGTAAGCCTTCTGACGCGAAACCTCACTGTTCTGATTATCGTTGGAGCCGTGTTGTACCCACTCAGTGGGCACGTCCATCTATCTTCAGACGGTGCGGGATTACACCTGTGTGTTACAGAGTAGGGATTTATCCCTTCTCGTTGCTCAGCATAGCACATGGTGGTCCAGGGAGTAGGTCGGGTCAGCTTGACCGTGTAGGCTACATATGTGGCGCATATGGTAGCACATGGAGGCAGCCATCTGTGGGATCAGAGACTGTGTTGTACCAACTCAGTTGGCACAGTCTGCTGGATTGCCCAGATGAAGGGGAATCGCACGGGTTGGCGATCGGCAGGGAATGCCTACCAGAGATTAGTGCTTGTACTCTCTGTGCATCTTATCTCGCCTGAGCGGGACGCGGAGACCAAGTATGAAATCTGGATCCCATCTCACTAAAAGAGTTCTACTCTTTCGGGCTGTTTTGCTGGATTTTTCAGCCAGATAAAATAGTGAGAAAAAGAATCTTTCTTAAGTCCTGATTGATTCTTATACATTGATACTGACCTTGCTGTTCTTGCATTGTTGTAGATACCTGCAGCAACGAACACCATGAACTTCAATGTGCGATCCCTACTGGAAAGGGAGAAGTTTGCTGGGCCGAACTTCTCTGACTGGTTTGGACACCTTAAGATCGTTCTTAAGGCAGAGAGGAAACTGTATGTCCTCGAGACGGCGATACCGCCGCAGCCCGCTCCGAACGCCGCAAGGGCGGTTCGGGAAGCCTATGAAAAGCACGTCAATGATAGCATTGATGTCGCTTGCCTGATGCTAGCGTCTATGACGCCACCGCTGCAGCGTCAGCATGAGGACATGTCGGCTATAGAGATTATAGCGAACCTCAAGATGCTGTATGCTGCACAGGCAAGGACAGAGCGCTACAATTTGACGAAGCTCTTCTTTCAGAGCAAACTGGCTGAAGGGAGCCCAGTGGGAGCTCACGTGCTCAAGATGATTGGGCACAAGGAGGCTCTAGAGAAACTGGGGCATACCATCAACCAGGAGCTTGCTGTGGACATTATTCTGCAGTCTCTCCCGCCTTCATTCGACGCGTTCATTATTAATTTTAATATGAACAAAATCGATTGTACTCCGGCTGAGCTACTGAATATGCTCTTGACCACTGAGGAGACTCTGAAGGGTAAGCCTTCGACCTCTGTCTTAATGGTTCCTTCCAGGAACAAGAAGAAGGGGAAGAAGGGCAAGGCCACTGTCAAGAGCTACAGCAAGGCTCTGAAGCAGAAGGTGAAGCGGTCCAAGGAATACAGGTGTTTCCACTGTGGCCAGCTGGGTCACTGGAAAAAGGACTGTAAAGCGCTCCAAGGAGATAAGAGGGGAAGCATCGCTTCTGGCTCAGGTATATTCGTGACTGAGGTCATGTTTTCTTCTTCTATATCATGGGTGTTGGACACTGCATGTGGAGTTCACATTTGTTCAAATGTACAGGAACTCAAGAGAAGAAGACAGGTGGGACAGCATGAGGTGGACCTACGCGTTGGAAACGGAGCACGGGTTGCTGCTGTTGCTGTAGGAGACTACTTCATTTCTTTACCATCTGGAATTGTATTGGAACTAAACAATTGTTACTTTGTTCCCAGTATTACTAAAAATATTATCTCCATTCCTGCTCTTGTCAGGAAGGGATTTTCCTTTGAATGCAATATTTCAAAGTGTGTTTTATCTTTAGATAATATTGTTTATGCAACTGGTTCAATTAGCAATGGGTTATTCATGTTGGACATGGAATGTTCAATACAGCAAATTGATAATAAGAAAGCCAAGTATGCTGATGACAGCACCTTGCTATGGCATAGTCGTTTAGGCCACATAAACGAGAAGCGCATTAAGCGGTTGCATGATCATGGACTGCTGGGATCATTCTCCTATGAGGAGATTGATACATGCAAAGCTTGTTTGTTGGGTAAAATGACGAAGTCACCTTTTCCTCACAAAGGTCAAAGGGCTTCAGGTTTACTTGACCTTATACATAGTGATGTGTGTGGGCCATTTAGTAAACATGCCAGAGGTGGCTATCAGTACTTCATTACCTTTACTGATGATTTCAGTAGATATGGGTATGTCTATTTGATGAGACATAAAAGTGAATCTTTTGACAAGTTCAAAGAGTTCAAGAATGAAGTACAGAATCAGCTAGGCCGAAATATCAAGGCACTTCGCTCAGATCGAGGTGGAGAATACCTAAGTCATACGTTTACTGACTATCTAAAGGAGTGTGGGATTATCTCACAGCTCACTCCGCCAGGAACACCGCAATGGAATGGTGTGTCCGAAAGGAGAAATAGAACGTTACTTGATATGGTTCGTTCTATGATGAGTCAGGCTTCTTTACCCAACTCCTTTTGGGGTTTTGCACTGGAAACAGCTGCAAAAGTACTAAACCGAGTGCCATCCAAGGCCGTTTCAAAGACCCCATATGAATTATGGTATGGGAAACAGCCAAGCTTGACATTTATCAGGATCTGGGGTTGCGAGGCTTATGTCAAAAAGCTCGCCTCTGGGAAACTAGAGAGCAGATCTGACAAATGTATCTTTGTCGGTTACCCTAAGGAAACTAAGGGTTATTATTTCTACGATCCCAAAGAGAACAAGGTTTTTGTTGCTCGGACGGCCATATTTCTTGAGAAGGAGTTTCTTCTGCAAGAGGCCAGTGGGAGAGAAATAAAGCTGGATGAGAATCCAGAAGAAGGACAAAGTGACCAAGCAGAGTTGGATGAGCCTGAGCCGGTAGAACAGGTTATTGAACAACCTGAGGCTCAGATATCACGGGAACTGCGAAGATCGGGTAGGATTCGTCGACAGCCTGAGCGCTATGACGGAGTCTACATCATTGATAATGATGAACCCCTCACTTATGCGGATGCGGTCAGTGGACCGGAGTCAGCGAGATGGCTTGAAGCTATGCGCGCCGAGATGGACTCCATGTCAGATAACCAAGTTTGGGATTTGGTTGATCCGCCTCCGGGAGTTATCCCTATAGGCTGTAAATGGATCTTCAAGAAGAAGATTGACATGGATGGTAACGTGGTTACCTATAAAGGCAGGCTAGTTGCGAAAGGTTTCAAACAAATCTACGGGATAGATTATGATGAAACTTTCTCACCTGTAGCCATGTTTAAGTCTATTCGGATTCTTTTCGCGATAGCTGCATACTATGATTATGAGATCTGGCAGATGGATGTGAAAACAGCTTTCCTTAATGGAAATCTGGATGAGGATGTGTACATGACACAACCAGAAGGTTTCACTAATCCAGCAGATCGTCATAAGATATGCAAGTTAAAGAAGTCTATTTATGGACTTAAGCAAGCATCAAGAAGCTGGAATATTCGTTTTGATGAATCAGTCACCGAATTTGGTTTCATCAAGAACGAGGATGACCCGTGTGTATATAAGAGGTTTAGTGGGAGCGTAATTACTTTTCTAGTCCTCTACGTCGATGACATCTTGATCATTGGAAATGATATTCCTGAAATGCATGCTGTTAAAGCATGGCTGAGGAAATGTTTCCAGATGAAAGATTTAGGAGAAGCAGCCTATGTGTTAGGTGTGAAGATCTACAGGGATAGATCTAAGAGGCTTCTCGGGCTGTGCCAGAGTACTTACATCGATAAGGTCCTGGAGAGATTTCATTTAGAGAATTCTAAACGAGGATATCTTCCAGTCAGACATGGTCTGAATCTTTCAAAGAGTCAGTGTCCACAAACACAGACTGAGAAAGATGAAATGGACAATACGCCTTATGCTTCGGCTATTGGATCCATTATGTATGCGATGTTGTGTACTCGCCCAGACGTTGCTTACGGGTTAAGCGTAACCAGTCGTTTCCAAGGTAATCCAGGTATGGCGCACTGGATTGCAGTCAAGAACATTTTAAAATATCTGCGGAGGACCAAAGATATGTTCTTGATATATGGTGGTCAGGAAGAACTCAGTATTGAAGGATATACTGACGCTTCGTTCCAGTCTGACCAGGATGATTTCCGATCGCAATCAGGCTATGTTTTTAGCTTGAATGGAGGTGCAGTGGTGTGGAAGAGTTTCAAACAGTCAACTGTTGCTGATTCCACAACAGAAGCCGAGTATGTTGCAGCCTCGGAAGCATCCAAGGAGGCAGTGTGGATTCGTAAGTTCGTGAGAGAACTTGGTGTCATTCCTTCGAGTGCAGATCCTTTGGTTATCTTCTGTGATAACACTGGAGCAATTGCACAAGCAAAGGAACCACGGTCGCACCAGAAGTCCAAGCACATACAGAGACGGTTTCATTTGATCAGGGAGATCATAGATCTTGGCGAGATCAAAATCTGCAAGGTACATACAGATGACAATCTGGCAGACCCGCTTACCAAGCCTCTGGCGCAGCAGAAGCATGAGAAGCACTGTAATAATATGGGTTTGAGATTTCTCAACCATTAGATTAAGTGCAAGTGGGAGATTGTTGGGGTATGCCCTTAAGGCTAATGTTTGAGGCCTATGGGAATGTATCAGTATCATGTAATAAACTGTTATGTTTATAAAGGCATGGTTGTTATTCAGTTAGCTACATTGTCTGCTGCAATATATGTTCTTCTGAATAATGTCTCAAAGCTGTTCAGCTAGGCTGACATGCAGTTAAGTCCTTAGTCGATATATCTTGGTGAACATGAGACAGCCTTGATATGGTCAAGACTAATATGTGTTCTAATCTTATAGGATGCTTTGAGCATGGAATAAGATGTAGACTCATGGGTACATTGGATGTACTGGACAGACCCTACTAGGATGTTCAATTGTTTGTCACAATGTGAATATTCCTTGAATATGACAAGTGGCACATTTCCTCTGACTTGAGATCGCTTGTGTTTTCTAAATGATGATTGTCATTGTTTTGAGGTAGTTCAATATCATTTGAAACATAATGATTATAGACTATCTTGGATGGTGAGCTTGAATCAGGTTAGGGCACTAGTGATAGACATAGGATTGCCGTCTCCTTGTTTAAGGAGTGTGATGTTCTAAAGGGGCCCCCTGGATGAGATGATTGAGAAAGTGTATGGCCATACCCAGGTGACTGTGTTCATCTGATCTAATCATGCTCATCATATTGGAGTTACAAGCTTGACAGGCTTGTCCAATAAGAACATCCAGTGGCAAAGGAAATATGCATGCCTTGTGACTTGATTCACACTTGTGCTATGGTTTGGGTGTAGACTTGGAAGACTTTTTCCTTTATATCGGGAGACAGTGATGTGTTGCTAGATACCCCTCACTGATCGTGATAATGAGAATTATCGTTACCGACATTTAGAGGAAACCCTCAGGGTCGCACAATTTGATGATATGGCTTACTTAAGTCAGATCGTGTGGACTGAATTGTTCGGGTTCAGTTTAAAGGGATTTAATCTCTGATTGTAAGTGAGATCTGGTCTAATCATGTTTGATTGATTAGGGCTTGAGATCGGTAAGCTTTGATCGAGAGATTGGATGCTAGATCGGTCAGATCAACAGCATCAAGAGATCGACGGTCAGATCAAGAGCCTTAGGGTTTATTGTGGTCTGGACTGATTGCTTGGTTTATTTGGTTATTGAACCAAATGGATTTGAACCAGCTCATTTGGTTGAGCGCATGGTTCAAACTTAGAGGGATTTGCGCATGGGGTAAACCCATGATCGCAAGTGAGTGAGTGGCTTTCTATTTTTAGAAAGCATGATCACATACGTGACCATGACTCACGCTCACGCCTAAGGCGCCCTCATCTCTCGTTTTCTCCTTCTCTCGTCGCCAACTTGAGCATTCGTCTCTTGCTCTCTCGTGGATGAAAGAGTGGACGACAAGAGAGAACATTTGAACAAGCAAAGATCTCTCCTTTCCTTTCCATTCGGCAAGACATCCTTGAAGCCTTGCTAGCACAAGGAGCATCAAGGGAGTAGGCGCATTGATCATCTTGTGTGCGCCACCTAAGGAGGAGATCCATTTCGCTCTCTATTCTTCCAAATCGCCATCCAACGCAAATGGCCATGGTATGAATTCAAGTTTACTTAAAGTTGATCATATGAACATGTGATAGATCCTTTGAAACCCTTAATACCGCTGCCAAAAATTTATGCGCCACCTGATCAGGGTTTTCGCTCCCCCTAGAAGGGGACCCCCCTTATCTTAAGGGGTACTTTCACCCTGATTGCAAGTGCCTTTGCCATGTGTGCTCATGTGCTCATGTCTGATCAAATTACATTTTAATCTATCTAGACATGGTTTGACACGCAGGTCAATTATACATTTTCATAAATTAAAGTGTGATTCGCAGATCACAGCAAAATTTATATTTAATTCCAGGCACGCAGGCCACAGCACAGCATACAAAATAAGGGCAGCCCACATAAGAATAAATAAACACCCAATTAACATGTTAAACATGCAAACATGTGATCCAAATAGAAATAAATTTTTTTTTTTTTTTTGAAAAAACCCATGGCATCAATTTTATTTCCTTATGTACCCTACTACCTTACAACGGTCCATTAACAGGTATCCACTCGTTAGACCAAGTCAGACCCACTGCCCTTGCATGCACCCAGTCATAACTGACTTGCGTCGACCACATGGTCAACTATGCACGCCTTAAGGGCTGAACGTCCCACATGATTTCTGGCAAGTGGGTGTGACCCCATGCCTTAATCATGATCGTTCACTAGGCGCCTCAATCAGACATCGCTACACGCCCTTCTGCAGTCGACCTGTAGCCACCTGTATTGCATGCGCACAGGTGCTATCCGGCCGACCCATCTAGGCTGTCAGATGGTCTGATTAGGCTATTGGGTCCAGACTTGACTAACGACTTCAACATTGTTAACCCGTCTAAGTATTTGAAGTAGGCGCTTAGATAGATCTAGGTGAGGGTCGCGCATGATGATAAGTTTTGATTGAAAACTTCTATGACAAGCGCAAATAAACATCACAAGCGTAAGTAAACATCACAAGCGCAAGTAAACATCACAAGCATGTAGATCTAACATTTGGTATGATCGCATGGCATGTATTTTCTCATGATCACAAAAGCATGCGCATCTAGTAGATCTATCCAAAGCATAAAATCAAACATGGAACACAAGATGGCAATCATATATATCAAGCCAAAAACCAGCGCTCTGATACCAATTGAAAGGAAACCTAGGTAACATGCATTTCGAAAATTTTGCATAGGCGGAAAAACTAGGTTTCATGGATCGCTTGACTTGTAATATAATCAACCATGAAAGTATAAGTTGAAGCATTACCATGGCCATGGTTTGAGTGGCGGCTTGGAAGAAGAAAGGGGAAAGGTGCCTCTTCTCCAAAGGAATCACACACAATATGTTGATGGCTTCTTCCTTGTGCTCTTTGTGCTAGCAAGGCACTAAGGAGTCCTTGATCGAAAGTTGGAGAGGAGATGTGCTATATCTTTGTTGGCCGAACTCCACTTCTTTTTGTTGTTGCGTGAAGATGATCAAGCAACTAACTACAAGAGGAGGCGAGAGAGCAAGCTTCGAAAACGTGAGAGCCAAAGATAGAAAGATTCGGTTACCACTTATGGTAAGAACCAAAAGTGTAACCTCCTCTCTTAACTCCCATGCATTCACCTTAAGTGAACCAACCGAAACTTCCCTCTTTAATTGAACCATGCGCTCACACTAAGTGAACCGGTTCAATTCTATTTGGTTCAAGGACCAAATCAAACCAACCCTGGTTTTGATCTTATTGAACCAAGTGGCTCAAGATCCAACCACACATCTCTTGACGCTCTTGATCTCTTCGATCAAGCATCAATCCTCCCGATCGAAGCTTACCGATCATATGTCCTAATCAATCAAACATGATCAGACTAGATCTCACTTCCAATCAGAGTTTAAATTACTTTAAACTGAACTAGAATAATTCCAGTCCACACGATCTGACATAAGTAAGCCATATCATCAAATTGTGCGACCCTAAGGGTTTCCTTCAATGTCGGTAACAATAACTTACGTTATCACGATCAGAGAGGGGTATCTAGCAACACATCACTGTCTCCCGATATGAAGGAAAGAGTCTTCCAAGACTACTCCCAAACCATAGCACAAGTGTGAATCCAATTCACTCAGTATACATGTTCCCTTTGCCACTGGATGTTCTCGTTGGACAAGAGTGTCAAGCCTGTAATTCCAACACGATGAGAATGGTTAGATCAGATGAACATAGTCATCTGGGTATGGCCATACACTTTCTCAACCATCTCATCCAGGGGGCCCCTTTAGAACATCACACTCCAACTAGGAGAGGCAATCCTATATCTATCACTAGTGTCCTAACATGACTCATGCCCACTATCCAAGATAATCCTTAACCATTATCTTTCAAATGATATTGAAGTACCTCAAGACAATGCCAATCATCACTTAGTAACACAAGTGATCTCAAGTCAGAGGGAATATACAACTTGCTTGCTTATAAGGATTTATTCACATTGTGACAAACAATTGAATATCCTAAGTAGGGTCAGTCCAGTACATCCAATGCACCTATGTGTCTAAATCTTATTCCATGCTCGTAGCATCCTATAAGACCAGAACACATATTAGTCTCAATCATATCAAGGCTGTCTCATGTTCACCAAGATATCTCGACTAAGGACAACTCTGAATGTCAGCAAAGCTGAACATCATTGAGACATTACTCAGAGGTATACATACAGCAGCAGACAATGCAACAATCTGAATAACAACAATTGCCTTTATAAACATATACTCAGTTTATACATGATACTGATAATAACCCAAGGCCTCAAACATTAGCCTTAAGGGCATACCCCAACAAAAACACCTACTCAATAAGCAGAAAGTAGGTTTAAAATATGATACCGCGAAAGGCCTTACGGCAGTGCTGTAATTTACAAAGAACTCTCGGGTTAAAAACTACTAAAAAATACGGTATCATGAACAATATTACAGTAGTGTAGTAAATACCAAAAACTCTCGGGTGGAAATCAGACCAAAAATACGGTACCGTAAGGAAGATTACGGTAGTGCCGTATTTTGCAAAACTTTTATTCTCCCTGCAAAACAAAAAGAAAAATTAATTCTAAAAATAAACAAAAACAATAGAAGCTAAACTAAGATAGAGTGCTTGGGTTGCCTCCCAAGAAGCACTAATTTTAGGTCCATAGCTTGACCAAAACTCAATATCATGGTGAAGCAGGTGAATCAGTTCCAAAATAAAGAGCAAATAATTTTCTGCATTTCCTTTGTCCTAAAAGTTTAGCCACTACTCTAAAAATCTAGAAATTCATATAAATCACAATCAAAGTGGCTTTCTTAAATATGCAAAAATCAAAATCAAAATCTTCACATGAAGGATATTCAATGATCTTCCTAAATAATAATAGTTACGTCTTTCATTAGATTCCTCAATGAAGCACAAATTTTCAATTAAATCAAAAGATTGAGCAATAGATATGGGCAAAGCATCAACATGGTGAGATACATCAATTTTTGCAACATTCAAATCATCTACAGGTTCCTCATGTTCATCATCAAACAATTTATCAATATCAAAATTATCAACAAAGTCAAGATGAGACTCTTCAAAATTAATTTCTTCATACTTCCCCACAAATAATTCATCATCAGAAGAGTCAAGATCAGACTAATATGAAAAATAAGATTTATCAATATTTACAATAGGATCAGAGTTAACCTCAAAAGTCTTATCATTAATTTCAACAATATCACCAAAATCATAGTGGGGTTCATCAATGTCTATAATTTTCAAACCTTCATCATGCTCATCAGATTCAACCATATATAAATTTACATCAAAATCAGAATTATCATAAAAAGAAGGGTTTTCAATTTCAATTTTCTCAACCTTTTCCTCAAAAGAATTATCAGGTAAATCAATATCAAAATTACCAAGATCAGAATGAGATTTATTAATATTCACATATGGCTCAATCTCAAAACAATCATGATCACAAGGGGAGTTTTGTAAATCAAGCTTTTCTGTTTCGAACTCAAATAAACAATCATGCTGTGCAATCTGGGTTTCTAGCAATTCAGTAATAATAGTCAAAGATTGATGATTTTCCCATCTAGAATACAATTCAGCAGATTCTTTCAATGATAAATTGGGATTTAAAAATGGACAATCAGAGGAATAATGATCAAAATATCCACAAATATCACATCTAATAAAATCATAATGATCATCTTGATACCATGGTGAATTAGGATTTGCATGATTAAATTTGCAATCAGAAGTTTAATGATTAGAAGACTTACAAATATTACATGAAACTATATGAGAGTGTAATTTCCATATTTCTCCAATAGTCATCTATGAATAATCTTTATGCTCACCTTGAGGCATGTATCCCTTACTTCTTTTAGAAGCTCATGAATTATTATAAAAGACATATTTTCAAATCTATCAAATAGATAATCCAACACCAATCAAATAAAAACCCCTTTTTTTCTTTTTTTTGGAATATATAAAAAAAAATAGAAAATCTAAAACACATGTAAATTCATAAATTTTAGAAATTCTCAATTCTGTCACAACTGTGAAAATCCAAAACCTGCAAAAAGAAAAAAAAACAAAGTTAAATCTAAAACAAATAAAACTTAGTCTAGCAATACTAACAACTATTTTGATATTAACAGAACTAAGGTCCCCGGCAACGGCGCCAAAAACTTGATAGGATTCCGCAAGTGCACGGAATTATCGAAGTAATAAAAATATCGATCCATAGAGACCTTATTGTTAATTACCAAATAATTATTTTCTCACTAGCTAAGTAAACCGAATATGATGAAAGTAAGCAGTATAGCTAACACGAAGGATAATCAGATAGATAAACATGGGACTAGGGTTTCACCTTGATTTCAATGATAAGATATAAATAAAGGTTCGTCAATCAAATCTTCTAATGGTAAAGACCTAATTTACTTCATAAAAAGATTATCTCACTTTCGTGCAGACAATCATGCAAGGACCAATCCTCGCTTTCACGCAAGATCTATCCCAACGCTATAGATAAGTAAACCATCAACAAAGAACTCAAGGATCACTTTCGTGCATCCGAATTATAAGTTGATCATCACAAGTGGAGCCTCAAGGATCACTTTCATGCATCCAAGTCTCAACACAGGTTCTACTTAAGGCTTTCCAACGGATCGATCTTCACTTTCGTGCAAGATCTATTAATGTTTATAACATTAATTAAATCCTAGATCAATATTATCAAACATGGCAATAAATCTATTAGAACAGATCAAATTGGATCTAACCTAAGGAAGGGATCTCAACATGCAATTCTAGGGTTCCAAGTTCTCAAGCAAATCACCTTTTAGTCTCATTGCGAAAACTCTAAAGCATGGATGCTAACATAGATCTATGGAAAATTAAAGACAATTCATCACAAAAGTAGAATTATCACAACGAAGATTATCATGATGAAAGAGAAGAATTATCTAATCATTAAAATTCAAGGGGATTACACCCCATGTCCCAAAAGAGTATTAAGCTGCATGGAGAAAGAGATACAATAAATCATAGTCTTAGAATGATCAGAAAATGAAAGGAAAGGAGAAACAACGTTACAACATGGCTGTAAAAGAGTTTACAGCCGTAATTTACTTCGATGAATAGCACTGTCACCGCTGTTTTGTTGATTTCTCCTCCGTCGGACTCCAAATACTCTGAAACTTCTGGTGTGTCCTCCTTGCCTCTAGGCAAAGATTCTGCATGAAAATCACGGCCGGAGGTACCCTCTACGCCTCTCGGTGTGAGGCCAAACCCTAAGCGCCTCTCTAGTGATTTCTCCCTCGATACTGTATAAAAGTTCCCCCTTCCACTTCATGCGTCTTCTCCTCTTAAGGCCGAGTCTGCAGCAACTTTCAAATCTCAATTTGGAGCTCTGGATCAAAAGTTATGGCCCGAATAATTTTCAGACGCGGAAAACTCATGATTTTTACTGGGAATTACGGCCATGTAATACTTTACGGCAGTGCCATAATATTGGCTGAGTTCTCTGGTTTGAATCGTTTGGGAAATACGGTACCATAGAATCGTTTACGGCCGTGCCATAAAATTGGCTGAACTCTCTGTTCGTGAACGTCTAGAAATTACGGCCCGTGTAGTTTCTTACGGTAGTGTCGTAAAATCGGGTGAAGTTTGTGTTCTGAAACTCTCCGAAATACGGTACCATAATATTGCTTACAGCTGGTGCCGTAAAATCCAAAAATCTTTCTGTTTGAAAACTTCTCAAAATACGGCAGGGCTTGGATTTTACGGTACCATCTGGAATTACGGTACCGTAAAATGGATTATGACACTGCCGTATTTTGCTGAGTTGCTCCATTTTATGTGAAATTTCTTGGGTGATCTCCTCTTGATGTTGGTAACTCTTTTATGTCTTTGATTTTTCTTAAAAACTCCTCAAATTAGGGCCTTTTTACCTGAAAATCATGAAAAACCAAAATAGAAGTAGACTTTGCAATATTTGATGAATTCAACATAAAAACAAGTAAAAAGATCCTCAATTTAGCATGAAAAGATACATAAAATGATGCAAAATATACTATATATTTTGGTGTCATCAAAGAAGAAGGAGATTCCAAGAAGGTGATCTTTTCTTCCCAAGGTTAGCACCAAGCATGGAAGGGAGCAACGTTGAGAAGGTCGACGCGTGGATACTTATAGAGGACGAGCACTTGAGAGTCTTCAACTTGGCACCTTCATCCTAACAAGCAATAGAGGTACTAACCCTAACACATCCTTGTGTTCTCTCTCTCGCATGGATCCTTGGGAAAGGAATGTGTTACGGGTGTAATGCTTCTTCCGCTGCGTCCTGGGACTGCAAAAATTTTAAATTACACCCGACATTCCCCAACACTAAAGATAAGTAAACTTTGTCAAAGAGATTTAGAATCACTTTTGTGGATTCAATCTCAATGTCAATATCTCAAGTGAATACTAAATATTTTCATACTTTAGATTCAGAGGTTCTACTTAAGGGATTTTAACAATCCAATACCAAATTTCTTACAATATTTTCATATTTAACTATTAATATTTCCTAAATCAGATTATCAACAAGAAGATAAACTTCTAAAATATAGAAATAAGAACAAACCTAATTTCTTACGATGAGTTCCTAAATCTGAATTTTTGGGTTCCAAGTTTTGCGAATCACTTTTCAGTATCACAAAACTCTAGCACATGTTGATAATTGAAACTAAAAAAGATTAAAGACAATCATTACTTAAGTAGAATTATCATAACAAAAATATCTTGACGAAATAAGGATTATCTAGTCATTATGAAATTAAGGAGATTACACCCCCCCCCCCCCCCACATGTCCCAAGAAAAGTTATGCTACTATGGAGTTAAAAATACAATAAAAATGCATAAAAATCAGAATTTAGATGAAAAGAGAGAACAAGGGTTTACTGTAATCACAGGGGTGTGAAAAATTTCACATCCCGTGATTTTGGAATTTTTTGGGTTGGTACAGTACCGTGACTTTTAGAATTACGGCCCATAATGTTAATTACAGTAATGCCGTAATTTTGTTATGTCAATTATGGGTAGATAATTACATCCCGTAAAAATAATTACGGCACTGCCATAATTTCTTCTGTGTATTTCTGGGCAAAAATTACGGCCTATAAAAATAATTACGGTAGTGTCATAATGTCTTCTATGTAGATTCCCCAGGAAATTACAGCCCATAAAAATTATCATGGCAGTGGTGTAATCTAGGCAGAAAATTACACCCGTAAAAATAATTACGGCAGGGGTGTAATTTTCTAACTATCTCTGATTTGTATGAAAATTGACAGGCAGCTTCGCCTCGATGTCTGGAATCCATTCGTGTGCTCAGATCTTTCAAAATCCATCAAAATTAGGCCTTCTTACCCTAAAAATGATAAAAAAAAAAATGAGAAAAGGTGTAGATTATGCAATACTTAACAAATAAGGCTTAAAAACTAGCAAAAGAGCATGAATATGACTCAAAATACTATACAATTGATATAAAATTTACTATGAATTTTTGTGTCATCAGCGGGACCTATGTCTGAGCCTCTGGTACAACAACCGGTGCAGGCGGCTCAGATTCCATCTCTGAGTCTTTTGGTTGAATTTGGACCACGTTCAAGGCAAACTTCCTCCCACTAGCTTATTTCATGAGAAATTCCTTCTCTAGAAAGACAGCACCCCAAGCAACAAAGACTTTGTTCTCGGTGGGAACATAGAAGTAGTATCCTTTAGTTTCCATAGGATACTCCACAAACACACATTTATCAGATCTGGGTTCTAGCTTGCTAGAATCCTGACGTTTGACATAAGCCTTATATCCCCATATTTTAATAAAAGAGAGATTCGGGCGCCTCCCACTCCATACCTCATATAGAATCTTAGAGACACTCTTAGATGAAACATTATTCAGTATGAGAGAAGCTGTTCCAAGTGCATGACCCCAGAATAAGGGTGGTAGAGTTGCATGACTCATCATAGATCGAACCATGTCCAATAAAGTTCGAGTTCTCCTCTTAGACACACCATTCCATTGAGGTGTTCCAAGAGGAGTGAGTTGGGATACGATTCCATACTCTCTAAGATAGTCAAAGAACTCATCGCTCAGGTACTCTCCACCACGATCTGGTCGAAGAGTCTTAATAAATCTACCAAATTGGTTCTCTACTTCATGTCTAAACTTCTTGAATTTCTTAAAGGATTCTGACTTATGTCTCATCAAGTAGACATAACCATATTTACTGAAGTCATCAGTAAATGTGATGAAGTAGTTGTACCCTCCTCTGGCTTGTTTACTCAATGGCCCACACACATCGCTGTGTATTGATGACACCAAAATATATAGTATATTTTGTATCATTTTAGATATCTTTTCATGCTAAATTAAGGATCTTTTACTAGTTTTTATGTTGAATACGTCAAATATTGCAATGTCTACTTCTATTTTGGTTTTTCATGTTTTTCAGGTAAAAGGCACTATTTTGAGGCATTTTCAAGCAAAATCAAAGACATGAAAGAGTTACCATCATCAAGAGGAGATCACCCAGGAAATTTCATGAAAATTGGAGCAACTCAGCAAATTACGGCAGTGCCGTAACCTATTTTACGGTACCGTATTTTCATACACTACCGTAAAATCCGAGCCACTGCCCTATTTTGAGGAGTTTCCGAACTGAAAGTTTTTCGGATTTTACGGCAGTACCATAAGACAGATTATGGTACTGTATTTTGGAGCGCTTCAGAACAAAAACTTTGCTGATTTTATGGCACCAACGTAAAGGATAACACAGTCCGTATTTTCCAGTCACTTCCGAATAGAGAGTTCAGCCGATTTTACGGCAGTGCCGTAAAACAGATTACGGTGCCGTATTTTCCAAACACTTCAGACCATAGAACTCGACTGATTTTATGGCATGGTCAAGAAGCATTTTACGGGCCATAATTTTGACCTAGAACACGCAGAATTAAAATATGGCACTACTGTAAAATATAACACGGTCGTAATTTCCAATCAAAAACGCAAGTTTTCTGCGGCCGAATCTTGCGCGGGCAATAACTTTTGATCCACAGCTCCAAATTTAGATCCGAAAGTTGCTGTGGACTCTTCTTTAAGAGGAGAAGACACAGGCACCAAAAAGAAAAATTTTGATCAAAAACTGAGAGAGCAATCATTAGAGAGGCGTCTACAGTTTGGCCTCGCGCCGAGAGGCGTACAGGGCATCTCAGGTTGTGATTTTCATGTAGAAGCTTTGCCTAGAGGAGAGAAAGACACCACATAAGTTTTAGATTAAAAGGAGTTCGAGTGGAAGAGAAATCAATGAAACAGCACTGATAGCACTGTTCATCATGGAAAATATGGCTGTAATTTATATTACAGCCGTGTTGTGAAGTTGTTTTCTCCTTCTTCTTTAATTTCTTTCACTTTGAAACTATGGTTGGTTGTATTTCTTTTTCCATTCAAGCTTAACATATTTTGGGACATAGGGTTTAATCCCTTTGATTTTTAATGATTAGATAATTCTTCTTTTTCGTCATGATAATCTTCGTTATGATAATTCTACTTTTGTAATGAATTGTCTTTAATTTTCCATAGATCTATGTTATTATCCATGTTTTAGAGTTTTCGCAATGAGACTGAAAGGTGATTTGCTTGAGAACTTGGAACCCTAGAATTGCATGTTAGGATCCCTTCCTTAGGTTAGATCCAATTTGTGTTGAGTCTCAGATGCCTGAAAGTGATCTTTGAGGCTCTGCTTGTGATGATCAACTTAGAATTTGGATGCACGAAAGTGATCCTTGAGTTCTTCATTGATGGTTTACTTATCTTCAGTATTGTGATAAATCTTGCACGAAAGTGAGGATTGGTCCCTGCATGATTGTTGATGACTCCAAATTTCACAGTGTTTTTGATACTTATTTGGTAGTCTTTTGAGCCATAGTCTTACTCTTTTACTTTGCTTTTATACCTTTTTTTACCAAATACTTCGGAATCTACACGATCTTTGGTTTTTGATCAATTTCAGGTAAAAAGGCATTATTATCACTGGTTTTCGAGCAATATCAATGCATGAATGAGTTCTTATCATCAAGAGGAGTCTACACAACAAATTTCAAGCCAAAATACACCATCTAGCTAAAATACAGCACTACCATATTTTCCAAACGAATGCTCACGGTACCGTATTTCTCAGCGGACATTCATGGGCAAAATACGGCACTACCGTATTTGCCAGAGAATCTTTCACGGTGCTGTATTTTGCAACGTTTTTTACCAGAAGGTTTCAATGGAAATACGGCACTACCATGGTCATTTACACAGTGCCGTATATTCCGACGTTTTTGACCAGAAACTTTTGGAAGAATTACGGCAGTACCATGAGGTTTTCCACGGTACCGTATTTGTTGCCCAGAACTCACAGAATGAAATATGGCACTACCGTATTTTGGAGAAAAACTCTCACGGCACCATATTTTTTGTCCGGAACTCACAGAATGAAATACAGCACTACCGTATGAATCGTCACGGTGCCGTATTTTGGAACTCATAATTCTAATTTTTCCGCCCGATTCTTGCAAAGACCATATCTTTTGATCCAGACCTCCAAATTGAGATCCGAAAGAGGTGGTGGACTCATCTTTAAGAGGAAAAAATACAAAAAGTGAAAAGAACAAATTTTATGATCCATCCACGGCGAATTTCAGAGAGAGGTAGAATTGCTTGGGTTCATCGAATTTCCACCTACAGACCAACTCCGGCCACGAAATTTGACAGAGAGCTTCATCTGGTGAAGGAGAACACGTACCTCAAGTTTCAGAGCGTTTGGAGTTAAATCGAAAGAGAAATCAATGAAACAGCGGTGACAGTGCTGATTCCAAGCAAATACGGTGCTGTAATTTCATTACAGCTCTGTTTTGTAATCTTTCTTCCTTCTTTTCGATTCCTATTCACTTTGAGAACATGTTTTATTGTAATCCTTTCATCATGTAAGCTTAATCTTTTTATGGGACATGGGGTGTAATCTCTTTGTTTCTTAATGGCTAGTAAACCCTAATTTTGTCAAACTGATTTTGTTATGATAATTTTACTCTTGTGATTGATTGTTCTTTAATTCTCCTTTGTGTCTTAAATATCAGCATATTTTAGAATTTTGCAAAATAGACCGAGAGGTTGATTGTTTGAAATTCGGAACCCTAGGAATTATTGAGTTTGGAACTACCGTAAGAGATTAGGTTGTTCTTCGAATTCTGATTTTTAGAGAGCTATAATGCCTTATTGAATTTCTGATACTTTGGATTGAGTTAATGTGTAGACTTGATTTGATATTGCAAGAGATTGAGTATCGAGTCGTTGGAAACCCTTGAGTAAAACTAGTGTTGAGACTCGGATGCACGAGAGTGATCTTTGAGTTTCCACTTGAGGTGATCAACCTAGAATTCGGATGCATGAGAGTGATCCTTGAGTTCTTAGCTGATGGTTTACTTATTTTCAGCATTGAATAGATCTTGCACGAGAGTGGGGATCGGTTCTTTGTATGATTGTCTGCCCGAGAGTGAGACAATTTATTTATAAAGTAAATTTTACCTTTACCATAATAGAATTAGATTGACAAATACTTATCTTAATCTAGTTATTAGAAATTAAAGTAGATGAACCCCTAGTCCCGATTTCCTCTCTAATATTTTCTCCGTGTTCTTTTCGATAGTTTGATTCACTATTTTCCGATTGCCTAGCTAGCGAGAAATCGATTATTCAGTACTTGACAACAAGGTCTCTGTCGATCGATATCTATTTTATTACTTCAAGTATCCGTGCACTTGCGGACACAACAAGTTTTTGGCGCCATTGCCGGGGACCTTGGTTTTGTCAATGTTGAAGATATTGAAAGTATTTCTAGACTTGGTTTTTGTTTTTTTTTATTTTTGTTTACTATTTTCGAAATTTAGATGGACTTTGACTTTCTCTTTATTATTCTGCATCTTTTGAACTTTTTGATCTATCTACTTTGCATGCGCAGAAATCTTAGGTCAGGACCACTTGTACCTTTTGATCCTGAGATAAACAAGACTCTGAGACTGCGAATGAGATTGAGATTTGAGGAGACACAAGTTATAGAAGTAGTGGAGATGGCTGAGAGAAGATCTTTGCGGGACTATGCTGCTCCAAATGCACAGGGAGTTCACTCTAGTATCACCAGACCAGCCATTGATGCGAACAATTTTGAGATCAAACCGGCGTTCATATCAATGCTTCAACAAAATCAGTTTGGAGGATCTCCAATGGAGGATCCTAATATTCATCTATCTCTTTTTCATGAACTGTGTGATACCATCAAGATTAATGGAGTTTCTGATGATGCGCTAAAATTGCGTTTATTTCCTTTTACTCTCAGGAACCGAGCACGTGATTGGCTGCACTCTCAACCTTCTGGAACATTCACAACCTGGGAGCTGCTGTCCAATGCTTTTCTCATGAAATACTTCCCTCCCAGTAAGACGATTCAATTAAGAAACCAGATCACAGGATTTGCTCAGAAGGAAGGAGAATCCCTTAGTGAAGCATGGGAACGATACAATGGGTTTTAATTGCAGAGGAAGTGTCCTCACCAGGGCTTGGAGCAATGGGTTTTAATTGAAACACTTTATTATGCTTTGCTTAATCAAACACGCCTCACTGTTGACGCTGCTACAGGAGGAGCCTTCATGAACAAGACATTGGATGAGGCTTATCAGATGATTGAAGAGATGGCTCTTAACCAAGAACAGAATTCAAGAGAAAGAGGAGTGATATATCGATCTCCTCATGGTGAGGATAATGGTAACGATTTTCGCACCCTAGCTGAGAAAGTTGAATCTTTGTGTAATCGTTTTGATACTTTTAAAATGCAAACTCATGCTATTTCTTTTTCTGTCACTTGTGAGATTTGTGGTAATCACGGTCATGTTTCTGAGGATTGCAAAATAACTGTTGATAGGGGTGAGGAACAAGTAAATTCTTTATGGAGTTACAACCAAAGTAGATCTAATGACCCCTACTCTAATACTTATAATCCTGGATGGAGGAACCACCCTAACCTTTCATGGAAAAGCAATAATCATGATAATGGGCAGAACGAAAATAGGGGGTTCCAACAAAGATAGTCAAACCCAAAAATCTAGTTTAGAAGAGATGCTTACTGAATTTATGGGTTTCCAGAAAAAACAGAGTGATGAGATGAATGAGAGACTGAAACGAATTGACTCTAGTATGAATGAGAGGATGAATCAAATGGATTCTAGGATAGATGGTATTATTGCCCATAATAAAATTTTAGAGTCACAAATTGCACAGTAGGCTAGCACCTCCTACAGACCCCCTGGGAAACTACCCTCTAAGCCCGAACCTAACCCTAGGGAGTATTGTAATGCCATAATGACTAGAAGTGGAAAAGAAAACAACTAGAGGAACCAAAGGGGGAAGTTGAGAACAATAGAAAAGAGCCTAGTCTTGATCATGATAAGGATTGTGATTTTGAAAAATCTACTGAGCATGAGCAGTCCCATGATAGTTTGTCACCCCACAAGGATGATGAACCAAAAGGTGATTTGCCATGTAAAGATGATAATTCTAAATCTAATTCTCATTCACCATATAAACCACCTATTCCTTTTCCCTAAAGGATTGTGCAAGCTAAGTTAGATAGACAGTTTGAGAAATTTTTGGAAGTTTTGAAGAAGTTGTATATTAATATTCCTCTCACTGATGCTATTTATCAAATGCCTACATATGCAAAATTTTTAAAAGAAATTTTATCTAACAAGAGAAAAATAGAAGATTATGGCACTGTTGCTTTAACTGAAGAATGTAGTGCCATCATTCAAAATAAGCTACTACCCAAATTGAAAGATCCAGGTAGCTTTTCTGTCCCCTGTTCTATTGGGAGTGTTACTTTCGACCGAGCCTTATGTGATCTCGGTGCTAATGTT
Organism: Costus lasius; assembly: GCA_027563935.2. Lineage (NCBI taxonomy): Eukaryota > Viridiplantae > Streptophyta > Magnoliopsida > Zingiberales > Costaceae > Costus > Costus lasius. Next base: position 58,744,070 of record CM050453.2, read on the forward strand.
AGTCTAATACCTTTGTCTGTATGCAGGAAACTGAACATTGGAGAGCTCAAACCAACCTCAATGTCTTTGCAACTTGCTGATTCAACAGTAAAGTATCCGGTTGGTATTTTAGAAAATGTTCCTATTAAAATTGGTAAGTTTTTCATACCTGCTAATTTTATAGTTCTTGGTATGGTGGAAAATTTAAAAAACCCTATTATACTTGGTAGACCTTTTTTGGCCACAGCTAGAGCTCTCATTGATGTGAAAAAAGGAAAATTAACATTTGATATTTGTGGTGATTTAATTGAATTTGACTTAATTGATTATTTAAAAAGGGCATCACACTCAGGGATATGTTGTAGCATAGAAACAATTGATGAGGAGGTTGTTTGTGACATGCATATTTTATTTGAAGAACCTTCTGAATTTGAAACATTTTCTGAGTGTGCTAATCAAGAATTTCAGGAAAGGGCAGCAAAGAAGAAGAAGAGGAGACGAAGGGGGAAAGGAATATCAAAATTGCTTGAAGAAGTAAAAAGGCTCATAAATAAATTTGGATACTGTTTCAAGTTTGAGCCTTATGTTCTTAAGAGCCCTAAACGAGACACAGAGAAATCATGATGGCTACCAAAGATACAATCACGATCAAATCTGAGTGTTGAACGGTCAAGCTAATGACCATTAAATTAGCGCTTCTTGGAAGGCAACCCAAGCACTTTGCTTTAGCTTGTTTTCTTTTACTTTATTTTTGTTTTGTTCTTTCTTAGAACTAATTTTTCTTTTCCTTTTGTAGGTGAAAAAAAAAAATTAAAGGCTCTGGTGATTCGAACCCGAAGACACAGAAGATAATTGGATCTGACACGAACTAGTAGAGCTCTGTGAGTATTTCCCTTCCTACTCATCTGCATTCCATCTTTTATATTTTTCTAATAATCCATGTGTTCAAATGGAAGATGAATACTTCAAACTTCTTGTGCTCACATGCCACGGATTCTCGCCTTTTGATTTTATTGTTAGATATTTCGATTTGGTTGTGTTGACACAATATGATGATGATGTGTAGAAGGATTTTTCCGAAAATACTACAAACACCATGCCAAAATTTTTAACGAATTATCATGCATATCAATTTCTGGAAATTAGAAATAAATTTTATATGTTGAATTTATTTCTCTGATATAATCTATTTGTTGGAAATTTTTCATTAATTAATGCATGAAATTCTAGGTAAATGCTTTGTTTAGTGAATGCAATCTTGAAGTGAAATAATTCTTTTGAATAAAATTAGCATACTTGTGCATGTTATTGAGTTGACATCATGTGATTAATCTAGTTAATCTTTATAATCTTTTATGTTATTTGTTGGGAAAAAGAGATCCAAATCCATGAGAAAGGATGACTCCCCTACTTGGCACTGTACAAAATTAATAGTGGGACCTAAAGACATAGGTTGAAGTCCACAAAAAGAAAAAGAATAACTCCTCTTCATGGCATTGTGTTCACAATGATACCTAAGACAAGAGTTGAAGTTCATTGCAAAAGTGTGTATCTATGTAGATGCATGCCAAGAGAGAGCTCCTTTGACATTAACTCCTCTGTCTCAAGAAAATTCTTTCTACCTATGAGATACGAGTTCTATTATGTGTGGTTATGTGATCAACATACTCTAAATTCGTCATCGGAAAAAGGGTGGTAATCGATTTAGAGAATTTCAAGGACAAAGAAAAAAAAATGAGTGGAAAAAAAAATTTGGAGATCCTATTCCTGTAAACAAAAACATATTGGATGAAAATCTCAAAAACAAGATTAATTCATGAAGTTGAAATTCTATTACCATGCATGTTGCGAACTTTTATTTAATTGAATTATTGAGTCTTAACGATTAATTTCAGAAGACGATGTATTTACTTGAAAATTTTGTGTGAAATTGATAAAATTCTCTATGGATGATTATATTCAAGAAATTTATTCGTCGTATGGAAATTTATGTTTCAATACTCAGTATTGATTTCTTTATTTGCTTGAGGACAAGCAAAGTTTGAGCCTTATGTGTTTGATGACTCCAAATTTCATAGTGTTTTTTATACTTATTTGGTAGTCTTTTGAGCCATAGTCTTACTCTTTTACTTTACTTTTATACCCTTTTTTACCAAATACTTCGGAATCTACACGATCTTTGGTTTTTGATCAATTTTAGGTAAAAAGGCATTATTATCACTAGTTTTCGAGCAATATCAATGCATGAATGAGTTCTTATCATCAAGAGGAGTCTACACAACAAATTTCAAGCCAAAATACACCATCTAGCTAAAATACGGCACTACCGTATTTTCCAGACGAATGCACACGGTACCGTATTTCTCAGCGAACATTCCTGGGCGAAATACGGCACTACCGTATTTGCTAGAGAATCTTTCACGGTACCGTATTTTGCAACGTTTTTGACCAGAAGGTTTCATTGGAAATACGGCACTGCCGTGGTCAATTACACGGTGTCGTATATTCCAATGTTTTTGACCAGAAACTTTTGGAAGAATTACGGCAATGCCGTGAGGTTTTCCACAGTACCGTATTTGTTACCCAGAACTCACAGAATGAAATACGGTACTATCGTATTTTGGAGAAAAACTCTCACGGCACCGTAATTTTTGTCTAGAACTCACAGAATGAAATACAGCACCGCCGTATGAATCGTCACGGTGCCGTATTTTGGAACTCAGAATTCTGATTTTTCTGCCCGATTCTTGCAAAGACCATATCTTTTGATCCAGACCTCCAAATTGAGATCTGAAAGAGGCGGTGGACTCGTCTTTAAGTGGAGAAAATACAAAAAGTGAAAAGAACAAATGTTATGATCCATCCACGGCGAATTTCAGAGAGAGGTGGAATTGCTAGGGTTCATCGAATTTCCACCTCCAGCCACGAAATTTGATAGAGAGTTTCATCTAGTGAAGGAGAACATGTACCTCAAGTTTTAGAGCATTTGGAGTTGAATCAAAGGAGAAATCAATGAAATAGCGGTGATAGTGCTGATAGCAGGCAAATACTGTGTTGTAATTTCAATACAGCACTGTTTTGTAATCTTTCTTCCTTCTTTTCGATTCCTATTCACTCTGAGAACATGTTTTATTGTAATCCTTTCATCATGGTAGCTTAATCTTTTTATGGGACATGAGGGTATAATCTCTTTATTTCTTAATGGCTAGAAAACCCTAATTTTGTCAAACTGATTTTATTATGATAATTTTACTCTTGTGATTGATTGTTCTTTAATTCTCCTTTGTGTCTTAAATGTCAGCATGTTTTAGAATTTTGCGAAATAGACCGAGAGGTTGATTGTTTGAAATTCGAAACCATTGAGTTTGGAACTACCGTAAGAGATTAGGTTGTTCTTCGAATTCTGATTTTTAGAGAGCTATAATGCCTTGTTGAATTTCTGATACTTTGGATTGAGTTAATGTGTAGACTTGATTTGATATTGCAAGATATTGAGTATCGAGTTGTTGGAAACCCTTGAGTAAAACTAGTGTTGAGACTCGGATGCACGAGAGTGATCTTTGAGTTTCCACTTGAGGTGATCAACCTAGAATTCGGATGCACGAGAGTGATCCTTGAGTTCTTAGTTGATGGTTTACTTATTTTCAGCATTGAATAGATCTTGCGCGAGAGTGGGGATCGGTTATTTGTATGATTGTCTACGCGAGAGTGAGACAATTTATTTATAAAGTAAATTTTACCTTTACCATAATAGAATTAGATTGACAAATACTTATCTTAATCTAGTCATTAGAAATTAAAGTAGATGAGCCCCTAGTCCCGATTTCCTCTCTGATATTTTCTCCGTGTTCTTTTCGATAGTTTGATTCACTATTTTTCGATTGCCTAGCTAGTGAGAAATCGATTATTCAGTACTTGACAACAAGGTCTCTGTGGTTCGATATCTATTTTATTACTTCGAGTATCCGTGCACTTGCGGACACAACAATTGTCTGCACGAAAGTGAGATAATCCCTTAATGAAGTAAATTAAGTCTTTATCATAACAAGATTTGAGTGACGACCTTTTATTCATATCTAGTCATTGAAATCAAGGTAGATGAAACCCTAGTCCCAGTTATCTCTTTGATTATTTTCTCGTGTGTTTATCGATTATTCATTTGCATCATATTCGGTTTACTTAGCTAGCGAAAATATAACTATTTGGTTCTTAACAATAAGATCTCTGTGGTTTGATATTTTTATTACTTCAGAGTATCTGTGCACTTGCGGACACAACAAGTTTTTGGCGTCGTTGCTGGGGATTAGTCCAAGGTACATGCCAAACAACTTGGGATACAACAAGTTTTTGGTGCCGTTGCCGGGGACCTTAGTTTTGTTAATATCAAAATAGTTGTTAGTATTGCTAGACTAAGTTTTATTTATTTTAGATTTAACTTTGTTTTTTTTCTTTTTGCAAGTTTTGGATTTTCACAGTTGTGATAGAACTGCGATTTCTAAAATTTGTGAATTTGCTTATGTTTTATATTTTCTTTTATATATATATATATATATTCTGAAAAAAAAATCTCTCATTGATTGGTGTTGGATAATCTTTCTGTTTTGAAGAGATGTCTTTTAATCACTACTCATGGGCAACTGAAAGAGATGAGGTATACATGCCACAAGGAAGGTATGAAGATGATTCATGGTGCACTGTTGCAGATAAGTTAGATTATTTGGCTTATAAATTAGACACTTTTAATATGCACCCTGTTATGAAATCTTGTTCTCCTGTTAGATGTGATATCTGTGGATATTTTGATCATTGTTCCTCTGATTGTCCATTTTTAAATCCTAATTTATCCTAGAAAGAATCTTATCAATTGTATTCTAGATGGGAAAACCAAACTTCTTTGTATGATGATTGCTCAAAATCATGTTTCTGAACCATACTTTGAAGATACTGAAAAATCTAGGTTAGAATCCATGCTTGAAAAATTCATGTCAAATCAAAACCAACTCTTGACAAATAGAAGTAAAAAAATTGAAGATCTTAAGGGGATGATTAGTCAACTTGCTTCTCGAGTAGAATCTTTAACTGCTAATTCTAAAATTTTGGAAACCCAGAGAGCACAACAAGATTGTTTATTTGAGTTTGATTTGGAAGCTGAAAAACTTGATTTAGATAATTCCCCCTATGATCATGATTGTTTTGAGATTGAGCCTTATGTGAATATTCATGAATCTCACTCTAATTTTGATTGTTGTGAAATTGATTCATCTACTAATTTATTTGCGGAAAAGGTTGAAAAAATTCAATTTGAAAAACCTTCTTTTGATGATAATTCTGATTTTGATGAAAACTTATTTATGGTTAAATCTGATGAGCATGATGAAGGTTCAAAAATTATAGACATTGATGAACCCCACTATGATTTTGGTGATATTTTTGAAATTAATGATAAATCTCTTGTGGTTAACTTTGATTCTATTAATTCTTTTTCATATGATTCTGATTTTGACTCTTCTGATGATGAATTATTTGTGGGGAGGTATGAGGAAATTGATTTTGAAGAATCTCATCTTAATTTTGTTGATAATTTTGATATTGAAAAATTGTTTGATGATGAACATGAGGAAATTGAAAAAGATTTGAATGTTACAAACACTGATGAATCTCTGATGTTTTGCCCATATCTTTTATTGAATCTTTTGATTTATTTGAAAATTCATGCTTTATTGAGGAATCTAATGAAAGACATAAAACTTATTTTGATGATCCAATGCTTATATCTTTTGATCAAAGTCCTATTGCAATTGAAGAGATGAATTTGAAGAAAGGACTTATGATTTTGCTTACTAACAAATTTAGGAAGATTATTGAATATCCTTTTAGTGGAGTTGAAAATTTTGATTTTGATTTCTGCATACTTGAGAAAGCCACATTGATCATGATTTATATGAATTTTTGGATAATTGAATTAGTGGCTAAAATTTTTGGACAGTGGAAAAGAAAGAAATTACATGCTATATATCTTGGTACTGATTCACCTGCTTCACCATGATTTTTAGTTTTGGTCAAGCTATGGACCTAAAATTAGCACTTCTTGGGAGGCAACCCAAGTACTTTTATCTTAGTTTAGTTTCTTTTCTTTTAGTTTATTTTTAGAACTAATTTTTCTTATCTTTTTGTAGGTGAAAACAAGTTTTGGTGCAAAATACGACCCTGCCGTAATTAGTTTTATGGCACCGTATTTTTGGTCCGATTTCCACCCGAGAGATTTTGGTATTTTACGGCACTACCGTATGATTGTTCATGGTACCGTATTTGTTTTGGTATTTCTGACCCCGAGACTTTTACAGAAATTACGGCACTGCCATAAGGGGTTTAACGGTACCGTATTTTAACTCTGCAGTCTGCTTATTGAGTAGGTGTTTTCTCGCTGTGATTTTAAGAAACTGGGTTATGAACATTTTTTATCTTTGGCACGACATGGAAGTACTCATCTTTGTCTATCATCTGGATATTTTTTTCTGAATTTTAAAGTCCATGGATCATTCTAAAACCCATAGTAAGTTTTCGATTTTGATTAATTTCTGCAGCAGATTTTTTCTGACTAATCTGATTAGCACTTTTGCTACAGCTTTTTAAGATGCTTAAATAACTTGAAACCCAGACTTTTCACTTGGAATTGGAAGTTCGTGTGTCATTCTACCTTGTGGATTAATTATTTCATAAAAATATTTTCTTATCATTCTAGGACGCATAGCAACTTTTTGAATCTGATTAACTTTTGTGCAGTTTGTGCAGTTTTTAACCTAATAGCCTTCTTTCTGTTGATGCCCTAAATTTCTAATAGATTTTAATCCTCTAATTTTCATATGCCTGAAAAGAATATATCTTATTCTACAACTTGGTTCTGTTCATTTTCTTTTTAGATCATTAAATTTTATTCTAGGGTATGGCTACTTTTCATTAAAAAAATTTTTTTTCAAAAACTGCTTTGTTTGTTTTCTACTTGTTATTGCTTCTTTTGACTCCAAATCCAGAAATCTTCAATAACAATTGTCTTACACATCTAGCCACCACTGCATTTGCCTCTGACATCACTGTTTCCAACCGTCGACACTGGATTATACCATCTGCAGATTCTTACTTCTTTTGCTGCCTCTAATTCCATTTATTTTATTTATGCAGCAGACTCTTCATTAGTGACTGATTTTTTTTCTATGCAGTGCTATCTCTCGCACCCACCAGCCGACGATCTCACCTCCAGGACTGTATTCTCTAGCAGGCCACTAGAGATTACTCACTCTACTGTCGGCACCACCATCACTGCTAGCAGCTTTTCAGCTAGCCTCTGTTCACCTCTACTTCTTGCCTGCTCGACTCTTTCCACCGGCATCTTCTTCAGACCTCCGATGACATCTCTGATTCGCCCTTGAGAAAATTATTTTTATTATTATTATTTTTAGAGACTATTTTTAGACTGAGCCTTATGTACCTTAAATTGTGCAGGAAAAATTTTGGAAAGGCACATCTTTGGACCTAGCAGCATCTACCCCGCATTATTTTTGGTTTGAGCCTTATGTATTTTCGGTGAGAGCTTGCTACATAGTTTTGTGAGTATCGTTTGCACTCTCTTATTCATGATTATTTCATATAGTTGCATCTCTGATTGTATCACTCACTGGGATTCCTACTCGATGTGGTCTCTTGAATCTATCGTTTTACACTTTTGACCATAATCTTATGAGTGTGATGCTTCACACATTTTGCATTGATTCTCACATATTTTGATGTTTAAAAAAGAAAAAAAAATTATGATGAAAAGTGTATGGAATTTTTCTATGATGATGAGTATACTCTTGATTTATATTGACTTGATTGATTAATGATGAATGGATTCAAATTCATGATTAGAGAAAAACCCTATCATGTTAGATTTATTTCTTCAATGCATATCTATTTTTGAAATTTGACATTGGTTGATGCATGAAATTTTGGGTAGATGTATTATTTGAGGAATGAGATCTAAGGTGAACCTATTCTTTTGAATAAAATGAGTGTATGAGTATAATTTGTGAATTGATATCAATTGATCAACCTAGAAGATGTTATTCTATTTTTCTATTTGTTGGGAAGGATGAATCCAAGATCCACAAAAATAGTGAGAGACTCCCCTACTTGACACTATGTAAAATTGATAGTGGTACCTAAGACATGGCTTGAAGTCTATGCATGAAAAATAATGAGAGATAAAAAGAATAAGACTCCTCTACTTGGCACTATGCAAAATTGATAGTGGTACCAAAGATAAGAGTTGAAGTCAAAAATAAAAAGAGTGTATCTAAGTGGGTACATGCCTTCTTTACAAAAACAAACAAAATACATAAAAAAAGAAAAAAAATTATGTGTGGAAAAAGATCTTGGAAACCTAATTCCTGTAAACAAAAGCATGATAGAGTTGAACTGAAAACTAGGTGAAATCTTGAGATTGAAAATTCTATATATTATACAAGTTGCAAAGTTTTATTTGATTGAATTGCGGATCTAGAAGGTTGACTTCTAAGGATGATATGTTTACTTGAAGTTTTGTGAAACAATTGATGGAATTTTTCATTGATGATTGTATCTTAGAAATTTATTGAGCATGAAAAGGTTTATCTTTTAATCAATTTTTGATTTTTGCTTGAGGACAAGCAAAATTTGAGCCTTATGTTTTTTGATGACACCAAAATATAAAATATATTTTGTATCATTTTAGATATCTTTTCATGCTAAATTAAGGATCATTTACTAGTTTTTATGTTGAATACGTCAAATATTGTAAATCTACTTCTATTTTGGTTTTTCATGTTTTTCAGGTAAAAAGGCACTATTTTGAGGCATTTTCAAGCAAAATCAAAGACATGAAAGAGTTACCATCATCAAGAGGAGATCACCCAAGAAATTTCAAAAAAATCGGAGCAACTCAGCAAATTACGGCAGTGCCGTAACCTATTTTACGGTACCATATTTTCATACGCTACTGTAAAATCCGAGCCACTGTCGTGTTTTGAGGAGTTTCCAAACAGAAGGTTTTTCGGATTTTACGGCAGTACCGTAAGCCAGATTATTGTACCGTATGTTGGAGTGCTTTAGAACAGAAGCTTTGCTGATTTTACAGCACCACCGTAAAGGATTACACAGGCCGTATTTTCCAGTCACTTCCGAACAGAGAGTTCAGCCGATTTTACGGCAGTGCCGTAAAACAGATTACGGTGCCATATTTTCCAGACACTTCAGACCAGAGAACTCGACCGATTTTATGGTATGGTCGAGAAGCATTTTATGGGCCGTAATTGTGACCCAGAACACGCAGAATGAAAATACGGCACTGCCGTAAAATATAACACGGCCGTAATTTCCAGTCAAAAACGGGAGTTTTCCGCGGCCGAATCTTGCGCAGGCTATAACTTTTCATCCAGAGCTCCAAATTTAGATCTGAAAGTTGCTGCGGACTTGCCTTTAAGAGGAAAAGATACACGCACCGAAAAGAAAAATTTTGATCACGAACTGAGGGAGCAATCGTTAGAGAGGCGTCTAGGGTATGGCCTCACGCTTAGAGGCGTAGAGGGTATCTCAGGCCATGATTTTCATGCAGAAGCTTTGCCTGGAGGAGAGAAAGACACCACAGAAGTTTTAGATCAAAAGGAGTTCGGGTGGAAGAGAAATCAACAAAACAGCGGTGACAACACTGTTCATCACGGAAAATACGGCTGTAATTTATATTACAGCCGTGTTGTGAAGTTATTTTCTCCTTCTTCAATTTCTTACACTTTGAAACTATGGTTGGTTGTATTTCTTTTTCCATGCAAGCTTAACATATTTTGGGACATAGGGTTTAATCCCTTTGATTTTTAATGATTAGATAATTCTTCTTTTTCGTCATGATAATCTTCGTTGTGATAATTCTATTTTTGTGATGAATTGTCTTTAATTTTCCATAGATCTATGTTATTATCCATGTTTTAGAGTTTTCGCAATGAGACTGAAAGGTGATTTGCTTGAGAACTTGGAACCCTAGAATTGCATGTTAGGATCCCTTCCTTAGGTTAGATCCAATTTGTTCGATTCTAGTAGATAAATTGTCATGTTTGATATTATTGATCTAGGATTTAATTAATGTTTTTGTGGGGTCAAAAAGTGTTACATGTTAAAATGTAATATAACCATTATTAAATTCGCCTTAAATTAATAAGGCTTATTGTTTAATGGGATCCGGCTTCCAATGCGCGCAAGCGTTCATTGTTAATTACCCCTAAAATTAGGGAACCTTTGATTAAGAGATCTATACTATGAAATAAAGCATAAGGCCAGACAATTTTATTTATGAAATTTACAAAGATACATAGTTTGACATGATAAGAAAGAGACTTTTATCAATTTGGATGGCTTCATATTTGCATTTAGTCTTATGACAGCTTATTAAATGTCTGGATTTTGAGAATATCCGGCCTTGGCAGCACAATGTCAGATTGAGGAACTACGCCCCAATGGTAAACATCGATGTATGCACCTCCCAAACAATATTTCATTGTAATGCATTAAGGCGTATATTAGAATTTAGAAGATCATCTGGCCTTGACGGCGTATTAGTTATTTGATTTGGGAAAAATTATTCGGCCTTGCGGCTTGTTGGGTTGAATTTGAGAATATCCGGTCATGCGACTTGTTGGATATTTTGATTTGAAGAAATTATTCGGTCTTGCGACTTGTAGGATAATTTGGATTTGGGAAAATATCCGGTCATGCGACTTGTTGGATATTTAAATTTGGGAAATTACCTAGCCTTCCGGCATGTTGGATAATTTGATTTGGGGAAATTATCCGGTCTCACGACTTGTTGGATAATTTGATTTGGGAAATTATCCGGTCTTGTGACTTGTTGGATAATTTGATTTGGAAAATTATCCGGTCTTGCGACTTGTTGGATATTTGAATTAAGAGAAATTATCCAGTCTTGCGACTTGTTGGATAATTTAAAATTGAGGAAAATTATCCGGTCTTGCGACTTATTGGATAATTGAATTTTGAAAATTACCCAGCCTTGCGGCGTGTTAGATAATTTGATTTATAAATATCCAGTCTTGCAACTTGTTGGATATTTCAACCTTAATAAACACAATATCATATTGAGGAGTTACGCCCCGACGGTAAACATCGACGTACGCACCTCCCAAATAATACTTTATTGTGAAAATTAATTTATTTATCCAGCCTTGATTGCTTATTGGAAATTTGAATCGAAAGATGTATGGCCGTGATGGCATGTTGGATATTTCAATTGGCTCGGGTTCTACTCATAGCCTTGCTTCAATCCAGCATTCAGATCGAAGATCCGATATCATATTCAGAAAGATCAGGATCGATATAGTAGGGATCAACATCTTGATCATCTCGAACATCATTTGATTGATGGAAATATGCTCCGATTAGTTTCAGCCATTGATTTCATATCAACTTATCATGACTATCCATTTAGATTTGCAGATCTATTTCAATTCAAGTCTCAGATCAAAGCTCTAATATTATATCTAGAAAGATCAAGTTTGATTTAGTAGGAATCGATACCTTGATCATGTCAAAAGTCAATCGATGCATCGAGATATGCTTCGATCGTTCTCAGCCGTTCATTTCATATTTATATCAAATTTATCTTGACTGTTCATTTAGATTCGCCGATCCGCTTCATTTTAAGTCTGGGATCAAAGATATGATATTATATCTGGGAAGATCATGTTCGATTTAGTAGGAATCGACACCTTGATCATGTCAAAAGTCATCTGATTGATGGAGATATGCTCCGATTAATTTCAGCCATTGATTTCATATTTTATATCAAATTTATCTTAGCTGTTCATTTAGATTCGCCGATCCGCTTTAGTTCGAGTCTGGGATCAAACATCTGATATTATATCTGGGAAGATCATGTTTGATTTAGTAGGAATCGACACTTTGATCATGTCAAAAGTCATCCGATTGACAGAGATATACTCCGATTAATTTCAGCCATTGATTTCATATTTTATATCAGATTTATTAGGACCATTCATTTAAATATTCCAATCTGTATCAATCTGAGCCTTGGATCGAATATCTAATGTCATATCTGAAAAGATCGGGTTCGATATAATAGGGATTGACATCTTGATCGTGCCGAACGTCAACTGATTAACTAAGATATGCTCCAATCATTCTCAGCCATTCATATGATTTATGTGCAGATCTAGGCTATCAAATTAACTTGAATCTGAACCGTGCGATTTGGGATGGACGAATATCAGCCATCCGATGTAATCAGATTAAATGATCATAACCGTTCGATTTTGAAAATCTAAACCGTTGGATTTGATCAGTATGATCTTAGCCATCCGATTAAGCTTTAGTTAATCTCGTTCGTTAGTTCTAATGTAAATCTGAGCCATTCGATTTTAGTGAACGAATCCGAGCCGTTGGATTCAAATTGATCTTGACCGTCCGATCAAGCATGATAGAATCTGAGCCGTTAGATGTCATAATGATTGAGGCCATTGGATTTGACTGGAATGAATCTTGACCGTTGGATTCAACTTTAAACTTGAATTGATCTGGGCTGTCAGATAATATTTGAAATGATCTAGACCATTGATTTTTTTTTAGATCCTGACCGTCAAATTAATCAAATGAATCCCAGCTGTTGGTTTCAATTAATTTAAACAGATTGATTTGGATCGTCCGATTTCGTCTAAAGAGATCTGGAGCGTTGATCTAATTTAAATCTCAACCGTTGATCTTTGTGAACGTATCTCAGCCGTCCATTATTTTCTTCATCTCTTTCGTGAACGGCGGCGGCGGACGATACTAGGGTTCGTCGCCGCCGGCGGCTCGGTGCTTCTCCGGCCAATCGGTTTTAGGGGAACCTTCTCTATGTAGAGAGGGACTTGTGGCCGGAATTGGGAGGCTTCCGATGAAGTATAGCCGACGAATCGAGGCTTTTGGCGAGAACAACGTCGTCGGCATAAAATTGTTCGATTCCAGCGGTCGCTAATGTTTTGACATCTCTTAGTTCATACATTTCAATAATCCATAAGAAGTTGTCCAATATTTTGATGATAACTTGAGATGGATGCAGAGGTCGCTAATGTTTAGCACTTGAGTTGCACCATCTTGCAATATGGTCAAATATTAACCCATCTTCAATTCTTTGAATATTCATCAAGTTTGTAATTGTAATCTTTCCATTGACTTCATATCAACCAAAGTCTTGATCCTTATTTTTTATTGAATAATATTTATTTAATGATGGATTTTGAGAAGCTTTGGTGTAAGTGTACATTGATGAAACATCAAATTGGTTTTGTTTGAATCTCTTTCAGCAAAATGAAGAGCTTCGAGTGTAGAACATAAGTTGTCATTATGAATCAGAGAGAGTTTAAGATGGATGATTAAGCTTGTGGAGGCTTGAAACGTTCATATTCGAGTAGACTGGCTGGTAGAGGGTCAAACATTTAAGATATGGGTGAAGGGGCCATTGAGCCAAGTGATGGAACCCCTAATCTAAGGGGGGAAGAAACCCTAAACATGCGCATCTAGCATGCATAGCGGAAAGAGGGCTTCAAGTAGATCGCATATGAACTATATGTTAACTTAATTCAACTTAAGATCAAGATTTGATCTTACCAATGCCATGGATTGGATGGCGGCTTGGAATGAGAGAGAGCAAGCGAGATCTCCTCCAAAGAATACACACACCAAGTGATGAAGGCTTCCAACTTGCGCAACTTTGTGCTAGCAAAATGCCAAGTTGTCCTTCTCGAGTGGTAGGGATGAAGATGATGCTTTTTCCGGTTCTACACTTGTCGTCCACTCCAAGCTTCTCTCAAGTCTCGCCGAGCAAGAGCAAAACGCAAGGAGACAAGGGATGAATGAGCTCAAGCCGTTTTGGCGTTTCAAGGAGCCATGCGCTCAATGACTTTCCAAATTTGGAAACTCCATTAAGCCATGCGTTCTCCTCTTCAAGCAAACCGCCCAAAACGCTTATGGATCGAACCATGGGTTCACCCATGTAAACCGGTTCAATCCAAATTGGTCCAAACCAAAGCAATCGGTCTAGATCAACCAAACCCTAAGGTTTCCAATCCAACCGTTCATCTTATGATGCTCTTGATCTCACCGATCTAGCATCAATACTCTCGATCGAAGCTTACCGATCTCAAGCCCTAATCAATCAAACATGATCAAGCTAGATCTCACTTACAATCAGAGTCTATATCCCTTTAAACTGAACCCAAATAATTCAGTCCACACGATCTGACTCAAAGAAAGCCATATCACCAAATTGTGTGACCCTGAGGGTTTCCTTTAAACGTCGGTAACGATAACTTACGTTATCACGATCAGTGAGGGGTATCTAGCAACACATCACTGTCTCCCGATATAAAGGAAAGAGTCTTCCAAGACTCCACCCAAACCATAGCATAAGTGTGAATCAACTCACTTGGCATACATGATTCCTTTGCCACTGGATGTTCTTATTGGACAAGCATGTCAAGCCTGTAACTCCAATACGATGAGCATGATTAGATCAGATGAACATAGTCATCTGGGTATGGCCATACACTTCCTCAATCATCTCATATAGGGGGGCCCTCTAGAACATCACACTCCTTAAACAAGGAGACGGCAATCCTTTATCTATCACAAGTGCCCTAACCTGACTCAAGCTCACCATCCAAGATAGTCTATAATCATTATGTTTCAAATGATATTGAACTACCTCAAAACAATGACAATCATCATTTAGAAACACAAGTGATCTCAAGTCAAAGGACATGTGCCACTTAGTGCTTACAAGGATCATTCACATTGTGACAAGCAATGGAATATCCCAGTAGGGTCTGTCCAGTACATCCAATGTACCCATGAGTCTACATCTTATTCCATGCTCGAAGCATCCTATAAGATTAGCACTCATATCAGTCTCAATCATATCAAGGCTGTCTCAAGTTCACCAAGATATCTCGACTAAGGACTTATAGCCTGTCAGCCTAGCTGAACAGCTTTGAGACATTATTCAGAAGTACACTTATTACAGCAGACAAGGTAACAACCTGAATAATAACCATGCCTTTTATAAACATAAGAGTTTATTACATGATACTTTTACAATCCCAAAGGCCTCAAACATTAGCCTTAAGGGCATACCCCAACAATCTCCCACTTGCACTTAATCTAATGGTTGAGAAATCTCAAACCCATATTATTACAGTGCTTCTCATGCTTCTGCTGCGCCAGAGGCTTGGTAAGTGGGTCTGCCAGATTGTCATCTGTATGAACCTTGCATATTTTGATCTCGCCTCGATCAATGATCTCCCGGATCAAGTGAAACCGTCTCTGTATGTGCTTGGACTTCTGGTGCGACCGTGGTTCCTTTGCTTGTGCAATTGCTCCAGTGTTATCACAGAAGATAACCAAAGGATCAGCACTCGAAGGAACGACACCAAGTTCTCTCACGAACTTACGAATCCAAACTGCCTCCTTGGATGCTTCCGAGGCTGCTACATACTCGGCTTCTGTTGTGGAATCAGCAACAGTTGACTGTTTGAAACTTTTCCACACCACTGCTCCACCATTCAAGCTAAAAACATAGCCTGATTGCGATCGGAAATCATCCTGGTCCGACTGGAACGAAGCGTCAGTATATCCCTCTATACTGAGTTCTTCCTGACCACCATATATCAAGAACATATCTTTGGTCCTCCGCAGATATTTTAAAATGTTCTTGACCGCAATCCAGTGCGCCAAACCTGGATTACTTTGGAATCGACTGGTTACGCTTAACCCGTAAGCGACGTCTGGGCGAGTACACAACATCGCATACATAATGGATCCAATAGCCGAAGCATAAGGCGTATTGTCCATTTCATCTTTCTCAGTCTGTGTTTGTGGACACTGACTCTTCGAAAGATTCAGACCATGTCTGACTGGAAGATATCCACGTTTAGAATTCTCTAAATGGAATCTCTCCAGGACCTTATCGATGTAAGTACTCTGGCACAGCCCGAGAAGCCTCTTAGATCTATCCCTGTAGATCTTCACACCTAGTACATAGGCTGCTTCTCCTAAATCTTTCATCTGGAAACATTTTCCTAACCATGCTTTAACAGCATGCAGTTCAGGAATATCATTTCCAATAATCAAGATATCATCGACGTAGAGGATTAGGAATGTAATCACGCTCCCACTAAACCTCTTATATACACACGGGTCATCCTCGTTCTTGATGAAACCAAACTCAGAGATTGATTCATCAAAACGAATGTTCCAGCTTCTTGATGCTTGTTTAAGTCCATAAATGGACTTCTTTAACTTGCATATTTTATGACGATCTGATGGATTAGTGAAACCCTCAGGTTGTGTCATATACACATCCTCATCCAGATTTCCATTAAGGAAAGCTGTTTTCACATCCATCTGCCAGATCTCATAGTCGTAATATGCTGCTATCGCGAAAAGAATCCGAATAGACTTAAACATGGCTACAGGAGAGAAAGTTTCATCATAATCTATCCCGTAGATTTGTTTGAAACCTTTCGCTACTAGCCTGCCTTTATAGGTAACTACGTTACCATCCATGTCAATCTTCTTCTTGAAGATCCATTTACAGCCTATAGGGATTACTCCCGGAGGCGGATCAACCAAATCCCAGACCTGGTTATCTGACATGGAGTCCATTTCGGCTCGCATAGCTTCAAGCCATCTAGCTGACTCCGGTCCACTGACCGCATCCGCATAAGTGAGGGGTTCATCATTATCAATGATGTAGACTCCGTCATAGCGCTCAGGCTGTCGACGGATCCTACCCGATCTTCGCGGTTCCCGTGATATTTGAGCCTCAGGTTGCTCAATAACCTGATCTACCGGCTCAGGCTCATCCAACTGTGCTTGACTACTTTGTCCTTCCTCTGGATTCTCATCCAGCTTTATTTCTCTCCCACTGGCCTCTTGCAGAAGAAACTCCTTCTCAAGAAATATGGCCGTCCGAGCAACAAAAACCTTGTTCTCTTTGGGATCGTAGAAATAATAACCCTTAGTTTCCTTAGGGTAACCGACAAAGATACATTTCTCAGATCTGCTCTCTAGTTTCCCAGAGGCGAGCTTTTTGACATAAGCCTCGCAACCCCAGATCCTGATAAATGTCAAGCTAGGCTGTTTCCCATACCATAACTCATATGGCGTCTTTAAAACTGCCTTGGATGGCACTCGGTTTAGTACCTTTGCAGCTGTTTCCAGTGCAAAACCCCAAAAGGAATATGGAAGAGTAGCCTGACTCATCATAGAACGAACCATATCAAGTAACGTTCTATTTCTCCTCTCGGACACACCATTCCATTGCGGTGTTCCTGGCGGAGTGAGCTGTGAGATAATCCCACACTCCTTCAGATAGTCAGTAAACGCATGACTCAGGTATTCACCACCTCAATCAGAACGAAGTGCCTTGATATTTCGGCCTAACTGATTTTGTACTTCATTTTTGAACTCTTTGAACTTGTCAAAAGATTCACTTTTATGTCTCATTAAATAGACATATCCATACCTACTGAAATCATCAGTAAAGGTAATGAAGTACTGATAGCCACCTCTGGCATGTTTACTAAAAGGCCCACACACATCACTGTGTATAAGGTCAAGTAAACCTGAAGTCCTTTGACCTTTGTTAAGAAAAGGAGACTTCGTCATTTTACCCATCAAACAAGCTTTGCATGTATCAATCTCCTCATAGGAGAATGATCCCAGCAGTCCATGTTCATGCAACCGCTTAATGCGCTTCTCGTTTATATGGCCTAAACGACTATGCCATAGCAAGGTGCTGTCATCAGCATACTTGGCTTTCTTATTATCAATGTTTTGTATAGAATTTTCCATGTCCAACATGTATAACCCATTGTTAATTGAACCAGTTGCATACACAATATTATCATGAGATAAAACACACTTTGAAATCTTGCATTCAAAGGCAAATCCTTTCCTGACAAGAGCAGGAATAGAGATAATATTCTTGGTAATACTGGGTACAAAATAACAATTGTTTAATTCTAATACAATGCCAGATGGTAAAGTAATGAAATAGTCTCCTACAGCAACAGCAGCAACCCGTGCCCCGTTTCCAACTCGTAGGTCTACCTCATGCTGTCCCACCTGCCTTCTTCTCTTGAGTTCCTGTACATTTGAACAAATGTGAACTCCACATGCAGTGTCTAACACCCATGAAATAGTAGAAGAAGATAACATGACCTCAGTCACATATATACCTGAGCCAGAAGCGATGCTTCCCCTCTTATCTCCTTGGAGCGCTTTACAGTCCTTTTTCCAGTGACCCAGCTGGCCACAGTGGAAACACCTGTTGTCCTTCGACCGCTTCACCTTCTGTTTCAGAGCCTTGCTGTAATTCTTGACAGGGGCCTTGCCCTTCTTCCCCTTCTTCTTGTTCCTTGAAGGAACCATCAAGACAGAGGTTGAAGGCATACCCTTCAGAGTTTCCTCAGTAGTCAAGAGCATATTCAACAGCTCTGCCGGCGTACAATCGATCTTGTTCATATTAAAATTAATAATGAACGCATCGAAAGAAGGCGGGAGAGACTGCAGAATAATATCCACAGCAAGCTCCTGGTTGATGGTATGCCCCAGTTTCTCCAGAGCCTCCTTGTGCCCAATCATCTTGAGCACGTGAGCTGTTGGAGTATGCCCTTAAGGCTAATGTTTGAGGCCTTTGGGATTGTAATAGTATCATGTAATAAACTCTTATGTTTATAAAAGGCATGGTTATTATTCAGCTTGTTACCTTGTCTGCTGTAATAAGTGTACTTCTGAATAATGTCTCAAAGCTGTTCAGCTAGGCTGACAGGCTATAAGTCCTTAGTCGAGATATCTTGGAGAACATGAGACAGCCTTGATATGATAGAGACTAATATGAGTGCTAATCTTATAGGATGCTTCGAGCATGGAATAAGATGTAGACTCATGGGTACATTGGATGTACTGGACAGACCCTACTGGGATATTCCATTGCTTGTCACAATGTGAATGATCCTTGTAAGCAACAAGTGGCACATGTCCTCTGACTTGAGATCACTTGTGTTTCTAAATGAGGATTGTCATTGTCTTGAGCTAGTTCAATATCATTTGAGATATAATGATTATAGACTATCTTGGATGGTGAGCTTGAATCAGGTTAGGGCACTTGTGATAGATAAAGGATTGCCGTCTCCTTGTTTAAGGAGTGTGATGTTCTATAGGGCCACACTATATGAGATGATTGAGGAAGTGTATGGCCATACCCAGATGACTATGTTCATCTGATCTAATCATGCTCATCGTATTGGAGTTACAAGCTTGACATGCTTGTCCAATAAGAACATCCAGTGGCAAAGGACACATGTATGCCTTGTGAATTGAGTCACACTTGTGCTGTGTTTTGGGTGCAGTCTTGGAAGACTCTTTCCTTTATATCGGGAGACAGTGATGTGTTGCTAGATACCCCTCACTGATCGTGATAACGTAAGTTATCGTTACCGACATTTAAAGGAAACCCTCAGGGTCGCACAATTTGGTGATATGGCTTCCTTAAGTCAGATCGTGTGGACTGAATTGTTTTGGTTCAGTTTAAAGAGATTTAATCTCTGATTGTAAGTGAGATCTGGTCTGATCATGTTTGATTGATTAGAGCTTTAGATCGGTAAGCTTCGATCGAGAGAGATGATGCTAGATCGGTGCGATCAGAAGCGTCAGATGATGAAGGGTCAGATCTAGGACCTTGTGGTCTAATTTGGTCTAGACTTAATTCTGGGCTGATTTGGTTTCGAAATTGAACCAATGAAATTGAACCGGCTCATGGGTTGAGCGCTTGGTTCAAGAGGGAGAAGAGGTTGCGTTTGGTTCATGGAAACATGAACCATGAACGCCAACTCTTAATCGTTGC
Organism: Costus lasius; assembly: GCA_027563935.2. Lineage (NCBI taxonomy): Eukaryota > Viridiplantae > Streptophyta > Magnoliopsida > Zingiberales > Costaceae > Costus > Costus lasius. Next base: position 58,764,033 of record CM050453.2, read on the forward strand.
CATTTATGGAAAGTTCCATAAGCTAAACGCATATGCGTTCATGGCTTGATTACTCTCTAATGCTTTCGGTTTTGCTCTTTGGGCGTGGAGAAAACGGCTTGCTCTTGGAGAAGGCGTTGTTCTTGCGAAAAGAAGAAAGAGCTCTCGAAAAGAAGGCAGCCCTTTTCATCTAATCTCCTACACACGGTTGAAAGAGCTTGCCAATCTTGCTAGCACAAGACTTGCGCAAGGAGGAAGCTTTCATCCCTTGTGTGTGATTTCTTTGGAGAAGATCCCTTCGGTCTTTCTTCTTCCAAGCCGCACCATCTACATGGCTATGGTATGATCTTGTTCTTATCAATCTTTGATAGTTGAACAATTGGCATGCAAACGATTTTAAAACCCTTGCTTCCGCTTGCATCATTTTTCATTAGCGCCATGCTTAGGGTTTTTGCCCCCTTTATCTTTGGGGTTCCTTCAATTGGTATCAGAGCTTGGCTCTTTGCATGCTATTTTGTTTGCTAATGTGATCCATACTTGTTGCGCCTACTTTGTTTACATGTTGGATGCGCTTACCTTGGTTTGGTTTCATGAAAGTTGCGCTTGTATCATGGCTTCATGAAGGTTGCGCATGTATCATTTGATGACATGTAGTTTGCGCTCCCCCTTGAAGGGGACTCCCTGAAGTTTGCGCTCCCCCTTGAAGGGGACCCCCTTAGATCTAAGGGTTATCAAGCATGTTGTTTGTTTGTTTGCGCATGTACTAGATGTTTTTAAAAACAAACTTACATCTTGCGCGCATGATTAGATCTAAGGTGTCCCTACAATAAACCCTTAGATGGGTTGATGGGGTTGAAGTCACCACTAGGTTAGATCCAAGTCTGATCAGACCATCTGACAGCTCAGATGGGTTGACCCAATAGCACCTATGCGCAAGCACAAGGTGGCTATAGGTTGACTGCATCTAGGGCGTGTAGCGAGGTCTGGTTGAGACAACTACTGAACACACTTGAGTTAGGCTCGGGGTCACACCCGCTTGCCAAAACTCATGGGGTGGTTCAGCCCTTGGGGCATGCATGGTTGACCATTAGGTCAACTCGGGTCAGTTAGGACTCGGTGCATGCAAGGGCAAAGGATCTAGCTAGATGGATGAGTGGATCCCCATCAATGGACCATTGTAAGGTTATAGGGATCATAAGGAAATTAAAATTGATGCCATGGGGTTTTTCAAAACTTTTAATTTCAAGATGATTGGATCACATGTTGATTGAACCATTTGCTTGTTTATTTAGTCTTATGTGGGTTGCCCTATTGTGTGCTGTGCTGGGGCCTGCGTGCCTGGATTTAAAATTGTAAATTAATTTGTGATCTGCGAATCACATTGTACTTAATTTATAATATGTAGTTGACCTACGAGTCAACCTTGTCTAGATAGATCAAATGTATTTGATTAGACAAGAGCAAAGGCACACATCCCAAAGGGGCATTCAGCTGGTAACGCACCTGAGGTGCTCTTGGCGCTAGGGCCCTAGGTTGGACCAGATGAGATGCCAAGGAGCTCAAGTGAAGACTTAAGTAAATTAAGGTCTTACTAGGGTTCATGGGCTTTTACCACATAAGATCATGCTTTCTTCTTATTGCTTATAATTAGAATTGCATGTTTAAGTTTATCTTCTGCTATCACCATAGGACTTGCATGATAGTTAAGAAGATAAAAGACCGATAAAATCCAACGCTAATATATCAAGCTCGTAAGCCTTCTGACGCGAAACCTCACCTTTCTGATTATCGTTGGAGCCGTGTTGAACCCACTCAGTGGGCACGTCCATCTATCTTCAGACGGTGCTGGATTTCACCTGCGTGTTACAGAGTTGGGATTTATCCCCTCTCGTTGCTCAGCATAGCACGTGGTGGTCCAGGGAGTAGGTCAGGTCAGCTTGACCATGTTGGCTACATATGTGGCGCATATGGTAGCACATGGAGGCAGCCATCTCTGGGATCAGAGACTGTGTTGTACCAACTCAGTTGGCACAGTCTGCTGGATCGCCAAGATGAAGGGGAATCGCACGGGTTGGCGATTGGCTGGGACAGCCTACCAGAAATTAGTGCTTGTTATCTCTGTGCATCTTATCTCGCCTGAGCGGGACGTGGAGACCAAGTATGAAATCTGGATCCCATCTCACTAAAAGAGTATTACTCTTTCGGACTGTTTACTGGATTTTTCAGTCAGACAAAATAGTGAGAAAAGAATCTTTCTTAAGTCCTGGATTGATTCTAAACATTGATACTGACCTTGCTGTTCTTGCTTGTTGTAGATTCCTGCAGCAACGAACACCATGAGCTTCAATGTGCGATCCCTACTGGAAAGGGAGAAGTTTGCTGGGCCGAACTTCTCTGACTGGTTCGGACACCTTAAGATTGTTCTTAAGGCAGAGAGGAAACTGTATGTCCTCGAGACGGCGATACCGCCGCAGCCCGCTCCGAACGCCGCAAGGGCGGTTCGGGAAGCCTACGAAAAGCACGTCAATGATAGCATTGATGTCGCTTGCCTGATGCTAGCGTCTATGACGCCACCGCTGCAGCGTCAGCATGAGGATATGTCAGCTATAGAGATTATAGCGAACCTCAAAATGCTGTATGCTGCACAGGCGAGGACTGAGCGCTATAATCTGACGAAGCTCTTCTTTCAGAGCAAACTGGCTGAGGGGAGCCCAGTGGGAGCTCACGTGCTCAAGATGATTGGGCACAAGGAGGCTCTAGATAAACTGGGGCATACCATCAACCAGGAGCTTGCTGTAGACATAATTCTACAGTCTCTTCCGCCTTCTTTCGATGCGTTCATCATTAACTATAATATGAACAAAATCGATTGTACGCCGGCAGAGCTGTTGAATATGCTCTTGACAACTGAGGAAACTCTGAAGGGTAAGCCTTCAACCTCTGTCTTAATGGTTCCTTCTAGGAACAAGAAGAAGGGGAAGAAGGGCAAGGCCCCTGTCAAGAATTACAGCAAGGCCCTGAAACAGAAGGTGAAGCGGTCGAAGGACAACAGGTGTTTCCACTGTGGCCAGCTGGGTCACTGGAAAAAGGACTGTAAAGCGCTCCAAGGAGATAAGAGGGGAAGCATCGCTTCTGGCTCAGGTATATATGTGACTGAGGTCATGTTATCTTCTTCTACTATATCATGGGTGTTGGACACCGCATGTGGAGTTCACATTTGTTCAAATGTGCAGGAACTCAAGAGAAGAAGGCAGGTGGGACAGCATGAGGTAGACCTACGAGTTGGAAACGGGGCACGGGTTGCTGCTGTTGCTGTAGGAGACTATTTCATTACTTTACCATCTGGCATTGTATTAGAATTAAACAATTGTTACTTTGTACCCAGTATTACCAAGAATATTATCTCTATTCCTGCTCTTGTCAGGAAAGGATTTGCCTTTGAATGCAAGATTTCAAAGTGTGTTTTGACTTATGATAATATTGTGTATGCGACTGGTTCAATTAACAATGGGTTATACATGTTGGACATGGAAAATTCTATACAAAACATTGATAATAAGAAAGCCAAGTATGCTGATGACAGCACCTTGTTATGGCATAGTCGTTTAGGCCATATAAACGAGAAGCGCATTAAGCGGTTGCATAATCATGGACTGCTGGGATCTTTCTCCTATGAGGAGATTGATACATGCAAAGCTTGTTTGATGGGTAAAATGACGAAGTCACCTTTTCTTCACAAAGGTCAAAGGGCTTCAGGTTTACTGGACCTTATACACAGTGATGTGTGTGGGCCTTTTAGTAAACAAGCCAGAGGTGGCTATCAGTACTTCATTACCTTTACTGATGATTTCAGTAGGTATGGGTATGTCTATTTAATGAGACATAAAAATGAATCTTTTGACAAGTTCAAAGAGTTCAAAAATGAAGTACAAAATCAGTTAGGCCGAAATATCAAGGCACTTCGTTCTGATCGAGGTGGTGAATACCTGAGTCATGCGTTTACTGACTATCTGAAAGAGTGTGGGATTATCTCACAGCTCACTCCGCCAGGAACACCGCAGTGGAATGGTGTGTCCGAGAGGAGAAATAGAACGTTACTTGATATGGTTCGTTCTATGATGAGTCAGGCTACTCTTCCATACTCCTTTTGGGGTTTTGCACTGGAAACAGCTGCAAAGGTACTAAACCGAGTGCCATCCAAGGCAGTTTCAAAGACGCCATATGAGTTATGGAATGGGAAACAGCCTAGCTTGACATTTATCAAGATCTGGGGTTGCGAGGCTTATGTCAAAAAGCTCGCCTCTGGGAAACTAGAGAGCAGATCTGACAAATGCATCTTTGTCGGTTACCCTAAGGAAACTAAGGGTTATTATTTCTTCGATCCCAAGGAGAACAAGGTTTTTGTTGCTCGGACGGCCATATTTCTTGAGAAGGAATTTCTTCTGCAAGAGGCCAGTGGGAGAGAAATAAAGCTGGATGAGAATCCAGAAGAAGGACAAAGTAGTCAAGCACAGTTGGATGAGCCTGAGCCGGTAGATCAGGTTATTGAACAACCTGAGGCTCAAATATCACGGGAACCGCGAAGATCGGGTAGGATCCGTCGACAGCCTGAGCGCTATGACGGAGTCTACATCATTGATAATGATGAACCCCTAACTTATGCGGATGCGGTCAGTGGACCGGAGTCAGCTAGATGGCTTGAAGCTATGCGAGCCGAGATGGACTCCATGTCAGATAACCAAGTCTGGGATTTGGTTGATCCGCCTCCGGGAGTAATCCCTATAGGCTGTAAATGGATCTTCAAGAAGAAGATTGACATGGATGGTAACGTGGTTACCTATAAAGGCAGGCTAGTTGCGAAAGGTTTCAAACAAATCTACGGGTTAGATTATGATGAAACTTTCTCACCAGTAGCCATGTTTAAGTCTATTCGGATTCTTTTCGCGATAGCTGCATATTACGATTATGAGATCTGGCAGATGGATGTGAAGACAGCTTTCCTCAATGGAAATCTGGATGAGGATGTGTATATGACACAACCGGAAGGTTTCACTAGTCCATCAGATCGTCATAAAATATGCAAGTTAAAGAAGTCCATTTATGGACTGAAACAAGCATCAAGAAGCTGGAACATTCGTTTTGATGAATCAATCTCTGAGTTTGGTTTCATCAAGAACGAAGATGACCCGTGTGTATATAAGAGGTTTAGTGGGAGCGTGATTACATTCCTAATCCTCTACGTCGATGATATCTTGATCATTGGAAACGATATTCCTGAACTGCATGCTGTTAAGGCATGGTTAGGAAAATGTTTCCAGATGAAAGATCTAGGAGAAGCAGCCTATGTATTAGGTGTGAAGATCTACCGGGATAGATCTAAGAGGCTTCTCGGGCTGTGCCAGAGTACCTACATCGATAAGGTCCTGGAGAGATTCCATTTAGAGAATTCTAAACGTGGATATCTTCCAGTCAGACATGGTCTGAATCTTTCGAAGAGTCAGTGTCCACAAACACAGACTGAGAAAGATGAAATGGACAATACGCCTTATGCTTCGGCTATTGGGTCCATAATGTATGCGATGTTGTGTACTCGCCCAGATGTCGCTTACGGGTTAAGCGTGACCAGTCGATTCCAAAGTAATCCAGGTTTGGCGCACTGGATTGCGGTCAAGAACATTTTAAAATATCTGCGGAGGACCAAAGATATGTTCTTGATATATGGTGGTCAGGAAGAACTCAGTATAGAGGGATATACTGACGCTTCGTTCCAGTCAGACCAGGATGATTTCCGATCGCAATCAGGCTATGTTTTTAGCTTGAATGGTGGAGCAGTGGTGTGGAAAAGCTTCAAACAGTCTACTGTTGCTGATTCCACAACAGAAGCCGAGTATGTTGCAGCCTCGGAAGCATCCAAGGAGGCAGTGTGGATTCGTAAGTTCGTGAGAGAACTTGGTGTCGTTCCTTCGAGTGCAGATCCTTTGGTTATCTTCTGTGATAACACTGGAGCTATAGCACAAGCAAAGGAACCTCGGTCGCACCAGAAGTCCAAGCACATACAGAGACGGTTTCACTTGATCCGGGAGATCATTGATCGTGGCGAGATCAAGATTTGCAAGGTTCATACAGATGACAATCTGGCAGACCCGCTTACCAAGCCTCTGGCGCAGCAGAAGCATGAGAAGCACTGTAATAATATGGGTTTGAGATTTCTCAACCATTAGATTAAGTGCAAGTGGGAGATTGTTGGAGTATGCCCTTAAGGCTAATGTTTGAGGCCTTTGGGATTGTAATAGTATCATGTAATAAACTCTTATGTTTATAAAAGGCATGGTTATTATTCAGCTTGTTACCTTGTCTGCTGTAATAAGTGTACTTCTGAATAATGTCTCAAAGCTGTTCAGCTAGGCTGACAGGCTATAAGTCCTTAGTCGAGATATCTTGGAGAACATGAGACAGCCTTGATATGATAGAGACTAATATGAGTGCTAATCTTATAGGATGCTTCGAGCATGGAATAAGATGTAGACTCATGGGTACATTGGATGTACTGGACAGACCCTACTGGGATATTCCATTGCTTGTCACAATGTGAATGATCCTTGTAAGCAACAAGTGGCACATGTCCTCTGACTTGAGATCACTTGTGTTTCTAAATGAGGATTGTCATTGTCTTGAGCTAGTTCAATATCATTTGAGATATAATGATTATAGACTATCTTGGATGGTGAGCTTGAATCAGGTTAGGGCACTTGTGATAGATAAAGGATTGCCGTCTCCTTGTTTAAGGAGTGTGATGTTCTATAGGGCCACACTATATGAGATGATTGAGGAAGTGTATGGCCATACCCAGATGACTATGTTCATCTGATCTAATCATGCTCATCGTATTGGAGTTACAAGCTTGACATGCTTGTCCAATAAGAACATCCAGTGGCAAAGGACACATGTATGCCTTGTGAATTGAGTCACACTTGTGCTGTGTTTTGGGTGCAGTCTTGGAAGACTCTTTCCTTTATATCGGGAGACAGTGATGTGTTGCTAGATACCCCTCACTGATCGTGATAACGTAAGTTATCGTTACCGACATTTAAAGGAAACCCTCAGGGTCGCACAATTTGGTGATATGGCTTCCTTAAGTCAGATCGTGTGGACTGAATTGTTTTGGTTCAGTTTAAAGAGATTTAATCTCTGATTGTAAGTGAGATCTGGTCTGATCATGTTTGATTGATTAGAGCTTTAGATCGGTAAGCTTCGATCGAGAGAGATGATGCTAGATCGGTGCGATCAGAAGCGTCAGATGATGAAGGGTCAGATCTAGGACCTTGTGGTCTAATTTGGTCTAGACTTAATTCTGGGCTGATTTGGTTTCGAAATTGAACCAATGAAATTGAACCGGCTCATGGGTTGAGCGCTTGGTTCAAGAGGGAGAAGAGGTTGCGTTTGGTTCATGGAAACATGAACCATGAACGCCAACTCTTAATCGTTGCCATTTATGGAAAGTTCCATAAGCTAAACGCATATGCGTTCATGGCTTGATTACTCTCTAATGCTTTCGGTTTTGCTCTTTGGGCGTGGAGAAAACGGCTTGCTCTTGGAGAAGGCGTTGTTCTTGCGAAAAGAAGAAAGAGCTCTCGAAAAGAAGGCAGCCCTTTTCATCTAATCTCCTACACACGGTTGAAAGAGCTTGCCAATCTTGCTAGCACAAGACTTGCGCAAGGAGGAAGCTTTCATCCCTTGTGTGTGATTTCTTTGGAGAAGATCCCTTCGGTCTTTCTTCTTCCAAGCCGCACCATCTACATGGCTATGGTATGATCTTGTTCTTATCAATCTTTGATAGTTGAACAATTGGCATGCAAACGATTTTAAAACCCTTGCTTCCGCTTGCATCATTTTTCATTAGCGCCATGCTTAGGGTTTTTGCCCCCTTTATCTTTGGGGTTCCTTCATGAGCTCCCACTGGGCTCCCCTCAGCCAGTTTGCTCTGAAAGAAGAGCTTCGTCAGATTATAGCGCTCAGTCCTCGCCTGTGCAGCATACAGCATCTTGAGGTTCGCTATAATTTCTATAGCCGACATATCCTCATGCTGACGCTGCAGCGGTGGCGTCATAGACGCTAGCATCAGGCAAGCGACATCAATGCTATCATTGACGTGCTTTTCGTAGGCATCCCGAACCGCCCTTGCGGCGTTCGGAGCGGGCTGCGGCGGTATCGCCGTCTCGAGGACATACAGTTTCCTCTCTGCCTTAAGAACAATCTTAAGGTGTCCGAACCAGTCAGAGAAGTTCGGCCCAGCAAACTTCTCCCTTTCCAGTAGGGATCGCACATTGAAGCTCATGGTGTTCGTTGCTGCAGGAATCTACAACAAGCAAGAACAGCAAGGTCAGTATCAATGTTTCAGAATCAATCCAGGACTTAAGAAAGATTCTTTTCTCACTATTTTGTCTGACTGAAAAATCCAGTAAACAGTCCGAAAGAGTAACACTCTTTTAGTGAGATGGGATCCAGATTTCATACTTGGTCTCCGCGTCCCGCTCAGGCGAGATAAGATACACAGAGATGACAAGCACTAATTTCTGGTAGGCTGTCCCAGCCAATCGCCAACCCGTGCGATTCCCCTTCATCTTGGCAATCCAGCAGACTGTGCCAACTGAGTTGGTACAACACAGTCTCTGATCCCAGAGATGGCTGCCTCCATGTGCTACCATATGCGCCACATATGTAGCCTACATGGTCAAGCTGACCCGACCTACTCCCTGGACCACCACGTGCTATGCTGAGCAACGAGAGGGGATAAATCCCAACTCTGTAACACGCAGGTGAAATCCAGCACCGTCTGAAGATAGATGGACGTGCCCACTGAGTGGGTTCAACACGGCTCCAACGATAATCAGAAAGGTGAGGTTTCGCGTCAGAAGGCTTACGAGCTTGATATATTAGCGTTGGATTTTAACGGTCTTTTATCTTCTTACTATCAGGCATGCCTATGGCTATAGCAGAAGATAAACATAAACATGCAATTCTAATTATTAGCAATAAGTAGAAAGCATGATCTTATGTGGTAAAAGCCCATGAACCCTAGTAAGACCTTAATGTTACTTAAGTCTTCACTTGAGCTTCATTGCATCTCATCTGGTCCAACCCAGTGCCCTAGCGCCAAGAGCACCACAGGTGCACCACCAGGTGAATGCCCCTCTTGGATGTGTGCCTTTGTACTCTTGTCTAATCAAAGTACATTTGATCTATCTAGACAAGGTTGACTCGCAGGTCAACTACATTTCATAAATTAAAACAATGTGATTCGCAGATCACAAAAATTAACTTATAATTTACCAGGCACGCAGGCCCCAGCACAGCACACAATATGGGCAACCCACATAAGACTAAATAAACAAGCATATGGTTCAATCAACATGTGATCCAATCATCTTGAAATTAAAAGTTTTGAAAACCCCATGGCATCAATTTTAATTTCCTTATGAGCCCTACAACCTTACAATGGTCCATTGATAGGGATCCACTCAACCATCTAGTTAGATCCATTGCCCTTGCATGCACCGAGTCCTAACTGACCCGAGTTGACCTAATGGTCAACCATGCATGCGTCAAGGGCTGAACTACCCCCATGAGTTTTGGCAAGCGGGTGTGACCCCGGGCCTAACTCAAGTGTGTTCAGTAGTGTCTCAACCAGACCTCGCTACACGCCCTAGATGCAGTCAACCTATAGCCACCTTGTGCTTGCGCATAGGTGCTATCAGGTTAACCCATCTGAGCTGTCAGATGGTCTGATCAGACTTGGATCTAACCTAGTGGTGACTTCAACCCCATCAACCCATCTAAGGGTTTAATGTAGTGGCACCTTAGATCTAATCAAGCGCGCAAGATGTAAGTTTTAGAAAACTTTTAGAACGTGCGCAAATAAACAAACAACATGCTTGATAACCCTTAGATCTAAGGGGGTCCCCTTCAAGGGGGAGCGCATACTTTAGGGGGTCCCCTTCAAGGGGGAGCGCAAACTACATGTCAACATATGATACAAGCGCAACCTTCATGCAACCATGATACAAGCGCAACCATCATGTAACCAAAGTAAGCGCAACCATCATGTAACCAAAGTAAGCGCAACCAACATGGATCACAAAATCGTAAAGCAATCATATAGATCATATGGAGAGCCTAGCTCTGATACCAATTGATGGAACCCCTAATCTAAGGGGGGAAGAAACCCTAAACATGCGCATCTAGCATGCATAGCGGAAAGAGGGCTTCAAGTAGATCGCATATGAACTATATGTTAACTTAATTCAACTTAAGATCAAGATTTGATCTTACCAATGCCATGGATTGGATGGCGGCTTGGAATGAGAGAGAGCAAGCGAGATCTCCTCCAAAGAATACACACACCAAGTGATGAAGGCTTCCAACTTGCGCAACTTTGTGCTAGCAAAATGCCAAGTTGTCCTTCTCGAGTGGTAGGGATGAAGATGATGCTTTTTCCGGTTCTACACTTGTCGTCCACTCCAAGCTTCTCTCAAGTCTCGCCGAGCAAGAGCAAAACGCAAGGAGACAAGGGATGAATGAGCTCAAGCCGTTTTGGCGTTTCAAGGAGCCATGCGCTCAATGACTTTCCAAATTTGGAAACTCCATTAAGCCATGCGTTCTCCTCTTCAAGCAAACCGCCCAAAACGCTTATGGATCGAACCATGGGTTCACCCATGTAAACCGGTTCAATCCAAATTGGTCCAAACCAAAGCAATCGGTCTAGATCAACCAAACCCTAAGGTTTCCAATCCAACCGTTCATCTTATGATGCTCTTGATCTCACCGATCTAGCATCAATACTCTCGATCGAAGCTTACCGATCTCAAGCCCTAATCAATCAAACATGATCAAGCTAGATCTCACTTACAATCAGAGTCTATATCCCTTTAAACTGAACCCAAATAATTCAGTCCACACGATCTGACTCAAAGAAAGCCATATCACCAAATTGTGTGACCCTGAGGGTTTCCTTTAAACGTCGGTAACGATAACTTACGTTATCACGATCAGTGAGGGGTATCTAGCAACACATCACTGTCTCCCGATATAAAGGAAAGAGTCTTCCAAGACTCCACCCAAACCATAGCATAAGTGTGAATCAACTCACTTGGCATACATGATTCCTTTGCCACTGGATGTTCTTATTGGACAAGCATGTCAAGCCTGTAACTCCAATACGATGAGCATGATTAGATCAGATGAACATAGTCATCTGGGTATGGCCATACACTTCCTCAATCATCTCATATAGGGGGGCCCTCTAGAACATCACACTCCTTAAACAAGGAGACGGCAATCCTTTATCTATCACAAGTGCCCTAACCTGACTCAAGCTCACCATCCAAGATAGTCTATAATCATTATGTTTCAAATGATATTGAACTACCTCAAAACAATGACAATCATCATTTAGAAACACAAGTGATCTCAAGTCAAAGGACATGTGCCACTTAGTGCTTACAAGGATCATTCACATTGTGACAAGCAATGGAATATCCCAGTAGGGTCTGTCCAGTACATCCAATGTACCCATGAGTCTACATCTTATTCCATGCTCGAAGCATCCTATAAGATTAGCACTCATATCAGTCTCAATCATATCAAGGCTGTCTCAAGTTCACCAAGATATCTCGACTAAGGACTTATAGCCTGTCAGCCTAGCTGAACAGCTTTGAGACATTATTCAGAAGTACACTTATTACAGCAGACAAGGTAACAACCTGAATAATAACCATGCCTTTTATAAACATAAGAGTTTATTACATGATACTTTTACAATCCCAAAGGCCTCAAACATTAGCCTTAAGGGCATACCCCAACACCAAGCATTCAAAATTTAGTGAACGGGTTGTGGGACCAAACGTTCAAAATTTGGTGAACGGGTCGTGGGACCAAACGTTCAGAATTTGAGTGAATGAGCCATTGGGCCAAACATTTAGAATTTGGTGAATGGGTCGTGGGACCAAGCATTCGAGATATGGGTGAATGAGTCATGGGACTAAACGTTCAGAATTTGGTGAACAAGCTGTCGGGCCAAACATTCAGAATTTGGTGAATGGGTCATGGGACCAAGCATTCGAGATTTGGGTGAACGGGTTGTGGGACCAAACGCTCGAGATTTGGATGAACGGGTCGTGGGACCAAACATCCAGAATTTGAGTGAATGAGCCATTGGGTCAAATGTTCATAATTTGAGTGAACGGGTCATGGGACTAAATGTTCGAATTTGAGGTGAACGGGTCGTGGGACCAAACGTTCGAATTTCGAGGGAATGGGTCGTGGAACCAAACATTCGAATTTGAGGTGAACGGGTCGTAGGACCAAACGTTTGAATATGGATGAACGAGCCGTTGGGCCAAACGTTCAGAATTTGAGGGAATGAGCCTTTGTGGCCTATGGAAATTGGAGTTTGAAGTTTGACATATGTCGAGCCTTTACAGCTTGTGGACATGTGAAATTTGAGCAAATATTCCATCTTCATGACTTGTGAATATTTGAATTTTGATCTTAGCATGTAGTCATTTCTTTGCACACAATGTTGTATTGAGGATCTACGCCCCGATAACAAGTATCGACGTACGCATCTTCCAAACAATACTACACCATAATGCACTAAAATTCTACATCATTTTGACATCGTCAAATATGTTTGTGTATATGCCCTGAAGACCAATGTATGGACATGGTCAGGCATTGTTTGAATGTACTTTGATAGAACTATTACTCTTTATATAGGCATGGTCGTTATTATGCAGACTTCTCTACCTGCGTTGATGTATTGAGTTGCATGTATAATGTCCCAGGAGTTTGGATTGGATCCATTCTCATAAGCTATCCCCAAACAAGGTACCTTAGCAGATATGAGACAGCTTTGGTACATGTGAGACTGATGTATGGGCTGGTTAAGTGCGGGGCACAGTAACGCAGGCATACAGGTGCATTGGATGCACTGGAGTGATCCACCGTGAGGATTGACTTGTCTAGTCAACAAGTCAATCTCACATGCAAGAGGTTTGCATTGATCCTTAGACTTGAGGTATTCATGTATAGATTTGATGATGGGTATGCTTTGATACAGTCTTACGTCACTCCGTAATTGGGAGACCAAAATGACTGACATTGGGCATGTCATAAGTCATGTAGAGACATGGATGACCAATAGTAGGATTTGCCCCTTCCTTATTGGAAGATTAACATGGATGGTAACGTGGTTACCTATAAAGGCAGGCTAGTTGCGAAAGGTTTCAAACAAATCTACGGGATAGATTATGATGAAACTTTCTCTCCTGTAGCCATGTTCAAGTCTATTCGGATTATTCTCGCGATAGCAGCATATTATGATTATGAGATCTGGCAAATGGATGTGAAGACCGCTTTCCTTAATGGAAAACTAGAAGAGGATGTGTATATGACACAACCTGAAGGTTTCATCAATCCATCAGATCGTCATAAAATATGCAAATTAAAGAAGTCCATTTATGGACTTAAGCAAGCATCGAGAAGCTGGAATATTCATTTTGATGAATCAATCTGTGAATTTGGTTTCATCAGAAATGAAGATGACCCGTGTGTATATAAGAGGTTTAGTGGGAGCGTGATTATTTTCCTAGTCCTCTACGTCGATGATATCTTGATCATTGGAAACGATATTCCTGAACTGCATGCCGTTAAAGCATGGTTAAGAAAATGTTTCCAGATGAAAGATTTAGGAGAAGCAGCCTATGTATTAGGTGTGAAGATCTACAGAGATAGATCTAAGAGGCTTCTCGGGCTGTGCCAGAGTACTTACATCGATAAAGTTCTGGAGAGATTCCATTTAGAAAATTCTAAAAAAGGATATCTTCCAGTCAGACATGGTCTGAATCTATCTAAGAGCTAGTGTCCTCAAACACAGTCTGAGAAAGATGAAATGGACAATACGCCTTATGCTTCGACTATTGGATCCATTATGTATGCGATGTTGTGTACTCGCCCAGACGTCGCTTACGGGTTAAGCGTCACCAGTCGATTCCAAAGTAATCCAGGTAAGGCACACTGGATTGCGGTCAAGAACATTTTGAAATATCTTCGGAGGACCAAAGATATGTTCTTGATTTATAGAGGTCAGGAAGAACTCAGTATTGAAGGATATACTGACTCTTCGTTCCAATCTGACCAGGATGATTTTCGATCGCAATCAGGCTATGTTTTTAGCTTGAATGGAGGAGCAGTGGTGTGGAAAAGTTTCAAACAATCAATTGTTGCTGATTCCACAACAGAAGCCGAGTATGTTGCAGCCTCAGAAGCATCAAAGGAGGCAGTGTGGATTCGTAAGTTCGTTCAAGAACTTGGTGTTGTTCCTTCGAGTGCAGATCCATTGGTTATCTTCTGTGATAACACTGGAGCAATAGCACAAGCAAAGGAACCACGGTCGCACCAGAAGTCCAAGCACATACAGAGAAGGTTTCATTTGATCCGTGAGATCATAGATCGAGGAGAGATCAAGATCTGCAAGGTTCATACAGATGACAATCTAGCTGACCCGCTTACAAAGCCTCTGGCGCAGCAGAAGCATGAGAAGCACTGTAATAATATGGGTTTGAGATTTTTCAACCATTAGATTAAGTGCTAGTGGGAGATTGTTGGAGTATGCCCTTAAGGCTAATGTTTGAGGCCTTGGGTTATTATCAGTATCATGTATAAACTATGTTTATAAAGGCAATGGTTGTTATTCAGGTTGTTGCATTATCTGCTGCTATATGTATACTTCTGAATAATGTCTCAATGGTGTTCAGCTTGGCTGACATGCAGTATAGTCCTTAGTCGAGATATCTTGGTAAACATGAGACAGCCTTGATATGATTGAGACTAATATGTGTTCTAATCTTATAGGATGCTTCGAGCATGGAATAAGATGTAGACTCATAGGTGCATTGGATGTACTGGACAGACCCTACTAAGGATGTTCGATTATTTGTCGCAATGTGAATAATCCTTATATGCAAACAAGTGGCATATTTCCTCTGACTTGAGATCACTTGTGTTTCTAAATGATGATTGGCATTGTCTTGAGGTAGTTCAATATCATTTGAAATATAATGGTTATAGATTATCTTGGATAATGGGCATGAGTCATGTTAGGGCATTAGTGATAGATATAGGATTGCCTCTCCTAGTTGGAGTGTGATGTTCTGAAGGGGCCCCCTGTATGAGATGGTTGAGAAAGTGTATGGCCATACCCAGATGACTATGTTCATCTGATCTAACCACTCTCATCATGTTGGAGTTACTGTTGGGGTATGCCCTTAAGGCTAATGTTTGAGGCCTGTGGGAATGTATCTGTATCATGTAATAAACTGTTATGTTTATAAAGGCATGGTTGTTATTCAGTTAGCTACATTGTCTGCTGCAATATATGTTCTTCTGAATAATGTCTCAAAGCTGTTCAGCTGGGCTGACAAGCTATTATGTCCTTAGTCGATATATCTTGGTGAACATGAGACAGCCTTGATATGGTTAAGACTAATATGTGTTCTAATCTTATAGGATGCTTCGAGCATGGAATAAGATGTAGACTCATGGGTACATGGGATGTACTGGACAGACCCTACTAGGATGTTCAATTGTTTGTCACAATGTGAATATTCCTTGGATATGACAAGTGGCACATTTCCTCTGACTTGAGATCACTTGTGTTTTCTAAATGATGATTGTCATTGTTTTGAGATAGTTCAATATCATTTGAAACATAATGATTATAGACTATCTTGGATGGTGAGCTTGAGTCAGGTTAGAGCACTAGTGATAGACATAGGATTGCCGTCTCCTTGTTTAAGGAGTGTGATGTTCTAAAGGGGCCCCCTGGATGAGATGATTGAGAAAGTGTATGGCCATACCCAGGTGACTGTGTTCATCTGTTCTAATCATGCTCATCATATTGGAATTACGAGCTTGACAGGCTTGTCCAATAAGAACATCCAGTGGCAAAGGAAATATGCATGCCTAGTGATTTGAGTCACACTTGTGCTATGGTTTGGGTGTAGTCTTGGAAGACTCTTTCCTTTCTATCGGGAGACAGTGATGTGTTGCTAGATACCCCTCACTGATCGTGATAACGTGAGTTATCGTTACCGACATTTAAAGGAAACCCTTAGGGTCGCACAATTTGATGATATGGCTTACTTAAGTCAGATCGTGTGGACTGAATTGTTTGGGTTCAGTTTAAAGGGATCTAATCTCTGATTGTGAGTGAGATCTGGTCTGATCATGTTTGATTGATTAGGGCTTGAGATCGGTAAGCTTCGATCGAGAGAATGTATGCCAGATCGGTCAGATCAGGGGCATCGTTGAGATCGACGGTTAGATCGTGAACCTTAGGGTTTATTTAAGATCTAGACTAGATCATTGGCTTGATTGGTTCTTAAACCGAACCAAAGTGAACCGGCTCACTAAATGAGCGCATGGTTCATAGGGAGAGGAGTAGGCGACAAGTTCACTTGGCGTGAACGTTGTGGTGAGGAGTGGTTACTATTTTTAGTAACCATGATCTCCATTTGGAGAGTGCGCTCATCAAAATAGAATATACTCTATTTTCGCTCGGCCATATTCCTCTCGCCCATATTCCTCTCGTCTCTCTCGTGAGTGGGGCGACGCTTTGAAGGTTGAGGAGGATTCGGCCAAGAAGAAAGAGATCTCATTTTCCCTTCACTCGACAAGGACCTCTTGGAACCTTGCTAGCACAAGGGGCACCAAGAGAGATAGCGACATCATCTTGTGTGTGACGACAAGGAGAAGATCTACTTTGATCTTTGCTTCCAAGGAAACATCTTCCCATGGCGATGGTATGATTGTTTTCTTATTATCAAGTTGATCTTTTAGCATGCATATCGATCCTATAACCCTAGTTCCGCAAGAAGAAAATTTTATGCGCCATATGCTTTAGGGTTATGCTCCCCCTAGAAGGGGACCCCCCTTATCTTAAGGGGTACTTACAGTTACAGGCTTGACACGCTTGTCCAACAAGAACATCCAGTGGCAAAGGAAACACATATGTCAAGTGACTTGGGTTCACACTTGTGCTATGGTTTGGGAGTAGTCTTGGAAGACTCTTTCCTTTATATCGGGAGACAGTGATGTGTTGCTAGATACCCCTCTCTGATCGTGATAACGTAAGTTGTCGTTACCGACATTTAAAGGAAACTCTTAGGGTCGCACAATTTGATGATATGGCTTACTTATGTCAGATCGTGTGGACTGAATTGTTTTGGTTAAGTTTAAAGGAATTTAAACTCCGATTGGAAGTGAGATCTGGTCTGATCATGTTTGATTGATTAGGGCTTGAGATCGGTAAGCTTCGATCGAGAGAATTGATGCTAGATCGATGAGATCAAGAGCATCAAGAGATGTGTGGTTAGATCTTGAGCCTTTCGGTTTAATAAGGTCTAGACCAAGGCTTGGTTTGATTTGGTCTTTGAACCAAATTCAATTGAACCGGTTCATCATATGAGCGCATGGTTCAAAGGGAGAAGGAGTTGCGAACGGTTCACTTGGAGTGAACGCTTGAACGCATGAGCACTTACTATATTTGGAATCGGTTTTCCAAATTGAAGAGGCCTCCACGTTCGAAGACTCTCGCCTCTCTCTTGCTCTTCCTCTCGTGTGACTCGCCTGCACGAGTGTTGAAGGAGGGATTCGGCCAGCCAAGGAAAGAAATCATCTCATCTCCTTCACGCATCAAGGACACCTTGAAGAGCTTTGCTAGAACAAGGTTCACGCCAAGGGAGGAAGCCATCGCCATCTTGTGTGCGTCCACTTTGGAGGAGAGCCGCATCGCCCTCTTGCTTCCAAGTCGCCTTCCGACCAATGGCAATGGTAAGATCACAACTTGATCTTTGCAGACATTAAGTTGATCATATGTTCATGCCACATGCGATCTTCATGAAATCCTTATTTCCACCCATGCAAAATTTTAGAAGTGCATGCGTTTAGGGTTTCACCCCTTTTTAGTTGTTGCCATAATGACTTAAGTCCTATGACATGGGTAGTAGTGATGTGTTGCTAGATACCCCTCACTACTTATGATGTTTACATCGTTGCCATCGTCATAAGGATCCTACGGGGTCACACGCAATAGACTCTTGACGTTGTTTTAATCAGAAGCCTTATGATCAAGTTATTGGTTAACTTGGATCAATTTGGAAGATTTCAGCAGCGCCAATGTGCCTGATGAGTTAGAAGAAAGTTATTGGAGCCAAACTTCATTTTTGGCAGGTTGACCCGAAATTGACCTAGATTGGTCACATTTGGATTAGGGTTGCATTGGATTGGATCCAATGGCTTAATCAACCCATGCCATGAAGTTTGGGCTAGCTCATTATCCAATGAGGCCCAATAATAAGTTGTCATGAAGAAGGAATTGGCTTAAAAGAGTATAATGGGGAGAAACCCAACCCCATTGGCGCCTAGGGGCATAATGGGGTGTGGGTGGCATAAATTGCTTCCTTTGGAAGGAAGTGGCGCCTCCCCCTTCATCCCTTGATGGTATCTTGTCTCTATGGTAAGTGTTGGGGCTGATATGGCTTGAGGACTCTTTTGGAAAGAGCTTGGGCGCATATGAGAAGTAGGGAGATGTTTATGGTAAAGTCTTGGAGACTTTCCTTATCTCATAAACCCTACATGACCGTTACCCTAGCTGAATACCTCTTGCATCTTGCGCCTAGCCCTTCTCCTTGAATGGAAAGAATGCCTCTAAGGCATGTCTTGGGCTGATATAGCTATTGGGCAAATAAGGATAGGTTGAATGAGGTTTATGGCAAAGTCTTGGAGACTTTCCTTACCACAAACCCCTCTCATCCTAGCCGCCCACTTGGCAAGATCTTGGCCCTCCCTAAACCGCCTCTTGGCTTATAAAAGGGACCCTAGCTGCCCCCTCTCAATGGTTCGATTCCTTGGAGGTGTGAACATACATAGAGAGGCATGAGCAAGGGCAAAGGGTGACAACTTGAAGGTGGCGCAACCCTTCTTCCTCCTTGAAGCCGCAAGCCTTCTTCTCCTTCTTCATCTCTTGACGTAACTTGAAGAAGGGCTTGCTGGCGACATCTCTTGGAGAGAATTGGAAGCTTAGGGTGGCGACAACTTGAGAGCTTGGAGCTCTCCTTCTTCATCAAGGAGCGCAATCTCCTTCTTCCTTGGAGCCGCAAGTTCTTCTTCTTCTCCCTCTCTTCTTTGCGCATGGACTCTTAGTGCTTGGTGGCATCACCTTGCCACAAGCCCTCTCCCTTCCTTGGCCATAGGTGCATGCAAAGAAGAAGAAGGAAGTACTTGGCACATCATCCTCTTCCTCATCTCTTCTTGGTGCTTCTACCTTGGAGGTGGGGCAAGATTTGAAGAGAGTGATAAGGCTTGATTCTCTTCCCGAGGTTAGCACCAAGCATGGAAGGGAGCAACGATCAAGGAGTCGACGCATGGATACTTGTAGAGGGCGAACACTTGGGCGCCTTCAACATGGCTTCGACAACTAGACAAGCAAAAGAGGTACATCTCTAACACATCCTTGTGTCTTCTCTCTGTTGGGGTATGCCCTTAAGGCTAATGTTTGAGGCCTTGGGATTGTAATAGTATCATGTATAAACTCTTATGTTTATAAAGGCAATGGTTATTATTCAGATTGTTACATTGTCTGCTGCAATAAGTGTTCTTCTGAATAATGTCTCAATGCTGTTCAGCTAGGCTGACATGCTATATGTCCTTAGTCGAGATATCTTGGTGAACATGAGACAACCTTGATATGATTGAGACTAATATGTGTTCTAATCTTATAGGATGCTTCGAGCATGGAATAAGATGTAGACTCATGGGTACATTGGATGTACTGGACAGACCCTACTAGGATATTCAATTGGTTGTCACAATTTGAATAATCCTTGAATGTAACAAGTGGCACATTTCCTCTGACTTGAGATCACTTGTGTTTTCTAAATGATGATTGTCATTGTTTTGAGGTAGTTCAATATCATTTGAAACATAATGATTATAGACTATCTTGGATGGTGAGCTTGAATCAGGTTAGGGCACTAGTGATAGATAGAGGATTGCCGTCTCCTTAATTGGAGTGTGATGTTCTAAAGGGGCCCCCTGGATGAGATGATTGAGAAAGTGTATGGCCATACCCAGATGACTATGTTCATCTGATCTAATCATGCTCATCATATTGGAACTACAGGCTTGACACGCTTGTCCAATAAGAACATCCAGTGGCAAAGGAAACATGTATGCCTAGTGAAGGAGATTCACACTTGTGCTGTGGTTTGGGTGTAGTCTTGGAAGACTCTTTCCTTTATATCGGGAGACAGTGATGTGTTGCTAGATACCCCTCACTGATCGTGATAACGTAAGTTATCGTTACCGACATTTAAAGGAAACCCTTAGGGTCGCACAATTTGATGATATGGCTTACTTAAGTCAGATCGTGTGGACTGAATTATTTGGGTTCAGTTTTAAAGGGATTGAATCTCTGATTGTGGGTGAGATCTGGTCTGATCATGTTTGATTGATTAGGGCTTGAGATCGGTAAGCTTCGATCGAGAGTTTTGATGCTAGATCGGTGAGATCAAGAGCATCAAGAGATGAACGGTCAGATCTAGAACCTTAGGGTTTAATTAGATCTGGACTACATGCTTGGGCTGATTTGGTTTGGTCATTGAACCAAATGCAATTGAACCGTGGCTTGGTTCAAAGAGGATAAAGAGGAGCGATCGGTTCACTTGGAGTGAACGCAAGGATGATCGCATGAACGTATGGAGTCAAAGACTTTCCATTTTTAGAAGTCGGTTTTTCCATCTTGGAAAAATGTCTCCACGTTTGATGAAAACGTCTCCACGTTTGATGAAAACGTCTCCACTTCGTTTTCGAGAGGTATTCTTCTTGCCTCTTCCTCTCGACGACACACGGGGGTGTGTGAAGGTGGAAAAACACTTTGGAGAAAGTTCGGCCAAGCAAGTCTTCATCCTTCCATTCCTTTCCATACGAGAAGAAAACTTTGGAGCCTTGCTAGCACAAGTCGCGCCAAAGGAGTAGGCCTTCTTCCTCTTGTGTGCGACAGCCTTTGGAGAAGATTCAATTGATTCTTTGCTTCCAAGTTGCCATCCCTTCATGGCTATGGTATGATCTCTCATATCCTAAAGTTGATCATATGGTTCTAATATGCGATCCTAGAAACCCTTGTTTCCGCCCATGCTTGTTAGATGCGCATGTTTAGGGTTTTGACTCCCCTAGCTTTAGGGGTTCCTTCAATTGGTATCAGAGCGAGGTTTACATATGATTCATATGATTGCTTAAGGTGATCCTTGTTTGCGCTTATGATCTAAGTTTTCTCATCATGCGATAATACTAGTTGAAAGTATTTTTTGTGGCGCATATATGAGATTGATTTTGGTGGCGCATGTGTAAGGTTGATTTTGTTGGTGCATGTATATTGCTTACATTGTTGCGCATGCTACATGTTGTTTTTTTATCAAAACTTAACTTGCGTGCCTTTGATTAGATCTAAGTTGCGCCTACTGTAAACCCTTAGACGGGTTGATGGGGTTGAAAGCATCATCTAGTATAGATCAACTAGTCTGATCAGACCATCTGACAGCCTAGATGGGTCGACCAGATGGCACCTGTGCGCATGCACGAGGTGGCTATAGGTCGATTGCATCACAGGCGTGTAGCGAGGTCTGGTTGAGACAACCAGTGAACACACATGAGTTAGGCCCGGGGTCACACCCGCTTGCCAGATCTCATGTTGGTTGTTCAGCCCTTGGCGCATGCATGGTTGACCATTAGGTCAACGCAAGTCAGTTAAGACTTGGTGCATGCAAGGGCATGGATCTAACTAGACATGATGAGTGGATCCCTATCAATGGACCGTTGTAAGGTTGTAGGGCATATAAGAAAAGTAAAATTGATGCCAATGGGTTTTCAAAATTTTGTTTTCTTTGTAATGGATCACATATTGATTGATGCCATGATGCTTGTTTATTTCATCTTATGTGGGTTGCCCTTTAATGTGTGCTGTGCTGGGGCCTGCGAGCCTGGTTAATTATAAATTAATATTTATTTGTGATCTGCGAATCACATTGTATTTAATTTATAAAATGTAATTGACCTGCGAGTCAATCTTGTCTAGATAGATTGAATTGTAACTTAATCAGACAAGAGCACAGAGCACACTTGGCAGAGGCACATGCAGCAGTGGCTTGACCAGGTGGGAGGTCCAGGGTTCGACTCTGGGACAGGCGCATTTACCTGGTGGGCTCACCTGAGCTGCAGTGGGCGCTTGGGCCCTAGGTTGGGCCAGATGAGATGCAAAAGACCCATGAAGAGCTCAAGTGAAGACTTAAGTTAATTAAGGTCTTACTTAGGCTATGGGCTTTTACCACATAAGATCCATGCTTTCTTTTATTGTTTATATAAGTAGAATAGCATGATTTATTTATCTTCTGCTATCACCATAGGAATTGCATGATAGTGAAGAAGATAAAAGACCGTTAAAATCCAACGCTAAAATATCAAGCTCGTAAGCCTTCTGATGCGAAACCTCACTGTTCTGACTATCGTTGGAGCCGTGTTGTACCCACTCAGTGGGCACGTCCATCTATCTTCAGACGGTGCGGGATTACACCTGCGTGTTACAGAGAAGGGATTTATCGCTTCTCGTTGCTCAGCATAGCACGTGGTGGTCCAGGGAGTAGGTCGGGTCAGCTTGACCATGTAGGCTACATATGTGGCGCATATGGTAGCACATGGAGGCAGCCATCTGTGGGATCAGAGACTGTGTTGTACCAACTCAGTTGGCACAGTCTGCTAGGTTGCCCAGATGAAGGGGAATCGCACGGGTTGGCGATTGGCTGGGACAGCCTACCAGAGATTAGTGCTTGTACTCTCTGTGCATCTTATCTCGCCTGAGCGGGACGCGGAGACCAAGTATGAAATCTGGATCCCATCTCACTAAAAGAGTGTTACTCTTTCGGACTGTTTTAATGGATTTTTCAGTCAGATAAAATAGTGAGAAAAAGAATCTTTCTTAAGTCCTGATCGATTCTTAACATTGATACTGACCTTGCTGTTCTTGCATTGTTGTAGATACCTGCAGCAACGAACACCATGAACTTCAATGTGCGATCCCTACTGGAAAGGGAGAAGTTTGCTGGGCCGAACTTCTCAGACTGGTACGGACACCTTAAGATTGTTCTTAAGGCAGAGAGGAAACTGTATGTCCTCAAGACGGCTGTGCCGCCTCAACCCGCTCCGAACGCCGCAAGGGCGGTTCGGGATGCCTATGAAAAGCACGTCAATGATAGCATTGATGTCGCTTGCCTGATGCTAGCGTCTATGACGCCACCGCTGCAGCGTCAGCATGAGGATATGTCGGCTATAGAGATTATAGCGAACCTCAAGATGCTGTATGCTGCACAGGCGAGGATAGAACGCTATAATCTGACAAAGCTTTTCTTTTAGAGCAAACTGGCTGAAGGGAGCCCAGTGGGAGCTCACTTGCTCAAGATGATTGGGCACAAAGAGGCTCTAGAGAAACTGGGGCATACCATCAATCAGGAGCTTGCTGTAGACATTATTCTGCAGTCTCTCCCGCCCTCTTTCGATGCGTTCATCATTAACTTTAATATGAACAAAATCGACTGTACTCCGGCAGAGCTGCTGAATATGCTCTTGACTACTGAGGAGACTCTGAAGGGAAAGCCTTCGACCTCTGTCTTAATGGTTCCTTCTAGGAACAAGAAGAAGGGGAAGAAGGGCAAGGCCCCCGTCAAGAGTTACAGCAAGGCTCTGAAGCAAAAGGTTAAGCGGTCTAAGGAATACAGATGTTTCCACTGTGGCCAGCTAGGTCACTGGAAAAAGGACTGTAAAGCGCTCCAAGGAGACAAGAAGGGAAGCATCGCTTCTGGCTCAGGTATTTATGTGACTGAGGTCATGTTTTCTTCTTCTATATCATGGGTGTTGGACACTGCATGTGGAGTTCACATTTGTTCAAATGTACAGGAACTCAAGAGAAGAAGACAGGTGGGACAGCATGAGGTGGACCTACGAGTTGGAAACGGGGCACGGGTTGCTGCTGTTGCTGTAGGAGACTATTTCATCTCTTTGCCATCTGGGCTTGTATTAGAACTGAACAATTGTTACTTTGTTCCCAGCATTACTAAAAATATTATCTCCATTCCTGCTCTTGTCAGGAAGGGATTTTCCTTTGAATCCAATATTTCAAAGTGTGTTCTTTCTTTAGATAATATTGTTTATGCTACTGGTTCAATTAACAATGGGTTATTCATGTTGGACATGGAATGTTCTATACACAATATTGATATTAAGAAAACCAAGTATGCTGATGACAGCACCTTGCTATGGCATAGCCGTTTAGGCCATATTAACAAGAAGCGCATTAAGCGGTTGCATGATCATGGACTGCTGGGATCATTCTCCTATGTGGAGATTGATACATGCAAGGCTTGTTTAATGGGTAAAATGATGAAGTCACCTTTTCCTAACAAAGGTCAAAGGGCTTCAGGTTTACTTGACCTTATACACAGTGATGTGTGTGGGCCATTTAGTAAACATGCCAGAGGTGGCTATCAGTACTTCATAACCTTTACTGATGATTTCAGTAGGTATGGGTATGTCTATCTTATGAGACATAAAAGTGAATCTTTTGACAAGTTCAAAGAGTTCAAGAATGAAGTACAAAATCAGCTAGGCCGACATATCAAGGCACTTCGTTCTGATCGAGGTGGAGAATACCTAAGTCGAGAGTTTACTGACTATCTGAAGGAGTGTGGGATTATCTCACAGCTCACTCCGCCAGGAACACCGCAATGGAATGGTGTGTCCGAGAGGAGAAATAGAACGTTACTTGATATGGTTCGTTCTATGATGTGTCAGGTTACTCTACCTTACTCCTTTTGGGGTTTTGCACTGGAAACAGCTGTAAAGGTACTAAACCGAGTGCCATCCAAGGCAGTTTCAAAGACGCCATATGAGTTATGGTATGGGAAACAGCCGAGCTTGACATTTATCAAGATCTGGGGCTACGAGGCTTATGTCAAAAAGCTCGCCTCTGGGAAACTAGAGAGCAGATCTGAGAAATGTATCTTTGTCGGTTACCCTAAGGAAACTAAGGGTTATTATTTCTACGATCCCAAAGAGAACAAGGTATTTGTTGCTCGGACGGCCATATTTCTTGAGAAGGAGTTTCTTCTGCAAGAGGCCAGTGGGAGAGAAATAAAGCTGGATGAGAATCCAGAGGAAGGACAAAGTAGTCAAGCACAGTTGGATGAGCCTGAGCCGGTGAATCAGGTTATTGAACAACCTGAGGCTCAGATATCACGGGAACTGCGAAGATCGGGAAGGATCCGTCGACAGCCTGAGCGCTATGACGGAGTCTACATCATTGATCATGATGAACCCCTCACTTATGCGGATGCGATCAGTGGACCGGACTCAGCGAGATGGCTTGAAGCTATGCGCGCCGAGATGGACTCCATGTCAGATAACCAAGTATGGGATTTAGTTGATCCGCCTCCGGGAGTAATCCCTATAGGCTGTAAATGGATCTTCAAGAAGAAGATTGACATGGATGGTAACGTGGTTACCTATAAAGGCAGGCTAGTTGCGAAAGGTTTCAAACAAATCTACGGGATAGATTATGATGAAACTTTCTCACCTGTAGCCATGTTTAAGTCTATTCGGATTCTCTTCGCGATAGCTGCATATTACGATTATGAGATCTGGCAAATGGATGTGAAGACAGCTTTCCTTAATGGAAATCTGGATGAGGATGTGTATATGACACAACCAGAAGGTTTCACTAATCCATCAGATCGTCATAAAATATGCAAATTAAAGAAGTCTATTTATGGACTTAAACAAGCATCAAGAAGCTGGAATATTCGTTTTGATGAATCAGTCAGTGAATCTGGTTTCATCAAGAACGAAGATGACCCGTGTGTATATAAGAGGTTTAGTGGGAGCGTGATTACTTTCCTAGTCCTCTACGTCGATGACATCTTGATCATTGGAAATGACATTCCTGAAATGCATGCGGTTAAGGCATGGTTAAGGAAATGTTTCCAGATGAAAGATCTAGGAGAAGCAGCCTATGTATTAGGTGTGAAGATCTACAGGGATAGATCTAAGAGGCTTCTCGGGCTGTGCCAGAGTACTTACATCGATAAGGTCCTGGAGAGATTCCATTTAGAGAATTCTAAAAGAGGATATCTTCCAGTCAGACATGGTCTGAATCTTTCGAAGAGTCAGTGTCCACAAACACAGACTGAGAAAGATGAAATGGACAATACGCCTTATGCTTCGGCTATTGGGTCCATTATGTATGCGATGTTGTGTACTCGCCCAGACGTCGCTTACGGGTTAAGCGTGACCAGTCGGTTCCAAGGTAATCCAGGTATGGCGCACTGGATTGCAGTCAAGAACATTTTAAAATATCTGCGGAGGACCAAAGATATGTTCTTGATATATGGTGGTCAGGAAGAACTCAGTATTGAAGGATATACTGACGCTTCGTTCCAGTCTGACCAGGATGATTTCCGATCGCAATCAGGCTATGTTTTTAGCTTGAATGGAGGTGCAGTGGTGTGGAAGAGTTTCAAACAGTCAACTATTGCTGATTCCACAACAGAAGCCGAGTATGTTGCAGCCTCGGAAGCATCCAAGGAGGCAGTGTGGATTCGTAAGTTCGTTCAGGAACTTGGTGTTGTTCCTTCGAGTGCAGATCCTTTGGTTATCTTTTGTGATAACACTGGAGCAATAGCACAAGCAAAGGAACCACGGTCGCACCAGAAGTCCAAGCACATACAAAGACGGTTTCACTTGATCCGGGAGATCATTGATCGTGGCGAGATCAAAGTCTGCAAGGTTCATACAGATGACAATCTGGCAGACCCACTTACTAAGCCTCTGGCGCAGCAGAAGCATGAGAAGCACTGTAATAACATGGGTTTGAGATTTCTCAACCATTAGATTAAGTGCAAGTGGGAGATTGTTGGGGTATGCCCTTAAGGCTAATGTTTGAGGCCTTGGGATTGTAATAGTATCATGTATAAACTCTTATGTTTATAAAGGCAATGGTTATTATTCAGATTGTTACATTGTCTGCTGCAATAAGTGTTCTTCTGAATAATGTCTCAATGCTGTTCAGCTAGGCTGACATGCTATATGTCCTTAGTCGAGATATCTTGGTGAACATGAGACAACCTTGATATGATTGAGACTAATATGTGTTCTAATCTTATAGGATGCTTCGAGTATGGAATAAGATGTAGACTCATGGGTACATTGGATGTACTGGACAGACCCTACTAGGATATTCAATTGGTTGTCACAATTTGAATAATCCTTGAATGTAACAAGTGGCACATTTCCTCTGACTTGAGATCACTTGTGTTTTCTAAATGATGATTGTCATTGTTTTGAGGTAGTTCAATATCATTTGAAACATAATGATTATAGACTATCTTGGATGGTGAGCTTGAATCAGGTTAGGGCACTAGTGATAGATAGAGGATTGCCGTCTCCTTAATTGGAGTGTGATGTTCTAAAGGGGCCCCCTGGATGAGATGATTGAGAAAGTGTATGGCCATACCCAGATGACTATGTTCATCTGATCTAATCATGCTCATCATATTGGAACTACAGGCTTGACACGCTTGTCCAATAAGAACATCCAGTGGCAAAGGAAACATGTATGCCTAGTGAAGGAGATTCACACTTGTGCTGTGGTTTGGGTGTAGTCTTGGAAGACTCTTTCCTTTATATCGGGAGACAGTGATGTGTTGCTAGATACCCCTCACTGATCGTGATAACGTAAGTTATCGTTACCGACATTTAAAGGAAACCCTTAGGGTCGCACAATTTGATGATATGGCTTACTTAAGTCAGATCGTGTGGACTGAATTATTTGGGTTCAGTTTTAAAGGGATTGAATCTCTGATTGTGGGTGAGATCTGGTCTGATCATGTTTGATTGATTAGGGCTTGAGATCGGTAAGCTTCGATCGAGAGTTTTGATGCTAGATCGGTGAGATCAAGAGCATCAAGAGATGAACGGTCAGATCTAGAACCTTAGGGTTTAATTAGATCTGGACTACATGCTTGGGCTGATTTGGTTTGGTCATTGAACCAAATGCAATTGAACCGTGGCTTGGTTCAAAGAGGATAAAGAGGAGCGATCGGTTCACTTGGAGTGAACGCAAGGATGATCGCATGAACGTATGGAGTCAAAGACTTTCCATTTTTAGAAGTCGGTTTTTCCATCTTGGAAAAACGTCTCCACGTTTGATGAAAACGTCTCCACGTTTGATGAAAACGTCTCCACTTCATTTTCGAGAGGTATTCTTCTTGCCTCTTCCTCTCGACGACACACGGGGGTGTGTGAAGGTGGAAAAACACTTTGGAGAAAGTTCGGCCAAGCAAGTCTTCATCCTTCCATTCCTTTCCATACGAGAAGAAAACTTTGGAGCCTTGCTAGCATAAGTCGCGCCAAAGGAGTAGGCCTTCTTCCTCTTGTGTGCGACAGCCTTTGGAGAAGATTCAATTGATTCTTTGCTTCCAAGTTGCCATCCCTTCATGGCTATGGTATGATCTCTCATATCCTAAAGTTGATCATATGGTTCTAATATGCGATCCTAGAAACCCTTGTTTCCGCCCATGCTTGTTAGATGCGCATGTTTAGGGTTTCGACTCCCCTAGCTTTAGGGGTTCCTTCACTCTCTCGCATGGATCCTTGGGACTAGAATATGTTTCGGGTGTAATGAATCTTTCGCTGCGTCCTGGGACTGCAAAAAATTTTAAATTACACCCGGTATTCCCTAACAAAATATTTGTAGTAGTTTCCCTTGAGGAGCAGTAGGTCCCCAAAATTTGAGTTTTGAATAGCAGAATACTTATCTCAGATCTTGGGTGTATGATTTCACATGAACTTTAAGAAGAGGTGGTCTTCTTTCTTTTGGTAAGAATTTCCTCATGCCCCCTATGTTACTAAGAAGCTTGCATTTGATTTATCTTTGATCCATGAAGTCTCTTGATGGATACATTTAAGATCAGGCAAGAAGCGAACAATCGATACAGAGTGCAAGCCAAAATGCCCCCTTATTCGAGACTGCATGCTTCATCGTCTCTTTTTTTTTCATTGAAAGGATACATTTAATATCTCATATCCCAATATTCCATTCGTTCGAGAAGCTTTCATTTTTTTATGGATTGAGAGCGTTGAATGACTTTGATGTCTTTTGATTCATCAATTGTGAAGAATCAAAATTTCGCTCGTGTTAGAAGCTTACAATTTTTGGTAAATTGCCAACCATAAACGGAATTAAAATTTGGGATCTTATCACCGTTCGAATAAGATCAGATTTTTGCTCGTGTTAAGAGCTTACAATTTTTGGTAAATTGTCAACCATAAATGGAATTGAAATTTGGGATCTTATCACCGTTCGAATAAGATCGGATTTTCACTCGTGTTAGGAGCTTATAATTTTTGGTAAATTGTCAACCATAAATAGAGTTGATATTTTCGATCCTATTGCCATTTGATTAGGATCAATTTGAGCACTTCAATCTTTTCATTTCGTCCTTGGCTGAAGTATCGATTTCATCCTTTGACACCAGGCTTGAATGTTAAAGAAACATTCTTATAGCAACTAGTGCAATTAATTGGTTGCCTCCATTTTGGATTGTGATTCTCATTACAAATGAGATCCACCTCTCTTGTGTTGATCTTCACAATTATGGCATAACAACCCTTCATGAAATAGAACACATCTGTACCATTTGAGGTGCCCCCATCTTGAGGAAATCCATCCTTGATCCACGTATTCGTTGCACTTGCAGTTGCTAGGTTGCAAATAATGATCCAACTATTGGTCGATGCCTTGTAGGCATCCATGTGTGGATGAAATTAGAGCCCCAACCATGGAACCAAAGCATATGTTCTTTGCCCCCAATTGTAGTTGGCAAATCAAGGGATGAAAGTCCAAGTGTTCCTCTAACCAAATAGAGATTCTTCATTGCTATCATAAGAGCAAGAAAGGTCACATAATATAGATCTCAAAGATGAAAGGAGAAGCCAGGTCCCACTGGGCATGCCAAAATTTGTGGGGTCAAAAAGTGTTACATGTTAAAATGTAATATAACCTTTATTAAATTAACCTTAAATTAATAAGGCTTATTGTTTAATGGGATCCGGCTTCCAATGAGCGCAAGCGTTCATTGTTAATTACCCCTAAAATTAGGAAACCTTTGATTAAGAGATTTATACTATGAAATAAAGCATAAGGCCAGACAATTTTATTTATGAAATTTACAAAGATACATAGTTTGACATGATAAGAAAGAGACATTTATCAATTTGGATGGGTTCATATTTGCATTTAGTCTTATGACAACTTATTAAATGTCTGAATTTTGAGAATATCCGGCCTTGGGAGCACAATGTCAGATTGAGGAACTACGCCCCGATGGTAAACATCGATGTACACACCTCCTAAACAATATTCCATTGTAATGCATTAAGGTGCATATTAGAATTTGGAAGATCATCGGGCCTTGAAGGCGTATTAGATATTTGATTTGGGAAAAATTATCCGGCCTTGCGGCTTGTTGGGTAATTTGAATTTGAGAATATCCGGTCATGCGACCTGTTGGATATTTTGATTTAAAGAAATTATCCGGTCTTGCGACTTGTTGGATAATTTGGATTTGGGAAAATATCTGGTCTTGCGACTTGTTGGATATTTAAATTTGGGAAATTATCCGGCCTTGCGGCATGTTGGATAATTTGATTTGGGGAAATTATCCAGTCTCACGACTTGTTGGATAATTTGATTTGGGAAATTATCCGGTCTTGTGACTTGTTGGATAATTTGATTTGGGAAATTATCCAGTCTTGCGACTTATTGGATATTTGAATTAAGGGAAATTATCTGGTCTTGCGACTTGTTGGATAATTTAAATTTGAGGAAAATTATCCGATCTTGCGACTTATTGGATATTTGAATCGAAAGATGTCTAGTCGTGATGGCATGTTGGATATTTCAATTGGCTCGGGTTCTACTCATAGCCTTGCTTCAATCCAGCATTTAGATCGAAGATCCGATATCATATTCGGAAAGATCAGGATCAATATAGTAGGGATCAACATCTTGATCATCTCAAACGTCATCTGATTGATGGAAATATGCTCCGATTAGTTTCAGCCATTGATTTCATATCAACTTATCATGACTGTCCATTTAGATTTGCAGATCTATTTCAATTCAAGTCTCAGATCGAAGCTCTGATATTATATCTAGAAAGATCAAGTTTGATTTAGTAGGAATCGATACCTTGATCATGTCAAAAGTCAATCGATGCATCGAGATATGCTTCGATCGTTCTCAGGCGCTCATTTCATATTTATATCAAATTTATCTTGACTGTTCATTTAGAATCGCCGATCCGCTTCATTTCAAGTATGGGATCAAAGATATGATATTATATCTGGGAAGATCATGTTCGATTTAGTAGGAATCGACACCTTGATCATGTCAAAATTCATCTGATTGATGGAGATATGCTCCGATTAATTTCAGCCATTGATTTCATATTTTATATCAAATTTATCAAGGCTGTTCATTTAGATTCACCAATCCGCTTCAGTTCAAGTCTGGGATCAAAGATCTGATATTATATCTGGGAAGATCATGTTCGATTTAGTAGGAATCGACACTTTGATCATGTCAAAAGTCATCCGATTGACGGAGATATGCTCCAATTAATTTCAGCCGTTGATTTCATATTTTATATCAGATTTATCAGGACCGTTCATTTAAATATTCCAATCTGTATCAATCTGAGCCTTGGATCGAATATCTAATGTCATATCTGAAAAAATCGGGTTCGATATAATAGGGATTGACATCTTGATCGTGCCGAACGTCAACTGATTGACTAAGATATGCTCCAATCATTCTCAGCCGTTCATATGATTTATGTGCAGATCTGGGCTGTCGCATGAACTTGAATCTGAACCGTCCGATTTGGGATGGACGAATATCAGCAGTCCAATGTAATTAGATTAAATGATCAGAACCGTCTGATTTTGAATGAATCTAAACCGTTGGATTTGATCAGTATGATCTTAGCCATCCGATTAAGCTTGAGTTAATCTGGTTCGTTAGTTCTGATGTAGATCTAAGCCATTCGATTTTAGTGAACGAATCCAGCCGTTGCATTCAAATTGATCTTGACCGTCCGATCAAGCATGATAGAATCTGAGCCGTTAGATGTCATAATGATTGAGGCCGTTGGATTTGACTGGAATGAATCTTGACCGTTGGATTCAACTTTAAACTTGAATTGATCTGGGCCATCAGATAATATTTGAAATGATCTAGACCATTGATTTTTTTAGATCCTGACCATCGAATTAATCAAATGAATCACAGTCGTTGGTTTCAATTTATTTAAACGGATTGATTTGGATCGTCCGATTTCGTCTAAAGAGATATGGAGCGTTGATCTAATTTAAATCTCAACTGTTGATCTTCGTGAACGTATGTCAATCGTCCATTATTTTCTTCATCTCTTTCGTGAACGGCGGCAACGGACGAAACTAGGGTTCGTCGCCGGCGGTGGCTCGGTGGTTCTCCGGCCAATCGGTTTTAGGGGAAGCTTCTCTATGTAGAGAGGGACTTGTGGCCGGAATTGGGAGGCTTCCGATGAAGTATAGCCGACGAATCGAGGCTTTTGGCGAGAACAATGTCGCTGGCATAAAATTGTTTGATTCCAGTGATCTAGCCGTCAGATCGCGGGATCTTTCCGGTAATAGATACGCATGACCCAGGAGAGGGTGTGGCCGAAGTTTAAAGTCGATCTGTTGGCTGGATTTGATGAAACAAGCAATCGGCGTCGCCGGTGCTAATTCATTCGATGTCGGCGATCCGGCTGTCAGATCGCTGGATCTTTTTGTCTGTGAGTTTGCACACACGAGGAGAAGGTGTGGGAAAATTTTTGATCAGATCAGATGATCGGATTTCAGATGCTGAAGTTTGAAGCTTCTCTTTTCTTTTTTTTTTTACTTCAACCGGCAGATTGGGCGGAATAGAATCGACGATCACAAGTAACAAGCCCTCCGCTGTACAGTCAGGTACAGCATCACAGCAGCGATTTCTTCTTCTTTTTTTTGGTTGCCCAGCAAATAACAAGCCCTTAGCTGTACAGTCAGGTACAGCGTCACAACAGCGATTTCTTCTTTTTCTTTAATTGCCCAGCAAATAATAAGCCCTCATATGTACAGTCAGGTACAGCGTCATAGCAGCCTTTTGATCTTATTCTTCTCCTATTTCTTTTTTTTTTTGCAGCCTATCGGTACTATCTTCCTCCCCTTTTCTTATCCCTCGCAGCCCTCTTTTTATAGCCTTTCAGCCATCTTCTCCAAAAATTTATTTCCTTGTTTATTGTATTGCTTCGCGCTTCTCCTTTTCTTTCAAAATTTGTAATCGCTGCCAACGCCTTCATCTCTTCCCTTATCAGCCACAATTTTTCTTACTCAATTTTCTTTTTTCTTCTTGGACCAGCCCCTCTATTTATTGCTGCTCAGCCTCTTCGCTTCTTCCTTCGCCAACCTTTCCTGGCGCTCCTTCTTTTTTTTTAGAAGCTTTTGCCAATTTTCTTTCTATATCATTCAATCGAAATACCAAAATAGGGTATATCATTGATTTCATTTAATGTTTTTTTTATTAGTTGCTAATTTGAGCCTCTCATCAATTTTGTTTCCTCTTTAGCCAAGTGCTAGCGCTTCCCTCTTTATGCTCAATTCTCTTTCTTTCTTTGTATTTAATAGAGCTAATCACGCCATGAATTTGAATGGTATTATTTTTTAACCACACTACCATGTTCACTTATCTAATTCTTTTTTTTTACGCATTTCCAATTTTCAATCCATAGTCAAAATTAATTTTGATTTTATCCTTCTGTATGCACATATGGATGAAAATTAATGGTTCAACAATTATAAACATTGATGGATCTTGCACGAAAGTGAAGATCGGTCTGTTGGAAAACCCTAAGTAGAACTTGTGTTGAGTCTCAGATGCACGAAAGTGATCTTTGAGGCTCCGCTTGTGATGATCAACTTAGAATTCGGATGCACGAAAGTGATCCTTGAGTTCTTCGTTGATGGTTTACTTATCTTCAGCATTGGGATAAATCTTGCACGAAAGTGAGGATTGGTCCCTGCATGATTGTCTGCACGAAAGTGAGATAATCCCTTTATGAAGCAAATTAAGTCTTTATCATAACAAGATTTGACTGACGACCTTTTATTCATATCTAGTCATTGAAATCAAGGTGGATGAAACCCTAGTCTCAGTTATCTCTCTGATTATTTTCTCGTGTGTTTATCGATTATTCACTTGCATCATATTCGGTTTACTTAGCTAGCAAGAATACAACTATTTGGTACTTAACAATAAGGTCTCTATGGTTCGATATTTTTATTACTTTGGAGTATCCGAGCACTTGCGGACACAACAAGTTTTTGGTGCCGTTGCTGGGGATTAGTCCAAGGTACACGCGAAACAACTTGGGATACAACATGTATAAGATCCAATAAACCTCCTGCCCTCTCACCAGTCTTGGTGAAGAGCACTTTTATCATCTTCCCTAATTAACAAGGTTCACAAGTATCAAATTCCTCCAAGGAGCATGAATCTAACAACCTATTTGCATGGAGTTATTGAATGTGATTCTTGTTTATATAGACTAATCGACAATGCCATTGGAATGCACTAACTGAACCACTCAATTTTATCCTCTTACTATTTATGTTACAAATAGAGCTATCTATGTCCAAGACATACAAACCATTACATAAAGTACCCTTCCCATAAAACATATTTGCAAATGAAAAAGAATATGAGTTCTTCTTTATTTCAAATTTAAAACCTTTCCTTGCTAAACAAGGAATAGATACAATGTTTTTGGTAAAAGAAGGTACATAATAGCAATTATCAAACTCTAACTGAAGTCCAGAAGGCAAGGAGAGCGTCAAAATTCCTACAGCAACAGCAGCAACCTGTGCTTCCTTTCCAACTCGTACGTCAATCTTTTCAGGCTGCACCGATCTACTTTTCGTGAGCCCCTACATATTTATACAAATATGAGCTCCACATGCAGTATCCAATACCCATGGCATAGAAATAGAAAGGTTGACTTCAGTAACATAAATACCTGAGCTAGAAGACAAGGGCTTGCCTTTCTTCTCCTCGTTTTGATGTTGTTTGTAGTCCCTCCTCCAATGACCCTGCTCGCCACAATGGAAGCACCTCTATTCCTTTGACTTTCTGGCCTTTTTCTTCAGTGCTTTGGTAGGACCTTTAGCGCTGCCCTTAGCACGTACCTTACCCTTATTCTTCATCTTCTTGGTTGCAGGGACTAAAAGAACATAATTGGGTTTGGTCTTACCCATCTCTCACTCGATCGCCTGGAGCATATTCAACAGTTCCTCCCTAGTGCATTCAATCTGGTTCATGTTAAAATTTATGATAGACGCATTGAAGCTAGAGGGTAGGGACTACAAAATAAGATCCGTGACCAACTAATTATCTATGGCGTGTCCCAGTCTCCTGAGATGATCAACATACTCAATCATCTTGAGTATATGGTGAAAGTCCCCTTAAAGGGGGCAAAACCCTAAAGTGGCGCATATAAAATTTTGGGCAGCGGAAATAAGGGTTTCTAGATGATTGGTTGCATGCATGTCATATGATCAACTATTAAAACTTGTATACATTGATAAGAGTCATACCATCGCCATTGCTTAGATGGTGCCTTGGAAGAAGAGAGCGAAAGGGATCTCCTCCAGAAGATGCGCACACAAGAAGAAGATCGCCTACTCCTTGTTGATCCTTGTGCTAGCAAAGACCTTCAAGTCTCCTGATCGAATGGAAGGGAAGAAGAGATGTCTTGCTTGGCCGAGACCTCCTTGTCATCAACTCCTTCAACACACGAGAGTTGAGAGAGCATAGAGAGGAAGAGGCGACAATAGGCGTGAGAGGAGCGAACGTGAGGCGTGACCATGTTTTGGAAACATGGTTTCCCAAAATAGAAAAAAAACCCCCTCAACGTGTGATGCGTTCACTCCTTGTGAACCATCGCATTTTTCTCTTCCCATTGAACCATGCGCTCATATGATGAGCCGGTTCATTTTGGTTTGGTTCAAAGACCAATTAACCCAAGCATTTGGTCTAGTTCACAATTAAACCCTAAGGCTCCAGATCTAACCGTTCATCTCCTGATGCCCCTGATCTCACCGATCTAGCATCAATTTTCTCGATCGAAGCTTACCGATCTCAAGCCCTAATCAATCAAACATGATCAGACCAGATCTCACTTACAATCAGAGATTAAATCCCTTTAAACTGAACCCAAACAATTCAATCCACACGATCTGACTTAAGTAAGCCATATCATCAAATTGTGCGACCCTAAGGGTTTCCTTTAAACGTCGGTAACGATAACTTACGTTATCACGATCAGTGAGGGGTATCTAGCAACACATCACTGTCTCCCGATATAAAGGAAAGAGTCTTCCAAGACTACACCCAAACCACAGCACAAGTGTGAATCCATTTCACTAGACATACATGTTTCCTTTGCCACTAGATGTTCTTATTGGACAATCGTGTCAAGCCTGTAACTCCAATATGATGAGAATGATTAGATCAGATGAACATAGTCATCTGGGTATGGCCATACACTTTCTCAATCATCTCATCCAGGGGGCCCCTTTAGAACATCACACTCCAATGAAGGAGATGGCAATCCTATGTCTATCACTAGCGCTCTAACATGACTCATGCTCACCATCCAAGATAGTCTATAACCATTATGTTTCAAATGATATCGAACTATCTCAAAACAATGCCAATCATCATTTAGAAACACAAGTGATCTCAAGTCAGAGGAAGTATGGCACTTGTTCGCATACAAGGATTATTCACTTTGTGACAAGCAATTGAACATCCTATGTAGGGTCTGTCCAGTACATCCAATGTACCCATGAGTCTACATCTTATTCCATGCTCAAAGCATCCTATAAGATTAGAACACATATTAGTCTCAATCATATCAAGGTTGTCTCATGTTCACCAAGATATTTCGACTAAGGACTACACTGCATGTCAGACTAGCTGAACATCATTGAGACATTATTCAGAAGTATACACATTGCAGCAGATAATGTAACAACCTGAATAACAACCATTGCCTTTATAAACATAGAGTTTATACATGATACTGATATAATCCCAAGGCCTCAAACATTAGCCTTAAGGGCATACCCCAACAATCTCCCACTTGCACTTAATCTAATGGTTGAGAAATCTCAAACCCATATTATTACAGTGCTTCTCATGCTTCTGCTGCGCCAGAGGCTTTGTAAGCGGGTCAGCCAGATTGTCATATGTATGAACCTTGCAGACTTTGATCTCGCCACGATCAATGATCTCCCGGATCAAGTGAAACCTTCTCTGTATGTGCTTGGACTTCTGGTGCGACCGTGGTTCCTTTGCCTGTGCTATTGCTCCAGTGTTATCACAGAAGATAACCAATGGATCTGCACTCGAAGGAACAACACCAAGTTCCTGAACGAACTTACGAATCCACACTGCCTCCTTAGATGCTTCCGAGGCTGCAACATACTCAGCTTCTGTTGTGGAATCAGCAACAATAGATTGTTTGAAACTTTTCCACACCACTGCACCTCCATTCAAGCTAAAAACATAGCCTGATTGCGATCGGAAATCATCCTGGTCAGATTGGAACGAAGCGTCAGTATATCCTTCAATACTGAGTTCTTTCAAAATGTTCTTGACTGCAATCCAGTGCGCCTGACCTGGATTACTTTGGAACCGACTGGTCACGCTTAACCCGTAAGCGACGTCCAGGCGAGTACATAACATCGCATACATAATGGACCCAATAGCCGAAGCATAAGGCGTATTGTCCATTTCATCTTTCTCAGTCTGTGTTTGTGGACACTGACTCTTTGAAAGATTCAGACCATGTCTGACTGGAAGATATCCTCTTTTAGAATTTTCTAAATGGAATCTCTCCAAGACTTTATCGATGTAAGTACTCTGGCACAGCCCGAGAAGCCTCTTAGATCTATCTCTGTAGATCTTCACACCTAATACATAGGCTGCTTCTCCTAAATCTTTCATCTGGAAACATTTTCTTAACCATGCCTTAACCGCATGCAGTTCAGGAATATCGTTTCCAATGATTAAGATATCATCGACGTAGAGGACTAGGAAAGTGATTACGCTCCCACTAAACCTCTTATATACACACGGGTCATCTTCATTCTTGATGAAACCAAACTCACAGATTGATTCATCAAAATGAATATTCCAGCTTCTTGATGCTTGCTTAAGTCCATAAATGGACTTCCTTAACTTGCATATTTTATGATGATCTGATGGATTAGTGAAACCTTCAGGTTGTGTCATATACACATCCTCATCCAGTTTTCCATTAAGGAAAGCAGTCTTCACATCCATCTGCCAGATCTCATAATCATAATATGCTGCTATCGCGAGAATATTCCGAATAGACTTAAACATAGCTACAGGAGAGAAAGTTTCATCATAATCTATCCCGTAGATTTGTTTGAAACCTTTCGCAACTAGCCTGCCTTTATAGGTAACCACGTTACCATCCATGTCAATCTTCTTCTTGAAGATCCACTTACAGCCTATAGGGATTACTCCCGGAGGCGGATCAACCAAATCCCAGACTTGGTTATCTGACATGGAGTCCATCTCGGCTCGCATAGCTTCAAGCCATCTCGCTGATTCCGGTCCACTGACCCCATCCGCATAAGTGAGGGGTTCATCATCAATGATGTAGATTCCGTCATAGCGCTCAGGCTGTCGACGGATCCTTCCCGATCTTCGCGGTTTCCATGATATCTGAGCCTCAGGTTGTTCAGTAACCTGATCTACTGGCTCAAGCTCATCCAACTGTGCTTGACTACTTTGTCCTTCTTCTGGATTCTCATCCAGCTTTATTTCTCTCCCACTGGCCTCTTGCAGAAGAAATTCCTTCTCAAGAAAAATAGCCGTCCGAGCAACAAACACCTTGTTCTCTTTGGGATCGTAGAAATAATAACCCTTAGTTTCCTTAGGGTAACCGACAAAGATACATTTCTCAGATCTGCTCTTTAGTTTCCCAGATGCGAGCTTTTTGACATAAGCCTCGCAACCCCAGATCTTGATAAACGTCAAGCTTGGCTGTTTCCCATACCATAACTCATATGGCGTCTTTGAAACTGCCTTGGATGGCACTCGGTTTAGTACCTTTGCAGCTGTTTCCAATGCAAATCTCCAAAAGGAGTAAGGTAGAGTAGCCTGACTCATCATAGAACGAACCATATCCAGTAAGGTTCTGTTCCTCCTCTCGGACACACCATTCCATTGCGGTGTTCCTGGCGGAGTGAGTTGTGAGATAATCCCACACTCCTTCAGATAGTCAGTAAACTCTCGACTCAAGTATTCACCACCTCGATCTGAACGAAGTGCCTTGATATTTCGGCCTAACTGATTCTGTACTTCATTCTTGAACTCTTTGAACTTGTCAAAAGATTCACTTTTTATGTCTCATTAGATAGACATACCCATATCTACTGAAATCATCAGTAAAGGTAATGAAGTATAGATAGCCACCTCTGGCATGTTTACTGAAAGGCCCACACACATCACTGTGTATAAGGTCAAGTAAACCTGAAGCCCTTTGACCTTTCTTAAGAAAAGGAGCTTTCATCATTTTACCCATTAAACAAGCTTTGCATGTATCAAGCTCCTCACAGGAGAATGATCCCAGCAGTCCATTATCATGCAACCGCTTAATGCGCTTCTTGTTAATATGGCCTAAACGACTATGCCATAGCAAGGTGCTGTTATCAGCATACTTAGCTTTATTGTTATCAATTTGTTGTATAGAACATTCCATGTCCAACATGAATAACCCATTGTTAATCGACCCAGTAGCATAAACAATATTATCAAAAGAAATAATACACTTTGAAATATTGCATTCAAAGGAAAACCCTTTCCTAACAAGAGCAGGAATAGAGATAATATTTTTCGTTATGCTTGGTACAAAATAACAATTGTCCAGTTCCAATACAAGTCCAGATGGTAATGAGATGTAATAAACGCCTACAGCAACAGCAGCAACCCGTGCCCCGTTTCTAACTCGTAGGTCCACCTCATGCTGTCCCACCTGTCTTCTTCTCTTGAGTTCCTGTACATTTGAACAAATGTGAACTCCACATGCAGTGTCCAACACCCATGATATGGAAGAAGAAACCATGACCTCAGTCACAAAAATACCTGAGCCAGAAGCAAAACTTCCCTTCTTGTCTCCTTGGAGCACTTTACAGTCCTTTTTCCAGTGACCCAGCTGGCCACAGTGGAAACATCTGTATTCCTTCGACCGCTTAACCTTTTGTTTCAGAGCCTTGCTGTAGCTCTTAACAGGGGCTTTGCCTTTCTTCCCTTTCTTCTTGTTCCTAGAAGGAACCATTAAGACAGAGGATACAGGCTTTCCCTTTAGAGTCAACTCTGTAGTCAAGAGCATATTCAGTAACTCTGCCGGCGTACAGTCGATCTTGTTCATATTAAAGTTAATGATGAACGGATCGAAAGAGGTCGGGAGAGACTGCAATATGATGTCTACAGCAAGCTCCTGATTGATGGTATGTCCCAGTATCTCTAGAGCCTCCTTGTACCCAATCATCTTGAGTACGTGAGCTCCCACTAGACTTCCTTCAGCCAGTTTGCTCTGAAAGAAAAGCTTAGTCAAATTGTAGCGTTCAGTCCTAGCCTGTGCAGCATACAGCAGCTTGAGGTTTGCTATAATTTGTATAGCAGATAGATCCTCATGCTGACGCTGCAGCTCTGGTGTCATAGACGCAAGCATCAGGCAAGCGACATCAATGCTATCATTGACATGCTTCTCATAGGCATCCCGAACCGCCCTTGCGGCGTTCGCAGCGGGTTGAGGCGGTATAGCCGTCTCGAGGACATACAGCTTCCTCTCTGCCTTAAGAACAATCTTAAGGTGTCCGTACCAGTCTGAGAAGTTTGGTCCAGCAAACTTCTCCCTTTCTAGTAGGGATCGCACATTGAAATTCGTGGTGTTCGTTGCTGCAGTAATCTACAACAATGCAAGAACAGCAAGGTCAGTATCAATGTGAGAATCAATTCAGGACTTAAGAATGATTCTTTTTCTCACTATTTTATCTGGCTGAAAAATCCAGCAAAACAGCCCGAAAGAGTAAAACTCTTTTAGTGAGATGGGATCCAGATTTCATACTTGGTCTCCGCGTCCCGCTCAGGCGAGATAAGATGCACAGAGAGTACAAGCACTAATCTCTGGTAGGCAATCCCTGCCAATCGCCAACCCGTGCGATTCCCCTTCATCTGGGCAATCCAGCAGACTGTGCCAACTGAGTTGGTATAACACAGTCTCTGATCCCACAGATGGCTGCCTCCATATAGCTACCATATGCTCCACATATGTAGCCTACATGGTCAAGCTGACCCGACCTACTCCCTAGACCACCACGTGCTATGCTGAGCAACGAGAAGCGATAAATCCCTTCCCTGTAACACGCAGGTGTAATCACACACCGTCTGAAGATAGATGGGCGTGCCCACTGAGTGGGTACAACACGGCCCCAACGATAGTCAGAACAGTGAGGTTTCACGCCAGAAGGCTTACGAGCTTGATATTTTAGCGTTGGATTTTAACGGTCTTTTATCTTCTTAACTATCATGCAAACCCTATGGTGATAGCAGAAGATTAAATCATGCAATTCTAATTATATAAACAATAAATAGAAAGCATGCTGATCTTATGTGGTAAAAGCCCATTAAGCCTAGGTAAGACCTTAATTTAACTTAAGTCTTCACTTGAGCTGTTGATGGGTCTTTTACATCTCATCTGGCCCAACCCAGGGCCCAAGCGCCCACTGCAGCTCAGGTGCGCCCACCAGGTAAATGCGCCTGTCCTAGAGTCGAACCCTGGACCTCCCACCTAGTCAAGCCACTGCTGCATGTGCCTCTGCCAAGTGTGCTCTGTGCTCTTGTCTGATTAAAATACAATTTAATCTATCTAGACAAGATTGACACGCAGGTCAATTACACAAT
Organism: Costus lasius; assembly: GCA_027563935.2. Taxonomy (NCBI): domain Eukaryota; kingdom Viridiplantae; phylum Streptophyta; class Magnoliopsida; order Zingiberales; family Costaceae; genus Costus; species Costus lasius. The sequence continues at coordinate 58,806,292 of CM050453.2, forward strand.
AAATTAATTAAAATGTGATGCGCAGATCACAATTATAATAATTTACAGTTTAATCCAGGCACGCAGGCCCCAGCACAGCACACATTAAAATAGGCAGCCCACATAAGATTAAATAGACAATCATCATGGTATACAATCAACATGTGATCCAACAATAAGAAAATAAAGTTTTCGAAAACCCATAGGCATCAATTTTATTTTCCTTATGTGCCCTACTACCTTACAACGGTTCATTAATAGGGATTCACTCATCAGACCTAGTCAGACCCACTGCCCTTGCATGCACCAAGTCCTAACTGACTTGAGTTGACCCAGTGGCCAACTATGCATGCGTTGGGCTGAACGAGCCTCATGAGTTCTGGCAAGCGGGTGTGAGCCCGGGCCTGACTCAAGAGCGTTCACTGGTTGTCTCAACCAGACATCGCTACACGCCTGTCTGCAGTCAACCTATAGCCACCTTGTGCTTGCGCACAGATGCCATCTGGTCGACCCTTCTAGGCTGTTAGATAGTCTGATCAGACTGGTTGGATCTAGACTCGACTATGATTTCAACCCTAATAACCCGTCTAAGGTTTTACAGTAGGCGGCTATAGATCTAAGTGAGGCGCGCAAGTTAACAAGTTTTGAAGAAAAACTACAACATGCACCAACTAGAAAACATGTTCATCAAGTTTTCGCATGAACAACTTAACATGTAATTTTCGCATGTAGTTTAGATCTAAGCATACAAGCGCAAACATGGATCACAAAAGCCTCAAGCAATCATAAAAACATGCTTATAACTTGGCTCTGATACCAATTGAAAGTCCCCTTAAAGGGGGCGAAACCCTAAAGTGGCGCATATAAAATTTTGGGCAGCGGAAATAAGGGTTTCTAGATGATCGGTTGCATGCATGTCATATGATCAACTATTAAAACTTGTATACATTGATAAGAGTCATACCATCGCCATTGCTTGGATGGTGCCTTGGAAGAAGAGAGCGAAAGGGATCTCCTCCAGAAGATGCGCACACAAGAAGAAGATCGCCTACTCCTTGTTGATCCTTGTGCTAGCAAAGACCTTCAAGTCTCCTGATCGAATGGAAGGGAAGAAGAGTTGTCTTGCTTGGCCGAGACCTCCTTGTCGTCAACTCCTTCAACACACGAGAGTTGAGAGAGCATAGAGAGGAAGAGGCGACAATAGGCGTGAGAGGAGCGAACGTGAGGCGTGACCATGTTTTGGAAACATGGTTTCCCAAAATAGAAAAAAACCCCCTCAACGTGTGATGCGTTCACTCCTTGTGAACCATCGCATTTTTCTCTTCCCATTGAACCATGCGCTCATATGATGAGCCGGTTCATTTTGGTTTGGTTCAAAGACCAATTAACCCAAGCATTTGGTCTAGATCACAATTAAACCATAAGGCTCCAGATCTAACCGTTCATCTCCTGATGCTCCTGATCTCACCGATCTAGCATCAATTCTCTCGATCGAAGCTTACCGATCTCAAGCCCTAATCAATCAAACATGATCAGACCAGATCTCACTTACAATCAGAGATTAAATCCCTTTAAACTGAACCCAAACAATTCAGTCCACACGATCTGACTTAAGTAAGCCATATCATCAAATTGTGCGACCCTAAGGGTTTCCTTTAAACGTCGGTAACGATAACTTACGTTATCACGATTAGTGAGGGGTATCTAGCAACACATCACTGTCTCCCGATATAAAGGAAAGAGTCTTCCAAGACTACACCCAAACCACAGCACAAGTGTGAATCCATTTCACTAGAAATACATGTTTCCTTTGCCACTGGATGTTCTTATTGGACAAGCGTGTCAAGCCTGTAACTCCAATATGATGAGAATGATTAGATCAGATGAACATAGTCATCTGGGTATGGCCATACACTTTCTCAATCATCTCATCCAGGGGGCCCCTTTAGAACATCACACTCCAATGAAGGAGATGGCAATCCTATGTCTATCACTAGCGCCCTAACATGACTCATGCTCACCATCCAAGATAGTCTATAACCATTATGTTTCAAATGATATCGAACTATCTCAAAACAATGCCAATCATCATTTAGAAACACAAGTGATCTCAAGTCAGAGGAAGTATGCCACTTGTTCGCATACAAGGATTATTCACATTGTGACAAGCAATTGAACATCCTATGTAGGGTCTGTCCAGTACATCCAATGTACCCATGAGTCTACATCTTATTCCATGCTCAAAGCATCCTATAAGATTAGAACACATATTAGTCTCAATCATATCAAGGTTGTCTCATGTTCACCAAGATATTTCGACTAAGGACTACACTGCATGTCAGACTAGCTGAACATCATTGAGACATTATTCAGAAGTATACACATTGCAGCAGATAATGTAACAACCTGAATAACAACCATTGCCTTTATAAACATAGAGTTTATACATGATACTGATATAATCCCAAGGCCTCAAACATTAGCCTTAAGGGCATACCCCAACATATGGGGTCCCACTGGTGCACACTCAGATAACTTGCACCGAAAGACTGCTTGGGCAATGTCATATCTCTCAGTTCTAGTATGAGCTTCGAATATCTGTTTCAAATGAGTTATCATTTGAAAAGCGTTCTGCTCCTCATATTGCACCTGGAGCTCAGGTGCCATGGTGCCAAGCATGAGACATGCCACTTCCAAAGAGTCATCTTGATGCTTTCTAAAAGCATCCCTTTCTGCCACTCGGGCATTAGGCGCAAGAGGCACGGGAAGCGGCTGCTCAAGGACATACAGCTTCTTCTTGAGCTTGAGGGCTATCCTCAAATTTTGATGCCAGCCCATGAAGTTGGGACCAACCAACTTATCCTTCTCTAGAAGGGATCGCAGTGTTAATCCGCTTTTTTTCGTTGCCATTGGATCTACAACAATCAAGAAAAAGCATATTAGTACTACTTCGAATCATTTAATCTAGACTTGTATTAAATGATCATGGCTCCCACTATTTTAATCGAATTGACAACCCATAAAGTCAATCGAGAAATCCAAGATTTCCAAGTGAGATGAGATCCTTATTCCACATGAGGCTTCGCGTCCCACGAGGGTGGGATGAGAGGCACAAAGTGACTCATACTTCTTAAGGTGGGCACGCCAGCCGATTGCACTTGGCAATTCCCCTTATTGAGACAATCTAGGCATCTCATGTCCAGCGAGGGCTGGATACAGCATAAAACCCTAACCTCTTAAAGTTACCTTTAGAGTTCCATCATGTGGCCACCACATATGAAAAACTAGTCAAGTCTATTCCTAACCGTTATGCCCAGGGCCAATGAGTTTCCTGGCTGATGCAAGAGCATTTTTAGGACTTAATTATGTGTTTATTTTCTCTTTGTTTTGTTGTAATTAGAATTAGTTTAGGTTTTATTTCCTTTTAAGCACTTTAAATTCTTAGTTAATGTATTAGGCTGCAATTAGTTTAGGTTTGCATTCCCCTTGTTTTAGTAGGATTAACCAAGTCAAAGTCAATAATTCAGCAAGTTCTAAGCTTCATCCAAAATCTGCAAAGTCAAAATCAGCAAGGCTCGTCAATTCAGTCAACATTCATCCTCAACTTTCAACAAAGTGCAGCAAGTCTTCATCAAGTCCTCAATCTTCAACCAAGGTCATCAAGACAAAGTCAACTTCAGTTAACTTGTAACATTACCATGCAACATGCGCAAGTCACCATCTCATTACAGCCAACCAAAGGAAATAAAGGCAACATGCTAACATCACATGCGACATCAAGCTTTAGTCAACATCTAATCTTCAACCGAATCCAGCAAGTCTTGGCATTGGAATCTTCAGATGATCAACTTCACTCATGCAGCTAAGCCAATTCAATCTTCTCCATACATCTAATCTGATCTTGAGTAATCTTCACTACAGCCAATCAATTTGAAGCAAATAATCTAAGTCACATGCACCAGCGAAACTCCAGCATGCGCTAGAGAAATCTGCAGCATGGCTCAGCCGTATCTTGCATGCGCCTGCAACTTCAGCAAAGCTCTACATGCAAAGAAGTTCAAGGGACTAAGTCATCTCCACCACCCATTTTGAAAAGAGGAATTCACAGCCATTCGATGTACTTGAGAGAATATTTCTGTTGAGGTGAAAGGGCTTTAAGAGCTAATGTAATTCTCATGTTTGGATTAAGTTAAGAAGAATATTTATGGAAAAAAAACCTTTAGGTTGTGCGTCCTCCTCCTTGTGAGGTTAGGGTTAGGGTATGTAGCCTCTTCTCTTCCCCCTTAGTTTGCTAAGGGTCTCTCCTCTTCTCTTCTCTTCTTCCCTTCTCTTCTCTTCTCCAACTTTCGTCCTATGTTAGTGGTATCAGAGCAACATATGGGCAACTCTTGTCTGCCCATGGCAATCCATTTCCACCTCCATGTCCTCCATGTTCAGAACCCATGGCCAGCGATGATAGGAGCTAGAGCTGTACACTTGGTTGTTGGTGTAGAGACTATAGGAGGGTTGGTCCTTAGTGCCGTACTCTACGGTGTTTACACAATGCATAGAAATCGTGAGAGGGTATTGAGACGAGGGAAGTCAAATCGCTCGAAAAGTATAGCTAGAAACAAGGGAAATCGGCGTGAATTCGTTTCGGGGCAATACTAATGTGAGAGAAATCCAACGGCACCCAAAATTACTGAAATTCACTCACTAATTTCTAGAGCAATTTTAAGCATAGCACAAACAGGGTTTTCGGATCGCGAGATCAGCTCGCGCGCCTATGCACCTACGAACAAACCAACAAACAGGGAAACCGTCCACGACTCCAATGCTCGGATGCTCGTGGGTGAGAGGGCGAAAGAAACTCAACACGGAAAGAACATATAGAAACAGGCGAACCTGACCCACCCGGAACGGTGGGATTTACTTCTCGAAAAGCAGGAAACACGAGTAGGAAACACTTTGAGTCGAGACACCGGTCGCTGACTCTTACAAATCCTGAAGACGAAGCTACCTCGTCTTCCACGCAAGCTGGAGGCACTCTTGCTCACCAGGAGAACTCTACTTCTAAGAGAACTAAAGAACACAACACCCCAGCCTCCTCTTTTATAGAACAAGAGGGGAGCAGACAAGACAAAGCAGAAAAAGACAAGCTACTTTAATAACTAACTACTCCTGCAAGCCACAAAGGTGGTCAAGCTGCTACTACAAGACAAAGCAAAACAAACTTCTACCTAATATTCTATGAAGCTGGCGCATGGTGTTCTGGTCTTCGTACGGAGGCGGTTGGGTAGTCAGACACGTTCAGAGCATACCGCGACAAAGCAGTAGAATTTGGATATCGTGGGCTGGGTTACGATGGATGTAGCACGCTCTTGGGCCATGTTGCTAAGATGATTGCATGGCCCCTCCGGTGTTGGGCCTTCAAGTGGACATCCACCCATGCCATTGGGTGGAAGGGCTTCGGTGTGGATCGACAATGGGCTGATAACTCCTACGAAATGGTCCGGCGGTCGAGAAGTGCGTTGAGATTATCATACCTCTACTTTGTTGGGCTCCTTCGGGTCCTCCATAGATGGTTCAACATGGTACGGAGGGTTGTGGACGTCAAAACGGGGTCGTTGGGGGTAGATCTGCAGCTTCAGGGGAAGTCACAGTCTGCCCGTGGCATTTTACTCGGGGTGTGGCTTTCGTCGCTAGGTACCCCGAGGAATTTTCTGTTGAAAATCTGACTTGTGCATGTGAAGCCGCCCCCAAATCGGGTAGTTGTCTGCAGGACTAACGGGGTGTGGCTTTCGTCACTAGGTACCCCGAGGAATTTTTTGTGGAAAATCTGACTTGTGCATGTGAAGCCACCTCCGATTCCAGAATTTCTTCGAGTAGCTATTTGCAGGAGTCACGGGGCATGGTTTTCGTCGCTGGGTACCCCGAGGAACTTTCTGTGGAAAATCGGGCTTGTGCGTGTGAAGCTGCCCCAGAATTGGGTAGTTGTCCATAGGACCCACGGGGCATGGCTTCCATCGCTGGGTGCCCCAAGGAACTTTCTGTGGGAGATCTAACTGACGTTGCCCCTAATTCCATAATCCACGAGCTGAGGTTCTCGTTGCTAGCACCCCGAGGAACTTTCTGTGCCGAATTGAACTTTCTTTTGCGTCTAGGTCTTTAGTGTTGGATGCTCCTGCATCAACTTTCCCCTGTTCGGAAGAGTTCTCTTCCGGAGAACTAGGGGGAAGACGCTCATCGGTGTCCGAGGGCCCTTACAAAGGGCCGTAGAAGGGGAGGAGGTCCGCCACGTTGAAGACTGATGACACCAAAATTTATAGTATATTTTGTGTCATTTCATTTCTCTTTTTGAGTCATATTTATACTACTTTGCTTATTTTCATGCCCTTTTTATCAAATATTGCAGAATCTACTTCTATTTTAGTTTTTGATGATTTTCAGGTAAAAGGGCATGATTTTAAGGTGTTTTCAAGCAAAATCAGATACATAAAAGAATTCTCATCATCAAGAAGAGATTACATGACAAATTTCACATAAATTGGAGCCATATAACAAATTACGGCAGTGCCGTAATTCATATTGCGGTACCGTAATTTCGAGTACTACTGTAATATCGGAGCACTACCGTATTTTTGGATGATTTTATATAGAAAGTTTCACTGAAATTATGGCAGTACCGTAACTAAAATCACGGTGCCGTATTTTTAAGCGACTTCCGACCCAAGAGATTTCTAGAAAGTACGGCACTACCGTAATCATTTCCATGGTACCGTAATTCTGGTCGAATCATGTACAAAATAACTTAAAGAAAATACGGTAGTGCCATAACAGAAACCACGGCCATAATTTTATTCTTGGAACGCAATTTTATTCACAGTCAAATTGGAGTCCGATTTTTGCGCGATTGATTGCGGACGATCCAGGCCCTTAAATTCAAAGCTATAAGAAGGAAAAAGGGAGCCTCCGAAGAGGGCAACACACCGAGGGCAAAAGCCCTAATTTTCATCCACTGTTGAGTGAGAAATCGAGTTTTTCACCTCCGCCCTAGGTTTCGCTGCAGGGAACCGTACAACGCATCTCTGACCGTGAAATTTGAGGGGAAGCTTCGCTTGCAGAGGAGACGATACCCCACAAGTTTCAGAGAGAAAGGATCTCGGTCGGGGGAGAAATCAACGAAAGAGTGGGCGCCGGCACTGTTCATCGCGGGTTCTTGAAGCAAATTACGGCTGTAATTTCTATTATAGCTGTGCTGTAAAGTTGATTTTCCCTTCTTTTCGATTTATGATCAATCTAAACTATGGTTTATTGTATTTCTTCTTCCATGCTAGCTTAAATATCAAATGGGACATGGGGTGTAATCCCCTTGATTTTTTATGACTAGATAACTTCTATTTTGTCAAAATAGTTTTATTATGATAATTCCACTTAGGTGATGATTGTCTATAATTCTCCATAGTTTTCTTATTATCATGCATGTTTTAGAGTTTTCGCAATATGGACTGAAAAGTGATTTGCTTGAAAACTTGGAACCCTAAATTTGAATTTAGGAACTAACAGTAAGAATTAGGTTAGTTCTTATTTCTTGATTTTAGAATAATAATTGCCATGTTTGATAATTTGAATATAGGATTGAGTTATTTTGTTAAACGTGAAGATCTTGCATGAAAGTGAGGATCGGAGTATTGGAGAACCATAAGTAGAACCTGTGTTGAGACATGGATGCACGAAAGTGAACCTTGAGATTCCACTTGAGATAATCAACTTAGAATTCGGATGTACAAAAGTGATCCTTGAGTTCTTTGATTTATGATTTACTTATTTTCAGCTTGGGATAGATCTCGCGCGAAAGCGAGGATCAGTCCCTGCATGATTGTCTGCACGAAAGTGAGATAATCCTTTTATGAAGTAAATTATATCTTTATCATAATAAAATTAGTCTGACAACCTTTTATTCATATCTAGTCATAAAAATTAAAGCGGATGAAACCCTAGTCCCAGTTTATCTCTCTGATTTCGCGTTCTTTCTATCATTTACTTCCAGTATAAGCGATTGCTTAGCTAGTGAGAATACAACTATTTGGTACTTCACACGTAGGTCTCTGTGGGATCGATATTTTTATTACTTCGAGTATCCGTGTGCTTGCGGAGACAACAAGTTTTTGGCGCGTTGCCGGGGACCTTAGTTTTGTTAATATCAAAATAGTTGTCAGTATTGATAGACTAAGTTTTATTTGTTTGAGATTTAACTTTGTTTTTTGTTTTTGCAGGTTTTGAATTTTCACAGTTGTGACAGAACTGTGATATCTGAAAGTTTTAAATTTGCTTGTGTTTTTATACTGAGAAAATTTGAATACATAATATATATAATTATTTTTGATTGATTGGTGTTGGATAATCTTTTTGTTCTTTATATAGATTTGAAGATATGTCTTTTAATCACAACTCATGGGCAACTAAAAGAGGTGAGGTATACATGCCACAAGGTAAATATGAAGATGATTCATTGTGCACTCTTGCAGATAAATTAAAATTTCATTCTTGTATGCACCCTTTTAGGACATTTTATTCTTCTATTAGATGTGATATTTGTGCATGTTTTGATCATTATACTTCTGATTGCCAAATTTTAACTCCTGCAAATTATGTTTATGAACCATACTTTGAGGTTACTGAGAAATCTAGGTGAAAACCCGTGCTTAAAAAATTCATGACAAATAGAAATAAGGAAATTGAAGATCTTAAGGGGATAATTAGTCAGCTTGCTTCTCAAGTAGGATCTTTAATAGCTCAGAAGAAAATTTTGGAAACATAGATAGCACAACAAGCTTGTTTGTTTGAGTTTGATTTGGAAACTAGAGAAATTGATTTAGAAAATTGCCCCTCTGATTATGATTGTTTTGAGATTGAGCCTTATGTGAACATTAATGAATCTCACTCTGATTTTGATAATTGTAAAATTGATTCATCTGATAATTTATTTGAGGAAATTGATTTTGTTAAATCTCCTTTTGATTTTTGTGATAGTTTTGAAATTGATTCTCTTGATGATATATTATTTATGGTTAAATCTGATGAAGGATATGAGGGGACTGATTTAGAAAAAACTTACTCTGATTTTGTTGATAACTTTGAAATTAATATATTTTTGATTGTGAACTTGAGGAACTTGAAAAGAATTTGAATATTACAAACATTGATGAATCTCACTCTGATGTTTTGCCCATATCTACTGTTAAACCTTTTGATTTATTTGAAAAATTATGCTTTGTTGAAAAACCTAATGTGAGATAGAAAGACTATTTTGATGATCCAACACTTAAATCTTTTGATAAAAGTCCTATTGCAATTGAAGATATAAATTTGAAGAAAGGATTAATGATTTTGCTTATTGATGACACCAAAATATATAGTATATTTTGCATCATTTTAGATATCTTTTCATGCTAAAATTGAGGATATTTTACTTGTTTTCATGCTAAATTCATCGAATATTGCAAAGTCTACTTCTGTTTTGGTTTTTCATGATTTTCAGGTAAAAAGGTACTATTTCAAGGAGTTTTCAAGCAAAATCAAACACATAGAAGAGTTCCCATCATCAAGAGGAGATCACCCAAGAAATTTTATGTAAAACGGAGCGAGTCTGCAAATTACGGCAGTGCCGTAATCCATTTTATGGTACCGTATTTTGAGAAGTTTGCAAAATACGAGCACTGCCGTATTTTGAGAAGTTTGCAAACAGAAAGATCTTCAGATTTTACGGCACCGACCGTAAACAATATTATGGTACCGTATTTCAGAGCGCTACAGAACAGAAACTTCACCCGATTTTACGGCACTACCGTAAGGGATTTCACGGGCCGTATTTTCCAGTCACTTCCGAACAGAGAGTTCAGCCGATTTTATGGCACCAGCCATAAACTATATTATGGTACCGTAATGCCAAGATGTCATCAGATCAGAAACCTCGACCGATTTTACGGTACTGCCGTAAGATTTTACACGGCCGTAATTTCCTGTCAATTTCGTAATTCTTTCGCTCCGAAACTTGTGAAGGCCATAACTTTTGATCTAGAGCTCCAAATTTAGATTGGAAAGTTGCTGTGGACTCGTCTTTAAGAGGAGACGAGGCACGAAGTGGAGGGAGGAACGTTTATCCAGTATTGAGGGAGCAATCGACAGAGAGGTGGCTAGGGTTCGGCCTCACGCCTAGATGCATAGAGGGCACCTCAGGCCATGATTTCCACTCAGAAGCTTTGCCTAGAGGAGAGGAAGACACCACAGAAGTTTTAGAGCGTTTGGAGTCCGATCAGAAGAGGAATCAACAAAACAGCGTTGACAGTGCTATTCATCATGAAATTACGGGTGTAATTTACATTACACCCGTGTTGTAACGTTGTTTTTTTCTCCTTCTATGATTTCTAATTGTTCTAAACTATGATTCATTGTATTTTTTTCTCCATGCAAACTTAGACATATTTTGGGACATAGGGTTTAATCCCTTTGATTTTTAAATGATTAGATAACTCTTTTCTTTCTTCATGATAATCTTCGTTGTGATAATTCTACTTATGTGATGAATTGTCTTTAATTTTCCTTAGATCTATGTTATTATTCATGTTTTAGAGTTTTCGCAATGAGACTGAAAGGTGTTTTGCTTGAGAACTTGGAACCCTAGAATTGCATGTTGAGATCCCTTCCTTAGGTTAGATCCAATTTGATCTGTTCTAGTAGATTTATTGCCATGTTTGATAATATCGATTTAGGATTTAATTAATGTTATAAACGTTGATAGTTATTGCGCAAAAGTGAGTAACGATCCGTTGGAAAGCCTTTAGTAGAACTTGTGTTGAGTCTCGGATGCACGAAAGTGATCCTTGAGATTTCACATGAGACTATCAATCAAATTATAATTCGGATGCACGAAAGTGATCCTTGAGTTCTTTGATTGATGATTTACTTATCTACAGCATTGGAAATAGATCTTGCACGAAAGTGAAGATCGGTTATCTACATGATTGTCTACACGAAAGTGAGACAATACCTTTATCAAGTAAATTATGTCTTTATCATAACAAGATTTGACTGACGACCTTTCATTCATATCTAGTCATTGAAATCAAGGTGGATGAAACCGTAGTCCCCATTCATCTCTCTGATTATCTTTTGTGTTATTTATTGCTTTGCATCATACTTGGTTTACTTATCTAGCGAGAAAATAATTATTTGGTAATTAACAATAAGGTCTCTGTGGATCGATATTTTTATTACTTCGATAATTCCGTGCACTTGCGGAATCCTATCAAGTTTTTGGCGCTGTTGCTGGGATCTTAGTTTTGTTAATATCAAAATAGTTGTTAGTATTGTTAGACTAAGTTTTATTTATTTTTAGATTTAACTTTGTGTTTTTTCTTTTTGCAGGTTTTGGATATTTTCATAGTTGTGGCAGAACTATGATATCTGAAAATTTTGAGTTTGCTTGTGTTTATCTTTTTATATTTTTTATATATTCTGAAAAAAAAATTACTTGCTTTTTGATTGATTGGTGTTGGATTATCTGTTTTTGATAGAATTGAAGATATGTCTTTCTATCACAGTACATGGGCAACTAAAACGTTTAAGAAATCTTCTTCTCCTGTTAGATGTGATCTGTGTGGATATTTTGATCATTATACCTCTGATTGTCCATTTTTAAATCCAAATTTATCATTTAAAGAATCTTATGAATTGTATTCTAGATGGGAAAATCATCAAGCTTTGACAACTAATACTGAATTGCTAGAAACCCAGATTGCACAGCATGATTGTTTATTCGAGTTTGAAACAGAAAAACTTGATTTAGAAAATTCCCCCTGTGATCATGATTGTTTTGAGATTGAGCCTTATGTGAATATTCATGAATCTCACTCTTATTTTGATGATTGTGAAATTGATTCGTCTGATAATTTATTTGAGGAAAAGGTTGAGAAAATTGAAATTGAAAAAATCTCTTTTGATAACATTGATGCTTTTGATGATATATCATTCATGGTTAATTATGATGAGTTTGAAAATTGTGATATTCATGTACATCAATCTGATTTGGGTGAAAATTTTGAAATTGATGAACCCCACTTTGATTCTGGTGATATATTGGAAATTAATGATGAATCTCTTGTGGTTAAATTTGATTCTATTAATTCTTTTTCATATGATTCTGATTTTGACTCTTCTGATGATGAATTATTTGTGGGGAAGCATGAGGAAATTGATTTTGAAGAGTCTCATATTGATTTTGATAATGATTTTGATATTGATAAATTATTTGATTGTGAGCATGATGAAATTGATAGGGATTTGAATATTGTGAAAATTGATGAATCTCACTTTGATGTTTTGCCCATATCTATTGTTGAAAATTTGGAATTTGATAAATTGTGCTTTATTGAGGAATCTAATGAAAGACAACTATTATTATGATGATCCAATGCTTGAATATTTTGATAGAAGTCCTATTGTGATTGAAAAGATAAAGTTGAAGAAATGACTGATGATTTTACTCTCTGATAAACATAGGAAGATCATTGAATATCCTTTGATTGGAGTTGAAAATTTTGATTTTTGCATATTTGAGAAAGCCACTTTAATTTTGATTTATATGAGATTTTGGATTTTTGGATTTGTGGCTAAACTTTTTGGACAAAGAAAATGCAGAAAATTGTTTGCTCTTTATTTTGGTACTGATTCACCTGCTTCACCATGATTTGATTTTTGGTCAAGCTAATGACCTAAAATTAGCGCTTCTTGGGAGGCAACCCAAGCACTCTATCTTAGCTTAATTTCTTTTATCTCTTTTCTGGTTGCTGTTTTTAGTTATTGTTTGCCTGCATCTGTTGTTGCTTCTTTTGTCTTCCAGATCCTAAAATCATGAAGTGCAATTGTCTTCCACTTCTAGCCACCACTGCATCTGCCTCTGACATCACTGTTTCCAGCCGTCGACACTGGATTAAACCACCTGCAGATTCTTCTTACTTCTTCTACTGCCTCTTATTCCTTTTTATTTATTTATGCAGTAGACTCTTCATTAGTGATTGCTTTTGTTTATTTTTGCAGTATTATCTCTTACATAGCCCGACAATCTCACCTCCAGGACCGTGATCTCTAGCAGGCCACTAGAGATTACTCACTCTACTATCGGCACCATCATCATCATTGACAGCAGCTTTTCATCTAGCATCTGTTCCACCTCTGCTTCTTACCTGCTCAATTCTTTTCACCGACATCCTCTTCAGACCTCTGGCGACATCTCTGATCCTCTCTTGAGATTATTTTTTTATCATTATTATTTTAAGACTATTTTTTATCTAAGCCTTATGTACCTTAAAATTTTGCAGAAAATTTTCAAAAGGCATATCATTGGACCCAACTGCATTGGCCTGGCAATGATTGAGCATAATCTATTTAGTTTTGTGAGTATCACTTGCACTCTCTTATTAATGACTATTTCATATAGTGCATCTTTGACTTTATCATATTTATACTACTTATTGGTTTTCTCTTGAAAAATGATTTTATGGATATATGGAACTCATTGTTTTGATGATGATATTATTCAAATTTGTTGATAAAATTGATGAAAACATATGATCCACTTTCTACTATATGATGGCATGATTTATTGATAAAATTTCTATTGATAAAATGTCTTCCTTGATGATGTGAGTATTTATACTTGTGATTAGAGAAAAACCCTATCATGTTAGATTTATTTCTTCAGTGCATATCTATCTTTTGAAATTTGACATTGGTTGATGCATGAAACTTTGGGTAGATGTGTTATTTCAGGAATAAGATCTAAAAGTGAAACTACTCCTTTGAATAAAATGAGCATATGAGTATAATTTTTAATTGATGTCAATTGATTAACCTAGTTGTTGTCTAGTCTATTTTACTATTTGTTGGGAAGGAAGAATCCAAGATTCACAAAAATAGTGAGAGACTCCCCTACTTGGCACTGTGTAAAATTGACAGTGGTAACTAAGAGATGGGTTGAAGTCTATAAAAAAAAGAGAGAGAAAATAATAATAAGACTCCTCTACTTGGCACTGTGTAAAATTGACAGTGGTACCGAAGAAAAGAGTTGAAGTCAAAAATAAAAGTATGTATCTATGTGGGTACATGCCATCCTTGCAAAGATAACAAAAAACACAAAAGAAAAAAAAATTTATGTGTGGAAAAAGATCTTGGAGACTTAATTCCGGTAAACAAAGGTATGATAGATATAAATTGAAATAAAGGTGAAATCATGAGACTAAGATTTTTTTTATTTATACAAGTTACAAAGTTTTATTTGATTGAATTGTGGATCTAGACGGTTGAGTTCTAAGGATGATATGTTTATTTGAAGTTTTGTAAATCAATTGGTGGAATTTTTCATTGATAGGTTGTATTTTAGAAATTTATTGAGCATGAAAAGGTTATTCTTTTAATCAAGTTTTGATTTTTGATTGAGGACAAGCAAAGTTTGAGCCTTATGTATTTTGATGACACCAAAATATATAGTATATTTTGCATCATTTTAGATATCTTTTCATGCTAAAATTGAGGATCTTTTACTTGTTTTCATGCTAAATTCATCGAATATTGCAAAGTCTACCTCTATTTTGGTTTTTCATGATTTTCAGTTAAAATGTAGTATTTCAAGGAGTTTCCAAGCAAAATCAAACACACAGAAGAGTTCCCATCATCAAGAGGAGATCACTTAAGAAATTTCACACAAAACTGAGCAAGTTTGCAAATTACGGCAGTGCCGTAATCCATTTTACGGTACCGTAATTTCGGACAGTACCGTAAAATCCAAGCACTGCCGTATTTTGAGAAGTTTGCAAACAGAAAGATCTTCGGATTTTATGGCACCGACCGTAAACAATATTATGGTGCCGTATTTCGGAGCACTACAGAACAGAAACTTCACCCGATTTTACGGCACTACCGTAAGGGATTTCACGGGCCGTATTTTTCAGTCGCTTCCGAACAGAGAGTTCAGCCGATTTTACGGCACCGGCCATAAACTATATTATGGTACCGTAATGCCAAGATGACATCAGATCAGAAACCTCGACCGATTTTACGGTACCGCCGTAAGATATTACACGGCCGTAATTTCTAGTCAATTTCGCGATTCTTCCGCTCTGAAACTTGCGAAGGCCATAACTTTTGATCCAGAGCTCCAAATCTAGATCCAAAATTTGCTACGGACTTGTCTTTAAGAGGGGAAGAGGCACGAAGTGGAGGGAGGAACTTTTATCCAGTATTGAGGGACCAATCAACAGAGAGGCGGCTAGTTGGACTCGCGCCGAGAGGCATAGAGGGCACCTCAGGCTATGATTTTCGCTTAGAAGCTTTGCCTGGAGGAGAGGAAAACACCACAGAAGTTTTAGAGTGTTTGGAATCCGATGGGAAGACGAATCAACAAAACAGCGGTGACAGCGTTGTTCATCACGAAATTACGGGTGTAATTTACATTACACCCGTGTTGTAACATTGTTTTTTTCTCCTTCTCTGATTTCTAATTGTTATAAACTATGATTCATTGTATTTTCTTCTCCATGCAAGCTTAGACATATTTTGAGACATAGGGTTTAATCCCTTTGATTTTTAAATGATTAGATAACTCTTTTCTTCATGATAATCTTCGTTGTGATAATTCTACTTATGTGATGAATTGTCTTTAATTTTACTTTGATCTATGTTATTATTCATGTTTTAGAGTTTTCGCAATGAGACTGAAAGGTGTTTTGCTTGAGAACTTGGAACCCTAGAATTGCATGTTGAGATCCCTTCCTTAGGTTAGATCCAATTTGATCATTCTAGTAGTTTTATTGCCATGTTTGATAATATCGATTTAGGATTTAATTAATGTTATAAACGTTGATAGTTATTGCGTGAAAGTGAGTAACGATCCGTTGGAAAGCCTTAAGTAGAACCTGTGTTGAGTCTCGGATGCACGAAAGTGATCCTTGAGATTCCACTTGAGACTATCAATCAAATTAGAATTCGGATGCACGAAAGTGATCCTTGAGTTCTTTGATTGATGATTTACTTATCTACAGCATTAAAAATAGATCTTGCACGTAAGTGAAGATCGGTTATCTGCATGATTGTCTGCACGAAAGTGAGACAATACCTTTATCAAGTAAATTTTTTCTTTATCATAACAAGATTTGACTGACGACCTTTTATTCATATCTAGTCATTGAAATCAAGGTGGATGAAACCGTAGTCCCCATTCATCTCTCTGATTATCTTTTGTGTTATTTATTGCTTTGCATCATACTTGGTTTACTTAGCTAGCGAGAAAACATTTATTTGGTAATTAACAATAAGCTCTCTATGGATCGATATTTGCATTACTTCGATAATTCCGTGCACTTGCGGAATCCTATCACTTATTGACAAATATAGGAAGATTATTGAATATCCTTGGTGTGGAATTGAAAATTTTGATTTTGATTTCTGCATATTTGAGAAAGCCATGTCGATCTTGATTTATATGAAATTTTGGATGTTTGGATTAGTGGCTAAACTTTTTGGACAAATGAAATGCAAAAAATGGTATGCTATTTACTATGGTACTGATCCATCTGCTTCGCCATGAAATTTTATTTTTGCCCAAGCTATAGACCTAAAATTAGCGCTTCTTGGGAGGCAACCCAAGCATTTTTTTTAGTTAGTTTCTTTTATTTTAGTTTATTTTTAGAATTAATTTTTCTTTTCTTTTTTGCAGGGAAAATCAAAATTTGCGCAAAATACGGCACTAGCGTAATCTTTTTCACGGTGCCATAATTTCGGCTAATTTTTGACCCGACAGTTTTTCATCTTTTACGACGCTACCGTAAGCAATTTTACGGTACCGTAATTTTTGACCATTTTCGACTTTACGATACCGTATTTTTGGCTCATTTTTAATCGAAAGTTCTTTGATTTTTACGGCTGTACCATAACCATTTTTTACGGTGCCGTAATTCCATCATATTTCTAACCCAAGAATTTTGTGTATATTACGGCACTACCATGAGGAATATTACGCCCGTAATGTTAAAACTGCATTCTGCTTATCTGATTAGGTGTTTTCTAACAGTGATTTTAAAAAACTGGGGTGGTAAAATTTTTTATCTTTGGAACGAACATGAAGTACTCATCTTTTTCTATTATTTGGATATTTTTATTGAATTTTAAAGTCCATGGATCAACCTAAAACACATAGCATCTTTTGGTAACTGATTAATTTCTGTGCAGTTTTTCATTTAGAAATTTGAGTCGCCTTCTTTCTTCTGATACCATAAATTCCTAGCAGATTTTGATCCTTTGATTTTCATATGCCCAGAAAGAACAAGTTTTATTCTACCTTTTGGCTTTCTCTATTTTCTTTTTGGATCATTAAATCTTATTCTTGGGTATAGCTACTTTTAGAATCTGAATCAATAAGCTGCACTGCTTTCTATTGACATTAGCAGCTCCTTGTCTTCAGATTTCCACCAGAAACTGCAGCCCAGCCACCACCACTGCATCTGTCTCTAACACCACTGTTTCTAGTCGTCGACACTGGATTCTACCACCAGTAGACTCTTACTTCTTCTGCTTCCTCTATTTCCATTGATTTTATTTTTGCAGTAGGATATTGATTTACTAACTCTGATATTTTTATCTATGCAGTATCATCTATCACTGCCCACCAGCCGACGACTTCACCTCCAGTATTGTAGTCTACAGCTGGCCACTAAAGACTACTCATCATCACTCTACTGTCGGCACCATCATCTTCTATGCTAGCAGCTCCTCCACCGGCATCTACTTTGCATTAGCTCTTTCCACCGGCATCCTCTTCAGACCTCCGGCAACATCTTTGATTTTCCTTTAAGAAAAATATTTTCTATCATTTCGCAAGAGACTATTTTTAAAACTGAGCCTTATGTACTTAAAAATTGTGCGGAAAAATTTCAGAAGGCACATCTTTGGACCTAGTCGTATCTACCCCAATTTTGTACCCCGGATGATGATTGAGCTTGCTATATAGTTTTGTGAGTATTGTTTGCATTTTCTTGTGATTTGATTACTTGATATGATTGTCTACATTTTTCTTCTCCTAAAATTTCTATCCTTTGCATTGTTTGAGCCTTATGTGATTACACGGATCTATCACTTTACATCTTTTGACTACATGAGTTTGATGCTTTGTACTTTTGTAGTGATATTGACATTTTTGATGTTTGAAAAAAAATCTTTTATGATTTGAATCCATTGTGATGAGAGATGTGTGGATTTTTCTATGTTTATGCATACTTGTGAATGGAGATATACCTATTATGTTAAATTTATTTCTTCAATATATATCTACTTGATGAAATTCTTCATTGATTGATTCATAAGGTTTTGGGTAGGTATGTTGTTTGATGAATGAAATCTAAGAGTGAAGCATCTTTCTTGAATAAAATGAGTATATGAGTGTAATTTTTGAATTGATGTCAATTGATTAACCTAGTTGATGTTTAGTCTATTTTATTATTTGTTGGGAAGAAAGAGTCCAAGATCCAAAGAGAGAGAGAGAGACTCCCCTACTTGGCACTGTGTAAAATTGATAGTGGTACCTGGGTTGAAGCCTATAAAAAAGATAAAGAGAAAATGACTCCTCTACTTGGCACTGTTTAAAATTGACAGTGGTACCTAAGACAAGAGTTGAAGTCCTAATAAAAAGTGTGTATCTATGTGGATACATGCCATCCACAAAGAATAAAAAGAAAAATTTTGAATGGAAAAAAATTTTGAATATCTGACACTATCCGCAAGTGCACAGAAATGTCGAAGTAATACAAAATATATCGAATCCCACAGGGAACAAGGTGAGTACCAGAAAATCTAATTCTTGGAATCTAAGCTGATCAAATCGTGGTTTTTGGAACTTGAAAACTAAAACTAAGCAGAACAATAAACAAAAAATCAAACAGCTATGGCAGGGAAAATATATGAGAGAGAATATCAGGGCTTTGGTTTCCACCTCTTTAACGATTTTAATCGCGCTAAGGAATAAATACTAGTTACAAGGATTTATAGATATGCATAAGGAATCTACCCTATGGTACAAGGTGCCCTCTTTCGAGTGTACACCCCGGTATTTACCCAGAACGTCTCCTACTTTCGCGGTGGATCGTTCTAGACAAACCCAATGAGTTCCGTGGTAGATTATGAACCCTCGAGCGAAGAACAAGCACTTTCGCATCGAGCCTTCGCAAGATTCACAATGAGGTTCGATAGTTATGGTCTTACTCTCGTTATGAACCGTAACAACTATGACATGATAATACTTGGCCAGAGTACAAATTAAGAAATAAGTGCATCAAGTGAAATATGCTTAAGATATGATCCAAATAGCAAAGTTAATACATGAGTTGCAAACAAAAATCGTCAGAGGGCTTCAACCTAGCCCTGAAAATAGGTTTACGCTACAACCATTGTTAAAATGCTCAAGATCCTCTCTTTAATAATGGGAAAATCACAGGAAAAGGTTTCTAAGAGGGAGGAGAAGATAAACCGAAAGAAATAAGCAAGAATCACAAGGTTCTGATGATCGAATCTCCAGAAATCCGCTCGAAGTTGCCGATTCGCTGTGTTCTTCCACCCTTGCCGCTTCATTGCCTGATTGCTTGATGATTAGGTCATGAAATTAAGGGCTTTTATATTATTTCTCTTTGCCTCGAAGTAAGCTTTCCAAAAAGTCCTCACTTGCTAAATTTGGACTTGAATCGGGCCCGAAATCGGCGAGAAACCGAGTGGAGGTTGGGCTGTTCCAACAGCTTCACGGGTGAACCCCGTGGGGTTCACCAGCTGGTGAAGTGCTCAGCGCAGATCTGTTGTGAAATAATCCCCGGTGAACCCCGTGCCAATGAAATCCTCGGCATATTTCTGTGTAGGTATCTTCAGACAGAATCACGGGTGAACCCCATGGGGTTCACCTGCTAGTGAAGTGTGCGGCAGATTTCAGAAACCTTTGACAACATCGGTGAACCCCACCGGGTTCACCAGGCAGTGACACGCGCGTTGAATTACATCCTTCGGCAAGATCACGGGTGAACCCCGTGGGGTTCACCTGGCCGTGAAGTCCAGAAAGGGCTCCGATTGAGCCCAAATTTTACGGGCAGCTTCGTCTTTTCATAAGGAATCACCCCATGCTTTTAGATTCTTCAAAAAGTCTTCAAAATTGGGTGATTTTACCTAAAATTCAACAAGACAGACGAAAAGTGAATATTCTAAAGTTTTTAACTAAATAAGCCTTAAAGGAGTGTAAAAATATTAAAATAGGCCTAAATTCATCATGGAAAGATAATAAAAATCACTACTAAAATGCAAGGCATCAATATCTTATTTCTGTAAATAAAGGTATGATAGATTTAAACTGAAACAAAGGTGAAATCATGAGATTGAGATTCTATTTATTATGCGAGTTACGAAGTTTTATTTGATCAAAGTTGTGAATCTTAAAGATTAAGTTCAAAGGATGATGTGTTTATCTCAAGCTTTATGTAGCATTGGTGGAATATTTTATGAGTGATTATATTTTAGAAATTTATTTTTCATAAAAGGTCATATTATCCATAGCATTGTTCTTTATTCTTTTTATTTGCTTGAGGATAGGCAAAGTTTGAGCCTTATGTGTTTGATGACCCCAAAATTTATAGTATATTTTGTGTCATTTCATTACTCTTTTGTGTCATATTTATACTACTTTGCTTATTTTCATGCCGTTTTTACCAAATATTACAGAATCTATTTCTATTTTGGTTTTTTATGATTTTCAGGTAAAAAAGCACGATTTTAAGGCATTTTCAAGCAAAATCAAATACATAAAAGAATTCTCATCATCAAGAAGAGGTTACATGACAAATTTCATGCAAATCGGAGCCACATACCAAATTACGGCAGTGCCGTAATTCATATTACGGTACCAAAATTTCGAGTACTACTATAATATCAGAGCACTGCCGTATTTTGGGATGATTTTGTACAGAAAGTTTCACCGAAATTATGACACTGCCGTAACTAAAATCACGGTGTCGTATTTTGAAGCGACTTCTGACCCGAGAGATTTTTCAAAAATTACGACACTACCGTAATCATTTCCACGGTACCATAATTCTGGTCGAATTCTGTACAGAAGAACTTAAAGAAAATACGGCAGTGCCGTAACAGAAACCACGGCCGTAATTTTATTCCTGGAACGTAATTTTCATAGTCAAATTGGAGTCCAATTTTTGCGCGATCGATTGCGGATGATCCAGTGCCGTAACAGAAACCACGGGGCACGGGTTGCTGCTGTTGCTGTAGGAGACTATTTCATCTCTTTGCCATCTGGAATTGTATTAGAACTGAACAATTGTTATTTTGTTCCCAGCATTACTAAAAATATTATCTCCATTCCTGCTCTTGTGAGGAAGGGATTTTCCTTTGAATGCAATATTTCAAAGTGTGTTCTTTCTTTGGATAATATTGTTTATGCTACTGGTTCAATTAACAATGGGTTATTCATGTTGGACATGGAATGTTCTATACAAAACATTGATATTAAGAAAGCCAAATATGCTGATGACAGCACCTTGCTATGGCATAGTCGTTTAGGCCATATCAACAAGAAACGCATTAAGCGGTTGCATGATCATGGACTGCTGGGATCATTCTCCTATGAGGAGATTGATACATGCAAAGCTTGTTTAATGGGTAAAATGACGAAGTCACCTTTTCCTCACAAAGGTCAAAGGGCTTCAGGTTTGCTTGACCTTATACACAGCGATGTGTGTGGGCCGTTTAGTAAACATGCCAGAGGTGGCTATCAATACTTCATCACCTTCACTGATGATTTCAGTAGATACGGGTATGTCTATTTAATGAGACATAAAAGTGAATCTTTTGACAAGTTCAAAGAGTTCAAGAATGAAGTACAAAATCAGCTAGGCCGAAATATCAAGGCACTTCGTTCTGATCGAGGTGGAGAATACCTAAGTCGAGAGTTTACTGACTATCTAAAGGAGTGTGGGATTATCTCACAGCTCACTCCGCCAGGAACACCGCAATGGAATGGTGTGTCCGAGAGGAGAAATAGAACGTTACTTGATATGGTTCGTTCTATGATGAGTCAGGCTACTCTTCCATATTCCTTTTGGGGATTTGCACTGGAAACAGCTGCAAAGGTACTAAACCGAGTGCCATCCAAGGCAGTTTCTAAGACTCCATATGAGTTATGGTATGGGAAACAGCCGAGCTTGACATTTATCAGGATCTGGGGTTGCGAGGCTTATGTCAAAAAGCTCGCCTCTGGGAAACTAGAGAGCAGATCTGACAAAAGCATCTTTGTCGGTTACCCTAAGGAAACTAAGGGTTATTATTTCTACGATCCCAAAGAGAACAAGGTATTTGTTGCTCGGACGGCCATTTTTCTTGAGAAGGAGTTTCTTCTGCAAGAGGCCAGTGGGAGAGAAATAAAGTTGGATGAGAATCCAGAGGAAGGACAAAGTGCTCAAGCACAGTTGGATGAGCCTGAGCCGGTAGAACAGGTTACTGAACAACCTGAGGCTCAGATATCACGGGAACCGCGAAGATCGGGAAGGATTCGTCGACAGCCTGAGCGCTATGACGGAGTCTACATCATTGATAATGATGAACCCCTTACTTATGCGGATGCGGTCAGTGGACCAGATTCAGCTGGATGGCTTGAAGCTATGCGAGCCGAGATGGACTCCATGTCTGATAACCAAGTCTGGGATTTGGTTGATCCGCCTCTGGGAGTTATCCCTATAGGCTGTAAATGGATCTTCAAGAAGAAGATTGACATGGATGGTAACGTGGTTACCTATAAAGGCAGGCTAGTTGCGAAAGGTTTCAAACAAATCTACGGGATAGATTATGATGAAACTTTCTCACCTGTGGCCATGTTTAAGTCTATTCGGATTCTTTTCGCGATAGCAGCATATTACGATTATGAGATTTGGCAAATGGATGTGAAAACAGCTTTCCTGAATGGAAATCTGGATGAGGATGTGTATATGACACAACCTGAAGGTTTCACTAATCCATCAGATCGTCATAAGATATGCAAATTAAAGAAGTCTATTTATGGACTTAAACAAGCATCGAGAAGCTGGAATATTCGTTTTGATGAATCAGTCAGTGAATTTGGTTTCATCAAGAACGAGGATGACCCGTGTGTATATAAGAGGTTTAGTGGGAGCGTGATTACATTCCTAGTCCTCTACGTCGATGATATCTTGATCATTGGAAATGACATTCCTGAAATGCATGCGGTTAAGGCATGGTTAAGGAAATGTTTCCAGATGAAAGATTTAGGAGAAGCAGCCTATGTAGTAGGTGTGAAGATCTACAGGGATAGATCTAAGAGGCTTCTCGGGCTGTGCCAGAGTACTTACATCGATAAAGTCCTGGAGAGATTTCATTTAGAGAATTCTAAAAGAGGATATCTTCCAGTCAGACATGGTCTGAATCTTTCGAAGAGTCAGTGTCCACAAACACAGACTGAGAAAGATGAAATGGACAATACGCCTTATGCTTCGGCTATTGGGTCCATTATGTATGCGATGTTGTGTACTCGCCCAGATGTCGCTTACGGGTTAAGCGTGACCAGTCGGTTCCAAAGTAATCCAGGTATGGCGCACTGGATTGCAGTCAAGAACATTTTAAAATATCTGCGGAGGACCAAAGATATGTTCTTGATATATGGTGGTCAGGAAGAACTCAGTATTGAAGGATATACTGACGCTTCGTTCCAGTCTGACCAGGATGATTTCCGATCGCAATCAGGCTATGTTTTTAGCTTGAATGGAGGAGCGGTGGTGTGGAAGAGTTTCAAACAGTCAACTGTTGCTGATTCCACAACAGAAGCCGAGTATGTTGCAGCCTCGGAAGCATCCAAGGAGGCAGTGTGGATTCGTAAGTTCGTTCAAGAACTTGGTGTCGTTCCTTCGAGTGCAGATCCTTTGGTTATCTTTTGTGATAACACTGGAGCAATCGCACAAGCAAAGGAACCACGGTCGCACCAAAAATCCAAGCACATACAGAGACGGTTTCACTTGATCCGGGAGATCATTGATCGTGGCGAGATCAAAGTCTGCAAGGTTCATACAGATGACAATTTGGCAGACCCGCTTACCAAGCCTCTGGCGCAGTAGAAGCATGAGAAGCACTGTAATAATATGGGTTTGAGATTTCTCAACCATTAGATTAAGTGCAAGTGGGAGATTGTTGGGGTATGCCCTTAAGGCTAATGTTTGAGGCCTTGGGATTGTATCAGTATCATGTAATAAACTTTTATGTTTATAAAGGCATGGTTGTTATTCAGTTTGTTACATTGTCTGCTGCAATAAGTGTACTTCTGAATAATGTCTCAAAGCTGTTCAGCTAGGCTGACATGCAGTTATGTCCTTAGTCAAGATATCTTGGTGAACATGAGACAGCCTTGATATGATTGAGACTAATATGTGTTCTAATCTTATAGGATGCTTCGAGCATGGAATAAGATGTAGACTCATGGGTACATTGGATGTACTGGACAGACCCTACTAGGATATTCAATTGCTTGTCACAATGTGAATAATCCTTGATTGCAACAAGTGGCACATTTCCTCTGACTTGAGATCACTTGTGTTTCTAAATGATGATTGTCATTGTTTTGAGTTAGTTCAATATCATTTGAAACATAATGATTATAGACTATCTTGGATAATGATCATGAGTCATGTTAGGGCACTAGTGATAGATATAGGATTGCCGTCTCCTTAATTGGAGAGTGATGTTCTAAGGGGCCCCCCTGGATGAGATGATTGAGAAAGTGTATGGCCATACCCAGATGACTATGTTCATCTGATCTAATCATGCTCATCATATTGGAGTTACAGGCTTGACATGCTTGTCCAATAAGAACATCCAGTGGCAAAGGAATTATGCATGCCTGGTGAATTGGATTCACACTTGTGCTGTATTTTGGGTGTAGTCTTGGAAGACTCTTTCCTTTCTATCAGGAGACAGTGATGTGTTGCTAGATACCCCTCACTGATCGTGATGACGTGAGTTATCGTTACCGACATTTAAAGGAAACCCTCAGGGTCGCACAATTTGATGATATGGCTTACTTAAGTCAGATCGTGTGGACTGAATTGTTTGGGTTCAGTTTAAAGGGATTTTAATCTCTGATTGTAAGTGAGATCTGGTCTGATCATGTTTGATTGATTAGGGCTTGAGATCGGTAAGCTTTGATTGAGAGAATGGATGCTAGATCGGTGAGATCAGGAGCATCAAGAGATTAACGGTCAGATCTTAAGCCTTAGGGGTTTATTATGATCTGGACTGATTGCTTGGTTTATTTGGATATTGAACCAAAGTCAAGTGAACCGGCTCAATGGATGAGCGCATGGTTCAAGGGTGAATTGGATTTGCGATTGGGTAAACCCATGATCGCAACTTGAGAAGTGACTTGCTATTTTTAGATAGCACTTCTTCTAATCGTGGCCATGCCTCACGATAGCCTCTATTCACGCCTCTCCTCTTGGTTCGTCGCTCGCTCTAGTTTTTGACGAGAGAACACATTTTCGTGTGTGAAAAACTGGTGGACGACAAGGAGAAAAGACGCCAAGCAAGAAAGAACTCTCTCTTCCCTTCAAGCGATCAAGACACCTTGGACGATCCTTGCTAGCACAAGGAGCACCAAGGAAGGAGCGCATCTTCATCTTGTGTGCGAGACTTTGGAGAAGAGGCGCTTGCATCTTTTGCTTCCAAGACGCCATCTAGAAATGGCTATGGTATGAATCATTTTCATTCATGCAGAGTTTTATAAGTTGATCATAACGCATGCAAAGATCGTAGAAACCCCTTTCCGCTGCATCTTAACCTCCATATGCGCCTATAGGGTTTCGCCCCCCCCTTAGTTGTAGGGGAGCCTTCAATTGGTATCAGAGCCAAGTTAATGCATGTTTTTATGATTGCTTAAACGTTTTGTGATCCATGTATGCCATTGTATGCTTAGATATATAACATGCAAAAATTTACATGTTAAGTTGCTTCTTGCGAAACTTACATATGTATTTCCTTTGCGCATGTTTGTTGGCGCATCTTAGGTTTTATCCAAAATCTTATATCATGCGCGACTCTCATTAGATCTAAGAGGCGCCTGCTTTAAACCCTTAGACGGGTTATTAGGGTTGAAGTCATCCTCTAGGTTAGATCCAACAGATCTGATCAGACTATCTGACAGCCTAGATGGGTCGACCAGATAGCACCTGTGCGCAAGCACGAGGTGGCTATAGGTCGACTGCATCAAAGGCGTGTAGCGATGCCTGATTGAGACAACCTATGAACGCACATGAGTTAGGCCCGGGGTCACACCTGCTTGCCAGACCTCATTGTGGTCGTTCAGCCCTTGCGCATGCATGGTTGACCATTAGGTCGACTCAAGTCAGTTAGGACTTGGTGCATGCAAGGGCAGTGGATCTGACTAGGCTGGATGAGTGGATCCCTAGTAATGGACCGTCGTAAGGCAGCAGGGCAAATAGGGAAAAATAAAATTAATCTCAATGGGGTTTTTTCAAAATTTTATTTTTCATGATTGGATCACATGCTGATTGGATACCATATGTATGTTTATTTAATCTTATGTGGGCTGCCCGTTTAATGTGTGCTGTGCTGGGGCCTGCGTGCCTGGAATTTTATTGTAAATTAATTCTTATTTTTGTGATCTGCGAATCACAGTTTAATTAATTTATAAAATGTAATTGACCTGCGAGTCAATCTTGTCTAGATAGATTAATTTGTAAATTAGTCAGACAAGAGCACAGTGCACACATGGCAGAGGCGCATGCAGCAATGGCTTGACCAGGTGGGAGGTCCAGGGTTCGACTCTGGGACAGGCGCATTTTCCCTGGTGGGCGCACCTCAGCTGCAGATGGCGCTTGGGCCCTGGTTTGGGCCAGATGAGCAGCAAAAGTCCCATGAAGAAAAACAAGTGAAGACTTAAGTTTGGTTAAGGTCTTACTTAGGCTTATTGGGCTTTTACCACATAAGATCAGCATGCTTTCTTTTATTGCTTATATAATTGGAAATGCATGTGTTTATCTTCTGTTATCACCATAGGAATTGCATGATAGCCAAGAAGATAAAAGACCGTTAAAATCCAACGCTAAAATATCAAGCTCGTAAGCCTTCTGACGCGAAACCTCACTATTCTGACTATCGTTGGAGCCGTGTTGTACCCACTCAGTGGGCACGTCCTTCTATCTTCAGACGGTGCGGGATTACACCTGCGTGTTACAGAGAAGGGATTTATCGCTTCTCGTTGCTCAGCATAGCACGTGGTGGTCCAGGGAGTAGGTCGGGTCAGCTTGACCATGTAGGCTACATATGTGGCGCATATGGTAGCGCATGGAGGCAGCCATCTGTGGGGTCAGAGACTGTGTTGTACCAACTCAGTTGGCACAGTCTGCTGGATTGCCCAGATGAAGGGGAATCGCACGGGTTGGCGATTGGCTGGGACAGCCTACCAGAGATTAGTGCTTGTACTCTCTGTGCATCTTATCTCGCCTGAGCGGGACGCGGAGACCAAGTATGAAATCTGGATCCCATCTCACTAAAAGAGTACTACTCTTTCGGGCTGTTTTGCTGGATTTTTCAGCCAGATAAAATAGTGAGAAAAAGAATCATTCTTAAGTCCTGATTGATTCTTGACATTGATACTGACCTTGCTGTTCTTGCATTGTTGTAGATACCTGCAGCAACGAACACCATGAGCTTCAATATGCGATCCCTACTGGAAAGGGAGAAGTTTGCTGGGCCGAACTTCTCAGACTGGTACGGACACCTTAAGATTGTTCTTAAGGCAGAGAGGAAACTGTATGTCCTCGAGACGGCTATACCGCCTCAACCCGCTCCGAACGCCGCAAGGGCAGTTCGGGAAGCTTATGAAAAGCACGTCAATGATAGCAATGATGTCGCTTGCCTGATGCTAGCGTCTATGACGCCACCGCTGCAGCGTCAGCATGAGGATATGTCAGCTATAGAGATTATAGCGAACCTCAAGATGCTGTATGCTGCACAGGCGAGGACAGAACGCTATAATTTGACAAAGCTGTTCTTTCAGAGCAAACTGGCTGAAGGGAGCCCAGTGGCAGCTCACGTGCTCAAGATGATTGGGCACAAGGAAGCTCTAGAGAAACTGGGGCATACCATCAATCAGGAGCTTGCTGTAAACATTATTCTGCAGTCTCTCCCGCCCTCTTTCGATGCGTTCATCATTAACTTTAATATGAACAAAATCGATTGTACTCCGGCAGAGCTGCTGAACATGCTCTTGACTACTGAGGAGACTCTCAAGGGAAAGCCTTCGACCTCTGTCTTAATGGTTCCTTCTAGGAACAAGAAGAAGGGGAAGAAGGGCAAGGCCCCTGTCAAGAGTTACAGCAAGGCTCTGAAGCAAAAAGTTAAGCGGTCAAAGGAATACAGATGTTTCCACTGTGGCCAGCTGGGTCACTGGAAAAAGGACTGTAAAGCGCTCCAAGGAGATAAGAGGGGAAGCATCGCTTCTGGCTCAGGTATTTACGTGACGGAAGTCATGGTTTCATCTTCTTCTATTTCGTGGGTGTTGGACACTGCATGTGGAGTTCACATTTGTTCAAATGTGCAGGAACTCAAGAGAAGAAGGCAGGTGGGACAGCATGAGGTGGACCTACGTGTTGGAAACGGGGCACGGGTTGCTGCTGTTGCTGTAGGAGACTATTTCATCTCTTTGCCATCTGGAATTGTATTAGAACTGAACAATTGTTATTTTGTTCCCAGCATTACTAAAAATATTATCTCCATTCCTGCTCTTGTGAGGAAGGGATTTTCCTTTGAATGCAATATTTCAAAGTGTGTTCTTTCTTTGGATAATATTGTTTATGCTACTGGTTCAATTAACAATGGGTTATTCATGTTGGACATGGAATGTTCTATACAAAACATTGATATTAAGAAAGCCAAATATGCTGATGACAGCACCTTGCTATGGCATAGTCGTTTAGGCCATATCAACAAGAAACGCATTAAGCGGTTGCATGATCATGGACTGCTGGGATCATTCTCCTATGAGGAGATTGATACATGCAAAGCTTGTTTAATGGGTAAAATGACGAAGTCACCTTTTCCTCACAAAGGTCAAAGGGCTTCAGGTTTGCTTGACCTTATACACAGCGATGTGTGTGGGCCGTTTAGTAAACATGCCAGAGGTGGCTATCAATACTTCATCACCTTCACTGATGATTTCAGTAGATACGGGTATGTCTATTTAATGAGACATAAAAGTGAATCTTTTGACAAGTTCAAAGAGTTCAAGAATGAAGTACAAAATCAGCTAGGCCGAAATATCAAGGCACTTCGTTCTGATCGAGGTGGAGAATACCTAAGTCGAGAGTTTACTGACTATCTAAAGGAGTGTGGGATTATCTCACAGCTCACTCCGCCAGGAACACCGCAATGGAATGGTGTGTCCGAGAGGAGAAATAGAACGTTACTTGATATGGTTCGTTCTATGATGAGTCAGGCTACTCTTCCATATTCCTTTTGGGGATTTGCACTGGAAACAGCTACAAAGGTACTAAACCGAGTGCCATCCAAGGCAGTTTCTAAGACTCCATATGAGTTATGGTATGGGAAACAGCCGAGCTTGACATTTATCAGGATCTGGGGTTGCGAGGCTTATGTCAAAAAGCTCGCCTCTGGGAAACTAGAGAGCAGATCTGACAAAAGCATCTTTGTCGGTTACCCTAAGGAAACTAAGGGTTATTATTTCTACGATCCCAAAGAGAACAAGGTATTTGTTGCTCGGACGGCCATTTTTCTTGAGAAGGAGTTTCTTCTGCAAGAGGCCAGTGGGAGAGAAATAAAGTTGGATGAGAATCCAGAGGAAGGACAAAGTGCTCAAGCACATTTGGATGAGCCTGAGCCGGTAGAACAGGTTACTGAACAACCTGAGGCTCAGATATCACGGGAACCGCGAAGATCGGGAAGGATTCGTCGACAGCCTGAGCGCTATGACGGAGTCTACATCATTGATAATGATGAACCCCTTACTTATGCGGATGCGGTCAGTGGACCGGATTCAGCTAGATGGCTTGAAGCTATGCGAGCCGAGATGGACTCCATGTCTGATAACCAAGTCTGGGATTTGGTTGATCCGCCTCCGGGAGTTATCCCTATAGGCTGTAAATGGATCTTCAAGAAGAAGATTGACATGGATGGTAACGTGGTTACCTATAAAGGCAGGCTAGTTGCGAAAGGTTTCAAACAAATCTACGGGATAGATTATGATGAAACTTTCTCACCTGTGGCAATGTTTAAGTCTATTCGGATTCTTTTCGCGATAGCAGCATATTACGATTATGAGATTTGGCAAATGGATGTGAAAACAGCTTTCCTGAATGGAAATCTGGATGAGGATGTGTATATGACACAACCTGAAGGTTTCACTAATCCATCAGATCGTCATAAGATATGCAAATTAAAGAAGTCTATTTATGGACTTAAACAAGCATCGAGAAGCTGGAATATTCGTTTTGATGAATCAGTCAGTGAATTTGGTTTCATCAAGAACGAGGATGACCCGTGTGTATATAAGAGGTTTAGTGGGAGCGTGATTACATTCCTAGTCCTCTACGTCGATGATATCTTGATCATTGGAAATGACATTCCTGAAATGCATGCGGTTAAGGCATGGTTAAGGAAATGTTTCCAGATGAAAGATTTAGGAGAAGCAGCCTATGTATTAGGTGTGAAGATCTACAGGGATAGATCCAAGAGGCTTCTCGGGCTGTGCCAGAGTACTTACATCGATAAAGTCCTGGAGAGATTTCATTTAGAGAATTCTAAAAGAGGATATCTTCCAGTCAGACATGGTCTGAATCTTTCGAAGAGTCAGTGTCCACAAACACAGACTAAGAAAGATGAAATGGACAATACGCCTTATTCTTCGGCTATTGGGTCCATTATGTATGCGATGTTGTGTACTCGCCCAGACGTCGCTTACGGGTTAAGCATGACCAGTCGGTTCCAAAGTAATCCAGGTATGGCGCACTGGATTGCAGTCAAGAACATTTTAAAATATCTGCGGAGGACCAAAGATATGTTCTTGATATATGGTGGTCAGGAAGAACTCAGTATTGAAGGATATACTGACGCTTCGTTCCAGTCTGACCAGGATGATTTCCGATCGCAATCAGGCTATGTTTTTAGCTTGAATGGAGGAGCGGTGGTGTGGAAGAGTTTCAAACAGTCAACTGTTGCTGATTCCACAACAGAAGCCGAGTATGTTGCAGCCTCGGAAGCATCCAAGGAGGTAGTGTGGATTCGTAAGTTAGTTCAAGAACTTGGTGTCGTTCCTTCGAGTGCAGATCCTTTGGTTATCTTTTGTGATAACACTGGAGCAATCGCACAAGCAAAGGAACCACGGTCGCACCAGAAATCCAAGCACATACAGAGACGGTTTCACTTGATCCGGGAGATCATTGATCGTGGCGAGATCAAAGTCTGCAAGGTTCATACATATGACAATTTGGCAGACCCGCTTACCAAGCCTCTGGCGCAGCAGAAGCATGAGAAGCACTGTAATAATATGGGTTTGAGATTTCTCAACCATTAGATTAAGTGCAAGTGGGAGATTGTTGGGGTATGCCCTTAAGGCTAATGTTTGAGGCCTTGGGATTGTATCAGTATCATGTAATAAACTTTTATGTTTATAAAGGCATGGTTGTTATTCAGTTTGTTACATTGTCTGCTGCAATAAGTGTACTTCTGAATAATGTCTCAAAGCTGTTCAGCTAGGCTGACATGCAGTTATGTCCTTAGTCAAGATATCTTGGTGAACATGAGACAGCCTTGATATGATTGAGACTAATATGTGTTCTAATCTTATAGGATGCTTCGAGCATGGAATAAGATGTAGACTCATGGGTACATTGGATGTACTGGACAGACCCTACTAGGATATTCAATTGCTTGTCACAATGTGAATAATCCTTGATTGCAACAAGTGGCACATTTCCTCTGACTTGAGATCACTTGTGTTTCTAAATGATGATTGTCATTGTTTTGAGTTAGTTTAATATCATTTGAAACATAATGATTATAGACTATCTTGGATAATGATCATGAGTCATGTTAGGGCACTAGTGATAGATATAGGATTGCCGTCTCCTTAATTGGAGAGTGATGTTCTAAGGGGCCCCCCTGGATGAGATGATTGAGAAAGTGTATGGCCATACCCAGATGACTATGTTCATCTGATCTAATCATGCTCATCATATTGGAGTTACAGGCTTGACATGCTTGTCCAATAAGAACATCCAGTGGCAAAGGAATTATGCATGCCTGGTGAATTGGATTCACACTTGTGCTGTATTTTGGGTGTAGTCTTGGAAGACTCTTTCCTTTCTATCGGGAGACAGTGATGTGTTGCTAGATACCCCTCACTGATCGTGATGACGTGAGTTATCGTTACCGACATTTAAAGGAAACCCTTAGGGTCGCACAATTTGATGATATGGCTTACTTAAGTCAGATCGTGTGGACTGAATTGTTTGGGTTCAGTTTAAAGGGATTTTAATCTCTGATTGTAAGTGAGATCTGGTCTGATCATGTTTGATTGATTAGGGCTTGAGATCGGTAAGCTTCGATTGAGAGAATGGATGCTAGATCGGTGAGATCAGGAGCATCAAGAGATTAACGGTCAAATCTTAAGCCTTAGGGGTTTATTATGATCTGGACTGATTGCTTGGTTTATTTGGTTATTGAACCAAAGTCAAGTGAACCGGCTCAATGGATGAGCGCATGGTTCAAGGGTGAATTGGATTTGCGATTGGGTAAACCCATGATCGCAACTTGAGAAGTGACTTGCTATTTTTAGATAGCACTTCTTCTAATCGTGGCCATGCCTCACGATAGCCTCTATTCACGCCTCTCCTCTTGGTTCGTCGCTCGCTCTAGTTTTTGACGAGAGCACACATTTTCGTGTGTGAAAAACTGGTGGACGACATGGAGAAAAGACGCCAAGCAAGAAAGAACTCTCTCTTCCCTTCAAGCGATCAAGACACCTTGGACGATCCTTGCTAGCACAAGGAGCACCAAGGAAGGAGCGCATCTTCATCTTGTGTGCGAGACTTTGGAGAAGAGGCGCTTGCATCTTTTGCTTCCAAGACGCCATCTAGAAATGGCTATGGTATGAATCGTTTTCATTCATGCAGAGTTTTATAAGTTGATCATAACGCATGCAAAGATCGTAGAAACCCCTTTCCGCTGCATCTTAACCTCCATATGCGCCTATAGGGTTTCGCCCCCCCCCCTTAGTTATAGGGGACCCTTCACCGTAGACCTATTGGCGTCACTATTATACACGAATTCTGCCATAGGAAGGATGGTGTCCCAAGAACTCGGGTGGTCGCCAACTACAGTTAACGACTTCGGTTTGTCCGTCGGTTTGAGGGTGGTAAGCTCTGGACAGCTTCATAGTGGTGCCCATGAGAGCCCAATGTGAGCGCTAGAAGTGGCTCACAAAGCGCATGTCACGATCGGACACGATGGTCTTAGGGAGGCCATGGAGACAGACAATTTCCTTGAAGAAGAGATGTGCTACGTCGGATGCGTCTGCTGTCCGTGAACAGGTGATAATGTGGGCCATCTTCGAGAACTGATCTTCAACCACATAGATGGAATCGAAGCGTGAGGCGGTCCGGGGCAGCCCGAGGACAAAGTCCATGCTGATATCATGCCATGGAGCATCGGCCACATGCAGCGGTGTGTAGAGACTCGTGTTCGGACGACGAGGCTTGGCCGATTGACACGTGCCACAATGGCGCACAATGCGCTCGACATCCCTGCGAAGGGATAGCCAAAAGAGGCGTTCCTTGGCCATCTCAAAGGTCTTGTCGTGGCCATGGTGGCCGGCGACGCCACCCGCGTGTAGCTCGAGGAGCAGGTGGTCGCGAAGGGATGACTAGGGAATGCACAGACGATTCCCAAGGAAGAGATTGCCTTCACAGAGCTGATACAACAACTCGGGGTCAAGGGATGCAATCAAGGCGGCATACGTGGTGCCGAAATCAGGACAGGTCATCCTTAACGTGGTCAAAAGTATTAACCCGGGCATGCATAACACACAGAAGGTTCCAAGCTTGACTCAGAGTGTCCGCAACAATATTTTCTTTACTCGCCTTGTGATTGATCATGAAGGAGTACTGTTGCAAGTACTCGACCCACTTGGCATGGCGGGTGCTCAACTTCTTTTGAGCATTTAGAAAAGACAAGGCCTGGTGGTCGCTGTACAAGACGAACTCTCGGTGGAGGAGATAGTGCCTGCACTGCCGAAGCGACTGAACTATGGCGTAAAACTCCATGTCGTAGGTCGAATAATGCTGGCGAGTAGCGTTCAGTGTCTCACTGAAGAAGGCAACTGGGTGACCTTCTTGACTAAGGCAACCCCCGATACTAGTACCGGAGGCGTCACACGCGACCTCGAAGACTTTGGCAAAGTCAAGGTGGCGCAAGATAGGGACGGTGGTGATGGCATCCTTAAGGGCTTCAAAGGAGCGTTGAGTGGCCGGAGTCCACTCGAAGTCATCCTTAGATAGCCATTGGGTCAGCGGGGTCGCAAGTGTGCTGAACCCATGAATGAAGCGGCAGTAAAAACCCGCAAGACCCAGGAAACTACGGATATCAGAGACAGTGTAAAGCACGGGCCAGTGCCGGATGGCCTCGACCTTAGCGGGGTCGATAGAAAGGCCCTCGTCGGAGACGATGTAGCCAAAGAAGTGGACTCGGGTGGTCATGAAGGAGCACTTCTTCGTGTTAAGGAAGAGGCACTCCTTGTGCAGGAGGGCAAACGTAGCGCGAAGGTGGTCCAAATGGTCCTCTTGGGTCCGGCTAAAAATCAGGAAGTTGTCAAAGTAGACGATCAAGAATTTGCCCATGTAGGGCTTGAGGACTTGGCTCATAAGCCTCAGGAAGGTGGATGGGGCGTTAGACAGCCCAAACGGCATTACGAGCCGTTCATAGATACCTTCCTTGCTCTTGAACGTGGTTTTCCATTCGTCGCCCTCACGAATGCGGACTTGGTGATATCCGCTTCGGAGGTATAGTTTGGAAAACCAGGACGCACCGGAGACTAGGTCCAGCATATCATCAAGTCGCAGTATAGGGAACCTATACTTGACGGTGATCCGGTTAATGGCATAGTTATCCATGCACATGTGCCATGACCCATCCTTCTTGGGCGTGAGCAAGGCTAGGATAGCGCAAGGACTCAAGCTCTCGCGAATGTACCCCTTAGTGAGGAGGTCATCGACTTGACATTGCAATTCAGCATGTTCGGTTTGGTTGAGACGACAGTGTGGCAGGTTGGGGAGG
Source organism: Costus lasius (assembly GCA_027563935.2). NCBI lineage: Eukaryota > Viridiplantae > Streptophyta > Magnoliopsida > Zingiberales > Costaceae > Costus > Costus lasius. Next base: position 58,841,710 of record CM050453.2, read on the forward strand.
GGTGCTCCCATGAGAAGGTCAATCACGTGTTTGATCTCCCTAGCTGGGGGAAGACCATAGGGCAAGTCCTCAGGGCTAATATCGGAGAATACGGAGAGGAGGGTGGACACCTCAGCCGGAGGCATCATGCCCTCGGACGTAGTGGAATCTGGCACTTCGCGAATCATGAGCGCGTACATGACCTTGGACTCATGGGCCTCACGCACAAGTGCGGGGGCACGCATGAGGGTGGGGTTTGGACAAGGGTGCACCGCACGACCGCAAGCATGGGGTGACCCGAATCATTGCCACTCATGTAGCACTTGGCCTCTACATCATGCTCCGCAGGCTCGCAGGTGATAGTGGCTACACGAGCAGGGGTTTTGTCCGTAGTGGCGGACTTCTTAGGGCAATCGTGGGATAGATGGCCCGGCTGCAGGCAGTTGTAACAGTTGATTCGACTAGTCGGGCCGACAAGTGGGGCCTTCCCCTTCTCCTCCCAAGTAGGGCGAGAAGATGGGGCATCGGAAGAAGAACGCCTAAGGGAGTGATGGGCCACAGGCACGGGCCGTGGGTCGGAACGAGGCTCGTGGTGCTCGGGTCGAGAGTGGGCATGTGGAGGTCCGCCCAAATGAGGGCGCCTAGGGGGTCCGGACTCGCTATGCCTATTCGCAGCCCTAAGGTCATGCTCGATATCGTGAGAGCGCTGGAAGGTCTGGTCGAACGTCTCTGAGCTATACGTGGGTAGGGCACGATGGATATCTGTGCAGAGACCATTCCTAAACTTCAAGAAAACTAACTCGGGGTCCTCCTATAAGTTACACCGGAGTTGTAGCGTTTCAAAGGTGAGGGGATATTCCTCGACGGTACCCGATCTTTGGTGTAGGCTACTATACTGATCAAGGAGATGCTGCCTATAGGAGGGGGGTACATATCGCTCACGGAGGCGATACCTCATTTCTTCCCAAGTGGTGATGGGAGGAAGGGCTTGCTGCGCATTTTGGTGCTCCACGTTTGCCCAATGCAAACGCATAGGGCCTTCGAGCAAGGTGCGCACATACCTATCGTGCGAGTGGGGAGGCCAGTCACTATGGTCGAAGTAAGAGTCAACAGACACGACCCAGTTGAGGAATTGTGATGATTCGAGACCACCCGCAAAGTGTTAGGTCCCCTTCAAGGGGGAGCGCAAGCGGATAAAGCCCCTTTCTAGAGGGGGGCGCAAATGCAATTTTAGGGGTGTCACCCTCATGATCGCATGTAGATCATATGGTTAACTTATGTATAAGCGAAAGGATCTTTAAAGGGATCATACCAACGCCATGAAGTTGGATGTCGGCTTGGAAGAAGAGAGCAACTTTGATCTCCTCCAAAAGTTCACACACAAGGTGAAGATCTCTTACTTCCTTGGCGTCACTTGTGCTAGCAAGGCACCCAAGGTTCCTTGTCGAATGGAAGGAGATGATGAAAGCTTTCTTGGCCGATCCTTCTTCTCGTCAACCTCTACCACCCGAGAGTTCGAGTGTCGTCGAGAGCCAAAGGGGAGATGAGCGTTTTTTCAAGCTTGTGATCGAATGTGGAGACATTCATCACTATGGCAAAACCGAAATGCCATAAATGGTAAGTCTTCAACACATGCGTTATGCGTTCACATGTAGTGAACCAAACGCATATCTCATCTCACAAATGAACCAAGCGCTCACATATGAGCCGGTTCAATGTAGTTGGTCCAATGACCAAACCAAATCAGCCCAAGTATTGGTCCAGACCAAAATAAACCCTAAGGTTCAAGATCTGACCGTTCATCCTTTGATGCTCTTGATCTCCCAGATCTAGCATCCACACTCTCGATCAAAGCTTACCGATCTCAAGCCCTAATCAATCAAACATGATCAAACTGGATCTCACTTACAATCAGAGTTTAATCTCCTTTAAACTGAATCAAAACAATCCAGTCCACCCGATCTGACTCAAGTAAGTCATATCACCAAATTGTGCGACCCTAAGGGTTTCCTTTAAATGTCGGTAACGATAACTCACGTCATCACAATCAGTGAGGGGTATCTAGCAACACATCACTGTCTCCCGATATAAAGGAAAGAGTCTTCCAAGACTACACCCAAACCACAGCACAAGTGTGAATCCACTTCACAAGGCATACATGTTTCCTTTGCCACTGGATGTTCTTATTGGACAAGCATGTCAAGCCTGTAACTCCAATACAATGAGCATGATTAGATCAGATGAACATAGTCATCTGGGTATGGCCATACACTATCTCAATCATCTCATACAGGGGGGCCCTTTTAGAACATCACACTCCTTGAACAAGGAGACGGCAATCCTTTATCTATCACTAGTGTCCTAACCTGACTCATGATCATTATCCAAGATAGTCTATAATCATTATGTTTCAAATGATATTGAACTACCTCAAAATAATGACATTCATCATTTAGAAACACAAGTGATCTCAAGTCAGAGGACATGTGCCACTTGTTGCATTCAAGGATTATTCACATTGTGACAAACAATTGAATATCCTAGTAGGGTCTGTCCAGTACATCCAATGTACCCATGAGTCTACATCTTATTTCATGCTCGAAGCATCCTATAAGATTAGCACACATATTAGTCTCAATCATATCAAGGCTGTCTCATGTTCACCAAGATATCTCGACTAAGGACATATGCATGTCAGCCTAGCTGAACAGCTTTGAGACATTATTCAGAAGTACACTTATTACAGCAGACAAGGTAGCAACCTGAATAATAACCATGCCTTTATAAACATAAGAGTTTATTACATGATACTTATACAATCCCAAGACCTCAAACATTAGCCTTAAGGGCATACCCCAACACAAAGGGCGCGGGGGTGTTCCGAATGTAGCGATGGAAATTGTCCTCCAAGCGAGGGCGCTCTACCTAGTGTCAGTTGGGGCCTTTTGTCCGGCCCAAGTGTGCCCAAAGCGACCATTGGGTTGGGGCCCTTGTGCAGCCCACACATTATCCTCATCTAGGAGTTCGTCCCCATAACCTAGATCCCCCTGGACCCCATGAGGTCGCAGGTGACCGGACTCATCATCGAAGACTCGTGGTCGTAGGGGTGCGGTCATCGGAGGCAACTCTCTAGTCGGTAGGGCTGGGTTTGCGGACAGAGGTGGATTAACTAGGTTGGAGCGCCTATGCGCCGATGGCTCAAGGCAACTTGCGAAGCTATGGATTCCAGCCATAATTTGCTGAAACATCGCGCTTGTATTCCCTTCGTGGGATTCCAAGCGTGTGGACAACTCATCCAACTTGGCATATACACACGCTTCAAGCGCAGCCAAAGATTCTAAATCGCTTCTACACCCTTCCGAGGGTGGGACTAACACTTTGGTTTCAGGGATGGTTTCCGGAAATTGGCACGACATAACTTGCGACCTTGTGGTCACCATGCACAAACAATGGGAAATGTAGGATGTAGAGAAATGCTGAAAACGTGCAAAAATATGACTACGTATGGATCACGCGAACAATGAAGATTGGTCGCACAACTTGCTCTGATACCAAAATGATGTAGATGTTGGGAATCCCCGGGATAAAAGAAAACGAAAAAAGTGAAAGCAAGCCCAAAACGAGTTTCGTAATTCAACAATAAGGACCGTCTTACGAAGAATACAAAGGATGTGAAGCGGGCAGTACCTTATCAAGCAACTTTTAGGAGCGGCCGATGATGAAGACGCGCAAGGGCTTGTCCTCTACAATCATGCACACACGGACTCTTCGAGTCCTCTCCAATATCCACACTAGGTGCTAGCCCCGGAAGATGAGATCCACACCTCTAGCCTTCTCAACTTGCGCCAACGCCAAGGAGAAGAAGGGGTGTTGGCGACAAGGAGTGGGTAGCACTGCCACTTGTCCCAACCTTTGATACCGAAAAATTTTTATTTGTTCTCACCTCCTAGACCCTCACGCCAAGGAGCAGAGGGGAGGCGACAACTAGAGACAAGAGAGTAGTCTGGTACAAAACATCTCCCAGGTGGGCCTCTCTATTTATAATAGCAGAGCCAGACCCACACTAGAGATCTTTCTGCTAATGCCCTAAATTCCTAACAGATTTTGATCCTTTGATTTTCATACATCTAAAAAGAACATATCTTATTCTACAACCTGGTTCTATCCATTTTCTATTTGGATCATTAAATTTCATTCTAGGGTATGGCTACTTTTCATGAAAAATTCAAAAACTGCTCGGTTTGCTTTGTACCTGTTATTGCTTATTTTTCCTCCAGATTCAGAAATCTTTAAGAGCAACTGTCTTCCACCTCTAGCCACCACTACATCTACCTCTAACATCACTGTATCCAGCCGTCGACACTAGATTATACCATCTGCAGATTCTTACTTCTTTTGCTGCCTCTTATTCCATTTATTTTATTTATGCAGCAGACTCTTCATTAGTGACTGATTTTTTTCTCTTGCAGTACTATCTCTCGCACCCACCGGCCGACGATCTCACCTCCAGGACTGTATTCTCTAGCAGGCCACTAGAGATTACTCACTCTACTGTCGGCACCATCACCATCATTGCTAGTAGCTTTTCAGCTAACCTATGTTCACCCTTTGCTTCTCTGCTGCATCAGCTTTTTCTAGCGGTATCCTCTTCAGACCTCCGGCGACATCTCTGATTCTCCCTGGAGAAGATTATTTTTTATCATTATTATTTTTGTTAGGGACTATTTTTAGACTGAGCCTTATGTATCTTAATTGTGCAGGTAAAATTTTCAAAAGGCACACCTTTGGACTTTGCAGCATCTGCCCCGACACTATTTTTGGTCCGAGCCTTATGTATTTTTGGTCAGAGCTTGCCATATAGTTTTGTGAGTATTGGTTGCACTTTCTTGTGATTATTCAATTTGATATGATTATCTACACTTTTTTTCTCTTAGATCCATCACTTTACATCCATTGCATTGTTTGAGCCTTATGTGATTATACGGATCTATCACTTTTTGTCTTTTGACAGTATGAGTTTAATGTTTCACACCTTTTTAATTTTGACATTATTGATGTTTGAAAATTTTTATAGAAGTGTAGAACTTTCTTGATGATAAATGAATCCATGCATGAGATTAGGACAAGACATATTATGTTGAATTTATTTCTCTAATACGTATCTACTTTTGAAATTTTTCATTGATTGATGAATGAGATTTTGGGTAGATGTATTATTTGATGAATTTAGTTTAAAAGTGAAGCTATTTCTTTGAATAAAACTAGCATATGAGTATGATTTTTGAATTGAAGTTGATTGATCAATTTAGTTGATATTCATGCTATTTACTATTTGTTGGGAAGAAAGATTCCTTGATCCAAATAAAGTGAGGACTCCCCAACTTGGCACTATGTAAAATTGACAGTGGTACCGAAGGACATGGGTTGAAGTACAAAAAAAAAGGGAAAGAGAGAAAAGAGAAAAAGAAAAAGCATGTGTCTATGTGGGTGCATGTCATGAGAGGGATCGATCCATATTAACTCTGCAATCTTTGGTAAAAATCTTCCTACTAAAAAGATATGAGTTCTATTACATTGATTATGTGATCAGTGTACTCTAACTTCATCACCAGAAAAAAGGTGGTAATCGAATTAGAGAATATGGACGATACAAAAATAGAAACAAAAAAGGGAATAAAAAAAATTGTGAGTGGAAAAAGATCTTGGAAATCCTATTCCTGTAAACAAAAGTTGATAGTTATGAATTGAAACTGTTTGAAATCTTGAGATTGATATTCTACTTATTGTACACGTTGCAAAATTTTATTTGATTGAGTTGCGGATCTCGAGAATTGATTTCAAAGAGTGATGTGTTTATTTGAAATTTTATGAAGCAATTGGTGAGATTTTTCATTGGTGATTGTATTTTAGAAATTTATTCTTCATGAGAAAGTTTGTCTATGATCAATTTTCGAATTTTTTGGTTTTTGCTTGAGGATAAGTAAAGTTTGAGCCTTATGTGTTTGATGACATCAAAATTTGTAGTAAATTTCATGCCATTTTATATATCTTTTCGTGTCATATTTATGAACTTCTGCTTGTTTTTAAGCATTATTCGTTAAATATCACGGAATCTACACAATTTCTAGTTTTTTATGAATTTTAGGTAAAAGTGCTATATTTTGATGGATTTTGAAGGATTCGAGCACAACAATGGATTCCAGACATCAAAACGAAGTCACATGTCAAATTTCAGGAGAATCAGAGCTTCATAGCAAATTGCGGCACCCCTGTAATGGTCTAGAAAGATACAGAAGAAATCACAGCACCGGCGTAACAATTTTTACGGGCCGTAATCTTGACACAGAATTCACAGAACAGAAATTACAGCACTGCTTTAATTTCTTTTACGGCCGTAATTTCAATTCAAAAATGAGATTTTTACTGGTCCGAATCTTGCGCGGACCATAACTTTTGATCCAGACCTCCAAATTGAGATCTGAAAGATGCTGTGGACTCGTCTTTAAGAGGAGAAGAACACGAAGTGGAAGAACAAATTTTTATCTAGTATCGAGGGAGCAATCAATAGAGAGGCGGTTAGGGTTTGCCTCACTCCGAGAGGCGTAGAGGGCACCTCTCGCCGTGATTTTTACACAGAAGTTTCTCAGCCCAGACGGAGGAGAAATCAACACAAAACCGTGCCCCGCCGCTGTTCATCGCAGATTACGGCCGTACCGTAAACTGTTTTCTCTCTCTATTTCGATTTCCTTTACCATGAATTATTGTAATCTTCCTTCCATGCAAGCTTAAACATCTTTGGGACGTGGGGTGTAATCCCTTTGATTTTTAATGATTAGATAACTCTTATTTTCATCAGAATAGTTTTATTATGATGATTCTACTTATGTTATTGTTTGTCCTTGATTCTCCATAGATTGATGTTATTATTCATGTTTTAGAGTTCTCGCAATAAAGATCGAAAGGTGACTTGTTTGAGAACTTGAACCCTAGAATTGCATGTTAGGAACTCTCTTAGGTTAGTTCTTAATTATTTGATTTTAGTGATCTAACTGCCATGATGATAATTTGAATCTAGGGTAGAGTCGAGTTATCAAACATGGAGATCTTGCACGAAAGTGAGGATCGGAACGTTGGAGAACCATAAGTAGAACTTGTGTTGAGACTCGGATGCACGAAAGTGATCCTTGAGATTCCACTTGAGACAATCAACTTAGAATTCGGATGCACGAAAGTGATCTCGAATTCTTCGATTGATGATTTACTAATCTGCAGCGTTGGGATAGATCTTGCGCGAAAGCGAGGATTGGTCCCTGCATCATTGTCTGCACGAAAGTGAGATGATCCCTTTATAAAGTAAATTAAGTCTTTATCTGGATAAAATTAGTCTAACGACCTTTTCTTAATATCTAGTCATTGAGATTAAAGTGGATGAAACCCTAGTCCCAGTTTATCTCTCTGATTATCTCTACACTCTTTTTATTGTTCACTTGCATTATAATCGATTGCTTAGCTAGTGAGAATATAACTATTTGGTACTTAACAATAAGGTCTCTGTGGGATCGATATTCTTCTTTATTACTTTGAGTATCCGTGCACTTGCGGACACTACAACTTTAGGGACAATAAGTTTTTTGAGCTATGTCAGGGAGTGACAATAGCCCTGTGCGGCAACACTTAGGTTTTGGCCGTGACACCTTTAATAAGTCTACTTACTTGTATTTATAAGTGTGTCCTTTCGGATCATATCAAGTTTTTGGCGCCGTTGCCTCACAAGAGTACATCACAAGCATGCATAGGGGCTTGACTCATGATCACAATATTATGCACAAGTAAGGTATCTACACATGCAATTCTACACACTCATGAAAAACATAAAATCTGAAATTTTACTTTTTCATAAAACTAGTTTCTTTTCCTCATCTTCTTCTCATAAATCTTTTAGTTATTCACGATTAATTTTCATGATGATTTCTAAGATCCTCTCGGCTGGTAATTTTTTCAGATCAAGGGACCCAGCCAGTCCGAAGACACAATGCCCGTCCTACTAGACAAAACCATGTGCGCCTTTGATCCTTAAATCATGCAAGAAAAATAACCCAAAAAATCCAAAAGGGATTGAAAAGATGATAGAAACAAGAAACCCTAATTTTTCCTACTTAGACAAATCGTTTGCCATGTGATCATGCAATTTGCGAACATTGAGATATGGCATGTGAGCATGGAAAAGCATGAAATTACATCGTTCGAGTCTCACAAGTCGCTCTGATACCACTATTGGGAAACCCCGGGGATATTTTGTAATTTTCAGAGTCATAATGACACAAATACAATGCACAGCGGAACTAATATCCCCAAAACGAGCCCGTCCCAAAAACCCAGTGAAGATCGCAAGCGAGGGAGTCGACACGATGAGATGGAAGATACCTCAAAGCAAGACAATGCCGATGTCGTGATAGGCGCCCAAGCGTGCGCCCTCTGCAGTCTCACACACATGGATCCCTTGAGTCCTCTTCTTCCATGCCCGGTGCTAACCTCGGGAAGAAGATCCAAGCCTTGTATCACCTTCTTCAAGTTGCGCCACCCTCAAAGAGTATGCGCCAAGGATGAAGAAGGATGAAAGGAGAGGGAAGCCGCCAAGCACCAAATTCCTTGCGCCAAGAGGAAAGGAAGATCAAGGCTTGCGGCTAGGGTTTGATGGAAGAGATCACTTGCGCCTCTTGCCCTTGCTCTCGCCTCTCTTTGTGTTCTCACGCCTCCAAGGAGTAGAATACCTGAGAGGGGGCGTCTAGGGCCTCTTATATAGAGCAAGCGGCGGTTAGGGTTAGGGCTAGGCGCAATTTGCTTCCATAATGAAGCAAATTTGCCCACTTCACCACATTATACCCCTTAGGTGCCAATGGGGTTGGTTCTCTCCCCATTATACCCCTTGGGCGATTCCCTCTTCATGACAACTTATTAGTGAGCCCAAGTAAGCAATGGGTCTAGCCCAAAGATCATTACCCATGTTAACCAAGCTATTGGATCCAATCCAATGTGACCCAAGGTCAAATGAGGCTAACCATGGTTAATTTGACCAGTTTGCCAAAATTAGAAGTTGGCTGCAATAAGTTTCTTCCAACTCATCAGGCCCATTGGCGCTGATGAAATCTCCAGAATAGATTCGAGTTATCCAATAACTCGATCATAAGGCTTCCCGATTAATACGATAACTCAAGTATCAAGGTGTGTGACCCTGTAGGTTACTCTGACGCTGGCAGTGCTGACCAAATGTCACCACAAGTAGTGATTGACACCTAGCAGTGCATCGCTGCTACCCAGATCATTGGAATGGATATCGACATCGACATCCTCATCATCGCAATTAGGTATGGATGCATTCCAGTCTCTTTACCGAACTGATATCCGATTGGACAAGTGTGTCACCACTTGTTTTCATCCAATCTCATGGTTATGACTAAATCAGGTCTCACCTGGGTATGGCCATACACTTTCAGTCATATAACCATAGAGGAGCTCCATGGATATCAAGCTTCCCTTAGGAAGGGGCAAATCCTCTGTCTGCCCATTGACCTTCTCATATGGGTCATGACATACTCAATGACGACCGTTATTACCTCCCAACTACGGCGAGGTGTTAGGTTGTATCAAAGTATATCCCTTAACCATATAGAATGGCCAATGACCTCAAGTCAAGGGTGTTAGGGAATGCCGGGTGTAATTTAAAATTTTGCAGTCCCAGGACGCAGCAGAAGAAGCATTACACCCGAAACACATTCCGGTCCCAAGGATCCATGCGAGAGAGAGGACACAAGGATGTGTTAGAGATGTACCTCTTTTGCTTGTCTAGATGTCGAAGCCATGTTGAAGGCGCCCAAGCGTTCGCCCTCTACAAGTATCCACGCGTCGACTCCTTGATCGTTGCTCCCTTCCACGCTCGGTGCTAGCCTCGGGAAGAGAATCGAGCCTTAGGGTTCCTTCACTCTTCTTGCGCCACCTCCAAGGTTCATGCGCCAAGTGTAAGGAAGATGCCGCCAACTCCTTATCCTCTTCACTCCAAGATAAGAGGGAGAAGATGAGTTTTGGCCTTGAGGAAGATTAGGGGTTAATTGCGCCACCAAGTCCTTCTCCAAGTCACGCCAAGAGGAGAGGAAGGAGAAGACTTTCGGCTACTAGTAGGAAGAAGGGTTGCGCCACTCTGATGTTGTCGCCCTTTGCCTCTGCTTTCGCCCCTCTATGTTTGTTCACGTCTCCAAGTGTTCATCATCTAGAAAGGGCGACAATGGGTCCTATAAATAGGACTAGAGGCGGTTTGAGCAAGGGCTGGGATCATGCCAAGTGTATGGCTAGGATGAGGTGTCTTGAAGTAAGGAAAGTCTCCAAGACTTTACCATAAACCTCATTCAACCTATCCATAAAAGTCCAAGCACTATATCAGCCCAAGACATGCCTCAAATGCATTCTTACCATCAAAGGCTAAGTGGCTAGGCGCAACATGAAGGATTTGGCTAGGGTAAGGGTTTGGGTGCATGTAGGGTTCATAAGGAAAGTCTCCAAGACTTTACCATAAACATCTTCCTACTTCTCATATGCGCCCAAGCTCTTTCCAAAAGAGTCCTCAAGCCATATCAGCCCCAAGACTTGCCTTAGAGGCAAGTATTCCATCCAAGGAAGAAGGGCTAGGCGCTCTTTACTTCCATAATGAAGCAAAGGTGCCTCCCTCCCCATTATGCCCCTAGGCGCCAATGGGGTGAGATTTCTCCCTATTATACCCTTTTAAGCCAATTCCTCTTCATGACAACTAATTATTGGGCCTCATTGGATAATGAGCTAGCCCAAACTTCATGGCATGGGTTGATTAAGCCATTAGATCTAATCCAATGCAACCCTAATTCAAATGTGACCAATCTAGGTCAATTTCGGGTCAACCTGCCAAAAATGAAGTTTGGCTCAAATAACTTTCTTCCAACTCATCAGGCCCATTGGCACTGATGAAATCTTCCAAATGGATCCAAGTTATCCAAAAACTTGATCCTAAGGCTTCTGAATAAAGCAACGTCAAGAATCTATTGCGTGTGACCCCGTAGGATCCATATGACGATGGCAATGATGTAAACATCATAAGTAGTGAGGGGTATCTAGCAACACATCACTACTACCCATGTCATAGGACTTAAGTCATTATGGCAACAACTCCTAACAAGCAACGAGGATTCCTATTGCATTACAGATCCCTTTGCCTAAGCTGATATCCTGCCATTGGATTAGTCTCAAGTTTATTATCCAATGCATTGGTCATGACTCAACAAGTGTGGCCACACTTTCCTGTCATGCACCAATAAGCTGGGGCGCCCCGAGTGGATATCATGCTACCAATAAGGAAGGGGCAAATCCTACTATTGGTCATCCATGTCTCTACATGACTTATGACATGCCCAATGACAGTCGTTTTGATCTCCCAATTACGGAGAGACGTAAGACTGTATTAAAGCATACCCATCATCAAGTCTAGACATGAATACCTCAAGTCTAAGGATCAATGCAAACCTCTTGCATGTGAGATTGACTTGTTGACTAGACAAGTCAATCCTCACGGTGGATCACTCCAGTGCATCCAATGCACCTGTATGTCTGCGTTACTGTGCCCCGCACATAACCAGCCCATACACCAGTCTCACATGTACCAAAGCTGTCCCATATCTGCTAAGGTACCTTGTCTGGGGATAGCTTATGAGAATGGATCCAATCCAAACTTCTGGGACATTATTTATGCGACTCAATACATCAACGCAGGTAGAGAAGTCGGCATAATAACGACCATGCCCACAAAAATAGTAATAGTTCTATCAAAGTACATTCAAACAATGCCTGACCATGTCCATACATTGGTCTTTAGGGCATATACACCAACAAAGGGATCAATGCATCTCCTATTGCTTGTGAGGATAACTTGTGACACCAAGTGATTGCCTCACAGCGGGTCAGTCCAGTATATCCACCACTGATATACCTATATGTCTGCAGTAGCACCTCGTGCCTAACCAGCCCATATGCCAGTCTCACAAGTACCAGAATTGTCTCATATCCACTCAGGTACATCGACTGGGGAGAATCATTTGAGCACAGATCCAATCTGTCTCTAGGGACATTATCATATAAGTACATGTTCGCAGATGTAAACAAATAATGATAACGACAATGCCAGTATGATATATAAAAATCGCAGTATCAAGTAGTACAATAATGGACCAAAACAAGGTCCTAGGGCATATACACCAACATGTTTCTGGACCAAAATACTGCCCGTAAAGATCATTATGGCAGTGCCATAATTCTAGAAATCTCCCAGGTGGAAAATCATATGCAATTACGGTACCGTGATCTTATTTACGGTAGTGCCATAATCGCCATAAAAACTCTGGTCAAAATCTTCCCAAATTACGACACCTCTTAGGGATTACGTGAAAGTTCCCTAAAGGGGGCGAAACCCTAAAGCATGGGCATATAAAAACTTGCATGGGCGGAATCTAGGGTTTCCTAGGATCGCATGTATGAACATAGATCAACTTAAAGATTGTATAGATCAAGAAGGGGATCATACCAATGCCATTTCTTGGATGGCATCTTGGAAGAAGAGGGCGAGCGGCTCTCCTCCAAAGGTGGCACACACAAGGTGAAGATGACTACTCCCTTGGCGTTCCTTGTGCTAGCAAAGCTCCAAGGTCTCCTGATCGCGTGAAGGAGATTGAGATGATCTCTAGGCTTTGTCAAGTCCTCTCCTTGGCGTCCAGACTCAACACACGAGAGAGAGGCGTCGAGAGGAAGAGGCGAAAAGAGATGCACCCACGAACGAATGTGGAGGCGTTCACGCTATTTTGGAAAACATAACTTCCAAAAATAGCAAGCCACTAACATCATGCGTTCATGCGTTCACTCCAAGTGAACGATCGCATTTTTCTTCTCCCTTGAACCAAGCGCTCATTTGATGAACCTGGTTCAATTGAATTTGGTTCAAGGACCAAATCAAACCAAGCCTTAGTCTAGATCAAATTAAACCATAAGGCTCAAGATCTAACCATTCATCTCTTGATGCTCTTGATCTCACCGATCTAGCATCAAATCTCTCGATCGAAGCTTACCGATCTCAAGCCCTAGTCAATCAAACATGATCAGACTAGATCTCACTTACAATCAGAGTTTAAACTCCTTTAAACTGAACCAAAACAATTCAGTCCACACGATCTGACATAAGTAAGCCATATCATCAAATTGTGCGACCCTAAGGGTTTCCTTTAAATGTCGGTAACGATAACTCACGTTATCACGATCAGTGAGGGGTATCTAGCAACACATCACTGTCTCCCGATATAAAGGAAAGAGTCTTCCAAGACTACACCCAAACCACAGCACAAGTGTGAACCCAAGTCACTTGACATATGTGTTTCCTTTGCCACTGGATGTTCTTATTGGACAAGCGTGTCAAGCCTGTAATTCCAATATGATGAGAATGATTAGATCAGATGAACATAGTCATCTGGGTATGGCCATACACTTTCTCAACCATCTCATCCAGGGGGCCCCTATGGAACATCACACTCCAAACAAGGAGACGGCAATCCTATATCTATCACTAGTGCCCTAACATGACTCATGCTCACTATCCAAGATAGTCTATAACCATTATGTTTCAAATGATATTGAACTACCTCAAAACAATGTCAATCATCATTTAGAAACAGAAGTGATCTCAAGTCAGAGGAAATATGCCACTTGTTTGCATATAAGGATTATTCACATTGTGACAAGCAATTGAATATCCTAAGTAGGGTCTGTCCAGTACATCCAATGTACCCATGAGTCTACATCTTATTCCATGCTCAAAGCAGCCTATAAGATTAGAACACATATTAGTCTCAATCATATCAAGGCTGTCTCATGTTCACCAAGATATCTCGACTAAGGACAAAGCTGCATGTCAGCCAAGCTGAACAGCATTGAGACATTATTCAGAAGTATACATATTGGAGCAGATGATGTAACAACCTGAATAACAACCATTGCCTTTATAAACATAGAGTTTATACATGATACTGAAATAATCCCAAGGCCTCAAACATTAGCCTTAAGGGCATACCCCAACAATCTCCCACTTGCACTTAATCTAATGGTTGAGAAATCTCAAACCCATATTATTACAGTGCTTCTCATGCTTCTGCTGCACCAGAGGCTTTGTAAGCGGGTCAGCTAGATTGTCATCTGTATGAACCTTGCAGACTTTGATCTCGCCACGATCAATGATCTCCCGGATCAAGTGAAACCTTCTTTGTATGTGCTTGGACTTCTGGTGCGACCGTGGTTCCTTTGCTTGTGCTATAGCTCCAGTGTTATCACAGAAGATAACCAAAGGATCTGCACTCGAAGGAACAACACCAAGTTCCTCAACGAACTTACGAATCCACACTGCCTGCTTGGATGCTTCTGAGGCTGCAACATACTCGGCTTCTGTTGTGGAATCAGCAACAATTGACTGTTTGAAACTTTTCCACACCACTGCTCCTCCATTCAAGCTAAAAACATAGCCTGATTGCGATCGGAAATCATCCTGGTCAGATTGGAATGAAGCGTCAGTATACCCTTCAATACTGAGTTCTTCCTGACCTCCATATATCAAGAACATATCTTTGGTCCTCCGAAGATATTTCAAAATGTTCTTGACCGCAATCCAGTGTGCCTTCCCTGGATTACTTTGGAATCGACTGGTCACGCTTAACCCGTAAGCGACGTCTGGGCGAGTACACAACATCGCATACATAATGGACCCAATAGCCGAAGCATAAGGCGTATTGTCCATTTCATCTTTCTCAGTCTGTGTTTGTGGACACTGACTCTTTGAAAGATTCAGACCATGTCTGACTGGAAGATATCCTCTTTTAGAATTTTCTAAATGGAATCTCTCCAGGACTTTATCGATGTAAGTACTCTGGCACAGCCCGAGAAGCCTCTTAGATCTATCTCTGTAGATCTTCACACCTAATACATAGGCTGCTTCTCCTAAATCTTTCATCTGGAAACATTTTCTTAACCATGCCTTAACCGCATGTAGTTCAGGAATATCATTTCCAATGATTAAGATATCATCGACGTAGAGGACTAGGAAAGTAATCACGCTCCCACTAAACCTCTTATATACACACGGGTCATCTTCATTCTTGATGAAACCAAACTTACAGATTGATTCATCAAAACGAATATTCCAGCTTCTCGATGCTTGTTTTAGTCCATAAATGGACTTCTTTAATTTGCATATTTTATGACGATCTGATGGATTAGTGAAACCTTCAGGTTGTGTCATATACACATCCTCTTCTAGTTTTCCATTAAGGAAAGCGGTCTTCACGTCCATTTGCCAGATCTCATAATCATAATATGCCGCTATCGTGAGAATAATCCGAATAGACTTGAACATGGCTACAGGAGAGAAAGTTTCATCATAATCTATCCCGTAGATTTGTTTGAAACCTTTCGCAACTAGCCTGCCTTTATAGGTAACCACGTTACCATCCATGTCAATCTTCTTCTTGAAGATCCACTTACAGCCTATAGGGATTACTCCCGGAGGCGGATCAACCAAATCCCAAACTTGGTTATCTGACATGGAGTCCATCTCGGCTCGCATAGCTTCAAGCCATCTCGCTGATTCCGGTCCACTGACTGCATCCGCATAAGTGAGGGGTTCATCATCAATGATGTAGACTCTGTCATAGCGCTCAGGCTGTTGACGGATCCTTCCCGATCTTCGCGGTTCCCGTGATATCTGAGCCTCAGGTTGTTCAGTAACCTGATCTACTGGCTCAAGCTCATCCAACTGTGCTTGACTACTTTGTCCTTCTTCTGGATTCTCATCCAGCTTTATTTCTCTCCCACTGGCTTCTTGCAGAAGAAATTCTTTCTCAAGAAAAATAGCCGTTCGAGCAACAAATACTTTGTTCTCTTTGGGATCGTAGAAATAATAACCCTTTGTTTCCTTAGGGTAACCGACAAATATACTTTTATCAGATCTGCTCTCCAGTTTCCTAGAGGCGAGCTTTTTGACATAAGCCTCGCAACCCCAGATCTTAATAAATGTCAAGCTCGGCTGTTTCCCATACCATAACTCATATGGCGTCTTGGAAACGGCCTTGGATGGCACTCGGTTTAGTACCTTTGCAGCTGTTTCCAGTGCAAATCCCCAAAAGGAGTAAGGTAGAGTAGCCTGACTCATCATAGAACGAACCATATCCAGTAAGGTTCTATTTCTCCTCTCGGACACACCATTCCATTGCGGTGTTCCTGGCGGAGTGAGCTGTGAGATAATCCCACACTCCTTCAGATAGTCAGTAAACTCATGACTCAAGTATTCTCCACCTCGATCTGAACGAAGTGCCTTGATATTTCGGCCTAGCTGATTTTGTACTTCATTTTTGAACTCTTTGAACTTGTCAAAAGATCCACTTTTATGTCTCATTAGATAGACATAACCATATCTACTGAAATCATCAGTAAAGGTAATGAAGTATGAATAGCCACCTCTGGCATGTTTACTAAATGGCCCACACACATCAGTGTGAATGAGGTCAAGTAAACCTGAAGCCCTTTGACCTTTGTTGGAAAAAGGAGACTTCGTCATTTTACCCAATAAACAAGCTTTGCATGTATCAAGCTCCTCATAGGAGAATGATCCTAGCAGTCCATGGTCATGCAACCGCTTAATGCGCTTCTTGTTAATATGGCCTAAACGACTATGCCATAGCAAGGTGCTGTCATCAGCATACTTGGCTTTCTTAATATCAATCTGCTGTATTGAACATTCCATGTCCAACATGAATAACCCATTGTTAATTGACCCAGTAGCATAAACAATATTATCAAAAGAAATATAACACTTTGAAATCTTGCATTCAAAGGAAAACCCTTTCCTGACAAGAGCAGGAATAGAGATAATATTCTTAGTTATGCTCGGTACAAAATAACAATTGTCCAGTTCTAATACAAGACCAGATGGTAAAGAGATGTGATAAACTCCTACAGCAACAGCAGCAACCCGTGCCCCGTTTCCTACTCGTAGGTCCACCTCATGCTGTCCCACCTATCTTCTTCTCTTGAGTTCCTGTACATTTGAACAAATGTGAACTCCACATGCAGTGTCCAACACCCATGAAATAGAAGAAGAAACCATGACTTCAGTCACGTAAATACCTGAGCCAGAAGCGAAAGGGTTGCTTCCCTTCTTATCTCCTTGGAGCGCTTTACAGTCCTTTTTCCAGTGACCTAGCTGGCCACAATGGAAACATCTGTATTCCTTTGACCGCTTTACCTTTTGTTTCAGAGCCTTGTTGTAGCTCTTGATAGGGGCTTTGCCCTTCTTCCCCTTCTTCTTGTTCCTAGAAGGAACCATTAGGACAGAGGATGAAGGCGTTCCCTTCTCACGAGACTGAGTCTGCTCTGTAGTCAAGAGCATGTTCAGTAACTCTGCCGGCGTACAGTCGATCTTGTTCATATTAAAATTAATGATGAATGGATCGAAAGAGGCTGGGAGAGACTGCAGGATGATGTCTACAACAAGCTCCTGATTGATGGTGTGTCCCAGTTTCTCTAGAGCCTCCTTGTACCCAATCATCTTGAGTACGTGAGCTCCCACTGGACTCCCTTCAGTCAGTTTGCTCTGAAAGAAAAGTTTCGTCAAGTTATAGCGTTCAGTCCTTGCCTGCGCAGCATACAGCTTCTTGAGATTTGCTATAATTTCTATAGCAGATAAATCCTCATGCTGACGCTGCAGCTGTGGCGTCATAGACGCTAGCATAAGGCAAGCGACATCAATGCTATCATTGACATGCTTTTCATAAGCTTCCTGAACCGCCCTTGCGGCGTTCGTAGCGGGTTGAGGCGGTATAGCCGTCTCGAGGACATACAGTTTCCTCTCAGCCTTAAGAACAATCTTAAGGTGTCCGTACCAGTCTGAGAAGTTTAGCCCAGCAAACTTCTCCCTTTCCAGTAGGGATCGCACATTGAACGCTGTGGTGTTCGTTGCTGCAGTAATCTACAACAATGCAAGAACAGCAAGGTCAGTATCAATGTTAGAATCAATTCAGGACTTAAGAATGATTCTTTTCTCACTATTTTATCTGACTGAAAAATCCAGTAAAACAGTCCGAAAGAGTAAAACTCTTTTAGTGAGATGGGATCCAGATTTCATACTTGGTCTCCGCGTCCCGCTCAGGCAAGATAAGATGCACAGAGAGTACAAGCACTAATTTCTGGTAGGCAATCCCTGCCAATCGCCAACCCGTGCGATTCCCCTTCATCTGGGCAATCCAGCAGACTGTGCCAACTGAGTTGGTACAACACAGTCTCTGATCCCACAGATGGCTGCCTCCATATAGCTACCATATGCTCAATATGTAGCCTACATGGTCAAGCTGACCCGACCTACTCCCTGGACCACCACGTGCTATGCTGAGCAACGAGAAGCGATAAATCCCTTCTCTGTAACACGCAGGTGTAATCACACACCGTCTGAAGATAGATGGGCATGCCCACTGAATGGGTACAACACGGCCCCAACGATAGTCAGAACAGTGAGGTTTCGCGTCAGAAGGCTATCGTGCTTGATATTTAACGTTGGATTTTAACGGTCCTTTTATCTTCTTACTATCATTCAAATCCTATGGTGATAGCAGAAGAATGAATCATGCAGTTACTAAATTACTTAAACAGTAAATTAAAAGCATGATTATCTTATGTGGTAAAAGCCCATTAAGCCTAAGTAAGACCTTAATTAACTTAAGTCTTCACTTGAGCTCTTCATGGGTCTCTAGCATTTCATCTGGCCCAACCCGAGCCCAAGCGCCCACTGCAGCTCAGATGCGCCCACCAGGTAAAATGCGCCTGTCCTAGAGTCGAACCCTAGACCTCCCACTGGTGAAGCCACTTGCTGCTTGCGCCTCTGCCATGTGTGCTCTGTGCTCATGTCTGATTAAATTACAATTTAATCTATCTAGACATGATTGACTCGCAGGTCAATTACACTTTATAAATTAATTAAAATGTGATGCGCAGATCACAATAATAATTTACAATAATACATCCAGGCACGCAGGCCCCAGCACAGCACACATTAAATTTAGGCAGCCCACATAAGATTAAATAGACAATCATTCATGTTATACAAACATCATCTGATCCAATCAAGAAAATAAAATTTTCGAAAAACCCATTGGCTTCATTTTATTTCCTTATGTGCCCTACTACCTTACAACGGTCCATTAATAGGGATCCACTCATCAGACCTAGTCAGACCCACTGCACTTGCATGCACCAAGTCATAACCGACTTGAGTCGACCTCATGGTCAACAATGCATGCGTTAAGGCTGAACGTCCCTCATGAGTTCTAGCAAGCGGGTGTGACCCCGGGCCTTAAGCATGAGCGTTCATCGGTTGTCTCAATCAGACATCGCTACACGCCTTTCAGCAGTCGACCTATAGCCACCTCATGCTTGCGCATAGGTGCCATCTGGTCGACCCATCTAGGCTGTCAGATGGTCTGCTCAGACTGTCGGGTCTAGACTGGACGATGACTTCAACCCTAATAACCCGTCTAAGCTTTTGAAGTAGGCGCTTAGATCTAATGAGGGGCGCGCAAGTAATGTTTTGAGACAAAAAACTACAACAAGCGCCAACATAGAGACATGCGCCAACATACATCTAATTTCGAAAATAAGCATGTAGTTGCGCATGAAGATAACCATTAGATCTACTCTAAAGCATGTGCATATAAAAACTTGCATGGGCGGAATCTAGGGTTTCCTAGGATCGCATGTATGAACATAGATCAACTTAAAGATTGTATAGATCAAGAAGGGGATCATACCAATGCCATTTCTTGGATAGCGTCTTGGAAGAAGAGGGCGAGCGGCTCTCCTCCAAAGGTGGCGCACACAAGGTGAAGATGACTACTCCCTTGGCGTTCCTTGTGCTAGCAAAGCTCCAAGGTCTCCTGATCGCGTGAAGGAGATTGAGATGATCTCTAGGCTTTGTCAAGTCCTCTCCTTGGCGTCCAGACTCAACACACGAGAGAGAGGCGTCGAGAGGAAGAGGCGAAAAGAGATGCACCCACGAACGAATGTGGAGGCGTTCACGCTATTTTGGAAAACATAACTTCCAAAAATAGCAAGCCACTAACATCATGCGTTCATGCGTTCACTCCAAGTGAACGATCGCATTTTTCTTCTCCCTTGAACCAAGCGCTCATTTGATGAACCTGGTTCAATTGAATTTGGTTCAAGGACCAAATCAAACCAAGCCTTAGTCTAGATCAAATTAAACCATAAGGCTCAAGATCTAACCATTCATCTCTTGATGCTCTTGATCTCACCGATCTAGCATCAAATCTCTCGATCGAAGCTTACCGATCTCAAGCCCTAATCAATCAAACAT
The DNA here is from genome assembly GCA_027563935.2 of Costus lasius. NCBI lineage: Eukaryota > Viridiplantae > Streptophyta > Magnoliopsida > Zingiberales > Costaceae > Costus > Costus lasius. The sequence continues at coordinate 58,862,159 of CM050453.2, forward strand.
GATCAGACCAGATCTCACTTACAATCAGAGTTTAAACTCCTTTAAACTAAACCAAAACAATTCAGTCCACACGATCTGACATAAGTAAGCCATATCATCAAATTGTGCGACCCTAAGGGTTTCCTTTAAATGTCGGTAACGATAACTCACGTTATCACGATCAGTGAGGGGTATCTAGCAACACATCACTGTCTCCCGATATAAAGGAAAGAGTCTTCCAAGACTACACCCAAACCACAGCACAAGTGTGAACCCAAGTCACTTGACATATGTGTTTCCTTTGCCACTGGATGTTCTTATTGGACAAGCGTGTCAAGCCTGTAATTCCAATATGATGAGAATGATTAGATCAGATGAACATAGTCATCTGGGTATGGCCATACACTTTCTCAACCATCTCATCCAGGGGGCCCCTATAGAACATCACACTCCAAACAAGGAGACGGCAATCCTATATCTATCACTAGTGCCCTAACATGACTCATGCTCACTATCCAAGATAGTCTATAACCATTATGTTTCAAATGATATTGAACTACCTCAAAACAATGTCAATCATCATTTAGAAACAGAAGTGATCTCAAGTCAGAGGAAATATGCCACTTGTTTGCATATAAGGATTATTCACATTGTGACAAGCAATTGAATATCCTAAGTAGGGTCTGTCCAGTACATCCAATGTACCCATGAGTCTACATCTTATTCCATGCTCGAAGCAGCCTATAAGATTAGAACACATATTAGTCTCAATCATATCAAGGCTGTCTCATGTTCACCAAGATATCTCGACTAAGGACAAAGCTGCATGTCAGCCAAGCTGAACAGCATTGAGACATTATTCAGAAGTATACATATTGCAGCAGATGATGTAACAACCTGAATAACAACCATTGCCTTTATAAACATAGAGTTTATACATGATACTGAAATAATCCCAAGGCCTCAAACATTAGCCTTAAGGGCATACCCCAACATTACGGCCATACCATATTTTTATGGTGGAATTACGGTACTGTAAAATCCATTACTGGGGTGCTGTAATTTGCTATGATGTTCTGATTCTCCTGAAATTTGACGTGTGACTTCGTTTTGATGTCTGGAATCCATTGTTGTGCTCGAATCCTTCAAAATCCATCAAAATATAGCACTTTTTACCAGAAATTCATGAAAAACTAGAAATTATGTAGATTCCGTGATATTTAACAAATAATGCTTAAAAACAAGTAAAAGTTCATAAATATGACACGAAAAGATATATAATATATCTTTAGTACCTCTGTCCCCAAGACAAGGTATAAGCATTGTTATAGTCTGCAAGTGTACGGATACTCGAAGTAATAAAATAGATATCGAACCACAGAGACCTTGTTGTCAAGTACTGAATAATCGATTTCTCGCTAGCTAGGCAATCAGAAAATAGTGAATCAAACTATCGAATAGAACACGAAAAAAAAATATCAGAGAGGAAATCGGGACTAGGGGTTCATCTACTTTAATTTCTAATAGCTAGATTAAGATAAGTGTCTGTCAATCCAATTTTACCATGATAAAGGTATAGTTTACTTCATAAATAAAGTGTTTCGCTCTCGCGCAAACAATCATACAAAGAACCGATCTTCACTCTCATGCAAGATCTATTCAATGCTGAAAATAAGTAAACCATCAACTAAGAACTCAAGGATCACTCTCGTGCATCTAAATTCTAAATTGATAACCTCAAGTGGAAACTCAAAGATCACTCTCGTGCATCCGAGTCTCAACACAAGTTTTACTCAAGGTTTTCTGACGACTCGATACTCAATCTCTTGGAGCATCAAATCAAGTCTAAAATATTAACTCAATCCAAAGAATCATAAAATCAGCAAGGCATTAAATTTCTCTAAGAATTAGAATTCGAAGAACAACCTAATCTCTTACGATAGTTCCAAACTCGATAATTCCTAGGGTTCTGAATTTCAAGCAATCAACTTCTTAGTCTATTTTTCAAAATTCTAAATCATGCTGATATTAAGAAACAGAGGAGAATTAAAGAACAATCAATTCACAAAAGTAAAATTATCATAATAAAATCAGTTTGACAAAATTAGGGTTTTCTAGCCACTAAGAAACAAAGAGATTACACCCCCATGTCCCAAAGAAAGATTAAGCTACCATGATGAAGGAATTATAATAAAACATGTTTCTATATGAACAGGAATCAAAAAGAGAAAAAAAGAGTTACAAAACAGTGCTGTACCGTAATCGCCTAGAACAACGCTGCCACTGCTGTTTCATTGATTTCTCCTCCAATTGGAACCCTTTTGCTTTGAAACTTTAGATGCACGTTCTCCTTCACTAGGCAAAGCTTCCTATCAAAATTAGAGGCCGGAGGTGGTCTGTAGGCTGAGAACCGATGAACCCTAGCAATTCTGCCTCTCCCTCAATTTCGCCATGTATCCCTAGTAAAAATTGTTCCTTTTGATCCCTTTATCTTCTCCTCATTACGACGAGTCCGCCACTTCTTTCAGATCTCAATTTGGAGCCCTAAATCTCAAGATATGGTCTTTTTAATTTTCGGGTGGAAAAATCAGAATTCTGAGTTTAAAAATACGGCACCGTATCTGGATTACGGTAGTGCCGTGTTTTCCTTCTGTAAGTTCTGGGCAACAAATACGATACCGTGACAATTGACCTCAAATATATGGCAGTGCTGTATTCTTGCTAAAACTTTTTGTTCAACCTTGTCCAAAATACGGTAGCGTGTAGTTTCATACGGCAGTGTCGTATTCTTGCCGAAACTCTCTGGTTGAAATTGTCACAAAATACGGTGCCGTGTGGTTTCATACGTGTAAGTCCCCTTCAAGGGGGAGCGAAACCCTAATAGGCGCATAACAAAAATTCGAAGCGGAAGCAAGGGTTTCTATATCGCATGCATGTCATATGATCAACTTGTTAAAAACTTGCAAAGATCGACAAGTGATCTTACCATAGCCATTGCTTTGGATGGCGGCTTGGAAATGAGAGAACGAAATGGTTCTCCTCCAAAGATGACGCACACAAGACGATGGATCGGCTACTTCTTGTTGCTCCTTGTGCTAGCAAGGATCTCCAAGTCTCCTGATCGCGTTGAGGGGATTTAGATGATCTCCTTTCTTGGCTAAAACTCTCTCCAAAGCGTGAAGAAGTTCTCCCACGAGAGAAGAGGCGACGAGACGTGAAGAGACGAGAGAGGGCGTAACTCTCTCGAACGTGTAGTGCGTTACCTTATTTTGGAAAACCAAAAAATAGTAACCGCCTAACGTTCATGCGTTCATGCGTTCATGGGTTTACCCCAACGCATTTTGCTCTCTCCCTTGAACCATGCGTCACTCAATGAGCTGGTTCAATGTCGGTTTGGTTCAAAGACCAATTAACCCAAGCCATATGGTCTAGATCACAATAAACCCTAAAGGTTCAAGATCTAACCGTTCATCCCTTGATGCTCCAGATCTCACCGATCTAGCATCCAATCTCTCGATCGAAGCTTACCGATCTCAAGCCCTAATCAATCAAACATGATCAGACCAGATCTCACTTACAATCAGAGTTTAAATCCCTTTAAACTGAACCCAAACAATTCAGTCCACACGATCTGACTTAAGTAAGCCATATCATCAAATTGTGCGACCCTAAGGGTTTCCTTTAAATGTCGGTAACGATAACTTACGTTATCACAATCAGTGAGGGGTATCTAGCAACACATCACTATCTCCCGATATAAAGGAAAGAGTCTTCCAAGACTACACCCAAACCACAGCACAAGTGTGAATCCACTTCACGAGGCATACATGTTTCCTTTGCCACTGGATGTTCTTATTGGACAAGCGTGTCAAGCCTGTAGCTCCAATATGATGAGCATGATTAGATCAGATGAACATAGTCACCTGGGTATGGCCATACACTTTCTCAATCATCTCATTCAGGGGGGCCCCTTTAGAACATCACACTCCAATCAAGGAGACGGCAATCCTATATCTATCACTAGTGCCCTAACATGACTCATGATCATTATCCAAGATAGTCTATAACCATTATGTTTCAAATGATATTGAACTACCTCAAAACAATGACAATCATCATTTAGAAACACAAATGATCTCAAGTCAGAGGACATGTGCCACTTGTGGCAAACAAGGATTATTCACATTGTGACAAGCAATCGAATATCCTAGTAGGGTCTGTCCAGTACATCTAATGTACCCATGAGTCTACATCTTATTTCATGCTCGAAGCATCCTATAAGATTAGAATACATATTAGTCTCAATCATATCAAGGCCGTCTCATGTTCACCAAGATATCTCGACTAAGGACATATAGCATGTCAGCCTAGCTGAACAGCATTGAGACATTATTCAGAAGCACACTTATTGCAGCAGACAATGTAACAAACTGAATAACAACCATTGCCTTTATAAACATAAGAGTTTATACATGATACTGAAAGAATCCCAAGGCCTCAAACATTAGCCTTAAGGGCATACCCCAACAATCTCCCACTTGCACTTAATCTAATGGTTGAGAAATCTCAAACCCATATTATTACAGTGCTTCTCATGCTTCTGCTGCGCCAGAGGCTTGGTAAGCGGGTCAGCCAGATTGTCATCTGTATGAACCTTGCAGATTTTAATCTCACCACGATCAATGATCTCCCGGATCAAGTGAAACTGTCTCTGTATGTGCTTGGACTTCTGGTGCGACCGTGGTTCCTTTGCTTGTGCGATTGCTCCAGGGTTATCACAGAAGATAACCAAAGGATCTGCACTCGAAGGAATAACACCAAGTTCCTGAATGAACTTACGAATCCACACTGCCTCCTTAGATGCTTCTGAGGCTGCAACATACTCGGCTTCTGTTGTGGAATCAGCAACAATAGACTGTTTGAAACTTTTCCACACCACTGCTCCTCCATTCAAGCTAAAAACATAGCCTGATTGCGATCGGAAATCATCCTGGTCCGATTGGAACGAAGCGTCAGTATATCCTTCAATACTGAGTTCTTCCTGACCACCATATACCAAGAACATATCTTTCGTCCTCCGCAGATATTTTAAAATGTTCTTGACTGCAATCCAGTGCGCCTGACCTGGATTACTTTGGAATCGACTGGTCACGCTTAACCCGTAAGCGACGTCTGGGCGAGTACATAACATCGCATACATAATGGACCCAATAGCCGAAGCATAAGGCGTATTGTCCATTTCATCTTTCTCAGTCTGTGTTTGTGGACACTGACTCTTTGAAAGATTCAGACCATGTCTGACTGGAAGATATCCTCTTTTAGAATTCTCTAAATGGAATCTCTCCAGGACTTTATCGATGTAAGTACTCTGGCACAGCCCGAGAAGCCTCTTAGATCTATCCCTGTAGATCTTCACACCTAACACATAGGCTGCTTCTCCTAGATCTTTCAACTGGAAACATTTTCTTAACCATGCTTTAACAGCATGCAGTTCAGGAATATCGTTTCCAATGATTAAGATATCATCGACGTAGAGGACTAGGAAAGTAATCACGCTCCCACTAAACCTCTTATATACACACGGGTCATCTTCATTCTTGATGAAACCAAATTCACATATTGATTCATCAAAACGAATATTCCAGCTTCTTGATGCTTGCTTAAGTCCATAAATGGACTTCTTTAACTTGCATATTTTATGACGATCTGATGGATTAGTGAAACCTTCAGGTTGTGTCATATACACATCCTCATCCAGTTTTCCATTAAGGAAAGCGGTCTTCACATCCATCTGCCAGATCTCATAATCGTAATATGCTGCTATCGCGAAAAGAATCCGAATAGACTTGAACATGGCTACAGGAGAGAAAGTTTCATCATAATCTATCCCGTAGATTTGTTTGAAACCTTTCGCAACTAGCCTGCCCTTATAGGTAACCACGTTACCATCCATGTCAATCTTCTTCTTGAAGATCCATTTACAGCCTATAGGGATTACTCCCGGAGGCGGATCAACCAAATCCCAGACTTGGTTATCTGACATGGAGTCCATCTCGGCTCGCATAGCTTCAAGCCATCTAGCTGACTCCGGTCCACTGACCGCATCCGCATAAGTGAGGGGTTCATCATGATCAATGATGTAGACTCCGTCATAGCGCTCAGGCTGTCGACGGATCCTTCCCGATCTTCGCGGTTCCCGTGATATCTGAGCTTCAGGTTGTTCAATAACCTGTTCTACCGGCTCAGGCTCATCCAATTGTGCTTGACTACTTTGTCCTTCCTCTGGATTCTCATCCAGCTTTATTTCTCTCCCACTGGCCTCTTGCAGAAGAAACTCCTTCTCAAGAAAAATGGCCGTCCGAGCAACAAATACCTTGTTCTCTTTGGATCGTAGAAATAATAACCCTTAGTTTCCTTAGGGTAACCGACAAAGATACATTTCTCAGATCTGCTCTCTAGTTTCCCAGAGGCGAGCTTTTTGACATAAGCCTCGCAACCCCAGATCTTAATAAATGTCAAGCTCGGCTGTTTCCCATACCATAATTCCTATGGAGTCTTTGAAACGGCCTTGGATGGCACTCGGTTTAGTACCTTTGCAGCTGTTTCCAGTGCAAATCCCCAAAAGGAGTAAGGTAGAGTAGCCTGACTCATCATAGAACGAACCATATCCAGTAAGGTTCTGTTCCTCCTCTCGGACACACCATTCCATTGCGGTGTTCCTGGTGGAGTGAGCTGTGAGATAATCCCACACTCCTTCAGATAGTCAGTAAATTCTCGACTTAGGTATTCTCCACCTCGATCTGAGCGAAGTGCCTTGATATTTCGGCCTAGCTGATTCTGTACTTCATTTTTGAACTCTTTGAACTTGTCAAAAGATTCACTCTTATGTCTCATTAGATAGACATACCCATATCTACTGAAATCATCAGTAAAGGTAATGAAGTATGAATAGCCACCTCTGGCATGTTTACTAAAAGGCCCACACACATCACTGTGTATAAGGTCAAGTAAACCTGAAGCCCTTTGACCTTTGTGAGGAAAAGGAGACTTCGTCATTTTACCCATTAAACAAGCTTTGCATGTATCAATCTCCTCATAGGAGAATGATCCCAGCAGTCCATGATCATGCAACCGCTTAATGCGCTTCTTGTTAATATGGCCTAAACGACTATGCCATAACAAGGTGCTGTCATCAGCATACTTGGCTTTCTTATTATCAATGTTTTGTATAGAACATTCCATGTCCAACATGAATAACCCATTGTTAATTGATCCAGTAGCATAAACAATATTATCATTAGAAAGAACACACTTTGAAATATTGCATTCAAAGGAAAATCCTTTCCTGACAAGAGCAGGAATAGAGATAATATTTTTTAATACTCGGAACAAAATAACAATTGTCCAGTTCTAATACAAGTCCAGATGGTAATGAGATGTAATAAACCCCTACAGCAACAGCAGCAACCCGTGCCCCGTTTCCAACTCGTAGGTCCACCTCATGCTGTCCCACCTGTCTTCTTCTCTTGAGTTCCTGTACATTTGAACAAATGTGAACTCCACATGCAGTGTCCAACACCCATGAAATAGAAGAAGAGGATATCATGACTTCAGTCACGAAAATACCTGAGCCAGAAGCGATGCTTCCCTTCTTGTCTCCTTGGAGCGCTTTACAGTCCTTTTTCCAGTGACCCAGCTGGCCACAATGGAAACATCTGTATTCCTTTGACCGCTTGACCTTTTGTTTCAGAGCCTTGTTGTAATTCTTGACAGGGGCTTTGCCCTTCTTCCCCTTCTTCTTGTTCCTTGACGGAAACATCAAGACAGAGGTTGAAGGCTTTCCCTTTAGAGTTTCCTCTGTAGTCAAGAGCATATTCAGCAACTCTGCCGGAGTACAGTCGATCTTGTTCATATTAAAATTAATAATGAACGGATCGAAAGAGGCCGGGAGGGACTGCAGAATAATGTCTACAGCAAGCTCCTGATTGATGGTATGCCCCAGTTTCTCTAGAGCCTCTTTGTGCCCAATCATCTTGAGCACATGAGCTCCCACTGGACTCCCTTCAGCCAGTTTGCTCTGAAAGAAAAGCTTGGTCAAATTATAGCGTTCAGTCCTCGCCTGTGCAGCATACAACATCTTGAGGTTTGCTATAATTTCTATAGCAGACATATCCTCATGCTGACGCTGTAGCTGTGGCGTCATAGACGCTAGCATCAGGCAAGCGACATCAATGCTATCATTGACATGCTTTTCATAGGCATCCCGAACCGCCCTTGCGGCGTTCGGAGCGGGTTGAGGCGGTATAGCCATCTCGAGGACATACAGTTTGCTCTCTGCCTTAAGAACAATCTTAAGGTGTCCGTACCAGACTGAGAAGTTTGGCCCAGCAAACTTCTCCCTTTCCAGTAGGGATCGCACATTGAAGCTCATGGTGTTCGTTGCTGCAGGAATCTACAACAATGCAAGAACAGCAAGGTCAGTATCAATGTTTAGAATCAATCCAGGACTTAAGAAAGATTCTTTTCTCACTATTTTATCTGACTGAAAAATCCATTAAAACAGTCCGAAAGAGTAAGACTCTTTTAGTGAGATGGGATCCAGATTTCATACTTGGTCTCCGCGTCCCGCTCAGGCGAGATAAGATGCACAGAGAGTACAAGCACTAATTTCTGGTAGGCAGTCCCTGCCAATCGCCAACCCGTGCGATTCCCCTTCATCTGGGCAATCCAGCAGACTGTGCCAACTGAGTTGGTACAACACAGTCTCTGATCCCACAGATGGCTGCCTCCATATAGCTACCATATGCGCCACATATGTAGCCTACATGGTCAAGCTGACCCGACCTACTCCCTGGACCACCACGTGCTATGCTGAGCAACGAGAAGCGATAAATCCCTTCTCTGTAACACGCAGGTGAAATCACACACCGTCTGAAGATAGATGGGCGTGCCCACTGAGTGGATACAACACGGCCCCAACGATAGTCAGAACAGTGAGGTTTCGCGTCAGAAGGCTTACGAGCTTGATATTATAGCGTTGGATTTTAACGGTCCTTTTATCTTCTCAACTATCATGCAAACCCTATGGTGATAGCAGAAGATAAATCATGCAATTCTAATTATAAAAACGATAAGTAGAAAGCATGCTGATTTTATGTGGTAAAAGCCCATTAACCCTAAGTAAGACCTTAATTTTAACTTAAGTCTTCACTTGAGCTCTTCATGGGTCTTTTGCATCTCATCTGGCCCAACCGAGGGCCCAAGCGCCCTCTGCAGCTCAGGTGCGCCCACCAGCTAAAATGCGCCTGTCATAGAGTCGAACCCTAGACCTCCCACCTGGTCAAGCCTCTACTGCATGCGCCAATGCCATGTGTGCTCTGTGCTCTTGTCATGATTAAAATTACAATTTAATCTATCTAGACAAGATTGACACGCAGGTCAATTACACAATAAATTAATTAAAATGTGATGCGCAGATCACAAATATAATAATTTACATTTTTAATCCAGGCACGCAGGCCCCAGCACAGCACACATTAATTGGGCAACCCACATAAGATAAAATAAACAAGCACATGGCATCCAATCAACATGTGATCCATCAACAAAATAAAATTTTCAAAATCCCATTGGAATCAATTTTATTTGTCTTATTTGCCCTACTACCTTACAACGGTCCATTGATAGGGATCCACTCATCATGTCTAGTCAGATCCACTGCCCTTGCATGCACCAAGTCCTAACTGACTTGAGTCGACCTAATGGTCAACCATGCATGCGCAAAGGGCTGAACAACCTTCATGAGTTCTGGCAAGCGGGTGTGACCCCGGGCCTAACTCAAGAGTGCTCACTGGTTGTCTCAACCAGACCTCGCTACATGCCTGTCTGTAGTCGACCTATAGCCACCTCGTGCTTGCGCACAGGTGCCATCTGGTCGACCCATCTAGGCTGTCAGATGGTCTGATAAGACTGGTTGGATCTTACCTAGAAGATGACTTCAACCCCATCAACCCGTCTAAGGGTTTATAGTAGGCGCTTAGATCTAATATGGGGCGCGCAAGTGATCAAGTTTTTTAGAAAAACTACAACAAGCGCATACATGATACATGCGCCAAGATACATCAAATTCACAACAATAAGCATGTAGTTAGGCATGTAATTTACCATTAGATCTATTCATAAGCGCATTCATGGATCAAACATGAAGATCAAGCAATCATATGAACAAGCAATAACCGCATGCTCTGATACCAATTGTAAGTCCCCTTCAAGGGGGAGCGAAACCCTAATAGGCGCATAACAAAAATTCGAAGCGGAAGCAAGGGTTTCTATATCGCATGCATGTCATATGATCAACTTGTTAAAAACTTGCAAAGATCTACAAGTGATCTTACCATAGCCATTGCTTTGGATGGCGGCTTGGAAATGAGAGAACGAAATGGTTCTCCTCCAAAGATGACGCACACAAGACGATGGATCGGCTACTTCTTGATGGATCGGCTACTTCTTGTTGCTCCTTGTGCTAGCAAGGATCTCCAAGTCTCCTGATCGCGTTGAGGGGATTTAGATGATCTCCTTTCTTGGCTAAAACTCTCTCCAAAGCGTGAAGAAGTTCTCCCACGAGAGAAGAGGCGACGAGACGTGAAGAGACGAGAGAGGGCGTAACTCTCTCGAACGTGTAGTGCGTTACCTTATTTTGGAAAACCAAAAAATAGTAACCGCCTAACGTTCATGCGTTCATGCGTTCATGGGTTTACCCCAACGCATTTTGCTCTCTCCCTTGAACCATGCGCTCACTCAATGAGCTGGTTCAATGTCGGTTTGGTTCAAAGACCAATTAACCCAAGCCATATGGTCTAGATCACAATAAACCCTAAAGGTTCAAGATCTAACCGTTCATCCCTTGATGCTCCTGATCTCACCGATCTAGCATCCAATCTCTCGATCGAAGCTTACCGATCTCAAGCCCTAATCAATCAAACATGATCAGACCAGATCTCACTTACAATCAGAGTTTAAATCCCTTTAAACTGAACCCAAACAATTCAGTCCACACGATCTGACTTAAGTAAGCCATATCATCAAATTGTGCGACCCTAAGGGTTTCCTTTAAATGTCGGTAACGATAACTTACGTTATCACAATCAGTGAGGGGTATCTAGCAACACATCACTATCTCCCGATATAAAGGAAAGAGTCTTCCAAGACTACACCCAAACCACAGCACAAGTGTGAATCCACTTCACGAGGCATACATGTTTCCTTTGCCACTGGATGTTCTTATTGGACAAGCGTGTCAAGCCTGTAGCTCCAATATGATGAGCATGATTAGATCAGATGAACATAGTCACCTGGGTATGGCCATACACTTTCTCAATCATCTCATTCAGGGGGGCCCCTTTAGAACATCACACTCCAATCAAGGAGACGGCAATCCTATATCTATCACTAGTGCCCTAACATGACTCATGATCATTATCCAAGATAGTCTATAACCATTATGTTTCAAATGATATTGAACTACCTCAAAACAATGACAATCATCATTTAGAAACACAAGTGATCTCAAGTCAGAGGACATGTGCCACTTGTGGCAAACAAGGATTATTCACATTGTGACAAGCAATCGAATATCCTAGTAGGGTCTGTCCAGTACATCTAATGTACCCATGAGTCTACATCTTATTCCATGCTCGAAGCATCCTATAAGATTAGAACACATATTAGTCTCAATCATATCAAGGCCGTCTCATGTTCACCAAGATATCTCGACTAAGGACATATAGCATGTCAGCCTAGCTGAACAGCATTGAGACATTATTCAGAAGCACACTTATTGCAGCAGACAATGTAACAAACTGAATAACAACCATTGCCTTTATAAACATAAGAGTTTATACATGATACTGAAAGAATCCCAAGGCCTCAAACATTAGCCTTAAGGGCATACCCCAACAATACGGCAGTGTCATATTTTTGTCAAACTCTTCTGGTCGAAAATGTTGAATAATACGGCACCGTGTAGTTCCATACGGTAGTGTCGTATTTCACCCAAAACATCTCCTGAGAAATACGGTACCGTGGGAGTTTTGCTCAAAAATACGACAATGCCGTATTTTTGCTAGAAGACCCCTTTTGAGTTGAAATTTGACGGGTAGACTCCTCTTTATGGTTAGAACTCATTCATGCATTGGGGTTGCTTGAAAACCGGTGATAATGATGCCTTTTTGCCTGAAATTGATCAAAAACCAAAGATGGTATAGATTCCGAAGCATTTGGCAAAAAAGGTATAAAAACAAAGCAAAAGAGTAAGATTATGGTTCAAAAAACTACCAAATAAGAATGAAAAATATTATGAAATTTAGAGTCATCAAACACATAAGGCTCAAACTTTGCTTGTCCTCAAGCAAATAAAGAAATCAATACCAAGTAGAAATAGATTTTTACATGACGAATAAATTTCTAAAATATAATCATCCATAGAAAATTTCATTAATCCCACACAAAATTTTCAAGTAAATACATCATCTTTTGAAATGAATCTTTAAGACTCAAAAGTTCAATCTAATAAAATTTCGCAATATGCATAGTAGTAGAATTTCAACCTCATGAATTAATCTTGTTTTTGAGGTTTTCATCCAATATGTTTTTGTTTACAGGAATAGGATCTCCAAATCTTTTTCCACTCATTTTTTTTTATTTGTCCTTAACATTCTCTAAATCGATTACCACCCTTTTTCCGATGACAAATTTAGAGTATGTTGGTCACATAACCACACATAATAGAACTCATATCTCATAGGTAGAAAGAATTTTCTTGAGACATAGGAGTCAATGTCAAAGGAACTCTCTCTTGGCATGCATCTACATAGATACACACTTTTGCAATGAACTTCAACTCTTGTTTTTAGGTACCATTGTGAACACAATGCCAAGAAGAGGAATTATTCTTTTTCTTTTTGTGGACTTCAACCCATATCTTTAGGTCCCACTGTTAATTTTATACAGTGCCAAGTAGGGGAGTCATCCTTTCTCATGGATTTGGATTTCTTTTTCCCAACAAATAACATAAAAGATTATAAAGATTAACTAGATTAATCACTTGATATCAACTCAATAACATGTGCAAATATGCTCATTTTATTCAAAAGAATTATTTCACTTCAAGATTGCATTCACTAAACAATGCATTTACCTAGAATTTCATGCATCAATTAATGAAAAATTTCCAACAAATAGATTATATCAGAGAAATAAATTCAACATATAAAATCTATTTCCAATTTCCAGAAATTGATATGCATGATAATTCATTAAAAATTTTGGCATGGTGTTTTTAGTATTTTCAGAGAAATCCTTCTACACATCATCATCATATTATGTCAACACAACCAAATCGAAATATCTATCAATAAAATCAAAAGGTGAGGATCCGTGGCATGTGAGCACAAGAAGTTTGTGATATTCATCTTCCATTTGAACACATGGATTGTCAGAAAAATATAAAGGATGAAATGCAAATGAGAAGGAAGAAAAATACTCATAGAGCCTACTAGTTCGCGTCAGACCCAATTATCTTCTGTGTCTTCGGGTTCGAATCATTAGAACCGTAAATTATTATTTTTTTTCAAAACTTGCTTTTTCCTACAAAAAGAAAAAAAATTAGTTCTAAACAAGAACAAAAGCAAGGTAAAGGAAAATAAGCTAAAGCAAATGTGCTTGGGTTGCCTCCCAAGAAGCGCTAATTTATGGTCATTAGCTTGACCATTTAACACTTAGATTTGATCGTGGTTGTGTCTTTAGTGGCCATCCTGATTTCTCTACGTCTTGTTCAGGGCTCTTAAGAACATAAGGCTCAAACTTGAAACAGTATCCAAATTTATTTATGAGCTTTTTTACTTCTTCAGTCAATTTTGATATTCCTTTCCTCCTTCGTCTCTTCTTCTTCTTTGCTGCCCTTTCCTGAAATTCTTGATTAGAACACCCAGAAAATGTATCAAATTCAGAAGGTTCTTCAAATAAAATATGCATGTAACAAATAACCTCCTCATAAGTTTCTATGCTACAACATGTTCCTGAGTGTGATGCCCTTTTTAAAGAATCAGTTAAGTCAAATTCAATTAAATCACCACAAATATCAAATGTCAATTTTCCTTTTTTCACATCAATGAGAGCTCCAGCTGTGGCCAAAAAAGGTCTACCAAGTATAATAGGGTTTTTTGAATTTTCCTCCATATCCAGAACTATAAAATCAGCAGGTATGAAAAACTTACCAATTTGAACAGGAACATTTTCTAAAATACCAACCGGATGCTTTACTGATGAATCAGCAAGTTGCAAAGATATTGAGGTTGGTTTGAGCTCTCCAATGTTCAGTTTCCTACACACAGACAGAGGTATTAGACTAACACTAGCACCGAGATCACATAAGGCTCGGTCGAAAGTAACACTCCCAATAGAACAGGGGACAGAAAAACTACCTGGATCTTTCAATTTGGGTGGCAGCTTGTTTTGAATGATGACACTACATTCTTTAGTTAAAGCAACAATGCCATAAACTTCTATTTTTCTCTTGTTAGATAAAATTTCTTTTAAAAATTTTGCATATGTAGGCATTTGAGAAATAGCATCAATGAGAGGAATATTAATATACAACTTTTTCAAAACCTCCAAAAATTTCTCACACTGCCTATCTAACTTAGCTTGCACAATCCTTTGGGGAAAAGGAATAGGTGGCCTATATGGAGGTGGTAAACTAGTTTTAGAATCATCAACCTTACATGGCAAATCATCTCTAAGTTCATCACCCTTGTGAGGTGACAAACTAGTTTGGGACTGCTTATGTGCAGGTTGTGATTCCAAAATTGGTTCACTCCTAAGTTCAAGTCTGGGCTCTACCACATCATCATCAAGAGACTCCCTAGGATCATCCAATTTTTTTCCACTTCTAGTTATGACAGCATTGCAATATTCCCTAGGGTTGGGTTCAGGTTTGGCAGGTAATTTTCCTAGGGGTCTAGATGAAGTGCTAGCTTGCTGGGCAATTTGTGTCTCTAACATCTTACTGTGGGCAACAACACCATCCAACTTGGAATTGATTTGTTTAAGGGTTTCTTCAATCTCATCATTTTTGCTCATCTGCTTACCCATGAATTTCTCAAACATCTCTTCTAAACTAGATTTTAGGGGTTGACTCTGGTTTGACTGTCTCTGATTATACCCCCTACTCTCATTTTGCTCACTGGTATGATTGTTACTCCTCTAAGACAAAATAGGATGGTTTCTCCAACTAGGGTTGTAGATATTGGAGTAAGGGTCATTAGAATCCCCTACTTCATTCACTTGTTCCTCACCTTTATCAATAATGATTTTACACTCTCTAGCATGGTGCCCATTGTTCCCACAAATCTCACAAACAACAGAAGATACAACAGCGGTTTGCATTTGGAAAGAATCAAAATGGTTACATAACGAGTCTACCTTTTCTGCAAGAGAGCGCCAACCATCACCATCGTTCTTACCCTGAGGAGGTCGATAAAGCACTCCTCTCTCGGAAGCCCACTGGTTGTGGTTTAATGCCATCTCCTCAATCAAGGCATGGGCTGCATCAACAGTCTTGTTCATCAAAGCCCCCCCTGCAGCAGCATCAACCGTTAAGCGTGTGTTGTAAAGCAAACCATTATAGAAAGTCTGAATTAAAACCCAGTCTTCCACTCCATGGTGGGGGCACTTCCGTTGGAGCTCATTAAAGCGCTCTCATGCTTCACTCATCGATTCACCATCTCTCTGAACAAAGCCTATGATTTGGTTCCTTAACTGGATCATTTTACTAGGAGGAAAATACTTCTGCAAGAAGGTATTTGACAAGCGCTCCCAAGTAGTAAACGTCCCAGTTGGATGTGCATAAAGCCAGGCTTTTGCTCTGTCCCTAAGAGAAAAAGGAAACAGTCTTAGTCTGATGGCATCATCAAATACACCATTAATCTTTATGGTGTCACAGAATTCAAGGAAAAGGGATAAGTGTTGGTTTGGATCTTCCAAAGGAGATCCTCCAAACTGATTCTGATGAATCATCGATAAGAACACTGGCTTGATCTCAAAGTTGTTCGCATCTATAGCAGGCCTAGTGATGCTGGAATGAATTCCCTGTGTATTTGGGGCTACATAGTCGCACAATGTCCTTCTCAGCAATGATGGATTCTTCTTCTCTTTCTTCTACAACTTGTGTCTCCTCAAATCTCAATCTCTTTCGCAGTCTCAGAGTCTTGTTTATCTCAGGATCAAAAGGTACGAGTGGTCCTGACCTAAGATTCCTGCGCATGCAAAGTAGATAGATTAAGTGATTTCAAGAAAATAGAAAATAAACAGAAAAAACAAAAACAGTAAATAAAACCTAGTCTAGTAATAATCTCGATATCTTCAATATCGACAAAACCAAGGTCCCCGGCAACGGCGCCAAAAACTTATTGTAGTCCGCAAGTGTATGGATACTCGAAGTAATAAATGAAGTGTCCCCTTAATCAGGGGGGGGCGAAACCCTAATAGGCGCATATGGAGGTTTTGACATAGCGGAAGGGGGTTTCTAGGATCTTTGCAGATAGTATGATCAACATAAATCTTATACAATGAAAAGAACCATACCGATGCCATTGTATGGATGGTGTCTAGGAAGAAGAGACTCAAGTGCTTCTCCTCCAAATGGCTCGCACACAAGATGTGATCGCCTACTCCCTTAGTGCTCCTTGTGCTAGCAAGGTTCTAAGGAGTCCTTGTCGAATGGAAAGGAAGAGAATCCTTTGCTTGGCGAGACCTTCTCTTTTTGTCTACCTCTTCTCACCACACGAAAGTCTTGGCGTCGAGAGAGAAGAACAAAGGGCGAGAATAGAGTTGCTTGGCGTGAACGTGAGGCGTGGTCACGTTAGAGAACATGCTAGCTAAAAATAGCAAAGCCTCAACGTTCACTTGTTCACACCAATTGAACAAGTCGCAAATCTCTTTTTCCCTTTGAACCATGCGCTCACTTGATGAGCCGGTTCACTTTGGTCTGGTTCAAAGACCAATTAACCCAAGCCATTAGCCCAGATCACATTAAACCCTAAGGTTCTTGATCTGACCGTTGATCTCTTGATGCTGCTGATCTCACCGATCTAGCATCCATTCTCTCGATCGAAGCTTACCGATCTCAAGCCCTAATCAATCAAACATGATCAGACCAGAGCTCACTTACAATCAGAGATTAAATCCCTTTAAACTGAACCAAAACAATTCAGTCCATACGATCTGACTTAAGTAAGCCATATCATCAAATTGTGAGACCCTAAGGGTTTCCTTTAAATGTCGGTAACGATAACTTACGTTATCACGATCAGTGAGGGGTATCTAGCAACACATCACTGTCTCCTGATATAAAGAAAAGAGTCTTCCAAGACTACACCCAAACCACAGCACAAGTGTGAATCCAACTCACAAGGCAAACAAGCTTCCTTTGCCACTGGATGTTCTTCATTGGACAAACGTGTCAAGCTTGTAACTCCAATATGACGAGCATGATTAGATCAGATGAACATAGTCACCTGGGTATGGCCATACACTTTCTCAATCATCTCATCTAGGGGGCCCCTTTAGAACATCACACTCCAATTAAGGAGACGGCAATCCTATATCTATCACTAGTGCCCTAACATGACTCATGATCATTATCCAAGATAATCTATAACCATTATGTTTCAAATGATATTGAACTACCTCAAAACAATGACAATCATCATTTAGAAACACAAGTGATCTCAAGTCAGAGGACATGTGCCACTTGTTGCATTCAAGGATTATTCACATTGTGACAAGCAATTGAATATCCTAGTAGGGTCTGTCCAGTACATCCAATGTACCCATGAGTCTACATCTTATTCCATGCTCGAAGCATCCTATAAGATTAGAATACATATTAGTCTCAATCATATCAAGGCTGTCTCATGTTCACCAAGATATCTCGACTAAGGACAAAAATGCATGTCAGCCAAGCTGAACAGCATTGAGACATTATTCAGAAGTATATGTATTGCAGCAGATAATATAACAACCTGAATAACAACCATTGCCTTTATAAACATAAGAGTTTATACATGATACTGATACAATCCCAAGGCCTCAAACATTAGCCTTAAGGGCATACCCCAACAATCTCCCACTTGCACTTAATCTAATGGTTGAGAAATCTCAAACCCATATTATTATAGTGCTTCTCATGCTTCTGCTGCGCCAGAGGCTTGGTAAGCGGGTCAGCCAGATTGTCATATGTATGAACCTTGCAGACTTTGATCTCGCCTCGATCAATGATCTCCCGGATCAAATGAAACCGTCTCTGTATGTGCTTGGACTTCTGGTGCGACCGTGGTTCCTTTGCTTGTGCGATTGCTCCAGTGTTATCACAGAAGATAACCAAAGGATCTGCACTCCAAGGAACAACACCAAGTTCCTGAACGAACTTACGAATCCACACTGCCTCCTTTGATGCTTCTGAGGCTGCAACATACTCAGCTTCTGTTGTGGAATCAGCAACGATAGACTGTTTGAAACTTTTCCACACCACTGCTCCACCATTCAAGCTAAAAACATAGCCTGATTGCGATCGGAAATCATCCTGGTCAGATTGGAACGAAGCGTCAGTATATCCTTCAATACTGAGTTCTTCCTGACCTCCATATACCAAGAACATATCTTTGGTCCTCCGCAGATATTTTAAAATGTTCTTGACTGCAATCCAGTGCGCCTGACCTGGATTACTTTGGAACCGACTGGTCACGCTTAACCCGTAAGCGACGTCTGGGCGAGTACACAACATCGCATACATAATGGACCCAATAGCCGAAGCATAAGGCGTATTGTCCATTTCATCTTTCTTAGTCTGTATTTGTGGACACTGACTCTTCGAAAGATTCAGACCATGTCTGACTGGAAGATATCCTCTTTTAGAATTCTCTAAATGGAATCTCTCCAGGACCTTATCGATGTAAGTACTCTGGCACAGCCCGAGAAGCCTCTTAGATCTATCCCTGTAGATCTTCACACCTAACACATAGGCTGCTTCTCCTAAATCTTTCATCTGGAAACATTTCCTTAACCATGCTTTAACAGCATGCAGTTCAGGAATATCGTTTCCAATGATTAAGATATCATCGACGTAGAGGACTAGGAAAGTAATCACGCTCCCACTAAACCTCTTATATACACACGGGTCATCTTCGTTCTTGATGAAACCAAACTCACAGATTGATTCATCAAAACGAATATTCCAGCTTCTAGATGCTTGCTTAAGTCCATAAATAGACTTCTTTAACTTGCATATTTTATGACGATCTGATGGATTGGTGAAACCTTCAGGTTGTGTCATATACACATCCTCATCCAGTTTTCCATTAAGGAAAGCGGTCTTCATATCCATTTGCCAGATCTCATAATCATAATATGCCGCTATCGCAAGTATAATCCGAATAGACTTGAACATGGCTACAGGAGAGAAAGTTTCATCATAATCTATCCCGTAGATTTGTTTGAAACCTTTCGCAACTAGCCTGCCCTTATAGGTAACCACGTTACCATCCATGTCAATCTTCTTCTTGAAGATCCATTTACAGCCTATAGGGATTACTCCCGGAGGCGGATCAACCAAATCCCAGACTTGGTTATCTGACATGGAGTCCATCTCGGCTCGCATAGCTTCAAGCCATCTAGCTGAATCCGGTCCACTGACCGCATCCGCATAAGTAAGGGGTTCATCATGATCAATGATGTAGACTCCGTCATAGCGCTCAGGCTGTCGACGGATCCTTCCCGATCTTCGCGGTTCCCGTGATATCTGAGCCTCAGGTTGTTCAATAACCTGTTCTACCGGCTCAGGCTCATCCAACTGTGCTTGACTACTTTATCCTTCTTCTGGATTCACATCCAGCTTTATTTCTCTCCCACTGGCCTCTTGCAGAAGAAACTCCTTCTCAAGAAAAATAGCCGTCCGAGCAACAAATACCTTGTTCTCTTTGGGATCGTAGAAATAATAACCCTTAGTTTCCTTAGGGTAACCGACAAAGATGCATTTCTCAGATCTGCTCTCTAGTTTCCCAGAGGCGAGCTTTTTGACATAAGCCTCGCAACCCCAGATCTTGATAAATGTCAAGCTAGGCTGTTTCCCATACCATAACTCATATGGAGTCTTTGAAACTGCCTTGGATGGCACTCGGTTTAGTACCTTTGCAGCTGTTTCCAGTGCAAATCCCCAAAAGGAGTAAGGTAGAGCAGCCTAACTCATCATAGAACGAACCATATCAAGTAATGTTCTATTTCTCATCTCGGACACACCATTCCATTGCGGTGTTCCTGGCGGAGTGAGCTGTGAGATAATCCCACACTCCTTCAGATAGTCAGTAAACTCTCGACTTAGGTATTCTCCACCTCGATCAGAACGAAGTGCCTTGATATTTCGGCCTAGCTGATTCTGTACTTCATTCTTGAACTCTTTGAACTTGTCAAAAGATTCACTTTTATGTCTCATTAGATAGACATACCCATATCTACTGAAATCATCAGTAAAGGTAATGAAGTATGAATAGCCACCTTTGGCATGTTTACTAAATGGCCCACACACATCACTGTGTATAAGGTCAAGTAAACCTGAAGCCCTTTGACCTTTGTGAGGAAAAGGAGCCTTCGTCATTTTACCCAATAAACAAGCTTTGCATGTATCAATCTCCTCATAGGAGAATGATCCCAGCAGTCCATGATCATGCAACCGCTTAATGCGTTTCTTGTTAATATGGCCTAAACGACTATGCCATAACAAGGTGCTGTCATCAGCATACTTGGCTTTCTTATTATCAATGTTTTGTATAGAACATTCCATGTCCAACATGAATAACCCATTGTTAATTGATCCAGTAGCATAAACAATATTATCTAAAGAAAGAACACACTTTGAAATATTGCATTCAAAGGAAAAACCTTTCCTGACAAGAGCAGGAATGGAGATAATATTTTTAGTAATGCTAGGTACAAAGTAACAATTGTTTAGTTCTAATACAAGTCCAGATGGTAATGAGATGTAATATTCTCCTACAACAACAGCAGCAACCCGTGCCCCGTTTCCAACTCGTAGGTCCACCTTATGCTGTCCCACCTGTCTTCTTCTCTTGAGTTCCTGTACATTTGAACAAATGTGAACTCCACATGCGGTGTCCAACACCCATGAAATAGAAGAAGAGGATATCATGACTTCAGTCACGAAAATACCTGAGCCGGAAGCGATGCTTCCCTTCTTGTCTCCTTGGAGCGCTTTACAGTCCTTTTTCCAGTGACCCAGCTGGCCACAGTGGAAACATCTGTATTCCTTCGACCGCTTAACCTTCTGTTTCAGAGCCTTGTTGTAATTTGAAAGTCCCCTATAGCTAAGGGGGCGAAACCCTGACAGGTGGCGCAAATAATTTTGCAAGCGGAAACTAGGGTTTCAAGAGACCTTACGTAATGACATATGATTAACTTCATAAGGTTTAGATTCATACCATAGCCATTTCGTTTGGATGGCGTCTAGGAAGTAGAGATCGACAGGGGTCTCCTCCAGAGAATGCGCACACAAGATGAGAGTGTGCCTACTTTCTTGGTGCTCCTTGTGCTAGCAAGGTTCCAAGAAGTCTTGAACGTATGGAAGGGATGGAGACAATTTTCCTTTCTTGGCCGAATCCTCCTCAAAGCTCCAAGCGTCGCCACACACGAAAGTGTCGAGAGGAATCATGGGTAGAGAGGCGAGAATAGAATTAATTCTCTTCGAACGTGAGAGATCTCCAAGTGGAGATCATGGTTTCTAAAAATAGAAACCACCACTCGCTCAAACGTTCACGCCAAGTGAACAAGTCGCCACCTCTTCTCCCTTTGAACCATGCGCTCATATATGAGCCGGTTCAATTTGGTTCGGCTCAAGAAACCAATCAAGCCAAGTCTTCAGTCCAGATCATATTAAACCTAAAGGTTCAAGATCTGACCGTTCATCTCTTAATGCTCCTGATCTCACCGATCTAGCATCTATTCTCTCAATCGAAGCTTACCGATCTTAAGCCCTAATCAATCAAACATGATCAGACCAGATCTCACTTACAATCAGAGATTAAATCCCTTTAAACTGAACCAAAACAATTCAGTCCACACGATCTGACTTAAGTAAGCCATATCATCAAATTGTGCGACCCTAAGGGTTTCCTTTAAATGTCAGTAACGACAACTAACGTTATCACGATCAGTGAGGGGTATCTAGCAACACATCACTGTCTCCCGATATAAAGAAAAGAGTCTTCCAAGACTACACCCAAACCATAGCACAAGTGTGAATCAACTCACAAGGCATGCATATTTCCTTTGCCACTGGATGTTCTTATTGGACAAGCGTGTCAAGCTTGTAACTCCAATATGATGAGCATGATTAGATCAGATGAACATAGTCACCTGGGTATGGCCATACTCTTTTCTCAATCATCTCATCCAGGGGGCCCCTTTAGAACATCACACTCCAATTAAGGAGACAGCAATCCTATGTCTATCACTAGTGCCCTAACCTGACTCAAGCTCACCATCCAAGATAGTCTATAATCATTATGTTTCAAATGATATTGAACTACCTCAAAACAATGACAATCATCATTTAGAAAACACAAGTGATCTCAAGTCAAAGGAAATGTGCCACTTGTTGCATTGAAGGATTATTCACATTGTGACAAGCAATTGAATATCCTAGTAGGGTCTGTCCAGTACATCCAATGTACCCATGAGTCTACATCTTATTCCATGCTCGAAGCATCCTATAAGATTAGAACACACATTAGTCTTAACCATATTAAGGCTGTCTCATGTTCACCAAGATATATCGACTAAGGACTTTATAGCATGTCAGCCCAACTGAACAGCTTTGAGACATTATTCAGAAGTACACTTATTGCAGCAGACAATGTAACAAACTGAATAACAACCATGCCTTTATAAACATAAGAGTTTATTACATGATACTGATACATTCCCAAGGCCTCAAACATTAGCCTTAAGGGCATACCCCAACAATCTCCCACTTGCACTTAATCTAATGGTTGAGAAATCTCAAACCCATATTATTACAGTGCTTCTCATGCTTCTGCTGCGCCAGAGGCTTGGTAAACGGGTCTGCCAGATTGTCATCTGTATGTACCTTGCAGACTTTGATCTCGCCACGATCTATGATCTCCCTGATCAAATGAAACCGTCTCTGTATGTACTTGGACTTCAGGTGCGACCGTGGTTCCTTTGCTTGTGCGATTGCTCCAGTGTTATCACAAAAGATAACCAAAGGATCTGCACTCGAAGGAACAACACCAAGTTCACTCACGAACTTACGAATCCACACTGTCTCCTTGGATGCTTCCGAGGCTGCAACATACTCGGCTTCTGTTGTGGAATCAGCAACAGTTGACTGTTTGAAACTCTTCCACACCACTGCTCCACCATTCAAGCTAAAAACATAGCCTGATTGCGATCGGAAATCATCCTGGTCAGACTGGAACGAAGCGTCAGTATATCCTTCAATACTGAGTTCTTCCTGACCACCATATATCAAGAACATATCTTTGGTCCTCCGCAGATATTTTAAAATGTCCTTGACTGCAATCCAGTGTGCCTGACCTGGATTACTTTGGAACCGACTGGTCACGCTTAACCCGTAAGCGACGTCTGGGCGAGTACACAACATCGCATACATAATGGACCCAATAGCCGAAGCATAAGGCGTATTGTCCATTTCATCTTTCTCAGTCTGTGTTTGTGGACCCTGACTCTTCGAAAGATTCAGACCATGTCTGACTGGAAGATATCCTCTTTTAGAATTCTCTAAATGAAATCTCTCCAGGACTTTATCGATGTAAGTACTCTGGCACAGCCCGAGAAGCCTCTTAGATCTATCCCTGTAGATCTTCACACCTAATACATAGGCTGCTTCTCCTAGATCTTTCATCTGGAAACATTTCCTTAACCATGCCTTAACCGCATGCATTTCAGGAATGTCATTTCCAATGATCAAGATATCATCGACGTAGAGGAATAGGAATGTAATCACGCTCCCACTAAACCTCTTATATACACACGGGTCATCCTCGTTCTTGATGAAACCAAATTCACTGATTGATTCATCAAAACGAATATTCCAGCTTCTCGATGCTTGTTTAAGTCCATAAATAGACTTCTTTAACTTGCATATCTTATGAAGATCTGATGGATTAGTGAAACCTTCTGGTTGTGTCATATACACATCCTCATCCAGATTTCCATTAAGGAAAGCTGTCTTCACATCCATTTGCCAAATCTCATAATCGTAATATGCTGCTATCGCAAAAAGAATCCGAATAGACTTAAACATGGCTACAGGTGAGAAAGTTTCATCATAATCTATCCCGTAGATTTGTTTGAAACCTTTCGCAACCAGCCTGCCTTTATAGGTAACCACGTTACCATCCATGTCAATCTTCTTCTTGAAGATCCATTTACAGCCTATAGGGATAACTCCCGGAGGCGGATCAACCAAATCCCAGACTTGGTTATCTGACATGGAGTCCATCTCGGCGCGCATAGCTTCAAGCCATCTCGCTGACTCCGGTCCACTGACCGCATCCGCATAAGTGAGGGGTTCATCATTATCAATGATGTAGACTCCGTCATAGCGCTCAGGCTGTCGACGAATCCTTCCCGATCTTCGCGGTTCCCGTGATATCTGAGCCTCAGATTGTTCAATAACCTAATCCACCGGCTCAGGCTCATCCAACTGTGCTTGACTACTTTGTCCTTCCTCTGGAATCTCATCCAGCTTTATTTCTCTCCCACTGGCCTCTTGCAGAAGAAACTCCTTCTCAAGAAATATGGCCGTCCGAGCAACAAATACCTTGTTCTCTTTGGGATCGAAGAAATAATAACCCTTAGTTTCCTTAGGGTAACCGACAAAGATACATTTCTCAGATCTGCTCTCTAGTTTCCCAGAGGCGAGCTTTTTGACATAAGCCTCGTAGCCCCAGATCCTGATAAATGTCAAGCTCGGCTGTTTCCCATACCATAACTCATATGGAGTTTTTGAAACTGCCTTGGATGGCACTCGGTTTAGTACCTTTGCAGCTGTCTCCAGTGCAAATCCCCAAAAGGAATATGGAAGAGTAGCCTGACTCATCATAGAACGAACCATATCAAGTAATGTTCTATTTCTCCTCTCGGACACACCATTCCATTGCGGTGTTCCTGGCGGAGTGAGTTGTGAGATAATCCCACACTCCTTCAGATAGTCAGTAAACGCATGACTCAAGTATTCTCCACCTCAATCAGAACGAAGTGCCTTGATATTTCGGCCAAGCTGATTCTGTACTTCATTCTTGAACTCTTTGAACTTGTCAGAAGATTCACTTTTAAGTCTCATCAGATAGACATAACCATACCTACTGAAATCATCAGTAAAGGTAATGAAGTACTGATAGCCACCTCTGGCATGTTTACTAAATGGCCCACACACATCACTGTGTATAAGGTCAAGTAAACCTGAAGCCCTTTGACCTTTGTTAGGAAAAGGTGACTTCGTCATTTTACCCATTAAACAAGCCTTGCATGTATCAATCTCCTCATAGGAGAATGATCCCAGCAGTCCATTATCATGCAACCGCTTAATGCGTTTCTTGTTAATATGGCCTAAACGACTATGCCATAGCAAGGTGCTGTCATCAGCATATTTGGCTTTCTTAATATCAATATTTTGTATAGAACATTCTATGTCCAACATGAATAACCCATTGTTAATTGTACCAGTTGCATAAACAATATTATCAAAAGATAAAACACACTTTGAAATATTGCATTCAAAGGAAAATCCCTTCCTGACAAGAGCAGGAATGGAGATAATATTTTTAGTAATGCTGGGAACAAAGTAACAACTGTTTAGTTCTAATACAAGTCCAGATGGCAAAGAGATGAAATAGTCTCCAACAGCAACAGCAGCAACCCGTGCCCCATTTCAAACGCGTAGGTCCACCTCATGCAGTCCCACCTGTCTTCTTCTCTTGAGTTCCTGCACATTTGAACAAATGTGAACTCCACATGCAGTGTCCAACACCCATGAAATAGAAGAAGATGAAACCATGACTTCCGTCACGTAAATACCTGAGCCAGAAGCGATGCTTCCCCTCTTATCTCCTTGGAGCGCTTTACAGTCCTTTTTCCAGTGACCCAGCTGGCCACAGTGGAAACATCTGTATTCCTTTGACCGCTTAACTTTTTGCTTCAGAGCCTTGCTGTAACTCTTGACAGGGGCCTTGCCCTTCTTCCCCTTCTTCTTGTTCCTTGAAGGAACCATTAAGACAGAGGTTGAAGGCTTTCCCTTCAGAGTCTCCTCAGTAGTCAAGAGCATATTCAGCAGCTCTGCCGGAGTACAATCGATTTTGTTCATATTAAAGTTAATAATGAACGCATCGAAAGAGGGCGGAAGAGACTGCAGAATAATGTCTACAGCAAGCTCCTGGTTGATGGTATGCCCCAGTTTCTCTAGAGCCTCCTTGTGCCCAATCATCTTGAGCACGTGAGCTCCCACTGGGCTCCCTTCAGCCAGTTTGCTCTAAAAGAACAGCTTTGTCAGATTATAGCGTTCTGTCCTCGCCTGTGCAGCATACAGCATCTTGAGGTTTGCTATCATGTCTATAGCAGACATATCCTCATGCTGACGCTGCAGCGGTGGCGTCATAGACGCTAGCATCAGGCAAGCGACATCAATGCTATCATTGACGTGCTTTTCATAAGCTTCCCGAACCGCCCTTGCGGCGTTCGGAGCGGGCTGAGGCGGTATCGCCGTCTCGAGGACATACAGTTTCCTCTCTGCCTTAAGAACTATCTTAAGGTGTCCGAACCAGTCTGAGAAGTTCGGCCCAGCAAACTTCTCTCTTTCTAGTAGGGATCGCACATTGAAGCTCATGGTGTTCGTTGCTGCAGGTATCTACAACAATGCAAGAACAGCAAGGTCAGTATCAATGTAAAGAATCAATTCAGGACTTAAGAATGATTCTTTTTCTCACTATTTTATCTGGCTGAAAAATCCAGCAAAATAGCCCGAAAGAGTAGAACTCTTTTAGTGAGATGGGATCCAGATTTCATACTTGGTCTCCGCGTCCCGCTCAGGCGAGATAACATGCACAGAGAGTACAAGCACTAATTTCTGGTAGGCTGTCCCAGCCAATCGCCAACCCGTGCGATTCCCCTTCATCTGGGCAATCCAGCAGACTGTGCCAACTGAGTTGGTACAACACAATCTCTGACCCCACAGATGGCTGCCTCCATGCGCTACCATATGCGCCACATATGTAGCCTACATGGTCAAGCTGACCCAACCTACTCCCTGGACCACCACGTGTTATGCTGAGCAACGAGAAGCGATAAATCCCTTCTCTGTAACACGCAGGTGTAATCCCGCACCGTCTGAAGATAGATGGACGTGCCCACTGAGTGGGTACAACACGGCTCCAACGATAGTCAGAACACTGAGGTTTCGCGTCAGAAGGCTTACGAGCTTGATATTTTAGCGTTGGATTTTAACGGTCTTTTATCTTCTTAACTATCATGCAATTCCTATGGTGATAGCAGAAGATAAATAAATCATGCTGTTCTACTTATTTAAACAATAAAAGAAAGCATGGATCTTATGTGGTAAAAGCCCATAGCCTAAGTAAGACCTTAATTAACTTAAGTCTTCACTTGCTTTTCTTCATGGGTCTTTTACTGCTCATCTGGCCCAACCCAGGGTCCAAGCGCCATCTGCAGCTCAGGTGCGCCTACCAGGGAAAATGCGCCTGGTCCCATAGTCGAACCCTGGACCTACCACCTGGTCAAGCCTCTGCTGCAAGCGCCTCTGCCAAGTGTGCTCTGTGCTCTTGTCTGATTAATTTACAAATTAATCTATCTAGTCAAGATTGACTCGCAGGTCAATTACATTTTATAAATTAAATAAATGTGATGCGCATATCACAATAAATTAATTTACATTTAATTTCCAGGCACGCAGGCCCCAGCACAGCACACATTAAACATGGGCAGCCCACATAAGAATAAATAAACAAGCATAGGCATCATCCAAACAACATGTGATCCAGCAATAAGAAAATAAAATTTTGAAAACGCATAGTTATCAATTTTACTTTTCTTATATGCCCTACAACCTTACAACGGTCCATTGATGGGGATCCACTCATCATATCTAGTCAGATCCACTGCCCTTGCATGCACCAAGTCCTAACTGACTTGAGTCGACCCAGTGGTCAACTATGCATGCGCTAAGGGCTGAACAACCATCATGAGTTCTGGCAAGCGGGTGTGAACCCGGGCCTAACTCATGTGCGTTCACCAGGTGTCTCAACCAGACCTCGCTACACGCCTTTGATGCAGTCGACCTATAGCCACCTCATGCTTGCGCATGGGTGCCATTTGGTCGACCCATCTAGGCTGTCAGATGGTTTGATCAGACTATTGGATCTAACCTAGAGGATGACTTCAACCCCATCAACCCGTCTAAGGGTTTATAGCAGGGGCGACTTAGATCTAATAAGGAAGCGCGCAAGATAACGTTTTAGAAAACATGTAACAAGCGCCAATCCTAATCATGCATTAAAATAAAACATGAATACACACATGCGCTAACATCTAATACCTAGCATGTAGATTCGCATGTGATGATAATTAGATCTAATAAGGAAGCGCGCAAGATAACGTTTTAGAAAACATGTAACAAGCTAAGGGGGCGAAACCCTGACAGGTGGCGCAAATAATTTTGCAAGCGAAAACTAGGGTTTCAAGAGACCTTACGTAATGACATATGATTAACTTCATAAGGTTTAGATTCATACCATAGCCATTTCGTTTGGATGGCGTCTAGGAAGCAGAGATCGATAGGGGTCTCCTCCAGAGAATGCGCACACAAGATGAGAGTGTGCCTACTTTCTTGGTGCTCCTTGTGCTAGCAAGGTTCCAAGAAGTCTTGAACGTATGGAAGGGATGGAGACGATTTTCCTTTCTTGGCCGAATCCTCCTCAAAGCTCCAAGCGTCGCCACACACGAAAGTGTCGAGAGGAATAATGGGTAGAGAGGCGAGAATAGAATTAATTCTCTTCGAACGTGAGAGATCTCCTAGTGGAGATCATGGTTTCTAAAAATAGAAACCACCACTCGCTCAAACGTTCACGCCAAGTGAACAAGTCGCCACCTCTTCTCCCTTTGAACCATGCGCTCATATATGAGCCGGTTCAATTTGGTTCGGCTCAAGAAACCAATCAAGCCAAGTCTTCAGTCCAGATCATATTAAACCTAAAGGTTCAAGATCTGACCGTTCATCTATAAATGCTCCTGATCTCACCGATCTAGCATCTATTCTCTCAATCGAAGCTTACCGATCTTAAGCCCTAATCAATCAAACATGATCAGACCAGATCTCACTTACAATCAGAGATTAAATCCCATTAAACTGAACCAAAACAATTCAGTCCACACGATCTGACTTAAGTAAGCCATATCATCAAATTGTGCGACCCTAAGGGTTTCCTTTAAATGTCGGTAACGATAACTAACGTTATCACGATCAGTGAGGGGTATCTAGCAACACATCACTGTCTCCCGATATAAAGAAAATAGTCTTCCAAGACTACACCCAAACCATAGCACAAGTGTGAATCTAACTCACAAGGCATGCATATTTCCTTTGCCACTGGATGTTCTTATTGGACAAGCGTGTCAAGCTTGTAACTCCAATATGATGAGCATGATTAGATCAGATGAACATAGTCACCTGGGTATGGCCATACTCTTTTCTCAATCATCTCATCCAGGGGGCCCCTTTAGAACATCACACTCCAATTAAGGAGACGGCAATCCTATGTCTATCACTAGTGCCCTAACCTGACTCAAGCTCACCATCCAAGATAGTCTATAATCATTATGTTTCAAATGATATTGAACTACCTCAAAACAATGACAATCATCATTTAGAAAACACAAGTGATCTCAAGTCAAAGGAAATGTGCCACTTGTTGCATTGAAGGATTATTCACATTGTGACAAGCAATTGAATATCCTAGTAGGGTCTGTCCAGTACATCCAATGTACCCATGAGTCTACATCTTATTCAATGCTCGAAGCATCCTATAAGATTAGAACACATATTAGTCTTAACCATATCAAGGCTGTCTCATGTTCACCAAGATATATCGACTAAGGACTTTATAGCATGTCAGCCCAGCTGAACAGCTTTGAGACATTATTCAGAAGTACACTTATTGCAGCAGACAATGTAACAAACTGAATAACAACCATGCCTTTATAAACATAAGAGTTTATTACATGATACTGATACATTCCCAAGGCCTCAAACATTAGCCTTAAGGGCATACCCCAACAATCTCCCACTTGCACTTAATCTAATGGTTGAGAAATCTCAAACCCATATTATTACAGTGCTTCTCATGCTTCTGCTGCGCCAGAGGCTTGGTAAGCGGGTCTGCCAGATTGTCATCTGTATGTACCTTGCAGACTTTGATCTCGCCTCGATCTATGATCTCCCGGATCAAGTGAAACCGTCTCTGTATGTGCTTGGACTTCTGGTGCGACCGTGGTTCCTTTGCTTGTGCGATTGCTCCAGTGTTATCACAGAAGATAACCAAAGGATCTGCACTCGAAGGAACAACACCAAGTTCTCTCACGAACTTACGAATCCACACTGCCTCCTTGGATGCTTCCGAGGCTGCAACATACTCGGCTTCTGTTGTGGAATCAGCAACAGTTGACTGTTTGAAACTCTTCCACACCACTGCTCCTCCATTCAAGCTAAATACATAGCCTGATTGCGATCGGAAATCATCCTGGTCAGACTGGAACGAAGCGTCAGTATATCCTTCAATACTGAGTTCTTCCTGACCACCATATATCAAGAACATATCTTTGGTCCTCCGCAGATATTTTAAAATGTTCTTGACTGCAATCCAGTGTGCCTGACCTGGATTACTTTGGAAACGACTGGTCACGCTTAACCCGTAAGCAACGTCTGGGCGAGTACACAACATCGCATACATAATGGACCCAATAGCCGAAGCATAAGGCGTATTGTCCATTTCATCTTTCTCAGTCTGTGTTTGTGGACACTGACTCTTCGAAAGATTCAGACCATGTCTGACTGGAAGATATCCTCTTTTAGAATTCTCTAAATGAAATCTCTCTTGGACTTTATCGATGTAAGTACTCTGGCATAGCCCGAGAAGCCTCTTAGATCTATCCCTGTAGATCTTCACACCTAATACATAGGCTGCTTCTCCTAGATCTTTCATCTGGAAACATTTCCTTAACCATGCCTTAACCGCATGCATTTCAGGAATGTCATTTCCAATGATCAAGATATCATCGACGTAGAGGACTAGGAATGTAATCACGCTCCCACTAAACCTCTTATATACACACGGGTCATCCTCGTTCTTGATGAAACCAAATTCACTGATTGATTCATCAAAACGAATATTCCAGCTTCTCGATGCTTGTTTAAGTCCATAAATAGACTTCTTTAATTTGCATATCTTATGACGATCTGATGGATTAGTGAAACCTTCTGGTTGTGTCATATACACATCCTCATCCAGATTTCCATTAAGGAAAGCTGTCTTCACATCCATCTGCCAAATCTCATAATCGTAATATGCTGCTATCGCGAAAAGAATCCGAATAGACTTAAACATGGCCACAGGTGAGAAAGTTTCATCATAATCTATCCCGTAGATTTGTTTGAAACCTTTCGCAACTAGCCTGCCTTTATAGGTAACCACGTTACCATCCATGTCAATCTTCTTCTTGAAGATCCATTTACAGCCTATAGGGATAACTTCCGGAGGCGGATCAACCAAATCCCAGACTTGGTTATCTGACATGGAGTCCATCTCGGCGCGCATAGCTTCAAGCCATCTCGCTGACTCCGGTCCACTGACCGCATCCGCATAAGTGAGGGGTTCATCATTATCAATGATGTAGACTCCGTCATAGCGCTCAGGCTGTCGACGGATCCTTCCCGATCTTCGCGGTTGCCGTGATATCTGAGCCTCAGATTGTTCAATAACCTGATCTACCGGCTCAGGCTCATCCAACTGTGCTTGACTACTTTGTCCTTCCCCTGGAATCTCATCCAGCTTTATTTCTCTCCCACTGGCCTCTTGCAGAAGAAACTCCTTCTCAAGAAATATGGCCGTCCGAGCAACAAATACCTTGTTCTCTTTGGGATCGAAGAAATAATAACCCTTAGTTTCCTTAGGGTAATCGACAAAGATACATTTGTCAGATCTGCTCTCTAGTTTCCCAGAGGCGAGCTTTTTGACATAAGCCTCGCAGCCCCAGATCCTGATAAATGTCAAGCTCGGCTGTTTCCCATACCATAACTCATATGGCGTCTTAGAAACTGCCTTGGATGGCACTCGGTTTAGTACCTTTGCAGCTGTTTCCAGTGCAAAACCCCAAAAGGAATATGGAAGAGTAGCCTGACTCATCATAGAACGAACCATATCAAGTAACGTTCTATTTCTCCTCTCGGACACACCATTCCATTGCGGTGTTCCTGGCGGAGTGAGTTGTGAGATAATCCCACACTCCTTCAGATAGTCAGTAAACGCATGACTCAAGTATTCTCCACCTCGATCAGAACGAAGTGCCTTGATATTTCGGCCTAGCTGATTCTGTACTTCATTCTTGAACTCTTTGAACTTGTCAAAAGATTCACTTTTATGTCTCATTAAATAGACATAACCATACCTACTGAAATCATCAGTAAAGGTAATGAAGTACTGATAGCCACCTCTGGCATGTTTACTAAATGGCCCACACACATCACTGTGTATAAGGTCAAGTAAACCTGAAGCCCTTTGACCTTTATTAAGAAAAGGTGACTTCGTCATTTTACCCATTAAACAAGCCTTGCATGTATCAATCTCCTCATAGGAGAATGATCCAAGCAGTCCATGATCATGCAACCGCTTAATGCGTTTCTTGTTAATATGGCCTAAACGACTATGCCATAGCAAGGTGCTGTCATCAGCATATTTGGCTTTCTTAATATCAATATTTTGTATAGAACATTCCATGTCCAACATGAATAACCCATTGTTAATTGAACCAGTAGCATAAACAATATTATCTAAAGAAAGAACACACTTTGAAATATTGCATTCAAAGGAAAATCCCTTCCTGACAAGAGCAGGAATGGAGATAATATTTTTAGTAATGCTGGGAACAAAGTAACAACTGTTTAGTTCTAATACAAGCCCAGATGGCAAAGAGATGAAATAGTCTCCTACAGCAACAGCAGCAACCCGTGCCCCGTTTCCAACGCGTAGGTCCACCTCATGCTGTCCCACCTGTCTTCTTCTCTTGAGTTCCTGTACATTTGAACAAATGTGAACTCCACATGCAGTGCCCAACACCCATGATATAAAAGAAGATGAAACCATGACTTCCGTCACGTATATACCTGAGCCAGAAGCGATGCTTCCCCTCTTATCTCCTTGGAGCGCTTTACAGTCCTTTTTCCAGTGACCAAGCTGGCCACAGTGGAAACATCTATATTCCTTTGACCGCTTAACTTTTTGCTTCAGAGCCTTGCTGTAACTCTTGACAGGGGTCTTGCCCTTCTTCCCCTTCTTCTTGTTCCTTGAAGGAACCATTAAGACAGAGGTTGAAGGCTTTCCCTTCAGAGTCTCCTCAGTAGTCAAGAGCATATTCAGCAGCTCTGCCGGAGTACAATCGATTTTGTTCATATTAAAGTTAATAATGAACGCATCGAAAGAGGGCGGAAGAGACTGCAGAATAATGTCTACAGCAAGCTCCTGGTTGATGGTATGCCCCAGTTTCTCTAGAGCCTCCTTGTGCCCAATCATCTTGAGCACGTGAGCTCCCACTGGGCTCCCTTCAGCCAGTTTGCTCTAAAAGAACAGCTTTGTCAGATTATAGCGTTCTGTCCTCGCCTGTGCAGCATACAGCATCTTGAGGTTTGCTATCATGTCTATAGCAGACATATCCTCATGCTGACGCTGCAGCGGTGGCGTCATAGACGCTAGCATCAGGCAAGCGACATCAATGCTATCATTGACGTGCTTTTCATAAGCTTCCCGAACCGCCCTTGCGGCGTTCGGAGCGGGCTGTGTAACATCCCACATTCTTAACCCCAAACAAATGGCACATTTCATAAAAGAAACAGGATGTTTCATATAAGATCGATCATATGCTAGGTAAAACCGAGTTCAAGAAAAACACGATCTGAAAATTTTCAAAATTCATAAACTATCCACAAAACACAAAACTCATAAATCACGTAAGGGTACCTGCCACCACGCAATACTTGCACTAGACATATGCAAGTTACAGTTATATCAAAACCGATTGCCAAAAATACATATCAACTTCAATCTCAAAACAAATCCACAAAAATCGATTTTAAAAACTGACACCAAACACCGAAACCAGGCTGAAGCCCGCGGTGACACAAAAATCAAATTCATAAGACTGCCATAACTGGCAACATACTTCACATAGTTCACATGGTTCACAAAGTTCATATAACTCGTAGGGTTTAGCCACAACCGGCATCATAAGCATAAACACATTAAGGCCACAACCGGCATCATAAATTCAATAGGCATAATTCACAGCATCCATATAATGCTAACTGCGCCCCTGCTCTACACCTAAAAATAGTGAGGGGTGAGCTACACAGCCCAGTGAGTGGATAGTCTAATTGACCATCCAGAACATACACTCAAAAACATAGGCAAAATTATTTTTAAAAATCTTTAACAGGATATCATGTCAACATATAACAACAATTCAATGCAAAAGTCATATAAGCAGTCAAATGTACACACTAACATATAATAACCTCAAGTTCTGGAATTATACTCTAAACCAACCGAACACACATATTCTAAACCAACTAAACATACCAACACATTTTTAACCTAGTTGTCCAGCATATTCACAAAGTGACCAATATGGTCTAACCCGGCTTGGCCAAAGCACTGGGAGCTGCAAAATCTCGTGCAACACATAAACATGGACAGTGAATAGAATCAGGAGGTGGCCCCCGTCAGGTCACGACGTGGCACGCTGGTCTATCACGCCATAACATAAAACGAGAATAGAATCAGGAGGTGGCCCCCGTCAGGTCACGACGTGGCACGCTGGTCTATCACGCCATAACATAAAACGAGAATAGAATCAGGAGGTGGCCCCCGTCAGGTCACGACGTGGCACGCTGGTCTATCACGCCATAACATAAAACGAGAATGATGACATCAAGAGGTGGCCCCTGTCTGACCAAGACATGGCACTTTGGGTCTTATATCATTCCCAACACATAAAAGAGTAATGACATCAAGAGGTGGCCCCTGTCTGACCAAGACATGGCACTTTGGGTCAAAACCCGTTCTCCCAAAAGGTTACTACTGGACAACAGACATATCTTATTTCATATTTCACAAAGGTGGACATATTTCACAAAGGTGGACTCCTAAGTGTAAACTAGACTCTAGGATAGTCATCACACAAATCATATCGGGCAGGCTGAACATCAACCCCCATCACAATAATCATAATAGGCAGGCTGATCATCAACCTCCTCACATATCACAATACAGGGCTGAAATTCAAACCCTTAACATAACACATAAGGACTATCCTATGAGTACACAGCTACACTTAGCCTTAGTCCTAACCAACACATGATCACAACAGATAATATTCGAAAATCCCATATCAACATAATTTTCGAAATTCACATAACCACATAATATTCACATATTCAAAGATCACTTTACATTCCAAAAATCACAAATCACATAATATTTAAAAATCACATAACATAGTGTAATCCTTAAGTTTCAGGCTGGTCAGTTCAGTGTAACCTTGCTATGTTATCACCCAAGGTATCAATCAATATTTCATGTCATTACTTTCTGCATACACCATTCAATTAAAAATACATAATAATACAGAAAATTCACTAAATTTCGTTCACAATTAACATAAATGCAGAATATCACGTATTCATAGTTTTCTACTAGTTCTGATAACAAAAGACAGAAATACCCCTAGTTCAAAGTTTAAGTCATACAAGAAAAGTTATCCAAAAATTTCGTAAAAATATTCATTACGTCCCTCATGATCCCTAGATTCGTAATTTCAAGTTTTCCCCAATTTTAACTAGGAAATTTACCGAATTACCCCTAGGTCAATTTCAGTCAACAGAAACTTTTATTTCTAAAAATTCCCAAAAAAATACAGTAGAATCCTCATATACCTAATTTCATGAATATCAAGTTTTCCCCAATTTTTACCCATGCATTTGGGCGTAATTTCGAGAAGAAGGGTCGAAATTCTCATTCAAACCCTAAATTTCATGCAATTGAAAAACTAAAGCTACATACATGCTTAAACAAGGTCTAATTGATGATTAGAAGCCTTAAAAATGAAAAGCCCTAATTGTCATGCAACCTAGGGTTTCGAATTTTAGGGAAAAGCAAAGAAAAACGTATACAACTTGCAATCAAGGTTCATGTCATGTTTCTAGGCATCAAACTTCTCTAAAACAAACAATACATCCAAAATTCATGAACTAGGTGAAGGAGAAAATCCACTCACTTAGTTTCGGTTCTTCCCAAACCTCACCCTTTGCGCCTTCCCTCACACCACCACGTCGCCGGAAACGTTCAAGGACTCGCCGGAAGTCGCCCCAACACCACTCGCCGCCGGCCACCAAAGGAGGAGAAGAAGAAGAGAGAGCAAGCCGCCACCTTCCCCAAGAACCGTGAGCAAAGAGCAAAGAGGAAAAACGTGAGCAAGAGAAAAACGAGGGTGAACACGATTTCCCCCAAATTTTCGT
The DNA here is from genome assembly GCA_027563935.2 of Costus lasius. NCBI lineage: Eukaryota > Viridiplantae > Streptophyta > Magnoliopsida > Zingiberales > Costaceae > Costus > Costus lasius. Next base: position 58,899,102 of record CM050453.2, read on the forward strand.
TTTTTCCAAGCCTCTAACGAATCCAAACCCAATAGCAACCTTAAGTGGAAGATCCAATAACCCTTTTAGCATAAGTTATTTTTCCACCTCACCTTTAACAAGAGCTCTTACCCTTTTCTAATAGAAAGACACCACTAGCCTAGTGGTGTGCAGCACACACTCTACGCCTTAAGTCGTGGGTTCGAATCCTCTCCGCGACACATTTTTACATAGCAGGAAAAAATGCACAAATCGATACATTATCTCAAAGAAAACGTCCACATAAAAATCAGATAATCAAAGCTTTATTTTTCTTACCTGCTAATAAATTTCTGGATCTTACAGGCTGAGGCGGTATCGCCGTCTCGAGGACATACAGTTTCCTCTCTGCCTTAAGAACTATCTTAAGGTGTCCGAACCAGTCTGAGAAGTTTGGCCCAGCAAACTTCTCTCTTTCCAGTAGGGATCGCACATTGAAGCTCATGGTGTTCGTTGCTGCAGGTATCTACAACAATGCAAGAACAGTAGGGATCGTTTTGCATCATCTTTGATAATCTTATATCGAGTTGATCTTTTAACATGCAAGTCGATTCTATAACCCTAGTTTCCGCAAGTCAAAATTTTATGCGCCATCACTTTAGGGTTTTTGCTCCCCCTAGAAGGGGACCCCCCCTTATCCTAAAGGGGTAACTACAATTGGTATCAGAGGTAGATTACTGTATGTTATCTTGATTGCTTGATGCTTTACGTGATCCATGATTGTGCTAGTTCATTTGATCTAATGTTTATTCATGACATGCGTAACTACATGCTAGAACATTTGTTGCAAGTTGACGCATGTATAAATAGTATGCGCTTCTAGTAGTTTTGTTTTCTTTAAAACTTAACACTTGCGCGTATATCATTAGATCAAGGCCTTGCATTAAACCCTTAGACGGGTTATTAGGGTTGAAGTCACCCCTAGTTTAGATCCAACAGTCTGATCAGACTATCTGACAGCCTGAATGGGTCGACCAGATAGCACCTTGGCGCAAGCCTATGGTGGCTATAGGTCGACTGCAGACAGGTGTGTAGCGATGTCTGATTGAGACGATTAATGAACGCACCTGAGTTAGGCCCGGGGTCACGCCCGCTTGCCAGACCTCAGTGTGGTCGTTCATGTTGGGGTATGCCCTTAAGGCTAATGTTTGAGGCCTTGGGATTGTATAAGTATCATGTAATAAACTCTTAAGTTTATAAAGGCATGGTTATTATTCAGGTTGTTACCTTGTCTGCTGTAATAAGTGTACTTCTGAATAATGTCTCAAAGCTGTTCAGCTAGGCTGACAGGCTATATGTCCTTAGTCGAGATATCTTGGTGAACATGAGACAGCCTTGATATGATTGAGACTGATATGAGTGCTAATCTTATAGGATGCTTCGAGCATGGAATAAGATGTAGACTCATGGGTACATTGGATGTACTGGACAGACCCTACTCGGATATTCCATTGCTTGTCACAATGTGAATGATCCTTGTAAGCACTAAGTGGCACATGTCCTTTGACTTGAGATCACTTATGTTTCTAAATGATGATTGTCATTGTTTTGAGGTAGTTCAATATCATTTGAAACATAATGATTATAGACTATCTTGGATGGTGAGCTTGAGTCAGGTTAGGGCACTTGTGATAGATAAAGGATTGCCGTCTCCTTGTTTAAGGAGTGTGATGTTCTAAAGGGCCCCCCTATATGAGATGATTGAGGAAGTGTATGGCCATACCCAGATGACTATGTGCATCTGATCTAATCATGCTCATCGTATTGGAGTTACAGGCTTGACATGCTTGTCCAATAAGAACATCCAGTGGCAAAGGAATCATGCATGCCTAGTGAGTTGATTCACACTTATGCTGTGGTTGGGTGGAGTCTTGGAAGACTCTTTCCTTTATATCGGGAGACAGTGATGTGTTGCTAGATACCCCTCGCTGATCGTGATAACGTAAGTTATCGTTACCGACATTTAAAGGAAACCCTTAGGGTCGCACAATTTGATGATATGGCTACTTAAGTCAGATCGTGTGGACTGAATTGTTCGAGTTCAGTTTAAAGGAGATTAAACTCTGATTGTAAGTGAGATCCAGTCTGATCATGTTTGATTGATTAGGGCTTGAGATCGGTAAGCTTAGATCGAGAGTGTGGATGCTAGATCGAAGAGATCAAGAGCATTAAAAGGATGAACGGTCAGATTTTGAACCTTAGGGTTTAATTTGGTCTGAACCGATTATTGGGCTGATTTGGTTTGGTCATTGGACCAATTGAATTGAACCGGCTCACATGTGAGCGCTTGGTTCATGTGAGAGGAGAGCTATGCGTTTGGTTCACTTCATGTGAACGCATAACGCAAGCTTTGATGACTTGCCATTTATGGCATTTCGGTTTGACAATTGTGATGAATGTCTCCACATTCGATCACAAGTTTGGCTAACGCTCCTCTCCATCATCTTGCTCTCGACGACACACACTTTCTTGTGTGGTGAAAGTGACGAGAAGAAAGATCGGCCAAGAGTTCATCATCTCCTTCATGCGATAAGACCCCTTGAAGCTTTTGCTAGCACAAAGTTGAGAAGGGAGTAGTCTTTGTCTTCTTGTGTGCGCACCTTTTGGAGGAGATCAACCTTGTTTTCTTCTTCCAAGCCGCCTTCCATCCATGGCAATGGTAAGATCATATCATGATCTTAAGTTGGTTTAAGTTGATTATATAGTTCATATGCGATCTTTAGAAGCCCTTTTTCCGCATTGCATGCTAGAGTGCGCATGTATACGGTTTCCCCCCCCCCCCTTATTAGGGGTTCCTACAGTTCAGCCCTGACGCATGCATGGTTGACCTTATGGTCGACTCAAGTCAGTTAGGACTTGGTGCATGTAAGGGCAGTGGATCTGACTAGGTTGGATGAGTGGATCCCTAGTAATGGACCGTTGTAAGGTTGTAGGGCAAATAAGGAAAATTAAAATTGATCCCATGGGGTTTTCGAAAATTTTAATTTTTATGATGGATCACATGGTTGTTGATTGATGCATATGTTTGTCTATTTAGTCTTATGTGGGCTGCCCATATTAATTGTGTGCTGTGCTGGGGCCTGCGTGCCTGGATTTTAAAAATTGTAAATTAATTATTGTGATCTGCGTATCACATTGCTTTAATTTATAAAATGTAATTGACCTGCGTGTCAATCTTGTCTAGATAGTTAAATTTGTAATTTAATTAGACAAGAGCACAGAGCACACTTGGCAGAGGCGCATGCAGCTGTGGCTGGACCAGGTGGGAGGTCTAGGGTTCGACCCTAGGACCTGGCGCATTTTCCTGGTGGGCGCACCAGAGCTGTAATTGGCGCTTGGGCCCTGGTTTGGGCCAGATGAGCAGTAAAAGACCCATGAAGAGCAAGTGAAGACTTAAGTTAGGTTAAGGTCTCACTAGGGCTATGGGCTTTTACCACATAAGATTCATGCTTTCTTTTATTTATTGTTTAAATATTTGAATTGCATGATTAAGTTTATCTTCTGCTATCACCATAGGAATTGCATGATAGTGAAGAAGATAAAAGACCGTGAAAATCCAACGCTTAATATCAAGCTCGTAAGCCTTCTGACGCGAAACCTCACTGTTCTGATTATCGTTGGAGCCGTGTTGTACCCACTCAGTGGGCACGTCCATCTATCTTCAGAGGGTGTGGGATTACACCTGTGTGTTACAGAGTAGGGATTTATCCCTTCTCGTTGCTCAGCATAGCACATGGTGGTCCAGGGAGTAGGTCGGGTCAGCTTGACCGTGTTGGCTACATATGTGGAGCATATGGTAGCACATGGAGGCAGCCATCTGTGGGATCAGAGACTGTGTTGTACCAACTCAGTTGGCGCAGTCTGCTGGATTGCCCAGATGAAGGGGAATCGCACGGGTTGGCGATTGGCTGGGATGCCTACCAGAAACTAGTGCTTGTACTCTCTGTGCATCTTATCTCGCCTGAGCGGGACGCGGAGACCAAGTATGAAATCCGGATCCCATCTCACTAAAAGAGTATTACTCTTTCGGGCTGTTTTGCTGGATTTTACCAGCCAGATAAAATAGTGAGAAAAAGAATCTTTCTTAAGTCCTGATCGATTCTTATACATTGATACTGACCTTGCTGTTCTTGCATTGTTGTAGATACCTGCAGCAACGAACACCATGAACTTCAATGTGCGATCCCTACTGGAAAGGGAGAAGTTTGCTGGGCCGAACTTCTCTGACTGGTTTGGACACCTTAAGATCGTTCTTAAGGCAGAGAGGAAACTGTATGTCCTCGAGACGGCGATACCGCCGCAGCCCGCTCCGAACGCCGCAAGGGCGGTTCGGGAAGCCTATGAAAAGCACGTCAATGATAGCATTGATGTCGCTTGCCTGATGCTAGCGTCTATGACGCCACCGCTGCAGCGTCAGCATGAGGATATGTCAGCTATACAGATTATAGCAAACCTCAAGATGCTGTATGCTGCACAGGCGAGGACTGAACGCTATAATTTGACTAAGCTCTTCTTTCAGAGCAAACTGGCTGAAGGAAGCCCAGTGGGAGCTCACGTGCTCAAGATGATTGGGCACAAGGAGGCTCTGGAGAAACTGGGGCACACCATCAACCAGGAGCTTGCTGTGGACATTATTCTGCAGTCTCTCCCGCCATCATTCGACGCGTTCATTATTAATTTTAATATGAACAAAATCGATTGTACTCCGGCAGAGCTGCTGAATATGCTCTTGACCACTGAGGAGACTCTGAAGGGTAAGCCTTCGACCTCTGTCTTGATGGTTCCTTCAAGGAACAAGAAGAAGGGGAAGAAGGGCAAGGCCCCGGTCAAGAATTACAGCAAGGCTCTGAAGCAGAAGGTGAAGCGGTCCAAGGAATACAGGTGTTTCCACTGTGGCCACCTGGGTCACTGGAAAAAGGACTGTAAAGCGCTCCAAGGAGATAAGAGGGGAAGCTTCGCTTCTGGCTCAGGTATATTCGTGACTGAGGTCATGTTCTCTTCTTCTATATCATGGGTGTTGGACACTGCATGTGGAGTTCACATTTGTTCAAATGTACAGGAACTCAAGAGAAGAAGACAGGTGGGACAGCATGAGGTGGACCTACGAGTTGGAAACGGGGCACGGGTTGCTGCTGTTGCTGTAGGAGACTACTTCATTCCTTTACCATCTGGCATTGTATTGGAACTAAACAATTGTTACTTTGTTCCCAGTATAACTAAAAATATTATCTCCATTCCTGCTCTTGTCAGGAAGGGATTTTCCTTTGAATGCAATATTTCAAAGTGTATTTTGTCTTTTGATAATATTGTTTATGCAACTGGTTCAATTAACAATGGGTTATACATGTTGGACATGGAATGTTCGATACAGCAAATTGATATTAAGAAAGCCAAATATGCTGATGACAGCACCTTGCTGTGGCATAGTCGTTTAGGCCATATAAACGAGAAACGCATTAAGCGGTTGCAAGATCATGGACTGCTGGGATCATTCTCCTATAAGGAGATTGATACATGCAAAGCTTGTTTGATGGGTAAAATGACGAAGTCACCTTTTCCTCACAAAGGTCAAAGGGCTTCAGGTTTACTTGACCTTATACACAGTGATGTGTGTGGGCCATTTGGTAAACATGCCAGAGGTGGCTATCAGTACTTCATTACCTTTACTGATGATTTCAGTAGATACGGGTATGTCTATCTGATGAGACATAAGAGTGAATCTTTTGACAAGTTCAAAGAGTTCAAGAATGAAGTACAGAATCAGCTAGGCCGAAATATCAAGGCACTTCGCTCAGATCGAGGTGGTGAATACCTAAGTCATACGTTTACTGACTATCTGAAGGAGTGTGGGATCATCTCACAGCTCACTCCGCCAGGAACACCGCAATGGAATGGTGTGTCCGAGAGGAGAAATAGAACGCTACTTGATATGGTTCGTTCTATGATGAGTCAGGCTACTCTTCCATACTCCTTTTGGGGTTTTGCGCTGGAAACAGCTGCAAAGGTACTAAACCGAGTGCCATCCAAGGCAGTTTCAAAGACGCCATATGAGTTATGGTATGGGAAACAGCCGAGCTTGACATTTATCAGGATCTGGGGCTGCGAGGCTTATGTCAAAAAGCTCGCCTCTGGGAAACTAGAGAGCAGATCTGACAAATGTATCTTTGTCGGTTACCCTAAGGAAACTAAGGGTTATTATTTCTACGATCCCAAAGAGAACAAGGTTTTTGTTGCTCGGACGGCCATATTTCTTGAGAAGGAGTTTCTTCTGCAAGAGGCCAGTGGGAGAGAAATAAAACTGGATGAGAATCCAGAGGAAGGACAAAGTGATCAAGCACAGTTGGATGAGCCTGAGCCGGTAGAACAGGTTATTGAACAACCTGAGGCTCAGATATCACGGGAACCGCGAAGATCGGGTAGGATCCGTCGACAGCCTGAGCGCTATGACGGAGTCTACATCATTGACAATGATGAACCCCTCACTTATGCGGATGCGGTCAGTGGACCGGAGTCAGCGAGATGGCTTGAGGCTATGCGCGCCGAGATGGACTCCATGTCAGATAACCAAGTCTGGGATTTGGTTGATCCGCCTTCGGGAGTTATCCCTATAGGCTGTAAATGGATCTTCAAGAAGAAGATTGACATGGATGGTAACGTGGTTACCTATAAAGGCAGGCTAGTTGCGAAAGGTTTCAAACAAATCTACGGGATAGATTATGATGAAACTTTCTCACCTGTAGCCATGTTTAAGTCTATTCGGATTCTTTTCGCGATAGCTGCATATTATGATTATGAGATTTGGCAGATGGATGTGAAAATAGCTTTCCTTAAAGGAAATCTGGATGAGGATGTGTATATGACACAACCTGAGGGTTTCACTAATCCATCAGATCGTCATAAGATATGCAAGTTAAAGAAGTCCATTTATGGACTTAAGCAAGCATTTAGAAGCTGGAATATTCGTTTTGATGAATCAGTTACTGAATTTGGTTTCATCAAGAACGAGGATGACCCGTGTGTATATAAGAGGTTTAGTGGGAGCGTGATTACTTTCCTAGTCCTCTACGTCGATGACATCTTGATCATTGGAAATGACATTCCTGAAATGCATGCTGTTAAAGCATGGCTGAGGAAGTGTTTCCAGATGAAAGATTTAGGAGAAGCAGCCTATGTGTTAGGTGTGAAGATCTACAGGGATAGATCTAGGAGGCTTCTCGGGCTGTGCCAGAGTACTTACATCGATAAGGTCCTGGAGAGATTTCATTTAGAGAATTCTAAACGTGGATATCTTCCAGTCAGACATGGTCTGAGTCTTTCGAAGAGTCAGTGTCCACAAACACAGACTGAGAAAGATGAAATGGACAATACGCCTTATGCTTCGGCTATTGGTTCCATTATGTATGCGATGTTGTGTACTCGCCCAGACGTCGCTTACGGGTTAAGCGTAACCAGTCGTTTCCAAAGTAATCCAGGTATGGCGCACTGGATTGCAGTCAAGAACATCTTAAAATATCTGCGGAGGACCAAAGATATGTTCTTGATATATGGTGGTCAGGAAGAACTCAGTATTGAAGGATATACTGACGCTTCGTTCCAGTCGGACCAGGATGATTTCCGATCGCAATCAGGCTATGTTTTTAGCTTGAATGGAGGTGCAGTGGTGTGGAAGAGTTTCAAACAGTCAACTGTTGCTGATTCCACAACAGAAGCCGAGTATGTTGCAGCCTCGGAAGCATCCAAGGAGGCAGTCTGGATTCGTAAGTTCGTGAGAGAACTTGGTGTTGTTCCTTCGAGTGTCGATCCTTTGGTTATCTTCTGTGATAACACTGGAGCAATCGCACAAGCAAAGGAACCACGGTCGCACCAGAAGTCCAAGCACATACTGAGACGGTTTCACTTGATCAGGGAGATCATAGATCGTGGCGAGATCAAAATCTGCAAGGTTCATACAGATGACAATCTGGCAGACCCGCTTACCAAGCCTCTGGCGCAGCAGAAGCATGAGAAGCACTGTAATAATATGGGTTTGAGATTTCTCAACCATTAGATTAAGTGCAAGTGGGAGATTGTTGGGGTATGCCCTTAAGGCTAATGTTTGAGGCCTATGGGAATGTATTTGTATCATGTAATAAACTGTTATGTTTATAAAGGCATGGTTGTTATTCAGTTAGCTACATTGTCTGCTGCAATATATGTTCTTCTGAATAATGTCTCAAAGCTGTTCAGCTCGGCTGACATGCTATTATGTCCTTAGTCGATATATCTTGGTGAACATGAGACAGCCTTGATATGATTGAGACTAATATGTGTTCTAATCTTATAGGATGCTTCGAGCATGGAATAAGATGTAGACTCATGGGTACATTGGATGTACTGGACAGACCCTACTAGGATGTTCAATTGTTTGTCACAATGTGAATATTCCTTGATTAAGACAAGTGGCACATTTCCTCTGACTTGAGATCACTTGTGTTTTCTGAATGATGATTGTCATTGTTTTGAGATGGTTCAATATCATTTGAAAGATAATGATTATAGACTATCTTGGATGGTGAGCTTGAGTCAGGTTAGAGCACTAGTGATAGACATAGGATTGCCGTCTCCTTGTTTAAGGAGTGTGATGTTCTAAAGGGGCCCCCTGGATGAGATGATTGAGAAAGTGTATGGCCATACCCAGGTGACAGTGTTCATCTGTTCTAATCATGCTCATCATATTGGAGTTACGAGCTTGACAGGCTTGTCCAATAAGAACATCCAGTGGCAAAGGAAATATGCATGCCTTGTGAAATGATTCACACTTGTGCTGTGGTTTGGGTGTAGTCTTGGAAGACTCTTTCCTTTCTATCGGGAGACAGTGATGTGTTGCTAGATACCCCTCACTGATCGTGATAATGAGAATTATCGTTACCGACATTTAAAGGAAACCCTCAGGGTCGCACAATTTGATGATATGGCTTACTTAAGTCAGATCGTGTGGACTGAATTGTTTGGGTTCAGTTTAAAGGGATTTAATCTCTGATTGTGAGTGAGATCTGGTCTGATCATGTTTGATTGATTAGGGCTTAAGATCGGTAAGCTTCGATCGAGAGAATAGATGCCAGATCGGTCAGATCAGGGGCATCGAGGAGATCGACGGTTAGATCGGAAACCTTAGGGTTTATTTAAGATCTAGACTAGATCATTGGCTTGATTGGTTCTTAAACCGAACCAAAGTGAACCGGCTCACTTGATGAGCGCATGGTTCAAGAGAAGAGGAGTTGGCGACAAGTTCACTTGACGTGAACGTTGGGGTGAGGAGTGGTTACTATTTTTAGTAACCATGATCTCCACTTGGAGAGAGCGCTCATCCAAAATAGAGTATACCCTATTTTCGCCAACACAATTAATTCCTCTCGCCCATATTCCTCTCGACTCTCGTGAGTGTGGCGACGCTTGAAGGATTGAGGAGGATTCGGCCAAGAGAAAAGATCTCCATCCCTTTCTCATTCGATCAATGATTCTTTGAAGCCTTGCTAGCACAAGGAGCGACAAAGAGTTTGCCATCATCCTCTTGTGTGCGGGACTTTGGAGAAGTGGCACTTGCGACTTTAGCTTCCAAGGCAACACCTACTCCATGGCGATGGTATGATCGTTTTGCATCATCTTTGATAATCTTATATCGAGTTGATCTTTTAACATGCAAGTCGATTCTATAACCCTAGTTTCCGCAAGTCAAAATTTTATGCGCCATCACTTTAGGGTTTTTGCTCCCCCTAGAAGGGGACCCCCCCTTATCCTAAAGGGGTAACTACACGTCGATGATATCTTAATCATTGGAAACGATATTCCTGAACTGCATGCCATCAAGGCATGGTTACGAAAATGTTTCCAGATGAAAGATTTAGGAGAAGCAGCCTATGTATTAGGTGTGAAGATCTACAGAGATAGATCTAAGAGGCTTCTCGGGCTGTGCCAGAGTACTTACATCGATATAGTCCTGGAGAGATTCCATTTAGAAAATTCTAAAAGAGGATATCTTCCAGTCAGACATGGTCTGGATCTTTCAAAGAGTCAGTGTCCACAAACACAGACTGAGAAAGATGAAATGGACAATACGCCTTATGCTTCGGCTATTGGGTCCATTATGTATGCGATGTTGTGTACTCGCCCAGACGTCGCTTACGGGTTAAGCGTGACCAGTCGATTCCAAAGTAATCCAGGGAAGGCACACTGGATTGCGGTCAAGAACATTTTGAAATATCTTCGGAGGACCAAAGATATGTTCTTGATATATGGAGGTCAGGAAGAACTCAGTATTGAAGGATATACTGACGCTTCATTCCAATCTGACCAGGATGATTTCCGATCGCAATCAGGCTATGTTTTTAGCTTGAATGGAGGAGCAGTGGTGCGGAAAAGTTTCAAACAATCAATTGTTGCTGATTCCACAACAGAAGGCGAGTATGTTGCAGCCTCAGAAGCATCTAAGGAGGCAGTGTGGATTCGTAAGTTCGTTCAGGAACTTGGTGTTGTTCCTTCGAGTGCAGATCCTTTGGTTATCTTCTGTGATAACACTGGAGCAATAGCACAGGCAAAGGAACCACGGTCACACCAGAAGTCCAAGCACATACAGAGAAGGTTTCACTTGATCCGGGAGATCATTGATCGTGGCGAGATCAAAATCTGCAAGGTTCATACAGATGACAATCTAGCTGACCCGCTTACAAAGCCTCTGGCGCAGCAGAAGCATGAGAAGCACTGTAATAATATGGGTTTGAGATTTCTCAACCATTAGATTAAGTGCAAGTGGGAGATTGTTGGGGTATGCCCTTAAGGCTAATGTTTGAGGCCTTGGGATTATTTCAGTATCATGTATAAACTCTATGTTTATAAAGGCAATGGTTGTTATTCAGGTTGTTACATTATCTGCTGCAATATGTATACTTCTGAATAATGTCTCAATGCTGTTCAGCTTGGCTGACATGCAGTATTGTCCTTAGTCAAGATATCTTGGTGAACATGAGACAGCCTTGATATGATTGAGACTAATATGTGTTCTAATCTTATAGGATGCTTCGAGCATGGAATAAGATGTAGACTCATGGGTACATTGGATGTACTGGACAGACCCTACTTAGGATATTCGATTGCTTGTCACAATGTGAATAATCCTTATATGCAAACAAGTGGCATATTTCCTCTGACTTGAGATCACTTGTGTTTCTAAATGATGATTGGCATTGTTTTGAGGTAGTTCAATATCATTTGAAACATAATGGTTATAGACTATCTTGGATAATGAGCATGAGTCATGTTAGGGCACTAGTGATAGATATAGGATTGCCGTCTCCTTGTTTGGAGTGTGATGTTCTGAAGGGGCCCCCTGGATGAGATGGTTGAGAAAGTGTATGGCCATACCCAGATGACTATGTTCATCTGATCTAACCACTCTCATCATATTGGAATTACAGGCTTGACACGCTTGTCCAATAAGAACATCCAGTGGCAAAGGAAACACATATGTCAAGTGACTTGGGTTCACACTTGTGCTATGGTTTGGGTGTAGTCTTGGAAGACTCTTTCCTTTATATCGGGAGACAGTGATGTGTTGCTAGATACCCCTCTCTGTTCGTGATAACGTAAGTTATCGTTACCGACATTTAAAGGAAACCCTTAGGGTCGCACAATTTGATGACATGGCTTACTTAAGTCAGATCGTGTGGACTGAATTGTTTTGGTTCAGTTTAAAGGAGTTTAAACTCTGATTGTAAGTGAGATCTGGTCTGATCATGTTTGATTGATTAGGGCTTGAGATCGGTAAGCTTCGATCGAGAGAATTGATGCTTGATCGATATGATCAAGAGCATCAAGAGATGAATGGTTAGATCTTGAGCCTTATGGTTTAATTTGATCTAGACCAAGGCTTGGTTTGATTTGGTCTTTGAACCAAATCCAATTGAACCGGTTCATCATATGAACGCATGGTTCAATGGGAGAGAAAAAGTTTGCGATCGGTTCACTTGGAGTGAACGCATGATCGCATACATTGAAGCACTTGCTATTTTTGGAAATCGGTTTTCCAAAATGTGGAACGCCTCCACGTTCGAAGAGCAACGCTTTTCTCGTTGCCATCTTCTCCTCTCTCGACCTCTCTCGTGTCGTGTGGTGAGACTTCACGCAAAGGAGAAGAGAACAAAACCAAGAGACATCTCTCATCTCCTTCACAAAGGGAAACCTTGAAGCTTTGCTAGCACAAAGACGCCAAGGGAGTAGTCATCTTCACCTTGTGTGCGTCACCTTTGGAGGAGAGCCGCTCGCCCTCTTCTTCCAAGTCGCCATCCAAGCAATGGCAATGGTATGATCCTTGTGTCGATCTATACATATTATTAAAGTTGATCATATATTCATCCATGCGATCTTAGAAACCCTAATTTCCTCTTGTTGCAAGTTCTGATATGCGCCTATTAGGGTTTCGCCCCCCCCCCCCCCCTTTAGAAACTTTCACTTACGATAGTTCCAAACTCGATAATTCCTAGGGTTCCGAATTTCAAGCAATCAACATCTCAATCTATTTTGCAAAATTCTAAATCACGCTGATATTGAGAAACAGAGGAGAATTAAAGAACAATCAATTCACAAAAGTAAAATTATCATAATAAAATCAGTTTGACAAAATTAGGGTTTTCTAGCCATTAAGAAACAAAGAGATTACACCCTCATGTCCCAAAGAAAGATTAAGCTACCATGATGAAGGAATTACAATAAAACATGTTTCTGTATGAATAGGAATCAAAAAGAGGAGAAAAGAGTGTTACAAAACAGTGCTGTAATGAAATTACAGCACCGTAATCGCCTAGAACAACGTTATCACCGCTATTTCATTGATTTCTCCTCCAATCGGAATCCTTTTGCTTTGAAACTTCCGATGCACGTTCTCCTTCACCAGGCGAAGCTCTCTGTCAAATTTCATGGGTAGAGGTAGTCTGTAGGCTGAGAACCAATGAACCCTAGCAATTCTGCCTCTCCCTCAATTTCGCCGTGTACCCCAGTAAAAATTGTTCCTTTTGGTCCCTTTATCTTCTCCTCATTACGATGAGTCCGCCACTTCTTTCGGATCTCAATTTGGACCCTAAATGTCAAGATATGGTCTCTTTAATTTTCGTGCAGAAAAATCAGAATTCTGAGTTTAAAAATACGGCACCGTATCTGGATTACGGCACGGTGCCGTTTGATTTCATACGGCAGTGCCGTATTCTTGTCAAACTCTTCTAGTCGAAAATGCTGAATAATATGGCACCGTGTAGTTCCATACAGTAGTGTTGTATTTCACCCAAAACATCTACTGAGAAATACGGTACCGTGGGAGTTTTGCTCAAAAATACGGCAGTGCCGTATTTTTGCTAGAAGACCCATTTTGAGTTGAAATTTGATGGGTAGACTCCTCTTTATCGTTAGAACTCATTCATGCATTGGGGTTGCTTGAAAACCGGTTATAATGATGCTTTTTTGCCTGAAATTGATCAAAAACCAGAGATGGTGTAGATTCTGAAGCATTTGGCAAAAAAGGTATAAAAACAAAGCAAAAGAGTAAGATTATGGTTCAAAAGACTACCAAATAAGTACGAAAAACATTATAAAATTTAGAGTCATCAAGCATCTGAGTACGCCTGCGGAGTTCATCAAAAAACTCCCACTACTTCCCAAAAGCATTTGCATACTCTGTTTTCAAGTAGTCTGCTCTGAAGCTCCCAATGCTTTTAGCACCACTACAGGAACAGCTAGACTGTCACTGGTTTGACTGGAACAAGCTGCCAAGTGAATCCATTGAGCTTTTCCTGTTATTACTGACCAAGAACCACCCCTTAGTTCTATATAGAACCTAAGTGTGTTCTTCATTCCTTGTCCAGTGCCATGCACCTGGATTGGACCTAGTATCAATTGGTTATGCTCTCAGCATAAATCACATCTGGTCTATAACATACCATCATCGATGTATGTTATATGACTTGGCACTTGGAGTTTCTTGGACTTATCCAAAAACTCACACACCTACCCCATAGGTGATGTCCATTAAGTCATTCATCACAAGACATTTCCCAATCATCTCTTCACCAAGTGAAGGATCGGGATATCGTATTTGATGATCTGTATGTCCCCAACATACAAGACCAGAGATGTCATTAAGCTCCCACTGAATTTAGGTACTATAAGGTGAAGATTCTTTGTCCAAGTTAGGAGCTACCCATAACACTAACACACATGAATCGATTCAGCCTTTTCCCACACTTTCTGAACCTAGGTTGCCCCACAACCTATATACAAGGCTCAGATTTCATCTTCGACCATCTGTGCTAGGTGGCTAACCTTGGACTGAATCCAAGTCACAATTTCCTCCCACTTGCCATTTTCAAGGAAATACATTTCCAAGAAAGCTAGCATCAAGAGCAACAATCGCTTGTTCTCCTATGGGTCTATGGAAATTAGTATCCCTAAGTCATCTTAGGATACTCCACCTACACTTATCAGATCTTGAATCTATGTCACTAGATTCAGATGTATGACCCCCAAAGTCTCATATCTATAGATCCTGATAATTATTCATGTCATCTCCTTACCTGGAGATACATTTAAGATGAAATAGTTCAGTGTCGAAGAAACTATCAGCATAACCTCAGTAGAGATATGGTTGACTTTCAATTCCTCCCACTAAAACCACCTTCCAAGTTGTTCTTCAGGAGTTTTGAGCTATGAGCAGACCTCATAGTCAATATGATAGTCACCTGTGGCTCAAGTACTCTTCATCCAACCTGGACTGAATATCACTTATGAATTTTGATAAGCTGGGAGTGGCCGGAGTCCACTCGAAGTCATCCTTAGATAGCCGTTCGGTCAGTGGGGTTGCAAGTGTGCTGAACCCATGAATGAAGCGGCAGTAAAAACCTGCAAGACCCAAGAAACTACGGATATCGGAGACAGTGCGAGGCACGGGCCAGTGTCGGATGGCCTCGACCTTAGCGGGGTAGACAGAAAGGCCCTCATTGTAGACGATGTAGCCAAAGAAGTGGACTCGGGTGGTCATGAAGGAGCACTTCTTCGTGTTAAGGAAGAGGCGCTCCTTGTATAGGAGGGCAAACGTAGCGTGAAGGTGGTCCAAATGGTCCTCTTGGGTCTAGCTAAAAATTCGGATGTTGTCAAATTAGACGACCAAGAATTTGCCCATGTAGGGCTTGAGGACTTGGCTCATAAGCCTCATGAAGGTGGACGGGGCGTTAGACAGCCCAAACGGCATTACGAGCCACTGTTTCTAGCCGTCGACACTGGATTCTACCACCAACAGACTCTTACTTCTTCTGCTGCCTCTATTTCCATTGATTTTATTTTTGCATTAGGATATTGATTTAGTAACTCTGATATTTTTATTTATGCAGCATCATCTATCATTGCCCACCAGCCGACGACTTCGCCTCCAGTACTGTAGTCTATAGTTGGCCACTGAAGACTACTCATCATCACTCTACTATCGGCACCATCATCTTCTATGCTAGCAGCTCCTCCACCGGCATCTACTTTACATCAGCTCTTTCCACCGGCATCCTCTTCAGACCTCTGGCGACATCTCTGATTTTCCTTTGAGAAAAATATTTTCTATCATTTCGCAAGAGAATATTTTTAGAACTAAGCCTTATGTACTTAAAAATTGTGCAAGAAAATTTCAGAAGGCACATCTTTGGACCTAGTCGTATCTACCCCAATTTTGTACCCCGGATGATGATTGAGCTTGCTATATAGTTTTGTGAGTATTGTTTGCATTTTCTTGTGATTTGATTACTTGATATGATTGTCTACATTTTTCTTCTCCTAAAATTTCTATCCTTTGGATTGTTTGAGCCTTATGTGATTACACGGATCTATCACTTTCCATCTTTTGACAACATGAGTTTGATGCTTTGTACTTTTGTATTGATATTGATATTTTTGATGTTTGAAAAAAAAATCTTTTATGATTTGAATCCATTGTGATGAGAGATGTGTGGATTTTTCTATGTTTATGCATACTTGTGAATGGAGATATACCTATTATGTTAAATTTATTTCTTAAATATATATCTATTTGTTGAAATTCTTCATTGATTGATGCATAAGGTTTTGGGTAGGTATGTTGTTTGATGAATGAAATCTAAGAGTGAAACATCTTTCTTGAATAAAATGAGCTTATGAGTGTAATTTTTGAATTGATGTCAATTGATTAACCTAGTTGATGTTTAGTCTATTTTATTATTTGTTGGGAAGAAAGAGTCCAAGATCCAAAAAGAGAGAGAGACTCCCCTACTTGGCACTGTGTAAAATTGATAGTGGTACCTAAGATATGGGTTGAAGTCTATAAAAAAGAGAAAGAGAAAATGACTCCTATAATTGGCACTGTGTAAAATTGACAGTGGTACCTAAGACAAGAGTTGAAGTCCCAATAAAAAGCGTGTATCTATGTGGATACATGCCATCCACAAAGAATAAAAAGAAAAATGAAACAAAGGAAAATTTTGATAGGAAAAAAATTTTGAATATCCTATTCCTGTAAACAAAGGTATGATAGATTTAAACTAAAACAAAGGTGAAATCATGATATTGAGATTCTATTTATTATGCGAGTTACGAAGTTTTATTTGATCAAAGTTGTGAATCTTAAAGATTAAGTTCAAAGGATGATGTGTTTATCTGAAGCTTTATGTAGCATTGGTGGAGTATTTTATGAGTGATTATATTTTAGAAATTTATTTTTCATAAAAGGTCATATTATCCATAGCATTGTTCTTTTTTCTTTTTATTTGCTTGATGACAAGCAAAGTTTGAGCCTTATGTGTTTGATGAAACCAAAATTTATAGTATATTTTGTGTCATTTCATTACTCTCTTGTGTCATATTTATACTACTTTGCTTATTTTCATACCCTTTTTACCAAATATTGCAGAATCTATTTCTATTTTAGTTTTTGATGATTTTCAAGTAAAAATGCACGATTTTAAGGCATTTTCAAGCAAAATCAGATACATAAAAGAATTCTCATCATCAAGAAGAGGTTACATGACAAATTTCATGCAAATCGGAGCCACATACCAAATTACGGCACCATAATTTCGAGTACTACTGTAATATCAGAGCACTGCCGTATTTTGGGATGATTTTGTACAGAAAGTTTCATCGAAATTACGGCACTGCCGTAACTAAAATCACGGTGTTGTATTTTAAAGTGACTTCCGACCCGAGAGATTTCCAAAAATTACGGCACTGCTGTAATCATTTCCACGGTACCATAATTCTGGTCGAATTCTGTACAGAAGAACTTAAAGAAAATACGGCAGTGTAATAGAAACCACGGCCGTAATTTTATTCCTGGAACGCGATTTTCACGGTCAAATTGGAGTCCGATTTTTGCGCGATCGATTGCGGACGATCTAGGCCCTTAAATTTAAAGCTGTAAGAAGGAAAAAGGGAGCCTCTGAGGAGGAGGACACGCCGAGGGAAAAGCCCTAATTTTCATCCACAGTCGAGGGAGAAATTGAGTTTTTCACTACCGCCCTAGGTTTCTCCACTGGGAAGCGTACAGCGCATCCCTAGCCATGAAATTTGAGGGGAAGCTTTGCTTGGAGGAGGAGACAATACCCTAGAAGTTTCAGAGAGAAAGGATCTTAGTTAGGGGAGAAATCAATGAAAGAGTGGGCGCCGACACTGTTCATCGCGGCTTCTTAAAGCAAATTACGGCTGTAATTTCTATTACAGCCATGCTGTAAAGTTGATTTTCCCTTCTTTTTGATTTCTGATCAATCTAAACTATGGTTTATTGTATTTCTTATTCCATTCTAGCTTAAATATCATATGGGACATGGTGTGTAATCCCCTTGATTTTTTATGACTAGATAACTTCTATTTTGTCAAAATAGTTTTATTACGATAATTCTACTTATGTGATGATTGCCTATAATTCTCCATAGTTTTCTTATTATCATGCATGTTTTAGAGTTTTTGTAATATGGACAAAAAAGTGATTTGCTTGAGAACTTGGAACCCTAAAATTTAATTTAGGAACTCACCGTAAGAAATTAGGTTAGTTCTTATTTCTTAATTTTAGAAGAATAATTGTCATGTTTAATAATTTGAATCTAGAATTGAGTTATTTTGTTAAACATGAAGATCTTGCATGAAAGTGAGGATCGGAGCATTGGAGAACCATAAGTAGAACCTGTGTTGAGACTCGGATGCACGAAAGTGATCCTTGAGATTCCACTTGAGATAATCAACTTAGAATTCAGATGCACGAAAGTGATCCTTGAGTTCTTTGATTGATGATTTACTTATTTTCAGCTTGAGATAGATCTTGCGCGAAAGCGAGGATCGGTCCCTGCATGATTGTCTGCATGAAACTGAGATAATACTTTTATGAAGTAAATTATATCTTTATCATGATAAGATTAGTCTGACAACCTTTTATTCATATCTAGTCATGGAAATTAAGGCGGATGAAACCCTTGTCCCAGTTTATCTCTCTGATTTTGTGTTCTTTCTATCATTTACTTCTAGTATAATCGATTGCTTAGCTAGTGAGAATATAACTATTTGGAACTTAACACATAGGTCTCTGTTGGATCGATATTTTTACTACTTCGAGTATCCGTGCACTTGCAGACATAACAAAGACTAGATGGATGCCCATATCCTCGGGTAGGTCCAGGACATAAGCGTTGGAGCTGATCCTTTGCACCACCACATAAGGGCCCATGTATCGTGGCAGAAGCTTAAAATGTGCTCGGTTGGGAACACGCTAGGGGCGGATGCGCACCCTTACCAGCTCACCTACAGAAAAGTGTTGTGGCCTATGGTGCTCGTTGGCCCTCAGAGCATTACGAGTATTGCCCAAAAAGAATGGATGCCGAACTTCCTCATGCAAGCTAGCTATGTGCTGAACGAAAGAGTATGCATGCTCGAAAAGATGGGACTCTATGGGCAGGTAATGCAAGTCAATGGGTTTGCATGGCTGATGTCCTGAAACCACTTGGAAGGGACTAAGACCCGTAGACCTATTGGCGGCACTATTATACGCAAATACTGCCATACGAAGGATGGTGTCCCAAGAACTCGGGTGGTCGCCAATGAGGTACCGAAGCAAGTTGCCCAAACTACGGTTAACGACTTCGGTTTGTCCGTCGGTTTGAGGGTGGTAAGTTGTGGACAGCTTTAGAGTGGTGCGCATGAGAGCCCAAAGTGAGCGCCAGAAGTGACTTACAAAGAGTGTGTCACGATCGGACACGATGGTCTTAGGGAGGCCATGGAGACGGATAATTTCCTTGAAGAAGAGATGTGCTACATCAGATGCGTCCACTGTCCGCGAACAGGTGATAAAGTGGGCCATCTTCGAGAATTGATCTACAACCACATAGATGGAATCGAAGCGTGAGGCAGTCCGGGACAACCCGAGGACAAAGTCCATGCTGATGTCGTGCCATGGAGCATCGGCCACATGCAGGGGTGTGTGGAGACTCGTGTTTGGACGACGAGGCTTGGCCGATTAACACGTGCCACAATGGCGCACAATGCGCTCGACATCCCTGAGAAGGGATGCCAAAAGAGGCGTTCCTCGGCCATCTCAAAGGTCTTGTCGCGGCCATGGTGACCGGCGACGCCACCCGTGTGTAGCTCGAGGAGCAGGTGGTCGCGAAGGGATGACTGGGGAATGCACAGGCGATTCCCAAGGAAGAGATTGACTTCACAGAGCTGATACGATGACTCGGGGTCAAGGGATGCAATCTAGGCGGCATACATGGTGCCGAAATCAGGACAGGTGGCGTACTCATCCTTAACGTGGTCAAAAGTATTGACCCGGGCATGCATAACACACAGAAGGTTCCGAACTCGACTCAGAGCGTCCGCAACAATGTTTTCTTTACCCGCCTTGTGATTGATCATGAAGGAGTACTGTTGCAAGTACTCGACCCACTTAGCATGGCGGGCGCTCAACTTCTTTTGAGCATTTAGAAAAGAAAAGGCCTGGTGGTCGTTATACAGGACGAACTCTCGGTGGAGGAGATAGTGCCTGCACTGCCGAAGCGACTGAACTATGGCGTAAAACTCCATGTCGTAGGTCGAATAACACTGGCGAGTAGTGTTCAGTGTCTCGCTGAAGAAGGCAACTGGGTGACCTTCTTGACTAAGGCAACCCCCAATACCAGTACCGGAGGCGTGACACGCAACCTCGAAGACTTTGGCGAAGTCAGGGATGCGGAAGACAGGGGCGGTGGTGATGACATCCTTAAGGGATTCAAAGGAGCGTTGAGTGGCTGGAGTCCACTCTGTTGGGGTATGCCCTTAAGGCTAATGTTTGAGGCCTTGGGAATGTATCAGTATCATGTAATAAACTCTTATGTTTATAAAGGCATGGTTGTTATTCAGTTTGTTACATTGTCTGCTGCAATAAGTGTACTTCTGAATAATGTCTCACAGCTGTTCAGCTGGGCTGACATGCTATAAAGTCCTTAGTCGAGATATCTTGGTGAACATGAGACAGCCTTGATATGGTTAAGACTAATATGTGTTCTAATCTTATAGGATGCTTCGAGCATGGAATAAGATGTAGACTCATGGGTACATTGGATGTACTGGACAGACCCTACTAGGTTATTCAATTGCTTGTCACAATGTGAATAATCCTTGATTGCAACAAGTGGCACATGTCCTCTGACTTGAGATCACTTGTGTTTCTAAATGATGATTGTCATTGTTTTGAGGTAGTTCAATATCATTTGAAACATAATGATTATAGACTATCTTGGATGGTGAGCTTGAGTCAGGTTAGGGCACTAGTGATAGACATAGGATTGCCGTCTCCTTAATTGGAGTGTGATGTTCTAAAGGGCCCCCTAGATGAGATGATTGAGAAAAGAGTATGGCCATACCCAGGTGACTATGTTCATCTGATCTAATCATGCTCATCATATTGGAGTTACAAGCTTGACACGCTTGTCCAATAAGAACATCCAGTGGCAAAGGAAACATGTATGCCTTGTGAGTTGATTCACACTTGTGCTGTGGTTTGGGTGTAGTCTTGGAAGACTCTTTCCTTTATATCGGGAGACAGTGATGTGTTGCTAGATACCCCTCACTGATCGTGATAACGTGAGTTATCGTTACCGACATTTAAAGGAAACCCTCAGGGTCGCACAATTTGATGATATGGCTTACTTAAGTCAGATCGTGTGGACTGAATTATTCAGGTTCAGTTTAAAGGGATTTAATCTTTGATTGTAAGTGAGATCTGATCTGATCATGTTTGATTGATTAGGGCTTGAGATCGGTAAGCTTCGATCGAGAGAATGGATGCTAGATCAGTGAGATCAGCAGCATCAAGAGATCGACGGTCAGATCAAGAGCCTTAGGGTTTAATAGGATCTGGACTAATGGCTTGGGTTGATTGGTCTTTGAACCAAACCAAATTGAACCGGCTCATTGAGTGAGCGCATGGTTCAAGAGAAGATGAGTTTGCGCATGGGGTGAACCCATGATCGCATGAACGTTTGGGGTTTACTAAATTTAGAAGCCATGACTTCTAAACGTGGGAACGCCTCACGTTCACGCCTAAGACGCTTTCATCTCTCGTCTCTCCTCATCTCTCGTCGCCAACAAGCTCTCTTGAGAGTGGTGAAGAGGTTGACGAAAAAGGAGAAGGAAGAAATCGCCAAGCAAAGGATTCTCTTCCCTTCCATACGACAAGGACCTCTTGGAGCCTTGCTAGCACAAGGAGCACCAAGAGAAGAGTAGGCGACATCAATTGTGTGCGTCACCTTAGGAGAAGGAGCATTTGCGCCTTTCCTTCCAAGACACCATCTAAGCGATGGCAATGGTAAGAATCGCTTTTCATTGAAAGTTGAATATATTACATGCTATGCGATCCTGTTAGAAACCGTAGATTCCGCTAGAGTTTTGTTGCGCCTCCTATTAGGGTTTCGCCCCCCCCCCCTTGTTCTAGGGGACTTTCACACTCGAAGTCATCCTTAGATAGCCGTTGGGTCAGCGGGGTCGCAAGTGTGCTGAACCCATGAATGAAGTGGCGGTAAAAACCCACAAGACCCAGGAAACTACGGATATCAGAGACAGTGCGAGGCACGGGCCAGTGCCGGATGGCCTCGACCTTAGCGGGGTCGACAAAAAGGCCCTCATCGGAGACGATGTAGTCAAAGAAGTGGTCTCGGGTGGTCATGAAGGAGCACTTCTTCGTGTTAAGGAAGAGGCGCTCCTTGTGCAGGAGGGCAAACGTAGCGTGAAGGTGGTCCAAATGGTCCTCTTGGGTCCGGCTAAAAATTAGGATGTTGTCAAAGTAAACGACCAAGAATTTGCCCATGTAGGGCTTGAGGACTTGGCTCATAAGCCTCATGAAGGTGGACGGGGCATTAGACAGCCTAAACGGCATTACGAGCCACTCATAGATATCTTCCTTGGTCTTGAACATGGTTTTCCATTCGTCGCCCTCACGAATGCGGACTTGTGATATCCGCTTCGGAGGTCTAGTTTGGAAAACCAGGACGCACCAGAGAATAGGTCCAGCATATCGTCAAGTCGCGGTATAGGGAACCTATACTTGACGGTGATCCGATTAATGGCACAGCTATCCATGCACATGCGCCATGACCCATCCTTCTTGGGCATGAGCAAGGCTGGGATAGCGCAAGGACTCAAGCTCTTGCGAATGTACCCCTTAGTGAGGAGGTCATCGACTTGACGTTGAGACGACGGTGTGGCAGGTTGGGGAGGGGTGCTCCCAGTAGAAGGTCAATCACGTGTTGGATTTCCCTAGCTGGGGGAAGACCATGGGGCAAGTCCTCAGGGCTAATATCGGAGAATTCGGAGAGGAGGGTGGACACCTCAGCCAGAGGCATCGTGCCCTCGGACGCAGTGGAATCTGGCTCTTTGCGAATCATGAGCGCGTACATGACCTTGGACTCATGGGCCTCGTGCACAAGTGCGGGGGCGCGCATGAGGGACACTCTAGCGGGGGTCGGAGGGGTAGGCACCGATGGAGTAATTAGTCCCTTAGACATGGATGCGCGAAGCTCCTTGGGCGGATTTGGGACCAAGCGGATCTTCTGGTCATTGTGGTCAAACACGTAAGTGTTCGTCCGACCATAGTGGGTCACATCCTTATCGTAGAGCCAAGGACGTCCTAAGAGGACATGGGCAACATCCATAGTCGCCACGTCACACCACACCTTCTCACGATAGGCCCCAAAAGTGATGGGAACTTGACACCGGTGGATGACCAGAAGACTCGATGTGTCCACCCACGCGATGGAATAGGGTTTGGGGTGGGGTTCAAGGAGAAGACCAAAGCGCGCAATCGCGGTCTGCGAGACCACATTCAGGCTACTACCACCATCAATGACGATCTTACACGAGTGTCCATTACACTTGATGTAAGTCATGAAGATACTAGAGCGCCTCCAATCCTCAGAGGGTGGGGTTTGGACAAGGGTGCACCGCACAACCGCAAGTGTGGGGTGACCCGACTCATTGCCACTCTTGTAGCACTTGGCCTCTACATCGTGCTCCACAGGCTCGTAGGCGATAGTGGTGACACGAGCAGGGGTTTTGTCCACAGTGGCAGACTTCTTAGGGCAATCGCGGGACAGATGGTCCGGCTGCAGGAAGTTGTAATAGTTGATTCGACTAGTCGGGCCGACAAGTGGGGCCTTCCCCTTCTCCTCCCAAGTGGGGCACGAAGATGGGGCATTGGAAGTAGAATGCCTAAGGGAGTGATGGGCCGCAGGTGCGGGCCGTGGGTCAGAACGAGGCTCGTGGTACTCAGGTCGAGAGTGGGCATGTGGAGGCCCACCTAAATGAGGGCGCCTAGGGGGTACGGACTCGGTACGCCTATTCGCAGCCTTAAGGTCATGCTCGATATCACGAGCGCGCTGGAAGGTCTGGTCGAACATCTCTGAGCTATACGTGAGTAGGGCGCGATGGATATCAGCGCCGAGACCATTCCTAAACATTGACAAAACTAACTCGGGGTCCTCCTGTAAGTTGCACCGGAGTTGTAGCGTTTCAAAGGTGAGGCGATATTCCTCGACGGTACCCGATCCTTGGTATAGGCTACTATACTGATCAAGGAGACGCTGCCTATAGGAGGGGGGTATATATCACTCGCGGAGGCGATACCTCATTTCTTCCCAAGTGGTGATGGGAGGAAGGGCTTGCTGCGCATTTTGGTGCTCCACGTTTGCCCAATGCAAACGCACAGGGCCTTCGAGCCAAGTGCGCACATACCTAATGTGTGAGTGGGGAGGCCAGTCACTAAGGTCGAAGTAAGAGTCAACAGACGCGACCCAGTCGAGGAATTCTGACGGTTCGAGACCACCCGCAAAGGGCGCGAGGGTGTTTCGAATGTAGCGATGGAAATCGTCCTCCAAGCGAGGGCGCTCTACCTGGTGTCAGGTTGGGGCCCTTTGTCCGGCCCAAGTGTGCCCAAAGCGACCATTGGGTTGGGGCCCTTGTGCAGCCAACACATCATCCTCATCTAGGGGTTCGTCCCCATAACCTAGATCCCCCTGGACCCCATGAGGTCGCAGGTGACCGGACTCATCATCGAAGACTCGCGCCCGCAGGGCCGTAGTCATCGGAGGCAACTCTCTAGTCGGTGGGGCTGGGTTTGCGGACAGAGGTGGATTAACTGGGTTGGAGCGCCTATGCTCCAATGGCTCAGGTCAACTTGCGAAGCTATGGATTCCAGCCATAATTTGCTGAAACATCGCGCTTGTACTCCCTTCATGGGAATCCAAGCGTGTCGACAACTCATCCAACTTGGCATCTACACACGCTTCAAGCGCAGTCAAAGATTCTAAATGGGTTCTACGCCCTTCCAAGGGTGGGACCGACACTTGGGTTTCAGGGATGGTTTCCAGAAATTGGGACGACATAACTTGCAACCTTGTGGTCACCATGCACAAACAAGGGGAAATGTAGGATGTAGAGAAATGCTGAAAACATGCAGAAATATGACTAAGTATGGATCGCACGAACAATGAAGATTGGTCGCACAACTTGCTCTGATACCAAAATGATGTAGGTGTTGGGAATCCCCGGGCTAAAAGAAAATGAAAAGAGCAGAAGCAAGCCCGAAATGAGATTCCTAATTCAACAATAAGGACCATCTTATGAAGAAAACAAAGGATGTGAAGCGGGCAGTACGTTATCAAGCAATTTTAGGAGCGGCTGACGATGAAGACGCGCAAGGGCTCGTCCTCTGCCATCGCACACACATGGACTCTTCAAGTCATCTCCAATCTCCGCGCTGGGTGCTAGCCCTAGAAGATGAGATCCACGCCTCTAGCCTTCTCAACTTGCACCAACGCCAAGGAGAAGAAGGGGTGTTGGTGACAAGGAGTGGATAGCACTGCCACTTGTCCCAACCTTTGATGCCGAAAAACTTTTATTTGTTGTCACCTCCTAGACCCTCGCGCCAAGGGGCAGAGGGGAGGCGACAACTAGAGATAAGAGAAGAGTCTGGTAAAAAACATCTCCCAGGTGGGCCTCTCAATTTATAATAGAAGAGCAAGACGCACACTAGAGATCTTTCCCATGTGGGATAATGAGCATAGGTGCCTATTCACAATTAAGTGTCATGGGTTCAAATCCCCGCAGACGCAATTAATTGTAAATTGCACCCAAGCTTATTAATTAGCCAATAGAAAAATTCTCTTGCCAATTAATAATTTTATTTTATTCATGTGACTAAAGTGTCAAGCCCAAACTTGCACCTAGACCCTTGTTTGACTCATTTTGATAACACAGGTCAACAGAGGTCAAACGTGGTCCACTAGAGCCAACTAGTGGTCAACAATGAACTAAAATAAAATATCATCTCCTCTATAAAACTCTTAATGCATCAATTCCCCAAAAAGATCTGAATCACATAATGATTCGATCAGAGGCTAAACGATCAGTATGAGAACTTGAGTGTCAAGGTGTGCGACCCTGTAGGCTATTCAGACATTGGTAGTGATGACTAAATCATCACAAGCAATGAGTGGCACCTAGCAGTACATCATTGCTACCCAAGCCATCAGAATGGTGTCATCATCGACATCCCATAAAACTGCGACAAAGTACAAGTGCAGCTTTGTCCTTTTGCCAACTGATGTCCAAATTGGGCAAGTGTGTCACACTTGTTTAATCCCAATAATATGGCATGACTAAATCAGGTTCTCACCTGGGTATGACCATACACTTTCAGTCATCCATATAGGGGCGCCATGGTCAATCAATCTTCCCCGAAATGATGGGGCAAATCCTCTATTGGCACATTGAATCTCTCATACGGCTTATGACATACCCAATGACAACCGTTATGACTTTCCTTTTATGGAGAAGTGTTAGGTTGCATCAAAGTACATCAATCACTATATATAGATACCAATGCCCTCAAGTCTAGGACAAGCGCAACTCTATCACTGTGATATTCATCTCGTGACACTGAGATGAATCCTCACGGCGGGTCGATCCAGTATATCTCCCTTGATATACCCATATGCCTGCGTTAGCAACTCTTGCGCAACCAGCGCATATACTAGTCTCAAGCGAATCATAGCTGTCCCTTATCCACCATGATTCTCGACTAGGAATAAACACAGAGACTAGATAAAATCTATCTCTTAAGGGACATTGTATATGCAAATGTACATATGCGCAGATGTACAAATCTGCATAACAACGACAATACCAGGATAACTCATCTATCAACTAGATGTGATGGACATATCCCATGGACCATCCTGAGGTCCTAGGGCATAAACACTAACAATCTCTCACTTGCACTAAGACTCTGTATTGAGCAATCTCAACACCATGTCCTAAGCATGACCTGCCACGCTCCTGCTGTGCCAGAGCATCGGTCTATGGGCCTACCATGATTGTATTAGTGTTCATATCTACTATATCTTTAGTACCTCTGTCCCCAAGACAAGGTATAAGCATCTGAGTACGCTTGTGGAGTTCATCAAAGAACTCCCACTGCTTCCCAAAAGCATTTGCATACTCTATTTTTATGTAGTCTGCTCTGAAGCTCCCAAAGCTTTTAGCACCACTACAAGAACAGCTAGACTGTCACTGGTTTGACTGGAACAAGCTGCCAAGTGAATCCACTAAGCTTTTCCTGTCATTACTGACCAAGAACCACCCCTTAGTTCTATATAGAACCTAAGTGTGTTCTTCATTCCTTGTCCAATGCCATGCACCTGGATTGGACCTAGTATCAATTGGTTATGCTCTCGGCATAAAACATATCTAGTCTATAACATATCATCATCGATGTATGTTATCTGACTTGGCACTTGGAGTTTCTTGGACTTATCCAAAAACTCACACACCTACCCCATAGGTGATGTCCATTAAGTCATTCATCACAAGACATTTCCCAATCATCTCTTCACCAAGTGAAGGATCGGGATATCGTCTTTGATGATCTGTATGTCCCCAAAATACAAGACCAGAGATGTCATCAAGCTCCCACTGAATTTAGGTCCTATAAGGTGAAGATTCTTTGTCCAAGTTAGGAGCTACCCATAACACTGACACACATGAATCGATTCAGCCTTTTCCCACACTTTCTAAACCTAGGTTGCCCCATAACCTGTATACAAGGCTCAGATTTTATCTTCGACCATTTGTGCTAGGTGGCTGACCTTGGACTGAATCCAAGTCACAATTTCCTCCCACTTGCCATTTTCAAGGAAATACATTTTCAAGAAAGCTAGCATCAAGAGCAACAAGTGCTTGTTCTCCTATGGGTCTATGGAAATTAGTATCCCTAAGTCATCTTAGGATACTCCACCTACACTTATCAGATCTTGAATCTATGTCACTAGATTCAGATGTATGACCCCCAAAGTCTCATATCTATAGATCCTGATAATCAGTCATGTCATCTCCTTACCCGGAGATACATTTAAGATGATATAGTTCTATGTCGAAGAAACTATCAGCATAACCTCAGTAGAGATATGGTTGACTTTCAATTCCTCCCACTAAAACCACCTTCCAAGGTGTTCTTCAGGAGTTATGAGCTATGAGCAGACCTCATACTCAATATGATAGTCACTTGTGGCTCAAGTACTCTTCATCCAACCTGGACTGAAGATCACTTATGAATTTTGATAAGCTGGGAGTGGCCGAAGTCCACTCGAAGTCATCCTTAGATAGCCGTTGGGTCAGCGGGGTCGCAAGTGTGCTGAACCCATGAATGAAGCGGCAGTAAAAACCCGCAAGACCCAGGAAACTACGAATATCAGAGACAGTGCGAGGCACGGGCCAGTGCCGGATGGTGTCGACCTTAGCGGGGTCGATAGAAAGGCCGTCATTGGAGACGATGTAGCCAAAGAAGTGGACTCGGGTGGTCATGAAGGAGCACTTCTTCGTGTTAAGGAAGAGGCGCTCCTTGTGCAGGATGGCAAACGTAGCGCGAAGGTCGTCCAAATGGTCCTCTTGGGTCCGGCTAAAAATGAGGAAGTTGTCAAAATAGACGACCAAGAATTTGCCCATGTAGGGCTTGAGGACTTGGCTCATAAGCCTCATGAAGGTGGACGGGGAGTTAGACAGCCCAAACGGCATTACGAGCCACTCATAGAGACCTTCCTTGGTCTTGAACGTGGTTTTCCATTCGTCGCCCTCACGAATGCGGACTTGGTGATATCCGCTTCGGAGGTTCAGTTTGGAAAACCAAGACGCACCAGAGACTAGGTCCAGCATATCATCAAGTTGCGGTGTAGGGAACCTATACTTGACGGTGATCTGGTTAATGGCACGGCTATCTACGCACATGCGCCACGACCCATCCTTCTTGCGCGTGAGCAAGGCTGGGACAGCGCAAGGACTCAAGCTCTCACGAATGTACCCCTTAGTGAGGAGGTCATCGACTTGACGTTGCAATTTAGCTTGTTCGGTTTGGTTGAGACGACGGTGTGGCAGGTTGGGGAGGGGTGCTCCCAGGAGAAGGCCAATCACGTGTTGGATCTCCCTAGCTAGGGGAAGACCATGGGGCAAGTGCTCAGGGCTAATATCAGAGAATTCGGAGAGGAGGGTGGACGCCTCGGCCGGAGGTGTCGTGCCCTCGGACGCAGTGGAATCTGGCACTTCGCGAATCATGAGCACATACATGACCTTGGACTCATGGGCCTCGCGCACAAGTGCAGGGGCGCGCATGAGGGACACTCTAGCGGGGGTCGGAGGGGTAGGCACCGATGGAGTAATCAGTACCTTAGACATAAATGCGCAAAGCTCCTTGGGCGGATTCAGGATCAAGCAGATCTTCTGGTCATTGTGGTCAAACACGTAAGTGGTCATCCAACCAGAGTGGGTCACATCCCTATCGTAGAGCCAAGGACGTCCTAAGAGGACGTAGGCAACATCCATAGTCGCCACGTCACACCACACCTTCTCACGATAGGCCCCAAAAGCGATGGGAACTTGACACCGGTGGGTGACCGGAAGACTCAATGTGTCCACCCACGCAATGGAATAGGGCTTGGGGTGGGGTTCAAGGAGAAGACCAAAGCACGCAATTGCGGTCCGCGAGACCACGTTCAGGCTACTACCCCCAGCAATGACGATCTTACACGAGTGTCCATTACACTTGATGTAAGTCGTGAAGATACTAGAGCACCTCCAATCGTCAGAGGGTGGGGTTTGGACAAGGGTGCACCGCACGACCGCAAGCGTGGGGTGACCGGACTCATCGCCACTTGTGTAGCACTTGGCCTCTACATCGTGCTCCGTAAGCTCACAGGCAATAGTGGCGACACGAGCAGGGGTTTTGTCCGTAGTGGCGGACTTCTTGGGGCAGTCGTGGGACAAATGGCCCGGCTGCAAGCAGTTGTAATAGTTAATTTGACTAGTCATGCCGACAAGTGGGGCCTTCCCCTTCTCCTCCCAAGTGGGGCAAGAAGATGGGGCATCGAAAGCAGAATGCCTAAGGGAGTGATGGGCCGCAGGTGCGGACCGTGGGTCGGAACGAGGCTCGTGGTGCTCGGGTCGAGAGTGGGCATGTGGAGGCCCGCCCAAATGAGGGCGCCTAGGGGGTCCAAACTCGCTACGCCTCTTCGTAGCCCTAAGGTCATGCGGGATATCGCGAGCGCGAGGGAAGGTCTGGTCAAACGTCTCTAAGCTATATGTGGGTAGGGCGCGATGGATATCTTTGCGGAGACCATTCCTAAACTTCGACAAAACTAACTTGGGGTCCTCCTGTAAGTTGCACCGGAGTTGTAGCATTTCAAAGGAGAGGCGATATTCCTCGACGGTACCCGATCCTTGGTGTAGGCTACTATAGTGATCAAGGAGACGCTGCCTATAGGAGGGGGGTATATATCGCTCGCAGAGGCGATACCTCATTTCTTCCCAAGTGGTGATGGGAGGAAGGGCTTGCTACGCATTTTGGCGCTCCACATTTGCCCAATACAAATGCACAGGGCCTTCGAGCAAGGTGCGCACATACCTAACGTGCGAGTGGGGAGACCAGTCACTAAGGTCGAAGTAAGAGTCAATAGACGCGACCCAATTGAGGAATTGTGACAGTTCGAGACCACCCACAAATGGCGTGGGGGTGTTCCGAATGTAGCGATGGAAATCATCCTCCAAGCGAGGGCGCTCTACCTGGTGTCGGGTTGGGGCCCTTTGTCCGGCCCAAGTGTGCCCAAAGCGACCATTGGGATGGGGCCCTTGTGCGGCCCACTCATCATCCTCATCTAGGGGTTTGTCCCCATAACCTAGATCCCCCTAGACCACATGAGGTCGCAGGTGACCGGACTCATCATCGAAGACTCGCGGCCGCAGGGGTGCGGTCATCGGAGGCAACTCTCTAGTCGGTGGGGCTGGGTTTGCGGACGGAGGTGGATTAACTGTGATGTAGGGGTAGATCACAAGCATGCAAACAACGAGTTTCAAAAATATTTTTGGTATTATCATAAACTAGATAAAACCGATTTAACTAACGAAGTTGGAAAATAATGTTTTTGTATTTTTAAATAGGAAAACCGAATATTAACTACTTGCAAGAAAGAAATGACAATAACTTAAAGAAGACTCACCTTGCAGTCCTTGAGAATAGAAGGACGGTGCAACTCCTTGATTTGTGGATCTAGATGGGCGCCTCCTTGAATTGTGGATCTAGATGAACCTTGCTTGAATTGTTGTTGTAGATGGCGCAAATAATTCCATGGGCTGGCCTCTCTTCAATTGGAAGGGAATAATTGAAGTGGAGCTTGATGTTGAGTTGAGTTAGAAGTCTCCCTTTGAACTACTTTGAAGTGAACCTTCCAAAATGGGACCTAGCTTCTTGGAGTGTGGTGAGCTAGCTGATTTGTATCCCTTGAGCTGAATATTAATGTATCCAAACTACATGCACTAACCTACCATGACATTACAATGCACAACCTACCAACAACATTCATAAAAGTAAACTACATGATAGACTTTGGGGTGGAACTAACCTATCATGCCATGCAATGCAAATAAGGAAAGTACTGAAAAGGAAAGTGGACTCTAAGTGAAGCCATACCTGATGGGCTTCCTCCGAGCCCTAGTGGATCTTCTAAGAGCTGTGTTAGGCCCTCCATCATTTCTCCCCAGGTTGGAAAAATTCTCCTCAGGAGAATTATCCTTGAATCCTTGGAGCAAATCTGGAGCAGCCAGAGCTAGCTCTGCCTCGGGGAGCCATGCCTCCTCACCATTAGAGAACTTAACACGATAAAATAGTTGTACCTCGTCAGGGGTGAGTCAAGTCTGGTCCTCAAGGATATCCACTATCTCTGGATCGAAGGGGGCCTCTGATTCTTTGAGTGAGAGAGGCTCCTTGTAAGCTGTGAGATCCTCCATGTTAGCAGTGGTGGGGATCCCCAATTCTGGAGGCAGATCAAGCACGTATGCTTTGTTGTTGATCTTGCCCACTATGGTGAAGGGTCCCAAACCCTTTGCATCCAGCTTGCGTCCGTGTCCTTGGATACGCTCCTCACGGACTCGCAGAATCACCTGATCACCTATATTGAATAACCTTTCTCGGCGTTTCTTGTTAGCAGCTTCGCAATATGAAACAATAGAGTCTAAAATTTTGCTAAGAATCTCATGGTGCAATTGCGAAATATTGAAAGCATAATCACGAGCTGATAAAGAAGGTTTTAAACTTTTGGGTAAGGCAATCAGATCAATGGGTTTCTTAGGCTGATACCCTAAGTTGGCCTGAAAGGGGGAGAGACCTGTAGTCCTATTTACAACACTATTGTAGGAGAACTCGGCGGTGGGCAAAAGTTTGTCCCAAGTGCCGGGGTGTTCGCCTACAATGCTCCTAAGGATGTTCCCCAGTGATCGGTTGACCACCTCAGTCTGACCATCCGTTTGGGGATGATAGGCTGTAGAGAACTTCAGTTTGGTGCCTAGTAAGGTCCACAAAGTCTTCCAAAAATAACTAACAAATCGGGTGTCCCTATCAGAAACTATGGTAAGGGGGGTACCATGTAGCCTAACAACCTCCTTAAAAAATAATTTGGCTATGTGAGAGGCATCAGAGGTTTTATAGCAAGAAATGAAATGGGTCATCTTAGTGAATCTATCTACTACTACAAAGATGGAATCATGCTTGCTAGATGTTCTAGGCAGCCCTAGGATAAAATCCATGCTTAGGTCTTGCCATGGAGCTTGAGGAATGGGTAGTGGGGTGTAAAGGCCAGCACTATGCTTATGGGTCTTAGTTATCTGGCATGTCCTACAGTGGCTAACCACCTTAGCAACATCCCTGTTGAGGTTCGGCCAAAAAAACCTCTCCTCAACCAAGGTTTGGGTTTTATCCCGACCATGGTGACCTGCAGACCCTCCTCCGTGCAATTCCCAAATGAGGAATTCTCGGATTGAGGTCTTAGGGACACAAAGTATAGGTCCAAGAAATAAGAACCCATCCCTAAGGGTGTACAAAGGATGACTTAGGGGATCAACACTAAGCGCGGCATGTATAGAAGCAAAGTCAGGACAATCAATATAGGCAGTTTTCATATTTTCAAAGCCAGTAACTTGAACATGTAATTTTTGCATAAGTAAAGTAACCCTACTTAAAGCATCAGCTACTTTGTTTTCCTTTCCTGATTTGTGTTTTAAGACAAAGGCGTATTGCTGGATATACTCTACCCACTTGGCATGCCTAAAGTTCAACTTCTTTTGAGCACTAAGGTAGGACAAAGCCTGATGGTCACTATTAAGGATAAACTCATTATGGATCAGGTAATGCCTCCAATATCTAAGAGATTGAACTACAGCATAGAACTCCTTGTCATAAGTTGAATACTTCTATTTTGCCTCATTGAGTTTTTCACTAAAAAAGGCAACAGGGTGACCTTCTTGACTGAGGGTCCCTCCTATGCCAATCCCAGAGGCATCACAGTCAACCTCAAAGACTTTGCTGAAGTTAGGGAGTCTGAGGACTGGGGCTGTGGTCATCCTAACTTTGAGTTCACTAAAGGCTCGGCTAGCAGATTTAGTCCAAGTAAAGTCTCCTAGTTTTAAGCAACTAGTAATAGGGGCAACAATAGTACTGAAGTTTCTAATAAACCTTCAGTAGAAGGTAGCTAAGCCATGGAAGCTCCTAACTTCAGTGAGAGTTTTGGGTTCTGGCCAGTCTAGGATAGCTTGGACCTTAGATGGGTCAGCTTGAAGGCCATGCTCAGACACTATGAACCCTAGAAAGACAACACTGCTGGAGAGAAAAGAACATTTCTTCAAGTTAATGTAAAGCTTCTCTTTCCTAAGTAGGTCAAGGGTTCTCCTGAGATGATCTATGTGAGCTTCCTTAGTTTTGCTAAAAATTAAGATGTCATCAAAGTAAACAACTAGGAATCTACCTATATAAGGTTTCAGGACCTGTGTCATAAGCCTCATAAAAGTGGAAGGGGCATTAGTTAAGCCAAAGGGCATCACTAACCACTCATATAAACCATCTTTTGTTTTGAAAGCGGTTTTCCATTCATCTCCTTCTCTAACTCTAACTTGATGGTATCCACTCCTAAGATCAAGTTTGGTGAACCATCTAGACCCAACTAGCATGTCAATCATATCATCTAACCTTGGAATAGGGAATCTATACTTCATAGTTATCTTGTTTATGGCACGGCAGTCTATACACATGCGCCAACTGCAATCCTTCTTGGGGGTCAAGAGGGCTGTAACGGCACATGGGCTAAGGCTTTTCCTAATGTAACCCTTGGCTAAGAGATCATCTACCTGTCTTTTAAGTTCAGTGTGCTCAGTAGGGTTCTGAAAGGTTCCCACATAGGGGGCGAAACCCTAAAGTGGCGCAAACAAAAATGGGCAGCGGATTCAAGGGTTTCATAGAATCGATGAGCATGCATTATATGATCAACTTTTGAAGCATGAATAGAGAAGATGCGATTCATACCATGGCCATTTCTAGATGGCGCCTTGGAAGCAAGAGAACAACGAAGGTCTCCTCCAAATCGTCACACACAAGATGAGCGACGGCTTGCTTCTTGTCGTCCCTTGTGCTAGCAAGGATCGTCCAAGGTGTCTTTGATCGAAAGGAAAAGGGAGAGAGCAACTCCTTGATTGGCAAAAACTTTCCTCTTGTCGTCTCAACTTCTCTACACGAGATGTCTCTACTCGTCCAAACCAAGAGAGGGCGACAAAGGCGTGAAGAGGCGACGTGAGAGAGAGGTGGTCACGTTGTGACATGCTTTCTAAAAATAGAAAGCCAACAATTCATGCGTCCATGAATTTTTCCCTCAACGCAAATTCCTCTTCAATTGAACCATGCGCTCATGTAATGAGCTGGTTCATTTCGGTTTGGCCCAAGACCAAATAAACCAAGCAATATGGTCTAGATCTCAATTAAACCCAAAGGCTCTTGATCTGACCGTCAATCTCTTGATGCTCCTGATCTGACCGATCCAGCATCCATTCTCTCAATCGAAGCTTACCGATCTTAAGCCCTAATCAATCAGACATGATCAGACCAGATCTCACTTACAATCAGAGATTAAATCCCTTTAAACTGAACTTGAACAATTCAGTCCACACGATCTGACTTAAGTAAGCCATTTCATCAAATTGTGCGACCCTGAGGGTTTCCTTTAAATGTCGGTAATGATAACTCACGTCATCACGATTAGTGAGGGGTATCTAGCAACACATCAATGTCTCCCGATATAAAGGAAAGAGTCTTCCAAGACTACACCCAAAAACAGCAC
Organism: Costus lasius; assembly: GCA_027563935.2. Taxonomy (NCBI): domain Eukaryota; kingdom Viridiplantae; phylum Streptophyta; class Magnoliopsida; order Zingiberales; family Costaceae; genus Costus; species Costus lasius. The sequence goes on from CM050453.2 coordinate 58,934,372, forward strand.
AAGTGTGAATCAACTTCACTAAGCATACATATTTCCTTTGCCACTGGATGTTCTTATTGGACAAGCGTGTCAAGCTTGTAGCTCCAATATGATGAGCATGATTAGATCAGATGAACACAGTCATCTGGGTATGGCCATACACTTTCTCATCATCTCATCCAGGGGGCCCCTTTAGAACATCACACTCCTTAAACAAGGAGACGGCAATCCTATGTCTATCACTAGTGCCCTAACCTGACTCAAGCTCACCATCCAAGATAGTCTATAATCATTATATTTCAAATGATATTGAACTATCTCAAAACAATGACAATCATCATTTAGAAACACAAGTGATCTCAAGTCAGAGGAAATGTGCCACTTGATACAATCAAGGAATATTCACATTGTGACAAGCAATTGAATATCCTAGTAGGGTCTGTCCAGTACATCCAATGTACCCATGAGTCTACATCTTATTCCATGCTCGAAGCATCCTATAAGATTAGAACACATACTAGTCTTAACCATATCAAGGCTGTCTCATGTTCACCAAGATACATCGACTAAGGACATATAGCATGTCAGCCTAGCTGAACAGCATTGAGACATTATTCAGAAGTATATCTATTGCAGCAGATAATATAACAAACTGAATAATAACCATGCCTTTATAAACATAAGAGTTTATTACATGATACTGATACAATCCTTAGGCCTCAAACATTAGCCTTAAGGGCATACCCCAACAATCTCCCACTTGCACTTAATCTAATGGTTGAGAAATCTCAAACCCATATTATTACAGTGCTTCTCATGCTTCTGCTGCGCCAGAGGCTTAGTAAGCGGGTCTGCCAGATTGTCATCTGTATGTACCTTGCAGACTTTGATCTCGCCACGATCAATGATCTCCCTGATCAAATGAAACCGTCTCTGTATGTGCTTGGACTTCTGGTGCGACCGTGGTTCCTTTGCCTGTGCGATTGCTCCAGTGTTATCACAGAAGATAACCAAAGGATCTGCACTCGAAGGAACAACACCAAGTTCTCTCACGAACTTACGAATCCACATTGCCTCCTTGGATGCTTCCGAGGCTGCAACATACTCGGCTTCTGTTGTGGAATCAGCAACAGTTGACTGTTTGAAACTCTTCCACACCACTGCTCCTCCATTCAAGCTAAAAACATAGCCTGATTGCGATCGAAAATCATCCTGGTCAGACTGGAACGAAGCGTCAGTATATCCTTCAATACTGAGTTCTTCCTGACCACCATATATCAAGAATATATCTTTGGTTCTCCGCAGATATTTTAAGATGTTCTTGACCGCAATCCAGTGTGCCTGACCTGGATTACTTTGGAAACGACTGGTCACGCTTAACCCGTAAGCGACGTCTGGGCGAGTACACAACATCGCATACATTATGGACCCAATAGCCGAAGCATAAGGCATATTGTCCATTTCATCTTTCTCAGTCTGTGTTTGTGGACACTGACTCTTTGAAAGATTCAGACCATGTCTGACTGGAAGATATCCTCTTTTAGAATTCTCTAAATGAAATCTCTCCAGGACTTTATCGATGTAAGTACTCTGGCACAGCCCGAGAAGCCTCTTAGATCTATCCCTGTAGATCTTCACACCTAACACATAGGCTGCTTCTCCTAGATCTTTCATCTGGAAACATTTCCTTAACCATGCCTTAACCGCATGCATTTCAGGAATGTCATTTCCAATGATCAAGATATCATCGACGTAGAGGACTATGAAAGTAATCACGCTCCCACTAAACCTCTTATATACACACGGGTCATCTTCGTTCTTGATGAAACCAAATTCAGTGACTGATTCATCAAAACGAATATTCCAGCTTCTTGATGCTTGTTTAAGTCCATAAATAGACTTCTTTAACTTGCATATCTTATGACGATCTGATGGATTAGTGAAACCTTCTGGTTGTGTCATATACACATCCTCATCCAAATTTCCATTCAGGAAAGCTGTTTTCACATCCATTTGCCAGATCTCATAATCATAATATGCTGCTATCGCGAAAAGAATCCGAATAGACTTAAACATAGCTACTGGTGAGAAAGTTTCATCATAATCTATCCCGTAGATTTGTTTGAAACCTTTCGCAACTAGCCTGCCTTTATAGGTAACCACGTTACCATCCATGTCAATCTTCTTCTTGAAGATCCATTTACAGCCTATAGGGATAACTCCCGGAGGCGGATCAACCAAATCCCAGACTTGGTTATCTGAAATGGAGTCCATCTCGGCTCGCATAGCTTCAAGCCATCTCGCTGACTCCGGTCCACTGACCGCATCCGCATAAGTGAGGGGTTCATCATGATCAATGATGTAGACTCCGTCATAGCGCTCAGGCTGTCGACGGATCCTTCCCGATCTTCGCGGTTCCCGTGATATCTGAGCCTCAGGTTGTTCAATAACCTGTTCTACTGGCTCAGGCTCATCCAACTGTGCTTGAGCACTTTGTCCTTCTTCTGGATTCTCATCCAACTTTATTTCTCTCCCACTGGCCTCTTGTAGAAGAAACTCCTTCTCAAGAAATATGGCCGTCCGAGCAACAAACACCTTGTTCTCTTTGGGATCGAAGAAATAATAACCCTTAGTTTCCTTAGGGTAACCGACAAAGATACATTTGTTAGATCTGCTCTCTAGTTTCCCAGAGGCGAGCTTTTTGACATAAGCCTCGCAGCCCCAGATCCTGATAAATGTCAAGCTTGGCTGTTTCCCATACCATAACTCATATGGCATCTTTGAAACGGCCTTGGATGGCACTCGGTTTAGTACCTTTGCAGCTGTTTCCAGTGCAAATCCCCAAAAGGAGTATGGAAGAGTAGCCTGACTCATCATAGAACGAACCATATCAAGTAACGTTCTATTTCTCCTCTCGGACACACCATTCCATTGGGGTGTTCCTGGCGGACTGAGCTGTGAGATAATCCCACACTCCTTCAGATAGTCAGTAAACGCATGACTTAGGTATTCTCCACCTCGATCAGAACGAAGTGCCTTGATATTTTGGCCTAGCTGATTCTGTACTTCATTCTTGAACTCTTTGAACTTGTCAAAAGATTCACTTTTATGTCTCATTAAATAGACATACCCGTATCTACTGAAATCATCAGTAAAGGTAATGAAGTACTGATAGCCACCTCTGGCATGTTTACTAAATGGCCCACACACATCACTGTGTATAAGGTCAAGTAAACCTGAAGCCCTTTGACCTTTGTGAGGAAAAGGTGACTTCGTCATTTTACCCATTAAACAAGCCTTGCATGTATCAATCTCCTCATAGGAGAATGATCCCAGCAGTCCATGATCATGCAACCGCTTAATGCGTTTCTTGTTAATATGGCCTAAACGACTATGCCATGGCAAGGTGCTGTCATCAGCATACTTGGCTTTCTTAATATCAATATTTTGTATAGAACATTCCATGTCCAACATGAATAACCCATTGTTAATTGAACCAGTTGCATAAACAATATTATCTAAAGATAAAACACACTTTGAAATATTGCATTCAAAGGAAAATCCCTTCCTGACAAGAGCAGGAATAGAGATAAAATTTTTAGTAATACTGGGAACAAAGTAACAATTGTCTAGTTCCAATACAAGTCCAGATGGTAAAGAAATGAAATAGTCTCCTACAGCAACAGTGAAGGAACCCCTAATAATGGGGGGGGAAACCCTATACATGCGCAGTCTAGCATGCAATGCGGAAAAAGGGCTTCTAAAGATCGCATATGAACTATATAATCAACTTAAACCAACTTAAGATCATGATATGATCTTACCATTGCCATGGATGGAAGGCGGCTTGGAAGAAGAAAACAAGGTTGATCTCCTCCAAAAGGTGCGCACACAAGAAGACAAAGACTACTCCCTTCTCAACTTTGTGCTAGCAAAAGCTTCAAGGGGTCTTATCGCATGAAGGAGATGATGAACTCTTGGCCGATCTTTCTTCTCGTCACTTTCACCACACAAGAAAGTGTGTGTCGTCGAGAGCAAGATGATGGAGAGGAGCGTTAGCCAAACTTGTGATCGAATGTGGAGACATTCATCACAATTGTCAAACCGAAATGCCATAAATGGCAAGTCATCAAAGCTTGCGTTATGCGTTCACATGAAGTGAACCAAACGCATAGCTCTCCTCTCACATGAACCAAGCGCTCACATGTGAGCCGGTTCAATTCAATTGGTCCAATGACCAAACCAAATCAGCCCAATAATCGGTTCAGACCAAATTAAACCCTAAGGTTCAAAATCTGACCGTTCATCCTTTTAATGCTCTTGATCTCTTCGATCTAGCATCCACACTCTCGATCTAAGCTTACCGATCTCAAGCCCTAATCAATCAAACATGATCAGACTGGATCTCACTTACAATCAGAGTTTAATCTCCTTTAAACTGAACTCGAACAATTCAGTCCACACGATCTGACTTAAGTAGCCATATCATCAAATTGTGCGACCCTAAGGGTTTCCTTTAAATGTCGGTAACGATAACTTACGTTATCACGATCAGCGAGGGGTATCTAGCAACACATCACTGTCTCCCGATATAAAGGAAAGAGTCTTCCAAGACTCCACCCAACCACAGCATAAGTGTGAATCAACTCACTAGGCATGCATGATTCCTTTGCCACTGGATGTTCTTATTGGACAAGCATGTCAAGCCTGTAACTCCAATACGATGAGCATGATTAGATCAGATGCACATAGTCATCTGGGTATGGCCATACACTTCCTCAATCATCTCATATAGGGGGGCCCTTTAGAACATCACACTCCTTAAACAAGGAGACGGCAATCCTTTATCTATCACAAGTGCCCTAACCTGACTCAAGCTCACCATCCAAGATAGTCTATAATCATTATGTTTCAAATGATATTGAACTACCTCAAAACAATGACAATCATCATTTAGAAACATAAGTGATCTCAAGTCAAAGGACATGTGCCACTTAGTGCTTACAAGGATCATTCACATTGTGACAAGCAATGGAATATCCGAGTAGGGTCTGTCCAGTACATCCAATGTACCCATGAGTCTACATCTTATTCCATGCTCGAAGCATCCTATAAGATTAGCACTCATATCAGTCTCAATCATATCAAGGCTGTCTCATGTTCACCAAGATATCTCGACTAAGGACATATAGCCTGTCAGCCTAGCTGAACAGCTTTGAGACATTATTCAGAAGTACACTTATTACAGCAGACAAGGTAACAACCTGAATAATAACCATGCCTTTATAAACTTAAGAGTTTATTACATGATACTTATACAATCCCAAGGCCTCAAACATTAGCCTTAAGGGCATACCCCAACAATCTCCCACTTGCACTTAATCTAATGGTTGAGAAATCTCAAACCCATATTATTACAGTGCTTCTCATGCTTCTGCTGCGCCAGAGGCTTGGTAAGTGGGTCTGCCAGATTGTCATCTGTATGAACCTTGCATATTTTGATCTCGCCACGATCAATGATCTCCCGGATCAAGTGAAACCGTCTCTGTATGTGCTTGGACTTCTGGTGCGACCGCGGTTCCTTTGCTTGTGCAATTGCTCCAGTGTTATCACAGAAGATAACCAAAGGATCAGCACTCGAAGGAACGACACCAAGTTCTCTCACGAACTTACGAATCCACACTGCCTCCTTAGATGCTTCCGAGGCTGCAACATACTCGGCTTCTGTTGTGGAATCAGCAACAGTTGACTGTTTGAAACTCTTCCACACCACTGCTCCACCATTCAAGCTAAAAATATAGCCTGACTGCGATCGGAAATCATCCTGGTCCGACTGGAACGAAGCGTCAGTATATCCCTCTATACTGAGTTCTTCCTGACCACCATATATCAAGAACATATCTTTGGTCCTCCGCAGATATTTTAAAATGTTCTTGACCGCAATCCAGTGCGCCAATCCTGGATTACTTTGGAATCGACTGGTCACGCTTAACCCGTAAGCGACGTCTGGGCGAGTACACAACATCGCATACATAATGGACCCAATAGCCGAAGCATAAGGCGTATTGTCCATTTCATCTTTCTCAGTCTGTGTTTGTGGACACTGACTCTTCGAAAGATTCAGACCATGTCTGACTGGAAGATATCCACGTTTAGAATTCTCTAAATGGAATCTCTCCAGGACCTTATCGATGTAAGTACTCTGGCACAGCCCGAGAAGCCTCTTAGATCTATCCCGGCAGATCTTCACACCTAGTACATAGGCTGCTTCTCCTAAATCTTTCATCTGAAAACATTTTCCTAACCATGCCTTAACAGCATGCAGTTCAGGAATATCGTTTCCAATGATTAAGATATCATCGACGTAGAGGATTAGGAATGTAATTACGCTCCCACTAAACCTCTTATATACACACGGGTCATCCTCGTTCTTGATGAAACCAAACTCAGAGATTGATTCATCAAAACGAATGTTCCAGCTTCTTGATGCTTGTTTCAGCCCATAAATGGACTTCTTTAACTTGCATATTTTATGACGATCTGATGGATTAGTGAAACCTTCCGGTTGTGTCATATACACATCCTCGTCCAGATTTCCATTGAGGAAAGCTGTTTTCACATCCATCTGCCAGATCTCATAATCGTAATATGCTGCTATCGCGAAAAGAATCCGAATAGACTTAAACATGGCTACAGGTGAGAAAGTTTCATCATAATCTAACCCGTAGATTTGTTTGAAACCTTTCGCAACTAGCCTGCCCTTATAGGTAACCACGTTACCATCCATGTCAATCTTCTTCTTGAAGATCCATTTACAGCCTATAGGGATTACTCCCGGAGGCGGATCAACCAAATCCCAGACTTGGTTATCTGACATGGAGTCCATCTCGGCTCGCATAGCATCAAGCCATCTAGCTGACTCCGGTCCACTGACCGCATCCGCATAAGTTAGGGGTTCATCATTTTCAATGATATAGACTCCGTCATAGCGCTCAGGCTGTCGACGGATCCTTCCCGATCTTCGCGGTTCCCGTGTTATTTGAGCCTCAGGTTGTTCAGTAACCTGTTCTACCGGCTCAGGCTCATCCAACTGTGCTTGACTACTTTGTCCTTCCTCTGGATTCTCATCCAGCTTTATTTCTCTCCCACTGGCCTCTTGCAGAAGAAATTCCTTCTCAAGAAATATGGCCGTCCGAGCAACAAACACCTTGTTCTCTTTGGGATCGTAGAAATAATAACCCTTCGTTTCCTTAGGGTAACCGACAAAGATGCATTTGTCAGATCTGCTCTCTAGTTTCCCAGAGGCGAGCTTTTTGACATAAGCCTCGCAACCCCAGATCCTGATAAATGTCAAGCTAGGCTGTTTCCCATACCATAACTCATATGGCGTCTTTGAAACTGCCTTGGATGGCACTCGGTTTAGTACCTTTGCAGCTGTTTCCAGTGCAAAACCCCAAAAGGAATATGGAAGAGTAGCCTGACTCATCATAGAACGAACCATATCAAGTAACGTTCTATTTCTCCTCTCGGACACACCATTCCACTGCGGTGTTCCTGGCGGAGTGAGCTGTGAGATAATCCCACACTCCTTCAGATAGTCAGTAAACGTATGACTCAGGTATTCTCCACCTCGATCAGAACGAAGTGCCTTGATATTTCGGCCTAACTGATTTTGTACTTCATTTTTGAACTCTTTGAACTTGTCAAAAGATTCACTTTTATGTCTCATTAAATAGACATATCCATACCTACTGAAATCATCAGTAAAGGTAATGAAGTACTGATAGCCACCTCTGGCATGTTTACTAAATGGCCCACACACATCACTGTGTATAAGGTCCAGTAAACCTGAAGTCCTTTGACCTTTGTGAGGAAAAGGTGACTTCGTCATTTTACCCATCAAACAAGCTTTGCATGTATCAATCTCCCCATTGGAGAATGATCCCAGCAGTCCATGATCATGCAACCGCTTAATGCGCTTCTCGTTTATATGGCCTAAACGACTATGCCATAACAAGGTGCTGTCATCAGCATACTTGGCTTTCTTATTATCAATGTTTTGTATAGAATTTTCCATGTCCAACATGTATAACCCATTGTTAATTGAACCAGTTGCATACACAATATTATCTAGAGATAAAACACACTTTGAAATATTGCATTCAAAGGCAAATCCTTTCCTGACAAGAGCAGGAATAGAGATAATATTCTTTGTGATACTTGGTACAAAATAACAATTGTTTAATTCTAATACAATGCCAGATGGTAAAGTAATGAAATAGTCTCCTACAGCAACAGCAGCAACCCGTGCCCCGTTTCCAACTCGTAGGTCTACCTCATGCTGTCCCACCTGCCTTCTTCTCTTGAGTTCCTGCACATTTGAACAAATGTGAACTCCACATGCAGTGTCCAACACCCATGATATAGTAGAAGAAGATAACATGACCTCAGTCACATATATACCTGAGCCAGAAGCGATGCTTCCCCTCTTATCTCCTTGGAGCGCTTTACAGTCCTTTTTCCAGTGACCCAGCTGGCCACAGTGGAAACACCTGTTATCCTTCGACCGCTTCACCTTCTGTTTCAGGGCCTTACTGTAGTTCTTGACAGGGGCCTTGCCCTTCTTCCCCTTCTTCTTGTTCCTAGAAGGAACCATCAAGACAGAGGTTGAAGGCTTACCCTTCAGAGTTTCCTCAGTAGTCAAGAGCATATTCAGCAGCTCTGCCGGCGTACAATCGATTTTGTTCATATTAAAGTTAATGATGAACGCATCGAAAGAAGGCGGGAGAGACTGCAGAATAATATCCACAGCAAGCTCCTGGTTGATGGTATGCCCCAGTTTCTCCAGAGCCTCCTTGTGCCCAATCATCTTGAGCACGTGAGCTCCCACTGGGCTCCCCTCAGCCAGTTTGCTCTGAAAGAAGAGCTTCGTCAGATTATAGCGTTCTGTCCTCGCCTGTGCAGCATACAGCATCTTGAGGTTCGCTATAATTTCTATAGCCGACATATCCTCATGCTGACGCTGCAGCGGTGGCGTCATAGACGCTAGCATCAGGCAAGCGACATCAATGCTATCATTGACGTGCTTTTCGTAGGCATCCCGAACCGCCCTTGCGGCGTTCGGAGCGGGCTGCGGCGGTATCGCCGTCTCGAGGACATACAGTTTCCTCTCTGCCTTAAGAACGATCTTAAGGTGTCCAAACCAGTCAGAGAAGTTCGGCCCAGCAAACTTCTCCCTTTCCAGTAGGGATCGCACATTGAAGCTCATGGTGTTCGTTGCTGCAGGAATCTACAACAAGCAAGAACAGCAAGGTCAGTATCAATGTTCAGAATCAATCCAGGACTTAAGAAAGATTCTTTTCTCACTATTTTGTCTGACTGAAAAATCCAGTAAACAGTCCGAAAGAGTAATACTCTTTTAGTGAGATGGGATCCAGATTTCATACTTGGTCTCCGCGTCCCGCTCAGGCGAGATAAGTTGCACAGAGATGACAAGCACTAATTTCTGGTAGGCTGTCCCAGCCAATCGCCAACCCGTGCGATTCCCCTTCATCTTGGCAATCCAGCAGACTGTGCCAACTGAGTTGGTACAACACAGTCTCTGATCCCAGAGATGGCTGCCTCCATGCGCTACCATATGCGCCACATATGTAGCCTACATGGTCAAGCTGACCTGACCTACTCCCTGGACCACCACGTGCTATGCTGAGCAACGAGAGGGGATAAATCCCAACTCTGTAACACGCAGGTGAAATCCAGCACCGTCTGAAGATAGATGGACGTGCCCACTGAGTGGGTTCAACACGGCTCCAACGATAATCAGAAAGGTGAGGTTTCGCGTCAGAAGGCTTATCGAGCTTGATATGTTAGCGTTGGATTTTAACGGTCTTTTATCTTCTTACTATCAGGCATATCCTATGGCTATAGTAGAAGATAAACTTAAACATGCAATTCTAATTATTAGCAATAAGTAGAAAGCATGATCTTATGTGGTAAAAGCCCATGAACCCTAGTAAGACCTTAATTTTACTTAAGTCTTCACTCGAGCTCCTTGGCATCTCATCTGGTCCAACCTAGGGCCCTAGCGCCAAGAGCACCTCAGGTGCACCACCAGGTGAATGCCCCTCTTGGATGTGTGCTTTTGTGCTCTTGTCTAATCAAAGTACATTTGATCTATCTAGACAAGGTTGACTCGCAGGTCAACAACATATTATAAATTAAGTACAATGTGATTCGCAGATCACAAATTAATTTACAATTTTTTTAAATCCAGGCACGCAGGCCCCAGCACAGCACACAAATGGGCAACCCACATAAGACTAAATAAACAAGCATATGGTTCAATCAACATGTGATCCAATCAAGAAATTAAAATTTTGAAAAAACCCCATGGCATCAATTTTAATTTCCTTATGAGCCCTACAACCTTACAATGGTCCATTGATGGGGATCCACTCATCCATCTAGTTAGATCTTTTGCCCTTGCATGCACCGAGTCCTAACTGACCCGTGTTGACCTGATGGTCAACCATGCATGCGTCAAGGGCTGAACCACCCTCATGAGTTTTGGCAAGCGGGTGTGACCCCGGGCCTAACTCAAGTATGTTCAGTAATTGTCTCAACCAGACCTCGCTACACGCCTTTGATGCAGTCAACCTATAGCCACCTCGTGCTTGCGCACAGGTGCTATCTGGTCGACCCATCTAGGCTGTCAGATGGTCTGATCAGACTAGCTTGATCTATACTAGATGATGCCTTCAACCCCATCAACCCATTTAAGGATTTAATGTAGTGGCACCTTAGATCTAATCAACCGCGCAAGATGTAAGTTTTGTAAAACACTTAGAGCATGCGCAAACATACAAACAAAGTTGATAACCCTTAGATCTAAGGGGGTCCCCTTCAAGGGGGAGCGCAAACTTTAGGGGGTCCCCTTCAAGGGGGAGCGCATACATAGCCCATGATACAAGCGCAATCTACATGTTAGCATGATACAAGCGCAATCTACATGTTAACATGATACAAGCGCAATCTACATGTACATGTAACCATGCATCATGAAAACAAAGCATCAAGTAAGCGCAAGAAGCATGGATCACAAACACTTCTAGCAATCATATAGATCATATGGAGAGCCTAGCTCTGATACCAGTTGAAGGAACCCCTAATAATGGGGGGGGGAAACCCTATACATGCGCAGTCTAGCATGCAATGCGGAAAAAGGGCTTCTAAAGATCGCATATGAACTATATAATCAACTTAAACCAACTTAAGATCATGATATGATCTTACCATTGCCATGGATGGAAGGCGGCTTGGAAGAAGAAAACAAGGTTGATCTCCTCCAAAAGGTGCGCACACAAGAAGACAAAGACTACTCCCTTCTCAACTTTGTGCTAGCAAAAGCTTCAAGGGGTCTTATCGCATGAAGGAGATGATGAACTCTTGGCCGATCTTTCTTCTCGTCACTTTCACCACACAAGAAAGTGTGTGTCGTCGAGAGCAAGATGATGGAGAGGAGCGTTAGCCAAACTTGTGATCGAATGTGGAGACATTCATCACAATTGTCAAACCGAAATGCCATAAATGGCAAGTCATCAAAGCTTGCGTTATGCGTTCACATGAAGTGAACCAAACGCATAGCTCTCCTCTCACATGAACCAAGCGCTCACATGTGAGCCGGTTCAATTCAATTGGTCCAATGACCAAACCAAATCAGCCCAATAATCGGTTCAGACCAAATTAAACCCTAAGGTTCAAAATCTGACCGTTCATCCTTTTAATGCTCTTGATCTCTTCGATCTAGCATCCACACTCTCGATCTAAGCTTACCGATCTCAAGCCCTAATCAATCAAACATGATCAGACTGGATCTCACTTACAATCAGAGTTTAATCTCCTTTAAACTGAACTCGAACAATTCAGTCCACACGATCTGACTTAAGTAGCCATATCATCAAATTGTGCGACCCTAAGGGTTTCCTTTAAATGTCGGTAACGATAACTTACGTTATCACGATCAGTGAGGGGTATCTAGCAACACATCACTGTCTCCCGATATAAAGGAAAGAGTCTTCCAAGACTCCACCCAACCACAGCATAAGTGTGAATCAACTCACTAGGCATGCATGATTCCTTTGCCACTGGATGTTCTTATTGGACAAGCATGTCAAGCCTGTAACTCCAATACGATGAGCATGATTAGATCAGATGCACATAGTCATCTGGGTATGGCCATACACTTCCTCAATCATCTCATATAGGGGGGCCCTTTAGAACATCACACTCCTTAAACAAGGAGACGGCAATCCTTTATCTATCACAAGTGCCCTAACCTGACTCAAGCTCACCATCCAAGATAGTCTATAATCATTATGTTTCAAATGATATTGAACTACCTCAAAACAATGACAATCATCATTTAGAAACATAAGTGATCTCAAGTCAAAGGACATGTGCCACTTAGTGCTTACAAGGATCATTCACATTGTGACAAGCAATGGAATATCCGAGTAGGGTCTGTCCAGTACATCCAATGTACCCATGAGTCTACATCTTATTCCATGCTCGAAGCATCCTATAAGATTAGCACTCATATCAGTCTCAATCATATCAAGGCTGTCTCATGTTCACCAAGATATCTCGACTAAGGACATATAGCCTGTCAGCCTAGCTGAACAGTTTTGAGACATTATTCAGAAGTACACTTATTACAGCAGACAAGGTAACAACCTGAATAATAACCATGCCTTTATAAACTTAAGAGTTTATTACATGATACTTATACAATCCCAAGGCCTCAAACATTAGCCTTAAGGGCATACCCCAACAAACAGCAGCAACCCGTGCCCCGTTTCCAACGCGTAGGTCCACCTCATGCTGTCCCACCTGCCTTCTTCTCTTGAGTTCCTGTACATTTGAACAAATGTGAACTCCACATGCAGTGTCCAACACCCATGATATAGAAGAAGAAAACATGACCTCAGTCACAAAAATACCTGAGCCAGAAGCGAAGCTTCCCCTCTTATCTCCTTGGAGCGCTTTACAGTCCTTTTTCCAGTGACCCAGCTGGCCACAGTGGAAACATCTGTATTCCTTGGACCGCTTCACCTTTTGCTTCAGAGCCTTGCTGTAATTCTTGACAGGGGTCTTGCCCTTCTTCCCCTTCTTCTTGTTCCTAGAAGGAACCATTAAGATAGAGGTCGAAGGCTTTCCCTTCAGAGTTTCCTCAGTAGTCAAGAGCATATTCAGCAGCTCTGCCGGAGTACAATCGATTTTGTTCATATTAAAGTTAATGATGAACGCGTCGAATGAAGGCGGGAGAGACTGCAGAATAATGTCTACAGCAAGCTCCTGATTGATGGTATGCCCCAGTTTCTCTAGAGCTTCCTTGTGCCCAATCATCTTGAGCACATGAGCTCCCACTGGGCTCCCTTCAGCCAGTTTGCTCTGAAAGAAAAGCTTTGTCAGATTATAGCGTTCTGTCCTCGCCTGTGCAGCATACAGCATCTTGAGGTTCGCTATAATTTGTATAGCCGACATATCCTCATGCTGACGCTGCAGCGGTGGCGTCATAGACGCTAGCATCAGGCAAGCGACATCAATGCTATCATTGACGTGCTTTTCATAGGCTTCCCGAACCGCCCTTGCGGCGTTCGGGGCGGGCTGAGGCGGTATCGCCGTCTCGAGGACATACAGTTTCCTCTCTGCCTTAAGAACGATCTTAAGGTGTCCGTACCAGTCTGAGAAGTTCGGCCCAGCAAACTTCTCCCTTTCCAGTAGGGATCGCACATTGAAGCTCATGGTGTTCGTTGCTGCAGGTATCTACAACAATGCAAGAACAACAAGGTCAGTATCAATGTTAAGAATCAATCAGGACTTAAGAAAGATTCTTTTTCTCACTATTTTATCTGGCTGAAAAATCCAGCAAAACAGCCCGAAAGAGTAGAAATCTTTTAGTGAGATGGGATCCAGATTTCATACTTGGTCTCCACGTCCCGCTCAGGCGAGATAAGATGCATAGAGAGTACAAGCACTAATCTCTGGTAGGCTGCCCTAGCCAATCGCCAACCCGTGCGATTCCCCTTCATCTGGGCAATCCAGCAGACTGTGCCAACTGAGTTGGTACAACACAATCTCTGACCCCACAGATGGCTGCCTCCATGTGCTACCATATGCGCCACATATGTAGGCTACATGGTCAAGCTGACCCGACCTACTCCCTGGACCACCACGTGCTATGCTGAGCAACGAGAAGCGATAAATCCCTTCTCTGTAACACGCAGGTGTAATCCCGCACCGTCTGAAGATAGATGGACGTGCCCACTGAGTGGGTACAACACGGCTCCAACGATAATCAGAACAGTGAGGTTTCGCGTCAGAAGGCATACGAGCTTGATATTTTAGCGTTGGATTTTAACGGTCTTTTATCTTCTTCACTATCATACAATTCCTATGGTGATAGCAGAAGATAAATAAATCATGCTGTTCTACTTATTTAAACAATAAAAGAAAGCATGGATCTTATGTGGTAAAAGCCCATAGCCTAAGTAAGACCTTAAGATACTTAAGTCTTCACTTGCTTTTCTTCATGGGACTTTAGCTGCTCATCTGGCCCAAACCAGGGCCCAAGCGCCATTTGCAGCTGAGGTGCGCCCACCAGGGAAAATGCGCCTGGTCCCAGAGTCGAACCCTGGACCTCCCACCTGGTCAAGCCACTGCTGCATGCGCCTCTGCCAAGTGTGCTCTGTGCTCTTGTCTGATTAACTTACAAATTAATCTATCTAGACAAGATTGACTCACAGGTCAATTACATTTTATAAATTAATTAAACTGTGATTCGCAGATCACAAAAATAAGAATTAATTTACAATAAAATTCCAGGCACGCAGGCCCCAGCACAGCACACATTAAACGGGCAGCCCACATAAGATTAAATAAACATACATATGGCATCCAATCAGCATGTGATCCAATCATGAAAAATAAAATTTTGAAAAAACCCCATTGAGATTAATTTTATTTTTCCTTATTTGCCCTACAACCTTACGAAGGTCCATTACTAGGGATCCACTCATCCAACCTAGTCAGATCCACTGCCCTTGCATGCACCAAGTCCTAACTGACTTGAGTCGACCAAAAGGTCAACCATGCATGCGCTAGGGCTGAACAACCCTCATGAGATCTGGCAAGCGGGTGTGACCCCGGGCCTAACTCATGTGTGTTCACTATTCGTCTCAATCAGACATCGCTACACGCCTGTCTGCAGTCGACCTGTAGCCACCAGATGCTTGCGCACAGGTGCTATCTGGTCAACCCATCAAGGCTGTCAGATGGTCTGATCAGACTATTGGATCTAACCTAGGGGATGACTTCAACCCTAATAACCCGTCTAAGGGTTTACAGTAAGGCCTTAGATCTATAGTGAGTCGCGCATGTCATATAGTTTTGATAAAACAAAGATGCGCCTACATGCCAACATACATGCGCAAATGAAACATAAAATAGGTTTCGGCATGATACAAGTTAACATGATAAATTTACGCATGATATAGATCTAAGCATTCATGGAACACAAAATCAAAGCAATCATATAAATATGCATGTAACCTGGCTCTGATACCAATTGAAAGGTTCCCACATAGGGGGCGAAACCCTAAAGTGGCGCAAACAAAAATGGGCAGCGGATTCAAGGGTTTCATAGAATCGATGAGCATGCATTATATGATCAACTTTTGAAGCATGAATAGAGAAGATGCGATTCATACCATGGCCATTTCTAGATGGCGCCTTGGAAGCAAGAGAACAACGAAGGTCTCCTCCAAATCGTCACACACAAGATGAGCGACGGCTTGCTTCTTGTCGTCCCTTGTGCTAGCAAGGATCGTCCAAGGTGTCTTTGATCGAAAGGAAAAGGGAGAGAGCAACTCCTTGCTTGGCAAAAACTTTCCTCTTGTCGTCTCAACTTCTCTACACGAGATGTCTCTACTCGTCCAAACCAAGAGAGGGCGACAAAGGCGTGAAGAGGCGACGTGAGAGAGAGGTGGTCACGTTGTGACATGCTTTCTAAAAATAGAAAGCCAACAATTCATGCGACCATGAATTTTTCCCTCAACGCAAATTCCTCTTCAATTGAACCATGCGCTCATGTAATGAGCTGGTTCATTTCGGTTTGGCCCAAGACCAAATAAACCAAGCAATATGGTCTAGATCTCAATTAAACCCAAAGGCTCTTGATCTGACCGTCAATCTCTTGATGCTCCTGATCTGACCGATCCAGCATCCATTCTCTCAATCGAAGCTTACCGATCTTAAGCCCTAATCAATCAGACATGATCAGACCAGATCTCACTTACAATCAGAGATTAAATCCCTTTAAACTGAACCTGAACAATTCAGTCCACACGATCTGACTTAAGTAAGCCATTTCATCAAATTGTGCGACCCTGAGGGTTTCCTTTAAATGTCGGTAACGATAACTCATGTCATCACGATTAGTGAGGGGTATCTAGCAACACATCACTGTCTCCTGATATAAAGGAAAGAGTCTTCCAAGACTACACCCAAAAACAGCACAAGTGTGAATCAACTTCACTAAGCATACATATTTCCTTTGCCACTGGATGTTCTTATTGGACAAGCGTGTCAAGCTTGTAGCTCCAATATGATGAGCATGATTAGATCAGATGAACACAGTCATCTGGGTATGGCCATACACTTTCTCATCATCTCATCCAGGGGCCCCTTTAGAACATCACACTCCTTAAACAAGGAGACGGCAATCCTATGTCTATCACTAGTGCCCTAACCTGACTCAAGCTCACCATCCAAGATAGTCTATAATCATTATATTTCAAATGATATTGAACTATCTCAAAACAATGACAATCATCATTTAGAAACACAAGTGATCTCAAGTCAGAGGAAATGTGCCACTTGATACAATCAAGGAATATTCACATTGTGACAAGCAATTGAATATCCTAGTAGGGTCTGTCCAGTACATCCAATGTACCCATGAGTCTACATCTTATTCCATGCTCGAAGCATCCTATAAGATTAGAACACATACTAGTCTTAACCATATCAAGGCTGTCTCATGTTCACCAAGATACATCGACTAAGGACATATAGCATGTCAGCCTAGCTGAACAGCATTGAGACATTATTCAGAAGTATATCTATTGCAGCAGATAATATAACAAACTGAATAATAACCATGCCTTTATAAACATAAGAGTTTATTACATGATACTGATACAATCCTTAGGCCTCAAACATTAGCCTTAAGGGCATACCCCAACAGGTTCATCCTATAATGAGGAAGGTTGGGTAAAGTGGACCCAGGGACAAGGTCTATAACATGTTGGATATCCCTAAGTGGAGGTAGGCCATTGGGTAAGTCTTCTGGGATAAGCTCACTATAGTCTTCCAGGATGCTTTCTACCTCAGGAGGGGTTTTGGTTTCAGTCTCAGGTGTGGCCTCTTTAATGATAAGGGTATAGAGAGGTTGGTCTTCTAAGCATTCCTTAGCAATGGTTTGGGGTTGGATAAGTTGGATGGTTGGCTTTGGTTGTTTGGGTTGAAGAGTTGGGGTGTGAATTGCTAGGAGAGGGCCTATAGGTTGACTTTGAGGTCATGGTTTCCTTCCTAATCTTAAGTTGGTGTTGTACCTCAAGGGCTCTTTGGTAAGCTTCCTCTATGGTGTCTATTTGGTAATAGGCAAGTCCTCTCTTGATCTCTGGCTTAAGACCATTTTTGAACCTACTCAGGGTAAACATTGGGTCTTCATCCATTTCACTTCTCAACAAAAGTTCATCAAATTGTACCATGTACTCTTCTACAGTTGAGTTTCCTTGGGTAAGGCTACTAGTTTGGTCGAGAAGCTTATTGTGAAAGTTTAGAGGAACATACTTTTCTCTCAGTCTAGTGTTCATCTCTTCCCATCTTGTAATGGGGGGTTGTCTAGACCTCTACAGGCTTCTTTCTACATTGCTCCAATAGAGTCTAGCAGAACCTTCAAGAAGGCATTTGGTAAACCTAACCTTAGAGTTCTCGGGCATCATACTCCATTCGAAGTATTGCTCGAGTTTGGTTGCCCAGTCTAAGTATTTTCTGGGATCAAGGGATCCATTAAAAGTGGGCGGGTTAAGCTTCACAGCATGTGTGTAGTCATCCCTAGGTCGAGGATTGTGATGGTTTTGGACATGGTGTCCTTCCCAATCAAAGTTTTGGGGACTGTTCCTAGGGGTGTTCCTTGGGGTTTGATGCCTTTGCATAGGTTCTAAAGGATCTCTACAGTGGTGTTCACTAGGTGGGCGGCTAGGAGATCTACTCCTATTAGACTCTTCTATTTCTTGCACCTTATCGTTGAGTTGATTTAGGTTTGTGTCTACATTGTCCATCCTTTGAGTTAAAGTTGCAATCATCTCAGCTAAGGTTTCCAAGGTCATGGGTTGGGTGTTTTGAGCCTTAGATCGGGTTTGCATGGTTGATTTTGAAAGGATTTATAGAAAAAAATAGGGCTACTAGTATGATAGGATATAATAGCCAATTATGAAAATCCTTTTGTTTCAAACAACCTAGTTCCAAAATCGCCTAGAAGTTAGAAAATTAAGTTTTGAAGGCTTAAAAATTCTAATCTAGGAGCCTAGGCTCTGATACCAAGATGATGTAGATCACAAGCATGCAAACAATGAGTTTCAAAAATATTTTTGGTATTATCATAAACTAGAGAAAACTAATTTAACTAACGAAGTTGGAAAATAATGTTTTTGTATTTTTAAATAGGAAAACCGAATATTAACTACTTGCAAGAAAGAAATGACAATAACTTAAAGAAGACTCACCTTGCGGTCCTTGAGAATAGAAGGACCGTCCTTCCCGTTCTTCACCGGTCCTACTCTGATGGAAGGTGCAGGTTACACACAGGGCATTCAGCAACCCCACACAGGCGTGGGTGAGTTATAAAGCAAATGAAAACTCAACAATGCTTAAAGTCAAGAGGGAGGCTAATCCTCCAAGTTCTCTTGCTAACAAAGTAAAGGACTATCTAAGAAGGGAAGAATAAGAGGGTGGGATGCGCCAAGCTTCCTTGCACCAATTCCTACAAAGGCCCAAAGATGTGTAGTAAGATGCTCTTAGAAATTAATAGAAGAAAACACAAGAAGAAAGAATACTCATCTTGTAGAATCGCCTTGAAGAGATCCAAGAGGGGTATCCTAATCCTTGCGCCATCTTGAGTTTGTGCTCTTGTCTTGATGGAACTAGCCTCGGCCTTGATTGATGAAGGAAGGGTGAAGAGGTGAAGAGGAGATGCTCGGCTCTTAAGATAAGAGAAGAGGGAAGAGGAGGTGTGGGCGACACAAGCACCCATAGTTTGGCTAGGAAACTATTCAACAATATTATTCAACAATGCTATGCGCATGATGCAATGGGGATACATTTATAGGCAGCTTAGAGATGAGGATAAGATGAGGGCAAGGTGGTCATTGGCCCCTTGCGCCCCTTACATAATTGGAGAAAATTCGAAATGGAGACAAGGCATTAAGTGGGCTGATCTTGTTACCTTCTTTGGATGGCTGAAATGGTAAGTCTTGAATTCGAAATGGCTGGCTTCCTTGGAGGTGTTTGCGCATATGAGGGAGAATTTGAATTATGAAAATCTTCCTTGTTGTCTTGGGCGGCAATGAGAAGAAGGAAAGAAGTCTTCCCCTAATTGTGGATCTTGATGGCGCAACTCCTGGATTTGTGGATCTAGATGGGCGCCTCCTTGAATTGTGGATCTAGATGAACCTTGCTTGAATTGTTGTTGTAGATGGCGCAAATAATTCCATGGGCTGGCCTCTCTTCAATTGGAAGGGAATAATTGAAGTGGAGCTTGATGTTGAGTTGAGTTAGAAGTCTTCCTTTGAACTACTTTGAAGTGAACCTTCCAAAATGGGATCTAGCTTCTTGGAGTGTGGTGAGCTAGCTGATTTGTTTCACTTGAGCTGAATATTAATGTATCCAAACTATATGCACTAACCTACCATGACATTACAATGCACAACCTACCAACAACATTCATAAAAGTAAACTACATGATAGACTTTCGGGTGGAACTAACCTATCATGCCATGCAATGCAAATAAGGAAAGTACTGAAAAGGAAAGTGGACTCTAAGTGACCTCCATGATGGAGGCAGGGATCACAGGCCTCGAAGATACAAGTGGAGCCTACGAGTACCCTAATCAAAGGCTCGGAAGCTCTCAAATAAGCTAGCAAGCTCAATCCTAATGCTAGCACAATAATGGGGAAAGAACTACCATCAAATACTTCAAGTGAAGCTCAAGACACTTTCCAAATAACAAGTTGCTGCATACTCCTGTCGTGACATGCATCCACGCCAAAGGAAACAAAGCAAGCAATAACGTTCAAATCAGCCAATTTAGGATCTCCTTGCAGCCAAATCAACGCTAGACTTCAACGCTCCAAAGAATGGAAACACCAACGTCTCCAGCCACCTTCGCTCAGCCCACAAGGAAACTCCTCCAACGTCTCTTTGCTGACGAAGAAGGAAATTGCAACGTTCACCCAGCAACGTTCGTTTCCAAGCTTCACCCTATTTGTATCATGTTTACAGCCTTGTTACGAACAGAGAAAAAGTTGTTGAAATTGAATCGTATGAAGTAGTTTTCTAGTATCTTCCTCTTCTATCGGATGTGCTCTTCCTTCTCCTTCTAGGGCCGAGCCCCTTGCTCCTCTCTTCCCCTCTCCTCCGTTCTCTTCTTCCTCCAGAAATCAATTCAGTCACAGTTCCAGTTTCCAGATTTTCAGAATTTTCCGAGTTCGCCGCCGATGATCCACCGACCGGATCTCCACGAGACTTCGGCCACCACTCCCCCTCCCCAAGACGAAGCCACAGCCACAGGCATCCATCCTTCCGACTCTCCGATCACCGGAATCGAACTTCCGTTCGAATCCTCTGTTCTCGCCAGCCTTCCGTCCCACTTCCGCCTTTCATCGTCGTCCGCCTCCGACCGGCCACCGTCCGCCCCGAAACTCCGGCCACCTCGTCACCACGACCATACCAACCTCCAGTAGTAGTAGTTTCGGCGTCCGTGCACTACCGGCCGTCCGGCGACGCGCCCTGTTCTTCTTTGCATTTCCCCTGCTTTCGCCAGTCTTCCGCCCCAGCTCCGCCTTTCCTCGTCGCCCTCCTCCGACCGGCCACCATTCGACCTCAAACTCCGACCACCACTTCTCCATAGTCATAGGGACCTCCCATCGTAACAGGTCCGGCGACCGTCGGCCACCGGACGAACACCGACCAACTCCGCTCGGCGCTCGTGTTTCCCCCTGTTTCTCCAGATTCCGCCCTTGATCTGCTCCTCATCATGGTTCTCCTCCGGCCAGCCACCGCCTGTCTCCAAACTCCGGCCAACTCTTCTCCATGAACATACGAACCCCCAGTCGTAACAGGTCCGACGGTCGTACACTACCGGACGAACACCGATGACTTCCGCCCCTTACGCCATTTCCCCTGTTTCCCGGAATTCCCCGTGTCTACTGTTTTGTGTTCTGCTAATTCTAATCTGAATAAGCTTCTTCTTGCAGGTATCTTTAAGCAATCAGCGCAACAAAAATTCTGATCCTTGGAACTAATTGAAAGACCAGAACATCTTCTATCATTCCAATCAATGGCGACGAATCCAGATGGACCAGAACATGCTACAAGACATAGCAACGTTTGATGAATGATTTAACTCTGCATTCATTTTCACAACTAATCTGAATAGTGTTATTTGTGTAGGTGCTCTAAGCAATTGGTGCAACAAGTATCTTGAACTTTGGTTAGATATTGAAGCACACACCTTGTACTTTCATTTGGACTAGTTGATGCAAGCCCAGGTTCAACAATTCAATCTAGCAGGCATTGTAAAATTTGCAAATCTGAAACATTTCTGTGCTATGTTAATTTACCAATCTGAATAGCTATATTGGTTGCACTAAATCTATATGCTCGAGTAGGAGTCTACTCTCCATTTTGATACGCATGCAAAGAACTAATTTAGTTCTAGAATGCAGTTCATTTAGTTTGAATATTGAATGATTGGAACCCCCTCTATGACATTGCCACATTTGCTAAATAATAATTTTCTGAACTCCTAGAATTCTAGCTGCTTTCATGAATATGCTGTTTTCTGAAAATTAAAAAAAAATAAATAACTGAATTTTAATTTAGTAGTTTTGTCACACGCTTCCGTCCTACATCAGCTTGGTATCAGAGCCAGGTTAAGTGGTAAACTATTGTTTGTCCACATCGATCCTTAACTTTGCTCTTTGTTTTTAAAGTTCCTATATTTCTGATCATTGAATTTAATATTCTGATATTTTTGTGGACAAATCAGCATCTATAATTTGAAAATTTGTTGCTTTCACTTGTTGAATGGTTGGAACAACAAAGTTAATTGCTGCACCGTCCATGACCGAATTTACAAGTAAACTCTGAACTTCTGTGCTTGATGTTTTAGTGAAACTTTTCGGATTTTAGCAGTGCAGAATTTCATTATTGTGCCAATTCAAACATGGCCACAAATGATGAAAGTTTGTCAAATTCAGTTCAGGACAGCATACTTAATTGCCGCACCTAACTGTGTTTGCAACCAAAATTCTGCAAACCATATTCTACAAGCAATCTGATTTTGATCACCTTGACATTCTCATTGATTTTCAGCCACTCCAGCAACATAGATCCTTGTAAACCACAGTTTAGGACAGCAAATCAAATTGCTGCATCTTCCCTCACTGTGTTTGCTAAGTTTCTCATCAACGCAGCAAACTACTGCACTTGTTTGCTCAAGTTCTGATCATCCATTCCATAATCTGCACAAAACTGTGTCTTAACTTCTGAATTTTCAGCACCAACAGATTTTGAACATTTCCTCCTTCTTGCTGTACTTAACCTGCATCAAATTGCAGCCACTACCTAAATTAGTTTTCAACACCTACATGTGCTGCAGTTTTCTTGAAATTGCCTCTGAGTTACTGCTTTCTACGCTGAATTCTGCACTTTATTTCTGAATCTTTAAATCTGGTTTTTCAGCCTTCTGAATTTCAAGTTTTCAGCCTGCCTGCTTGCACTTAATTTCTGTCAAACTGCAACTTGGATAACACCAACATATTTCTGTTTACAACATCCATAAGTTCTGCATTGATTATACTATAAATTCTGCACTTAGAATGCTGAATTTTCCAACCTGTTTTCAGCCTAGTTTTTGTTCTTAATCAAATTGCAATCTTCAATGAGCATACTTTCTGCACATCCATATGCTGAAATTGATTGCATGTTAGTTAAGTAATTTGCTGTTTTTTTGCATAAAAAAAAAAGAAAAAAAAACTATATGCTCTAACATTTAGTTGCTTTTGCATGTTTGTTAATTTATTTGCTAGAAAAAAAAAACTTCTAAGTGCTTTTATGTTTAGTTGATTATTGTTCTGCATGCTAGTTTGTTTATTCTCAGATATATCTTTTCATACTAGCTGAAATCATTTTCTATCATCTTAGGGAGCTCTATTTTCAAAATATTTTCAAATCATCCCATGGCCACTAGTATCAACCAAGAACGAATGCTCAAATTTTATGACAACTTCAAGTCCATGGAAAATCATCTCAAAACCTGTCACAGCTATATAGAAGACATGAGACAAACCCTACACAAGCAATATCTAGAGAAACTTCCAACTTATAGTGTCGCCCTTAGGAATGATTTTTTCCATACCTACATCAAAATGAAGGATAAGATGTGTAAGGTAGCCATAGATGAGTCCATAGGCTTCAACTTCATAACCCCTAGTGCCATTGATAGATTTGGCCTTACCAGTGAGCCTATCCCAGACCCTTACACCATTAGTAGGGATGATGGAACCAAAACCTTAGTGAACCATATGTGCTTAGTTCCTATTTTGTTAGGTACCCTTCTACTAGAAGTTTGATGTTATGTCTTACCCTTAGAAGGTACATACCATGTCCACCTAGGAGCACTTTGGTTATATGATGTCAATGGGTATTACCAAAGGCAAGATGATTCATATGTCTTAAGATGCCAAAACCCAAAGATTAAGATCAAGAGGTCCAAACCTAAAACCTCTAAGGTACCTACTCCCTCAAACTCTCAAGAGAATATACCAACCTTAGAGTCTACCATGGGAACAAAAACAAGCTCAAGTAACACATGTGAAACTCAACAGGCAAACCATGAGGTAGAACCCATACCTCAACCTTCAATTTTAGGGCCCATACCCACAGGTCCTCAAGATGAGTCTAGCATTCCAGCTAAGGAACTCATAGTTGACTTGTTTGAGAGTCAAACTACCCCTAAGTTGCCCATAGAGACTGTTGTAGACTTGTCTCAAGTTAAAAGTGAAGTAGAACCTTCTCAATTACCTTCAATTTTAGGGCCCATACCCACAAGTTCCCAAACCCAAATTTGCACTACTATTAGAGAACCTAAAACTGAACCCAAACCCATAGGTCCTCTTGAACCATATTTTGAACCTAAGTTAGAGCCTTTTGAGCTTGACTTGAACCCTAAATGTCAACCCTTAGGAACACCCATAAGCTTAGAAAATTTCTCTCAGGACCCTATGATCCTTGAATCTTGTCTTTTAGGTCCTTCAACCCACACCCTTAAGCCACCATTAGTATCAACAAAACATAATGAACTCAAACATGCTTTGCACTATGCTCTTATTGAAATTGAGTATATTGATTTCATCATTCCTTGTTCTTTTCTAAGTCCTATGATTTTCTATGATAAACTTACTAATGAGTATGGCCGAGAAAGGGAATTTTCTACAGGTGTCCCTGACTTGCAGCTTAGACTATGGATATTGACTGTTGAACTCCCCCACCTGCGCAAGGACAATTCTTCGGGGAAGAATTTTTTTCACCCGGGGAGAACTGATGGAGGCAGGGTGATGGGGTCACAAAGCATGCAACATTCAAACAACGCGCTTCGAAAACATTTTGATAATTAAGTATAGCTTCATAAACCCCTTAAGCTAACGTAGTTTGAAATTAGTTTGATTATGGTATGTAGTAGAGAAAACCGAAACTATTTATCAAGTGAATCCTAGCATGCACTTCTAGATAAGATGAAATTGACAAAGCTTAGCATGCGGTTCTACAACATCAAATAGACCTAAGCATGCGATTCTACCATAAATAATAGAGCTACTCTAAGGGAGGAACTCACCTTGCACCCTTTGAGAATAGAAAGGGTGACCTTCCCGTTCTTCACCGGTCCAATGGTGGAATCTCACGAAGTAGGGCCCTATGAGCTTACATACATGGCATTGCAGCATCCCACACATGCGTGGGTGAATTGGAAAGAATATTAAGAGGCCATTCACATAAGAACATTCAAGGGGGAGTCTAGACCCCAAATTCCCTTGCTAACACATTTTGGGGCTAACTAACTAAGAGGGGAGGATGGGGGTGCGTTGGTATATCCTCCTTGATCTTGCGCCACCTATAAAGATATTATATGAGTGTAGATGGATGCTCAAACTCGTCAAAGAAGATATCAACCAAGAAATGGGAACTTAGCTAGAGTATGGGATGACTTGTTCTCGGCAAGTTGCTTGAAGCACCATCTTGAGTCATGGTTGCAACCAACTCCTTCTTGGGATTGAGACTTCTTCAAGGCTGATAGGGGCAGTGGGGTGAGCTCTTGATCTCAGAACATGCGCTGGTGGTGGAGGCTTGAGGAAGTGAGGAAGCAGGGAACTCTCGGCAAGGTGTGGAAGAGGGGAAGGGGGAAGGTGACACACACCAATAGAAGACAAACTTCTGAAATTTGAAAATGCTTTCAACACTAACTGATGACTTTACAAGAGGAATACATCATATAGGGGGCTGTCAACGGTTGCCTCCCTTCCCTAAGCACATGACAAACTGAATGACAAGAGCAGGTTGCGTTTCCTTCCCTAAGTACATGACACATTGAGTGAACAAGGGCAGGTTGCAGGCGGTTGAAGGGGCTGAAGGAGTTGTCACTCTTCAGCTGATGTGTGCAGCTTCTAGAAGTAGGAAACTCTGCATTGCTGGTGGCGTGCAGACCTCTTCTTGGCAGTGGTGGTTGGCGAATGATGGGCTGAAAAAGGGAGCTGTCATTCTGCAGGAAATGGAGACAGCTTCTTGAGGCTGAAATTCTGCAAAGCTGCTGGCGCATGATGGCTGTAAGGGGCTGCAAAAGCTGGTGGCTGGCGCATGTTGACTTTAAGGGGCTGCAACAGCAGGTGAGGGAATGGTCTTGTCCATCTTTGCTTCAAAGGGGAAGGGGCGGTTGGAGGTAGAGACAAATCCCCATGGCTGCCAACTAGGATGGTGGAGTGTTGGGTACTTGTGGTGATGCTCCTTTGAGTTGGATGGGCTGGTTCTCACATGAGATGGGCTCATGGGCTCATGGCATCTCTTGGAGTTATCTTGACTTGATTTTGACTTGCATCCCAAAATGGAGTTGACCTATACTATTACATCAATTTCATGCACTAACCTACCATACATAAGTGGCGGATCCTAGGGATGTAACTACATGGTGTAATTGTTGGGTGGATCTAACCTACCATATGATGCAAGTTATGCTAGGAGATCTAACTTAAAGGATGCATGCAATGCAAGGAATGAAAATCTAACTTAAAGATGCATGCAATGCAAGAGATGGAAATAACTTAAAGGATGCATGCAATGCAAGGAATGAAAATCTAACTTAAAGATGCATGCAATGCAAGAGATGGAAATTTAGGTGCCCTAGCTAGGGTAACCTTAAACTCCATTTGTATTTCCGTGGGTCATGTCGCCTCCCCACATCAGCTCTCCCCGGGTGAGAAAAATTCTTCTCCGAAGAATTGTCCTTATCCATGAGGAGCTTTGAGGTAGTAAGGGTGAGTTCTTCCTCGGGGAGCCAACCCTCTTCACCA
Source organism: Costus lasius (assembly GCA_027563935.2). Taxonomy (NCBI): domain Eukaryota; kingdom Viridiplantae; phylum Streptophyta; class Magnoliopsida; order Zingiberales; family Costaceae; genus Costus; species Costus lasius. The sequence goes on from CM050453.2 coordinate 58,961,315, forward strand.
TGGTCATATCCAACTAAGTAGAGTAACTCTACCTTATCACGGGTGAAATGGGTTTGGTCCTCAAGGATGGACTCAATCATATGCTCACAAGTGGGGTCATAGTATGGGGTGGAATGATGCTTATGCAATATGAAGTCATCCACATCAAAAGTGATGGGGGTCCAAAAATCAGTGTCAACAGCATCACAGCAATCAATCTCTTCATCCCAATCTTCATGCTCCTTAAATTCAGGGTCTCCTACACAGAATGTCCTTTCTCGGCCATATTCATTAGTATGTTTGTGGTATACAGGCCTACTAAAAGATTCAGGTATAACAAAATCAAAGTGTTCAAGTTCTGGGAGGGAAAGCAAATCATTATTCAATTGAATTTTCTTTAACCCTGGAGTACTAAGGCCAGACTCAAGGTCTAAAGGAGAGATGGGTGATGTTGCCAATTCAGACAAGTTAGGTTCTAAATCATATCCTAGCATGGGAAACTCAAGAGGATCTAAAGTAAATTCTACTTCATATTCAGGTGAGCTAATGTCTAACTCAAGAAGGGTGAGGGGCGCCTCTAGGATTGGACTTCCTAAGGAAAAAAGAAATGGCTCTCCCATATCTGGAGTAAGATCTTCAAAGCTAAACTGGGGGAGCTCTATCATGTCATACGGAGAAGGTTGATATAGGTCAGTCCCTATGGGGTCAACTTGAGTAGGGTCATCCCTAGAGTCTTGAGTTATAAGCCCATGTTCAATTGGTCCTAAATGTGGCTTAGGAGTGTGGGTGGCAATACCTAAGAGATATGCTTCATGGGTCATTGGGTCAAAGGTCAAGTCTTCTAGGCCTTGAAGTTGAGGTTCTCCTAATGTTTGGGACTTAGGATCTTGGTCAATGATAAAAAGATCTAGCATGGGTTCCATCTTAGGCAAAGTAAGGGATCTTAACTCATGTTGGTTGATATCGAAAGGTGAAGGATCTTCTATTTCTAAAAGTTTTGGTTCTAGGGGTGGATTTAGGCCTAAGTTGTAAAGTTTAGTGCTAGATGGCTCAGAAGTGGTCAAAGAAGGGCCTAGACAAGATGGTATGTCTACCTTAATCTCTAAATATGGTTGTGTAAGATACTTAGGCAGATCATCCATAGAGAAAGGTTCAAACTTAGGTTGAGTCAAGCCTAAAGTGTGATGGTCCTCTAATTGAAGGTGTTGGATTTCTAAAGTGTCTAGAGGCTCATCTAAACTTTCACTAAGGTCAAGTGGCTTGGAACCTAAGTGTTTACAACCTATTGAAGAGTTCTCTAAAGTTTTCCCTATGTCATGAAGAGTAGGTTCACATGGTTCAAGCACTTGATCTAAACATGGGAGCCCTAAAGGGTGAGGCAAACTAGTCTCATAGGTCACTAAGGGTAGGATAGCTTCCACTAAGTCCAGCCTAATATGATTGGGTTCAAGTTCTTCCATAGGCTTAGGTGAGATTGTTCTTAAAGGTGTGGACTTAGTATGACCTATGTGGATGTCAAGAGAGTTTTCCTTAAGTTGGTTGAGTTCTTGTTTGGGTTTTATGGACAACATGATTTGACATGGAGGTAAGTCTTCAATGGGTTCCCTAGACTTAATTTGAGATTGGCTTTGGGAGGGTAGCTTTGGTTCTAAGGCTTGATTGAGCTCCATGGTTTGATTGACTACCTTAGGGGCTTTGGGTCTTGGATGGTCAATTTTCCTTTTATAAAATCTCTTAAGATTTTGCTCCACCTCACTAGCTATTTGAAAAGCATCTTCTATTGTGTATATGGGGTAGTAGGTGAGACCTCTCTTAATCTCAAAGCTAAGACCATCTCTAAACCGGTTAAGCATAACCCTAGGAGCTTCTCTAGTACTATGGTAGAGGGTTTTGAACTTTAGTATATATTCAGCTACATTCATGTTCTCTTGGGTAAGCAATTTTTCATTGAGAGATGTAGGGTCATATATTTCTTTTATCATGTCATCCCATCTCTTGATGGGTTGTCTATTGCCTCTTAGGGGATTGAATCTAGTAGTCATTTTCGAAATGAGTAAGGTTTTGAAAATAAACCCTAAGGTGATAAATATAGCTAGTCAAATTCTTTCAAGCACCTAGGTCCAAAAATCGCCTTAGTAGTAGGAAAATAAAGTTTTGGTCTTATAAAATCCTACTCTAAGAGCCTAAGCTCTGATACCAAGGTGATGGGGTCACCAAACATGCAACATTCAAACAACGCGCTTCGAAAACATTTTGATAATTAAGGATAGCTTCATAAACCCCTTAAGCTAACGTAGTTTGAAATTAGTTTGATTATGGTATATAGTAGAGAAAACCGAAACTATTTATCAAGTGAATCCTAGCATGCACTTCTAGATAAGATGAAATTGACAAAGCTTAGCATGCGGTTCTACAACATCAAATAGACCTAAGCATGCGATTCTACCATAAATAATAGAGCTACTCTAAGGGAGGAACTCACCTTGCACCCTTTGAGAATAGAAAGGGTGACCTTCCCGTTCTTCACCGGTCCAATGGTGGAATCTCACGAAGTAGGGCCCTATGAGCTTACATACATGGCATTGCAGCATCCCACACATGCGTGGGTGAATTGGAAAGAATATTAAGAGGCCATTCACATAAGAACATTCAAGGGGGAGTCTAGACCCCAAATTCCCTTGCTAACACATTTTGGGGCTAACTAACTAAGAGGGGAGGATGGGGGTGCGTTGGTATATCCTCCTTGATCTTGCGCCACTGATGTGGGACCGAGGCAGGATCTTCGGAGGTCCGCCCGGGTTCGAAAGAAGCCCTCTAGGTATGGCTATCCTAGCCCCTAGACTTGGCTTCCTTAGGACCCCATTTTGCTTATTTTGTCTTAGATTAGGGTGCATCATGAGGTAGGTTAGATCCACCCTCAAATTACACCAAGTAGCTACATTTCTAGGTTTCGCCACTTATGTATGGTAGGTTAGTTCATGCAATTAATGTAATAGATTAGGGCACTACATTTGGGGACTCAAGTCAAAATCAGGTCAAGATACATCAAGGAGGCGCCAAGCTCAAACCCAACCCATCATGAAGTATACTCTCAACAAATCCACCCAAGTTTCACCCTCCATGTTGTCATCCATGTGGATCCATTTTGTCTTCATCTCCAACAGCCCTTTCTACTTGAGGAAGGGGCTCAAGTCAAGATGTTTGCGCCAGGTATTCAGCAGCCCTTGAGGGTAAAGGACAGCCTACAAGCAAGGAAAGGGGTCAGCCACAACACCACCCCCAAGTGCAGGAAGTTGCCTACCCAATTCCAGAAATCTGCAGCCCACTTCTTCCAAGAGGATCGCCAGCTTTAAAGAAGGGAATCAGCTTATTCAATGTGCCCCTAGCCAGCTAATCCCCCCCTTACCACTTAGGGGAAAGCTCCAAAGAAAGTTCAAAGAGGGCAGCCCACAAACAAGGAAAGTTGCAGCCCATCAATGCTCCCTGCGCAAGTGCAGAATTCTGTTTTGTTTTTTGTTTGTTGTTTGTTTGTCTTGAGCGCCTAGAGCAGGAGATATCCGTTGGGAGTCTTCTATATTGCTGTACCCTTTTGTAAGCTTGAGTTCAGTTGAATAGTTTTAGAGAAAATCCAGAAGTGTGTCTTCTAGTGGTGTGTGTCACCTCAACTCTTCCCCCCCTCTCTTCCAACCCTAACCGAGAACTCCCTTCCACTTCCCCTCTTCAGTCCTCTTCACCACTTGCTCAAGGTCCTGAGTTGGAAGCCCTCACCATCTCCTTTCATCAGCCTTGAAGAGTCTTCAGTCCAAGAGGAGGAGCTGAGTCCAACCGAGACTCCAAGGGGTGTCATCTACACCATGCCGAGACCAAGCACCACCTTAAGTTAGCTAAGTTTCTTCTCTCCCTTGATTGATGTTTCCTTGATGTTTTTGAGCACCCATCTACACTCACATTCCTGTTCTTGAAGGTTGCACAAGGATCAGAAGCTATGCAAGGCGTCATTCCCCTCTCTCCCCCCTCTAATAGCTAGTCTCTAGATTGTTAGCAAGGGAACTTGGAGAACTAGTCTCCCCCTTGGTTGTGAATGTAAAAGGCCTCTTAATATTTGTCAAATACTCACCCACGCATGTGTGGGAATGCTGTAATGCCATGGTTGTAAGCTCATAGGGCCCTACTTCGTGAGTTCAACCATTGGACCGGTGAAGAACGGGAAGTTCGCCCTTTCTATTCTCAAAGGGCGCAAGGTGAGCCTCTCCCTTAGAATAGTGTTGTTTTTCAAGCTCTAGATTGCATGATAGGTTTCAATTCAGTTTTACACTTGCCCTAGACTTGCATGATAGGTTCTAAGTTCAGTTTGCTACTTGCCTAATTTCGGTTTTTACCTACAACTACTCAAAACAAGCTATTTTCAACTACGTTAGTATAAGGGGTTTCATTATTCTATACGTAACTATCAAATGTTTTCAAAACGCGTTGTTTGAATGTGTGCATGCTTAGCACCCCCTATCATCTTGGTATCAGAGCTTAGGCTCTTAGAGTAGGATTTTATAAGACCAAAACTTTATTTTCCTACTACTAGGACGATTTTGGACCTAGGTGCTTGAAAGAACTTGAGTAGATATATTTACCACCTTAGGATCTATTTTCAAAACTCTATTTGTTTTCAAAAACAATGGCTACTAGATCCGGTGCTCCCTATGGTCTCAATCAAGCTATTGACCATGAGGTGAGTGCCCTCTCAATTGATATGGCCTCCATTAAAGAAACCCTAGCATCCCTTCAACACTCCATAGGTGTCATAGACAATAGGCTTAACACCCTAGAGTCTAACTCAAAAATGGATCCCCAAAATACTAGCCGACCTAATAGTGGATCCCACACGAGGGAACCAAATGACCTAGGACCTCCCTCACACACCCCTAGAGTCAATTATGCTCAAACCGAATGGGGAGGGCCTTATGCTCAACAACCACCCTATCATAGACCTAGGGATCATGATGTGCAACGTGCCATCAAGATCAACCCCCCTACTTTTAGTGGATCCCTTAACCCTAAGGAATTCCTAGATTGGACCACAAAGCTAGATCAATACTTTGACTATAGCCTTGTGCACAACGAAAGTAAGGTTAGGTTCACAAAGTGCTTACTAGAAGGACCCGCTAGACTCTATTGGACCCATGTTGAGAGAACCATAGAAAGGGATGGTAAGCCACCCGTCGAGTCGTGGGATGAGATGAAATTCCTACTTAGGCAAAAGTATGTTCCCCCCGGCTTCATGCAAAAGCTTAAAGACGAACTCGGTAGTCACACTCAAGGTTCCTCTACGGTAGAAGCCTACCAAACCAAGTTAGAAGAGCTTCTCATTAGGTGTGAGGTCAATGAAGACCCAGGTATGATCCTAAGTAGATTCAAGAATGGCCTTAGATCTGACATTAAAAGAGCGTTAACCTATTTCCAATTAGACACCCCCGAGATAGCTTATCAAAGGGCCATAGAGGTTGAACAGGAACTTAAGAATAGGAAGGAGACTCTCCCTTCCCGGCCTATCTATAGGCCCGCTCCTATACACCAACCTTCTAGCTCAGCCCCCAAGCCTAGGCCTGCTCAAAATATAGAAAACCCCCCCGCTTGTTTTAACTGTAGGCAAAGGGGACATCTTGCGAAGGACTGCCCTAAGAAAGTCATGGTCCTAACTGAGGAAAACATAGACCCTGAACCCACCTTAGAGGGGGACCCTGATCAAGAGATTGAAGTCAATGACTATGACAGTAGTGATGATATCTTCAACACCTTAGGGGTAGTTAGGTGTACCCTTGTCAAACCTACCCCCACTGAAGACTGGCGCCGGACTAGTATCTTCCACACCTACACCAAATGCCATGGTCACATGTGCAAGGTGGTCATTGATGGAGGAAGCAGTCTCAATGCTGTCTCCCACATAGCTGCTACTAAACTGAATCTCAAAATGGAACCCCGACCTAGCCCTTACAACATTTCCTGGGTCAACCAAACTAGTGTTCCAGTGACCCATAGATGCCTTGTGCCTATCCAATTTGGCACATATGAGGATAAGGTTTGGTGTGACGTCCTCACCATGGATGTAGCCCAAATCCTGTTAGGCCGCCCTTGGCTCTATGACATGGACGTTGTCCACTACGGCAGGACAAACACATATGTCTTTAACCATAAGGAGCAAAAGATTAGGTTAAAACCTTCTCTTCCCAAAGAGCTTAGAGCTACAACTAGTAAGGGTAAGGTAGAGGAACCCAAGAGTAGTCAGCCCACCGTTCAACTTATAAGGCCCCAGACCTTCACTAAGGAGATCATAGAAGATCAACCCCTGTATACCTTAGTCATCAAAGAAATCAACCCCGAAGTAGAAGAGAAACCTTCTCCCGAAGTAGAAGCCTTGCTCCAGGAATTTAGTGAGCTCACTCCCGAGGACCTCCCTGAAGGACTGCCACCCCTTAGGGATATACAACATGCCATAGACCTAGTACCTGGATCCTCTCTTCCCAACCTACCTCACTATAGGATGAACCCTACCGAACATGCGGAGCTTAAAAGACAAGTAGATGACTTGATGTGTAAGGGTTACATAAGGGAAAGCCTAAGTCCCTGCGCCGTCCCAGCCCTTCTTACCCCAAAGAAGGATGGCAGCTGGCGCATGTGCATAGATTGTAGAGCCATCAACAAGATTACTATCAAGTATAGGTTTCCCATACCTAGACTTGATGATATGCTAGATATGTTAGTAGGATCCAAGTGGTTCTCCAAGCTCGACCTTAGGAGTGGGTACCATCAAGTCAGGATAAGGGAAGGGGATGAGTGGAAGACCGCATTCAAAACCAAGGATGGTCTATATGAGTGGTTAGTCATGCCTTTTGGGCTAACCAATGCCCCTTCCACATTCATGAGGCTTATGACCCAAGTGCTTAGACCCTACATAGGGAAATTCCTAGTTGTGTACTTTGATGACATACTTATCTATAGTAAGTCACAGGAGGAGCACTTAGAGCACTTAAGGCAAACCCTAACCCTCCTTAGAGATGAAAAGCTTTATGTTAACTTGAAGAAGTGTTCTTTCCTATCTCCCAAAGTTGTCTTTCTAGGGTTCATTGTTTCGGATTTAGGGCTTCAAGCTGATCCATCTAAGGTCCAAGCCATACTAGACTGGCCAGAACCCAAAACCCTCACTGAAGTTAGGAGTTTCCATGGCCTTGCTACCTTCTACCGTAGGTTTATACGGAATTTTAGCACCATAGTAGCTCCTATCACCAATTGCATGAAACAAGGGGACTTTAGTTGGACTAAGTCTGCCAATAGAGCCTTCACTGAACTTAAAAGTAGGATGACCTCTGCCCCTGTTTTAAGATTGCCTGACTTTGGCAAGGTCTTTGAGGTTGATTGCGATGCTTCTGGCATTGGCATAGGTGGGACCCTCAGCCAAGAAGGTCACCCTATTGCCTTCTTCAGTGAAAAGCTGAATGAGGCCAAGCAGAAGTACTCAACCTACGACAAAGAGTTCTATGCCGTGGTTCAATCTTTGAGGCATTGGCGGCACTACCTTCTCCACCATGAGTTTACATTAAATAGTGATCACCAAGCCCTATCTTACCTTAGTGCCCAAAGAAAACTCAATGCGAGACATGCTAAATGGGTAGAGTATCTACAGCAGTACACTTTTGTCCTAAAACACAAGTCTGGAGTTAACAACAAAGTTGCTGATGCTTTAAGTAGGGTAGTCTTCATTTTGCAAACTATGCATGCTGAGCTTGTAGGATTTGATCATATGAAAGCTGCTTATTTAGATTGCCCTGATTTTTCTACTATATATGCTGACCTAACTAGGGATGCCATGAGTCACCCTCTATACACCCTTAAGGATGGGTATCTTTTTCTTGGGCCGACACTTTGCGTGCCTAAGACCTCAATCCGGGATTTCCTCATTTGGGAACTCCATGGGGGAGGGTCTGCTGGGCACCACGGTCGAGAAAAGACCCGCGCTTTGGTAGAGGAGCGGTTCTTTTGGCCTAGACTCTACCGAGATGTGGCCAAGATAGTTAGGCATTGTGGGACCTGTCAATCCACCAAGGTCCAGAAGCACAATTTTGGACTGTACACCCCTCTGCCCATTCCCCAGGCACCATGGCAGGATATCAGTATGGACTTTGTTCTAGGATTGCCTAGGACTGCAGCTAGGCATGACTCTATTTATGTCGTGGTAGATAGGTTTACCAAAATGGCACATTTTATACCTTGCACTAAGACTACCGATGCCTCCCATATGGCCAGGATCTTCTTTAGAGACATTGTTAGGCTGCATGGTACCCCTCTCACTATAGTTTCGGATAGAGACACCAGGTTCGTTAGCCATTTTTGGAGGACACTATGGGCTCTGCTAGGCACAAAGCTGAAGTTCTCAACGGCCTACCATCCCCAGACGGATGGGCAGACCGAAGTGGTCAACAGATCACTTGGGAGCATCCTTAGGAGTCTCGTAGGAGAACACCCCAGTGATTGGGACAAGCTGTTGCCCACAGCTGAATTCTCCTACAATAGTGTTCCAAATAGGACTACTGGCCTGTCTCCCTTCCAGGCAAACTTAGGGTACCAACCTAATAAGCCCATTGATCTATTTACTGCCCCTAAGCATTGCAAGACTTCTATTTCGGCCCGAGATTATGCTTTCCATATTTCACAGTTACATCATGAGTTATTTAGCAAGATTCAGGATTCTGTTAATCAATACCGTGATGATACTAATAAACGACGCCGAGAGAAGGTATTTTCTGTAGGGGACCAGGTAATGTTGCGGGTCCGGGAGGAGCGTATCCAAGGACACGGTCGCAAGTTGGACGCGAAGGGGATCGGGCCCTTCTCTATTTTGAAGAGGGTCAACAACAACGCCTACCTATTGGATCTACCCCCAGAATTGGGGATATCCTCCACCATCAATGTGGAGGATCTGACGCTTTATCATCCACCTCTCTCCATACAAGAACCCGACATCTGCCGCGAGCCAGAAATTGAGGCCATACACGAGGACCAGACCCGACTCACCCCTGACGAGGTACAGCTTTATTACCGCGTCAAATTTACTGATGGTGAGGAGGCATGGCTTCCCGAGGAAGAACTTGCTAGGTCTGCACCTGAGCTTCTCCAAGGGTACAAAGACAATTCTCCAGAGGAGAATTCTTCTCACCCCGGGAGAGCTGATGTGGGACCGAGGCAGGATCTTCGGAGGTCCGCCCGGGTTCGAAAGAAGCCCTCTAGGTATGGCTATCCTAGCCCCTAGACTTGGCTTCCTTAGGACCCCATTTTGCTTATTTTGTCTTAGATTAGGGTGCATCATGAGGTAGGTTAGATCCACCCTCAAATTACACCAAGTAGCTACATTTCTAGGTTTCGCCACTTATGTATGGTAGGTTAGTTCATGCAATTAATGTAATAGATTAGGGCACTACATTTGGGGACTCAAGTCAAAATCAGGTCAAGATACATCAAGGAGGCGCCAAGCTCAAACCCAACCCATCATGAAGTATACTCTCAACAAATCCACCCAAGTTTCACCCTCCATGTTGTCATCCATGTGGATCCATTTTGTCTTCATCTCCAACAGCCCTTTCTACTTGAGGAAGGGGCTCAAGTCAAGATGTTTGCGCCAGGTATTCAGCAGCCCTTGAGGGTAAAGGACAGCCTACAAGCAAGGAAAGGGGTCAGCCACAACACCACCCCCAAGTGCAGGAAGTTGCCTACCCAATTCCAGAAATCTGCAGCCCACTTCTTCCAAGAGGATCGCCAGCTTTAAAGAAGGGAATCAGCTTATTCAATGTGCCCCTAGCCAGCTAATCCCCCCCTTACCACTTAGGGGAAAGCTCCAAAGAAAGTTCAAAGAGGGCAGCCCACAAACAAGGAAAGTTGCAGCCCATCAATGCTCCCTGCGCAAGTGCAGAATTCTGTTTTGTTTTTTGTTTGTTGTTTGTTTGTCTTGAGCGCCTAGAGCAGGAGATATCCGTTGGGAGTCTTCTATATTGCTGTACCCTTTTGTAAGCTTGAGTTCAGTTGAATAGTTTTAGAGAAAATCCAGAAGTGTGTCTTCTAGTGGTGTGTGTCACCTCAACTCTTCCCCCCCTCTCTTCCAACCCTAACCGAGAACTCCCTTCCACTTCCCCTCTTCAGTCCTCTTCACCACTTGCTCAAGGTCCTGAGTTGGAAGCCCTCACCATCTCCTTTCATCAGCCTTGAAGAGTCTTCAGTCCAAGAGGAGGAGCTGAGTCCAACCGAGACTCCAAGGGGTGTCATCTACACCATGCCGAGACCAAGCACCACCTTAAGTTAGCTAAGTTTCTTCTCTCCCTTGATTGATGTTTCCTTGATGTTTTTGAGCACCCATCTACACTCACATTCCTGTTCTTGAAGGTTGCACAAGGATCAGAAGCTATGCAAGGCGTCATTCCCCTCTCTCCCCCCCCTCTAATAGCTAGTCTCTAGATTGTTAGCAAGGGAACTTGGAGAACTAGTCTCCCCCTTGGTTGTGAATGTAAAAGGCCTCTTAATATTTGTCAAATACTCACCCACGCATGTGTGGGAATGCTGTAATGCCATGGTTGTAAGCTCATAGGGCCCTACTTCGTGAGTTCAACCATTGGACCGGTGAAGAACGGGAAGTTCGCCCTTTCTATTCTCAAAGGGCGCAAGGTGAGCCTCTCCCTTAGAATAGTGTTGTTTTTCAAGCTCTAGATTGCATGATAGGTTTCAATTCAGTTTTACACTTGCCCTAGACTTGCATGATAGGTTCTAAGTTCAGTTTGCTACTTGCCTAATTTCGGTTTTTACCTACAACTACTCAAAACAAGCTATTTTCAACTACGTTAGTATAAGGGGTTTCATTATTCTATACGTAACTATCAAATGTTTTCAAAACGCGTTGTTTGAATGTGTGCATGCTTAGCACCCCCTATCAGCCACCTATAAAGATATTATATGAGTGTAGATGGATGCTCAAACTCGTCAAAGAAGATATCAACCAAGAAATGGGAACTTAGCTAGAGTATGGGATGACTTGTTCTCGGCAAGTTGCTTGAAGCACCATCTTGAGTCATGGTTGCAACCAACTCCTTCTTGGGATTGAGACTTCTTCAAGGCTGATAGGGGCAGTGGGGTGAGCTCTTGATCTCAGAACATGCGCTGGTGGTGGAGGCTTGAGGAAGTGAGGAAGCAGGGAACTCTCGGCAAGGTGTGGAAGAGGGGAAGGGGGAAGGTGACACACACCAATAGAAGACAAACTTCTGAAATTTGAAAATGCTTTCAACACTAACTGATGACTTTACAAGAGGAATACATCATATAGGGGGCTGTCAACGGTTGCCTCCCTTCCCTAAGCACATGACAAACTGAATGACAAGAGCAGGTTGCGTTTCCTTCCCTAAGTACATGACACATTGAGTGAACAAGGGCAGGTTGCAGGCGGTTGAAGGGGCTGAAGGAGTTGTCACTCTTCAGCTGATGTGTGCAGCTTCTAGAAGTAGGAAACTCTGCATTGCTGGTGGCGTGCAGACCTCTTCTTGGCAGTGGTGGTTGGCGAATGATGGGCTGAAAAAGGGAGCTGTCATTCTGCAGGAAATGGAGACAGCTTCTTGAGGCTGAAATTCTGCAAAGCTGCTGGCGCATGATGGCTGTAAGGGGCTGCAAAAGCTGGTGGCTGGCGCATGTTGACTTTAAGGGGCTGCAACAGCAGGTGAGGGAATGGTCTTGTCCATCTTTGCTTCAAAGGGGAAGGGGCGGTTGGAGGTAGAGACAAATCCCCATGGCTGCCAACTAGGATGGTGGAGTGTTGGGTACTTGTGGTGATGCTCCTTTGAGTTGGATGGGCTGGTTCTCACATGAGATGGGCTCATGGGCTCATGGCATCTCTTGGAGTTATCTTGACTTGATTTTGACTTGCATCCCAAAATGGAGTTGACCTATACTATTACATCAATTTCATGCACTAACCTACCATACATAAGTGGCGGATCCTAGGGATGTAACTACATGGTGTAATTGTTGGGTGGATCTAACCTACCATATGATGCAAGTTATGCTAGGAGATCTAACTTAAAGGATGCATGCAATGCAAGGAATGAAAATCTAACTTAAAGATGCATGCAATGCAAGAGATGGAAATAACTTAAAGGATGCATGCAATGCAAGGAATGAAAATCTAACTTAAAGATGCATGCAATGCAAGAGATGGAAATTTAGGTGCCCTAGCTAGGGTAACCTTAAACTCCATTTGTATTTCCATGGGTCATGTCGCCTCCCCACATCACAGGGATCACAGGCCTCGAAGATACAAGTGGAGCCTACGAGTACCCTAATCAAAGGCTCGGAAGCTCTCAAATAAGCTAGCAAGCTCAATCCTAATGCTAGCACAATAATGGGGAAAGAACTACCATCAAATACTTCAAGTGAAGCTCAAGACACTTTCCAAATAACAAGTTGCTGCATACTCCTGTCGTGACATGCATCCACGCCAAAGGAAACAAAGCAAGCAATAACGTTCAAATCAGCCAATTTAGGATCTCCTTGCAGCCAAATCAACGCTAGACTTCAACGCTCCAAAGAATGGAAACACCAACGTCTCCAGCCACCTTCGCTCAGCCCACAAGGAAACTCCTCCAACGTATCTTTGCTGACGAAGAAGGAAATTGCAACGTTCACCCAGCAACGTTCGTTTCCAAGCTTCACCCTATTTGTATCATGTTTACAGCCTTGTTACGAACAGAGAAAAAGTTGTTGAAATTGAATCGTATGAAGTAGTTTTCTAGTATCTTCCTCTTCTATCGGATGTGCTCTTCCTTCTCCTTCTAGGGCCGAGCCCCTTGCTCCTCTCTTCCCCTCTCCTCCGTTCTCTTCTTCCTCCAGAAATCAATTCAGTCACAGTTCCAGTTTCCAGATTTTCGGAATTTTCCGAGTTCGCCGCCGATGATCCACCGACCGGATCTCCACGAGACTTCGGCCACCACTCCCCCTCCCCAAGACGAAGCCACAGCCACAGGCATCCATCCTTCCGACTCTCCGATCACCGGAATCGAACTTCCGTTCGAATCCTCTGTTCTCGCCAGCCTTCCGTCCCACTTACGCCTTTCATCGTCGTCCGCCTCCGACCGGCCACCGTCCGCCCCGAAACTCCGGCCACCTCGTCACCACGACCATACCAACCTCCAGTAGTAGCAGTTTCGGCGTCCGTGCACTACCGGCCGTCCGGCGACGCGCCCTGTTCTTCTTTGCATTTCCCCTGCTTTCGCCAGTCTTCCGCCCCAGCTCCGCCTTTCCTCGTCGCCCTCCTCCGACCGGCCACCATTCGACCTCAAACTCCGGCCACCACTTCTCCATAGTCATAGGGACCTCCCATCGTAACAGGTCCGGCGACCGTCGGCCACCGGACGAACACCGACCAACTCCGCTCGGCGCTCGTGTTTCCCCCTGTTTCTCCAGATTCCGCCCTCGATCTGCTCCTCATCATGGTTCTCCTCCGGCCAGCCGCCGCCTGTCTCCAAACTCCGGCCAACTCTTCTCCATGAACATACGAACCCCCAGTCGTAACAGGTCCGGCGGTCGTACACTACCGGACGAACACCGACGACTTCCGCCCCTTACGCCATTTCCCCTGTTTCCCGGAATTCCCCGTGTCTACTGTTTTGTGTTCTGCTAATTCTAATCTGAATAAGCTTCTTCTTGCAGGTATCTTTAAGCAATCAGCGCAACAAAAATTCTGATCCTTGGAACTAATTGAAAGACCAGAACATCTTCTATCATTCCAATCAATGGCGACGAATCCAGATGGACCAGAACATGCTACAAGACATAGCAACGTTTGATGAATGATTTAACTCTGCATTCATTTTCACAACTAATCTGAATAGTGTTATTTGTGCAGGTGCTCTAAGCAATTGGTGCAACAAGTATCTTGAACTTTGGTTAGATATTGAAGCACACACCTTGTACTTTCATTTGGACTAGTTGATGCAAGCCCAGGTTCAACAATTCAATCTAGCAGGCATTGTAAAATTTGCAAATCTGAAACATTTCTGTGCTATGTTAATTTACCAATCTGAATAGCTATATTGGTTGCACTAAATCTATATGCTCTAGTAGGAGTCTACTCTCCATTTTGATACGCATGCAAAGAACTAATTTAGTTCTAGAATGCAGTTCATTTAGTTTGAATATTGAATGATTGGAACCCCCTCTATGACATTGCCACATTTGCTAAATAATAATTTTCTGAACTCCTAGAATTCTAGCTGCTTTCATGAATATGCTGTTTTCTGAAAATTAAAAAAAATAAATAACTGAATTTTAATTTAGTAGTTTTGTCACACGCTTCCGTCCTACATCACTCCAAGCCCTAGTGGATCTTCTAAGAGCTGTGTTAGGCCCTCCATCAAACTGGGTTGGAGCGCCTATGCTCTGATGGCTCAAGGCGACTTGCGAAGCTATGGATCCCAGCCATAATTTGCTGAAACATCGCGCTTGTACTCCCTTCGTGGGATTCCAAGCGTGTGGACAACGCATCCAACTTGGCATCTACACGCGCTTCAAGCGCAGCCAAAGATTCTAAATGGGTTCTACGCCCTTCCGAGGGTGGGACCGACACTTGGGTATCAGGGATGGTTTCCGAAAATTGGGATGAGATAACTTGCGACCATGTGGTCACCATGCACAAACAAGGGGAAACGTAGGATGCAGAGAAATGCTGAAAACATGCAGAAATATGACTAAGTATGGATCGCGCGAACAATGAAGATTGGTCGCACAACTTGCTCTGGTACCAAAATGATGTAGAGACTATAGGAGGATTGGTCCTTAGTGCCGTACTCTATGGTGTTTACACAATGCACAGAAATCGTGAGAGGGTCTTGAGACGAGGGAAGTCAAATCACTCAGAAAGTATAGCAAGAAACACGGGAAATCAGTGCGAATTTGTTTCGGGGCAATACTAATGCGAGAGAAATCCAACGGCACCCAAAATTACTAAAATTCACTCACTAACCTCTAGAGCAATTTTAAGCATAGCACGAACGGGGATTGCAGATCGCGAGATCAGCTCGCATGCTTATACACCTGCGAACAAACCAACGAACAAGGAAACCGTCCACGACTCTAACGCTCGGATGCTCGTGGGTGAGAGGGCGGAAGAAACTCAACACGAAAAGAACATCTAGAAACAGGTGAACCTAACCCACTCGGAACGGTGGGATTTACTTCTCGAAAAGCAGGAAACACGAGCAAGAATCACTTCGAGTCGAGACACCAGTTGCAGACTCTTACAAATCCTAAAAATGAAGCTACCTCATCTTCCACACAAGCTGGAGGCACTCTTGCGCGCTAGGATAACTCTACTTCTAAGAGAACTAAAGAACACAACACTCCAGCCTCCACTTTTATAGAAAAAGATAAGCAACTTTAACAACTAACTACTCCTGCAGGCCACAAAGGTGGTCAAGTTGTTACTACAAGACAAAGCAAAACAAACTTCTACCTAATATTCTATGAAGCTGGCACATGGTCTTCTAGTCTTCGTACAGAGGCGGTTGGGTGGTCAGACACGTTCGGAGCATACTGCGATAAAGCAGCAGAATTTGGATGTCGTGGGCAGGGTTACAACGGATGTGGCGCGCTCTTGGGCTGTGTTGCTAAGATGATTGCGCGGCCCCTCCGGTGCTAAGCCTTTAGGTGGACATCCGCCCATGCCGTTGGGTGGAAGGGGTTCGGTGTGGATCGACAATGGGCTGATAATTCCTACGAAACGGTCCGGCGGTCGAGAAGTGCATTGAGATCGCTGTACCTCTACCTTGTTAGGCTCCTTCAGGTCCTCCATAGATGGTTCAACATGGTACAAAGGGTTGTGGACATCGAAACGGGGTCAACGGGGCAGATCTGCAGCTTCAGGGGAAGTCACGGTCTGCCCGTGGCATTTTACTCAGGTGTGGCTTTCGTCGCTGGGTACCCCGAGGAACTTTCTATGAAAAATCTGACTTGTGTATATGAAGCCGCCCCTGAATCGAGTAGTTGTCCGCAGGACTCACGGGGTGTGGCTTTCGTCACTGGGTACCCCGAGGAACTTTCTGTGGAAAATCTGACTTGTGCATGTGAAGCTACCTCTGATTCTAGAATTTCTTCGGGTAGCTGTTTGCAGGAGTCACAGTGCGTGGTTTTCGTCACTGGGTACCCCGAGGAACTTTCTGTTGAAAATCGGGCTTATGCATGTGAAGCCGCCCTCGAATCGGGTAGTTGTCCGCAGGACCCACGGGGCGTGGCTTCCATCGCTGGGTGCCCCGAGGAACTTTCTGTGGGAGATCTAACTGACGCTGCCCCTGATTCCAGAATCCACGGGCCGAGGTTCTCGTCGCTGGGCACCCCGAGGAACTTTCTGTGCCAAATTGAACTTTCTTTTGTGCCTGGGTCTTCAGTTGTGGATGCTCCTACATCAGTCATCCACCTGCATCAACATCCAGCTTCTAGCCCTCTCGCGCCATCCACCTCGCCAGCAGCACTCTAGTCAGCGCCGTCTTGACTGCATCTCTTGTTCGTTGTCGCCAGAGCTGGTCGCCTGGTTCTTTTCAGAACCCACGACCAGCAATGATGAAAGACAGGAAAGTTTGCGTTGCCTCCCACCTGCATCGACATCAAGCTATAGAGCTCTTCACATTACTGTCTCCACACACAAGAACCACGACGATGCTCTCCAACGATGCCACCTCCTAAAGCAAGCTCGGTGCTCCTCGCGCTCCAAGCACAACCATGGAAATCACCATGCCCTTCGTTGCCATGATTCATCTCCCGAGCTGTGGTCGTCTGGTTCTTTTCAGAACCCACGGCTCAGCAATGAAGGACCGCCTCCATCGCCGACTCTTATATCTGTCACCATCTCACGAACGAGCAACAAGCTACGCCAAATCTCATTAGCGGCACTTCCATCGACGTCCAGCTTCTTCGCTGGCGACCTCAAGCTCCTTCTCCAACCTTGCAGCTGATAACCGGCCTCAACCTCATCTTCCCACGCCTAGTCACCTGCTTGGTTCTTTTCAGAACCTGCGGACGACACAACTTGAGACTCATCATCGTCTAGCTCCAAGAACTCGCCATCTAGAAGACTGATCGACCTCAAATTTTGTCTACGCCTTCCCCTCTGCTCGGCGAACCACTGGCCGAAAGGATCTTTCCATCCAACCATGGGATCGCTGGGATCAGAAAATTTCATCAGCGCCCCTGTTCCGATTCAACCATCCCCTATCTCGCTATTTTCCTTACTGCCGACTTCTTTCGCCGCCTCGCACACCACCCTTCACCGATTCCATCTTCTTCCTGCACAGACGGGAAGTTTGCCATCTCCTCCAACGTCAGCCACCGGTGAACACCGCCGTTCAGCCGCCAGCCACTGCCACTGATACGCATGCACGATGTGTAGAGACGAAGCGTCGCGCGTGCCGCGGTTGCTTTTCCTTTTTCCAAAAAAAAAAATAGCTGTTGAAAAAAAAACTGAGCAAAATCAAAAAATAAATATGTGACTTTATTTTGACTTGCAGGTTTAATATTATTTCACCACGAGGTGAAATTTTCAAAGAGAGGAAATCTGATGTAGGAGCATTTTTAGGACTTAATTATGTGTTTATTTTCTCTTTGTTTTGTTGCAATTAGAATTAGTTTAGGTTTTATTTCTTTTTAAGCACTTTAAATTATTAGATAATGTATTAGGCTGCAATTAGTTTAGGTTTGCATTCCCCTTGTTTTAGTAGGATTAGCCAAGTCAAAGTCAACAATTCAGCAAGTTCTAAGCTTCATCCAAAATCTGCAAAGTCAAAATTAGCAAGGCTCATCAATTCAGTCAACATTCAGCCTCAACTTTCAACAAAGTGCAGCAAGTCTTCATCAAGACCTCAATCTTCAACCAAGCTCATCAAGACAAAGTCAACTTCAGTCAACTTGCAACATTACCATGCAACATGCGCAAGTCACCATCTCATTATAGCCAACCAAAGGAAATAAAGGCAACATGCAAACATCACATGCGACATCAAGCTTTAATCAACATATAATCTTCAACCGAATCCAGCAAGTCTCGGCATTGGAATCTTTAGATGATCAACTTCACTCATGCAGCTAAGCCAATTCAATCTTCTCCATACATCCAATCCGATCTTGAGTAATCTTCACTACAGCCAAGCAATTTGAAGCAAGTAATCTAAGTCACATGCGCCAGCCAAACTCCAGCATGCGCTAGAGAAATCTGCAATAAGGCTCAACCGTATCATGCATGCGCCTGCAACTTCAGCAAAGCTCTGCATGCAAAGAAGTTCAAGGGACTAAGTCATCTCCACCACCCATTTTGAAAAGAGGAATTCACAGCCATTCGATGTAATTGAGAGAATATTTCTGTTGAGGTGAAAGGGCTTTAAAAGCTAATGTAATTCTCATGTTTGGATTAAGTTAAGAAGCATATTTTTGGAAAAAAAACCTTTGGGTTGTGTGTCTTCCTCCTTGTGAGGTTAGGGTTAGGGTATGTAGCCTCTTCTCTTCCCCCTTAGCTTGCTAAGGGTCTCTCCTCTTCTCTTCTCTTCTTCCCTTCTCTTCTCTTCTCCAACTTCCGTCCTACGTCACTTGCGATTGTGTTCTTACATGATAATGTCCGTGGAGACAGATTGGAGCTGTGCTCAAACTCTTGTCCCCAGTCGATGTACCTTACTGGATATAGGACAACTCTAGTACTTATGAGACTAGTATATGGGTTGTAGGCATGAAGTGCTAACACATACATATGAGTATATCAGTGGTAGATATACTGGACCGACCCGCTGTGAGGCAATGACTTGGTGTCATGAGTTATCCTCACAAGTGACAGGAGATGCATTGATCCTTGACTTGAGGTCATTGACTATTCTATACGGTTGGGGACATGTTTTGATATAACCTAACACCTCACCGTAGTTGGGAGGTCATAACAGTTGTCATTGAGTATGTCATGACCCATATGAGAGGGTCAATGTACAGACAGATGATTTGCCCCTTCCTGAGGGAATCATGATATCCATGGGACCCTCCTATGGTTCCATGACTGAAAGTGTATGGTCATACCCAAGTGAGAACCTGATTTAGTCATGACCATGAGATTGGGTAAAAATAAGTGGTGACACACTTGTCCAATCAGATATCAGTTTGGAAAAGAGACTGTAATGCATCTGTACCTGGTTGCGATGATGGCGATGTCGATGTCGATATCCATTCCGATGACTTGGGTAGCAGCGGGCACTACTAGGTGCCACTCACTGCTTGTGATGACCTTAGGTCATAACTACCAATGTCAGAGAAACCTATAGGGTCGCACACCTTGATACTCGAGTTCTCGTATTGATCGGGAAACCTTATGTTCGAGTTATTGGATAGCTGGATATATTTGGGAGATTTCATCAGCGCTAATGGGCCTGATGAGATGGAAGAGACTTATTGGAACCAAACTTCATTTTTAGTAGGTTAACCCGATATTGACCTTGGTTAGTCACATTTGAGTTAGGGTTGCATTGAATTGGATCCAATGGCTTAATCAACTTGTGCAATAAAGTTTGGGCCAGTTCATTACCCAATGAGGCACAATAACAACTTGTCATGAAGAGACAATAGGGCATAAGGGTATAATGGGGGAGAAAACTCCTCTCATTGGCGCCTAAGGGCATAATGGGGAGGAGTGGGTGCCTAATGCTTCATTAGGAAGCAATTGGCGCCTTCTGATGACTCTAAATTTCATAATATTTTTCATACTTATTTGGTAGTCTTTTGAACCATAATCTTACTCTTTTGCTTTGTTTTTATACTTTTTCTTGCCAAATGCTTCGGAATCTACACCATCTTTGGTTTTTGATCAATTTCAGGCAAAAAGGCATCATTATCACCGGTATTCAAGCAACCCCAATGCATGAATGAGTTCTAACCATAAAGAGGAGTCTACCCATCAAATTTCAACTCAAAAGGGGTCTTCTAGAAAAAATATGGCACTGCCGTATTTTTGAGCAAAACTCCCACGGTACCGTATTTCTCAGCAGATGTTTTGGGTGAAATACGGCACTACCGTATGGAACTACACGGTGCCGTATTATTCAGCATTTTTTACCAGAAGAGTTTGACAAGAATACGGCACTGCTGTATGAAATCACACGGCACCGTATTTTGTGACAATTTCAACTAGAGAGTTTCGGTAAGAATACGACACTACCGTATGAAACTACACGCTACCGTATTTTGTGACAAGGTTGAACAGAAAGTTTTAGCAAGAATACGGCACTGCCGTATATTTGAGGGAAATCATCACGGTACTGTATTTGCTACCCAGAACTTAGAGAAGGAAAATACGGCACTGTTGTAATCCAGATACGGTGCCGTATTTTTAAACTCATAATTCTGATTTTTCCGCCCGAAAATTAAAAAGACCATATCTTGAGATTTAGGGCTCCAAATTGAGATCCGAAAGAAGTGGCGAACTCGTCGTAATGAGGAGAAGATAAAGGGACCAAAAGGAACAATTTTTACCAGGGATACACGGCGAAATTGAGGGAGAGGCAGAATTGCTAGGGTTCATCGGTTCTCAGCCTATAGACCACCTCCGACCACAAAATTTGACAGAGAGCTTCGCCTGGTGAAGGAGAACGTGCATCTGAAGTTTCAAAGCAAAAGGGTTCCGATTGGAGGAGAAATCAATGAAACAGTGGTGATAACGTTGTTCTAGGTGATTACGGTTACAGCACTGTTTTGTAACTCTTTTCTCCTCTTTTTGATTCCTATTCATACAGAAACATGTTTTATTATAATTCCTTCATCATGGTAGCTTAATCTTTCTTTGGGACATGGGGGTGTAATCTCTTTGTTTCTTAATGGCTAGAAAACTCTAATTTTATCAAACTGATTTTATTATGATAATTTTACTTTTCTGAATTGATTGTTATTTAATTCTCCTCTATTTCTTAATATCAACATGATTTAGAATTTTGCAAAATAGACTGAGAAGTTGATTACTTGAAATTCGGAACCCTAGTAATTATCGAGTTTGGAACTATCGTAAGAGATTAGGTTGTTCTTCGAATTCTAATTCTTAGAGAAATTTAATGCCTTGTTGATTTTATGATTCTTTGGATTGAGTTAATATTTTAGACTTGGTTTGATGCTGCAAGAGATTGAGTATCGAGTCGTCAGAAAACCTTGAGTAAAACTTGTGTTGAGACTCGGATGCACGAGAGTGATCTTTGAGTTTCCACTTGAGGTTATCAATTTAGAATTCGGATGCACGAGAGTGATCCTTGAGTTCTTAGTTGATGGTTTACTTATTTTCAGCATTGAATAGATCTTGCACGAGAGTGAAGATCGGTTCTTTGTACGATTGTTTGTGCGAGAGCGAAACACTTTATTTATGAAGTAAACTATACCTTTATCATGGTAAAATTGGATTGATAGACACTTATCTTAATCTAGCCATTAGAAATTAAAGTAGATGAACCCCTAGTCCCGATTTCCTTTCTGATATTTTTTTTCCGTGTTCTTTTCGATAGTTTGATTCACTATTTTCTGATTGCCTAGCTAGCGAGAAATCGATTATTCAGTACTTGACAACAAGATCTCTGTGGTTCGATATCTATTTTATTACTTCGAGTATCCATACACTTGCGGACTACAACACCTTCCCCCTTCTACTTTGGATGGTAACCTTGCCTCTATGGCAAGGGTTGGGGCGCCTGTAGCATGATAGACTTGTTTGGTAGGTCTTTGGCGATTAGAAGACGTTTATGGAAAGGGCTTGGAGTCTTGCCATAATCGTAACCCTATTTGCTCCTCCCTAATGCCCTAGCTACATGTCTCTTGATGAGATGTGCCTACCCCTTTGCTTTACTGCCCCTTGCTTCTATATATCAACTTGATATGCCAGAGAATAAAAGGACAATTCACTTGGCGTGAACAAGCATAAGGGCAAGAGCAAGAAACATCAATTTGGCGCATCCTCTTCCATCCATACCTGCAAGTGTCTTCTTCCCTTCTTCCTCTTGGTGCAAGTGAAGGAAGACCTTGGCGGCAAGTGGTGTAGGAGACACAAAAAGGCTTGGATCTTCCCGAGGCTAGCACCGAGCGTGGAAGAAGAGAACTCGAGGCATCCATGTGTGTGAGACTACAGAGGGCGTACACTTGGATGCCTACCTCGGCATTGCTTCGCCTCTTGCTATTAGGTACTTTCTAACTACATCGTGTTGACCTTCTCACAAGACTATCCATTGGGTTTTTGGGACTGGCCCGTTTCGGGGATATGCTTCCGGTGTGTTTGTAATGTATAAGAAAAATTGAATTATATTTCTGGGGTTTCCCAATAGTGGTATCAAAGTGGCTTGCGAGCCTCGAACGATGTTTCTATACTTTTCATATGCTCACATGCCATATTGAATTTTTGCAAATTACATATGTATGGTGCATGATTTTTCTAAGTAGAAAAAATTTTAGGTCTCTTGTTTCTTAACTCTAATCAATCTCTTTTGGTTCTTCGCTCTCTTCACATGACTGGGATAGACACATATGTGGAAGAGATAATTTCTCCTCTCATGGTGGGATAGACCCATCATGGGAGACTTGCTGAGATTATGCAGGGCATGGACTGGGTGATTGCCCTAATCTCAGCAAGTTAGGGATTGCAAGGAGGGCAACCGGTATTCCTCTTGTAGACTCCTGAGAGAAACAAAGAACAAAAGATTTGTGATAAGAGGTGAAGGAAGAGAGACATTTTTTAATGAAAAACTAAAATTTCAGATGTTGAGTTTTTTCATGAGTATATAAAATTGCATGAGTTAGTGCCTTTTTTTGTGCATGATGTTGTGATCATATGTCAAGCCTCTAGCATGCCTGTGATATATTCTTATGCGGCCTGCATGCCATCTTTTCCTTTTCTTTTATTTTTGTAAATTCAAGAAGAAGATTAAGGGGTGTATCCTTGCTTGGAGTACCTTGGCGCATGCATACATGAAGCTTGTGCACCTTGCTAGGTGGCGCAACATGCTTCATGCTTGGTGGCGCATCCACACTAGTTGCGCAAGTAGGGTTTAGCCGAGCCTCATGTCTTGAGTGCTATTCCTATTGGCTCTTGTGTGATGGCACATATTCATTAGAGGAGGCATCATGGCATTGGCTAAACACTAGGGGTACCTCTAGGGTTTGTGAACTAAACCATGGTGAGAAGGACCTTGGAGCCAACCTTGAAGATCAAGTCTAGAGGGTGGTTAGGTTAGGTCTTGTTGAGGCTTATCTCCTAGGTCAAGAGTTGAACCCCTTTTGGCATGTGTTGGTTCAATGTCTTGAATAGGCTATGATCACATCATCCTTTACTGCTTTCCATATCTGCAAAAGTATGCCTGTGATGTTTTATCTTTATGTTATCACTATAGGATTGCATGTCTGTAATGTTAGACATAAGATAAAACTAAGAGGATGAGACCTCAAAAAACCCTGGATGTAGGGTGGAGGCACGAAATATGATACTAACTAAAGTCCGATTATTATTATTTTTTTAATTTTCAAAATAAAGTGCACAATTCAGAAAACAGCTAGAAACATAGTGTTGCAAATATATCATTTAAGACAAGTAAATATGCCTTGCAGGAAAGTCTATAAATCCAAAATTTGTTCCAATTAACCCAAGAGCTAGTACCAAACTAGTTCTTTTGAATCCAATAAAAATCAGATGGTGATGGGATATTAGGCATGTAAAATAATTGCAACAAGAAAGCCAGTCGGATTAGAAAATAAGAGTTGTGCAGGAATGTATCATTCATCAAGATTTGCCTTGCCGCCTAGGTTAATCTGTTGAAGCTTCGTTCAAAACTTCTAGTCCAATTGATAGATGAAGATGTGCGCTTCCGTGTCATGCCAAAATTCAAGACTTTTGTTGCGTCGATTGCTTACGATACCTGCAAGGAGAAGCCTAGTCAGATTAGAATTAACTTAACTCGAAATAGTAGACACGGGAAATTCTTGGAAAACAGGGGAAATGGAGTAAGGGGCGGAGGTCGTTGGCGTTCGTCCGGTGGTGCATGGACGTCGAAACTGCTACTAATGGAAGTTGATATGAATGTTAAGAGGACGTGGCCGGAGTTTCGGGGCGTGCAGTGGCCGGCCGGAGGAGGATGACGGTGAAAGGCGGGAGTAGGGCAGAAACTGGGCGGTAACAGGGGAAGCTATACGGGTGGACAGAATTGCTCGCCGTTCGTTCGATGGTGGATGAACTCAAAACCTGCTTCAACTGGAGGCTCTCAAGATGGAAGAGAGGTCGTCGCTGGAGTTTGAGGTTGATTGGTGGCTGGTCGGAGGAGAACGGTGCTGCAAGGCGGAACTAGGGCGGAAGGCAGGCGGAAACAGGGGATTCGAATGGACGTTCGATTCCGGCAATCCCAGCGGCCGATGGACGGATGCCGGCGACTGGAGGTTCTTCAGGCGAAGGATGCGTGGTGGCTTAAGTTTCGCGGAGATCCGCTGGCTGGATCGTCGGCGGCGACACTCGAAATTTTGGTAAAATTTGAAGATGGCTGAAGCGTGCGGGTGATTGCAGCGGACAGGGAACTTTGGAGGAAGTAGAGATTATGGAAGAGGGAAGAAGGGAAAACTAGGTGACACAAGCACCTCAGAGTGGAAGAGGATAGGAGACATCCGATTCCATTGGAAAAACTATTTCATTCATCAAATTCGATTACAAAGATGCATACGTGAAGAGATACATATAGATGAAGCTTGAAGAGACGTTGCTGCAGGGGAACGTTGCGATTTCCATTTTTGAGCAGCAAGGAGACGTTGAGAGGAACGTTGCAGCTTCCAAGTTTGATCAGCAAAGAGGATACGTTGGAGATTCCTTAAGAGGTGTATGTAGACGTTGAAGCTTGAGGCTGGATTTTGGGCTGAGCGACGGTGGACTTTGTGAAGGAAGGTGCTTTTGTTGAGATGGCGTGGATGTGGTTGGCGTATGCAGACTACAATTTATTGAATCCAGCTAACTCCTTCAATGGGCTTGGGCTTGGGCTTAGACATCTTGAGCGTGAATGTCTTGATCATTACTTGTTGAAAGTAATTCTTCTATTATTGGGCTAGGTTTTGATTAAGCATGCTAGCTTATTTGTGACCTCACGAGTCTTTGTCTATGGCACCTTTAGGCTCCACTTGTATCTTCGTGGCTTGTGGTTCCTGTCCCCATCATTCTCCCCGGGTGAAAAAAAATTCTTCTCCGAAGAATGGTTATTGCGGCGGTGGTGTAGAAGTCCTGGAGGGGCAAAAGTCAATTGTCCTTCATGGGTCTGAATCTGCAAAGTGTTGTCATCAGAGCATCCTATCTTGTTGTTCCATGTCTATGGTCCAAGCTGTAAGTCAGGGACACCTGCATTGAATTCTCTTTCTCGGCCATATTCATTAGTAAAGTCACAATTAGGAATTCTAGCATATAAATGGATTGGAATGATGAAATCAATATGTTCAATAATTTGACAAGTACACAAAGAAAATTTGTTTTCATTTATTTCAAGTTGAGTTGACTCTAATGGTGGTTTAAGGGTGTGGGTAGAGGGACCTAAGTGGCAAGATTCAAGGATCATAGGGTCCTGGAAGAGATTTTCTAAGTCTAGGGGTTGACCTAAAGGTTGAGGATTAGGATCCAGGTCAAGCTCAAAAGGTTCTAACTTAGGTTCAAGACATGGTTTAAGAAGACCTATGGGTTTGGGTTCAACTTTAGGTTCTATAATAGTTGTGCAATTTTGGGTCTGGTAACCTGTGGGTATGGGCCCTAGAATTGAAGGTGATGGTTCTATTTCACTCTTAGGTTGAGACAAGTCTATAGGGGTCTCTATGGGCAACTTAGGGGTAGGTTGACTCTCAGATAAGTCAACTATGGGCTCTTTAACTGGAATGCTAGATTCAAGTTGAGGACCTGTGGGTATGGACTCTAAAATTGAAGGTTGACGAATGGGTTCTACCTCATGGTTTGCCTCTTGAGTTTCACATGTCTCATCTGGACTTGTTTTGGTTTCTAAGGTAGGCTTTGAGGTTTGTTCTCTAAGCTCTAAAGGGGTTGGACTCTTTTGTTCTTTTTGCAAGGATTGCTCTATACGACTCTTTATCTCTTGTAACATCTCATTACACTGTTCACTTAGGCTTTTAGGGTAAATGATGTGTTCCAAACCTTTATGTATGAAGCTATAGTAGCAAGGTTTACTAAAATAATATCCCTGAAAATCATGCATAAATTCATTGCCTAATAAAATGTCAAAGCCTTCTAAACTCATCACATCACACCAAATTTCAGTTTTGATGTTGTTTAGCATAATGGGAACTAAGCATTGAAAATCAACTAAAGTTATAGTCAAATCATCCCATGTTATGTAGTAAGGGTTATTGTGTTTTTCTATGGTGAGGCCAAATTGTTCAAGTGATCTAATAGATATAACATTGAACTTAACTTGATGATCTATTATAGTTTTACCTTTATAACCATTACACCAAACATGAGTTGTAAAACTATTAGGCCTATGTGTGAGAACCTTATAGTTATCCCTTTTACATACAAGTTCTTTTTTTGTTGTAATTTCCCTTTGATAATAGTGATGCACCATGATGTGTTATGAGTAGTTTGGAGTGCAACTAGTGTTTAAGCAAGATTTTTTTTTCTAGCAAATAAATTAACACACGTGCAAAAGCAAAGAACACTTAAACATGAGAGCATAAACTTTTTTTTTTTTTCATGCAAACAAACTTCAACTAGCAAATAACTTAAAATATGCAAACAATATAGCAAGAACAACTAAAAATATGCAAACAATATAGCAAGAACAACTAGGCATGAAAGCAAAAACTAAGAATGATTTTTTTTTTGGTGCAAATAAACAGCAAATTAATTAACTAACATGCAAAATAAATACCAAGAAACATGAAAGCATGTATTTTTTTCTTTTCTTTTTTTTATGCAATGGGCAAGCAAAGGATCATGTGAGCAGACAAGAGTTGCTCACAACCCGCTTTGATACCAAACTGATGTAGGGTGGAGACACGAAATATGATACTAACTAAAGTCCGATTATTATTATTTTTTTTAAATTTTCAAAATAAAGTGCACAATTCAGAAAACAGCTAGAAACATAGTATTGCAAATATATCATTTAAGACAAGTAAATATGCCTTGCAGGAAAGTCTATAAATCCAAAATTTGTTCCAATTAACCCAAGAGCTAGTACCAAACTAGTTCTTTTGAATCCAATAAAAATCAGATGGTGATGGGATATTAGGCATGTAAAATAATTGCAACAAGATAGCCAGTCGGATTAGAAAATAAGAGTTGTGCAGGAATGTATCATTCATCAAGATTTGCCTTGCCGCCTAGGTTAATCTGTTGAAGCTTCGTTCGAAACTTCTAGTCCAATTGATAGATGAAGATGTGCGCTTCCGTGTCATGCCAAAATTCAAGACTTTGTTGCGTCGATTGCTTACGATACCTGCAAGGAGAAGCCTAGTCAGATTAGAATTAACTTAACTCGAAACAGTAGACACGGGAAATTCTTGGAAAATAGGGGAAATGGAGTAAGGGGCGGAGGTCGTCGGCGTTCGTCCGATGGTGCACGGACGTCGAAACTGCTACTAATGGAAGTTGATATGACTGTCAAGAGCACGTGGCCGGAGTTTCGGGGCCGGCGGTGGCCGGCCGGAGGAGGACGCCGGTGAAAGGCGGTAGTAGGGCAGAAACTGGGCGATAACAGGGGAAGCTATACGGGTGGACAGAATTGCTCGCCGTTCGTCCGATGGTGGATGAACTCAAAACCTGCTTCAACTGGAGGCTCTCAAGATGGAAGAGAGGTCGTCGCCGGAGTTGGAGGTCGATTGGCTAGTCGGAGGAGAACGGTGCTGCAAGGCGGAACTAGGGCGGAAGGCAGGCGGAAATAGGGGATTCGAATGGACGTTCGATTCCGGCAAACCCAGCGGCCGATGGACGGATGCCGGCAGCTGGAGGTTCTTCAGGCGAAGGATGCGTGGTGGCTTAAGTTTCGCGGAGATCCGCTGGCTGGATCGTCGGCGGCGACACTCGAAATTTTGGTAAAATCTGAAGATGGCTGAAGCGTGCGGGTGATTGCAGCGGACAGGGAACTTTGGAGGAAGTAGAGATTATGGAAGAGGGAAGAAGGGAAAACTAGGTGACACAAGCACCTCAGAGTGGAAGAGGATAGGAGACATCCGATTCCATTGGAAAAAACTATTTCATTTATCAAATTCGATTACAAAGATGCATACGTGAAGAGATACATATAGATGAAGCTTGAAGAGACGTTGCTGCAGGGGAATGTTGCGATTTCCATTTTTGAGCAGCAAGGAGACGTTGAGAGGAACGTTGCAGCTTCCAAGTTTGATCAGCAAAGAGGATACGTTGGAGATTCCTTAAGAGGTGTATGTAGACGTTGAAGCTTGAGGCTGGATTTTGGGCTGAGCGACGGTAGACTTTGTGAAGGAAGGTGCTTTTGTTGAGATGGCGTGGATATGGTTGGCGTATGCAGACCACAATTTATTGAATCCAGCTAACTCCTTCAATGGGCTTGGGCTTGGGCTTAGACATCTTGAGCGTGAATGTCTTGATCATTACTTGTTGAAAGTAATTCTTCTATTATTGGGCTAGCTTTTGATTAAGCATGCTAGCTTATTTGTGACCTCACGAGTTTTTGTCTATGGCACTTTTAGGCTCCACTTGTATCTTTGTGGCTTGTGGTTTCTGTCCCCATCAACCCTCAATCAAAAATATCTAAGTCTATATGAAAAGTTGGTTGAACGATGCTTATGATAAGCATGAGGCTCATTTTAGTTTTTATTTATTATTTACGGTGTTTCAATTTAAATTTCTTCATCAATTTTTCTTATAATTTTACAATATTAGTAGTCTATATGAAAAGTTGGTCTAA
The DNA here is from genome assembly GCA_027563935.2 of Costus lasius. Lineage (NCBI taxonomy): Eukaryota > Viridiplantae > Streptophyta > Magnoliopsida > Zingiberales > Costaceae > Costus > Costus lasius. The sequence goes on from CM050453.2 coordinate 58,990,273, forward strand.
ACGAATGATCCCATATCCAAATGCCATCAAAAAAAGATGTTTCACGATAATATTGAAAGTTCTTTCCGGACGAGCGATCCAATATCTTATGCCCAAGGAAAAAAATGATGCCTCACGTTAACAAAAGAAGCATAAGGTTCACTTCTATCCTTTAGGAATATTATTGTAGCGTCCTTTATGCTTTACGCATAGTATATAAACAACACACACGAAGGACAAAAAAAATGAACCGCTTAAGTAATTTGCAGCATACCAAAGGCTTTTCTACCGATTGATCATGCAGACCCGACGCAGGCATGTCAAGTTCCAGGAAGAAACTTACGTCTACACCAACATCACCAGACCCGCTGCAGCACCAACTGACTTGTATTCTTCTTACACCAACGCCCCCAGACCAGCTGCAGCACCAACTGACTCCTATTCTTACACCGGGCCTCGCTTTCCCAACCTACACATGATATTTAAGCATCGAAATACGCCCGAAGATGCCCGTCGTGAAGAACAAGTCATCACCGCACCGGTGCTGCCGCCTCTTTCCGCGGCTGTCGCAAGCAACCCTAGTGACGAGGTCGTGGAACGCGTTCGAGATGAAGCTCTTCGCAACGAGGTGAACCACCAACCAGCGGCGACTCGCCGAGTGGAGGATGTGAACGTGGAGGCGGAAGAGTTCATCAAACGCAAGCGCAAGAACTTGGAGCTGCAGAAGCTCATGTCCATGAAGGCAGCCGCCGCGTGAGAAAGCCAAGGCACAGCTATCGTACGTATATGTTATATATAATTGTAACTAATTACAAGTAATAAATAATCTTCTCGAATATGGGAGCTGGCATGCCTTACTTTGGCTATGTTGATGTATATCAGAAACTTATATTATTTGTGTGGTATACAAAGAAATAAAATATATATAGTAAACTTGTAAAGAGCATTGCCTATCAATTATGAACCGTTGTATATTATAAAAATTTGTTTGCTACTAAACCTCAATCTGCTAATAATAACTCTGCGATGCACATGTGCGTCTGTATTTTTTTTCAAGAAAAAAAAAACATTTATAGGCCATAATTGATTCTTATGAATTGTGCCAAAAAGTATGAACGGCAGATTCTTTATTATCTGGAAAAACAAAAACCAAACCCTAATTTACAATTGCTAACAACATTTGCCACATGCGATAACGTCTGCTGTTGTTCCGAACGCTGTACGAATCACTCATCGTCCATGATCGATTATAGGCCCAATCGAGAAATTTTCCAAGGCATGGCCCTGCCTAGCGATCCTTGGGCCATGGATCTTTGGCATGCCCAATCATCGGCATAGCAGGAATCTTAAAGCATCTTATTTAGATACCAATTTCAAAGTTTCTTTTCCCCATTTGACGCCTCGTTACCTATCCGTCTATCTAACCAGGGTTAAGTTTTTTAGATTCCCACTCCCGAGCTGTCTCTCCAAAACCTTAAAACCTCTTAGCCCCGAGACAAACTCATTTAGTTCCCTCTCAAGTCACCCTCACTCTCCTGTCCTCTCTCTCTCCCGTCGACATCACTACTTGCTCATTGGCTTTATTGAATCTCATTGCCTCTCCGGTTTGTTGGTATAGACAAGGAAGCTTATGTCCTCATTGTTGACTCAATGCCTGCTCTGTCTCGCTCTATCGCCAGCCATTGGTTCAAGACTTTGTCCAAAACCCTAACGTGACATGTTTTTTACCAGGAAAAAAATAGTTACTATTTTCACCATATCCGTTAATATTCTACATTTTAACTATATGATTAATTTCTTTGTCTTGTGTGTTCGCATTCTAGCCACGTCCAACGACCTTCTTCGGCAACATCAAATTACAATGAAATTTACTACAACACATATCGGTATAACTTAAACCCGAAGTCTAATTTATGTATACATTTTTTATTTTTTTTTTCATATTGCTAATCATCGTAAATGAGAGTGTATATATTCGTAGAATGTGAGATGTAAGATCGTAGATAAGGAACTAGGGATCATAGATAAGATAATAGAGATCATAGACATGGGCTGGGGAATCGTAGTCATTGAGTTGGGATCGTACATATGGTAATAGAGATCGCAGACATGGGCTAAGGGATTGCAGATATAGTAATAGGGGATTGTAGACATGGGATAGGGATTGTAGATATGGCATGAGTGATCATAGATATGGGTTGAGGAATAGTGTACATTGAGTTGGGGATCGTAGATATGGTAAATAGGGATCGTAGATAGGGGCTAGGGGATCATAGACCTATGCTAGGGAATCATAGACCTAGGCTAGGGGTGTTGGTGTGTATGCCCCAGGACCAGTAGTTGGCTTGATATGTGTATTACATTCACATGTGATATTTCATATATCCTAGCATTGTCGTTGTTATGCATTTGGTACACCTACGTTATATATACATTTGTATAAACAATGTCCCTAGAGATAGATTTTATTTAGTCTCAAAGATTGTCCCTAGTCAAGTATCATAGTAGATTAGGGATAGCTACAGAGCATGTGAGACTAATATATGCACTGTTTGAGCACGCATTGCTAACACAAGGATATGAGTGTATTGAGGTAGATATACTAGACCAACCCGCCATGAGGATTCAACTTAGTGTCACAAGTTAATCTCACAGTGACAGAGGTACACTTGTTTATGACTTGAGGTCATTGATATCTCTACCTAGTAAGTGATACACTTTGATACAACTTAACTCTCCATCGTAGCAGGGGAATCATAACGGTTGTCATTTGGTGTATCTTAAGCCATATGAGAGATTCAATGAGCTAATATAGGATTTGCCTCTTCCTTAACTAGAAGCTTGATGTCCATGGGTCCCATAAATGGATGCATAACTAAAAGTATATGACCGTACCTAGGTGAAAGTCTGATTTAGTCATGACCATTAGATTGGGTAAAATAAGTGTTACACACTTGTCTAATTTGGAAATCAGCCTAGCAAAAGGACTATAGTGCACAAGTATTTTGTCACAGTTTAGGGGTTGTTGATAATGACATCTATTCTCATGACTTGAGTAACATTGACATACTGCCAAGTGTCATTCATTGCTTGTGATGATGTGAGGTTATCACTACCAATGTCTAAGAAACCTACAAGGCCATACACTTAGACATACGAGATCTCATATTAATTGGGTAGTCTATAATCAAGTCAATTAGTAGATATGGAGCAGTCTGGGAGTTTGATTCATCATGGTTGCATTTGATGAGTTAAAGATGATCATATGGAGTCAAATTATGTTTTGACATTAGTTGACCTTTGTGTGACCACATTTGACCTCAGTTGACTTGGTATAGTCAACGAGTCAAGTGATGTAAAAGTCACTGGATTTATTTGGAGGTTTATCATTTTGATATAAACATAATCTAGAGGGATCCATAGCTTATGCAGATAATTGGATATTTATATTTAAATAATAGATTAAATTTATGAGATTTATTCGTGACTTAAGCAATGAGACCCACGCTTAAACTCTATATATACAAGGCCCAAGGCCAGGCGCATACATCAATTGGAGATTAAATTTCTTGCCCTAGCTGCTAAGAGATCTCCCTCCCTATCGCTAGCCACCAACTTCTCTTGAAGTTGGCGACAAAGGCTTGGTTCAATTGAACGCAAGTAATAGGGCGATCATCATCCTTCTCCTTAGCACTTCTTCCATCAAGTGGCGCAAGGTGGTGGTGATGGCGACTCATCTTCCCTAAGGCATAAGTGGTAGAGACGTTTGAACATCTCTCGTTGGCACCTTCACTCCCTCTTTTCCTTGGCACTTCTAGATTGAAGAAGGCGCAAATTGAGAAGACCATAGAGGTGTGGATCTTCTTCCCGAAGGCTAGCACCAGGCATGGAAGAAGAGGTCTTGAGGAGCCTATGTGTACACGAGTGTAGATGACGAACACTTGCACATCTACATCATCATCAACATGCTTAGCATTGCAAAAAGGTACTACTCTAACCCATATTATTATTTAATTTGTAAGAACGATCCTTGGATTCATGGGAAGGGTTTCTTAGAATCGTTTGCATAGACATATGATTAACTTGTTAAACAACTAGTATAGATCATACCATAGCCATTGTGTAGATGTCGGCTTGGAAGAAGAGAACAAATCTGATCTCCTCCAAAAGATGCGCACACAATGAGATGTTGCCTACTCCCTTGTTGCTTCTTGTGCTAGCAAGGCACCAAGGTATCTTGATCGAATAAAAGGAAATGAGAGATGAACTCTCTTGCTTGGCCGAACTTTCTCCAAGACGTCTTTTTCTCCACACGAGAGTGTCGTCGAGAGCAAGGAGCAAAGGGTTGAATGGAGCGTGAAGCCAACCGAACGTGGAGGCGTTTCTATTTTGGAACTTCCAAAAATAGCAAACGAAAACGTTCATGCGTTATGCGTTCACTTCAAGTGAACCAAACGCTTATCCCACTCCATATGAACCATGCGCTCACACATGAGCCGGTTCACATGTATATGGTTCAATGGTCAAACCAAACCAGCCCAAGCAATGGTCTAGATCTCATTGAACCAAAAAGGTTCAAGATCTAACCGTTGATCTCTCAATGCTTTTGATCTCATTGATCTAGCATCACTTCTCTCGATCGAAGCTTACCGATCTCAAGCCCTAATCAATCAAACATGATCAGACCAGATCTCACTTACAATCAGAGTTTAAATCCCTTTAAACTGAACCGAAACAATTCAGTCCACACGATCTGACTTAAGTAAGCCATATCATCAAATTGTGCGACCCTAAGGGTTTCCTTTAAATATCGGTAACGATAACTTACGTTATCACAATCAGTGAGGGGTATCTAGCAACACATCACTGTCTCCCGATATAAAGGAAAGAGTCTTCCAAGACTACACCCAAACCACAGCACAAGTGTGAATCCACTTCACGAGGCATACATGTTTCCTTTGCCACTGGATGTTCTTATTGGACAAGCGTGTCAAGCCTGTAGCTCCAATATGATGAGCATGATTAGATCAGATGAACATAGTCACCTGGGTATGGCCATACACTTTCTCAATCATCTCATCCAGGGGGGCCCCTTTAGAACATCACACTCCAATCAAGGAGACGGCAATCCTATATCTATCACTAGTGTCCTAACCTGATTCATGATCATTATCCAAGATAGTCTATAACCATTATGTTTCAAATGATATTGAACTACCTCAAAACAATGACAATCATCATTTTAGAAACACAAGTGATCTCAAGTCAGAGGACATGTGCCACTTGTTGCAAACAAGGATTATTCACATTGTGACAAGCAATTGAATATCCTAGTAGGGTCTGTCCAGTACATCCAATGTACCCATGAGTCTACATCTTATTCCATGCTCGAAGCATCCTATAAGATTAGAACACATATTAGTCTCAATCATATCAAGGCTGTCTCATGTTCACCAAGATATCTCGACTAAGGACATTACAGCATGTCAGCCAAGCTGAACAGCATTGAGACATTATTCAGAAGCACACTTATTGCAGCAGACAATGTAACAAACTGAATAACAACCATTGCCTTTATAAACATAAGAGTTTATACATGATACTGAAAGAATCCCAAGGCCTCAAACATTAGCCTTAAGGGCATACCCCAACAATCTCCCACTTGCACTTAATCTAATGGTTGAGAAATCTCAAACCCATATTATTACAGTGCTTCTCATGCTTCTGCTGCGCCAGAGGCTTGGTAAGCGGGTCAGCCAGATTGTCATCTGTATGAACCTTGCAGATTTTGATCTCACCATGATCAATGATCTCCCGGATCAAGTGAAACCGTCTCTGTATGTGCTTGGACTTCTGGTGCGACCGTGGTTCCTTTGCTTGTGCGATTGCTCCAGTGTTATCACAGAAGATAACCAAAGGATCTGCACTCGAAGGAACAACACCAAGTTCCTGAACGAACTTGCGAATCCATACTGCCTCCTTAGATGCTTCTGAGGCTGCAACATACTCGGCTTCTGTTGTGGAATCAGCAACGATAGACTGTTTGAAACTTTTCCACACCACTGCTCCACCATTCAAGCTAAAAATATAGCCTGATTGCGATCGGAAATCATCCTGGTCAGATTGGAACGAAGCGTCAGTATATCCTTCAATACTGAGTTCTTCCTGACCTCCATATATCAAGAACATATCTTTGGTCCTCCGAAGATATTTCAAAATGTTCTTGACTGCAATCCAGTGCGCCTGACCTGGATTACTTTGGAATCGACTGGTCACGCTTAACCCGTAAGCGACGTCTGGGCGAGTACATAACATCGCATACATAATGGACCCAATAGCCGAAGCATAAGGCGTATTGTCCATTTCATCTTTCTCAGTCTGTGTTAGTGGACACTGACTCTTTGAAAGATTCAGACCATGTCTGACTGGAAGATATCTTCTTTTAGAATTCTCTAAATGAAATCTCTCCAGGACTTTATCGATGTAAGTACTTTGGCACAGCCCGAGAAGCCTCTTAGATCTATCTCTGTAGATCTTCACACCTAATACATAGGCTGCTTCTCCTAGATCTTTCATCTGGAAACATTTTCTTAACCATGCTTTAACAGCATGCAGTTCAGGAATATCGTTTCCAATGATTAAGATATCATCGACGTAGAGGACTAGGAAAGTAATCACGCTCCCACTAAACCTCTTATATACACACGGGTCATCTTCATTCTTGATAAAACCAAATTCACAGATTGATTCATCAAAACGAATATTCCAGCTTCTAGATGCTTGCTTAAGTCCATAAATGGACTTCTTTAACTTGCATATTTTATGACGATCTGATGGATTAGTGAAACCTTCAGGTTGTGTCATATACACATCCTCATCCAGTTTTCCATTAAGGAAAGCGGTCTTCACATCCATCTGCCAGATCTCATAATCGTAATATGCTGCTATCGCAAGAATAATCCGAATAGACTTGAACATGGCTACAGGAGAGAAAGTTTCATCATAATCTATCCCGTAGATTTGTTTGAAACCTTTCGCAACTAGCCTGCCTTTATAGGTAACTACGTTACCATCCATGTCAATCTTCTTCTTGAAGATCCATTTACAGCCTATAGGGATTACTCCTGGAGGCGGATCAACCAAATCCCAGACTTGATTATCTGACATGGAGTCCATCTTGGCTCGCATAGCTTCAAGCCATCTAGCTGACTCCGGTCCACTGACCGCATCCGCATAAGTGAGGGGTTCATCATGATCAATGATGTAGACTCCGTCATAGCGCTCAGGCTGTCGACGGATCCTTCCCGATCTACGCGGTTCCCGTGATATCTGAGCCTCAGGTTGTTCAATAACCTGTTCTACTGGCTCAGGCTCATCCAACTGTGCTTGACTACTTTGTCCTTCCTCTGGATTCTCATCCAGTTTTATTTCTCTCCCACTAGCTTCTTGCAGAAGAAATTCCTTCTCAATAAAAATTGCCGTCCGAGCAACAAATACTTTGTTCTCTTTGGGATCGTAGAAATAATAACCCTTAGTTTCCTTAGGGTAACCGACAAAGATGCATTTCTCAGATCTGTTCTCTAGTTTCCCAGAGGCGAGCTTTTTGACATAAGCATCGCAACCCCAGATCTTAATAAATGTCAAGCTCGGCTGTTTCCCATACCATAACTCATATGGAGTCTTTGAAACTGCCTTGGATGGCACTCGGTTTAGTACCTTTGCAGCTGTTTCCAGTGCAAATCCCCAAAAGGAGTAAGGTAGAGTAGCCTGACTCATCATAGAACGAACCATATCCAGTAAGGTTCTGTTCCTCCTCTCGGACACACCATTCCATTGCGGTGTTCCTGGTGGAGTGAGCTGTGAGATAATCCCACACTCCTTCAGATAGTCAGTAAACTCTCGACTTAGGTATTCTCCACCTCGATCTGAGCGAAGTGCCTTGATATTTCGGCCTAGCTGATTCTGTACTTCATTTTTGAACACTTTGAACTTGTCAAAAGATTCACTCTTATGTCTCATTAGATAGACATACCCATATCTACTGAAATCATCAGTAAAGGTAATGAAGTATGAATAGCCACCTCTGGCATGTTTACTAAATGGCTCACACACATCACTGTGTATAAGGTCAAGTAAACCTGAAGCCCTTTGACCTTTGTTAGGAAAAGGAGACTTCGTCATTTTGCCCAATAAACAAGCTTTGCATGTATCAATCTCCTCATAGGAGTATGATCCCAGCAGTCCATGGTCATGCAACCGCTTGATGCGCTTCTTGTTAATATGGCCTAAACGACTATGCCATAGCAAGGTGCTGTCATCAGCATACTTGGCTTTCTTATTATCAATATTTTGTATAGAACATTCCATGTCCAACATGAATAACCCATTGTTAATTGACCCAGTAGCATAAATAATATTATCAAGAGAAAGATAACACTTTGAAGTCTTGCATTCAAAGGAAAACCCTTTCCTGACAAGAGCAAGAATAGAGATAATATTCTTGGTAATGCTAGGTACAAAATAACAATTGTTCAGTTCTAATACAAGTCCAGATGGTAATGAGATGTGATATTCTCCTACAGCAACAGCAGCTACCCGTGCCCCGTTTCCTACTCGTAGGTCCACCTCATGCTGTCCCACCTGTCTTCTTCTCTTGAGTTCCTGTACATTTGAACAAATGTGAACTCCACATGCAGTGTCCAACACCCATGATATAGAAGAAGAGGATATCATGACTTCAGTCACAAAAATACCTGAGCCAGAAGCGATGCTTCCCTTCTTGTCTCCTTGGAGCGCTTTACAGTCCTTTTTCCAGTGACCCAGCTGGCCACAATGGAAACATCTGTATTCCTTCGACTGCTTAACCTTTTGTTTCAGAGCCTTGTTGTAGTTCTTGACAGGGGCTTTGCCCTTCTTCCCCTTCTTCTTGTTCCTGGAAGGAAACATCAAGACAGAGGTTGAAGGCTTTCCCTTTAGAGTCTCCTCTGTAGTCAAGAGCATATTCAGCAACTCTGCCGGAGTACAGTCGATCTTGTTCATATTAAAATTAATAATGAACGGATCGAAAGAGGCCGGAAGGGACTGCAGAATAATGTCTACAGCAAGCTCCTGATTGATGGTATGCCCCAGTTTCTCTAGAGCCTCTTTGTGCCCAATCATCTTGAGCACATGAGCTCCCACTGGACTCCCTTCAGCCAGTTTGCTCTGAAAGAAAAGCTTGGTCAAATTATAGCGTTCAGTCCTCGCCTGTGCAGCATACAGCATCTTGAGGTTTGCTATAATTTCTATAGCAGACATATCCTCATGCTGACGCTGCAGCTGTGGTGTCATAGAGGCTAGCATCAGGCAAGCGACATCAATGCTATCATTGACATGCTTTTCATAGGCTTCCCGAACCGCCCTTGCGGCGTTCGGAGCGGGTTGAGGCGGTATAGCCGTCTCGAGGACATACAGTTTCCTCTCAGCCTTAAGAACAATCTTAAGGTGTCCGTACCAGTCTGAGAAGTTTGGCCCAGCAAACTTCTCCCTTTCCAGTAGGGATCGCACATTGAAGCTCATGGTGTTCGTTGCTGCAGGAATCTACAACAATGCAAGAACAGCAATGTCAGTATCAATGTTTAGAATCAATCCAGGACTTAAGAAAGATTCTTTTCTCACTATTTTATCTGACTGAAAAATCCATTAAAATAGTCCGAAAGAGTAAGACTCTTTTAGTGAGATGGGATCCAGATTTCATACTTGGTCTCCGCGTCCCGCTCAGGCGAGATAAGATGCACAGAGAGTACAAGCACTAATTTCTGGTAGACAGTCCCTGCCAATCGCCAACCCGTGCGATTCCCCTTCATCTGGGCAATCCAGCAGACTGTGCCAACTGAGTTGGTACAACACAGTCTCTGACCCCACAGATGGCTGCCTCCATATAGCTAACATATGCCCCATATGTAGCCTACATGGTCAAGCTGACCTGACCTACTCCCTGGACCACCACGTGCTATGTTGAGCAACGAGAAGCGATAAATCCCTTCTCTGTAACACGCAGGTGAAATCACACACCGTCTGAAGATAGATGGGCGTGCCCACTGAGTGGGTACAACACGGCCCCAACGATAGTCAGAACAGTGAGGTTTCGCGTCAGAAGGCTTACGAGCTTGATATTATAGCGTTGGATTTTAACGGTCCTTTTATCTTCTTAACTATCATGCAAACCCTATGGTGATAGCAGAAGATAAATAAATCATGCAATTCTAATTATTTAAACAACAAAAGAAAGCATGATGATCTTATGTGGTATACGCCCATTAAGCCTAGGTAAGACCTTAAGTTAACTTAAGTCTTCACTTGAGCTCTTCATGAGTCATTTGCATCTCATCTGGCCCAGACCAGGGCCCAAGCGCCCTCTGCAGCTCAGATGCGCCCACCAGGTACATGCGCCTGTCATAGGGTCAAACCCTAGACCTCCCACCTGGTCAAGCCTCTGCTGCATGCGCCTCTGCCATGTGTGCTCTGTGCTCTTGTCTGATTAAAATTACATTTTAATCTATCTAGACAAGATTGATACGCAGGTCAATTACACAATAAATTAATTAAAATGTGATGCGCAGATCACAAAATAATTTACAATTAATCCAGGCACGCAGGCCCCAGCACAGCACACATTAATTGGGCAACCCACATAAGATGAAATAAACAAGCATCATGGCATCCAATCAGCATGTGATCCATCAACAAAATAAAATTTTTTTTTTTTTTAAAATCCCATTGGAATCAATTTTATTTGTCTTATGTGCCCTACTACCTTACAACGGTCCATTAATAGGGATCCACTCATCATGTCTAGTCAGATCCACTGCCCTTGCATGCACCAAGTCCTAACTGACTTGAGTCGACCTAATGGTCAACCATGCATGCGCAAAGGGCTGAACAACCTTCATGAGTTCTGGCAAGCGGGTGTGACCCCGGGCCTAACTCAAGAGTGCTCACTGGTTTTCTCAACCAGACCTCGCTACACGCCTGTCTGCAGTCGACCTATAGCCACCTCATGCTTGCGCATGGGTGCCATCTGGTCGACCCATCTAGGCTGTCAGATGGTCTGATCAGACTATTTGGATCCTACCTAGAGGATGACTTCAACCCCATCAACCCGTCTAAGGGTTTATAGTAGGCGCTTAGATCTAATATGGGGCGCGCAAGTGATCAAGTTTTAAGGAAAAACTACAACAAGCGCATACATGATACATGCGCCAAGATACATCATATTCACAACAATAAGCATGTAGTTAGGCATGTAATTATCCATTAGATCTATTCACAAGCGCATTCATGGATCAAACATGAAGATCAAGCAATCATATGAACAAGAATAACCTGCTCTGATACCAATTGCAAGTCCCCTAAGTAAAGGGGGGGGGGCGAAACCCAAATAGGAGGCGCATAAATTTTTCTAGCGGAAGCAAGGGTTTCTTAGAATCGTTTGCATAGACATATGATTAACTTGTTAAACAACTAGTATAGATCATACCATAGCCATTGTGTAGATGTCGGCTTGGAAGAAGAGAACAAATCTGATCTCCTCCAAAAGATGCGCACACAATGAGATGTTGCCTACTCCCTTGTTGCTTCTTGTGCTAGCAAGGCACCAAGGTATCTTGATCGAATAAAAGGAAATGAGAGATGAACTCTCTTGCTTGGCCGAACTTTCTCCAAGACGTATTTTTCTCCACACGAGAGTGTCGTCGAGAGCAAGGAGCAAAGGGTTGAATGGAGCGTGAAGCCAACCGAACGTGGAGGCGTTTCTATTTTGGAACTTCCAAAAATAGCAAACGAAAACGTTCATGCGTTATGCGTTCACTTCAAGTGAACCAAACGCTTATCCCACTCCATATGAACCATGCGCTCACACATGAGCTGGTTCACATGTATATGGTTCAATGGTCAAACCAAACCAGCCCAAGCAATGGTCTAGATCTCATTGAACCAAAAAGGTTCAAGATCTAACCGTTGATCTCTCAATGCTTTTGATCTCATTGATCTAGCATCACTTCTCTCGATCGAAGCTTACCGATCTCAAGCCCTAATCAATCAAACATGATCAGACCAGATCTCACTTACAATCAGAGTTTAAATCCCTTTAAACTGAACCGAAACAATTCAGTCCACACGATCTGACTTAAGTAAGCCATATCATCAAATTGTGCGACCCTAAGGGTTTCCTTTAAATGTCGGTAATGATAACTTACGTTATCACAATCAGTGAGGGGTATCTAGCAACACATCACTGTCTCCCGATATAAAGGAAAGAGTCTTCCAAGACTACACCCAAACCACAGCACAAGTGTGAATCCACTTCACGAGGCATACATGTTTCCTTTGCCACTGGATGTTCTTATTGGACAAGCGTGTCAAGCCTGTAGCTCCAATATGATGAGCATGATTAGATCAGATGAACATAGTCACCTGGGTATGGCCATACACTTTCTCAATCATCTCATCCAGGGGGGCCCCTTTAGAACATCACACTCCAATCAAGGAGACGGCAATCCTATATCTATTACTAGTGTCCTAACCTGATTCATGATCATTATCCAAGATAGTCTATAACCATTATGTTTCAAATGATATTGAACTACCTCAAAACAATGACAATCATCATTTTAGAAACACAAGTGATCTCAAGTCAGAGGACATGTGCCACTTGTTGCAAACAAGGATTATTCACATTGTGACAAGCAATTGAATATCCTAGTAGGGTCTGTCCAGTACATCCAATGTACCCATGAGTCTACATCTTATTCCATGCTCGAAGCATCCTATAAGATTAGAACACATATTAGTCTCAATCATATCAAGGCTGTCTCATGTTCACCAAGATATCTCGACTAAGGACATTACAGCATGTCAGCCAAGCTGAACAGCATTGAGACATTATTCAGAAGCACACTTATTGCAGCAGACAATGTAACAAACTGAATAACAACCATTGCCTTTATAAACATAAGAGTTTATACATGATACTGAAAGAATCCCAAGGCCTCAAACATTAGCCTTAAGGGCATACCCCAACAGTCTTGAGGAGCCTATGTGTACACGAGTGTAGATGACGAACACTTGCACATCTACATCATCATCAACATGCTTAGCATTGCAAAAAGGTACTACTCTAACCCATATTATTATTTAATTTGTAAGAACGATCCTTGGATTCATGGGAAATCTGTTTCGGGCCAACACTTCCGCTTTTGTTTTTATTTTAAATTGGCTCGGGGTTTCCAAACAATGGTATTAGAGAGATCTTACGATGCCCATGTAGTGTATGATTTTTTTTCTACATGCTTGCACCCCATGCCATAAAAAGGATTTTTAAAAGATTTTATGCCATAGATATTTTTTATTAGAAAAATTGTAGGTTTGTCTTTCCTAACTTCTCATGTCTCTTTTTGATTTTAATTTCTTCACATGTGGGATAGACCCAGTGTGCAAGAATTCATTTGTCCTCGCACATGTAGGATAGACCAATAATGCGAGACTTTTAAATATTATGCAGGGAATGGACTGGGTGATTGCCCTAATATTTGCAAGTTATTGATTGCAAGCAGTAACTAGCATGCTTAGAGCATGGTGGCACACCTGTACACTCCTGAGAGAAATAAAAATCATAAAAAGATTAACAATGAGTCATTGAGGATTGATGGACGAGTTTTCATTAAAAGTAAAATTGATTATTGTAGGTTTTTCATTACATGTAAAATAGCATGAGTAGGTACTGCTTGTGCATCATAACATGGTTGTAGTCAAGCCCCCATGCATGCCTGATGCTTTGAGATTGCCTTGATGAGGAGTAGTTAACTTCTAGTGGATGATGTTTGACCTTAGTTGACCTGAGTGGTCAAAATATATCAAACAAGGGTCTAGGTGCAAGTTAAAGTTGGCACCTCCGTCAAATGAATAAATAAAATATTTATTTAGCAAGGAAATTTTTCTCTTGGCTAATAGAAGGGCTAGACGCATTCTAATTAATATATTTATTATAAAATGATGCTAGACATCTATATGAATAAATATATTCATATAGTTATTCTTAAATAGGTCTAGACATATTTTATATTAATATATTTATCTTATAATGGGCTAGTCGCATGTTGCTTAAATTATATTAATATAGTTATTCATAGAATGAGGTTTGGCGCATATGGCTTAATATATTTAATCTATTTTAATAGCCTAGGTGCATTCTTCATGGAATAAATATATTGATATAATCCTAAAATAACTCTATGACTTCTTTATATAAATATATGAGTTATTTTGGGGACTTGGACTTGTCTGTTGGTGTATATACCTAAGGACCTATGGTTGATCCGATATGTGTACTACATAGAGTTATGATATTACATATATCCCGACGTTGTCATTGTTATGCAAATGGTACATCTGCGGCATATGTACATTTGCATATATATTATCCCTAGAAATAGATTTTATCTAGTCTCAATGGATTATCCCCGGTCTGAGTATCATAGTGGATTAGGGACAGCTAAGATACATGTGAGATTGGTATATGCACTGGTTAAGTGTTGTAATCCGCAAGTGCACGGATATTCGAAGTAATAAAGAAAGTATCGAATTCACTGAGACCTACGTTGTCAAGTACTGAATAATTAATTTTTCACTATCTAGGTAATCGAATGAAAGTCGAGTAAATATCGCAAACACACAAAAAAAATATTATCAGAGAGAAAACTAGGACTAGGGTTTCATTCACTTTGATTTTCATGACTAGATGTGTAAAGATATTCATCAATCAAATTCTATTTTGATAAAGACATAATTTACTTTAAAAGGGATTATCTCACTTTCGTGCAGATAACCGTGCAAGAATTAATCTTCGCTTACGCGCAAGATTCACCCCAAGCTAATGATAAGTAAATCATCAATCAAGAACTCGAGGATCACTTTCGTGCATCCAAGTTCTTTGTTGATTGTCTCAAGCGAAGACTCAAGGATCACCGTCGCGCATCCGAGTCTCAACACAAGTTTTACCTATGGTTATCCAATGTTCCGATCCTCACTTTCGTGCAGGATCTCCACGTTTGACACAATAACTTGATCCTATGTTCTTTTTATCAATCATGGCAATGCAGACTACTAAAGATCAAGAAACAAGAACTTAACCTAATTTCTTATGGTGAGTTCCTATTAATCAATTTTAGGGTTCCAAGTCCTCGAGCAAATCACCTTTCGGTCCTTATTGCGAGAACTCTAAATCATGATGACAAAAATAAACTAAAGAAAATCTTAGAGCAATAATCACATAGGCAAAATTATCAAAGTAGAATAATCATGATGAAAGTAAAAATAACTTAGTCATTAAGAAAATCAAAGGGAATTACTCCCCCATGTCCCAAAAATAGTTTAAGCTAGCATCGTGAAGAAATTACAATAAGTCATGGTTTCAGAAGATCGAAAATCAAGAAGAAAAGAAGTTTTAGAAAAATACAGCACGGTTGTGAAATAAAACACAGCCGTATTTTGCAAAGAGCGTCGATGAACAGTGGCGGCGCTTCTCTTTTCTCTGATTTCTCCCCCAATTGATCTCCTTTCGAGCTGAAACTTCTGGCGTGTTGTCTCCTCCTTTAAACGAAGCTTCTGTATGAAAATCACGGCCAGAGGTGGTCTAGATTGATCGCGGCGGTGTGAATCATGATTTCTCCCTCGATGGTGGATGAAAATTGGGGCTTTTGGTGTGTGTCTCTTCCTCCCTTCAAAAGCTCTCCTTTTGCTTCTTACAGCATCGAATATAAAGGTCTGGTCATCCGCAATCTTCTCCGCAAAAATCGGGCATCGAAATTGACCTGGGAGTCGCGTTCAAAACAGGAAATACGGCAGTGTAATTTTTCACGGCAGTGCCGTAAAATCGCTCGCGTGTTCTGTTCTGATGTTATCTTGAAAATACAGTACCGTGGAATGGTTTACAGTACTGCCGTAAAATCGGCTGAACTCTCTGGTTGAAAACGTCTAGAAAATACGGCCTATGTAATTCCTTACAGTAGTGCCATAAAATCAGCATAAGTCTCTGTTCTGAAAATGCTCAAAAATATGGCCCGTAAAATGGTTTACGGCAGTGCCATATTTTTGACAAAATCTTCTGTTTGGACTCTCTCCAAATTACGTCAGTGTTCTTGATTTTACGGTAGCGTACGAAAATACGGTACCGTAAAATAGAATACGACACTACCGTATTTTGCTTAGTTACTCCGTTTTGCGTGGAATTTTTTGGGTGATCTTCTCTTGACGATGGTAACTCTTTCATGTCTTTGATTTTGCTTGAAAATGCCTCAAAATATTGCCTTTTTACCTGAAAAATATGAGAAACCAAAATAGAAGTAAACTTTGCAATATTTGACGTATTCAATAAAAAAAATAGTAAAAGATTCTCAATTTAGCATGAAAAGATATCTAAAATGATACAAAATATACTATATATTTTGGTGTCATCATTAAGCACAAGTTGCTAACACATGCATATGGGTATATCGAGGTAGATATATTAGACTGACTTGCCGTGAGGATTCGACTTTGTGTCACAAGTCAAATCTCATAGTGACAAAGGTATACTTGTTGTCACACCCCTAGATGGTAATCAAGTACTCAAAAGTCATATTATAAAAAAAAAAATTTGTCGTGATATTGATGCGTTGCATTTACACGATGTTTTTGCCTATATTTTACATCATATTTTGGGCATATTTGCATGATTTTGTGCTATTTTAGCGTTTTTACTTCACTTTGCACATAATCTTCACTTTTCTTGGTTTTTATGAAAATATAGGTAAAAAGGCACAAAATGGTAGATTTTGCAAGTTTTGAAGCTATAACACGATTCCCGAGGAAATCACGAGCCTACACGTCAAATCTGGGGCGAAAACGGTGAAAGACGAGAGAATTACTGCCGTGACCGTAATTATGGATGCAACCGTAAAAGCAACGACAAACGGATAAGGAAAAAGGGCTAAGTGTCGGAAGTGACCAGAGACTTTCACGGGTGAAGCCGTGATTCCATCACGGACCGTGAAACTCGCTGTGACCGAAGACATTATACATAGAGACATTTACGGCTTCAACCGTGAATCCATCATGGGCTGTGAATCTTTCTGTGAATGAAGCACTATACACACAGAGGGAATTACGGCCGTGGCCGTGAACAGGTTACGGACCGTGAAAACATCTGCCCGACGAGTTTTTCACTCGTTTCTCACTCGATTCAAACCGGATTTAAGCCAAACTTCACAGAACCGTTCCGGGATGAGTTCTAAACTCGTGCAAGTATAGAAGATGGAATTTTGATCAGTTTAGGGGACTTTTCTGACAGAGGCGAGCGGCGGCGGCGATAGAGGCGACAACTTGATTTCCGATTTGATTTCGGTGAGGTTCTCTCCAGAAACGACGATTGATCGACCAATCCTCATCTACAGATCAAGGAGAAGGCGATTCTATAGTTTCTTCAGAGATTTCTTGTGATTTTTTCATGGTTTCTTACTCGTTCATATCAAACATCATGTATTCTTTTATTATTATGAGTGAGTAGATACTTTTTGTCAGGATGATTGGGTGTAACCCATGGACTTTTATGAGTTAACCTATATTCTTACTATTTCAATAGAATTATCTTCATGATTTAGTTGTCATTGCCCTTAATTCGTGATTTACCCTAGCCAAGTAAATTTGCGTCTTAGGCGTTGCGAGAAGGACCGGGAGGTGAATCGCAACGCCCGATCTATTTCAATTAAACCTGTGAATTCAATCACGGGAGTAGTTTGAAGGGTTTAACAAACTCTTCACAGAGCTTAAAGGGTTTAATTAGATTAACTGTCATGAGAGTAGGGAATTGATTTAGTTAAGTACTATGCTACGCTCCGGGAGGAGGTAGTATACACCTTAGGAAGTGTCCCTTTCATGATTGATATTTGTTGCGAAATAGTTATTCTCTTTAAATGCTTATAATTGTCTCTATGGCGAACCCATGATATCCCGACTCTTTAGAAATCAAGACCTCTGTAAAGTTGTTTCTAAAATCGTTATTTCATAGAAGTCTAGAAAAAATCCTTTAATTCAATTTGCCTAAATTCAAACATATCAGGAAGTCGACACTTAGCTACGTAGTCCTCGTGGGATCGATAACTTTTATTACTTCCATAAAATCCGTGCACTTGCGGAGGCTATCAAGTTTTTGGCGCCGTTGCGGGGGATTACGGATAGTTAATGTTGATTGATTGATAAGTTAGGTGATTAGGCATTTTTCTTTTATTTTTGCTTTATATTAGTATTTACTGCTTTCTGTCTTGTTGGTGACTTACACGTTGTATGCCCAGAAACTCTCGTGCAGGTGTTTTGTTTCCAGAAGACCCAGAAATTGAACACACTTTCCGACTTCGAAGGAAATTACAATTTGAGAATAGAAAGAGTTCTGAGAAAGGAAAGATGGCGCAGAACAACCACAATCAGTCTTTGAGAGACTTCGCAGCACCAAACATACAAGGGTTCAACTCAAGCATCGCTAGACCGAATGTGGAAGCAAATAACTTTGAGTTAAAGCCAGCGCTGATGACGATGGTTCAGCAAAATCAATTCGGGGGATCCCCGAATCAGGACCCAAATCTTCATCTAGCTATTTTTCTCGAATATTGCGATACTGTTAAGGTTAACGGAGTTTCTTCTGACGCAATTAGACTGAGATTATTTCCTTTTTCTCTCAGGGACCGTGCCAGGGCTTGGTTGTATTCTATGCTAGCCAGATCTATCACCACGTGGGAAGAGCTGTCCAAAGCCTTTTTAAACAAATATTTCGCACCAAGCAAGACTGTGCAGCTACGCAACAGAATTACGGCTTTTGCACAGCAAGAAGGAGAATCACTGTATGACGCCTGGGAATGTTTCAAGGAACTTCAGCGCATGTGTCCACACCATGGGCTCCAAGACTGGGTATTAATCCACATCTTCTACAACGGATTGGACTATAACACCAGATCGATGGTGGACGCTGCAGTTGGTGGGATGATCATGAGTAAAAGCGTGGAAGAGGCGACCATTCTACTTGAGGATATGGCCATGAACCATAACCACTGGTCGAGTGAGAGGAATACCACTTCCACCGGGTTTGGTAAGCATCATAATGATTCCCTGACCTCACTGGCGGCTAAGGTAGACTCTTTGGTTCAAAAGCTTGACTCTATTTCTTTCCCCTCAGTTGCGGTTAATGCGGTTTCTTGTGAAGTGTGTGGTGTAACAGGGCACAATTCGTCTGACTATCAGATTCTAGCTTCATCACAGGAAGAATCAATTCAGGAACAAATCAATGCCTTGGGGAGTTACAATCAGAGACCTGTGAATGATCCCTATTCTGCAATATACAACCCAGGATGGAAGAACCACCCCAACCTGTCCTACAAGAACAATCCAGGGCAAGGTCCTCCACAGTTTGCTCAGCAGAACAATAGAGCACCGCCAGGTTTCCAGCCAAGACAATATGGGCAACCCCAAAAGCCGAACTACGAAACCATGCTAGAAGTAATGATGAAGCAACAGAAGAAAACAGATGACCTCGCTGACCAACTCAAGCAACTGACATCTTGTGTGGAAGCCCTAACTACCCACAACAAGATGTTAGAGAATCAGATTGCGCAGCAAGCCACTACTACTAGCAGACTCGCAGGGAGACTACCCGAACAACCAAAGATGAACCCCAGGGAGCACGTCAACGCAGTTACGATGATGAGTACTGAATACGATGAGACACCTGGTCAGCTCGTCGAGGAACTTGTTGATTCATCAGGAACTAAGAAGATGGATTTTGCAGGTTCCAAGTAGCTACCAGAAACAATGGTGGGTGATTTTGATAGAGGAGGTGATTTAGAGGCTGATAAACATCTCACAGGAAATTGGCAAAGTTACACAGGAGACAAATTGAAGGAGGCTGAGAAATGGGCATTTCCTAGAGCTCTAAGAGTAGATATGTGCAATGAATTGAAGGAGCGTAAGGAACTTCAACTGCCAATCATTCACTGCGCTTCTTATCCACCAGAAAAGTCATAAGCATTACTTTGGTCAAGCTAAAGACCGAAAACAAGCGCTTCCTGGGAGGCAACCCATTCTTTTGATTTTCCTTTTACTTATTTCTTCCAGTTTATTTTTAATTTGAGTTTTGTGATGCTGAGTTTTGATTGTGAGAAATTTTAATTGCAGGAAATCTTCGAAGAATCTTCGTGCGAAGAGAGGATGGCGAATAAAAGAATTATGGAGATGCAGTGAATTGCTCAAAACTATAAAAGTTAAAACGCTAACTGAGTATGGTAAACTGTATTTTGATCAGTGAAACTAGACGGTATTTGATATCTGAGAGCTGATTACCATGTATAAGTTGAATATCTTTGAGTTGGTAATTTTTCTGGATTTTTCTGAATCATGTTTTCATCCTTTGATATAACTGCACAGGATTTCGCCACATAATACAAAGGGAACTCTTGCAAAAAAATTTCTGAAATCTACCATTCATTTAATTTTAATGACTATGTATATGCAACAATTTAAGTCTATGGTGTCTTCATGATTTGCTTTTTCCTTCAAAAGCTTTATAGATATGGATTTTGAATGTTTATGATTTTTAAGGATATACTAGTTTGTTTTATCCTTAATTTTAGACTTGGAAAACATTTTGAGTGATTGATTTGATGACTTAGGGAATTTTTGAAATTTCATGAAGACTTAAATTATTGAATAAATTCAATTCTGGTACTGATAAAATGCATATGTGAATTGTTATATGTTCATATGACACATGCATAGTATCTTTATACTTGAGGTTTAATTTATCTATTTCTGCTTGATGAGAATTTTTATGAATAGAAAATTAGTGATATTTATTTAACTGAGATTTACTCCAACTCCTCTAATTGAGAAATCTTAAGTCATGAGTTATATTATACCACGATGTGGTATACTTTAAATCTGTTGCGATCAAATATCGATAACGATTTAAGTACCATGCCACTGACCGGTTTTCTCCAGAAGAAAAAAAAAGAGAGAGAAAAAAAAAAGAAAAAGACTCCTCTACTTGGCACTGTTAAATCTGACAGTGGTACCTATGACATGAGTTGAAGTCTAATTAAAAAGAAAAAAAAAGGAGAAAAAGAGAAAGTTGTAGGTCATGTGGACAACTCCGCTGACTTTAATGATTAAGACTATGAGTTAGATTATATTACTCTGTGGTATACTTTAAACAATGTTATGGCATATGACAGTTTAAAGACCAAATTGCTTTAAAAATCTCTTATCTTTAACATCACCAAAATTCTTGAAATAAATTTTTGTCAATTGAGTAAGATAGATCTATTAAATTGAAAGTATCTGATATTTGGTATGTGAAGAATGAATATTATGACATAAATTATGGATTTTATCTTTCTTGGATTGCAACCTCTTGAGAATTTATCTCTATTATGATTTTTCTTGAATTACTTGAGTTTGAAAGATTGATTACTTACTTTGTGGACTGAGGACATTATTAAGGGCAAAAAACAAATGAGTGATTCTTATCTTTACATTCTCTATACATATCGATGTATTGCTTAAGGACAAGCAAAATTCTAAGTCTAGGGTATTTTGATGCGTTGCATTTACACCATGTTTTTGCCTATATTTTACATCATATTTTGGGCATATTTGCATGATTTTGTACTATTTTAGCGTTTTTACTTCACTTTGCACAGAATCTTCACTTTTCTTAGTTTTTATGAAAATATAGGTAAAAAGGCACAAAATGGTAGATTTTGCAAGTTTTGAAGCTATAACACGATTCCCGAGGAAATCACGAGCCTACACGTCAAATCTGGGGCGAAAACGGTGAAAGACGAGAGAATTACTACCGTGACCGTAATTATGGATGCAACCGTAAAAGCAACGACAAACGGATAAGGAAAAAGGGCTAAGTGTCGGAAGTGACCAGAGACTTTCACGGGTGAAGCCGTGATTCCATCACGGACCATGAAACTCGCTGTGACCGAAGACATTATACACAGAGACATTTACGACTTCAACCGTGGATCCATCACGGGACGTGAATCTTTCTGTGAATGAAGTGTTGTACACACAGAGGGAATTACGGCCGTGGCCGTGAACAGGTTACGGACCGTGAAAACATCCGCCCGACGAGTTTTTCACTCGTTTCTCACTGGATTCAAACCGGATTTAAGCCAAACTTCACAGAACCGTTTCGGGATGAGTTCTAAACTGGTCCAAGTATAAAAGATGGAATTTTGATCGGGTTTAGGGGACTTTTCGAACAGAGGCGAGTGGCGGCGGCGATAGAGGCGACAACTTGATTTCCGATCAGAATTCGGCGAGGTTCTCTCCAGAAACGACGATTGATCGACCAATCCTCATCTACGGATCAAGGAGAAGGCGATTCTATAGTTTCTTCAGAGATTTGTTGTGATTTTTTCATGGTTTCTTACTCGTTCATATCAAACATCATGTATTCTTTTATTATTATGAGTGAGTAGATACTTTTTGTCGGGATGATTGGGTGTAACCCATTGACTTTTATGTGTTAACCTATATTCTTACTATTTCAATAGAATTATCTTCATGATTTAGTTGTCATTGCCCTTAATTCATGATTTACCCTGGCCAAGTAAATTTTCGTCTTAGGCGTTGCGAGAAGGACCGGGAGGTGAATCGCAACGCCCGGTCTATTTCAATTAAACCTGCGAATTCAATCACGGGAGTAGTTTAAATTCGTTT
The DNA here is from genome assembly GCA_027563935.2 of Costus lasius. NCBI lineage: Eukaryota > Viridiplantae > Streptophyta > Magnoliopsida > Zingiberales > Costaceae > Costus > Costus lasius. The sequence goes on from CM050453.2 coordinate 59,013,043, forward strand.
GAAGGGTTTAACCAACTCTTCACAGAGCTTAAAGGGTTTAATTAGATTAACTGTCACGAGAGTAGGGAGTTAATTTAGTTAAGCACCGTGCTACGCTCCGGGAGGAGGTAGTATGCACCTTAGGAAGAGTCCCTTTCATGATTGATATTTCTTGCGAAATAGTTATTCTCTTTAAATGCTTATAATTGTCTCTATGGCGAACCCATGATATCCCGACTCTTTATAAATCAAGACCTCTTTAAAGCTGTTTCCGAAATTGTTAGTTCATAGAAGTCTAGAAAAAATCCTTTAATTCAATTTGCCTAAATTCAAACATATCAGGAAGTCGGCACTTAGCTACGTAGTCCTCGTGGGATCGATAACTTTTATTACTTCGATAAAATCCGTGCACTTGCGGAGGCTATCAGATATATCCAGGATCCATAAGTGAGAACCTGAGCAAGCATCGTGTAGGAGATGACAACAAGTCAAATAACAATGTTAAAGTTCAACGTTTTATTCTACTACTCACAATCCTTTCATATCATAAGATAACCATATCATAATCCAAAGCCATCTTATTTATCATCACATACAAGTTATAAATTATCTCACATTTATCTTACAACACCAAGAGCAATATCTTACATAAGTCATTGAAGTTTATATTTCCAAAACAAAGTATATTTCATCCCATACAAGTCATGGATAGTTGCAAACTTATCTTACAAGCACTATACACAACTTCATACATGTTCAAAATAGAAACTACAACTCATTATATCCTTGAGAATCTTCTATCGAAACTCGTAGCCCAAGCTAACCTGTAAAGAGGTTAGAATGCAAGGATTGAGCAAGAATGCTCAGCAAGTAAATAAGGTGCCAAACAAGTGGGTCACATCAAAGTATTCATAATGGGTAGATCAAATGGAAACATAATAGTGACATGATAAGCAATAGTAGCATGATAAGCAATAGTGACATGGTAAGCAATAGTGGCATGGTAAGCAATATCAAGAAGTAGTAACTCAGAGAGACATATAGTTACATGGAAAGCATAAACAAAAGATAAAAGCAACAACCCAAAGCATCATAGAGTTACATAAGCATAAAGATCACAAAGAAGAATCAACCCAAAGATACATATCATGCATAGCATAGTGGGCATAGTGGGAAATCACAAATAACATAACATAGATGTTCCACGTCTAGAAACATATTCCATCCTCGTCAAGGTGAAACTCAAACATATGTCAGTTGGAGCTATCATGACTCCTCATATCAGAGATAGTGGGATTCAAGAGGTGGCCCCATTATTTCAAATGTGGCACTTTGTTCCACAACTACAATCTCTTCCCATTTCTGGGCTCATAGTCTTTTCCCTTTCGGGCGCATAGTCTTTTCCCCACTAGCATCCAATACATTAATGAAGGGAAGCATACCAAAATGGTGATGTATGTATCAAACCCTCAAAGAGGTAAACCTTGAAGTTCATACATGAGATATGTGTTGCTGATATACTCATTTCCAAATAGAAGAGACAGAAGTATCAATAAACTCCACATAGAAAACCATTTATGGAAGATACACATAGGAGTGGTCATGTAACCCAAAATCATAAAGTTTAAGTTTGTTTACCATGGACATTACATTCTTCATAAGATACCATTGAAGGGAACCCCTAACTAAGGGGTAGAAACCCTAATGGTGGCGCAACAAAAATTTTGCATGGGATATTAGGATTTCAAAGGATCTATATATGTCATATAACTAGCTTTCGAATATTTGAATAGATGAAGATAAACTCATACCATTGCCATCGGTTTGATGAAGCTTTGGAAGGAAAGACGCAAGCGAGCCTTCTCCTAAGTTTCACACACAAGATGATCAATGCGCCTACCCTTGGTGCTCCTTGTGCTAGCAAGGTTCCTTGGAGTCCTTGATCGAGTGAAAAGGGATGGAGATGTGTTGATCTCTTTTGGCCAAAAACCTCCTCTATCTTCCAAGCGTCGCCACACACAACGAGTGTCGAGAGAGAGGTCGCTTGAGAGGCGAGAATAGCAAGAGCTATTCGAACGTGAGCGTTATCTCCAAGTGGAGATCGTGGTTACTAAAAATAGCCACACCACTCGCTCCAATGTTCACGCCAAGTGAACAAGTCGCCAAGCCTTGAACCATGCGCTCATTTCATGAGCCGGTTCACATTGGTTCGGTTTAAGAACCAATCAAGCCAATGATCTAGTCTAGATCTCAAATAAACCTTAAGGCTCCAGATCTGACCGTTAATCTCTTGATGCTTCTGATCTGCCCGATCTAGCAATCATTCTCTCGATCGAAGCTTACCGATCTCAAGCCCTAATCAATCAAACATGATCAGACTAGATCTCACTTACAATCAGAGATTAAATCCCTTTAAACTGAACCCAAACAATTCAGTCCACACGATCTGACTGAAGTAAGCCATATCATCAAATTGTGCGACCCTAAGGGTTTCCTTTAAATGTCGGTAACGATAATTCACATTATCACGATCAGTGAGGGGTATCTAGCAACACATCACTGTCTCCCGATATAAAGGAAAGAGTCTTCCAAGACTACACCCAAACCATAGCACAAGTGTGAATCAATTCACAAGGCATGCATATTTCCTTTGCCACTGGATGTTCTTATTGGACAAGCGTGTCAAGCTTGTAGCTCCAATATGATGAGCATGATTAGATCAGATGAACACTGTCACCTGGGTATGGCCATACTCTTTTTCTCAATCATCTCATCCAGGGGGCCCCTTTAGAACATCACACTCCTTGAACAAGGAGACGGCAATCCTATGTCTATCACTAGTGCCCTAACCTGATTCAAGCTCACCATCCAAGATAGTCTATAATCATTATGTTTCAAATGATATTGAACTATCTCAAAACAATGACAATCATCATTTAGAAAACACAAGTGATCTCAAGTCAGAGGAAATGTGCCACTTGTCATATTCAAGGATTATTCACATTGTGACAAACAATTGAATAACCTAGTAGGGTCTGTCCAGCACATCCAATGTACCCATGAGTCTACATCTTATTCCATGCTCGAAGCATCCTATAAGATTAGAACACATATTAGTCTTAACCATATCAAGGCTGTCTCATGTTCACCAAGATATATCGACTAAGGACATAACAGCATGTCAGCCCAGCTGAACAGCTTTGAGACATTATTCAGAAGAACATATATTGCAGCAGACAATGTAAACAACTGAATAATAACCATGCCTTTATAAACATAACAGTTTATTACATGATACAGATACATTCCCACAGGCCTCAAACATTAGCCTTAAGGGCATACCCCAACAATCTCCCACTTGCACTTAATCTAATGGTTGAGAAATCTCAAACCCATATTATTACAGTGCTTCTCATGCTTCTGCTGCGCCAGAGGCTTGGTAAGCGGGTCTGCCAGATTGTCATCTGTATGAACCTTGCAGATTTTGATCTCGCAACGATCTATGATCTCCCTGATCAAATGAAACCGTCTCTGTATGTGCTTGGACTTCTGGTGCGACCGTGGTTCCTTTGCTTGTGCGATTGCTCCAGTGTTATCACAGAAGATAACCAAAGGATCTGCACTCGAAGGAACGACACCAAGTTCTCTCACGAACTTACGAATCCACACTGCCTCCTTGGATGCTTCCGAGGCTGCAACATACTCGGCTTCTGTTGTGGAATCAGCAACAGTTGACTGTTTGAAACTCTTCCACACCACTGCACCTCCATTCAAGCTAAAAACATAGCCTGATTGCGATCGGAAATCATCCTGGTCTGACTGGAACGAAGCATCAGTATATCCCTCTATACTGAGTTCTTCCTGACCACCATATATCAAGAACATATCTTTGGTTCTCCGCATATATTTTAAAATGTTCTTGACTGCAATCCAGTGCGCCATACCTGGATTACTTTGGAAACGACTGGTTACGCTTAACCCGTAAGCGACGTCTGGGCGAGTACACAACATCGCATACATAATGGATCCAATAGCCGAAGCATAAGGCGTATTGTCCATTTCATCTTTCTCAGTCTGTGTTTGTGGACACTGACTCTTCGAAAGATTCAGACCATGTCTGACTGGAAGATATCCTCGTTTAGAATTCTCTAAATGAAATCTCTCCAGGACTTTATCGATGTAAGTACTCTGGCACAGCCCGAGAAGCCTCTTCGATCTATCCCTGTAGATCTTCACACCTAACACATAGGCTGCTTCTCCTAGATCTTTCATTTGGAAACATTTCCTCAGCCATGCCTTCACAGCATGCATTTCAGGAATGTCATTTCCAATGATCAAGATATCATCGACGTAGAGGACTAGGAAAATTATTACGCTCCCACTAAACCACTTATATACACACGGGTCATCCTCGTTCTTGATGAAACCAAATTCACTGATTGATTCATCAAAACGAATATTCCAGCTTCTAGATGCTTGCTTAAGTCCATAAATAGACTTCTTTAACTTGCATATCTTATGACGATCTGATGGATTAGTGAAACCTTCTGGTTGTGTCATATACACATCCTCATCCAGATTTCCATTAAGGAAAGCTGTTTTCACATCCATCTGCCAGATCTCATAATCATAATATGCAGCTATCGCGAAAAGAATCCGAATAGACTTAAACATAGCTACAGGTGAGAAAGTTTCATCATAATCTATCCCGTAGATTTGTTTGAAACCTTTCGCAACTAGCCTGCCTTTATAGGTAACCACGTTACCATCCATGTCAATCTTCTTCTTGAAGATCCACTTACAGCCTATAGGGATAACTCCCGGAGGCGGATCAACCAAATCCCAAACTTGGTTATCTGACATGGAGTCCATCTCGGCGCGCATAGCTTCAAGCCATCTCGCTGACTCCGGTCCACTGACCGCATCCGCATAAGTGAGGGGTTCATCATGATCAATGATGTAGACTCCGTCATAGCGCTCAGGCTGTCGACGAATCCTTCCCGATCTTCGCGGTTCCCGTGATATCTGAGCCTCAGGTTGTTCAATAACCTGTTCTACCGGCTCAGGCTCATCCAACTGTGCTTGAGCACTTTGTCCTTCCTCTGGATTCTCATCCAGCTTTATTTCTCTCCCACTGGCCTCTTGCAGAAGAAACTCCTTCTCAAGAAATATGGCCGTCCGAGCAACAAAAACCTTGTTCTCTTTGGGATCATAGAAATAATAACCCTTAGTTTCCTTAGGGTAACCGACAAAGATACATTTGTCAGATCTGCTCTCTAGTTTCCCAGAGGCGAGCTTTTTGACATAAGCCTCGCAGCCCCAGATCCTGATAAATGTCAAGCTTGGCTGTTTCCCATACCATAACTCATATGGCGTCTTTGAAACTGCCTTGGATGGCACTCGGTTTAGTATCTTTGCAGCTGTTTCCAGTGCAAAACCCCAAAAGGAGTATGGAAGAGTAGCCTGACTCATCATAGAACGAACCATATCAAGTAACGTTCTATTTCTCCTCTCGGACACACCATTCCATTGCGGTGTTCCTGGCGGAGTGAGCTGTGAGATAATCCCACACTCCTTTAGATAGTCAGTAAACGCATGACTTAGGTATTCACCACCTCGATCTGAGCGAAGTGCCTTGATATTTCGGCCTAGCTGATTCTGTACTTCATTTTTGAACTCTTTGAACTTGTCAAAAGATTCACTCTTATGTCTCATCAGATAGAAATACCCATACCTACTGAAATCATCAGTAAAGGTAATGAAGTACTGATAGCCACCTCTGGCATGTTTACTAAATGGCCCACACACATCACTGTGTATAAGGTCAAGTAAACCTGAAGCCCTTTGACCTTTGTGAGGAAAAGGTGACTTCGTCATTTTACCCATCAAACAAGCTTTGCATGTATCAATCTCCTCATAGGAGAATGATCCCAGCAGTCCATTATCATGCAACCGCTTAATGCGTTTCTCGTTTATATGGCCTAAACGACTATGCCATAGCAAGGTGCTGTCATCAGCATACTTGGCTTTCTTAATATCAATTTGCTGTATCGAACATTCCATGTCCAACATGAATAACCCATTGCTAATTGAACCAGTTGCATAAACAATATTATCAAAAGACAAAATACACTTTGAAATATTGCATTCAAAGGAAAATCCCTTCCTGACAAGAGCAGGAATGGAGATAATATTTTTAGTAATACTGGGAACAAAATAACAACTGTTTAGTTCCAATACAAGTCCAGATGGTAAAGAAATGAAGTAGTCTCCTACAGCAACAGCAGCAACCCGTGCCCCGTTTCCAACTCGTAGGTCCACCTCATGCTGTCCCACCTGCCTTCTTCTCTTGAGTTCCTGTACATTTGAACAAATGTGAACTCCACATGCAGTGTCCAACACCCATGATATAGAAGAAGAAAACATGACCTCAGTCACGAATATACCTGAGCCAGAAGCGAAGCTTCCCCTCTTATCTCCTTGGAGCGCTTTACAGTCCTTTTTCCAGTGACCCAGCTGGCCACAGTGGAAACACCTGTATTCCTTAGACCGCTTCACCTTCTGCTTCAAAGCCTTGCTGTAATTCTTGACAGGGGCCTTGCCCTTCTTCCCCTTCTTCTTGTTCCTGGAAGGAACCATTAAGACAGAGGTCGAAGGCTTTCCCTTCAGAGTCTCCTCAGTAGTGAGGAGCATATTCAGCAGCTCTGCCGGAGTACAATCGATTTTGTTCATATTAAAGTTAATAATGAACGCGTCGAATGAAGGCGGGAGAGACTGTAGAATAATATCCACAGCAAGCTCCTGGTTGATGGTATGCCCCAGTTTCTCTAGAGCCTCCTTGTGCCCAATCATCTTGAGCACGTGAGCTCCCACTGGGCTCCCTTCAGCCAGTTTGCTCTAAAAGAAGAGCTTCGTCAAATTGTAGCGCTCTGTCCTCGCCTGTGCAGCATACAGCATCTTGAGGTTTGCTATCATGTCTATAGCAGACATATCCTCATGCTGACGCTGCAGCGGTGGCGTCATAGACGCTAGCATCAGGCAAGCGACATCAATGCTATCATTGACGTGCTTTTCATAGGCTTCCCGAACCGCCCTTGCGGCGTTCGGAGCGGGCTGCGGCGGTATCGCCGTCTCGAGGACATACAGTTTCCTCTCTGCCTTAAGAACGATCTTAAGGTGTCCAAACCAGTCAGAGAAGTTCGGCCCACCAAACTTCTCCCTTTCCAGTAGGGATCGCACATTGAAGTTCATGGTGTTCGTTGCTGCAGGTATCTACAACAATGCAAGAACAGCAAGGTCAGTATCAATGTATAAGAATCAATCAGGACTTAAGAAAGATTCCTTTTCTCACTATTTTATCTGACTGAAAAATCCATTAAACAGTCCGAAAGAGTAGACACTCTTTTAGTGAGATGGGATCCGGATTTCATACTTGGTCTCCGCGTCCCGCTCAGGCGAGATAAGATACACAGAGAGTACAAGCACTAATCTCCGGTAGGCAGTCCCTGCCGATCGCCAACCCGTGCGATTCCCCTTCATCTGGGCAGTCCAGCAGACTATGCCAACTGAGTTGGTACAACACAGTCTCTGACCCCACAGATGGCTGCCTCCATGTGCTACCATATGCGCCACATATGTTGCCTACACGGTCAAGCTGACCCGACCTACTCCCTGGACCACCATGTGCTATGCTGAGCAACGAGAAGGGATAAATCCCTACTCTGTAACACACAGGTGTAATCCCACACCGTCTGAAGATAGATGGACGTGCCCACTGAGTGGGTACAACACGGCTCCAACGATAATCAGAACAGTGAGGTTTCGCGTCAGAAGGCTTACGAGCTTGATATTTTAGCGTTGGATTTTAACGGTCTTTTATCTTCTTCACTATCATACAATTCCTATGGTGATAGCAGAAGATAAATTAAAACATGCTGTTCTACTTATATAAGCAATAAAAGAAAGCATGGTTCTTATGTGGTAAAAGCCCATAGCCCTAGAAGACCTTAACCTAGTTTAAGTCTTCACTTGCTCTTCATGGGTCTTTTGCTGCTCATCTGGCCCATACCAAGGCCCAAGCGCCAATTGCAGCTCTGGTGCGCCCACCAGGAAAATGCGCCAGGTCCTAGGGTCGAACCCTAGACCTCCCACCTGGTCAAGCCACTGCTGCATGCGCCTCTGCCAAGTGTGCTCTGTGCTCTTGTCTAATTAAATTACAAATTTAACTATCTAGACAAGATTGACACGCAGGTCAATAACATTTTATAAATTAAAGCAATGTGATGCGCAGATAACAATAATTAATTTACAACAATTTTAAATCCCAGGCACGCAGGCCCCAGCACAGCACACAATTAATATGGGCAGCCCACATAAGACTAAATAGACAAACATATGCATCCAATCAGCAATCATGTGATCCATCATAAAAAATTAAAATTTTTCGAAAAACCCCATGGGATCAATTTTAATTTTTTCTTATTTGCCCTACAACCTTACAACGGTCCATTACTAGGGATCCACTCAACCTACCTAGTCAGATCCTCTGCCCTTGCATGCACCAAGTCCTAACTGACTTGAGTCGACCATAAGGTCAACCATGCATGCGCCAGGGCTGAACAACCACACTGAGGTCTGGCAAGCGGGTGTGACCCCGGGCCTAACTCAGGTGCGTTCATGGGTCGTCTCAATCAGACATCGCTACACGCCTGTCTGCAGTCGACCTGTAGCCACCTCAAGCTTGCGCCAAGGTGCTATCCAGTCGACCCATCAAGGCTGTCAGATAGTCTGATCAGACTGATTGGATCTGACCTAGGGGGTGATTTCAACCCTAATAACCCGTCTAAGGGTTTATAGCAGGGCCTTAGATCTAATGTTAAGCGCGCATGTGATATTTCCTTTTGAGAAAACTTAAGCTACAACATGCGCCAACATAGATGCGCAAAAAGAAAAGCATAAACTAGTTTCGCACATATAAGATCTAAGCATATATGGATTCACAATCAAAGCAATCATATGAACATATAACCCTAGCTCTGATACCAATTGAAGGGAACCCCTAACTAAGGGGTAGAAACCCTAATGGTGGCGCAACAAAAATTTTGCATGGGATATTAGGATTTCAAAGGATCTATATATGTCATATAACTAGCTTTCGAATATTTGAATAGATGAAGATAAACTCATACCATTGCCATCGGTTTGATGAAGCTTTGGAAGGAAAGACGCAAGCGAGCCTTCTCCTAAGTTTCACACACAAGATGATCAATGCGCCTACCCTTAGTGCTCCTTGTGCTAGCAAGGTTCCTTGGAGTCCTTGATCGAGTGAAAAGGGATGGAGATGTGTTGATCTCTTTTGGCCAAAAACCTCCTCTATCTTCCAAGCGTCGCCACACACAACGAGTGTCGAGAGAGAGGTCGCTTGAGAGGCGAGAATAGCAAGAGCTATTCGAACGTGAGCGTTATCTCCAAGTGGAGATCGTGGTTACTAAAAATAGCCACACCACTCGCTCCAATGTTCACGCCAAGTGAACAAGTCGCCAAGCCTTGAACCATGCGCTCATTTCATGAGCCGGTTCACATTGGTTCGGTTTAAGAACCAATCAAGCCAATGATCTAGTCTAGATCTCAAATAAACCCTAAGGCTCCAGATCTGACCGTTAATCTCTTGATGCTTCTGATCTGCCCGATCTAGCAATCATTCTCTCGATCGAAGCTTACCGATCTCAAGCCCTAATCAATCAAACATGATCAGACTAGATCTCACTTACAATCAGAGATTAAATCCCTTTAAACTGAACCCAAACAATGTAGGAACCCCTAATAAGGGGGGGGGGAAACCCTATACATGCGCATCTAGCATGCAATGCGGAAAAAGGGCTTCTAAAGATCGCATATGAACTATATAATCAACTTAAACCAACTTAAGATCATGATATGATCTTACCATTGCCATGGATGGAAGGCGGCTTGGAAGAAGAAAACAAGGTTGATCTCCTCCAAAAGGTGCGCACACAAGAAGACAAAGACTACTCCCTTCTTAACTTTGTGCTAGCAAAAGCTCCAAGGGGTCTTATCGCATGAAGGAGATGATGAACTCTTGGCCGATCTTTCTTCTCGTCACTTTCACCACAAAAGGAAGTGTGTGTCGTCGAGAGCAAGATGATGGAGAGGAGCGTTAGCCCAACTTGTGATCGAATGTGGAGACATTCATCACAATTGTCAAACCGAAATGCCATAAATGGCAAGTCATCAAAGCTTGCGTTATGCGTTCACATGAAGTGAACCAAACGCATAGCTCTCCTCTCAAATGAACCAAGCGCTCACATGTGAGCCGGTTCAATTCAATTGGTCCAATGACCAAACCAAATCAGCCCAATAATCGGTTCAGACCAAATTAAACCCTAAGGTTCAAAATCTGACCGTTCATCCTTTTAATGCTCTTGATCTCTTCGATCTAGCATCCACACTCTCGATCTAAGCTTACCGATCTCAAGCCCTAATCAATCAAACATGATCAGACTGGATCTCACTTACAATCAGAGTTTAATCTCCTTTAAACTGAACTCGAACAATTCAGTCCACACGATCTGACTTAAGTAGCCATATCATCAAATTGTGCGACCCTAAGGGTTTCCTTTAAATGTCGGTAACGATAACTTACGTTATCACGATCAGCGAGGGGTATCTAGCAACACATCACTGTCTCCCGATATAAAGGAAAGAGTCTTCCAAGACTCCACCCAACCACAGCATAAGTGTGAATCAACTCACTAGGCATGCATGATTCCTTTGCCACTGGATGTTCTTATTGGACAAGCATGTCAAGCCTGTAACTCCAATACGATGAGCATGATTAGATCAGATGCACATAGTCATCTGGGTATGGCCATACACTTCCTCAATCATCTCATATAGGGGGGCCCTTTAGAACATCACACTCCTTAAACAAGGAGACGGCAATCCTTTATCTATCACAAGTGCCCTAACCTGACTCAAGCTCACCATCCAAGATAGTCTATAATCATTATGTTTCAAATGATATTGAACTACCTCAAAACAATGACAATCATCATTTAGAAACATAAGTGATCTCAAGTCAAAGGACATGTGCCACTTAGTGCTTACAAGGATCATTCACATTGTGACAAGCAATGGAATATCCGAGTAGGGTCTGTCCAGTACATCCAATGTACCCATGAGTCTACATCTTATTCCATGCTCGAAGCATCCTATAAGATTAGCACTCATATCAGTCTCAATCATATCGAGGCTGTCTCATGTTCACCAAGATATCTCGACTAAGGACATATAGCCTGTCAGCCTAGCTGAACAGCTTTGAGACATTATTCAGAAGTACACTTATTACAGCAGACAAGGTAACAACCTGAATAATAACCATGCCTTTATAAACTTAAGAGTTTATTACATGATACTTATACAATCCCAAGGCCTCAAACATTAGCCTTAAGGGCATACCCCAACAAACAATTCAGTCCACACGATCTGACTGAAGTAAGCCATATCATCAAATTGTGCGACCCTAAGGGTTTCCTTTAAATGTCGGTAACGATAATTCACATTATCACGATCAGTGAGGGGTATCTAGCAACACATCACTGTCTCCCGATATAAAGGAAAGAGTCTTCCAAGACTACACCCAAACCATAGCACAAGTGTGAATCAATTCACAAGGCATGCATATTTCCTTTGCCACTGGATGTTCTTATTGGACAAGCGTGTCAAGCTTGTAGCTCCAATATGATGAGCATGATTAGATCAGATGAACACTGTCACCTGGGTATGGCCATACTCTTTTTCTCAATCATCTCATCCAGGGGGCCCCTTTAGAACATCACACTCCTTGAACAAGGAGACGGCAATCCTATGTCTATCACTAGTGCCCTAACCTGATTCAAGCTCACCATCCAAGATAGTCTATAATCATTATGTTTCAAATGATATTGAACTATCTCAAAACAATGACAATCATCATTTAGAAAACACAAGTGATCTCAAGTCAGAGGAAATGTGCCACTTGTCATATTCAAGGATTATTCACATTGTGACAAACAATTGAATAACCTAGTAGGGTCTGTCCAGCACATCCAATGTACCCATGAGTCTACATCTTATTCCATGCTCGAAGCATCCTATAAGATTAGAACACATATTAGTCTTAACCATATCAAGGCTGTCTCATGTTCACCAAGATATATCGACTAAGGACATAACAGCATGTCAGCCCAGCTGAACAGCTTTGAGACATTATTCAGAAGAACATATATTGCAGCAGACAATGTAAACAACTGAATAATAACCATGCCTTTATAAACATAACAGTTTATTACATGATACAGATACATTCCCACAGGCCTCAAACATTAGCCTTAAGGGCATACCCCAACAACCATTTGATATGATATTGGTGTCAAAACAAAGGCTTTCGAGTCTAGTTTTCAGAAAAACAAATATGACTAAAAATGGAGCTCAATACATGAATTTATGAGCTTTGAAGCAGCAAGAGGCCAGAATCAGGACAATGAGATTTCCAGATTTATAGGGTTAAGTTCAAAAATTGAGTATAATTTCATTTCAGATCCAAAACATGCAAATAAAGGCTCTACATGTAGGTTAATCAGTCTACTTGATATACAAAGAAGAATTTGGTATCGTTCTATCACAAAATCTAGACATATATCTCACTCACTAGATAAAGGTCCAAAAGTAAAAACAGATTTACTGGGTCAAATTGGACTGAAGTAACAAAGCTGATAACCTCTTCTAAAGTACTCAATATCTAACTCAAAAGAAAGAAGTTTGAGTCTTCTTTACCATGAATCTGATTTCATATGATTTGGTTCAGGGAGTCTAAAGTTATGATCATTTGAATGAGGAAATGTCATATTTACTTTACATACGGATTCAATGTTATTAACATAACATTGATCATTCTTCCAAAGGTCGAATTTACCAAAAATCATAGAAATCAGAGGCAACTTGAATTCACAAAGAAAAAAAATATGAGTTCTCATAAATTTGAAGCAATAGGCAAAATATTACCAAAGAAAGAAGAAGAACTTGCCTATTATGCCCAAAATCACTTTCTATTTGTTTTCTCCCCTCTCTTCCTCTTCACTTTCGTAGGGTTTCTTTCTCTCAAGGTCAGAACGAAGTAAAAAAGAGGAATGGCAAATTTTTCCATATTTATCTCCTCATGCATGAGGAGATGAGGTGTACGCATAAGGGCAAATCCAATAGCATGAGGTGGCAAGGTTTTGTCCTTTATGCTATTTTGTCTTTTTTTTCTTATCTCCACTCAACTTCACAAGTTCTCATCCATTTTCATCACATTACTCTCCACTTAACTTCCTAACTCTCCTCTATTCTCAACACCTAGTACTCAAGTTCTTCCATAAGGTAAAGCACTACAATAAAAAATCATAATATTTACTACAAAAGCATAATGACTATTTTACCCCTTTTTGTGAGGGTATTATACTTGTTCTTGACTTGATAAGCCATTTAAGAGGTTCAATAAGCCAATAGAGGATTTGGCCACTCCTTAATTAAAGGCTTTATATTCTTGGGCGCCCCATATATGGATGGATACATAACTGAAAGTGTATGGTCATACCCAGGTGGAGAACTTGATTTAGTTATGACCATTAGATTGGGTTAAAGAAGTATGACACACTTGTCTAATCTGGATATCAGCTCGACAAAAGGACTATACTATACCAGTACTTTGTTGTGGTTTTAGGAGATGTTAATGACAACTCCATTTCGATGACTTAGGTAACAATGATGTACTGCTAGGTGCCACTCATTGCTTGTAGTGACGTGAGGTTATCACTACCAATGTCTGAGGAACCTACAGGGTCGTATACCTAGACACTCGAGATCTCATATTGATCGAGTAGCCTATGATCGAGTTATTTGGTTGATTCAGATCAGATTGGGAGTCTAATGCATCTGTGCATCACAGATGCATCTGATGAGTTGGAGATGACTATATGGAGTGAGATTATGCTTTCAGATCAATTGACACCTGTTGACCTTTTGGTGATCATATTTGACCTCAGTTGAGTAGGTTTAGTCAACAGGTCAAGTGACATAATTTGTGTCGGATTTATTCGGACGCTCGTCGACTTGATTTAAGCGTAATTAGAGGGGTTCACAGCTTAAGTGAAATAATGAATATTTATATTCATTTAATAGTAATAAATTTATTAGATTTATTCACCAACTTAAGTTACGGGACCCTGATGATTCAAAAATTCATAGTATATTTTATATTTATTGATTAGTCTTTTTGAATTATATTCATGCTCTTTTACTTGTTCTTAAGCCTTATTGGTCAAATATTTCAGAATCTACACCTTTTCTTGTTTTTAATCAATTTCTAGAAAAAAAAAGGCCATTATTTTGGTGGATTTCAAATGATTTGAATGCATAGACGAATTCCTATCATCAAGAGAAAATTACATGTCAAATTTTAAGTCAATCGAAAATTTTGGCAAAATTGCGGCAGGGCCATAATTTTAATTATGGTTGTGGTTTTATTGGAAATTAAGCAAAGTATCACGGTACCATCATGATTTATTTTCTTGATCGTAATTTCTGGCGGATTTTTCATAGAGGCAATTACGGCACTACCGTAAATATTTTTATGGCCATAATTTTATTCGGGAGAAATTGGAGTAATCAGGGCACTACCGTGGTTATTATTACAGCCCATAAGTTTATCTAAATTTTTCACATAAGAGATTACGGCACTGTTGTAATGTTCTTCACGGGCCGTAATTCTAACCCAGGTAGCCGTGTTTGCCTGAATCTTCTAGAGTTACTGTAGCTGATTTTTTCAAAGCCGATTTTAGGAGATTTACACCACGATTTCCAAATCTGTAAAAAGGGGAATAATCTATATAAAGAGGAGAAGATTTCAGAATAGGGAGCCCCAATTTTGATTCAGGATAGAGAGAGAAATTGAGGAGATTGCCGCTGCCCTAGGGTTCGCCACCGAGAAGCTCACAGACCATCATCGGTAGTGAAATTTGAAGAGAGGATACGCCTGAGGAAGGAAAAGATGCACAGAAAGTTTTAGAGCAAAAGGAGTTCGATCGGAGGAGGAATCAAAGAAAACGTGGGTGTCGCCACTATTCACAGCAAACACGTTCACAATTATGGGCTATGATTATTTTCACAGCCTTGTATAGTAACTCTATTTCTTCTTCTTTGATTTTTGATTTTTCTGAGATGAATACTTATTGTAATTCTTTCACTATAATAGTGTAAAACCTTTTTGGGACAGGAGGTGTAACCCCTTTAATTTCTTAATGGCTGGATAATTTTTATTTCGTTAGAATATTCTTTTTTATGATAATTTTACTTAAGTGATTATTATCTTTAATCTTTTCTTGTTTCACTTATCGTCATATTTTAGAGTTTTGTAATATGTACTGAGAGTGACTTGCAAAACTTGGAACCCTAAAATTATGATTTAGGAACTTATGCTATGAGAATAGGTTTGTTCTTAATTCCTGATTTTTGAAGCTTAAATCCTTGTTGATAATCTGATCTAGGAAATTTTATTGAGTTAGACATGAAAATATGCATTGAAAGATGATATTGGATTGTTGGAAACCCTTAAGTAAAACCTGTGAAATTAATATATGAGAATATTTAATTTCACTTGAGATATCAATATTGAGAGTTAAGACACGAGAGTGATTTTAATTTTCTTTATCAAGATTTACTTATTTTAAAACACTGAATAGCAAGTCACGAGAGTGAAGGTTGTTCAGTGTAAATTGTCATCGCGAGAGTGAGATAATTTCTTTTTAAGTGAATTTCATCTTTATCATGTTAAGAATAAACTGACGAACACTTATTTCTGTCTAGTCATTGAAATTAAGGAGGATGAAACCCTAGTCCCAATCTCTCTCTTTGATAATCCGTAACAATTTCTAATCATTTGCTTCCGCCTTATTCGATTTGCTTAGCTAGTAAAAATACAATTACTTGGTACTTAACACATAGGTCCCTGTGAGTTTGATATCTTTTATTACTTCGAATATCCGTGCACTTGCGGACACAAATAGACCCGCTCTGAAACTCTATATATAGGAGCTAAAGGGGGTGCATATGGTAAGATTTCTTCTTGCGCAACCCTAGCCGCCACTCATCTTCTCCCTCAAGCCAAAGCCTTAGTGCCTCCATAGGAAGAAGCCATCGCCACATCTTGTGGTGACATCTTTCTTCCATCTATGGCGTAAGAGAAGGCGAGAAGCCCTCTTCCTTCTTCCTTGGCACATCTATTTGAGAGGTTGGTGCTTGAGGAAGATTGGTTCTTCATGGGTGCAACTTCTTTGAAGTTGGCGCAAGCCTTGAAGATAAGGAGGTGCATCTCCTTTGAGTAGGTGATTATTCAAAGGAAGAAGGGCTTGATGTTTCATCATTGGCGCAAGTGGGAGTGTTTAACACTCCTTGGTGCAATCTTCTTGAGATTGGCGCAAGTTGATAAGAAGGATAAAGGCGTGGATCTTCCTCCCAAAGGCTAGCATAAGGCATGGATGGAAGATATCTCGAGTAGCCCGTGTGTGCACGAGTATAGAGGATGGGCACTTGCACATCTCAACCTCATCATCGACTACTCCTGAAATTACGTAAAAATGTACCTATTCTATCACATCCGGTGGATCACTCATAAGCCGGTCTTGTTGAATTAGGAAACCTATTTCAGGCATTGCTTCCGCTGTATTTTATAAAATTTTAAATTGCCCGAGGTTTCGTAATAATGTCTTAGTGCCTCTAGCTTTGTCCTAGCTGCTCTCTTTCTTCTTGTCGCCCCCTCTTCTCCATGTGGTGGCATGAGCACCTGTTGTGTCCGCAAGTGCACGGATACTCGAAGTAATAATTAAGATATTGAACCACAGAGACCTCATTTGCCAAGTACCGAATAATTAATTTCTTACTAGCTAGGCAACTAAAAATATGTAAGTAAACTATCGAAGGCTACACGAAATTATCAGAGAGAGAATCTGGGACTAGGGTTTCATTCACTTTAATTTCCATGACTAGATATGAATATATGTTCGTCAGTCTAATTTCATTATGATAAAGACATAATTCACTTAATAAGGAAATCATCGCGCTTTCGTGCAGACAATTTACAAGAATCAATCCTCGCTTTCGTGCAAGATCTATTCAATTGTTAAATAAAAGTGAATCATCAAGAAATAACTTAAGGATCACTTTCATGCATCCGAATTCTAAGTTAATAATCTCAAGTGGAAACTCAAGGATCACTTTCGTGCATCCGAATTTCAACACAGGTTCTGCTTAAGGTTCTCCAACAATCTAATATTCAATTTCTTGCAATATCGTCATGTTTGTTTCATTAACTAAATCCTGGATCAGATTATTAATCATGGTATTAAACTTCTAAAATTAAGAAATTAGAACAAACCTAATTTCTTACGGTGAGTTCCTAACATTCAATTTTAGGGTTCCAAGTTCTCAAACAAATCACCTTTCGGTCCTTATTGCAAAAACTCTAAAATATGCTTGATAATATGAATCTATGGAGAATTAAAGAGCAATCATTACAGAAGCAGAATTATCATACTAAAATTATATTTGACGAAATAATGAAAGATTCATCTAGTCATTAAGAAATCAAAGGGAATTACTCCCCCATGTCCCAAAAGAAGTTTAAGATAGCATAGTAGAAAGATTACAATAATCCATAGTATCAGAGGATCAAAAATCGAGGAGAAAAGGGAAAACAACTTTACAGCACGGGTGTAATGGAAATTACAGCCGTAATTCCTAGCGTGAATAGTGTTAGCGGCGACTTCTTCATTGATTACTCTTCCGATCGATCTCCTTTCGCTCTGAAACTTCTGAGGCATCTTCTCCTCCTCTATGCGCAGCTTCCCTTCAAACTTCACTGCCACAGATGCGCTGTATGCTTCCCGGTGGCAAAACCTAGGGTGGCGGTGGAAAACTCGATTTCTCTCTGGAAAGTGGATGAAAATTAGGGCTTTTTGGTTCTCCCTCTTCTCCTCTGTCTAAACGCTCCTTTTGCTTCTTACGGATCTTCAATATATGTCCTAGATCATCCGCAATTGATCGCGCAAAAATCGGGCTCCAAAACATCTAGAAAAATTGCGAATCTGGGTTACAATTACGGCTGTGAAAATGGTTACGGCGGTGCCGTAATTTCAGCAGAGACTCTTGGTACAGAAATCATCCGGAATTACGGTACCATGAAATGCATTACGGTAGTGCCGTATTTTCGTAAATCTTTGGGGTGAAAAATTGACTCGAAATACGGCCCGTGAAATCCATTACGGTAGCACCGTAAAATCCATCAAACTTTTTGTATAAAATCGAACCCAGATTACGGCCCGTGAAATCCGTTACGGCAGGGCCGTATTTTCCATAAAACTTTCTATATGAAAACATCCAAAAATACTGCAGCACTCGAAAATTACGGCAGTACAGTGGTTTGTTCTATCGGTGCAGTGAAACCACAGTACTGTAATTTTGGTTTGAGCTATGTTCTTCGTGGAATTTGATATATAATCTTCTCTTGATAGTGGGAATTCATTCATGCATCTGGATTTGCTTGAAAAAGCCTGAAAATCATGTCTTTTTACCTGAAAATCACAAAAACCAAAAAGAGTGTATATTCCGCTGTATTTGATAAAAATGTATGAAAATAAGCAAAGTAGTACGAATATGACACAAAAAGATCTATGAAATGGCACAAAATTTACTATAAATTTCGATGTCATCAGCACTATTGAAGGTGAGAAGAATAATTGTGCTGGTGAGAACACAAGTAGTAGCATCATTGGCTCAAGAGGTAGAGTTTTTCTCTCTTTGCCACCTTCCCTCCCACTTCTCCTTGGTGCATCTTATTGAAATTGATGCAAGTTAAGAAGTTCCATTAAGGCATGAATCTCTGTTTCCAAGGTTAGCACTAGGCATGGGGGTAAAGAGATCTTGAAGAACCCGTGTGTACGTGACTGTTGAAGATGCTCCTTTGTGCATCTCATCATCATCATCAGTTTGCTCTTAATTGCAAAAACCTACTTTATCACATCCCATGGCTCCCCTCCTAAGACGATTTTTTGGTTTTAGTGAATCCTATTTCGGCCATTGCTTTTGGAATTCTGTTTCAATTTTTATTTTGTCTCAAAGGTTTCTCAACATCTTCCCCCTCACCCTCAGTTGTTGTGTGTGCCCACGCTGCAGCAAATATCACATGAGTTTCACGTGATAAAACACGTCTTAGTTTTACTTGTAATATAATTTAAATAGATTTATTAACATTGTTTGCAAGAGAATTTGAAGGCTGTATCTCCCTCTTCATCTTTGCATTGTAAAAGAACTATTTATTACCCATGCATGTATAGGGTTGTTTTGTTGTTGTGATTGTAATTGCCCACTATTTTAAATCCTTTTATCAAAAGTACAACCGAAGAACGGAACATATGATTCTTTTATTCCGAAGGATTACAAAATGAGTACATTTTTATTTTTATTGTCTTTATTTTTATTGAATTTTTTGCTTTCTTAGTTGTAGATTTGTTTACTTGCGTAAAATTCAAAATTTAGTCTAGGAATACAAAAAAAAAAAAAAAAAAAAAAAAACTTTCGAAAACCCATGGCCCATCACATTGCCACCTACATAATCTAGCTATTTAGTGTTGATGAATTCTTGATCTTAAGCAAAAAAGTTATAAATTAATTTCACAAAATGTGATGTACCAAGTGCTTAGAATCCCAAAACCTTCTCCCAAAGGAGCAGCGTTTGAATGTCTAGAATAATTGAGCTGGTGAAATTTATTGATAATGGTAAAAAAGCTAATATTCCTATCATGTTTAGGGCCAAAGTTGTGACCATGAAATAAAAATAAAAGACTAGAAGGGGATGACTCGCTCAATTGGATACTTTTTAACTTGTTCATTATCCCTACGATATCATCTGGTTATGGATGGTGGATTGAAATGGCCTATCTATAGCTAAATGTGTTTATCCTATTGCATTTCTATCCTCAATTGCCCAAAAATGAATATATGCAAGTCTTGAAAGCTCATGCGGATGCTAAGGTGAAACCATTTGCAGGAAGACGATGACTTTCTATCATCTTTACATTTTCTAAATTGGTATTTTTGCTCAATTGAGTACTTGTTTTTTTATATAATTCTAGACCTCATAGATATACTTGACATGAGAGAAATGATGATATAAGGGATGCGCCCGAAAGAACATACAGAAAAAATCTTTGGATTGTTGGATTAAAAATAATATAGATAGTGAAATTAGTTGCATTATCTGAAACAATAAAAAATTCATGTCGTGTTAAATATTCATTGATTTTTCGTTCTAATTAAATGAATATTTAACTTTTTCATGACGTTCTTTTTACTTTTATCTTTTTTCCTTTTTTATCTTTTGCAGAAAATAAATCAATATATTATTATTATTTTAGGTCGGTATGTAGTACAAATTTGATTTGGATTTATCTCATGGTAGTGTGGCTGGAACTATTTGACATCACTATAAATGATGAGTCGGGTAAAGGAGTTGAATAAATCCGATATCTTCCGGAGAGAAGGATGACATCACTATAAATGTGTGAGTTACGATGCCAACCGTTATATCGACATGTATCTATAACAGTTTCGTTTCCAATCGTGTTGAAGTTCAT
Organism: Costus lasius; assembly: GCA_027563935.2. Taxonomy (NCBI): domain Eukaryota; kingdom Viridiplantae; phylum Streptophyta; class Magnoliopsida; order Zingiberales; family Costaceae; genus Costus; species Costus lasius. The sequence continues at coordinate 59,033,748 of CM050453.2, forward strand.
CTAAATAACCTCAGCGTTTCGTCTCGTGGCCCTTTGCCCCCTTCTAGTTCTAGTGTACTCAACTCGATTGGGATAAGGAAGAGCGCTTCCGATCTCGTTGCCCTTTTCAGTTTCAGTGTCGGTTTCATCTCTCTCAAATCCTAATCGCTTCTGCATGGCCCCAACCGCCACCATGCTTGGAGCCCAAAAAGCTCTCCTTCCCACTTCCTCCTCTTACCCCAAGCCCCAATGCCCCAAATCCCCTTCAATCTCCCCCTCCCACACCAAATTCCTCTCCGCCTCCTCATCCTCTTTCTCTTCCTCCAGCTTCAGCTGTGCCACCACCTCCGGCCCCAGCCTCCGCCGCAGCTCCAGCCGCCTCGTTGTCCGCGCGGCTCGCGGCAAGTTCGAGCGCAAGAAGCCGCACGTCAACATCGGCACCATCGGCCACGTCGACCATGGCAAGACCACCCTCACTGCCGCCCTCACCATGGCCCTTGCCGCCGTCGGTGGGTCCTCTCCCAAGAAGTATGATGAGATCGACGCCGCCCCCGAGGAGCGCGCCCGTGGTATCACCATCAACACCGCCACCGTCGAGTACGAGACCGAGTCCCGCCACTACGCCCACGTGGACTGCCCCGGCCACGCCGATTACGTCAAGAACATGATCACCGGCGCTGCCCAGATGGATGGTGCCATCCTCGTCGTCTCCGGCGCCGACGGTCCCATGCCGCAGACCAAGGAGCACATTTGATGTAGGGGAGGAGCATGCAATTTGGGCTAGCATGAAAAATAAATTTGAGATAGAAAAAGCTAGCATGCAAGATTACTATGGGGTTTTCAAAAATATGTTTTTTTTGTATTTTATGATAAAAACTGAGTTATGCTTGTATAAAAAAACTACGGTACACTACACATGTGATCTAAGGTTAAACATGCAACTAACATTAGGCTAACATTAAGCATGCGATTCTAAAGACTAAGCAAACCTATGACTAAACATGCATTTCTAGAACATTAAGACAATATTGAAAAGAAGCGCTCACCGTGCGATCCTTGAGAATAGAAGGATCGTCCTTCCCGATCTTCAACGGTCCTACTCTGATGGAAGGAATTGCTTCATTACAATCACTCCAACACATCAAACCCAAACATGCTTGGGTATAGAATATTAAATGACCTTTACAATGCTAAGATCAAGAGGGGAGGTTAAGCCTCCAAATTCCTCTTGCTAACAAGTTCAACAAACTACTTAATCTAATCTAATTAATGATGATGTGTTGCTCAAGTCATGGGTTGAAGGCCCTGTAACTTTCGGCCATGAATGATTCCTTGGAGGTGTCTCAGGTCATGGAGTTCCTTTTGATGCCGAGGGCTTCAACAAACAAAGAAGACATGTTAGATCATATTCAAGATTTAGATAACAAGGAATAAGGGTAGAGTGTTTGGTTTGATATTGCAAGGGCTTTAGGATGCGCCAAAGTGGGTGAATGAATCCTTGAGGAAGATGCGCCTTGATGATGGAGTGGGGATGACTTTGCACCAAGTTGATGGAAAGTTGCGCCTCTTAATGATGAGATGAAGGGCTTGCGCATCCTACAACATGCAACAACAACATAAGTGTAGATCAAGCAAACATAGATTAAAGAGAGAGTTAGAGATGCTTGTTAAAAGTGTTGTTGAAGAGGCCCTTGAGGAGAGGGGGTGCGCCACTTGTTGGGTGAAGAGGTTGAAGTTGCGTCACTATGTATAGAGAAGAGGTGCGCCACCAAGGTTGAACAAGATGTTGATGCGCCACAAGAGCTTGAAGAAAGTGGAGAGGATGTAGATGCGCCACCAAGGTTAAGGGAGATGCTCCTTGAAGAAGTTGCGCGGCTAATGGTTGAAGGGGTTGCTCTTGCGCCAAGATGGTAGAGGTGTCTTTGAAGAAACGGTTAGCGAAGGGAACCTTGGCCCTTGGGGAAGAAGGGGAGATAGGTGACACAAGCACCTCAGATGAGAAGGGGAAAGGGGAGGGCGACACAAGCACCCAAGGTTGCTAGGCAACTAATCGACAATTCCATTATCAAATCTTGCTAATCAACTTACATGCGATTACAAGTTTTGTAGAGCTTCTCCTTAACGTTACAAAAGATCAAAATAAGAAAGAAATTATTGTCTTCAATGCTTTGTCGAGGCAATGGCTCCATTGATTGTGATTTGACTTGAAAACTTCCCTTATTTGTTTGTAGAGATGGTGTGTTCGAATTTGCTTGTAGACTTGCTTGCATGTTCGGCTAGGTGATAGCTTTCCTTCCTTCTTTGGTTTGGGCGAATACCTTTGGGGCTGAAGCTTTCAAATTCGAAATCCTTTCCTTGAGTGTCTTCCCTTGTTTGTAATGGGCGATGCATGGCTTTGAAACTTGCCATTTTTGTTGTGGCTGAATTCCTTCTTTGTTTGGTGAATTCTCCTTGCTTGGGCGACAAGAGAAGGTGGCAATCCTTCCTTCCTTGGCCATGGACGAATTGCTTTGGTGATCTTCCCTTAATTGGAGGTGGTATTGCTTCTTGAATTGGCGTGGCTCTTTCCTTCCAAGGTGTGAACACATCTTGATTCCTTGATTTAAGGGATTTGATGGAAAGCTTTTGAATGAGCGCATATCCTTTGATGAGTTGAGATTGGAACCGAATTCTTGGATGCCAAGGTGGCTTTATACTTCAATGGAAAAGGTGAGTTGAAGTGCTTCAACTCAAGACTTCACTTTGAACTTTGGCTTTGAAGTGGCTTGCCATATTTGGAGCTAGCTTGTTGTAGTGAGCTTTGAGCTAACTTTGAGCTTATCCACATGACTTGTAAATGCTTATTACACTACTCCTACTTGGATGCAACATTATGACATGCACTAATTCTAGTATGATGCAACATAATTTCCATAAAAGAAAATACAAAACAAAGTATAAAACTTACCAAATGTAGCTACATGATGCATGCAATGCAATGGTGCCTTAGGGTACCCATAAACTAGGGTAGCCTTAAGCTCCATTTATATTTTCTTGGGTCATGGCCTCTACCCCCATCATTTCTCCCCGGGTGGAAAAAATTCTTCTCCGAAGAATTGTGCTCGCACGGGTGGAAATGTCTAGAGGTGGCCCATGTAAAATGTTCCTTGGTTAACCAAACTTCTTCACCATTGGAGTGGGTGAACAAGCCTTGGTTCACAAGGTTGGCCATAGGCTCATGCACAAAAAACATGTCTAAAAATTGGATGGGATACTCCACATTATAAGGTGTAGGGTTCCCGTACAGAAGTGGAATAGTAAAAGATGAGTAAACATATGAAGCATGCATATGAAGGTAAGAGCAAGAGTAAGCATTACAACCATAGAGACTTTGTTCTTCTATTCCTTGTTTTCTATCAAGTACTCCTACAATGAATTCCCTTTCTCGGCCATGATGATTAGTATGCTTGCGGTAAGGGATTTGAGTGTCTAAGTATGCAGGAATAACAAAGTCTATGTGCTCAATAAAATTCAAAGTAATGTTATCTTTTGCATGCTCAAGTTTGGTTGGCCCTAAGGGTGGTTTGAGGGTATGGGTAGAGGGACCTAAGAGACAAGATTCTATGATCACTGGGTCATGGGGAAGAACTTCTAAGTCTAGAGGAGGTCCTAAGGGGTGTGGCTTAGGATCTAAGTCTTCCTTAATGGTGGGGGATCCTAACTCATGTGGTTTGAGATCTAAGGATGAAGGATCCTCTATGTATAAGGGTTGGGTTTCTAGTGGGTCTAGGCCTAAGTTGGATGGTTCAGTGCTAGAGGCCTTAAAAGTGTTCAAAGGAGGGTTTAGGTAAGTTGTTTGGTCTACCTTAGTCTTAAGGTGTTCTCTGGGTATAGACAAATCATCCATGGTGAATGGTCCAAACTTAGGTTGAGTTAAGCCTAAAATGTGATGGTCCTTCATTTGAAGGTGTTGGTTCTCTAAGGTGTCTAAAGGTTCATCTAAACTTTCATTAGAGTCAAGTGGCATGGAACTTAAGGGTTCACTGCCTATGGAAGGGTCTTCTAGAGTTTGCCCTATGTCATGAAGGGTAGGCTCACATGGTTCAAGTGTTTGATCTAGACATGGGAGCTCCTTAGGTTGAGGTAAACTAATCTTGTTGGTCACTAAGGGTAGGGTAGTTTCCACTAAGTCTAGTCTCATATCATTGGGTTCATATTCTTCCTTAGGCGGTGCAAGTTTACCTAGATCAAAGGTGCCTAAGGGTGGGAGACATTTAATTTGGTCTAAGGTTGGCTCTATGTTTGGTCCTAAGGTTTGACTAGTGGAATCCCCTAAGAGTTGGTTGCACTCCATGAGTTCAAGAGGAAGTGTGGTCATCCTAGGGTCAAGTGAGGTAGTAGGTTGACTACTTGGTTCATGAGTGTTTGGTTCTGGACCATGACAATGTTTATGGCCAACTATAGGAACTAGGTCTACCTTGGGATCACTAGGTGGCTTGGGAAGACCTATGACTTTAGGTTCAAGTTGGTTCCTAGGCATATCATCTAAGGTAATAGTTCCAAATTGAAGTTGAGGCATGTCTAGAGGGGTCTCTAAAGGTGACTTAGGGCTAGTTTGACCATCAGACAAGTCAACTAATGGGGCCCTAGTATTGGATCTAGACTCATCTAGGGGTATGTTTGGAATTGTTGGAGGTAGCTCAGGCTCTAAGGTTGGGCTTGTCTCTAAGAGGGTTGGAGGGTTGGCTACCTTAGGAGTTCTAGGTGGAGACCTTTTGATCTTAATCTTAGGGTCATGACACCTTAAGATATAGGAGTCATCTTGTCTTTGGTGGTACCCTCTAACATCATCTAACCAAGGTTCTCCTAGGTGGACATGATATGTACCTTCTAGGGGTAAGACATCACACCAAGCTTCTAGTAGGATACCAAATCCAATAGGCACAAGGCACATATGTTTAACTAAGGTTTTGGTTCCATTATCTCTAGTAATAGTGTAAGGGTATAGTTTAAGCTTAGTGACAAAGCCAAATCTTTCAATGGCACTAGGGGTTATGAAGTTGAACCCTATGGTTTTATCTATGGCAACCTTACACATCTTACCTCCTATTTTGGTGTAGGTGTGGAAAAAATCATTCCTAAGGTTGACCCTATAGGTTGGAAGCGTCTCTAAGCATAGTTTGTGGGATTTGTCTATCTCTTCAAACATTTTGATAGCGTCATTAGGTTTATTGTGATTTATGCCATAGCTAGTAGTCATGATGGGTTTACTTTTGAAAAACCAAATAGTTTTGAAAGTAAGGCTCCTAAGAAGTGATATGAGTATAATAGTGTGTTATGAAATCAACTTCTTTAAAGCACCTAGGTCCAAGAAATGCCTTAGAATTCGAAAATTAGTTTTGGCTAAAAAAATCTATTCTAAGGTGTTTTGCTCTGATACCAAAACTGATGTAGGGGAGGAGCATGCAATTTGGGCTAGCATGAAAAATAAATTTGAGATAGAAAAAGCTAGCATGCAAGATTACTATGGGGTTTTCAAAAATATGTTTTTTTTGTATTTTATGATAAAAACTGAGTTATGCTTGTATAAAAAAACTACGGTACACTACACATGTGATCTAAGGTTAAACATGCAACTAACATTAGGCTAACATTAAGCATGCGATTCTAAAGACTAAGCAAACCTATGACTAAACATGCATTTCTAGAACATTAAGACAATATTGAAAAGAAGCGCTCACCGTGCGATCCTTGAGAATAGAAGGATCGTCCTTCCCGATCTTCAACGGTCCTACTCTGATGGAAGGAATTGCTTCATTACAATCACTCCAACACATCAAACCCAAACATGCTTGGGTATAGAATATTAAATGACCTTTACAATGCTAAGATCAAGAGGGGAGGTTAAGCCTCCAAATTCCTCTTGCTAACAAGTTCAACAAACTACTTAATCTAATCTAATTAATGATGATGTGTTGCTCAAGTCATGGGTTGAAGGCCCTGTAACTTTCGGCCATGAATGATTCCTTGGAGGTGTCTCAGGTCATGGAGTTCCTTTTGATGCCGAGGGCTTCAACAAACAAAGAAGACATGTTAGATCATATTCAAGATTTAGATAACAAGGAATAAGGGTAGAGTGTTTGGTTTGATATTGCAAGGGCTTTAGGATGCGCCAAAGTGGGTGAATGAATCCTTGAGGAAGATGCGCCTTGATGATGGAGTGGGGATGACTTTGCACCAAGTTGATGGAAAGTTGCGCCTCTTAATGATGAGATGAAGGGCTTGCGCATCCTACAACATGCAACAACAACATAAGTGTAGATCAAGCAAACATAGATTAAAGAGAGAGTTAGAGATGCTTGTTAAAAGTGTTGTTGAAGAGGCCCTTGAGGAGAGGGGGTGCGCCACTTGTTGGGTGAAGAGGTTGAAGTTGCGTCACTATGTATAGAGAAGAGGTGCGCCACCAAGGTTGAACAAGATGTTGATGCGCCACAAGAGCTTGAAGAAAGTGGAGAGGATGTAGATGCGCCACCAAGGTTAAGGGAGATGCTCCTTGAAGAAGTTGCGCGGCTAATGGTTGAAGGGGTTGCTCTTGCGCCAAGATGGTAGAGGTGTCTTTGAAGAAACGGTTAGCGAAGGGAACCTTGGCCCTTGGGGAAGAAGGGGAGATAGGTGACACAAGCACCTCAGATGAGAAGGGGAAAGGGGAGGGCGACACAAGCACCCAAGGTTGCTAGGCAACTAATCGACAATTCCATTATCAAATCTTGCTAATCAACTTACATGCGATTACAAGTTTTGTAGAGCTTCTCCTTAACGTTACAAAAGATCAAAATAAGAAAGAAATTATTGTCTTCAATGCTTTGTCGAGGCAATGGCTCCATTGATTGTGATTTGACTTGAAAACTTCCCTTATTTGTTTGTAGAGATGGTGTGTTCGAATTTGCTTGTAGACTTGCTTGCATGTTCGGCTAGGTGATAGCTTTCCTTCCTTCTTTGGTTTGGGCGAATACCTTTGGGGCTGAAGCTTTCAAATTCGAAATCCTTTCCTTGAGTGTCTTCCCTTGTTTGTAATGGGCGATGCATGGCTTTGAAACTTGCCATTTTTGTTGTGGCTGAATTCCTTCTTTGTTTGGTGAATTCTCCTTGCTTGGGCGACAAGAGAAGGTGGCAATCCTTCCTTCCTTGGCCATGGACGAATTGCTTTGGTGATCTTCCCTTAATTGGAGGTGGTATTGCTTCTTGAATTGGCGTGGCTCTTTCCTTCCAAGGTGTGAACACATCTTGATTCCTTGATTTAAGGGATTTGATGGAAAGCTTTTGAATGAGCGCATATCCTTTGATGAGTTGAGATTGGAACCGAATTCTTGGATGCCAAGGTGGCTTTATACTTCAATGGAAAAGGTGAGTTGAAGTGCTTCAACTCAAGACTTCACTTTGAACTTTGGCTTTGAAGTGGCTTGCCATATTTGGAGCTAGCTTGTTGTAGTGAGCTTTGAGCTAACTTTGAGCTTATCCACATGACTTGTAAATGCTTATTACACTACTCCTACTTGGATGCAACATTATGACATGCACTAATTCTAGTATGATGCAACATAATTTCCATAAAAGAAAATACAAAACAAAGTATAAAACTTACCAAATGTAGCTACATGATGCATGCAATGCAATGGTGCCTTAGGGTACCCATAAACTAGGGTAGCCTTAAGCTCCATTTATATTTTCTTGGGTCATGGCCTCTACCCCCATCAACATTCTCCTGGCCAAGCAAGTCGGCGTGCCCAACATGGTCGTCTTCCTAAACAAGCAGGATCAGGTGGACGACGAGGAGCTCCTCCAGCTCGTTGAGCTGGAGGTCCGGGAGCTCCTCTCCTCCTATGAGTTCCCAGGTGACGATATTCCTATTATTTCAACGAGCTGGAGGTCCGGGAGCTCCTCTCCTCCTATGAGTTCCCAGGTGACGACATTCCTATTATTTCCGGCTCCGCTCTCCTCGCTCTCGAGGCCCTCATGGCGAATCCTAACATTAAGCGCGGCGAAAACCAATGGGTCGATAAGATCTACCAACTCATGGATGCCGTCGATTCCTACATCCCCATCCCGCAGCGGCAGACCGACCTCCCCTTCCTCCTGGCTGTCGAAGACGTCTTCTCCATCACCGGCCGTGGTACTGTCGCCACAGGGCGAATCGAGCGTGGCACTGTAAAGGTCGGTGACACCGTTGAGCTCGTCGGCCTCCGGGAGACACGGGCCACCACGGTCACCGGTGTCGAGATGTTCCAGAAGATTCTCGACGATGCCATGGCCGGAGACAACGTTGGGTTGCTTCTTCGAGGTATTCAGAAGGCGGATATCCAGCGAGGAATGGTGCTTGCCAAGCCCGGCACCATCACTCCTCACACAAAATTTGTCGCCATTGTCTACATCCTCAAGAAAGAGGAGGATGGAGACACTCGCCCTTTTTTGCTGGCTACAGGCCCCAGTTCTACATGAGAACCACGGATGTCACGGGTAAGGTTGCATCCATTATGAACGACAAGGATGAGGAAGCGAAAATGGTCATGCCTGGAGATCGTGTCAAGATGGTGGTTGAACTCATCATGCCTGTGGCCTGTGAGCAGGGTATGCGGTTTGCCATCAGGGAAGGGGGAAAGACCGTCGGTGCTGGTGTCATCAAGTCCATTATTGAATAAACGTAAGTTAAGAATGATTTAACTTTCTTCTGGTTGCAGGAGATGCCTTACTCGGTGCTATTGTTCAAATAGTATCTCTTGCAAATTTTAGATCAAACAAACTTGTAGGTTGCAACCAAGGAAATCCTGAGTATGTATGCTTTTATATTCTGCAATTTTTGGTGCCTTCAACTTCATTTTTCCGAAATGATTTATCTCTGGGGTCAAATGGCTCTTTGTAAACTAAATGGACTAGGGTCATCATGTATCTTGAATTTGGTTGATGCCTTGATGCTCAAATACCTAGCTTGATTAGTTGCTATAGATGTGGAGTTTGCTATTATCTTCTCTAAATTCATTTGTCAGCAATAATCAAGCTTTGTTTAATGTTCTTTAGTTTTTAAATTGACTTTTTCACTACTGCATGCACAATTATTCTCTGATTCATCTCAATGAGGAAGTGAACAACTCTAAGAAAAGGTAAACTTATGCTAGAGAATTGTGAGTTTATTATATTTGAGCTTCTTATCTTCTTTGTTAGATATCTTCATTATTTCACTTTGAAGTTCTCACCCTATACTCCATTAAACAATATAAGCCCCTAAAATTGACTATTGAAAACATTAACCTGCTATCAAGTATTGCTTTTTTTTCTTTTTATCTCTTTTTACAAATGGCTATTGTTTTTACACTTGCTTACTGGTTTGGCAGAATTTTTTTTTAAGCCATGATGTTTTAGCATATTGTAGATCAAATATTTTGGAAAATATTAGAAACCTGCACTTGATAGCCCGTGCAGCAATGCCGCCGTTGCTCAAAAGCAGCCAGTTAGTTGAGATGTTCCCAATCAAGTCGATCATCACCAACACGATCCAGTCATTTTTGTTCGAATCAGAGGAGGCAGGCAGCAGGGTGGGGCTAGTGGAGCCACCGAAAGAGCACGAGGAGGAGGTGGTGGCCACATAGATAGAAAACAGCCAAGAGAAGCGAGCCAATTGGGTGTCCCGGATCTTGGAGCTCAGGTGCCGATGGAGGGATCATCAGCCGAAGGAGGAGGAGGAGGACGAAGAAGAAGAAGGAGGAAATCAAGATGGCTATTTTGGGGTGAGTTACGATGACTTGGAGGACGAAGAAGGTGCAAATCGACGGGAGATGATGCGTGTTTGACTGCCAACGTACCGGAAAGTGTCATCTCTAGGCCGAAGAAGGATTCGGCCGCCGAAGCTGCAGAGAAGCTTGACCTACCAGGGTGAGGGGTGGTCGGCCATTGATTCTTGGGGGAAAATTTTTGATCATGTGAGTTTCGCTTGATCAATTTTTTCTCCCCCGCTTAGATAACAGACTATAAATGCAAATTTAAGAGCGGTCGATGACGATGTTGAGATGCACAAGGGAGTATCCTCTACACTCGTGTACGCATGGACTCCTCAAGATTGCTTTTTCCACACCTAGTGCTAGCCTTCGGGAAGAAGATCAATGCCTAAGAGAGTGCTTCTCATTACTTGCATCAACCTCCAAGGATCCGCCAATCAAGAGAATAAGAGAAGAGGCGCCAAGGATAGAAGTCCAAAGACAATTCTACCATTTGCGCCAATGAAGAGATGATGTCTCTTGCTCTCGCCAAAGGAAGTTGTCGCAAACCAAGAGGAAGAAATGGGCAGCGACACTTCACAAGAGGGGTGACGGCTAGGGCTAGGAGAGGGGAGCACTAGGCGGATAGGTCTTTAAGGAAAGACAAAAATTGCAAATTGTGCCTAGCCTTATGCCTCATATATATAGAGTTTAAGTCATGAGTCCCACAACTTAAGTCGCAAATAAATATTTTAATTTATTCTATTATTTGAATATAAATATTAAAATTATGCGCCTAAGCTTGTAAACCCCACTAGATTATACTGAATTAAGTCAACAAGCTACCGAACCAATCTACGTCTTTATACGTCACTTGACCCGTTGACTAGGACTAGTCAACCGAGGTCAAATGTGATCACCCAAAAGTCAACCGAGGACAACTGATCTCAAAGCGTAATCTAACTCTTTATGGTGTCCTCCAACTCATCAGATGTATCCACAATGCATCAGACTCCTAAACTGATCCAAATCAATAAAATAACTCAATCATAGGCTACTCGATCAATACAAGATCTTGAGTGTCTAAGTGTATGACCATGTAGGTTTCTCAGACGTTGGCAGTGATTACCTTATCATTGCAAGCGGTGAGTAGCAACTAGTAGTACATCGATGTTACCTAAGTCATCAAAATGGAGTCATCATTGACATCCCCTAAAACTACAAAATACTTATGCATTATAGTCACGTTACTAGGTTGATATCCTAATTGGACAAGCATGTCACATATGTTTAATCCAATCTAATGGTTATGACTAAATAAGGATTCACATAGGTATGGTCATGCACTTTCAGTCATGCATCCATATGTGGGGTGCCCAAGGACATTAAGCTTCCAATTAAGGAAGGAGAAAATCCTCTCTTGACAAATTGTATCTCTCATACGGTTAATGATACACTAAATGACAACCGTTATGACCTCCCTACTATGGTGTGTTTGGATCTTAGGTGAAACATTGGTTCTCTAGTATATGCTATCACTCCAAAGTATGTACAATAGAGTCCGACAAGCACATAGAACTACTTGAAGTTCAGCGAAGAACTCCATATCGAAACTGCTTCCCAGAAGCAACTATATACTCAACCTTCAATCATAGATATGGTAGTCTGTCTTGAAGCTCTTCCTGCTTCTAGCACTACCAAAACATATATACTATAATCATGGTCCAACTAGAACAAGCTATTAGTATAGCCTTGCACACTAAGCTTTTTGTATCCTCATGGACCAAGAACAAACCCTTGGTTCTCTTCAAAACCATAAGGATGCTCTTTTCAACTATCTAGTGTTGTGCACTTGGATTGGATTGATATCTGTTAGTTATGCCTACAACATAAGTCATATTTGATTTAATACATATCATCGAATATATGATCGATCCTACTGCCAAAGCATAAGGAACTTGTCTCATGTCTTCTCTGTTAGCATGTGTCAAGAACACGGCTCTTAGAGACAACAAGGTCATGCCTTTCTGGAAGGTAATTTCTCTTAGACTTTTCAAAGTGAAACCTCTCCAGTATCAATATTTGTAATCTGACTTAGGGTCAGGAATTTATTAAAAATCCTCATACCTAATCCATAGGTGGTCTCCCTTAAATCGTTAAGCACGAAATACTTCCCAACTATATCTTCACCACGTGAAGGATTGGGATGTCATTTCTGATTATTTCTATGTCCCCGATATACAAGGCTAGAGATGTTATCAAGCGCCCACTGAACTCACATATCATACACTAGGATGAAGATTCACTATGTTAAGTTAGGAGTTCCCCATAAATCAAACTTTGATGAATCCATTCAACCTATGTAGTCTCTTTGTTCTGAGCCTAGGTTTTCCCATAACCTACAGAAGTGGCTCAGATTCCATCTTGACCTTTTTGTGTCAAGTAGCTGACCTTAGACCATATCCAAGTCAATCATCCTCCCACTAGCCTTTTTCAAGAGAAAAATTTTTCCAAAGAGAAAAAAGTACTATGATTAATAATATTTTATTCTTCTATGGGAATATAAAAATAGTATCCATAAGTTTCCTTATGATACTCCACAAATACACATTTATCATATCTCGGTTCTAGCATACTAGAACTCAGATGTATGACTAAAAGTCTTACATCCCTAGATCCTAATAATAGGTTAGGTCATCTCTCTATTCATAATGCATATGGAGCCCTAGAGGCACTTAGATGGAATATTTTTCAATGTTAGAAAAATTATTTTCTTTTGCAAAAATCTTTGACGAGGTGGAGTTGCATGACTTATCATATATCGAATCATGCCAAACATGACTCGATTCCTCCAAATAGACACACCCTCTCAATGAGGTGTTCAAGAAGGAGTGAGCTATGAGAAAATCTCATACTCGAGGAGATAGTCATTTAACCTTTGCTCAAATGCTCCCCCTCATATCAAAGAGCCTTTATGGATCTATCAAGCTAGTTTATTTACTTCATTTATGTCTCATGCAATAGACATATCCATTCTCACTGAAACAATCAGTAATGGTAATGAAGTATCAGTACCCTATCTCTGGCTAACTTATTCGATATGCCCATGCACACTATATTGTATGAGATCCAATAAGTCTGCTGCTCTTCCACCTGTGCAAGGTGAACAATATCTCTATTATTTCCCTTAGTAAACAAGGCTCACACAAATCAAACTTCCCGAAGAAGGCTGAATCGTCTTATTCTCCCATAAGGAACTTGAATCTAAGAATCCATTTGCATAGAATCGATGGATGAGATACTTGTTTATTAACCTAAACAACAGTCCCAAAGATATATACTCAATCACTTATTGTGATCTATATAATACTTATGTTACTTATAGAACTTTCTATAGATTTATTGCACAATGTACTTGTTGTTGGGAATCCCCGGGCTATAAAAAAACAAAAACAGCAGAAGCGAGCCCGAAACGAGATTCCTAATTCAACAAAAGGACCGACTTACGAAGAATACAAGGGATGTGACAGGGGCAGTACCTTATCAAGCAACTTTTATAAGCGGCCGGTGATGAAGACGTGCAAGGGCCCGTCCTCTGCAATCGCGCACACACGGACTCCTCGAATCCTCTCCAATCTCCGGGCTGGGTACTAGCCCCGGAAGATGAGATCCACGCCTCTAGCCTTCTCAACTTGCGCCACTGCCAAGGAGAAGAAGGGATGTTGGCGACAAGGAGTGGGTAGCACTGCCACTTGTCCCAACTTTTGATGCCGAAAAACTTTTATAGTCGTCACCTCCTAGACCCTCATGCCAAGGAGCAGAGGGGAGGCTACAACTAAAGACAAGAGAAGAGTCTGGTACAAAAGAATCTCCCAGGTGGGCCTCTCTATTTATAATGGGAGAGCCAGACGCACACTAGAGATACTTCCCATGTGGGATAAAGAGCATAGGCGCCTACTCACAATTACGCGTCATGGGTTCGAATCCCCGCATACGCAATTAATTGTAAATGCGCCCAAGCATATGCACATACTCACAATTAAGCATCATGGGTTCGAATCCCCACAGACATAATTAAATGTAAATTGCGCCCAAGCTTATTAATTAGCCAAGAGAAGAATTCTCCTGCCAACTAATAAAATATCATCTCCTCTATAAAAGTCTCAATGCATCAGTTCCCAAAAAAGATCCGAATCACACAATGATTCGATCAGAGGCTAAACGATCAGTATGAGAACTCGAGTGTCAAGGTGTGCGACCCTGTAGGTTCTTCAGATGTTGGCAGTGATGACTAAATCATCACAAGCAATGAGTGGCACCTAGCAGTACATCATTGCTACCCAAGTCATTAGAATGGTGTCATCATCGACATCCCCTAAAACTGCGACAAAGTACAAGTGTAGCCTTGTCCTTTTGCCAACTGATTTCCAGATTAGGCAAGTGTGTCACACTTGTTAATCCCAATAATATGACATGACTAAATCAGGTTCTCACCTGGGTATGACCATACACTTTCAGTCATCCATATAGGGCGCCATGGACAATCAAACTTCCCTGTAAGGAAGCGGCAAATCCTCTATTGGCACATTGAATCCCTCATGTAGGTTATGACATACCTAATGACAACCGTTATGACTTCCCTTTTACCGCGAAGCGTTAGGTTGCATCAAAGTACACCAATCACTATATAGAGATATCAATACCCTCAAGTATAGGACAAGCGCAACTCTATCACTATGATATTCATCTCGTGACACGGAGATGAATCCTCACAGCGGGTCGATTCAGTATATCTCCCTTGATATACCCATATGCCTACGTTAGCAACCCATGCTCAACCAGCGCATATACCGGTCTCAAGTGAATCATAGTTGTTCCATATCCACTATGATTCTCGACCAGGGATAAACACAGAGACTAGATAAAATCTATCTCTTAGGGACATCGTATATGCAAATGTACATATGCGCAGATGTACAAACTTGCATAACAACGACAATGCCAGGATAACTCATCTATCAACTAGATGTGATACACATATCTCAATAGACCATCCTGAGTTCCTAGAGCATAAATACTAACACTTGTTGTGTCCGCAAGCGCACAGATACTCGAAGTAATAATTAAGTCAATTTAGGATACTTCACCTGTTGGAGTATGCCCTTAAGGCTAATGTTTGAGGCCTTGGGTTATTATCAGTATCATGTATAAACTATGTTTATAAAGGCAATAGTTGTTATTCAGGTTGTTGCATTATCTGCTGCTACATGTATACTTCTGAATAATGTCTCAATGGTGTTCAGCTTGGCTGACATGCAGTATAGTCCTTAATCGAAATATCTTGGTGAACATGAGACAGCTTTGATATGATTGAGACTAATATGTGTTCTAATCTTATAGGATGCTTCGAGCATGGAATAAGATGTAGACTCATAGGTGCATTGGATGTACTGGACAGACCCTACTAAGGATGTTCGATTGTTTGTCGCAATGTGAATAATTCTTATATGCAAACAAGTGGCATATTTCCTAACTTGAGATCACTTGTGTTTCTAAATGATGATTAGCATTGTCTTGAGGTAGTTCAATATCATTTGAAATATAATGGTTATAGATTATCTTGGATAATGGGCATGAGTCATGTTAGGGCATTAGTGATAGATATAGGATTGCCTCTCCTAGTTGGAGTGTGATGTTCTAAAGGGGCCCCCTGTATGAGATGGTTGAGAAAGTGTATGGCCATACCCAGATGACTATGTTCATCTGATCTAACCACTCTCATCATGTTGGAGTTACAGGCTTGACATGCTTGTCCAACGAGAACATCCAGTGGCAAAGGAAACACATATGTCAAGTGACTTGGGTTCACACTTGTGCTATGGTTTGGGAGTAGTCTTGGAAGACTCTTTTCTTTATATCGGGAGACAGTGATGTGTTGCTAGATACCCCTCTCTGTTCGTGATAACGTAAGTTATCGTTACCGACATTAAAGGAAACCCTTAGGGTCGCACAATTTGATGATATGGCTTACTTATGTCAGATCGTGTGGACTGAATTGTTTTGGTTCAGTTTAAAGGAATTTAAACTCTGATTGGAAGTGAGATTTGATCTGATCATGTTTGATTGATTAGGGCTTGAGATCGGTAAGCTTCGATCGAGAGAATTGATACTAGATCGATGAGATCAAGAGCATCAAGAGATGTGTGGTTAGATCTTGAGCCTTTCGGTTTAATAAGGTCTAGACCAAGGCTTGGTTTGATTTGGTCTTTGAACCAAATTCAATTGAACCGGTTCATCATATGAGCGCATGGTTCAAAGGGAGAAGGAGTTGCGAACGGTTCACTTGGAGTGAACGCTTGAACGCATGAGCGCTTACTATATTTGGAAATCGGTTTTCCAAATTGAAGACGCCTCCACATTCGAAGACTCTCGCCTCTCTCTTGCTCTTCCTCTCGTGTGACTCGCCTCCACGAGTGTTGAAGGAGGGATTCGGCCAGCCAAGGAAAGAAATCATCTCATCTCCTTCACGCATCAAGGACACCTTGAAGAGCTTTGCTAGCACAAGGTTCACGCCAAGGGAGGAAGCCATCGCCATCTTGTGTGCGTCCACTTTGGAGGAGAGCCGCATCGCCCTCTTGCTTCCAAGTCGCCTTCCGACCAATGGCAATGGTAAGATCACAACTTGATCTTTGCAGACATTAAGTTGATCATATGTTCATGCCACATGCGATCTTCATGAAATCCTTATTTCCGCCCATGTAAAATTTTAGAAGTGCATGCGTTTAGGGTTTCACCCCCCTTTTCAATTGGTATCAGAGCTGTGTTCTGGTATGATCTATATGATTGCTTATTTGTGTGATCCATGCTTGGTTTATAAGTAGATCTAAGCCAAATCATCATGCGAAAATACATGCTAGACTTTAGATGTATTTTGGGTTTTACTTATTGTTGCGCATGATGTATGTTGGCGCATGTTGAAAGTTGTTTTTACCAAAAACTTAACATCTTGCGCGCCATCCACTTAGATCTATAAGCGCCTACTTGAAATACTTAGACGGGTTACTAGGGTTGAAGTCGTCAGTCTAGTCTGGACCCAACAGCCTGATCAGACCATCTGACAGCCTAGATGGGTCGACTAGATAGCACCTATGCGCAAGCATGAGGTGGCTATAGGTCGACTGCAGAAGGGCGTGTAGCGATGTCTGATTGAGGCAACCAGTGAACGATCATGATTAAGGCCCGGGGTCACACCCGCTTGCCAGAAATCATGTGGGACGTTCAGCCCTTAAGGCATGCATTGTTGACCATGAGGTCGACGCAAGTCAGTTATGACTTGGTGCATGCAAGGGCAGTGGGTCTGACTTGGTCTGATGAGTGGATCCCTATTAATGCACCGTTGTAAGGTAGTAGGGCACATAAGGAAATAAAATTGAT
This sequence comes from Costus lasius, assembly GCA_027563935.2. Lineage (NCBI taxonomy): Eukaryota > Viridiplantae > Streptophyta > Magnoliopsida > Zingiberales > Costaceae > Costus > Costus lasius. Next base: position 59,050,886 of record CM050453.2, read on the forward strand.
ACCATGGGGTTTTTCAAAAATTTTACTTTCCTGTTTGGATCACATGTTGTTTGTTTAACCTGATTGCATGTCTATTTCATCTTATGTGGGCTGCCCTATTTGTATGCTGTGCTGGGGCCTGCGTGCCTAGATTAATTAATTGTAAATTATTTTTGTGATCTGCGAATCACATTTCAATTTATGTTAATGTGTAATTGACCTGCGAGTCAAATCATGTCTAGATAGATTAAATGTAAATTAATCAGACATGAGCACAGAGCATACATGGCAGAGGCGCATGCAGCGAGTAGCTTCACCAGTGGGAGGCCTAGAGTTCGACTCTAGTACAGGCGCATGCTACCTGGTGGGCGCATCTGAGCTGTAGAGGGCGCTTGGGCCCGGGCTGAGCCAGATGAAGTGCAAAAGACCCATGAAGAGCTCAAGTGAAGACTTGTGTAAAACTAGGGTTTTACTTAGGCTTAATGGGCGTTTACCACATAAGATCATTGTGCTTTCTATTTACTGTTTAAGTAATATTAGCACCTGCATGAGTTAATCTTCTGCTATCACCATAGGATATGCATGGTAGTAAGAAGATAAAAGGACCGTTAAAATCCAACGTTAAATATCAAGCACGAAAGCCATCTGATGCGAAACCTCACTGTTCTGACTATCGTTGGGGCCGTGTTATACCCACTCAGTGGGCACGCCCAGCTATCTTCAGACGGTGTGTGATTACACCTACGTGTTACAGAGAAGGGATTTATCGCTTCTCGTTGCTCAGCATAGCACGTGGTGGTCCAGGGAGTAGGTCGGGTCAGCTTGACCATGTAGGCTACATATTGAGCATATGTTAGCTATATGGAGGCAGCCATCTGTGGAATCAGAAATTGTGTTGTACCAACTCAGTTGGCACAGTCTTCTGGATTGCCTAGATGAAGGGGAATCGCACGGGTTGGCGATTGGCATGGATAGCCTACCAGTGATTAGTGCTTGAACTCTCTGTGCATCTTATCTCGCCTGAGCGGGACGCGGAGACCAAGTATGAAATCTGGATCCCATCTCACTAAAAGAGTTTTACTCTTTCGGACTGTTTTATTGGATTTTTCAGTCAGATAAAATAGTGAGAAAGAAATCATTCTTAAGTCCTGGATTGATTCTAACATGGATACTGACCTTGTTGTTCTTGCTTTGTTGTAGATTCCTGCAGCAACGAACACCACAGGGTTCAATGTGCGATCCTTACTGGAAAGGGAGAAGTTTGCTGGGCCAAACTTCTCAGACTGGTACGGACACCTTAAGATTGTTCTTAAGGCTGAGAGGAAGCTGTATGTCCTTGAGACGGCAATACCGCCTCAACCCGCTGCGAACGCCGCAAGGGCGGTTCGGGATGCATATGAGAAGCATGTCAATGATAGCATTGATGTCGCTTGCCTTATGCTTGCGTCTATGACGCCAGAGCTACAGCGTCAGCATGAGGATTTATCTGCTATTGAAATTATAGCAAATCTCAAGATGCTGTATGCTGCACAGGCAAGGACAGAACGCTATAACTTGACAAAACTTTTCTTTCAGAGCAAACTGACTGAAGGAAGTCTAGTGGGAGCTCACGTACTCAAGATGATTGGGTACAAAGAGGCTCTAGAGAAACTGGGACACACCGTCAATCAGGAGCTTGTTGTAGACATCATCTTGCAGTCTCTCCCGGCCTCTTTCGATCCGTTCATCATTAATTTTAATATGAACAAGATCGACTGTACACCGGCAGAGTTACTGAACATGCTCTGTACTATAGAGCAGACTCTTGAGAAGGGAAAGCCTTCATCCTCTGTCTTGATGGTTCCTTCAAGGAACAAGAAGAAGGGGAAGAAGGGCAAAGCCCCTATCAAGAGCTATAACAAGGCTCTGAAACAAAAGGTGAAGCGGTCGAAGGACAACAGATGCTTCCATTGTGGCCAGCTGGGTCACTGGAAGAAGGACTGTAAAGCGCTCCAAGGAGACAAGAAGGGAAGCAAGGCTTTCACTTCTAGCTCAGGTATTTTTGTGACTGAAGTCATGGTATCTTCTTCTATTTCATGGGTGTTGGACACTGCATGTGGAGTTCACATTTGTTCGAATGTACAGGAACTCAAGAGAAGAAGACAGGTGGGACAGCATGAGGTGGACCTACGAGTTGGAAACGAGGCACGGGTTGCTGCTGTTGCTGTAGGACAATATAACATCTCTTTACCATCTGGTCTTGTATTAGAACTGGACAATTGTTATTTTGTACCGAGCATAACTAAGAATATTATCTCTATTCCTGCTCTTGTCAGGAAAGGGTTTTCCTTTGAATGCAAAACTTTAAAGTGTTGTATTTCATTTGATAATATTGTTTATGCTACAGGGTCGATTAACAATGGGTTATTCATGTTGGACATGGAATGTTCTGTACAACAAATTGATAATAAGAAAGCCAAGTATGCTGATGACAGCACCTTGCTATGGCATAGTCGTTTAGGCCATATTAACAAGAAGCGCATTAAGCGGTTGCATGACCATGGACTGCTGGGATCATTCTCCTATGAGGAGCTTGATACATGCAAAGCTTGTTTAATGGGTAAAATGACGAAGTCTCCTTTTTCTAATAAAGGTCAAAGGGTTTCAGGTTTACTTGACCTCATTCACAGTGATGTGTGTGGGCCGTTTAGTAAACATGCCAGAGGTGGCTATTTATACTTCATTACTTTTACTGATGATTTCAGTAGATACGGTTATGTCTATCTTATGAGACATAAGAGTGAATCTTTTAACAAGTTCAAAGAGTTCAAAAATGAAGTACAGAATCAGTTATGCCGAAATATCAAGGCACTTCGTTCAGATCGAGGTGGAGAATACTTGAGTCGAGAGTTTACTGACTATCTGAAGGAGTGTGGGATTATCTCACAGCTCACTCCGCTAGGAACACCGCAATGGAATGGTGTGTCCGAGAAGAGAAATAGAACCTTATTGGATATGGTTCGTTCAATGATGAGTCAGGCTACTCTACCTTACTCCTTTTGGGGATTTGCACTGGAAACAGCTGCAAAGGTACTAAACCGAGTGCCATCCAAGGCCGTTTCTAAGACTCCATATGAGTTATGGTATGGGAAACAGCCGAGCTTGACATTTATTAAAATCTGGGGTTGCGAGGCTTATGTCAAAAAGCTCGCCTCTGGGAAACTGGAGAGCAGATCTGATAAATGTATCTTTGTCGGTTACCCTAAGGAAACTAAGGGTTATTATTTCTTTGATCCCAAGGAGAACAAAATATTTGTTGCTCGAACGGCTATTTTTCTTGAGAAGGAATTTCTTCTGCAAGAGGCCAGTGGGAGAGAAATAAAGCTGGATGAGAATCCAAAAGAAGGACAAAGTAGTCAAACTCAGTTGGATGTGCCTGAGCCAATAAAACAGGTTACTGAACAACCTGAGGCTCAGATATCACGGGAACCGCGAAGATCGGGAAGGATCCGTCGACAGCCTGAGCGCTATGACGGAGTCTACATCATTAATGATGAACCCCTCACTTATGCGGATGCGGTCAGTGGACCGGAATCAGCGAGATGGCTTAGAGCTATGCGAGCCGAGATGGACTCCATGTCATATAACCAAGTCTGGGATTTGGTTGATCCGCCTCAGGGAGTAATCCCTATAGGCTGTAAATGGATCTTCAAAAAGAAGATTAACATGGATGGTAACGTGGTTACCTATAAAGGCAGGCTAGTTGCGAAAGGTTTCAAACAAATCTACGGGATAGATTATGATGAAACTTTCTCTCCTGTAGCCATGTTCAAGTCTATTCGGATTATTCTCGCGATAGCAGCATATTATGATTATGAGATCTGGCAAATGGATGTGAAGACCGCTTTCCTTAATGGAAAACTAGAAGAGGATGTGTATATGACACAACCTGAAGGTTTCATCAATCCATCAGATCGTCATAAAATATGCAAATTAAAGAAGTCTATTTATGGACTTAAGCAAGCATCGAGAAGCTGGAATATTCGTTTTGATGAATCAATCTGTGAATTTGGTTTCATCAAAAATGAAGATGACCCGTGTGTATATAAGAGGTTTAGTGGGAGCGTGATTATTTTCCTAGTCCTCTACGTCGATGATATCTTGATCATTGGAAATGATATTCCTGAACTGCATGCCGTTAAAGCATGGTTAAGAAAATGTTTCCAGATGAAAGATTTAGGAGAAGCAGCCTATGTATTAGGTGTGAAGATCTACAGAGATAGATCTAAGAGGCTTCTCGGGCTATGCTAGAGTACTTACATCGATAAAGTCCTGGAGAGATTCCATTTAGAAAATTCTAAAAGAGGATATCTTCCAGTCAGACATGGTCTGAATCTTTCTAAGAGCCAGTGTCCTCAAACACAGTCTGAGAAAGATGAAATGGACAATACGCCTTATGCTTCGGCTATTGGATCCATTATGTATGCGATGTTGTGTACTCGCCCAGACGTCGCTTACGGGTTAAGCGTCACCAGTCGATTCCAAAGTAATCCAGGTAAGGCACACTGGATTGCAGTCAAGAACATTTTGAAATATCTTCGGACGACCAAAGATATGTTCTTGATATATGGAGGTCAGGAAGAACTCAGTATTGAAGGATATACTGACGCTTCGTTCCAATCTGACCAGGATGATTTCCGATCGCAATCATGCTATGTTTTTAGCTTGAATGGAGGAGCAGTGGTGTGGAAAAGTTTCAAACAATCAATTGTTGCTATTCCACAACAGAAGCCGAGTATGTTGCAGCCTCAGAAGCATCAAAGGAGGCAGTGTGGATTCGTAAGTTCGTTCAAGAACTTGGTGTTGTTCCTTCGAGTGCAGATCCTTTGGTTATCTTCTGTGATAACACTGGAGCAATAGCACAAGCAAAGGAACCACGGTCGCACCAGAAGTCCAAGCACATACAGAGAAGGTTTCATTTGATCCGTGAGATCATAGATCGAGGAGAGATCAAGATCTGCAAGGTTCATACAGATGACAATCTAGCTGACCCGCTTACAAAGCCTCTGGCGCAGCAGAAGCATGAGAAGCACTGTAATAATATGGGTTTGAGATTTCTCAACCATTAGATTAAGTGCAAGTGGGAGATTGTTGGAGTATGCCCTTAAGGCTAATGTTTGAGGCCTTGGGTTATTATCAGTATCATGTATAAACTATGTTTATAAAGGCAATGGTTGTTATTCAGGTTGTTGCATTATCTGCTGCTACATGTATACTTCTGAATAATGTCTCAATGGTGTTCAGCTTGGCTGACATGCAGTATAGTCCTTAGTCGAAATATCTTGGTGAACATGAGACAGCCTTGATATGATTGAGACTAATATGTGTTCTAATCTTATAGGATGCTTCGAGCATGGAATAAGATGTAGACTCATAGGTGCATTGGATGTACTGGACAGACCCTACTAAGGATGTTCGATTGTTTGTCGCAATGTGAATAATCCTTATATGCAAACAAGTGGCATATTTCCTCTGACTTGAGATCACTTGTGTTTCTAAATGATGATTGGCATTGTCTTGAGGTAGTTCAATTATTGGGGTATGCCCTTAAGGCTAATGTTTGAGGCCTTGGGATTGTAACAGTATCATGTATAAACTCTTATGTTTATAAAGGCATGGTTGTTATTCAGTTTGTTACATTGTCTGCTGCAATAAGTGTACTTCTGAATAATGTCTCAAAGCTGTTCAGCTAGGCTGACATGCAGTAAAGTCCTTAGTCGAGATATCTTGGTGAACATGAGACAACCTTGATATGATTGAGACTAAGATGTAGACTCATGGGTACATTGGATGTACTGGACAGACCCTACTAGGTTATTCAATTGCTTGTCACAATGTGAATAATCCTTGATTGTAACAAGTGGCACATTTCCTCTGACTTGAGATCACTTGTGTTTCTAAATGATGATTGTCATTGTTTTGAGGTAGTTCAATATCATTTGAAACATAATGATTATAGACTATCTTGGATGGTGAGCTTGAGTCAGGTTAGGGCACTAGTGATAGACAAAGGATTGCCGTCTCCTTAATTGGAGTGTGATGTTCTAAAGGGGCCCCCCTGGATGAGATGATTGAGAAAGTGTATGGCCATACCCAGGTGACTGTGTTCATCTGTTCTAATCATACTTATCATATTGGAGCTACAAGCTTGACACGCTTGTCCAATAAGAACATCCAGTGGCAAAGGAAATTTGCATGCCTTGTGAGTTGATTCACACTTGTGCTGTGGTTTGGGTGTAGTCTTGGAAGACTCTTTCCTTTATATCGGGAGACAGTGATGTGTTGCTAGATACCCCTCACTGATCGTGATAACGTGAGTTATCGTTACCGACATTTAAAGGAAACCCTCAGGGTCGCACAATTTGATGATATGGCTTACTTAAGTCAGATCGTGTGGACTGAATTATTTGGGTTCAGTTTAAAGGGATTTAATCTCTGATTGTGAGTGAGATCTGGTCTGATCATGTTTGATTGATTAGGGCTTGAGATCGGTAAGCTTCGATCGAGAGAATGGATGCTAGATCGGTGAGATCAGGGGCATCAAGAGATGAACGGTTAGATCTGAAACCTTAGAGTTTATTATGATCTAGACCAAATTGCTTGGGTTAATTGGTCTTTGAACCAAACCATATTGAACCAGCTCATCATGTGAGCGTATGGTTCAAGTGAAGAGGTTTTTGCGATTGGGATAAACCCATGGTCGCATGTGGAGGAGTGGTTTTCTATTTTTAGAAAACATGATCACTTACGTGACCACAACTCACGTTGTATCTTCACGTCTTCCTCTCGCCCTCTTGTCGTCGCTTGTTTTTTGGATTCTTACACTCTTTTGCGAGAGAAGAAGGTGGACGACATTGGTGAAGGTTTCGGCCAAGCAAAATTCTTCTCATCCCTTTCACTCGACAAGAACTCCTTAGAACCTTGCTAGCACAAGGAGCACTAAGGGAGTAGGCGACATCATTTGTGTGCGGTACCTTAGCAGGAAAGCTCTCTTGCGATCTTCTTCCAAAGCTCCATCAAAGCAATGGCCATGGTATGAATCTTCTCTGATCTATACTAGTTCATGAAAGTTGATCATATGACATGCAAAAGGTCATGAGAAACCCTTGCTTCCGCTCGAAAAATCATATTGTTATGCGCCTATCTATGGTTTCGCTCCCCCTTGAAGGGGACTTTCATCAATATCATTTGAAATATAATGGTTATAGATTATCTTGGATAATGGGCATGAGTCATGTTAGGGCATTAGTGATAGATATAGGATTGCCTCTCCTAGTTGGAGTGTGATGTTCTAAAGGGGCCCCCTGTATGAGATGGTTGAGAAAGTGTATGGCCATACCCAGATGACTATGTTCATCTGATGTAACCACTCTCATCATGTTGGAGTTACAGGCTTGACACGCTTGTCCAACGAGAACATCCAGTGGCAAAGGAAACACATATGTCAAGTGACTTGGGTTCACACTTGTGCTATGGTTTGGGAGTAGTCTTGGAAGACTCTTTCCTTTATATCGGGAGACAGTGATGTGTTGCTAGATACCCCTCTCTGTTCGTGATAACGTAAGTTATCGTTACCGACATTAAAGGAAACCCTTAGGGTCGCACAATTTGATGATATGGCTTACTTATGTCAGATCGTGTGGACTGAATTGTTTTGGTTCAGTTTAAAGGAATTTAAACTCTGATTGGAAGTGAGATCTGGTCTGATCATGTTTGATTGATTAGGGCTTGAGATCGGTAAGCTTCGATCGAGAGAATTGATGCTAGATCGATGAGATCAAGAGCATCAAGAGATGTGTGGTTAGATCTTGAGCCTTTCGGTTTAATAAGGTCTAGACCAAGGCTTGGTTTGATTTGGTCTTTGAACCAAATTCAATTAAACCGGTTCATCATATGAGCGCATGGTTCAAAGGGAGAAGGAGTTGCGAACGGTTCACTTGGAGTGAACGCTTGAACGCATGAGCGCTTACTATATTTGGAAATCGGTTTTCCAAATTGAAGACGCCTCCACGTTCGAAGACTCTCGCCTCTCTCTTGCTCTTCCTCTCGTGTGACTCGCCTCCACGAGTGTTGAAGGAGGGATTCGTCCAGCCAAGGAAAGAAATCATCTCATCTCCTTCACGCATCAAGGACACCTTGAAGAGCTTTGCTAGCACAAGGTTCACGCCAAGGGAGGAAGCCATCGTCATCTTGTGTGCGTCCACTTTGGAGGAGAGCCGCATCGCCCTCTTGCTTCCAAGTCGCCTTCCGACCAATGGCAATGGTAAGATCACAACTTGATCTTTGCAGACATTAAGTTGATCATATGTTCATGCCACATGCGATCTTCATGAAATCCTTATTTCCGCCCATGCAAAATTTTAGAAGTGCATGCGTTTAGGGTTTCACCCCCCTTTTCATCACCTACACTTATCAGATCTTGATTCTATATCACTAGATTCAGATGTATGACCCCCAAAGTCTCACATCTATAGATCCTGATAATTAGTCATGTCATCTCCTTACTTGGAGATACATTTAAGATGAAATAGTTCAGTGTTGAAGAAACTATTAGCATAACCTCAGTAGAGATATGGATGACTTTCAATTCCTCCCACTAGAACCACCTTCCAAGGTGTTCTTCAGGAGTTATGAGCTATGAGCAGACCTCATACTCAATATGATAGTCACCTGTGGCTCAAGTACTCTTCATCCAACCTGGACTGAAGATCACTTATGAATTTTGATAAGCTGGTTCCACAAATATTTTGGTAATTTCATGAATTCCTATCTTTTGACCTTTCCACTTCACCTCAGTTGGTGAAAAACATTTATCAGCAAACAAGTCTTCGCCTATCTATCACATCTCAAAAGAGGTTAAGATAGTCAATCTCCTAGAAGGAGTTCGAATCCAAGAATTCATGTGCATGAAGTTAGTGGATGCATCACTTGTTTATGATAAAATGTCTGGGTCAGAAGATTGACATTCAATTTGAACTATTTATTAAATTCAAGTTATTTTATTACCTCATTAATTTTGCACAATGTAATGACAAAAGATTTGCAAATGAAAAGAATAATAAATTCCTTTATTCCAAATATCTCTATTCCCAAGGAATAGATACAATATCAATTACATGTTTGCAAAAATAAAACAATCCTATCAATGACAAAAGAAAAAATAGTTCGGCAGCATCAATGCTCCAGCAGGATCTTCTTACTGTCATCCATGTCCTATTTCTCTGGAGCTCCTGCATATTTTGCTAATATCAGTCTCACCATGCGGTATAGAATACCCATGTACGGAAATAGACAATATAGGATTTGGTAATAAAATTACCTGAGCCTGAAGACGAAGGGTTACTTCTCTTCATCTCTTTCTGAGGATGCTTGCAGTCTTTGCGCCAATGGCCCTCCTGGCCACAGTTGAAGCACTTGTTCTCCCTCACCCTGCCTTTCTTCAGTGCATTGGCCTTGGATTTGCCCTTACCCCTTTTCCACTTCTTACTGTCCTTGGAGACTATAAGAACGGACTTGGGTTTGGACCTGACCATTTCCTTCTCGGTCAATTCCAGCAGTTTAAGCAGCTCCTCATGAGTACAAGCAATTTTGTTCATATTGAAGTTAATGATAAAAGAGCTATAACTCAGAGGCAGCGACTGTAGAATAAGGTCCGTAGCCACATCCTGATCCATCGGGTGTCCTAGCCTAGTGAGATGCGACAAGTACCCAAGCAACTTGAGTACATGTGGTCCCGCTGGAGCACCTTCAGGCATCTTGCACTGAAAAGCAGCCTTGGATGTCTCAAACCTTTCTGTTCTAGTCTGCGACTCGAATAGTTGCTTTAGATGTGTGATGATCTGAAATGCATTCTGATCCTCATACTGCATCTGCAACTCGGACGACATCGTGGCTAACATAAGACAGCCAACATCCAGGGCGTCATCCTAATGCTTATGAAAAGCATCCCATTCAGTCGTGCGGGCTGTGGATGACGGTTGGGGAGGAAGTGCTTGCTCTAAGACATATAACTTTTTCTTCTGCTTGAGGATTATCCTCAGGTGCTGGTACCAGTTCATGAAGTTAACTCTAGTTAACTTCTCCCTCTCAAGGAAGGAACGGAATGACAGTCCGCTGTTGTTATTGCTTGTAGAAGCCATCTACAATACAAACAAGAGCAGATCAGTATCACATTTCATTCATTTATTCTGGCCTTTTATAAATGACTGTTTCTCACTATTTTATTCGAATCGATAATCTTCAAAAATCCATCGAGAAGTTGCCTGACTTTCTTAGTGAGATAGGATCCTCATTTCGTACACGGCCTTGCGTCCCACGAGGGTGGGATGTACTGCACAAGGTGACGCATGCTTTCTGAGGTAGGCTCGCCGGCCAATTGCTACTCGACAATTTCCCTTCTCAAGACCGTTCAGGTACTTTGTGTCTAGCGAGGGCTGGATACAGCACAAAGTCCTAACCTCTTGAGGCTGCCTCTAGAAATGTCATCATGTGAACCACCACATATGAAAAATCCTAGTCAAGTCCGACCTGATCGTTATACCCAGGGCCAACAATTTTCTTGCGAAAGGCGCGTCCAGAGTTTTAACCGGACTGGGGAAATTATTGTCACCACACGCCTCCTGAAGATAGATGGGTGTGTCCCACGAGGGTGGGAAACAGTGCACAGCACCATCGATCGACAGTTTGACGAGGGTTACGCATCAGAAGGCTAAGTGACGGGACTTGATAAAATTTATCTAGGATTTTTGTGGTCTCGGCACCATGGCTTTTTATCTTATTCTACCAATACAGGCATGCAATCCTATGGTGGAATAAAACAAAGCAGTAAAGGCATGATAGAGTAGAAACAGTAAATATAATGTGATCAAAGCCCAAAGCATGGGTAACAAGCCCCTAAACCTAGTCCTAGCCACCTAGCACTACCAAGGGCAATGAGCCATGAGCCCATGCCAACAAGTCCTTAGCTCATCCCTGAGTGCCCTAAGGGCTCTGCTCTAAGGCCCCGAGGTGCGCAACCTAGGTCTTCAGCTCCATGGGTCAGCTCGTGAACCCCAAAGGCACCATCCAGGAAAACCCTATACCCCCTTTAGGTTCGGCCAGCCCGAGTCTTCTCCGTGAGCTAGCTCGCAAATACTAGGCTCCTCCTAGGATTTGGCTAACTCATGTCTCTTCCTGGAGGATAGCTCGCAAGCCGTAGGCTCCTCCTAGGTTTCGGCCAAACATCCATGTGTCATCTCTATGCTAGGTATCTCACCTCAATGCTTGATACGACTCATCCCTTGCAAGGTGCGCCCCCTTTGCTTGGATGTGCCATCAAGCATCATTGGCGCTCGACCTTCCTCCATCAGTCCATGAACTTAAGAAGCATCCAATGGACCTTCAAGCTCTTGGCTAATGATAGAAGACCAGCCCTTTGCAAGCTTGGAGCGCCAATCCTCTTCCTCAACCTTTGAACCTCAATATGCGCCACTAGGAGACCTATAAGGCATCAAGGTTCGGTCAAAGAGTTAGATTAGCCCCCTTAGGTGGCTTTTCCTTTATCATCAGCCTTTGAACCCATGCATGCGCCACTACGAAACCTAGAAGCCATGTGGATTCGGTTGAGGATAAAGGTTAGCCCCTTTTTCTTGACTAGGTTGCACCATTTCCTTATCCAACCATCATCCCTTAAGTGAGCCAACTAGGTAACCCTAGAAGTTACTTCAAGGTTAGGTCAAACAAGGGGATGCACCACCTTGGGAGGTGAGGTGTGCAAACCCTAACCCTAGCCGCCACCCCCTTAGATGCGTCCCTAGGTTTAACCCTAGAAGCCACCTTAGGGTTCGGCTAGGTGAGAGTTGCGCCACCTTGAGAGATGCGCAAGGGAGAGAGAGAGGAAAACGCCATAGAATGTCATCAAAGCTTTCTATTTGATTTACAATGTATAATTGTGTTGGTGTTTATGCCCTGCAGACCAATGTTTGGACATGGTCGGGCATTGTTTAAATGTACTTTGATATAATTATTATTCTCTATAAAGGCATGGTCATTATTATGCAGACTTCTCTACCTGCGTTGATGTATTGAGTTGCATAAATAATGTCCCAGGAGTTTGGATTGGATCCATTCTCATAAGCTATCCCTACTCAAGGTACCTTAGCAGATAAGGGACAGCTTTGGTACATGTGAGACTGATGTATGGGTTGGTTAAGTGCGGGGTACAGTAACGCAGGCATACAGGTGCATTGGATGCACTGGAGTGATCCACCGTGAGGATTGACTTGTCTAGTCAACAAGTCAATCTCACATGCAAGAGGTTTGCATTGATCCTTAGACTTGAGGTATTCATGTCTAGATTTGATGATGGGTATGCTTTGATACAGTCTTACGTCTCTTCGTAATTGGGAGACCAAAACGACTGACATTGGGTATGTCATAAGTCATGTAGAGACATGGATGACCAATAGTAGGATTTGCCTCTTCCTTATTGGAAGCATGATATCCACTCGGGGGCGCCCCACCTTATTGGTGCATGACAGGAATGTGTGGCCACACTTGTTGAGTCATGACCAATGCATTGGATTGATAAACTTGAGACTAATCCAATGGCAGGATATTAGTTTAGGCAAAGGGAAGTGAAGGAACCCTAAGGCTTGATTCTCTTCCCGAGGCTAGCACCAAGCGTGGAAGGGAGCAACGATCAAGGAGTCGACGCGTGGATACTTGTAGAGGGCGAGCACTTGATTGTCTTCGAACATGGCTTCAAGAACCGAGCAAGCAATAGAGGTATTATCCTTGTCACATCCTTGTGTTCTCCCTCGCATGGATCCCTGGGCAAAAGGAATATGTTTCGGGTGTAATGCTTCCGCTGCGTCCTGGGACTGCAAAAATTTTAAATTACACCCGATATTCCCTAACAAATTGAAAACACAAGATTGAAAGTTGGCACGCAGGCCTCACATTGATATATCACAGGCATGGCAATAGGGCTTGTCTTTGATCATATCAAATGCATAAAGAAAAACACCTAAGACATGCTCTTCTATATGCAATGAAAAACTACAAAGCCAGATTTTAGTTTTTCATTGGAAAATATGTTCATTAAATCTCAGCGATCTTATAGAAAATTCAGATTTTTCGTTTTCTCTCAGGAGTCAACAAGTGGCCATATATACCCCGATTATCGATGCCACTTGCAATCCCTAACTTGTACGGATTAGGGCAATAACTCAGTCCATGCCCCGAAATCTAGATACAAGTCTCACATCGTGGGTCTATCCCATGAATATGAGGAGAAATAAATTCTCACACATAGGGTCTATCCCCATGTGTAGAAACCGAAAATCATGAATTTCATAAGAGCGAGAAATAACAAACCTACTATTTTTCTACACATAAAACATGGCATAAAGATTTTCAAAAAAATTTTTATGACATGCGCATGCTAGAAAAAACCCATACACCGATGTATCTCGTAAGTTGCCTCTGATACCACTGTTGGGAATCCCCGGGCAATAAGAAAACGAAAATAGTAGAAGCGAGCCCAAAACGAGATTCCTAATTCAACAAAAGGACCGACTTATGAAGAATACAAGGGATGTGACAGGGGCAGTACCTTATCAAGCAACTTTTATAAGCGGCCGATGATGAAGACGCGCAAGGGCCTACTCACAATTAAGCGTCATGGGTTCGAATCCCCGCATACGCAATTAATTGTAAATGCGCCCAAGCATAGACGCCTACTCACAATTAAGCGTCATGGGATCGAATCCCCGCAGACATAATTAATTGTAAATTGTGCCCAAGCTTATTAATTAGCCAAGAGAAGAATTCTTCTGCCAACTAATAAAATATCATCTCCTCTATAAAAGTCTCAAAGCATCAGTTTCCCAAAGAGATCCGAACCACACAATGATTCGATCAGAGGCTAAACGATCAGTATGAGAACTCGAGTGTCAAGGTGTGCGACCCTATAGGTTCTTCAGACGTTGGCAGTGATGACTAAATCATCACAAGCAATGAGTGGCACCTAGCAGTACATCATTGCTACCCAAGTCATCAGAATGATGTCATCATCGACATCCCCTAAAACTACGACAAAGTACATGTGCAGCCTTGTCCTTTTGCCAACTGATGTCCAAATTGGGCAAGTGTGTCACACTTGTTAATCCCAATAATATGGCATGACTAAATCAGGTTCTTACCTTGGTTTGGCCATACACTTTCAGTCATCCATATAGGGCGCCATGGACAATCAAACTTCCCCGTAAGGAAGCGGCAAATCCTCTATTGGCACATTGAATCCCTCATGTAGGTTATGACATACCTAATGACAACCGTTATGACTTCCCTTTTACGGCGAAACGTTAGGTTGCATCAAAGTACACCAAATCACTATATAGAGATACCAATGCCCTCAAGTATAGGACAAGCGCAACTCTGTCACTGTAATATTCATCTCGTGACACGGAGATGAATCCTCACGGCGGGTCAATCTATTATATCTCCCTTGATATACCCATATGTCTGCGTTAGCAACCTGTGCTCAACCAGCGCATATACCGGTCTCAAGTAAATCATACCTGTCCCATATCCACATGATTCTCGACAAGGAATAAACACAGAGACTATATGAAATCTATCTCTTAGGGACATTGTATATGCAAATGTACATATGCGCAGATGTACAAACTTGCATGACAACGACAATGTCAGGATAACTCATCTATCAACTAGATGTGATACACATATCCCAATGGACCATCCTGAGGTCCAAGGGCATAAACACTAACGCTTGTTGTGTTCGCAAGCGCACGGATACTCGAAGTAATAATTAAGATATCGAACCACAGAGACCTCGTTTCTTAAATACCAATTAGTTGTTTTCTCAATAGCTAAGCAATCGAATATAATAAAAGCGAACGATCGAAAAGTTTACTAAATATCAGAGGGAGAGACTTGGGACTAGGAGTTCAACTGTCTTAATTTCAATGACTAGATATACTTAAACACTCATCAATTTATTTTTGTTATGATAAAGATGTAATTTGCTTTAATAAGAAATCATCTCGCTCTCACGAAAATGATTTGCATAGAATAATTCTCACTCTCGTGCAGACTTATTCTATGATTATGGAAAAGCAAACCTTAACATAGAGATTTAGGAATCACTCTCGTGCATTCAACCCCTATATCAAAATCTCAAGCGTAACTAAGTATTTTCATACCCTAGTTCCACAAGTTTTACTTAAGGGTTTCTGACAATCAAATATCAATCTCTAGCATATTTTCATATCTAAAACAGTAATATTTTCTAGACCAATCAATCAACAAGTTAATAACTTTTAAAACCAAGAGATAAGAACACAACTAATTTCTTAGGATGAGTTCCTAAACCTCAATTTTATGATTCCAAGTTTTGCAAATTACCTCACGGTCCATATCACAAAGCTCTAACACATGCTTCTAATTACAGCAAGAAAAGATTAAAGACGTTGATCACAAAAGTAAAATTATCATATTATAAACATTCTGTTGAAATAAAGATTATCCTGTCATTAAGAAATTAAGAGGTGTACACCCCCATATCCCAAAGAAGTTTAAGCTAGCATGATTGAAGGATTACAATAAATCATTGTTCAGAAGGATTAGAAATTGAAAGACTAGAGAATAGATTACTAAACAGGGCTGTAATAGAAATTACAGCCCGTAATTATCCTGGATTTGTGTGAATAGTGGCGGCGCCCTTGTTTTCATTGATTTCTCTCTCGATCGGTCTCCTTTCACTCTGAAACATTTCGTGTGTCCTCTCCTCCTTCAGGCGAAGCTTCCCCTTGAATTTCACGGTCGATGGTGGCTTGTACGCTTCCCGGCAACGAACCCTAAGGTGACAGTGATCTTTCGAAATTCTCTTCTGATGATTGATAAAAATTAGACCTTTTGCTTTGAAAATCTCCTCCTCTTTTGTCTGGTCATTCCCCTTTTTTCGGATCTTGAAATGGTGGTCTAAAACTTAAGAACTCGTCTTCGCAAGAAATCCGCGGAAGAATCGGGCAAGTCACGGAAATCTGGATTTTAATTACGGCACCGTGAAGATCATTACAGCAGTGCCATAATTGTTTCAGAAGTTTCTGTAAGGAAATGATTCGAAATTACGGTACTATAAAATGTAGCACGGCAGTGCCGTAATCTCCTCAAAAGTCTCTGTATGATAAAGACTTGACTTTACGGCACCATAAAAAGCATTATGGTAGTGCTGTAATCTTTTCTGGAATACAAAATCTTTGAAGAATACGGTAGCAGAATATGGTGCCGTATTTTGCACATTACGGCCGTAATATTCTTTACGGCATTACCATAATTTTGTTATGAAGTCTGTTGTAGTCCGCAAGTGCACGGATACTTCGAAGTAATAAAAATATCGAACCACAGAGACCTTATTGTTAAGTACCAAATAGTTGTATTCTCACTAGCTAAGCAAACCGAATATGATGAAAAGCAATGATGGAGAACACACGAAAAAGACAATCAGAGAGAAACTGGGACTAGGGTTTCATCTACCTTAATTCTAATGACTAGAAGGAAATAAAGGTTGTCAGTTTAATTCTATTATGATAAAGACCTAATTCACTTCATAAAGGTATTGTCTCACTCTCGTGCAAACAATCATGCAGATAACCGATCCTCACTCTCGTGCAAGATCTATTTTCAATGCTAAAGATAAGTCAATCATTGAACAAAGAACTCAAGGATCACTCTCGTGCATCTGAATTCTAAGTCAATCATTTCAAGTGGAATCTCAAGGATCACTCTCGTGCATCCTAAAACTCAACACAGGTTTTACTTATGGTTTTCCGACGACTCAATCCTCACTCTCGTGCAAGATCAAATCAAGTCTACACATTAACTCAATCCAAATTATTAGAAATTCAACATGACAATAAAATCACTAAAAATCAGAATTCGAAGAACTACCTAATCTCTTACGATAGTTCCAAACTCAACGATTCCTAGGGTTCCTAATTTCAAACGATCAACCTCTCGGTCTATTTCGCAAAACTCTAAAACATGCTGATATTTATAAAACTAAAGAGAATTAAAGAACAATCAATCACAAAAGTAAAATTATCATATTAAAATTAAACTTGACAAAAATCAATGTTTTCTAGTCATTAACAAACTAAGGAGATTACACCCCATGTCTCATAAAAAGATCTAAGCTAGCATGAAGGAAAGATTACAATCAACCATAGTTTCAAAGTATCAGAAATCAAAGGAGAAGGGTAGAAGTTACAAAACACGGTGCTGTAATCGAAATTACAGCACCGTAATTGCCTTTGAACAGCGATGTCACCGCTGTTTTGTTGATTTCTCCTCCGATCGAAATCCAAACACTCTGAAACTTCTGGTGCATCCTCCTCTCCTCCAGGCGAGACTTCAGTGTAAAAATCACGGCCCAAGGTGGCCTCCACGCCTCTCAGCGTGAAGCCAAACCCTAAGCGTTGTTCTGTCAATTTATCTCTCAATACTCAATAAAATTTCCCCCTTCCACTTCGTGCGTCTTCCCCTCTTAAGGATGAGTCCGCCACTTCTTTCGGATCTCAATTTGGACTTCTGGATCAAAAGTTATGGCCCGCGCAAGAATCAGCCTGAAAAAGTCGCGAATCTGGTTTAGAAATACGGTACCGTATTCGGATTACGGCAGTGCTGTATTTTCCTTCTGTGAAATCCGGGCAGAAAACACGGCACCATGTATTTTCCACACGGCCGTGCCGTATTTGTGCAAAAATCTCTCTGGTCAAAATCGATGGAAAATACGATACCGTGATAAAATCGGAGTGAAATACGGTAGTGCCGTATTTCTGCTGAAACTTTCTGTTCTGGATCGCTAAAAATTACGGTACCGTGTACTTCTACACGGCAGTGTCGTATTCTCGCTTAGGTCTTCTGGATGAAATCAGCACAAAATACGGTACCGTGAACGTTCTGGGACAAAATACGGCAGCACCATATTTTCGTCTGGTTGAAAGCGGTGAAATACGGTACCGTGTATATTTACACGGCAGTGCCGTATTTTTGTCAAGAGCATCCTTTTGACTTGAAATTTGAGGGTTAGCTTTGTTTCGACGTCTGGAATCCATTGGTGTGTTCAAATCTTTCAAAATCCTTCAAAATATGGCACTTTTAACCTGAAAATGATCAAAAATAAGAAATGGTGTAGATTCTACAATAGTTGACAAATAAGGCTTAAAAACAAGCAAAAGAACATAAATATGACATAAAAAGACACATTAAATGAGACAAAATATACTATGAATTTTGGTGTCATCAAAATCCAATTCAGCTTGAAATTCGATGTGTAGTCACCTCTTGATGATTAGAATTTGTCCTTGCATTGAAATTGCTTGAAAACTCATGAAAATAATATCTTTTTACCTGAAATTGATAAAAAACCAAGAAAGGTGTAGATTCCGAAATATTTGATAAATATAGGCATAAAAATAAGCAAATGAGCATGATTATAACCCAAAAGTACAATAGAACTAGCAATAAATATGCTATGAAATTTAGAGTCATCAAAATACATAAGGCTCAAACGTTGCTTGTCCTCAAGCAAATAAAGAAATCAATACCGATTATGGAAAATAAACTCTCATATGACAAATAAATTTCTAAAATACAATTATTTATAGAAAATCTCATCGAAATTACATAAAATTTCAAACAAATATATCGTCTTCCGAACTTAATCCTTAGGATCTAAAACTCAATTAAATAAAACTTAGCAATGTTCATAATAAATAGAATTTCATTCTCATTATTTTTCTTTTATTTCAGTTCAAATCTATCATACCATTGTCTACAGGAATATGATTTCCAAAATCTTTTTCCAATCAAATCTCTTTCTCATGGCATGTACCCACATAGATACATACTTTTATTCGGATTTCAACTCTTATCTTTGGTACCACTGCCAATTTTATGCAGTGCCAAGCAGAGGAGTCATTTTTTTTAATTTTTTTTATAAACTTCAACCGATGTCTTCGGTACCACTGTCAATATTACGCAGTGCCAAGTAGGGGAGTCATTTTCTCTCTTTGGACCTTCGATTCTTTCTTTCCAATAAATAGTAAGATAAACTAAACATCAACTAGGTCAATCAATTGACATCAATTCAAAAATTACGCTCATATGCTCATTTTATTCAAGAGAGTTATTTCACCTTTAGATTGTATTCATGAAACAATATATTTACCCAAAACCTCATGCATTGATCAATGAGAAAAATCCAATAAATAAATTATATCAAAGAAACAAATTCAGCATATTAGGTATATTTCTAATTCTTAGATATTACTATGCATGGTAATTTATCATCAATAAAAATTTCAGCATGATAATTGCAGTAATGTCAAGGATTCAACTACAAATCTTACAACAGCACAAATATCTGCAACACACTAGGAAATTCTATCTCATCACAAAACTCGAATTAAACAACTCATACTATCATACTATACCAGCACATGGTGCTTAAAATCACAAAACATCATTCATGCAAATAAGTCGGGTTATACAACCACATCGAATTGGTAATGATAGCAAATATCAAATTATCTTAGTACAACAAAATCGAATGAATTCAGCATTTTAAACACAAAAGTAGGGGATCATCACTGTGCGGACACAACAAGAAGAAGTTTGACAAAGTCATCCTTCCCTACAAGGGCATGTAAATCATTAAAAATTCCAAATAATGCAGGTAATGGTAATGAAAAGGGAAGGATACTCACAAAGTTTTTATTCAATCCCTATCAGAGTCCATCTCTTCTTCATCTCCCTCAGCTGGGGCAGCATCCATGGGATCGCCCTGAGATCCTCCTTCTCAATCTTCATCATTTCTATGCTTAATATTAAGATAATCTTTGATCTCCTTGACATCTTCATTTAATTGCACCACATAATCAAATATCCTCCCCGTGATCGTAGTCAATCGGTGTACATCAGCAAAAAGAGCCTGAAAGCCAGGATCTTGATAACTCTGCCATCCACTCTGATCAGGGGCAGCTCGGCATGAAGAAGATCCTATGGCTCTGTGCGGTGAAGGACCAACAGCTCTAGGAGGTGAAGAATCAATACCCATACCAAAAGGGTCGTCTCCCCAAGCAGGAGGTGGTGGAGGCGCAAAATCCACAGGTGCAGGAGTGGCATAAGAATTGGCACTTGGAGATAACTTCCAATTCTCTTGATTTTGATTAGTGGTTCTCTCAGGGTTAGGCAAAGGCAAGGTAGGAAGACCAGGCTGTAGAATAAGACAATATGTGTCTCCATCCCTGACAATCATCTTCATTGCAATGCTGGATTCAATGTCAACCCTAGCATTGCCTCTGGCCACTTCGATCCCATAAGGCTCTACCCCTAAGTGAAGTGCTATAGGAGTAAGGAACCCTCCTATCACTATAGTGCCCTTCTTCGCTCTAGCAACCCTATCCAAATGTTTGACAAAAAAGAAAGCTACTTCTACAAAATACCCGTGAAGCATGCACTAAAGGAAAAAATAGCTTAGAATGATGGACCATACCGTCGCTGTCCCCTCGTCCGAAGACGGTATGAGCTAGGACTCGGTGTACGTACTTAATGCAAGGGTTGGAAATGCTGGTTTATCTTGCAAAAGATGGTGAAAATCTGGTTTCCGAGGTGATTTGATTCTAAAAAACATTTTTAATGAATCCAATCGGTGGCTCGGTATGCCCTTCATCTAGAAAATAAAAGATACGTCTAATATCTCTAAGTGTAAGCTTCCTTTTCTCATTGGCCATCCGGAATCTAATCTCCCCTGTAGCTGGGCGATAAGTGTACTCATCCTAGTCCATCTCCAGGCTGCTGAGAACCTCCAGTATTAGAGGTAGATAAGTTTGAGGAGTCATGTCATAGAACCTCTTCATTGCAATCTGATCAAACATCCGTAGGACATCCTCCTTGAGTCCCAAAATCTCTAATGCTCGCATATCAGCATATTTAGTCTTCACAATGCACCTGGTAAGCAGATGATCATATCTCTGCTTTTGAATTTCATCTCTAAAGATTATTCCATATGGGTTCGTCGGTGGAGCAGGGGTTGAAGATTCAGCTGGGGCTTTCCCATTTCTCTTAGAAACAACTCTCTTCATTGGTGCCATGAGAAATGGAAGCAAGATTTCGAGTACTTAAAGAAAAAAATGGAATGAATAGTATCATTACCAAATGGGGCGAACAAGGCTTCAAGCAGGTTCTGAATCAAGTTCCTAAAGCTAGATTTTCGAGCTACAATCGAACTTCCAAAGACTCAAGGGAAGATCTTCCACCTTTTCTGAAGCACCTTGAAGCAGAAACCGGCCTGATCGAAGCTCCGATGAAGAAAATCGAAGCAGGGGCGGAAACTGGTGGAAGAATAGTGGCTGGGCTCGATCGAGCTAAAAAATCTCAAAATCTCAGGGGAAAATCGGTCGGAAAAGGTTTAGGAAAGGTTGCTGAAGGATTTGGAAGCAAGGAATCGAAGAAAACCAGAGGTCGGCGCGATCTCAAGGCAAAAACCCTAAAAACACGGCACCGAAACCCTAAATATGGTACTCGGATTTGCGTGGGTCCGAATGATTACGGTACCGTAAAGTTTATAAGGCATTGCCGTAATCTGCTCAAAAATCCCAAAAGTTTCTGTAAGAAAATGACCCGAATATACGGTACCGTATAAAGCATTACGGTACTACCGTAATCTCCATAACTCTTAGAAACTTTCTGGTCAAAAATCACTCAAAAATATGGTACCGTGAAAAGCATTATGGTGGTATCGTAAAATAGGTAAAACCTTCTAGATGAAAATGGACCAAAATTACAGACGATGAAATTCATTATGGTAGTACCGTAAAAGAATTACGGTACCGTTAAACTCATTACGACAGTACCGTAATTTTTTCAAAAATTCAGAGATTGCCGTTTATCACAAAAAAAAAATCAATCTAAACTTACCTAAAATGAAAAAAGAAAAAGAAAAAGCTAGTCCTAAAGAAAAAAAATTAAAACAAACACAAAATAAAAAGTGTTTGGGTTGCCTCCCAAGAGCGCTAATTTAGTGGTCATTAGCTTGACCGTTCTGTACTCGGATTTGCTCGTGGTTCATCAAGTAAAAATTTTTCTCCTTCTTCAATCTGCTTCTCATGGAAGTAATGTTTCAATCTCTGACCATTAACTTTAAACACTCCTGTTTTGTCGCTCCATATCTCTACAGCTCCGTATGGATAGGTCTTCTTATCCCGAAAAGGTCCAGACCATCGAGATTTAAGTTTACTGGGAAAAAGTCTCAACCTAGAATTAAACAAAAGAACAAATTCACCTGGTTGGAATTCCTTTCTAAGTATATATCGATCATGCCATCTTTTAGTCCTCTCTTTATAGATCGTTGCGTTTTCATAAGCGGAGAGTCTAATTTCATTAAGCTCGTTCAATTGTAACTTTTATTTTTCACCCGCGTTCTTCAAGTCGAAATGTAGTGTTTTGATTGCCCAGAATGCCTTATGCTCGAGCTCTACAGCAAGGTGACATAATTTTTTCATAAATCAATTGAAAAGGAGACATACCTATCGGTGTTTTGAAAGCAGTCCGGTATGACCAAAGCGCAGCATCAAGCTTGAAAGCCCAATTTTTCTTTGTTCTTGACACTGTTTTCTCTAATATCCCTTTGATCTCTCTATTTGATATTTTAACTTGTCCACTTGTTTGGGGATGGTAAGGTGTTGCAACTCTATGATTTACCCCATATTTTCAAAGCAAAGCTGAAAATTTGTGCTCAATAAAGTGAGAGCCTCCATCACTGATTACTATTCGTGGTGTCCCGAATCGTGAAAATATAATCTTCTTGAACATCTTTACCACAACAATGGAATCATTAGTAGGTGAAGCAATGACTTCCACCCATTTGAAAACATAATCTACCGCCACAAGTATGTATTTGTTACCTATCGATGATGGAAAAGGTCCCATAAGATCAATCCCCCAAGCATCAAATATTTCAACTTCAAGTATAGTGGGCAATGGCATCTCATTCCTCTTGTTGATGTTCCCCGTCTTTTGACAACTATCACAAGTTATTATAAAATTTCTAGCATCCTTAAAGATTGAGGGCCAATAAAATCCAGATTGTAATACTTTAAAAACATTCTTCTCCGTACTAGCGTGCCCTCTATAAGTTGATCCAGACACTAAAATAATATAGCCTTGATCTTCTCTTTGGGGATACATCTTCTAAATATTCCATCTGCACATCTTCTAAATACATAAGGCTTATCCCAAAAATAGTGTTTTACCTCAGCTAAGAATTTCTTCTTTCCTTGATAGCTCAAATCAAGAGGAAAAATATTAGTAACAAGATAGTTCACTATATCAGTATACCATGGAGCCTTGATCTGTTCAATACTCAAGAGTTGCTCTTCTGGGAATGAATCATTGATGGAATCACCTATATCAGCTTCTATAGTTATCCTTGAAAGATGATATGCAACTAAATTTTCTGATCCTTTTTGTCTTTAATTTCTAAATCAAACTCTTGCAAAAGTAATACCCATCTAAGAAGTCGCAGTTTACTTTCCTTTTTTTGTATCAAATACTTTACTGCTGCATGATTAGTATACACCACAACCTTAGAGTTAATCAAATATGATCTAAATTTATCAAAAGCAAAAACTATGGCCAAAAGTTCTTTTTCTGTGATGGTGTAGTTCCTTTGTGCATCATCCAAAGTCTTGCTAGCATAGTAAAACATAAGGTTTTTTCTCTTTTCTCTGCCCTAGCACCGCTGCTACTGTAAAGTCACTAGCGTCACACATGAGCTCAAAGGGTAAACTCCAGTCCGGGGGCTGCATGATAGGTGCTGAAATCAAAGCTTCCTTTAGTCCCTAAAAAGCAGATAAGCAATTTTCATCAAAGCAAAATTTAGCATCCTTGCAAAGTAAATCTGTAAGTGGTTTAGCAAGTTTAGAAAAATCCCTGATGAAATGCTGGTAAAATCCTGCATGTCCTAGAAAACTCCTAATCTCTTTGACTGTAGTGGGCGGCTCAAGCTTCTCAATCACCTCAATTTTGACTTTGTCAACTTCTATTCCTCTTTCTGAAATTAGGTGCCCAAGAACTATTCCTTGCTTAACCATGAAATGACATTTTTCCCAGTTAAGCACAAGATTAGTATCCTCGCATCTCTACAAGGCTCGAGATAAATTAGCCAAACAATCATCAAAAGAAAAGTCATAGACAAAAAAATCATCCATGAAAACATCCATGAAATCTTCAATAAATTCAGAAAATATAGCCATTATACACCTCTGAAAAGTAGCAAGTGCATTACACAATCCAAAGGGCATTCTCCTATATGCAAAAGTAGCATACAGACAAGTAAAAGTGGTCTTATCTTAGTGATCAGGATGAATGGGAATTTGAAAGAATTCAGAATAACCATCAAGAAAACAGAAATTAGAATGCTTTGCAAGTCTCTCAACCATCTGATCAATAAAAAGTAAGGGGAAGTGGTCTTTCCTAGTGGTCGCATTCAATTTTCTATAGTCTATGCACATACGCCAACTAGTTACTATTCTAATGGAATCAGCTCATTATCTTTGTTTTTCATTATAGTGACTCCCCCTTTTTTAGGAACACAATGTACAGGACTTACCCATTACTATCGGAGATAGGATAGATAATACCTGCATCGAGTAGTTTCTGTACCTCCTTCTTCACTACTTCCTTTATAGATGGGTTAAGTCTCCTCTGAAAATCCACATGTGGCTTGTGCTCCTCTTCTATCAGAATCTTGTGCATACAAAAAGAGAGATTTATTCCTTTCAAATCATCAATAGTATATCCAATTACCTTCCTATGAATTCTCAATTCCTTTAGAAGCAAACTAGTCTCTCTTTCATCAAACTGTACATCAACAATGACAGGGTAAGTAGAATTAGGTCCAAGAAATTCATAACGAAGATTATCAGGTAAAGTCTTAAGTTGTACTTTTGGGACCTTCTCTTCCTCATTCTTAATATCATCACAAACAGTTATATCATGAAATTCAGCATTAGAATCCAAATTGCTATCTAAATCAGAATTAAATTCACAAGGTTCATCAAACAAATCACTGAGGTCATAGATAGTATCATCTACAGAGTGTACACTACAGTAAAAATCGGTGTATGAAGGTTTCTTCATAGAATCATTCAGATCAAACACAATTTTGTTATCGCCAATATTTAGAGTGAGTTTACCGTTCTTCACATCAATGAGTGCCCCTGCAGTAGCTAAGAACGGTCTACCAAGTATGATTGGAATCTTAGCATCCTCCTCCATCTCTATGACTACAAAATCTATTGGAACAAAATATTTACCAACATGGATCGGTACATTATCAAGAATGCCAACCGGATACTTATCTGAATGATCAGTGAGCTGCAAAGATATTGAAGTTGGTTTGGGAGCCCCCATGTTGAGTTTCCAGCAAATAGATAAAGGTATTAGGCTTACGCTAGCTCCCAAATCACATAAGGCTCGGTTAAAAGCCATACTCCCAATCAAACAAGGAAAAGAGAAACTACCTGGATCCTTTAGTTTCGGTGGCAATTTGTTTTGAATGATGGCACTACACTCTTCAGTTAATACCACAATGCCATAGTCCTCTATCTTTCTCTTATTAGACAAAATTTCTTTCAAAAATTTAGCATATGTGGGCATTTGAGATAAATCATCAGTGAATGAAATATTAATATAAAGCTTTTTCAAAACATCAAGAAACTTCCCAAATTGCTTATCTAACTTTGTTTGCACTAGTCTCTGGGGAAAGGGTATAGGAGGCCTATATAGGGCTGGTGAACTAGGTTTAGAATCATCAATCTGACATGATTCTTCCTCTTTTCGTTCCTCACCCTGAAGAGGTGAAGGACTAGCCTGGGACTGCACATGAGCAGGTTGTGTTTCTAAGCCTGGTTCACTATCATGTCCTATGTTGGGCTCTTCCTCATCATCATCAATTCTACCCCTTGGTTCATCCAACTGTTTTCCACTCTTGGTAGTGATAGCTTTACAATGCTCCCTAGGGTTTGGTTCAGGTTTAGCAGGCAATTTCCCTGGGGGTCTATAAGAAATGCTAGATTGTTGTGCTATTTGATTTTCTAGCATTTTGGTGTGGGCATTCATGTTATCCATCCTAGAGTTCATACTATCCATCCTAGAATTGATTTGCTTTAGAGTTTCATTTACATCTTCATTTTGTTTCATCTAGGTGCTCATAAATTTCTCAACATCACCTCTAAACTAGACTTAGGTGGATTAGGATTGGAATTCCTAGATTGAAACTGTGGCCTGGAATCTAATTGTGTTCCTTGATTACTTTTCCATGATAGGTTTGGGTGATTTCTCCATCTAGGGTTATAAGTATTAGAATAAGGGTCATTATTTATACTTTGATTGTACCCCCCTACTGCATTAACTTGTTCTGAACCCTGATCAGCAATCACCTTACACTCTTCAGTATAGTGTCCATGATTACCACAAATATCACATATAACAGAGGATGAAACTACAGCAGATTGCATTTGAAAAGAATCAAATCTATTGCTCAAAGAATCTACCTTTTCAGCTAAGGCATGCCAGTTATCATTTTCATTCTTACCATGTGGTGGGCCATATATCACTCCCCTCTCATTGGTCCATTGGTTGTGATTTAAAACCATCTCCTCAAGTAAAGTGAAAGCATCTTCAATAGTCTTGCTCATAAGGGCTTCTCCTACAGCAGCATCAATAGTCAGACGGGTATTATAAAGTAAACCATTATAAAAAGTATGCATTAAAACCCATTTTTCAAGGCCATGGTGATGACACTTCCGTAGTAACTCGTTGAAACGCTCCCATGCCTCGCTCAAAGATTCACCGTCACGCTGTGCAAAGCTAGTGATCTGGTTCCTTAAGTGGATCATCTTGCTGGGTGGGAAATACTTTGTCAATAAAGCATTAGAGAGTTGTTCTCATGTAGTGAATGTTCCAGTAGGTTGAGTTTGAAGCTAGGAACATGCGCGATCCTTGATTGAAAAAGGAAATAATCTGAGTTTTAATGCATCATTAGAAACACCATTGATTTTAATCGTATCACATAATTCAAGAAACAAAGCAAGATGTTGATTAGGATCATCGAGTGGGGATCCTCCAAATTGATTCTGCTGAATCATGGATAGAAAAGCAGGCTTGATTTCGAAGTTATTAGCCTCTATCGGTGGTCTAGCAATGCTAGAATATATCTCCTGTGGATTAGGAGCTGCATAGTCCCTAAGTAATCTTCTGTCTACCATGATCACTGTTTCTTCCTGCCTTTTTTCAAATCTGAGTCTCCTGTTCAGTCTAAGAGTTCTGTTAATTTCAGGGTCTAAGGGAACTAGAGGACCCGATCTAAGATTCCTGCGCATGCACAAGTAAGAAGATCAAATAAACTCAGAATATGCAGAAAAGTGTAGAAAACAGAATTAATCTCAACTTCTGAAGATTCCTAAAAGAAAAGCATAAAACAAAACAAAGCCTAGTGTAGTAATACGTCCAATTTATTCAATATTAACAAAAACCAAGGTCCCCGGCAACGGCGCCAAAAACTTGTTGTGTTTGCAAGTGCACGGATACTCGAAGTAATAATTAAGATATCGAACCACAGAGACCTGGTTTGTTAAATACCAAATAATTATTTTCTCAATAGCTAGGCAATCGAATATAATAAAAACGAATGATCGAAAAGTTTACTAAATATAAGAGGGAGAGACTTGGGACTTGGGGTTCAAGCGTCTTAATTTCAATGACTAGACATAATTAAACACTCATCAGTTTATTTCTGTCATGATAAAGATGTAATTTGCTTTAATAAGAAATCATCTCGCTCTCGCGCAGATGATTTGCATAGAATAATTCTCACTCTCGTGCAGACTTATTCTATGATTATGGAAAAGCAAACCTTGACATAGAGATTTAGGAATCACTCTCGTGCATTGAACCCCTACATCAAAATCTCAAGCGTAACTAAGTATTTTCATACCCTAGTTCCACAGGTTTTACTTAAGGGTTTCTGACAATCAAATATCTATCTCTAGCATATTTTCATATCTAAAATAGTAATATTTTCTAGACCAATCAATCAACAAGTCAATAACTTTTAAAACCAAGAGATTAGAACACAACTAATTTCTTACGATGAGTTCCTAAACCTCAATTTTAGGGTTCCAAGTTTTGCAAATCACCTTTCGGTCCATATCACAAAGCTCTAAAACATGCTAATGATTGCAGCAAGAAAAGATTAAAGACGTTGATCACAAAAGTAAAATTATCATATCAGAAACATCCTGATGAAATAAAGATTATCCAGTCATTAAGAAATTAAGAGGTCTACACCCCCTTGTCCCAAAGAGGTTTAAGCTAGCATGACTGAAGGATTACAATAAATCATTGTTCAGAAGGATTAGAAACTAAAAGAGTAGAAATAAGGTTACTAAACAGGGCTATAATAGAAATTACAGCCCGTAATTATCCTAGATTTGCGATGAATAGTGGCGGCGCCCTTGTTTTAGTTGATTTCTCTCTCGATCGGTCTTCTTTCACTCTGAAACTTTTCGTGTGTCCTCTCCTCCTTCAGGCGAAGCTTCTCGTTGAATTTCACGGTCGATGGTGGCTTGTACGCTTCCCGGCCATGAACCCTAGGGCGACGGCGATCTTTCAAAATTCTCCTCTGATGATTGATAAAAATTAGACCTTTTGCTTCGAAAATCTCCTCCTCTTTTGTCTGGTCATTCCCCTTTTTTCATATCATGAAATGGTGGTCTAAAACTTGAGAAATCATCTTCGCAAGAAATCCGCGGAAGAATCGGGCAAGTCGCGAAAATTTGGATTTTAATTACGGCACCATGAAGATCATTACGGCAGTGCCGTAATTGTTTCAGAAGTTTTTGTAAGGAAATGATTCAAAATTATGGTACTATAAAATGTAGCACGGCAGTGCCGTAATCTCCTCAAAAGTCTCTGTATGATAATGACTTGACTTTACAGCACCATAAAAAGCATTACGGCAGTGTTGTAATCTTTGCTGGAATACAAAATCTTTGAAGAATACGGTAGCAGAATATGGTGTCGTATTTTGCAGATTACGGCCGTAATATTCTTTACGGCTCTACCGTAATTTTGCTGTGAAGTCCAATTCGGCTCGAAATTCGATGTGTAGTCACCTCTTGATGATTAGAATTTATCCATGCATTGAAATTGCTTGAAAACTCATGAAAATAATGCCTTTTTACCTGAAATTGATCAAAAACCAAGAAAGGTGTAGATTCCGAAACATATGATAAATATAGGCATAAAAATAAGCAAATGAGCATAATTATGACCCAAAAGTACAATATAACTAGCAAGAAATATACTATAAAATTTAGAGTCATCAGTACTAAAACATAATTGCAAATAAATATTTTATTCCAATTATGTCTATTCCTCTAAAACAGAAGTAGATGAAATGTCAAAAAGAACATCATTCTAATGAAAATAACAAGTTATAACAAAAGTCAAGACTACAAAGAAAGTGACATGGCAGCATCCCATGCACCACCTTGTAGATCAGTCTCTCCAAGTCCAATGTCCTATTTCACTCGAGCACCTGCATATTTAAACAAATATGAGTCTCAACATGTGATACTGAATACCTATGAATTGAAATAGATAATTGACTTTGGTAACATAAATACATGAGCTAGAAAACGAAGGGTTACTTCTCTTATCCTCGTTCTAAGACTACTTGCAATCCTTCTTCTAGTGATCCACCTAGCCACATAGAAAGTACTTGCCCTATCCCGTCATCTTTTTCGGTGACTTGGAATTGACCTTAGCTTTGCCCTTGGTAGAAACATTACCTCTTGTCCACTTCTTATCAGTTATGGGGACCAAAAGAACGGACTTAGATTTGGTCTTTTTTCATTTCATTATCAATTGAGTGGAGCAGATTCAGCAACTCCTCATGGGTGCATTCAATTCGATTTATGTTAAAGTTAATTATAAATGAACTATAGCTAGGAGGTAGTGATTGCATGATCAGATCTGTCACTAAGTCCGAGTCTATTGGGTGTCCCTGTCTCCTGATATGAGCCACATACCCAATCATCTTGAGTATGTGCAATCCCACTAGATTACCCTATGCCAGTCTACATTGAAAAGCCTCTTTGGTCGTGTCAAATATCTCAATACTAGCCTGTGCCTCGAACAACTGCCTTAGATGTGTAATTATTTGGTAGGCATTCTATTCCTTGTGTTGCATCGGCAACTCGGGTGACATTGTGGTTAGGAAGAGACAACCCACATCCAAAGTGTCATCCTGATGCTTTCGAAAAGCATCCTTCTCAGCCGTACCGGCTGTGGATAGCGGAGGAGAAGGGAGAGGTGTTGGGAATCCCTGGGTCAATTTAAAATTTAAAGTACAGTGGAAGTGATGGCCCGAAACAGAATTCCCACCAAAGCTAGGATCCCTTACAAGAGAAGCCAAAGGATGTGACGAGTATTATACCTTTCTTACGCAATCCTAGAGTGTTGCCGGTGATGTAGACGATCAAGTGCTTGTCCTCTATAGTCACACACACATGAACGGCATCAATGTTGGGGTATGCCCTTAAGGCTAATGTTTGAGGCCTTGGGATTGTAAAAGTATCATGTAATAAACTTTTATGTTTATAAAAGGCATGGTTATTATTCAGGTTGTTACCTTGTCTGCTGTAATAAGTGTACTTCTGAATAATGTCTCAAAGCTGTTCAGCTAGGCTGACAGGCTATAAGTCCTTAGTCGAGATATCTTGGTGAACATGAGACAGCCTTGATATGATTGAGACTGATATGAGTGCTACTCCTATAGGATGCTTCGAGCATGGAATAAGATGTAGACTCATGGGTACATTGGATGTACTGGACAGACCCTACTGGGATATTCCATTGCTTGTCACAATGTGAATGATCCTTGTAAGCAGCAAGTGGCACATGTCCTTTGACTTGAGATCACTTGTGTTTCTAAATGATGATTGTCATTGTTTTGAGGTAGTTCAATATCATTTGAAACATAATGATTATAGACTATCTTGGATGGTGAGCTTGAGTCAGGTTAGGGCACTTGTGATAGATAAAGGATTGCCGTCTCCTTGTTCAGGGAGTGTGATGTTCTAATGGGGCCCCCCCTCTATAAGAGATGATTGAGAAAGTGTATGGCCATACCCAGATGACAGTGTTCATCTAATCTAATCATGCTCATAGTATTGGAGTTACAGGCTTGACATGCTTGTCCAATAAGAACATCCAGTGGCAAAGGAAACATGCATGCCTCGTGAGTTTGATTCACACTTGTGCTATGGTTTGGGAGTAGTCTTGGAAGACTCTTTCCTTTATATCGGGAGACAGTGATGTGTTGCTAGATACCCCTCACTGATCGTGATAACGTGAGTTATCGTTACCGACATTTAAAGGAAACCCTCAGGGTCGCACAAATTGGAGATATGGCTTACTTGAGTAAGATCGTGTGGACTGAATTGTTTGGGTTCAGTTTAAAGGGATTTAATCTCTGATTGTAAGTGAGATCTGGTCTGATCATGTTTGATTGATTAGGGCTTGAGATCGGTAAGCTTCGATCGAGAGAGATGATGCTAGATCGGTGAGATCAAGAGCATCAGGAGATGAACGGTTAGATCTTGAACCATTAGGTTCATAGATGGTCTAGACCATTTATTGGCTTGGCTTGGGTTAATTGGTCTTGGACCAAACCGACATTGAACCGGCTCATGGATGAGCGCATGGTTCATGTAAGGTGAGTTAAGGGCTTGGTTCACTTGGCGTGAACGCTTAAGCCTTCAACACATTCCATATTTGGAATTCGGTTTTCAAATGGGATGTGTGTAACGCCTCCACATAAGTGTGGGAGGTTACTCACTTGTGTAATGCGCTTGTGAAGGCTTCTCAAATTTTCGGTGAAGCACGACAAGGACGAAGACAAGGAAAAGGAGTCTCGCCAAGCAAGCTATTCTCTCCCTTCCATACGGCAAAGAACCTTGAAGCCTTGCTAGCACAAGGACGACAAGGTGTAGGCCATTTTTCTTCTTGTGTGTGGCACACTTTGGAGGAGAACCCTATCGTTCTCTAGCTTCCAAGCCGACTCCTTCCCATGGCCATGGTAATGAATCTCTCACTTGTTATTCAAGTTGATTATATGAAAGTATAGAATGCGATCTTATGTGGAAACCCTAATTCCGCTGCTATGAGAAAGAAAGATATGACTTGCGCCCCCCTCATGAAAGGGGTTCTTCTCACAATAGGGTTTGCGCTCCACTCTTGAAAGGGTTCCATCAATTGGTATCAGAGCGAATCTATACTTTTTCATATGATTGCTTGCGGTTCTAATGAGTAGATCATCATGTTTGATCCATGAATATGTTTGTGAATAGATCTAAAGGTGATTGCTTACATGCCGAAACCTACATGCTAGTTTAGAACTTAGATGTATGTTTCTTCATGAGTTGCGCAAGATGTATGTTTCTTCATGAGTTGCGCATGTTGTTGTGTTGGCGCATGATAAGTATGTTGAATGGTTGAATGATATTTCATCAAATCTTATACCTACTTGCGCGCAAACATTTAGATCTATATGCATCTACTATAAACCCTTAGATGGGTTGATGGGGCTGAAGTCACCTCTAGGTTAGATCCATTAGTCTGATCAGACCATCTGACAGTCTAGATGGATCGACCAGATGGCACCTGTGCGCAAGCACTAGGTGGCCATAGGTCGATTGCATCTTAGGCGTGTAGCGAGGTCTGGTTGAGACAACCAGTGAACACTCTTGAGTTAGGCCCGGGGTCACACCCGCTTGCCAAACCTCTTGAAGGTGGTTCAGCCCTTGGGGCATGCATGGTTGACCATTAGGTCAACTCGGGTCAGTTAGGACTCGGTGCATGCAAGGGCACAGGATCTAACTAGATGGATGAGTGGATCCCTATCAATGGACCATTGTAAGGTTGTAGGGCTCATAAGGAAATTAAAATTGATGCCATGGGGTTTTCAAAACTTTTAATTTCAAGATGATTGGATCACATGTTGATTGAACCATTTGCTTGTTTATTTAGTCTTATGTGGGTTGCCCAATTGTGTGCTGTGCTGGGGCCTGCGTGCCTGGACTTAAAAATTGTAAATTAATTTGTGATCTGCGAATCACATTGTACTTAATTTATAATATGTTGTTGACCTGCGAGTCAACCTTGTCTAGATAGATCAAATGTACTTTGATTAGACAAGAACAAAGGCACACATCCAAGTGGGGCATTCACCTGGTGGTGCACCTGAGGTGCTCTTGGCGCTAGGGCACTGGGTTGGACCAGATGAGATGCCATGAAGCTCAAGTGAAGACTTAAGTAATATTAAGGTCTTACTAGGGTTCATGGGCTTTTACCACATAAGATCATGCTTTCTACTTATTGCTAATAATTAGAATTGCATATTTATGTTTATCTTCTGCTATAGCCATAGGACATGCCTGATAGTAAGAAGATAAAAGACCGTTAAAATCCAACGCTAACATATCAAGCTCGTAAGCCTTCTGACGCGAAACCTCACCTTTCTGACTATCGTTGGAGCCGTGTTGAACCCACTCAGTGGGCACGTCCATCTATCTTCAGACGGTGCTGGATTTCACCTGCGTGTTACAGAGTTGGGATTTATCCCCTCTCGTTGCTCAGCATAGCACGTGGTGGTCCAGGGAGTAGGTCAGGTCAGCTTGACCATGTAGACTACATATGTGGCGCATATGGTAGCACATGGAGGCAGCCATCTCTGGGATCAGAGACTGTGTTGTACCAACTCAGTTGGCACAGTCTGCTGGATTGCCAAGATGAAGGGGAATCGCACGGGTTGGCGATTGGCTGGGACAGCCTACCAGAAACTAGTGCTTGTCATCTCTGTGCATCTTATCTCGCCTGAGCGGGACGCGGAGACCAAGTATGAAATCTGGATCCCATCTCACTAAAAGAGTGTTTACTCTTTCGGACTGTTTACTGGATTTTTCAGTCAGACAAAATAGTGAGAAAAGAATCTTTCTTAAGTCCTGGATTGATTCTGAAACATTGATACTGACCTTGCTGTTCTTGCTTGTTGTAGATTCCTGCAGCAACGAACACCATGAGCTTCAATGTGCGATCCCTACTGGAAAGGGAGAAGTTTGCTGGGCCGAACTTCTCTGACTGGTTCGGACACCTTAAGATTGTTCTTAAGGCAGAGAGGAAACTGTATGTCCTCGAGACGGCGATACCGCCGCAGCCCGCTCCGAACGCCGCAAGGGCGGTTCGGGATGCCTACGAAAAGCACGTCAATGATAGCATTGATGTCGCTTGCCTGATGCTAGCGTCTATGACGCCACCGCTGCAGCGTCAGCATGAGGATATGTCGGCTATAGAGATTATAGCGAACCTCAAGATGCTGTATGCTGCACAGGCGAGGACAGAACGCTATAATCTGACGAAGCTCTTCTTTCAGAGCAAACTGGCTGAAGGGAGCCCAGTGGGAGCTCACGTGCTCAAGATGATTGGGCACAAGGAGGCTCTGGAGAAACTGGGGCATACCGTCAACCAGGAGCTTGCTGTGGACATTATTCTGCAGTCTCTTCCGCCCTCTTTCGATGCGTTCATTATTAACTTTAATATGAACAAGATCGATTGTACGCCGGTAGAGCTGCTGAATATGCTCTTGACCACTGAGGAAACTCTGAAGGGTAAGCCTTCAACCTCTGTCTTGATGGTTCCTTCAAGGAACAAGAAGAAGGGGAAGAAGGGCAAGGCCCCTGTCAAGAATTACAGCAAGGCCCTGAAACAGAAGGTGAAGCGGTCGAAGGATAACAGGTGTTTCCACTGTGGCCAGCTGGGTCACTGGAAAAAGGACTGTAAAGCGCTCCAAGGAGATAAGAGGGGAAGCATCGCTTCTGGCTCAGGTATATATGTGACTGAGGTCATGTTATCTTCTTCTACCATTTCATGGGTGTTGGACACTGCATGTGGAGTTCACATTTGTTCAAATGTACAGGAACTCAAGAGAAGAAGGCAGGTGGGACAGCATGAGGTAGACCTACGAGTTGGAAACGGGGCACGGGTTGCTGCTGTTGCTGTAGGAGACTATTTCATTTCTTTACCATCTGGCGTTGTATTAGAATTAAACAATTGTTATTTTGTACCGAGTATTACCAAGAATATTATCTCTATTCCTGCTCTTGTCAGGAAAGGATTTGCCTTTGAATGCAATATTTCAAAGTGTGTTTTATCTCATGATAATATTGTGTATGCAACTGGTTCAATTAACAATGGGTTATACATGTTGGACATGGAAAATTCTATACAAAACATTGATAATAAGAAAGCCAAGTATGCTGATGACAGCACCTTGCTATGGCATAGTCGTTTAGGCCATATAAACGAGAAGCGCATTAAGCGGTTGCATGATCATGGACTGCTGGGATCATTCTCCTATGAGGAGATTGATACATGCAAAGCTTGTTTGATGGGTAAAATGACGAAGTCACCTTTTTCTAACAAAGGTCAAAGGACTTCAGGTTTACTTGACCTTATACACAGTGATGTGTGTGGGCCATTTAGTAAACATGCCAGAGGTGGCTATCAGTACTTCATTACCTTTACTGATGATTTCAGTAGGTATGGGTATGTCTATTTAATGAGACATAAAAGTGAATCTTTTGACAAGTTCAGAGAGTTCAAAAATGAAGTACAAAATCAGTTAGGCCGAAATATCAAGGCACTTCGTTCTGATCGAGGTGGAGAATACCTGAGTCATACGTTTACTGACTATCTGAAGGAGTGTGGGATTATCTCACAGCTCACTCCGCCAGGAACACCGCAATGGAATGGTGTGTCCGAGAGGAGAAATAGAACGTTACTAGACATGGTTCGTTCTATGATGAGTCAGGCTACTCTTCCATACTCCTTTTGGGGTTTTGCACTGGAAACAGCTGCAAAGGTACTAATCCGAGTGCCATCCAAGGCAGTTTCAAAGACGCCATATGAACTATGGTATGGGAAACAGCCAAGCTTGACATTTATCAGGATCTGGGGTTGCGAGGCTTATGTCAAAAAGCTCGCCTCTGGGAAACTGGAGAGCAGATCTGAGAAATGTATCTTTGTCGGTTACCCTAAGGAAACTAAGGGTTATTATTTCTTCGATCCCAAGGAGAACAAGGTTTTTGTTGCTCGGACGGCCATATTTCTTGAGAAGGAGTTTCTTCTGCAAGAGGCCAGTGGGAGAGAAATAAAGCTGGATGAGATTCCAGAGGAAGGACAAAGTAGTCAAGCACAGTTGGATGAGCCTGAGCCGGTAAATCAGGTTATTGAGCAACCTGAGGCTCAAATATCACGGGAACCGCGAAGATCGGGTAGGATCCGTCGACAGCCTGAGCGCTATGACGGAGTCTACATCATTGATAATGATGAACCCCTCACTTATGCGGATGCGGTCAGTGGACCGGAGTCAGCTAGATGGCTTGAAGCTATGCGAGCCGAGATGGACTCCATGTCAGATAACCAAGTCTGGGATTTGGTTGATCCGCCTCCGGGAGTAATCCCTATAGGCTGTAAATGGATCTTCAAGAAGAAGATTGACATGGATGGTAACGTGGTTACCTATAAAGGCAGGCTAGTTGCGAAAGGTTTCAAACAAATCTACGGGTTAGATTATGATGAAACTTTCTCACCTGTAGCCATGTTTAAGTCTATTCGGATTCTTTTCGCGATAGCAGCATATTACGATTATGAGATCTGGCAGATGGATGTGAAAACAGCTTTCCTTAATGGAAATCTGGATGAGGATGTGTATATGACACAACCGGAAGGTTTCACTAATCCAGCAGATCGTCATAAAATATGCAAGTTAAAGAAGTCCATTTATGGACTTAAACAAGCATCAAGAAGCTGGAATATTCGTTTTGATGAATCAATCTCTGAGTTTGGTTTCATCAAGAACGAAGATGACCCGTGTGTATATAAAAGGTTTAGTGGGAGCGTAATTACATTCCTAATCCTCTACGTCGATGATATCTTAATCATTGGAAATGATATTCCTGAACTGCATGCTGTTAAGGCATGGTTAGGAAAATGTTTCCAGATGAAAGATTTAGGAGAAGCAGCCTATGTATTAGGTGTGAAGATCTACCGGGATAGATCTAAAAGGCTTCTCGGGCTGTGCCAGAGCACTTACATCGATAAGGTCCTGGAGAGATTCCATTTAGAGAATTCTAAACGTGGATATCTTCCAGTCAGACATGGTCTGAATCTTTCAAAGAGTCAGTGTCCACAAACACAGACTGAGAAAGATGAAATGGACAATACGCCTTATGCTTCGGCTATTGGATCCATTATGTATGCGATGTTATGTACTCGCCCAGACGTCGCTTACGGGTTAAGCGTGACCAGTCGATTCCAAAGTAATCCAGGTTTGGCGCACTGGATTGCGGTCAAGAACATTTTAAAATATCTGCGGAGGACCAAAGATATGTTCTTGATATATGGTGGTCAGGAAGAACTCAGTATAGAGGGATATACTGACGCTTCGTTCCAGTCGGACCAGGATGATTTCCGATCGCAGTCAGGCTATATTTTTAGCTTGAATGGTGGAGCAGTGGTGTGGAAGAGTTTCAAACAGTCAACTGTTGCTGATTCCACAACAGAAGCCGAGTATGTTGCAGCCTCGGAAGCATCCAAGGAGGCAGTGTGGATTCGTAAGTTCGTGAGAGAACTTGGTGTCGTTCCTTCGAGTGCTGATCCTTTGGTTATCTTCTGTGATAACACTGGAGCCATCGCACAAGCAAAGGAACCGCGGTCGCACCAGAAGTCCAAGCACATACAGAGACGGTTTCACTTGATCCGGGAGATCATTGATCGTGGCGAGATCAAAATATGCAAGGTTCATACAGATGACAATCTGGCAGACCCGCTTACCAAGCCTCTGGCGCAGCAGAAGCATGAGAAGCACTGTAATAATATGGGTTTGAGATTTCTCAACCATTAGATTAAGTGCAAGTGGGAGATTGTTGGGGTATGCCCTTAAGGCTAATGTTTGAGGCCTTGGGATTGTAAAAGTATCATGTAATAAACTTTTATGTTTATAAAAGGCATGGTTATTATTCAGGTTGTTACCTTGTCTGCTGTAATAAGTGTACTTCTGAATAATGTCTCAAAGCTGTTCAGCTAGGCTGACAGGCTATAAGTCCTTAGTCGAGATATCTTGGTGAACATGAGACAGCCTTGATATGATTGAGACTGATATGAGTGCTACTCCTATAGGATGCTTCGAGCATGGAATAAGATGTAGACTCATGGGTACATTGGATGTACTGGACAGACCCTACTGGGATATTCCATTGCTTGTCACAATGTGAATGATCCTTGTAAGCAGCAAGTGGCACATGTCCTTTGACTTGAGATCACTTGTGTTTCTAAATGATGATTGTCATTGTTTTGAGGTAGTTCAATATCATTTGAAACATAATGATTATAGACTATCTTGGATGGTGAGCTTGAGTCAGGTTAGGGCACTTGTGATAGATAAAGGATTGCCGTCTCCTTGTTCAGGGAGTGTGATGTTCTAATGGGGCCCCCCCTCTATAAGAGATGATTGAGAAAGTGTATGGCCATACCCAGATGACAGTGTTCATCTGATCTAATCATGCTCATAGTATTGGAGTTACAGGCTTGACATGCTTGTCCAATAAGAACATCCAGTGGCAAAGGAAACATGCATGCCTCGTGAGTTTGATTCACACTTGTGCTATGGTTTGGGAGTAGTCTTGGAAGACTCTTTCCTTTATATCGGGAGACAGTGATGTGTTGCTAGATACCCCTCACTGATCGTGATAACGTGAGTTATCGTTACCGACATTTAAAGGAAACCCTCAGGGTCGCACAAATTGGAGATATGGCTTACTTGAGTAAGATCGTGTGGACTGAATTGTTTGGGTTCAGTTTAAAGGGATTTAATCTCTGATTGTAAGTGAGATCTGGTCTGATCATGTTTGATTGATTAGGGCTTGAGATCGGTAAGCTTCGATCGAGAGAGATGATGCTAGATCGGTGAGATCAAGAGCATCAGGAGATGAACGGTTAGATCTTGAACCATTAGGTTCATAGATGGTCTAGACCATTTATTGGCTTGGCTTGGGTTAATTGGTCTTGGACCAAACCGACATTGAACCGGCTCATGGATGAGCGCATGGTTCATGTAAGGTGAGTTAAGGGCTTGGTTCACTTGGCGTGAACGCTTAAGCCTTCAACACATTCCATATTTGGAATTCGGTTTTCAAATGGGATGTGTGTAACGCCTCCACATAAGTGTGGGAGGTTACTCACTTGTGTAATGCGCTTGTGAAGGCTTCTCAAATTTTCGGTGAAGCACGACAAGGACGAAGACAAGGAAAAGGAGTCTCGCCAAGCAAGCTATTCTCTCCCTTCCATACGGCAAAGAACCTTGAAGCCTTGCTAGCACAAGGACGACAAGGTGTAGGCCATTTTTCTTCTTGTGTGTGGCACACTTTGGAGGAGAACCCTATCGTTCTCTAGCTTCCAAGCCGACTCCTTCCCATGGCCATGGTAACGAATCTCTCACTTGTTATTCAAGTTGATTATATGAAAGTATAGAATGCGATCTTATGTGGAAACCCTAATTCCGCTGCTATGAGAAAGAAAGATATGACTTGCGCCCCCCTCATGAAAGGGGTTCTTCTCACAATAGGGTTTGCGCTCCCCTCTTGAAAGGGTTCCATCAATCAAAACTCCTTCGCTCCATGCACGTGCTAGCTTCGGGAGAGGAGATCCACGCCTATGGGAGTATTCTTCCTTGCTTGTGCCAACTCCAAAGAAGATGCGCCAAGGGTGCTGCCCTCTTCAAGTTGTGCCCATGGTGATGCTTGCGCCAACTCTACAAGTTGTGCCAATGGTTCTGCTTGCGCTAACTTGAAGTATACTGTCCTCCTTATTCCAATGATGCGCTACCACCAAGGAAACCACAGAGGAAGAAGAGGAAGGCCCTCAACCTTCTTCTTGCGCCAAGAGAAGATGTTGTCCCCTTTGGATGAAGGGGGTGACAACAGCTGTAAGAGGTGCCAATAGAAGGGTGAGTAGCTAGGGTTTGAGGGGAGAAGATAACTTGGGCGGTTAGAGTTTGCAATAGGCGACACGTACATTGATTTGCGCCCTTAGCCCCATATATATAGATTTTAGTTGCGGGCCCCATCTATTTAAGCCATAATATAAATATTAAATATATTACTTTTGCGCTTAAGTTACGGGCCCCACTGTTACACTAAATTTCGTCACAAAAGTGCTCCGAATAAATTCGTCACAAAATCTGAGTTTTGACCATCGACTCTCCGAATAAATTCGTCACAAAATCTGAGTTTCGACCATCGACTAGACCCAGTCTATCAACGTCACCCAACGTTACCCAATGAGTCAACCAAGGTTATAGCATAACAGAAACTCTATATATGTCATCTCCAAACTCAATAATACTCTCAAACATATCTGAATCATCCATAGATTTGATATGAGGCTATCCGATCAATACGGAGTCTCTAGCGTCTAGGTGTGCAACCCTATAGTAGGTTCTTCAGATGTTGGCAGTGATGACTAATCATCACAAGTAATGAGTGATACGTATCAGTACATCATTACTACCTAAGTCATGAGAATAAATGTCACTATCGACAACCTCTACAACTGCGATAAAGTGTAAGTACATAATTGTCCTTTTGCCGGACTAATGTCAAGATTAGGCAAGCGCGTCATGCTTTTTGCTCCCAACATTATGGCATGACTAAATCAGGTTCTTACCTAGGTATGGCCATACACTTTCAGTCATCCACATTGGGCGCCATGGACATCAAGCTTCCCAGCAAGGAAGGTGTAAATCCTCTCTTGGCACATTGAATATACATATGGCTTATGATGCAACCAATAACAACCGTTATGACTTCTCTTTTACGGTGAAGCGTTAGATTGTATCAAACTGCCTCATTCACCGTATAGAGATGATAATGCCCTCAAGTCTAGGATAATTGTAACTCTATCACTATGATCTTTATCTTGTGACACCAAGATGAATCCTCATGGCGGGTCGGTTCAGTATATCTCCTTTGATATACCTATATACCTACGTTAGCAAACCGTGCTAAACCAGCTTATACACCAGTCTCAAGTGAATAATAGTTGTCTCATATCCACCATGATTCTTGAACGGGGACAAAACAAAGATAAGATAAACATCTATCTCTTTAAGGACATCATACATGCAACTGTATATGTGTGCAGATGTACATGTTTGCAAAACAATGACCATGCTAGGATATCTCATCTATCAAATAGATGTGATACTCACATCCCATTGGACCATCCCTAAGGTCCTATAGCATAAACACTAATAATCTCCCACTTGCACTAGGACCATGACCTCAGTGCCATCTCCTAGGATCGACCTGCCATGCTCCTTTTGTGCTAGAGCACCAGTCAATGGGCCGACTATGTTACTGTCAAAATCTGCTATGTCTTTATTACCTCTGTCCCCCAAACAAGGTATTAGCATTTGAGTATATTATTTTGAATCTCGTGAAGTTCAGTAAAGAACTCTCACTTATTCAAACTTCTCCCCAAAAGCAAAAACATACTCTACTTTTATGTTGTCTACTTTGAAGCTCCCACACTTCAAGCACCACTACCTGAATAGCTAGAATGTCACTATGGTCTAGATGGAACAAGCTGCCAAATGTGAACACTCACCTTTTCTTGCCATTTCATGACCAAGAACAACCCCTTAGTTCTTTTCAAAACCTAAGTGTGTTCTGTGTTCCTATTTCTTGTGCCTAGCACCTGGACTAGACTTGGTACCAACAAGCCTTCAAGCTCCCACTAAACTCAAATACTCTAAGGTGAAGATTCTTTGTCCTTATTAGGAGTTACCCATAACACAGGCACACACGAATCAATTTAGCCCTAATTCCTACATTTTCTGAACCCTAGGTTGCCCCACAACCTGTATCCATGGTTCAGATTCCAACCTTGACTATCTGTGTAAAGTGGTTGACCTTGGACTGAATCCAAGTCACAACTTCCTCC
This sequence comes from Costus lasius, assembly GCA_027563935.2. Classification (NCBI taxonomy): domain Eukaryota; kingdom Viridiplantae; phylum Streptophyta; class Magnoliopsida; order Zingiberales; family Costaceae; genus Costus; species Costus lasius. Next base: position 59,093,096 of record CM050453.2, read on the forward strand.
CTCTAACTTTTTCAAACAAAGACATTTCCAAGAAAATAATACTATAAGCAACAATCACTTGTCTCCCTATGGGTAATGGAAATTGTATTCCACTTACACCTATGATATTTAGATAGAATTAAGTTCAGTGTGGAAGAAGCTTTTAGCATCACCTCAGAAAAGATGCATATGACTTTCAATTCTCCCACTAGAATCACATACCAAGGTATTCTTCAGGAGGTATAAGCTATAAGCTAACCTCATACTTATTATGATAGTCATCTGTGGCTCAAGTATTCTTCATCCTTCTTAGACTAAAGATTACTCATGAATTTCTATAAGCTAGTTCTATATATTTTTCAGTAAATTATGAATTCTTTTCTTTTGACCTTTTAGTCCACTTCTCCTTACTTGGTGAAAGAGATTTATTTTCTATCAATAAACAAGTATCTGCCTATCTTTGATGTCTCAAAAGAGGTTAAGATAGCCAATCTCCTATAAGGAGTTTGATTCCAAGAGTTCATTTGCATGAAGTCATTGGATGCATCTCTAGTTTATGATAAAAGATAACTTAGGTTAAAAGATTGATATTCAATAAGAACTACTTATTAAACTCACTTTAGTTATTTTGTTACTTCATTAATTTTGCATAATGTAATTACAAATGCTTTGCAAATAAAAAGAATAATAAATTCCTTTATTCCAAAAAATTCTATTCCTAAGGAATAAATATGATGTCAACTACATTTATTGCAAAGAATAAATCAATCCTATCTATGACAAATAAAAGAATGGCTCGGCAGCATCAGTGCTCCAGCAAAGTCTTCTTATTGTCATTCATGTCCTATTTCTGTGGAGTATCTACATATTTTTACAAATATCAATCTCACCATGCAATATAAAATACCCATGTAAAGAAATATACAATGTAAGATTTGGTAATAAAATTACCTGAGCCTGAAGATGAAGGGTCACTTCTCTTCATCTCTCTTTAAGGATGCTTGCAGTCTTTGTGCCAATGGCCCTCCTGGCCACAGTAGAAGCACTCATTCTTCCTCATCTTGGTCTTCTTCAGTGCTTGGGCCTTGGACTTGCCCTTACCCCTTTTCCGCTTCTTACTGTCCCTAGAGACCATAAGAACGGATTTGAGTTTGGACTTGTCCATTTCCTTCTCGGTCGTTTCCAGCAGTTTCAGCAACTCCTCATGAGTGCATTCAATTTTATTCATATTAAAATTGATAATGAATGCATTGTAACTTGGAGGCAGCAACTACAGGATCAGATCCATAGCCAAATCCTGATCCATCGGGTGTCCCAGTCTGTTGAGATGCACCAAGTACACAAGCAACTTGAGCACATGCAGTCCCATTGGTGCACCTTCAAGCATCTTACACTGATGGCTGCCTTGGACGTTTCAAACCTTTCTGTTCTCACATGCGATTCAAACAGTTGCTTTAGATGCATGATGATTTGAAACACGTTCTAATCCTCATACTGCATCTGCAACTCGGATGACATCGCGGATAACATAAGGCAGGGCATCATCGCGGGTAACATCCAGGGCATCGTCCTAGTGCTTATGAAAAGCTTTCCGATCAGCCACACGGGCTGTGGATGGCGGTGGATGAGGAAGTGCTTGTTCTAAAACATACAGCTTCTTCTCTTGGTTGAGGACTATCCACAAGTGGTAGTAGCAGTCCATGAAGTTGACTCCAGTCAACTTTTCCTTGTCCAGGACGGAACGGAGTGACAATACACTGTTGTTGTTGTTAGAATCTACAACAAAAACAAGAGTAGATCAGTATCACAAAGTCAATTATTTATTCTGGCCTTTTATAAATGATTGTTTCTCACTATTTTATTCGAATCGATAATCCTCAAAAATTGATCGAGAAGTCACCCAACTTCCTTAGTGAGATGGGATCTGTAACGCCCTCGATTTTTCTGAATTATGATTTAAGGTTAGAAATTCTGTTTCTATATTTTTATCTGTTAAAATTTTGGGATTTTTGCCTAAGTGTAGGAATTTTTCCTACAGGGCAAAAATAATTATTTTGGTTGGGGATTTGAACCCTCAACCTTGATTCTTTTCTCCTGGAATTTCTTCCACCATGGTGGCGCATATTTCTGATGTTATTGGAGTGGTGCAGGGTGGTTAAGCCCAGGTAAGCCCATAAAACTGATTTTTCACTTAAGTTAACTGGGTTATTGGATCTTGGATCCGTTTGGGGTGGGAGAAAAAGAGGAATTGCGTGAGGGCTCCTCTCCCTCACGACTTTTGTTGGTTTCTTGCCCTAGCTGCCTTTGGTTGTCGCCCCTCACTGTGCTTGGCACCTCCTGAAATTCCTGACGCTGGTGGTGGCAGACTGGTGGTGGACGAATTTCCTGGTGATCCTTGATCCTCTGTCTTGGCGTTTTTCTCTGTGGACGATTTTTCTGGTGAGTAATTCGATCCTAAGGAGTCTAATCCGCTAAATTGTAGATTATCAGTCAATTAAAATTCGTTATTTGCAACGATTATCTGTATGAACCAAAAATCTACAAGTAAATTTGTTCATATGTGAAATTCGAAATTTACCTGTGCTGGACGAATATTCCTTTGTGAGAAAAATTTATCCTGTATGGTTTAATCTCTTAAATTGTGGTCTGTAGTTCTTCTAAAATTTATTTGCTTGATGAGAAATTTTAGAGAAAACAAAATTTGAGGATTTAACTAAGACTTAGGAATTTTTGAAAATCATGGTTCGGGCCAATTTTGGGGCTTTTGTCATTTTCCTTCACAAACGTGCAATTAAAATTATCTGTAGTGGGGGACTGAAATCATTTTCATGAAATTTGTATGTTCTGCAAGGATTCTGAAAAATTCGCCCCTTGCAGTGATTTTATGGCTCACGGTTTTTAGAAATTTCGGGGAAGAATAGTGCAATGAGTATCTATATATATTTCCCTATAATTTCTAGGCTTGTTTAATTGTTTGTTACGCGAATAATTTCTGTTCTGTATATATATGTTGTGAATTTTCTGAAACTTTGAATGTGTTATAACCTTGTGAGAACATAGAATGGTTTGACTTGAATTAAGGATAGTTTTATGAAATCTAAGGAATTCACTCATATATTACTTCTGGTTGATGGTAAAAAAAATTATGAAGAGTGTTCAGCTTTGATTTTCTGCAAATTGTAATTTTGTTAAGGACTGGATATTGGGGTGTGTCATTTTCTGGTTTGTGAGACACTTTGGGCATGATGTGAGAATTTAGTAGTGGTTAGTCCTACTCCTCCGTTTCAGCATGACCTGTTCTGTAAAAATTATGCCCTAGTGTAGCACTCTTCCGTGTCCTTACCCTCCTTCTGTGGCGCTGTAATGGTGCTGATAGTCTACTACGACCCATGAGACACTAGTGAAGGGTAGATGTGAGCTGGTCTCACCTTCCGTTCTCCCTCCACTATTTCTGTTCTGTTCTGAGTATTGGAGGCCAGAGTGCCACGTCCTGACGAGACGGGGGCCACCCACTGATACCTCCTCTACCATTCTGTTTCTGATATGCATGCATGTCTCGTCCTCGGCAGAGGTGGGGTCAGACCTTCTGTGGTCATCAGACCTTCTGTGGTCTTCAGGCCTTCTGTGGCCTTTCTGTTTCCGATGTAGACTATCCGTTTGGATTCTGAAAATTCTGATTTTCTGTCTGTCAGCTCTGATTTCTGTAGTTCTGTTTCGATCTGTAGTATAGATGTGTTGGGCGGTGTGATTAGTTAGAATGGGTTGGTATACTTATATCCTACTTCATGCTTGATGCCTATTGTTATAAGTGTCTGTATTTGATTATGTTTTGTTTCTGATATGAGTGTGCATGTTAAGTGTCTTATCTGCAAGCATGATATTTTTTGATGTGTACTATGGATGGCTTTTAGTGTCTTTTACTCACTGAGCTTTTTAGCTCACCCCCGTTGTTTAAATATTTTCAGGTGAGACATCAGGACAGTGATTGCTACAGCTACTTAATTTGTTATGATGCTAATGTTTTATATAATTTCTAAGAGTTGTCTTCTAAAGATCTATCAGGCCTGCGTGCCTAACTTACTTATATGACACGTTTTATCTCCTGAGGGCTTATGCCTGTTTTCAGGATATTATATTATAGTTGTCTCGTTTTATTGTTGGATACGAGTTTTGGAGTCATGAGAATTGAAACTGTTTTTATTCTGAAATGTGTAACCGAGTTACTGTATTCGAAATACCTTGAGATGTGTAACCGAGTTATTGTTGTATTTGGTATCTGAATAATCAGTTTCTGCAATATTTCTGAAATTTGTGTTCTCCACATATGTGTAGTGTGGACATTTGTTTTGTTCCAGGATATGTGGGTCTGTGCAGCAGTAATTTAGTATACTTGCTGCCGGATTTTTTTGGATTTCCGGATTTCTATTTCCTAGTAATCGATCCTACTCAGTTCTGTGCGGTTTTCAGTTCCGTAGTAATGTCCTTCGATGCCGCTTTCTTCTTATGTTTTAATGGAAGAGTAAAAAATTTTTAAAACCCCGTATTTTTACTTGTATGCGTGTGGGGTGTGATTCTGAGGGATGTTACAGATGGTATCAGAGGGATATTACTAGCAATTAGAAACTCCGGGAAAGGAAAACTCTGTTTGTGTATTGCTAGAAACCAAGATAGGATCTGATCCGTGATTGAATATTGGTTGTTATTCTACCGTGTTATGTGATGCAGGTAAAAAAAAAAATGGTGCGACCAAGATCTAGCAGTAGCAACAGTGATCAACAGTCTGATCTGAGGCAGGCCATGGAGGCTATGACTGCTATGATGCAACAACAGAACGCATTCATCCAGCAGCAAACTCAGATGATGCAGCAGCAGCAGGCGCAGCACATGGAGGTTCAGCAACAGTTATTGCAGCGGCTGTCGCAGACACAGCCTCAGTCACAGTCACAACCGGCTGGACACTGTGTGGGTGGCGCTGGTTCTCCTCTGGGTGATGGCGCACATCAACGATATGCTCGGTTGGTTCGAGAGTTTCAGCACCTGAACCCGACTACATTTTATGGTAGTCCGGGGCCCAGAGCGGCTGAGGATTGGCTTTTGGCACTAGAAAAGATTTTCCAGGTTTTGCGCTATGATGATGCAGACAAGCTATGTTTATTTGTCTTCATGTTGCGTGGAGATGCCGAAGACTGGTGGACGGGAGTCGTCAGACTGGCGGCAACTGAATCCAGAGTTGTTGATTGGCAGTACTTCATGATGAAGTTCAATGCCAAGTTTTTCCCCTCTAGCTTATCTGAGGAGCGCGAGGTGGAGTTTATTCATCTTGAGCAGGGCGACCTGACGGTGGATCAGTATGAGGCCACATTCGCTCGGTTGTCGGGGTATGCTCCTCACTTAGTCAACACCGAGGAAAGAAGAGCCAAGAAGTTTCAGCGGGGTTTGAGGAAAGACATCAGGACAAGGGTAGCTATGCTACACTTGGAGTCTTATGCTGAAGTGGTAGACAGGGCTCGCACTGCTGAGAGGTGCATTGCTGAGATGGCTGTTGATACTATTTCAGTCACTGCATCCGCCCCTACTTCTGTGACTTACGCACCCACTCTGGGTGGTAAGGATAAGAAGAATTTCAAGAAAGAGAAGAAAGACAATAAGGGCAGATACAAACCTTATCAGAAGCCAGCCAGCACAGTTTCTCAGAATGGCAAGAAGTGTCTCCACTGTGGGAGCACTAAACATCAGGATAATGAGTGCTACAGGAAGACTGGCGCTTGCTTCAGATGTGGTAAGGTGGGGCATATGATTAAGGACTGTCCTATGCCGGATGCTAGAGGACAGGGTGAGAAGCCTACTGTGCAGACTCGCGTGTATGCCATCGCGGAGAGGGATGCTTCGGCTTCGAAGTCCGTGGTGGAAGGTACACTTTATGTGTTTAGTTATTTGGCACGCATTCTTTTTGATCCTGGTGCCAATTTATCCTTTGTGTCTGCATGTTTTGCACTATGTCTGCCTGTGTTGCCTAGGATACTTGATTTCTGTATTTCTGTTCATACACCTATGGGTGAGGCCGTATCTACAGATATAACATATCCTGACTGTTTGATTAAGGTTGAAGGATATGATTTACCTATTAATTTGATTAGTCTTCATATGAAAGACTATGACATCATTCTGGGCATGGATTGGCTGTCTGCCTATCATGCTACTTTAGATTATTTTGAAAAGTTAATTACTCTGCATCTAAGTGATGGACAGCAACTGGTTATCCAAGGCCGGATTTCAGAACAGGAGCCTTTGGTGATATCTCATCTGCAGGCCAGGAAGCTTTTAGCCCAGGGCTGCAAGGGGTATCTGGCGCATGTCAAGGTGCAGACTGAGCCTGATTTGGATCTGGCTAGAATTCCTGTGGTAAGAGAGTTTACTGACGTCTTCTCTGATGATTTATCTGGGTTACCACCCAGCAGAGAAGTTGAGTTTGGTATCGAGTTGTTGCCAGGCACGGCACCGATATCTAAAGCTCCTTACAGGATGGCAACTTCAGAACTGACAGAGCTGAAGAAGCAACTGGAAGAACTATTAGAGAAGGGGTATATTCGACCCAGTGTTTCTCCATGGGGAGCACCTGTGTTATTTGTGAAGAAGAAGGATGGTACTTTGCGCATGTGCATCGATTACCGTCAACTCAACCAAATGACCGTTAAGAATAAGTACCCATTACCCCGTATTGATGATCTCTTTGATCAGTTGCAGGGTGCTACTGTATTATCTAAAATTGACCTGAGGTCTGGCTATTATCAGCTGAGAGTTCAGGAGGAGGATGTACCTAAAACTGCATTCAGGACCAGGTATGGGCACTATGAGTTTCTTGTTATGACCTTTGGACTGACAAATGCCCCTGCGGTGTTTATGGATCTGATGAACAGGGTATTTCATGAGCTCCTGGACAAATGTGTGGTCGTCTTCATTGATGATATTCTGATCTACTCCAAGAATGCGCAAGATCACTCTCAGGATTTGTGCAAGGTGCTGGAGATTCTGCGGCTGAAGCAGCTGTATGCTAAGGCCAGCAAATGTGAGTTCTGGCTATATTAGATTGGCTTTCTGGGGCACATTATTTCTGGCCAGGGTGTGTTTGTGGATCCAGTGAAGGTGGAGGCCATTCTTCACTGGGGAAGACCAACTACAGCGACTGAGGTCAGAAGTTTTCTGGGCTTAGCTGGATACTACCGCCGCTTTGTGGAGGGTTTTTCCAAGCTGGCTGGTCCTCTGACTAAGCTAACTAGAAAGAATTTGAAGTTTGAGTGGTCTGATAATTGTGAGTCTAGTTTTCAGGAACTGAAAAGGAGACTGACCAGTGCTCCTATCCTCATCATTCCCTGTGATGGAGAGAAGTTCACTGTGTACACTGATGCCTCTGGTAAGGGTCTGGGTGCTGTACTGATGCAGCAAGGAAAGGTAGTTGCTTATGCTTCAAGGCAACTCAAAGACCATGAGGTAAACTACCCCACTCATGATCTGGAGTTGGCAGCTGTAGTTTTTGCCTTGAAGATCTGGAGGCACTATTTGTTTGGACAGACATTTGAATTGTTTACAGATCACCAGAGCTTGAAGTATATCTTCACTCAGAAAGAGCTGAATATGAGACAGAGGCGATGGCTTGAATGGATAAAGGATTATGACTTCACCATCCAATATCAGTCTGGTAAAGCCAATGTGGTGGCTGATGCTCTTAGTCGGTATCCTGTGACTCAGATAGCTGCACTGCGAGTCCAGGAGTGGCGACTATGGCAGGAGTTCAGTGACTTACATCTGAGTGTGACTCCGGGTGAGAGAGGCGGTCTTCTAGCTTCTCTCAGGGTTCAGTCAGACTTACTGCAGAGACTGAGATCAGGGCAGCAGTCAGATCCGGATATTCTACGGTGGAAAGAGAGGTCGGAGCAAGGCTGGGTTGAGAATTTCAGTATGTCGGATGATGGTCTCCTCAGATTCCGTGGAAGGGTCTGTGTCCCTGAGGACCCTGAGTTGAGAAATGAAATTCTTAAGGAAAGCCATTGCACTAAGTATACCGTTCATCCTGGTAGTACCAAGATGTATCAGGATCTGAAAAAGACTTTCTGGTGGCATGGTATGAAGAAGGATGTGCATTTGTTTGTGTCCAGATGTTTGACTTGCCAAACCGTGAAGGCTGAGCATCAGAGGCCGGGCGGTTTGATGCAGTCTCTCCCTATTCCTCAGTGGAAGTGGGAGCATATCAGTATGGACTTTGTGTGTGGACTGCCCAATACCAGAAGGAATCATGATGCCGTATGGGTGATTGTGGACAGACTCACGAAGTCAGCTCACTTCTTACCGATCAAAATGACTTACAGTTTGGATCGGTTAGCAAAACTGTACATCGATGAGATTGTCAGATTGCATGGAGTTCCCTTGGACATTGTCTCTGACCGTGATCCTCGATTTCTGTCCAGGTTTTGGAAGAAATTACAGGAAGATTTGGGAACTAATCTGAGTTTCAGCACTGCATATCATCCTCAATCTGATGGTCAGACAGAGAGAACTATTCAGACACTTGAGGATCTTCTGAGATCTTATATGGTTGACTGGTTTGTTGAGTGGGATCTGGACTTATCACTGATAGAGTTCACCTACAACAATAGCTTTCACTCTAGCATACAGATGGCTCCGTATGAGGCCCTATATGGGAGGAAATGCAGAACACCTATATGCTGGGAGGAAACTGGGGACAGAACAGTGCTAAGGTCTGATGCTGTTCAGGAAGCCACTGAGAAGATCAGAGAAATTCAGAGAAAGATGAAGATTGTTTAGGATAGACAGAAGAGTTATGCTGATGTGAGGCGGCGTCCTCTTGAGTTTTTGGTGGGAGAGCATGTTTTCCTAAAAGTCTCACCTATGAAAGGGGTGATGAGATTTGGGAAGAGGGGGAAATTGAGTCCCAGGTACATTGGTCCCTTTGATATCATTGAGAGGGTTGGACCTGTGGCATACCGACTTGCTCTGCCCCCATCACTGGAACACCTCCATAATGTGTTCCATGTTTCTGCACTCAGAAAATATTGTTCTGATCCTTCTCATGTTCTAGAGTTGGAACCTCTTCAGCTTGAAGAGAACATGACTTTTGTGGTGAAACCTCTCAGAATTGAAGATAGAAAAGAGAAAGTGCTGAGAAATAAGGTTATTCCACTTGTGAAAGTCATCTGGGGAAATCAGTCTGTTGAAGAAGCCTCTTGGGAGGTTGCAGCAGATATGAGAAGGGAGCATCCTCACCTGTTCAGTGACGGGCTTGGTCAGCTTTAGAGGACTAAAGCTCTATAAGGGGGGGAGAATGTAACGCCCTTGATTTTTCTGAATTATGATTTAAGGTTAGAAATTCTGTTTCTGTATTTTTATCTGTTAAAATTTTGGGATTTTTGCCTAAGTGTAGGAATTTTTCCTACAGGGCAAAAATAATTATTTTGGTTGGGGATTTGAACCCTCAACCTTGATTCTTTTCTCCTGGAATTTCTTCCACCATGGTGGCGCATATTTCTGATGTTATTGGAGTGGCGCAGGGTGGTTAAGCCCAGGTAAGCCCATAAAACCGATTTTTCACTTAAGTTAACTAGGTTATTGGATCTTGGATCCGTTTGGGGTGGGAGAAAAAGAGGAATTGCGTGAGGGCTCCTCTCCCTCACGACTTTTGTTGGTTTCTTGCCCTAGCCGCCTTTGGTTGTCGCCCCTCACTGTGCTTGGCGCCTCCTGAAATTCCTGACGCTGGTGGTGGCAGACTGGTGGTGGACGAATTTCCTGGTGATCCTTGATCCTCTGTCTTGGCGTTTTTCTCTGTGGACGATTTTTCTGGTGAGTAATTCGATCCTAAGGAGTCTAATCCACTAAATTGTAGATTATCAGTCAATTAAAATTCGTTATTTGCAACGATTATCTGTATGAACCAAAAATCTACAAGTAAATTTGTGCATATGTGAAATTCGAAATTTACCTGTGCTGGACGAATATTCCTTTGTGAGAAAAATTTATCCTGTATGGTTTAATCTCTTAAATTGTGGTCTGTAGTTCTTCTAAAATTTATTTGCTTGATGAGAAATTTTAGAGAAAACAAAATTTGAGGATTTAACTAAGACTTAGGAATTTTTGAAAATCATGGTTCGGGCCAATTTTGGGGCTTTTGTCATTTTCCTTCACAAACGTGCAATTAAAATTATCTGTAGTGGGGGACTGAAATCATTTTCATGAAATTTGTATGTTCTGCAAGGATTCTGAAAAATTCGCCCCTTGCAGTGATTTTATGGCTCACGGTTTTTAGAAATTTTGGGGAAGAATAGTGCAATGAGTATCTATATATATTTCCCTATAATTTCTAGGCTTGTTTAATTGTTTGTTACGCGAATAATTTCTGTTCTGTATATATATGTTGTGAATTTTCTGAAACTTTGAATGTGTTATAACCTTGTGAGAACATAGAATGGTTTGATCTGAATTAAGGATAGTTTTATGAAATCTAAGGAATTCACTCATATATTACTTCTGGTTGATGGTAAAAAAAATTATTAAGAGTGTTCAGCTTTGATTTTCTGCAAATTGTAATTTTGTTAAGGACTGGATATTGGGGTGTGTCATTTTCTAGTTTGTGAGACACTTTGGGCATGATGTGAGAATTTAGTAGTGGTTAGTCCTACTCCTCCGTTTCAGCATGACCTGTTCTGTAAAATTATGCCCTAGTGTAGCACTCTTCCGTGTCCTTACCCTCCTTCTGTGGCGCTGTTGTTGGGGTATGCCCTTAAGGCTAATGTTTGAGGCCTTTGGGATTGTAACAGTATCATGTAATAAACTCTTATGTTTATAAAGGCATGGTTATTATTCAGGTTGTTACCTTGTCTGCTGTAATAAGTGTACTTCTGAATAATGTCTCAGAGCTGTTCAGCTAGGCTGACATGCTATATGTCCTTAGTCGAGATATCTTGGTGAACATGAGATAGCCTTGATATGATTGAGACTAATATGTGTTCTAATCTTATAGGATGCTACGAGCATGGAATAAGATGTAGACTCATGGGTACATTGGATGTACTGGACAGACCCTATTAGGATATTCAATTGTTTGTCACAATGTGAATAGTCCTTGGATGCTGCAAGTGGCACATGTCCTTTGACTTGAGATCACTTGTGTTTCTAAATGATGATTGTCATTGTTTTGAGGTAGTTCAATATTATTTGAAACACAATGATTATAGACTATCTTGGATGGTGAGCATGAATCAGGTTAGGACACTAGTGATAGATAAAGGATTGTCGTCTCCTTGTTTAAGGAGTGTGATGTTCTAAAGGGGCCCCCCTGAATGAGATGATTGAGAAAGTGTATGGCCATACCCAGGTGACTATGTTCATCTGGTCTAATCATGCTCATCATATTGGAGTTACAGGCTTGACACGCTTGTCCAATAAGAACATCCAGTGGCAAAGGATAAATGTATGCCTTGTGAATAGATTCACACTTGTGCTGTGGTTTGGGTGTAGTCTTGGAAGACTCATTCCTTTATATCGGGAGACAGTGATGTGTTGCTAGATACCCCTCACTGATCGTGATAACGTGAGTTATCGTTACCGACATTTAAAGGAAACCCTCAGGGTCGCACAATTTGGTGATATGGCTTACTTAAGTCAGATCGTGTGGACTGAATTCTTTGGGTTCAGTTTAAAGGGATTTAATCTCTGATTGTAAGTGAGATCTGGTCTGATCATGTTTGATTGATTAGGGCTTGAGATCGGTAAGCTTCGATCGAGAGAGATGATGCTAGATCGGAGAGATCAGGAGCATCAGGAGATGAATGGTTAGATCTTGAGCCTTAGGGTTCAATATGGTCTAGACCAAGTGGCTTGAGCTATTTTGGTTTGGTTTATGAACCAAATTCGATTGGAACGTTTTGGCTTGAACCGGTTCACAATGGTGAACGCTTGGTTCAATGCTAATATGCGTTTTTTGGATTGGCATGAGCGCATGGCTTGATTATCTTCCATTTATGGAAAGTCATCAAGGCCGATTTCACTTCAATGCCAAAACGCATATGCGTTGTTCTCTTCACTTCAACGCTTTGGACTTTCGTTGGAAGAGGTTGACGAAGAGGAGAGGTATTGCAAGAGGAGCTCTCGGCCAAAGGGAATCATCTCATCATCCCTTACCATTCGACAAGAAAGCTTGGGTGCCTTGCTAGCACAAGGGACGCCAAGGAAGTAAGCGCTCTTCATCTTGTGTGTGAACTTTTGGAGGAGATCTAAGTTGCTCTCTTCTTCCAAGCCAACCTCCAAGGCAATGGCGTTGGTATGAATCTCCTTCTTGATCCAATCAATAGATCTAAGTTGATTATATGAGCATATAAGCGATTGTCTTGATGAAACCCTAGCAAAATGCATGCGCCCCCTGAATTAGGGTTTTTCATCTGCTTGCGCTCCCCCTCGAAGGGGACTCTTCAATTGGTATCAGAGCTAGGATCTTATATGGTTCATATGATTGCTTAAGGTGATCCTTGTTTGCGCTTTTGATCTAAGTTTTCTCATCATGCGATAATACTAGTTGAAAGTATTTTTGTGGCGCATATATGAGATTGTTTTTGGTGGCGCATGTGTAAGGTTGATTTTGTTGATGCATGTATATTGCTTACATTGTTGCACATGTTACATGTTGTTGTTTTGTCAAAACTTTACTTGCGCGCCTATGACTAGATCTAAGCCGCACCTACAATAAACCCTTAGACGGGTTGATGGGGTTGAAAGCATCATCTAGTTTAGATCAACCTAGTCTGATCAGACCATCTGACAGCCTAGATGGATCGACCAGATGGCACCTGTGCGCAAGCACAAGGTGGCTATAGGTCGATTGCATCACAGGTGTGTAGCGAGGTCTGGTTGAGACAACCACTGAACACACATGAGTTAGGCCCGGGGTCACACCCGCTTGCCAGAACTCATGTTGGTTGTTCAACCCTTGGCGCATGCATGGTTGACCATTAGGTCAACTCGAGTCAGTTAGGACTTGGTGCATGCAAGGGTATGGATCTAACTAGATTGATGAGTGGATCCTCATCAATGGACCGTTGTAAGGTTGTAGGGCACATAAGAAAATTAAAATTGATGCCAATGGGGTTTTCAAAATTTTATTTTCTTTTAATTGGATCACATGTTTATTGATGCCTATGCTTGTTTATTTATTCTTATGTGGGTGCCCAATTTAATGTGTGCTGTGCTGGGGCCTGCGTGCCTGGAATTAAACCTGTAAATTAATATTATTGTGATCTGCGAATCACTTTTTAATTAATTTATTGTATAATTGACCTGCGAGTCAAACTTGTCTAGATAGATCAAAAATGTATTTTGATTAGACAAGAGCACAAAGGCACACATCCCAGAGGGGCATTCAGCTGGTGGCGCACCTGAGGTGCTCTTGGCGCAAGAGCCCTGGGTTGGACCAGATGAGATGCTAAAGACCCAAGAAGAGCAAGTGAAGACTTAAGTATCTTAAGGTCTTACTTAGGCTATGGACTTTTACCACATAAGATCCATGCTTTCTGTTATTGTTTATATAAGTAGAAAAGCATGATTTATTTATCTTCTGCTATAGCCATAGGATATGCCTGATAGTAAGAAGATAAAAGACCGTTAAAATCCAAACGCTAAAATATCAAGCACGTAATGCCTTCTGACGCGAAACCTCACTGTTCTGACTATCGTTGGAGCCGTGTTGTACCCACTCAGTGGGCACGTCCATCTATCTTCAGACGGTGCTGGATTACACCTGCGTGTTACAGAGAAGGGATTTATCGCTTCTCGTTGCTCAGCATAGCACGTGGTGGTCCAGGGAGTAGGTCGGGTCAGCTTGACCATGTAGGCTACATATGTGGCGCATATGGTAGCACATGGAGGCAGCCATCTGTGGGGTCAGAGATTGTGTTGTACCAACTCAGTTGGCACAGTCTGCTGGATTGCCCAGATGAAGGGGAATCGCACGGGTTGGCGATTGGCAGGGACTGCCTACCAGAAATTAGTACTTGTACTCTCTGTGCATCTTATCTCGCCTGAGCGGGACACGGAGACCAAGCATGAAATCTGGATCCCATCTCACTAAAAGAGTTCTACTCTTTCGGGCTGTTTTGCTGGATTTTTCAGCCAGATAAAATAGTGAGAAAAGAATCTTTCTTAAAGTCCTGGATTGATTCTAAACATTGATACTGACCTTGCTGTTCTTGCATTGTTGTAGATTCCTGCAGCAACGAACACCATGAGCTTCAATGTGCGATCCCTACTGGAAAGGGAGAAGTTTGCTGGGCCAAACTTCTCGGACTGGTTCGGACACCTTAAGATCGTTCTTAAGGCTGAGAGGAAACTGTATGTCCTCGAGACGGCTGTGCCGCCTCAACCCGCTGCGAACGCCGCAAGGGCGGTTCGTGATGCCTATGAAAAGCACGTCAATGATAGCATTGATGTCGCTTGCCTGATGCTAGCGTCTATGACGCCACCGCTGCAGCGTCAGCATGAGGATATGTCGTCTATAGAAATTATAGAGAACCTCAAGATGCTGTATGCTGCACAGGCGAGGACAGAACGCTATAATCTGACAAAGCTTTTCTTTCAGAGCAAACTGGCTGAAGGGAGCCCAGTGGGAGCTCACGTGCTCAAGATGATTGGGCACAAGGAGGCTCTGGAGAAACTGGGGCATACCATAAACCAGGAGCTTGCTGTAGACATTATTCTGCAGTCTCTCCCGCCTTCCTTCGATACGTTCATTATTAACTTTAATATGAACAAAATCGATTGTACTCCGGCAGAGCTGCTGAATATGCTCTTGACTACTGAGGAGACTCTGAAGGGAAAGCCTTCAACCTCTGTCTTAATGGTTCCTTCTAGGAACAAGAAGAAGGGGAAGAAGGGCAAAGCCCCTGTCAAGAACTATAGCAAGGCTCTGAAACAGAAGGTAAAGCGGTCCAAGGACAACAGGTGTTTCCACTGTGGCCAGCTGGGTCACTGAAAAAAGGACTGTAAAGCGCTCCAAGGAGATAAGAGGGGAAGCATCGCTTCTGGCTCAGGTATATATGTGACGGAAGTCATGGTTTCATCTTCTTCTATTTCATGGGTGTTGGACACTGCATGTGGAGTTCACATTTGTTCAAATGTACAGGAACTCAAGAGAAGAAGACAGGTGGGACAGTATGAGGTGGACCTACGCGTTGGAAACGGGGCACGGGTTGCTGCTGTTGCTGTAGGAGATTATTTCATCTCATTACCATCTGGCATTGTATTAGAACTAAACAGTTGTTACTTTGTTCCCAGTATTACTAAAAATATTGTCTCTATTCCTGCTCTTGTCAGGAAAGGATTTGCCTTTGAATGCAATATTTCAAAGTGTGTTTTATCTTTAGATAATATTGTTTATGCAACTGGTTCAATTAACAATGGGTTATACATGTTGGACATGGAAAGTTCTATACAAAGTGTTGATGTTAAGAAAGCCAAGTATGCTGAAGACAGCACCTTGTTATGGCATAGTCGTTTAGGCCATATTAACAAGAAGCGCATTAAGCGGTTGCATGATCATGGACTGCTAGGATCTTTCTCCTATGAGGAGATTGATACATGCAAAGCTTGTTTGATGGGTAAAATGACGAAGTCACCTTTTCTTCACAAAGGTCAAAGGGCTTCAGGTTTACTTGACCTTATACACAGTGATGTGTGTGGGCCATTTAGTAAACATGCCAGAGGTGGCTATTCGTACTTCATTACCTTTACTGATGATTTCAGTAGGTATGGTTATGTCTATTTGATAAGACATAAGAGTGAATCTTTTGACAAGTTCAAAGAGTTCAAAAATGAAGTACAGAATCAGCTAGGCCGCAATATCAAGGCACTTCGTTCTGATCGAGGTGGAGAATACCTGAGTCATGCGTTTACTGACTATCTAAAAGAGTGTGGGATTATCTCACAGCTCACTCCGCCAGGAACACCACAATGGAATGGTGTGTCCGAGAGGAGAAATAGAACGTTGCTTGATATGGTTCGTTCTATGATGAGTCAGGCTACTCTACCTTACTCCTTTTGGGGATTTGCACTGGAAACAGCTGCAAAGGTACTAAACCGAGTGCCATCCAAGGCAGTTTCTAAGACGCCATATGAGTTATGGTATGGGAAACAGCCTAGCTTGACATTTATCAGGATCTGGGGCTGCGAGGCTTATGTCAAAAAGCTCGCCTCTGGGAAACTAGAGAGCAGATCTGAGAAATGTATTTTTGTCGGTTACCCTAAGGAAACTAAGGGTTATTATTTCTACGATCCCAAAGAGAACAAAGTATTTGTTGCTCGGACGGCCATATTTCTTGAGAAGGAGTTTCTTCTGCAAGAGGCCAGTGGGAGAGAAATAAAGCTGGATGAGAATCCAGAGGAAAGACAAAATAGTCAAGCACAGTTGGATGAGCCTGAGCCAGTGGATCAGGTTATTGAACAACCTGAGGCTTAGACATCACGGGAACCGCGTAGATCGGGAAGGATCCGTCGTCAGACTGAACGCTATGACGGAGTCTACATCATTGATAATGATGAACCCCTTACTTATGCGGATGCGGTCAGTGGACTGGAGTCAGCTAGATGGCTTGAAGCTATGCGAGCCGAGATGGACTCCATGTCAGATAACCAGGTCTGGGATTTGGTTGATCCGCCTCCGGGAGTAATCCCTATAGGCTGTAAATGGATCTTCAAGAAGAAGATTGACATGGATGGTAACGTGATTACCTATAAAGGCAGGCTAGTAGCGAAAGGTTTCAAACAAATCTACGGGATAGATTATGATGAAACTTTCTCTCCTGTAGCCATGTTCAAGTCTATTCGGATTCTTTTCGCGATAGCAGCATATTACGATTATGAGATCTGGCAGATGGATGTGAAAACTGCTTTCCTTAATGGAAAACTGGATGAGGATGTGTACATGACACAACCTGACGGTTTCACTAATCCAGCAGATCGTCATAAAATATGCAAGTTAAAGAAGTCAATTTATGGACTTAAACAAGCATCTAGAAGCTGGAATATTCGTTTTGATGAATCAATCTCTGAGTTTGGTTTCATCAAGAACGAAGATGACCCGTGTGTATATAAGAGGTTTAGTGGGAGCGTGATTACTTTCCTAGTCCTCTACGTCGATGATATCTTAATCATTGGAAACGATATTCCTGAACTGCATGCTGTTAAAGCATGGTTAGGAAAATGTTTTCAGATGAAAGATTTAGGAGAAGCAGCCTATGTATTAGGTGTGAAGATCTACAGGGATAGATCTAAGAGGCTTCTCGGGCTGTGCCAAAGTACTTACATCGATAAAGTCTTGGAGAGATTCCATTTAGAGAATTCTAAAAGAGGATATCTTCCAGTCAGACATGGTCTGAATCTTTCGAAGAGTCAGTGTCCGCAAACACAGACTGAGAAAGATGAAATGGACAATACGCCTTATGCTTCGGCTATTGGGTCCATTATGTATGCGATGTTGTGTACTCGCCCAGACGTCGCTTACGGGTTAAGCGTGACCAGTCGATTCCAAAGTAATCCAGGTCAGGCACACTGGATTGCGGTCAAGAACATTTTAAAATATCTGCGGAGGACCAAAGATATGTTCTTGATTTATGGTGGTCAGGAAGAACTCAGTATAGAAGGATATACTGACGCTTCGTTCCAGTCGGACCAGGATGATTTCCGATCGCAATCAGGCTATGTTTTTAGCTTGAATGGTGGAGCAGTGGTGTGGAAGAGTTTCAAACAGTCAACTGTTGCTGATTCCACAACAGAAGCCGAGTATGTTGCAGCCTCGGAAGCATCCAAGGAGGCAGTGTGGATTCGTAAGTTCGTGAGAGAACTTGGTGTCGTTCCTTCGAGTGCAGATCCTATGGTTATCTTCTGTGATAACACTGGAGCTATAGCACAAGCAAAGGAACCACGGTCGCACCAGAAGTCCAAGTACATACAGAGACGGTTTCACTTGATCCGGGAGATCATTGATCGTGGCGAGATCAAAGTCTGCAAGGTTCATACAGACGACAATCTGGCTGACCCGCTTACCAAGCCTCTGGCGCAGCAGAAGCATGAGAAGCACTGTAATAACATGGGTTTGAGATTTCTCAACCATTAGATTAAGTGCAAGTGGGAGATTGTTGGGGTATGCCCTTAAGGCTAATGTTTGAGGCCTTTGGGATTATATCAGTATCATGTATAAACTTAATGTTTATAAAGGCAATGGTTGTTATTCAGGTTGTTGCATTATCTGCTGCCATATGTATACTTCTGAATAATGTCTCAATGCTGTTCAGCTTGGCTGACATGCAATATTGTCCTTAGTCGATATATCTTGGTGAACATGAGACAGCCTTGATATGATTGAGACTAATATGTGTTCTAATCTTATAGGATGCTACGAGCATGGAATAAGATGTAGACTCATGGGTACATTGGATGTACTGGACAGACCCTATTAGGATATTCAATTGTTTGTCACAATGTGAATAGTCCTTGGATGCTGCAAGTGGCACATGTCCTTTGACTTGAGATCACTTGTGTTTCTAAATGATGATTGTCATTGTTTTGAGGTAGTTCAATATTATTTGAAACACAATGATTATAGACTATCTTGGATGGTGAGCATGAATCAGGTTAGGACACTAGTGATAGATAAAGGATTGTCGTCTCCTTGTTTAAGGAGTGTGATGTTCTAAAGGGGCCCCCCTGAATGAGATGATTGAGAAAGTGTATGGCCATACCCAGGTGACTATGTTCATCTGGTCTAATCATGCTCATCATATTGGAGTTACAGGCTTGACACGCTTGTCCAATAAGAACATCCAGTGGCAAAGGATAATTGTATGCCTTGTGAATAGATTCACACTTGTGCTGTGGATTGGGTGTAGTCTTGGAAGACTCATTCCTTTATATCGAGAGACAGTGATGTGTTGCTAGATACCCCTCACTGATCGTGATAACGTGAGTTATCGTTACCGACATTTAAAGGAAACCCTCAGGGTCGCACAATTTGGTGATATGGCTTACTTAAGTCAGATCGTGTGGACTGAATTCTTTGGGTTCAGTTTAAAGGGATTTAATCTCTGATTGTAAGTGAGATCTGGTCTGATCATGTTTGATTGATTAGGGCTTGAGATCAGTAAGCTTCGATCGAGAGAGATGATGCTAGATCGGAGAGATCAGGAGCATCAGGAGATGAATGGTTAGATCTTGAGCCTTAGGGTTCAATATGGTCTAGACCAAGTGGCTTGAGCTATTTTGGTTTGGTTTATGAACCAAATTCGATTGGAACGTTTTGGCTTGAACCGGTTCACAATGGTGAACGCTTGGTTCAATGCTAATATGCGTTTTTGGATTGGCATGAGCGCATGGCTTGATTATCTTCCATTTATGGAAAGTCATCAAGGCCGATTTCACTTCAATGCCAAAACGCATATGCGTTGTTCTCTTCACTTCAATGCTTTGGACTTTCGTTGGAAGAGGTTGACGAAGAGGAGAGGTATTGCAAGAGGAGCTCTCGGCCAAAGGGAATCATCTCATCATCCCTTACCATTCGACAAGAAAGCTTGGGTGCCTTGCTAGCACAAGGGACGCCAAGGAAGTAAGCGCTCTTCATCTTGTGTGTGAACTTTTGGAGGAGATCTAAGTTGCTCTCTTCTTCCAAGCCGACCTCCAAGGCAATGGCGTTGGTATGAATCTCCTTCTTGATCCAATCAATAGATCTAAGTTGATTATATGAGCATATAAGCGATTGTCTTGATGAAACCCTAGCAAAATGCATGCGCCCCCTGAATTAGGGTTTTTCATCTGCTTGCGCTCCCCCTCGAAGGGGACTCTTCAGCTGTAATGGTGCTGATAGTCTACTACGACCCATGAGACACTAGTGAAGGGTAGATGTGAGCTGGTCTCACCTTCCGTTCTCCCTCCACTATTTCTGTTCTGTTCTGGGTATTGGAGGCCAGAGTGCCACGTCCTGACGAGACGGGGGCCACCCACTGATACCTCCTCTACCATTCTATTTCTGATATGCATGCATGTCTCGTCCTCGGCAGAGGTGGGGTCAGACCTTCTGTGGTCATCAGACCTTCTGTGGTCTTCAGGCCTTCTGTGGCCTTTCTGTTTCCGATGTAGACTATCCGTTTGGATTCTGAAAATTCTGATTTTCTGTCTGTCAGCTCTGATTTCTGTAGTTCTGTTTCGATCTGTAGTATAGATGTGTTGGGCGGTGTGATTAGTTGGAATGGGTTGGTATACTTATATCCTACTTCATGCTTGATGCCTATTGTTATAAGTGTCTGTATTTGATTATGTTTTGTTTCTGATATGAGTGTGCATGTTAAGTGTCTTATCTGCAAGCATGATATTTTTTGATGTGTACTATGGATGGCTTTTAGTGTCTTTTACTCACTAAGCTTTTTAGCTCACCCCCGTTGTTTAAATATTTTCAGGTGAGACATCAGGACAGTGATTGCTACAGCTACTTAATTTGTTATGATGCTAATGTTTTATATAATTTCTAAGAGTTGTCTTCTAAAGATCTATCAGGCCTGCGTGCCTAACTTACTTATATGACACGTTTTATCTCCTGAGGGCTTATGCCTGTTTTCAGGATATTATATTATAGTTGTCTCGTTTTATTGTTGGATACGAGTTTTGGAGTCATGAGAATTGAAACTGTTTTTATTCTGAAATGTGTAACCGAGTTACTGTATTCGAAATACCTTGAGATGTGTAACCGAGTTATTGTTGTATTTGGTATCTGAATAATCAGTTTCTGCAATATTTCTGAAATTTGTGTTCTCCACATATGTGTAGTGTGGACATTTGTTTTGTTCCAGGATATGTGGGTCTGTGCAGCAGTAATTTAGTATACTTGCTGCCGGATTTTTTTGGATTTCCAGATTTCTATTTCCTAGTAATCGATCCTACTCAGTTCTGTGCGGTTTTCAGTTCCGTAGTAATGTCCTTCGATGCCGCTTTCTTCTTATGTTTTAATGGAAGAGTAAAAAATTTTTAAAACCCCGTATTTTTACTTGTATGCGTGTGGGGTGTGATTCTGAGGGATGTTATAGGATCCTCATTTCGTACAAGGTCTTGCGTCCCACAGGGGTAAGATGTACTGCACAAGGTGACGCATGCTTCTGAGGTAGGCCCCTAGCCAATTTCAACTTGCAATAATAGGCTGCCTTAGACATTTCAAACCTTTTTGTTCTCACATGCGATTCGAATAGTTGCTTTCGATGTGTGATGATCTAAAACACGTTCTGATCCTCATGTTGCATCTGCAACTCAGGCGACATTGCAGATAACATAAGGCAGACAACATCTAGGGCATCATCTGGGTGCTTATGAAAAGCTTCCCGATTAGCGACATAGGCTGTGGATGGCGATGGAGGAGGAAGTGCATGTTCTATGACATACAATTTCTTCTCCTACTTGAGGACTATCCTCAAATGGCAGTACCAGTCCATGGAGTTGACTCCAGTTAACTTCTCCCTGTCCAGGACGGAACGGAGTGACAATCCACTATTGTTGTTAGAAGCCATCTACAACAAAGACAAGAGTAGATCAGTATCACAAAGTCAATCATTTATTCTGGTCTTTTATAAATGATTATTTCTCACTATTTTATTCGAATTGATAATCCTCAACAATCGATCAAAAAGTCACATGACTTCCTTAGTGAGATGGGATCCTTGTTTCGTACATGGCCTTGCGTTCCACGGGGGTGGGATGTACTGCACAAGATGACACATGCTTTTTGAGGTAGGCCCCCTGCCAATTGCAACTTGATAATTCCCCTTCTCAAGACAGTTCAAGTGCTTTGTGTCTAACGGAGGCTAGATATAGCACAAAGCCTTAACTTCATGAGGATGCCTCTAAAAATCTCATCATGTGAACCAACACATGTGGAAATATAGTCAAGTCCGACCTGACCATTATACCCAGTGCCAAATAATTCCTTGCGAAAGGCACGTCTAGAGTTTTAACTAGACTGGGGAAAACATTGTCACCACATGCCTCCAAAAGATAGATGGGTGTGTCCACGGGGGTGGGAAATAGTGCACAACACCAACGATCGACAGTTTGACGAAGGTTACGCATCAGAAGGCTAAGGAACGAGAGTTGATATGATTTATTGGAGATTTTTGTGGCGTCGGCACCATGAGCTTTTATCTTATTTCTACCAATAAAGACGTGCAATCCTATGATGGAATAGAACAAAAGCAGTAAAGGCATGCTAGAGCAGAAATAGTAAGTATGATGTCATCAAAGCCTATAACTCGGGTAACAAGCCCCTAGACCTAGTCCTAGCCACCTATCACTACCAAGGGCTATGAGCCATGGGCTCATGCCAATAAGTCCTTAGCTCATCCCTGAGTGCCCTAAGGGCTCTGCTCCTAAGCCCTGAGATGCACTACCTAGGTCTTCAGCTCCATGGGTCAGCTCGCAAACCCTAAAGGCACCATCCAGGAAAGCCCTAGATCCCCTTTAGGTTCGGCTAGCGCGAGTTTTCTGTTGGAAAACCCCAGGGATATTTTAAAAAAAATTTCATAGAAAGCATAGCGGAAGAATAACCCTGAAACAGGCCAATCCCAAAAACCCAGTGAAGATCGTCATGCGAGGGAGTCGACACGATGAGATGAGAAGGTACCTTGAAGCAATTTGAGACGATGTCGATGTAGGCGCCCAAGTGTGCGCCCTCTGCAGTCTCACACACATGGATGCTTCGAGTCTTCTTCTTCCACGCTTGATGCTAGCCTCGGGAAGAAGATCCACGCCAAGGGAGTTCCTCTTGAACACTTGCGCCAATCACCAAGGTGGGGAAGCGCCAAGAGAAGAAGAGGAAGAAGATCTCTTTAGTCTTGATAGAAGAAGAGGAGAAAATCTCTAAGAACCCCAAGCTTTCGCCCCTCCACTTGTCTCCACGCCTCCAAGAGGAATTAGTGCCATGAGAGGGGCGGGCTAGGGTCTCTTTTATAGATATCATGTGTGGCTTGGAGAAGATTTAGAAGAGCATGATTTTATGAATTAATTAATTAATTCCTAATCCAATTAGGACTTTAATTAATTTAAATAAAATCAGCCCTATTAAATCTCCACAAAAATAGGACTCTAATTAATTAATTAATTAACCCCTATTTTATCTCAAATGATTAATTCAAAATCAACTTTAATTAATCATATGATATTAATTATGGCATAGGCGCTAACCCTAGTCTAACTAGGGTTAAATATGTGCTTACCTTTTCTTCTCCTTAAGCCTAATTAATTTATCAGTAAGCCCAACTATATAATGGGCCTAGCCCAAGGTCCATTATGCATGTTAATCAACCCATTGGATCCAATCCAATTTAACCCAAGGTCAAACGATGTTAACCATGGTTAATTTGGTCAATATACCAAAAATGGAAGTTGGCTTTAATAAGTTTCTTCCATCTCATTCGGCCCAGTGGTGCTGATGAATCTTCAGGCCCATTGGCGCTGATGAATCTCCCAAATAGATCTGAATTACCCAATAACTCGATCCAAAGGCTATCCGATCAATACGAAAACTCGAGCATCATGGTGTGCGACCCTGTAGGTTCCTTTGATGTTGGCAGTGCTGACCTAAGGCCACCACAAGCAGTGAGTGGCACCTAGCAGTGCATCGCTGTTACGCAAGTCATTGGAATGGATATCGACATCGACATCCCCATCATCGCAACTAGGCACTGATGCATTATAGTCCCTTTGCCAAACTAATATCCGATTGGACAAGTGTGTCACCACTTGTTTTAACCCAATCACATGGTTATGACTAAATCAGGTTCTCACCTGGGTACGGTCATACACTTTCAGTCATAGAACCATAAGGGGCCCTGTGGATATCAAGCTTCCCTTAGGAAGGTGCAAATCCTCTATCTGTCAATTGATCTTCTCATATGGGTCGTGACATACTCAATGACAACTGTTATGGCCTCCCAACTATGGCGAGATGTTAGGTTGTATCAAAACATATCCCTAACCACATAGAAGAGTCAATGACCTCAAGTCTAGGGATCAACACATCTCCTGTCACTTGTGAGGATAACTCATGACATCAAGTCATTGCCTCACAGCGGGTCGATCCAATATATCTACCACTGATATACCCATATGTTTGCGTTAGCATTTCGTACCTAACCAGCCCATATATCAGTCTCTCATGTACCATAGCTGTCCCATATCTACTAAGGTACTTGATTGGGGACAAAAAGTTTGCGCACAGATCCAATCTGTCTCCAGGGACATTATCACATAAGTACACATGCGCAGATGTAAACAAATGATGATAACGACAATGCCATAATGATATATAAATATCAATGTTAAGTAGTACAATAATGGACCAATATTAGGTCCTAGGGCATATACACCAACAATCTCCCACTTGCACTAAGACCTAGAGGTTGAGGAATCTCAACCTCATATCTCTAGCGTGACCATCATGCTTCTGTTGCGCCAAAGCCTTGGTCAATGGGTCTACCAGATTGTTCTCTTTGTCAACTCTGCTAATCTTAATATCACCTCGATCAATGATCTCTCTAATAAGGTGAAATCTCCTAAGTATGTGTTTGGACCTTTGATGAGACCATAGTTCCTTTGCCTGTGCAATCGCCCCATTGTTATCACAATAGAGCTCAATGGGATCCACATCAGTTGGAACCACCTGAAGATCAGAAACGAACTTCTTTATCCAAACAGCTTCTTTGGTTGCCTCAGAAGCGGCGACATACTCAGCCTCGGTCGTAGAATCTGCTATGGTGGATTGCTTGAAGCTTTTCCAGCAAATAGCTCCTCCATTCAATTTGAACACATAGCCGGCCTGCGATCTAAAGTCGTCTGGGTCTGACTGGAATGATGCATTGTTGGGGTATGCCCTTAAGGCTAATGTTTGAGGCCTTGGGATTCTATCAGTATCATGTATATAAACTTGTATGTTTATAAAGGCAATGGTTGTTATTCAGTATGATACATTGTCTGCTGCAATAAGTGTGCTTCTGAATAATGTCTCAATGCTGTTCAGCTAGGCTGACATGCTGTAATGTCCTTAGTCGAGATATCTTGGTGAACATGAGACAGCCTTGATATGATTGAGACTAATATGTGTTCTAATCTTATAGGATGCTTCGAGTATGGAATAAGATGTAGACTCATGGGTACATTGGATGTACTGGACAGACCCTACTAGGATATTCAATTGCTTGTCACAATGTGAATAATCCTTGTATGCACCAAGTGGCACATGTCCTCTGACTTGAGATCACTTGTGTTTCTAAATGATGATTGTCATTGTTTTGAGGTAGTTCAATATCATTTGAAAGATAATGGTTATAGACTATCTTGGATAATGATCATGAGTCAGGTTAGGGCACTAGTGATAGATAAAGGATTGCCGTCTCCTTGTTTAAGGAGTATGATGTTCTAATGGGGCCCCCCCGAATGAGATGATTGAGAAAGTGTATGGCCATACCCAGGTGACTATGTTCATCTGATCTAATCATGCTCATAATATTGGAGCTACAGGCTTGACATGCTTGTCCAATATGAACATCCAGTGGCAAAGGAAACATGTATGCCTTGTGAAGTGGATTCACACTTGTGCTGTGGTATGGGTGTAGTCTTGGAAGACTCTTTCCTTTATATCGGGAGACAGTGATGTGTTGCTAGATACCCCTCACTGATCGTGATAACGTAAGTTATCGTTACCGACATTTGAAGGAAACCCTTAGGGTCGCACAATTTGATGATATGGCTTACTTGAGTCAGATCGTGTGGACTGAATTATTTCGGTTCAGTTTAAAGGGATTATAATCTCTGATTATAAGTGAGATCTGGTCTAATCATGTTTGATTGATTAGGGCTTGAGATCGGTAAGCTTTGATCGAGAGAGTTGATGCTAGATCGGTGAGATCAGGAGCATCAGGAGATGAACGGTTAGATCTAGAGCCTTTGGGGTTTAATAGTGATCTAAACCAATGCTTGGGTTAATTGATCTTTGAACCAAATTGAAATGCATTCGATTTGATTGAACCGGTTCACATGAGTGAACGCTTGGTTCATTGGTTGAAAGCGTTTTCTTTGATCGGTTATGAGATCATGGCGCATGATTTCCATTTATGGAAAGTCATGAAGGCCTCAACGCAAAAAAAACGCCTCCACACCTCAACGTCAAGGCGTTCGCTTGGTGGTGAACGCACATACTCTCGTGGATTGAGGTAGTTGACGACGAGGAGGTCTCGGTGAAGGCACCAAGCGATCTCATCCCTACCATACGTCAAGGACACCTTGGGCACTTGCTAGCACAAGGAACGCCAAAGGAAGTAGGCGGCATCTTCTTGTGTGCGTCTTCTTTGGAGGAGAGCGGCATCACTCTCTACTTCCAAGTCGCCATTCACACCAATGGCTTTGGTATGATCTTCTTTCGATCTTTACAACGTCTTAAGGTTGATCATATGAACATATATTCATGCGATCTTGATAAAACCCTAATTCCGTTGCGAAAAGATTTTACATGCGCCCCCTTAGGGTTTCATCTGCTTGCGCTCCCCCTTGAAGGGGACCCTACATGCATTTGTGTAGCCCTGAATACTGAGCTCTTCCTGTCCTCCATAGACCAAGATCAGATCCTTAGTTCTTCTTAGATACTTTAGGATGTTCTTTACAGCCACCTAGTGCTGCAGACGTGAATTGGATTAGTATCGGCTGGTTATGTTCACAGCATAAGCCACATCTGGTCTAGTATATAACATTGCATACATGATCGAGCCTACTGCCGAAGCATAGGGCACTCGACTCATGTCATCCCTCTCAGCCTGTGTGGTGGGACACTGGCTCTTCAAGAGAGTAAGGTCATGTCTCACTAGAAGATATCATTTCTTGGATTGCTCCAAGTTAAACCTCTCCAGGACCTTATCAATGTAAGTACTTTGACTAAGGGCCAAAAGCCTCTTGGATCTATCCCGGTAGATCCTTACGCCTAAAATAGAGGCGGCCTCCACTAAGTTATTCATCTCAAAACACTTCCCTAACCATGTCTTTATAGAGTTAATACTAGGGATGTCATTTCCGATGAGTAGTATGTCATCGACATACAAGACCAGAAAAATCACCAAGCTCCCACTGAATTTTCTGTACACACAGGCGTCATCTTCACTTTTGATAAAGCCATAGTCTCTCATAGCTTCATCAAATTGAAGATTCCAACTTCGAGATGCTTGCTTTAATCCATAAATGGATCTCTTTAGCCTACAGACTTTATTGGCATCTGTAGGATGGATGAAGCCATCAGGTTTGTCATGTACACATCCTCAGTCAGTTTCCTATTAAGGAATGATGTCTTAACATCCATCTGTCATATCTCATAGTCATGATATGCAGCTACAGTAAGCAGAATCCGAATGGATTTGATCATGGCAACTAGCGAAAAAGTTTTATCATAGGCCACCCCGTGGACCTGTTTGAATTATTTAGCCACAAGTCTTCCTTTATAGGTAACTATATTGCCATCCATGTCAGTCTTCCTCCTAAGACCCATTTACACCCTATGGGTTTTACCTCATCAGGTAGCTCAACCAAATCCCATACTTAGTTAGCTGACATGGAATGCATCTCGGATCGCATGGCCTCAAGCCATCTCTCAGAGTCTAGTCCACTAACCGCCTCATCATAGGTCCTGGGTTCATCATCAATGATGAAGATCCCGTCATGTTGAGTCGGCAGTGACTCATACCTCTCAGGCGCATGACGAATCCTCCCAGAGTTACGTGGGGCCTGTGTCTAAGCCTCAGGTTGCCCAGCAACTGGTGCAGGTGGCTCATATTCCATCTCTGTATCTTGTGATTGTACTTGGACCTCGTCCAAGTCAAACTTCCTCTCATTAACTTCTTTCATGAGAAATTCTTTCTCTAGAAAGACAACACCCTGAGCAACAAAAATTTTGTTCTCGGTGGGAACATAGAAGTAGTATCCTTTAGTTTTCTTAGGATACCCCCACAAACACGCATTTATCAGATCTGGGCTTTAGCTTGCTAGAATCTTGACATTTGACATAAGCCTCACATCCCTAGATTTTGATAAAAGAGGGGTTAGGGTGTCTCCCACTCCATACCTCATATGGTATCTTGGAGACACTCTTAAATGGAACGTTATTCAGTATAAGAGAAGCTGTCTCAAGTGCAAAACCCCAGAATGAGGGTGGTAGAGTTGCATGACTCATCATGGATTGAACCATGTCCAACAAGGTTCGATTTCTCCTTTAAGACACATCATTCCATTGAAGTGTTATAGGAGGAGTGAGTTGGGATAAGATCCCACACTCTCTTAGATAGTCAAAGAACTCACTGCTCAAGTACTCTCCACCACGATTTGATCGAAGAGTTTTAATGGATCTACCAAGCTGGTTCTCTACTTCATGTCTGAACTCCTTAAATTTATCAAAGGATTCATATTTATGTCTCATCAGATAGATATAACCATATCTACTGAAATCATCAGTAAATGTGATGAAGTAGTTGTACCCGCCTCTGGCTTGTTTACTAAATGACCCACACACATCACTGTGTATAAGATCCAATAAACCTCCTACTCTCTCATCTGTCTTGGTGAAGGGCGCCTTTTTCATCTTCCCTAATAAACAAGGCTCAAAAGTATCAAATTCTTCTAAAGAACTTGAATCTAACAACTCATTTGCATTGAGTTGTTGAATGTGATTCTTGTTTATATGGGCTAATTGACAATACCATATGAAAGCACCAATTGAACCACTTAGTTTGGTCCTCTTACTATTTATGTTACAAATAGAGCTATCCATGTCCAAGACATATAAACCATTGCATAAAGTACCCTTCCCATAAAACATATTTGCAAATGAAAAAGAACAAGTGTTCTCTTTTATTTCAAATTTAAAACCTTTCCTTGCTAAACAAGGAATGGATATAATGTTTTTGGTAAGAGAAGGTACATAATAGCAATTATCTAACTCTAACTGAAGTCCGGAAGGCAAGAAGAGAGTCAAAATTCCTAGAGCAACAGCAACAACTTGTGCTCCATTTCCAACCCGTAGGTCAATCTCTCCAGGCCCACCGATTTACTTTTCTTGAGCCCCTACAAATTTGTACAAATATGAGCTCCACATGTGGTATCCAATACCCATGATATAGAAGTAGAAAGGTTGACTTCAGTAACATAAATACCTGAGCTTGAAGACGAAGCCCTGCCTCTCTTCTTCTCATTCTGAAGTCGCATCATGTCCTTTATTATATGAGGTGGTCCTCCACATGAGTAGCACTTGTTATTCCTGATCCTTTCTATCTTTAGTTTCAGTCCCTTGGTCAAACCTTTCGGCTCACCACACTGAATATCTACTTTAGGAGGATTGAGCCTAAGCAATTCATCAAAGAGCTGCTTTAGATTATAAATAATCTCAGAGGCACTCTTAGATTCATATTGCCCTCGAAACTCAGGTGACATGTTGGTTAGCATCAAATTAGCAACCTCCAAAGTATTGGCCTAATGCTTATTATAAGCATCCTTCTCAGCCGCTGAGGCCGAGAAAATTGGACTGGAGAAACCATTGTCACCACACACCTTCTAAAGATAAGTGGGTGTGTCCCACGAGGGTGGGAAACAGTGCACAACACCACTGATCAATAGCTTGATGAGGGCTACGCGTTAGAAGGCTACTAGACTTGATATATTTGATTGAGGGTTTTTGAGGTCTCATCCTCTTAGTTTTATCTTATGTCTAACATTACAGGCATGCAATCCTACATTGAGAACATAAAGATAAAACATTGCAGGCATGCTTTAGCAGATAAGGAAAGCAGTAAAAGGATGATGTGATCATGGCCCATTCAAGACATTGAACAAGCCCTTGCCAAAAGGGGTTCAATTCTTGACCTAGGACTCAAGCCCCTAAAAACTAGACCTAGCCTACCTGACCTCTAGCTTGATCTTCAAGGTTAGCTCCAAGGTCCACCACACCATGGCTTAGCTCTCAAACCCTAGAGGTAGTTCTAGGGAAACCCTAGAAGCACACCCCATGGTTCGGCCAATGCCATGGGTCCTCCTCCAAGGAAGATGCACCACCTTTGTTGAAGCTTGTTGCACCATCAATTATGTAGGATGCACCCCCTTAATCTTCATCTTGAATTTTACAAAATAAAAGAAAAAGAATGGCGGCACGCAGGCCTCACAAGAATACATCATAGGCATGTAATTGGGGCTTGACTAGTGATCACAACATCATGCACTAACAAGGTACATACTCATGCAATTCTATATGCTCATGAAAAACCTAAAATCTGAAATTTTAGTTTCTTATAAAACATGTCTTTCTTCCTCTTCTTCTTATCACAGATCTTTTGATTATCTGGGATTATGTTTCATCATGATTTTATAGATCCTTTCAGCTGGCAATTTTGTCAGATCAAGAGACTCGGCCAGTCCAAAGACACAATGCCCATCCTACTTGACAAAATTGCATGCGCCTTCGATCTTAAATCAATCAGAAAAATAATCATCCAATAATCAAAAAGAAATTGAATAGAGGATTGGAAGCAAAGACCTACAATTTTCCTACTTAGAAAAATCATGAGCATGGCATATGCAATTTGCGAAAATTAGATATGGCATGTGAGCATAGAAAAGCATGAAAAACATCGTTCGAGGGTCGCAAGTCCCTCTGATACCACTGTTGGGAAACCCTGGGGATATTTTAAAAAAAATTTCATAGAAAGCACAACGGAAGAATAACCCTGAAACAGGTCAGTTCCAAAAACCCAGTGAAGGTCGTCATGCGAGGGAGTCGACACGATGAGATGAGAAGGTGATGTAGGGGGGGAGCATGCAATTTGGGCTAGCATGAAAACATGAATCTAAAGAAAACAAGCTAGCATGCAAGGTTATCTAACGGGGCTTTCAAAAATATGTTTTAGGTATTTTAGATAAAAATCGAAGATTAATATGCTACTAAATTATATGCTAGATAATATTAGACCTAAGCATGCAATTATAAACTACAAAATAAATTGCAACTAGCATGCTCTTACAAACAAAACTATAACTAAACATGTGGTTAACTACTCTATGGCTAAACATGCATTTCTAAAACATTAAATGATAATAATGTAAAGAAGTGCTCACCGTGCGATCCTTGAGAATAGAAGGATCGTCCTTCCCGATCTTCAACGATCCTACTCTGATGGAAGGAGTTGCTTCATTACAAACACACCAACACAACAAACTCACACATGTGTGATTATAAAATTAGGGTTTAATAGTCCAAAGTTCTTTTACAAAAAGAGATCAAGAGGGGAGGTTAAGCCTCCAAGTTCCTCTTGCTAACAAGAAGGCTTAACTAATCTACTTAAGCTACACTAGCAAAGCACCAAGTTATTGGATGGGAGGGCCTTGTAAGTTTCGGACATGGTTGAGTCATTGAAGATGTCTCATCTTGTGGATCCCCTTTTGATGTCGAGAGCTTCAAGGAACAAATGAAGTCTATTAGTGATGAGATAAATCAAATAAGCATTAAATGCAAACTAGGATTGAAGGGAAGAGTTTCGGTTGAAGATTATCCAAGCAAGAGTGGCTGAGATCTTTAGGATTGAAGATGCACCACTTGAAGTTGGTTATCCCTTGAGGTGAGAAGATGATCTCCCTTGCGCCACCTACAAGATTTAACAAGTTAAGCAAAGGCAAACTAAGCAAATAAACAATAGAGTCAAGTTAGAGAGGTTTGGCCGATTATATGTCTTGAAGGAGTTGATCCATGGAGGTTCCCTTGGAGTTGTGGATCCTTGGAGAGTGGTTGAAGGTCTTTGTGCCAAGTGTTGATGAAGGAGATGGATTAGATTCGCCAATGGTTGGTGATGAGGGAATGGATGTGCCACTTGTTGTTGAAGGGGGAGTGGATGCGCCACTTGTTGATGAAGATGGTTCTAAGATGGCGAGAGCCTTTGAAGTAGAGGTTAGCGAAGGGAACCTTGGCCCTTGGGGAAGAAGAGAAGATAAGTGACACAAGCACCTCAGATGAGAAGGAGAGGGAGGGGGCGACACAAGCACCCAAAGTTGCTAGGCAACTACTCAATAATTCCATTATCAAAATTCTGCATCTACATGCGTTTACAAGTGTTTTTAGACAATTTGCTCAATGTTACAAAAGAGCAAAATAAGAAAGAGATTTTGGTCTTCAATGCCATGAGGTTGGCGCTTGCATACTTTCCTTGTGTGAATTTCCTTGCGTGATTGAGAATTGGAATTATTCCTTTGCTTGGCTGAAAGTTGAAAAGAGTGCTTTGCTTGTTTGGGAGGCTTGGGTGATAAAGCTTGCTTATTTGGTGAGGCTTTGATCAAATTCTTTTGAGCTATTTCCATCTTTGATTGGTGTTTGAATTCCTTCCTCTTTGGCTTGGACACATTTGGAAACCTTTTAGTGGCTTTGACGTATCCTTCTTTGCTTGGGCGCCAAGAAAAGGTGAGAATGTTTCTTGAATTGGCGTGGCTCCTTCCCTCCATGGTGTGAATGCATTTTGATTCCTTGATTCAAGGGATTTGATGGAGAGCTTTAATCAAATCTTGAGTGGGCGCATATCCCTTGAGGATTTGACATAGAAACCGATTTCTTGCAAGGTGGATGGTGGCCAACAAATGTGGAAAGGTGAGATGAACTCCTTTCATCTCAAGTCTTCACATGGAACTTGGCTTGGAAGTGACTTTCCTTAATTGGAGCTAGCTTTGTTGAGTGAGCTATGAGCTAGTCTTGAGCTTGTCCACATGAATTGTAAATGCTTATTACGCTACTCCTATTATGATGCAACATTACCATGCACTAATCCTACCATGATGCAACATAATTTCCATAAAAAGAAAAATACAAAACCTACCACATGTAGCTACATGATGCATGCAATGCAAGGGTGCCTTACGGTACCCATAAACTAGGGTAGCCTTAAGCTCCACTTATATTTCCGTGGGTCATGGCCTCTACCCCCATCAGAAGGTACCTTGAAGCAATTTGAGACGATGTCGATGTAGGCGCCCAATTGTGCACCCTATGTAGTCTCACACACACGGATGCTTTGAGTCTACTTCTTCCACTCCCGATGCTAGCCTCGGGAAGAAGAACCACACTAAGGGAGTTCCTCTTGAACACTTGCGCCAATCACCAAGGTGGGGAAGCGCCAAGGGAAGAAGAGGAAGAAGATATCTTTAGTCTTGATGGAAGAAGAGGAGAAAATCTCTAAGAACCCCAAGCTTTCACCCCTCCACTTGTCTCCATGCCTCCAAGAGGAATTAGTGCCATTAGAGAGGCAGGCTAGGGTCTCTTTTATAGAGATCATGTGTGGCTTGGAGAAGAATTAGGAGAGCATGATTTTAGGAATTAATTAATTAAATCCTAATCCAATTAGGACTCTAATTAATTTAAATAAAATTAGCCCTATTAAATCTCAACAAAAATAGGACTTTAATTAATTAATTAATTAGCCCCTATTTTATCTCAAATGATTAATTCAAAATCAACTTTAATTAATCACATGATATTAATTAAGGCATAGGCACTAACCCTAGTCTAACTAGGGTTAAATATGTGCTTACCTTTTCTTCTCCTTAAGCCCAATTAACTTATCAGTAAGCCCAACTATATAATGGACCTAGCCCAAGGTCCATTATGCATGTTAATCAACCCATTGGATCCAATCCAATTTAACCCAAGGTCAAACGAGGTTAACCATGGTTAATTTGGTCAATATGCCAAAAATGGAAGTTGACTTTAATAAGTTTCTTCCATCTCATCAAGCCCATTAGCGCTGATGAATCTCCCAAATGGATCTGAATTATCCAATAACTCGATCCAAAGGCTATCCGATCAATACGAAAACTCGAGCATCAAGGTGTCCGACCCTGTAGGTTCCTTTGACGTTGGCAGTGCTGACCTAAGGTCACCACAAGCAGTGAGTGGCACCTAGTAGTGCATTGCTGCTACCTAAGTCGTCGGAATGGATATCGACATCGACATCCCCATCATCGCAACTAGGCACTGATGCATTATAGTCCCTTTGCCAAACTAATAGCCCCTACCACTTGTTTTAACCCAATCACATGGCTATGACTAAATCAGGTTCTCACCTGGGTATGACCATACACTTTCAGTCATAGAAGCATAAGGGGCCCTGTGGATATCAAGCTTCTCTCAGGAAGGGGCAAATCCTCTATCTGTTAATTGATCTTCTCATATAGGTCGTGACATACTCAATGACAACCATTATGACCTCCCAACTACGGCGAGATATTAGGTTGTATAAAAGCATGTCCCTAACCACATAGAAGTGTCAATGACCTCAAGTCTAGGTTTCAACACATCTCCTATCACTTGTGAGGATAACTCATGACACCAAGACATTGCCTCACAACGGGTCGATCCAGTATATCTACCACTGATATACCCATATGTCTGCGTTAGCGTTTCGTACATAACCAGTCCATATACCTGTCTCTCATGTACCATAGCTGTCTCATATCTAATAAGGTACTTGACTGTGGATAAAAAGTTTGAGCACAGATCCAATCTGTCTCCAGGGACATGATGACACCAAAATATATAGTATATTTTGTATCATTTTAAATACCTTTTCATGCTAAATTGAGGATCTTTTACTTGTTTTTATGCTGAATCCATCAAATATTGCAAAGTCTACTTCTATTTTAGTTTTTCATGATTTTCAGGCAAAAAGGCATCATTTTAGGGTGTTTTCGAGCAAAATCAATTACATAGAAGAATTTTCAATATCAAGAAGAGGTAACACAAGAAATTTCACGCAAATCGAGGTTGAAGACCAAAATACGGCAGGGCCGTATTTATAATACGGTACTGTATTTTTTATGACTACCGTATTATCGAGAGCACGGCCGTATTTTGGCGATTTTCCAAACAGAAAACTTCCCAGATTTTATGGCACCACCGTAAAGAATTACACGGCCGTATTTTGAAGCACTTTCAGAACAGAAACCATTGCTGAAATTACGGCACTGCCGTAAACTATTTCACGGGCTGTATTTTCCAGATGTTTCCGACCAGAGAGTTTAGCCGATTTTACGGCAATGTCATGAACTATATTACGGTGCCGTATTTCCCAGCACTTTTAGAACAGAACGCTCGATCGATTTTACGGTAGGGCCGTAAACTATTTCATGGGCCGTATTTTTCAGACGTATCCGACCAAAGAGTTTAGCCGATTTTACAGCAGGGCCGTGAACTATTACACTGCCGTATTTCTATTTTTGAACGCGACTCCCAGGACAATTTCGATGCCCAATTTTTGCGGAGACGATTGCGAGTGATCTAGACCCTTAAATTCGATGCTGTAAGAAGCAATCAGGAGGCAACCAACGAGAGGAAGAGGACGACACAAAAAGCCCTAATTTTCATCCACTCGACAGAGAGAAATCACAATTCATATTGCCGCATAGGGTTACGCCATCGCGACGA
The DNA here is from genome assembly GCA_027563935.2 of Costus lasius. Classification (NCBI taxonomy): domain Eukaryota; kingdom Viridiplantae; phylum Streptophyta; class Magnoliopsida; order Zingiberales; family Costaceae; genus Costus; species Costus lasius. Next base: position 59,128,638 of record CM050453.2, read on the forward strand.
ATCCAGACCATCTCATACAGTGAAATTCATACTGAAGCTTCGCCTGGAGGAGGAGACAACGTATTTGAAGTTTTAGAACGAAAGGAGGTCAATTGGAAGAGAAATCAAAGAAACAAGAGGCGCCGACACTGTTCACCGTTTCAACTTGCAAAATACGGCTGTGAAATATTTCACAGCCATGCTGTATTTTCTAAACTCATCTCTTCCTTTGATTTTTGACTCTCTAAAACCATGGAATATTATAACTTCTTCACCATGCTAGCTTAAACTCCTCTTGGGACATGGGGGTGTTATTCTCTTTATATTTCAATGACTAGATAAATTTTCTCACATCAATATATCTTTGCTATGGTTATTTTGCTCAAGTGATTTATGCCTTTAATCATTTTTAGCATCATGCATTAACATGTTTTAGAGTTTTATGCTATGGACTGAGAAGATGATATCATAGAACTTGGAACCCTAGAATTTATTATAAGAGCTCATCGCAAGAGATTGGTTGTGTTCTTACCCATAGATTTTAGAAGCTTATTTCTTGTTAATGTTATGACCTAGAATTTATTGTTGTTTTAGACATGATAACATGCTAGAGATAGATGTTAGATTGTTAGAAAGCCTTGAGTAAAACCTGTGAAACTAAGGTGCGAGAGTACTTAGTTTTGCTTGAGATCTTGGTATTGAGGTATAATGCACGAGAGTGATTCTTTATCTCTTTAGCCAAAATTCACTTATATTTAGCATTGAATTGATCTTGCACGAGAGTGAGGATCGTTCCTTGTAAACTAACTACACGAGAGTGAGTTAGTTTGTTTATCAAGTGAATTATATCTTAACCATAACAAAGATAAATTGATGAATCTTTAATCATATTTAGTCATGAATATTAAGACAAATGAACCCCTAGTCTCGATTCTCTCATTCTGATTTACTTCGATTGCAGTTCGATTGCTATTTACACAACCCTCGATTTGCTTAGCTAGTGAAAACTCAATTAGTCAGTACTTAACAGCGAACTCCCTGTGGTTCGATATCTTAAATATTACTTCGAGTATCTGTGTACTTGTGGGCACAACAAGTTTTTGGCGCCGTTGTCGGGGACTTCGGTTTTGTTGATATTGATATAGTTGTTATTATCACTAAACTAAGTTTTTGTTTTTTGTTTTTTTTACTACTTTCTGTGATAGATTCTGATTTACTTTTAAGCTCTACAATTTCTGAACTTTTCTGACTTTCTACCTGTTTATGCGCAGAAATCTTAGGTCAGGACCATTAGTTCCCTTTGATCCTGAAATTAATAAAACACTTAGACCGCGCAGGAGGTTGAGATTTACCGAAGTAAGAGAGGAAAAATCTATCATGGCAGAGAGGAGAACGCTTAGAGAATATGCAGCCCCAAATACACAGGGAATTCGTTCCAGCATCACTAGGCCTGCTATAGATGCAAACAACTTTGAGATCAAACCAGCATTCTTATCGATGATCCAACAGAATCAGTTTGGAGGATCTCCTTTGGAAGATCCAAACCAACACTTATCCCTTTTCCTTGAATTTTGTGACACCATAAAGATTAATGGTGTATCTGACGATGCCCTTAGACTAAGATTGTTTCCTTTTTCTCTTAGGGACAGAGCAAAAGCTTGGCTTCATGCACATCCAACTGGGACGTTCACTACTTGGGAGCGGTTGTTAAACGCCCTCTTGTAGAAGTATTTTCCTCCTAGTAAGATGATCCAGTTGAGGAACCAAATCAGAGGCTTTGCTCAGAAAGATGGTCAATCAATGAGTGAAGCATGGGAACGCTTCAATGAGCTTCAACGAAAGTGCCCCCACCATGGAGTGGAAGACTGAGTTTTAATTCAAACTTTCTATAATGGTTTGCTTTACAACACACACTTAACTGTTGATGCTACTGCAGGAGGAGCATTGATGAATAAGACTATTGATGCAGCCCATGCCTTGATTGAGGAGATGGCGCTAAATCACAACCAGTGGGCTTCGGAGAGAGGAGTGCTTTATCGGCCTTCTCAGGGTAAGAACGATGGTGATGGTTTGCATTCTCTTGCAGAAAAGGTAGATTCATTATGCAACCGTTTTGATTCTTTCCAAATGCAAACCGCTGCTATATCTTCTGTTGTTTGTGAAGTTTGTGGGAACAATTGGCACTATACTGAGGAGTGCAAAGTTATTGTTGACCAGGAGAGTGAGCAAGTTAATGCAGTGGGGGGTTACAACCATGGTAGATCCAATGACCCTTACTCTAATACCTACAATCCTGGCTGGCGGAACCATCCTAACCAGTCTTGGAATAGTAACAATCAAACTAGTGGGCAAAATGAGAATATAGGGTATAATCAGATACAGTCAAACTAGAGCCAACACCAAAAATCTAGTTTAGAAGAGATGTTTGAGAAGTTCATGGGTAAGCAGATGAGCAAAAATGATGAGATTACAGAAACCCTTAAGCAGATAAATTATAGGTTGGATGGTGTTGTTGCTCATAATAAGATGTTAGAAACTCAGATAGCACAACAGGCTAATACACCTTATAGACCCCCAGGGAAGTTACCTGCAAAACCTGAACCAAACCCTAGGGAACATTGTAACGCCATCATAACTAGGAGTGGGAGATAATTGGAAGATCCAAGGGGACCATTAGATGATGAAGAGGTTGAGCCTGATGTCATACCTAGTGAGGAACCAATTTTGGAACCACAGCCCACACAAGGGCAGTCCCTTCCTGATTCTTCTCCTTCTAAGGAGAAGGAGTCTTCACAGAGAAGTGACTTACCTTGTGAAGTTGAGGAACCTAGACCTAGTTCACCACAGCCATATAGGACACCTATCCCTTTTCCCTAGAGGATTGTGCAAGCTAAGCTAGATAGGTAGTTTGGGAAATTTTTGGAAGTGTTGAAAAAGTTATACATTAATATTCCTTTTACAGATGCATTATCCCAAATGCCTACTTATGCCAAATTTTTAAAAGAAATTTTATCTAACAAAAGAAAAATTGAGGACTACGGTACTGTGGCACTAACTGAAGAATGCAGTGCTCTTATTCAAAATAAGTAGCCACCAAAATTAAAGGATCCAGGTAGTTTCTCTATTTCTTATTCAATTGGGAATGTTGCTTTCGATCGAGTCTTATGTGACTTGGGAGCTAGTGTGAGTTTGATGCCTTTGTCTGTGTGCAGAAAACTGGATATGGGAGCTCCCAAGCCAACTACAATTTCTTTGCAGCTCGCCGATCGATCAATAAAATATCCAGTAGGTATTCTAGAGGATGTTCCTATACAAGTTGGTAAGTACTTCATACCTGCTGACTTTGTGGTACTTGAAATGGAAGAGGATGCCAAGATTCCTATTATTTTGGGTAGACCGTTCTTAGCCACTGCTGGAGCCCTTATTGATGTAAGGAATGGTAAACTTACTTTGAGAATTGGCAATGATAAGATTGAGTTTGATTTAAACAATTCATTGAAAAAACTTGCATATGCTAGTTCTTGTTGCACTATTCATGCTATTGATGACACAGTCTATGATGTTAGTTGTCTGTTTGATGATTCTTCTGTTGATGTTTCTTTTTCTGATTCTTTCTCTGACTCTTTTTCTGATTCCTTGAAAAATTCTTGTGAAAAATTTGATAATTCTGGTTTTGACAATGATTTTGATGATGAAAAACATAATATTTTAGATTGTGCTACTTTTGATGATGAAAGTGAAAAAATTTCTAAAATTGAGTTGAAAGTTTTACCTGATAACCTTAGATATGAATTTCTTGGTTCTAACTCCACCTACCCTGTGATTGTGGATGCTAAACTAGATGCCAGGGAAACTGATCTGCTCTTAAAGGAGTTGAGAGTTCATAGAAAGGTAATTGGATACATCATTGATGACTTGAAGGGGATTAATCCTTCTTTTTGTATGCACATGATTCACATGGAGGATGAGCACAAGCCGCATGTAGATTTTCAGAGAAGACTCAACCTGTCTATGAAGGAAGTGGTGAAGAAGGAAGTACTAAAATTGCTTGATGCAAGTATTATCTACCCTATCTCAGATAGTAAGTGGGTAAGCCCTGTACACTGTGTTCCTAAAAAGGGAGGTGTCACTGTAATGAAAAATAAGGAAAATAAATTGATACCTGTTAGAACTATCACTAGTTGGCGTATGTGTATTGATTATAGAAAATTAAATGCTGCCACTAGGAAGGATCATTTTCCCTTGCCTTTCATTGATCAAATGGTTGAGAGACTTGCTAAACACTCTTACTTTTGTTTTCTTGATGGATATTCCAGATTTTTTCATATTCCCATTCATCTTGATGATCAGGATAAGACCACCTTTACATGTCCATATGGTACTTTTGCTTATAGAAGAATGTCCTTTGGTTTATGCAATGCATCTGCTACTTTTTAGAGGTGTATGATGGCGATTTTTTCTGAGTTTATTGAAGATTTCATTGATGTTTTTATGGATGATTTCTCTGTCTATGGTTTTTCTTTTGATGACTGCTTGGCTAATCTCTCTAGAGTTTTACAGAGATGCGAAGAGACTAACCTTGTCTTGAATTGAGAAAAGTGTTACTTTATGGTTAGACAGGGGATAGTTTTGGGTCATCTTATTTCAGAGAGAGGGATTGAAGTGGACAAGGCCAAGATAGAAGTGATTGAGAAGTTGGCACCACCCACCACTATCAAGGAGATCAGGAGCTTTTTGGGACATACAGGGTTTTACAGGAGGTTCATCAGGGACTTCTCTAAATTTGCTAAACCTCTGACTGATTTACTTTGTAAAGATGCAAAATTTTGCTTTGATGAGAAATGTCTGTCTGCTTTTTAGGAACTGAAGAAAGCCTTGACATCAACACCTATTATGCAATCACCTGACTGGGAGTTACCCTTCGAGCTTATGTGTGATGCTAGTGATTTTGCAGTGGGAGCAGTTCTAGGGCAAATAAAGGAAAAGAATCCTTATGTGATCTCTTATGCCAGTAAAGCTTTAGATGAAACACAGAGGAATTACACCACTACTGAGAAGGAGTTGTTGGCTATAGTTTTTGCATTTGACAAATTCAGATCTTACTTGATAAATTCAAAAGTTGTAGTATATACTGATCATGCTGCAGTTAAATATTTGATGCAGAAAAAGGACAGTAAGCCACGGTTGTTGGGATGGATTTTGCTTCTGCAATAATTTAATCTGGAAATCAAAGATAAGAAAGGAACTGAGAATTTAGTTGCAGACCACCTTTCAAGGATGATTGTAGAAGATACAAAAGGTGATATTAATGATTCCTTTCCTGAGGAACAACTGATAAGGATTGAACAAATTAAGGCCCCTTGGTATGCAGATATTATAAATTATCTAGTTGCTAATATATTTCCTATTGATTTGAGTTACCAAGGCAAGAAAAGATTTTTAGCAGATGTTAAACATTATTTTTGGGATGAGTTGCTATTATATTTCCTATGGAATATTTAGGAGATGTATCCCTGAAGAAGAAATGAAAGACATATTATCGTAGTGTCATGGATCATCATATGGAGGACATGCTAGTACTGAGAAGACAGTTTTCAAGGTACTACAATCTGGATTTTATTGGCCCACATTATTTAAGGATGCAAGAAATTTTATAATGTCTTGTGATAATTGTCAAAGGATGGGGAACATAAATAGAAGGAATGAGATGCCATTGTCCACCATACTTGAAGTTGAAATTTTTGATGTTTGGGGTATTGATTTCATGGGACCTTTTCCATCATCTGGAGGGAATAATTATATACTCGTGGCGGTAGATTATGTTTCCAAGTGGGTAGAAGCCATTGCTTCTCCCACTAATGATTCTAGGGTTGTGGTGAAACTATTTAAAAGAGTTATCTTCCCACGCTTTGGAGTACCACGAGTTGTGATTAGTGATGGAGGATCCTACTTTATTGAACACAAATTTTCAGCCTTACTTAGAAAATATGGGGTAAATCATAGAGTTGCAACACCTTACCATCTCCAAACAAATGGACAAGTGGAGATATCTAACAGAGAAATTAAAGGGATATTGGAAAAGACAGTGTCAAGAACAAGGAAGGACTAGGCACTCAAGCTCGATGATGCACTTTGGGCATACCGGACTGCTTTCAAAACACCAATAGGTATGTCACCATTTCAATTGGTTTATGGCAAATCATGTCACCTTCCTGTAGAACTCGAGCATAAAGCATTCTGGGCAATCAGAGCATTAAATTTTGACTTGAAGAGTGCAAGTGAAAAGAGGAAACTACAATTAAGTGAACTTAATGAAATTAGACTCTTTGCTTATGAAAATGCAAAGATCTACTATGAGAGGATCAAGAGATGGCATGATCAACACGTACTCAGAAAAGAATTTCAACCAGGTGACTTCATTCTCTTGTTAATTCTAGATTGAGACTTTTTCCTGGTAAACTTAAGTCTCGATGGTCTGGGCCTTTTTAGGTGAAGAAGACTTATCCGTACGGAGCCGTCGACATATGGAGTGAAGAGAAAGGAGTATTCAAAGTTAATGGACAGACATTGAAACACTACTATCACGGAAATCAGATTGAAGAAGGGGAGAATTATCTACTTGATGAAATACAAGTGGATCCAAGAGTGAAAGGGTCAAGCTAAGGACCATTAAAATTAACGCTTCTTGTGAGGAAACCCAAGCTTTCTAACCTCTATTTGTTTCAATTTTTACTTAGGACTAATTTTTCTTTTATTTTTGTAGGAAAATCATTATTTAATGCAAAATATGGTACTACCGTAAAGTCTGTTACGGTACCGTATTTTTGGTTCACTTTCCACCAGAGGGTTGTGACGAAATTACGGCACTACCGTAAACACTTACACGGTACCGTATTTTGTTGCACAAATCAACCAGAGAGTCTCCCAGTTTTTACGGCACCGTCATAAGTTAGTTTACGGTACCGTATTTTACACAAAAAAAAATTCACTCCTTGATTTTTACGGCAGTACCATAACGAATTACACGGTACCGTATTTCTGAGTCATTTTTGAACAGAACACTGCCGAGATTTTATGGCAGTACCGTGACATGCCCCTCCCATGAACCATGACATGCAATATTTTAATTTTATGGGTATTAATTTCTCTCCAACACAACTCCCATTGAATGCATATGATTTTGTTATCCCTTCCTCTCTTCTATTTGGATGCTATAAAAGAAAACATGAGCATGCTAATCTAGCTTGTCCTAATATGAATTTTTTATCACCCTACTTATTGATTGTGAGAAGTACATTAGGGGTTAAAACAAGACAACCCACTCAATTTATGCATGATCAACTTCTCTTCCTACCTATCCTCAAAGATGAATACACTTATAGGCCTCCACCTAAGCGTGATAAATTGTTAATTTCCATGCTAGTAGTTTAATTGTTGCTAGTCTTTTTAATTAACCTAAGTTTCTCCAGGAGTAGAAACATTTGAACCGGGGGTGTATGATGCAGGAGCATTTTCACAAAATATTTGACTTAATTTTGATTTTGTCAAATTTTGCATAATTATTGTAAACCTTGATTGAACATAGACTTAGTCAATGTTTATGTCTAAATTTTGATTCTTAGAATGCAATCCTAATTTCAATGAGGCACTAATCCTTATTATTTTGTCATCAATACGAGGTCTTACTATTTGGATGAACATCATGATCGAATCTTGAAACCCAATTTCAAGTTCAAACAAAGGGAACCAAGCCCAAGTATCACCCCAAAAATTACCCAGCTCACAAAACCAGCCCAAGATTTCTCAACGGAAATCCCAGCTTCCAACTGGCAAATTTTGAGAGTCAAAATCTTCTCCCACAATCATAGGACATGCCCGTTGAAGCTTACAAGAGGAGCAAACAAAGCTGGCGAGTAGCAGGTTGCTGCTTGAAGGAGAAAGATTGCAGCTTGCTTGGCGGAAGAGGAAAAGTGCAGCCACTCAAATAGGAAAGTAACGTTGGAGATTTGCAGCCAACGGTAGGGAGAAAGAAACAATATAAAAACTTGTTATCCCCTCATGTAAGGCTAGATTTTGAACAATTTTATTGAAATGAAACGGAAATAGTTTTCTTCCTCTTCTATCGGATGTCTCTCTTCCTCTAGTAGCTGAAGGTTCCATGGATTTGGAATTTCTTCCCTACCTCCTCTTCTCATCTTCCATGGACTTGGAATCTCTACCCTGCTGATTCCGCCCTTCACGCACGTCTTTCTGTCCTCGCTGCATCCTTGTCATGCTACGCCATCCATCTTCTACCTCTAACCACGCTTATAGAATATTCCACCACTGTCGCACACCACCGCTGTCGCAAACCCCGCTATTTCCAACCGAGTCCAACCTTGGACTCTCCATCCGCCTTGCCGCCGGCGATGATCCGACCAGCGGATCTCCCCAAACTCTAGCCATGCTCTCCCCTACTCTAGTCGAACCCACAACTAGAGGGATCGCCCAATCCGACGTCTGGATCACCGGAATCGGAAGATTTCCGGTGACGCCCCAGCTTTCCACCCCTGTTTCCGCCATCTCCACTGATTGCCACCGTCCTCCTCCGACTAGCCTCCGATTGTTCGCAAACTCCGGCCATGAGTTCATCGTGACCAGAGGACCTCCCAACTCTAGCAGGTTGGGACCTCTTGCCGTGTCCGACAATCACCGGCAGCCCCTGCATCCTCGCACGTCTTCCCCTGTTTTCGCCTCAAGCAGGGCAGCGCTAGCGCCGCCCGTCTCCTAGCGCCCAGACACCACCGCCGGCCGGTTGTCACACCGAAAACGCCCCTGGTAGTGTCGAGACCAGCTAGCCATTCTTCCCCATGCTTCTGCAGCCACCAACGTCGACCTTCCAGCGTCCCAACTCCCTGCTTGCTTCCCTGGGAACAATGCATACTGTTTCTATTATTTTTACAAGTTCTGTACTCATTCCTAACCTGGTTAACCTTCTTGACGCAGGTAATTAACGTGCTTGAATATGCTGCAACCTCAAGTCTCTGGCACCACCTGGAAGAACACGTTTTGCATGAAGCCCTGGAACACTTGGTTACAACCGAGCGTCAACATATCAATCTACACCTTCAAGCAAATTATGCTGTTTGATAAATTTCTGTACTAATTTATTTTGCTGATCTGACATCTTCTTGCAAATGCCGTAAATGCCTGATGGATAATGACCCTCTAATTTTGCTATGCCTGAAAAGAACAAACATCATTCTACCAATTGGCATTATCAGTTTTCATTCTTGATCACTAAAACCATCTCTAAGGCATAGCTACTTTTCGTAATTGATAATTTTCTTGCCCTACATTTTTGGCTGTTAATTGACTGTGTTTGGAATTTTATTCAAAATATATTACAATTCTAAACATATGTTTGCCCACCACATCAGTACTGCACGAGGTGACGCATGTATCTCAAGGTAGGCATGCCGGCCAATTGCAACTAGGCAATTCCTCTTCTCAAAACAGTTCAGGCACTTCGTGTCCAACGAGGGCTGGATATAGTACGAAGCCCTAACTTCTTGAGGCTGCTTTTAGAAACTTTCATCATGTGGACAAACCACATATGGAAGTTCTAGTCAAGTCCGACCTGACCGTTATGCCCAGGGCCAACAATTTCCTTGCGAAAGGCGCGTCTAGAGTTTTAACCGGACTGGGGAAATTATTGTCACCACACGCCTCCTAAAGATAGATGGGTGTGTCCCATGAGGGTGCAAAACAGTGCACAGCACCATTGATCAATAGTTTGATGAGGGCTACGCGTCAGAAAGCGGGAACGGGACTTGATATAATTTTGAGAGGGTTTGGGTGGTGTCATACCACATTCATTTTATCTTATGTCTACCATTACAGGCATGCACCCTATAGTGATAACATAAAATAAAACAATCAGAGCATGGCAATAAAAGCAGTAAAACATGATATGGTTATAGCCCAGACAAGGGAAAACAAGCCCCTAGACCTAGACAATGCACCTAGCACTACCAAAAGCTCTAAGCGTTTAACCCATGCTCCAAGCCATTGGCTCCTAGCTCTGAGTGCTTCAGATCCTACTTCAACGCCAGGTGCACATCTAAGGTTTCATGCTCCACCTGTGTTAGCTCACAAACCCTAGGCTCCTCCTAGGGTTCGGCCAACACTCTCCTCTGCCCTTGCCAGCTCGCAAACCCTAGGCTCCTCCTAGGGTTCGGCCAACATGGGGCGCCACCACAACCAAATAGGGGGTTGTGTTGCACCACTTCTAGATCAGCCCATGAAACTTATTGATGCGCCCCTAGGAAGCCCTAAAAGCCATCAAAGTCTCGGCCAATTAAGAAGTGCGCACAAGCCCTCTTCATCAGCCCCTATTCCTTAAGATTCGCCACTAGGAGGAACCCTAGAAGCCACCAAGGAGTCGGCTAACAAAGAAGCTACCTATCTTGGTTAGGTGCACAAGAGAGAAGGCTTGATGCGCCATTGTCTTCCCTAATCTTCACCTTGATTTAACAATACAAATAAAGAAAAGGGGCGGCGCGCAGGCCTCACAATAATACATCCTAGGCATGCATTAGGGCTTGTCTATAACCATATCAAGTGCATAAAGAAAAACACCTAAAACATGCTCTTCTATATGCAATGAAAAACTACAAAGCCAGATTTTAGTTTTTCATTAGAAAACTGGTTCGTTAAATCTCCGCGATCTTATCGAAAATTCAGATCTTTCGTTTTCTCTCAGGAGTCTACAAGTGGCCATATATACCCTGATTATCAATGCCACTTGCAATCCCTAACTTGTACGGATTATGGAAATCACCCAGTCCATGCCCCGAAATCTAGATACAAGTCTCACACCATGGGTCTATCCCATGAATATGAGGAGAAATAAATTCTCACACATAGGGTCTATCCCCATGTATAGAAACCGAAGATCATGAATGTCATAAATAACAAACCTAATATTTTTCTACAGATAAAACATGGCATAAAGATTTTCAAAAAAATTTCTTATGACATGCGCATGGTAGAGAAATTCATACACCGATGTATCTCGTAAGTTGGCTCTGATACCACTGTTGGGAATCCCTGGACTATTTAAAATGAAAAACAGCGGAAGCGAGCCCGCAACGAGATTCCTAATTCAACAATAACGACCACCTTACGAAGAATACAAAGGATGTGATAGGGGTATACCTTACTAGCGGCTTTGAAGCTATCGATGTCGACGACTGGAGACGCGCAATCGGCCCGTCCTCTACACTCATGCACACATGGACTGCCTCGAGACACCTCTACTCCACACATGCGCTAGCTTCGGGAGAAGAGATCCACGCCTCTAACTTCTTCTCTGCTTGCGCCAATCACGAAGACCACGAGCCAAGAAGAAGGGGAAGAGTTGGCGACAAGGAATGGGCAGCACTACAACTTGTCCCAACCTTGATGCAAAAATTTTTCTTATTGTCGTCACCTACAAGACCCTCATGCCAGGAGCAAAGGAGAGGCGACAACAAGAGAGGAGAAAAGATACTGGTGCAAAATCTCCCAAGAGAGTCTCTCTATTTATAATAGAAGCACCAGCTCCTCTTTCGAGATTTTTCCCATGCGGGACTATGCGTAGGCGCCACCCCACACCCCTGGGTCTCAGGTTCGAGACTCACCAAGTGAAATGCGCCTATACATTTTAATTAACCAAGAGAAAAATTTCTCTTGTCAATTAATGACTTTAGTTTATTTACGTGACTAAAGTGTCAAGCCCAACCTTGCACTATGACCCTTGTTTGACACATTTTGACACCTCAGGTCAACAGAGGTCAAATGTGGTCCACTAGAGTCAACTAGTTGTCAAACATGAACAAAATAAAGTCTCATCTCCTCATAAGAAATCCCATGGCATCAACTTCCCAAAATGATCTGAATCATACAATGATTCGATGAGAGGCTAACCGATCAATACGGAGTCTCTAGCGTCTAGGTGTGCGACCCTGTAGGTCCCTCTGACGTTGGCAGTGATGACCCAATCATCACAAGCGGTGATTGGCAGCTAGCAGTACATCGCCGCTACTCGAGTCATCGAAATAAATGTCACCATCGACAACCTCAAAACTGTGATAAGGAATAAGAGTATCCATGTCCCTTTGCCGGGCTGATCGTCCAAGTTGGACAAGCGTATCACACTTGTATATTCCAACGATGATGGTCATGACTAATTCAGACTAAACCTGGGTGTAGCCACATGCTTTTAGTCATGCACCATCTTGGGGCCCATGGACATCATGCTTCCCTGTAGGGAAGGGGCAAATCCTCTATCGGCATGATGAACCTCTCGTATTGCTTAAGATATACCCAATGACAACCATTATAACCTCCCTATTACGGCGAGGTGTTAGGTTGTATCAAAGTACATCCTTTACAACACAGAGATACAATCTTCCTCAAGTCAAAGAACATATACAACTCTACCACTGTGAGATTCTTCTTGAGACACCAAGAAGAACTCTCATGGCGGGTCGGTCCAGCATATCTCCCTTGATATACCCTTATGCCTACGTTAAGCAACCCGTGCTAACAGAGATAATAATATCTCAAGGGACATCATCATGTAAACATACATGTGCGCAGATGTATAGTAAGCCATGACAACGACAATGCCAGGATATCTATAAATATCAATGTATGTAGTACATATGTCTAGACCAAAAGATAGGTCTCAGAGCATAACACTAAAAAGCAGAACCTATAGGGTCGCACACTTTGATACTCGAGTTCTTGTAATGATCGGGAAGCCTTATGATCGAGTTATTGGATAGCTCGGATCTAATTGGGAAATTTCATTAGCGCCAATGGGCCTGATGAGATGGAAGAATGTTATTGGAACCAAACTTCATTATTGGCAGGTTGACCCGTATTTGACCATGGTTGGTCAAATTTGGATTAGGGTTGCATTGGATTGGATCCAATTGCTTAATCAACTCATGCAATGAAGCTTGGGCTAGCTCATTACCCAATGAGGCCCAATAACAAGTTATCATGATAAGAGAATTGGGCTAAAAGGGTATAATGGGGAGAAATCTCCACCCCATTGGCGCTTTGGGGCATAATGGGGTGGAGTGGGCGATTTTGCTTCATTAGGAAGTAAAGGGCGCCTCCCCCTTTGTTCCTTGATGGTAAACTTGCCTCTTAGACAAGTCTTGGGGCTGATATGGCTAGAAGGACTTCTTAGGAAGGTCCTTGATGCATATGGATAATTATGAGAGGTTTATGGTAAAGTCTTGGAGACTTTCCTAACCTCAAACCCTAATTACTCTCTCCCCTTTACCCTAGCTGCCCCCTTTCTCTTGGAATTATGCCCAACCCTTGTCTTGCCGCCCCTCTTGCCTCTCTATATATATACATATGCGAGAGCAAGGTAAAATGATGATCTTGGCGTGAGGCTCAAGTAAAGGGCAAAGAGCAAGGCTTTGGCACAACTCTTCTCTTCCATCTTCCACCTAGCCGCAAGCCTCTTCTATCCTTCTTCTCTTGGAGCGAGGGATAGGACTTGGTGTCTTCATCCTCTTGCCTGTTATCTTGGCGCATCTTCCCTAGAAGTTGGCGCAAGTAAAGATGAGGAGTTGAAGACATGGCGGCATCATCTCCATCCTTCTTCTTCATTGGCGCTTCTACCTTGGAGGTGGCTCAAGGGTTGAAGAAAGTGCACAAAAGCTTGGATGTTCTTCCCGAGGCTAGCACCGGGCGAGGAAGAAGAGGGCTCGAGGCATCCATGTGTGCGAGATTGCAGAGGGCGAACACTTGGGCGCCTACCTCGATATCGATCCTCAAGCTTGCTAAAGGTATTTACTATCTCATCGTGTCGACCCCCTCGCAAGAGATCTTCATTGGGTTTTTGGGACCGGCCTATTTCGGGGATATTATTCCACTGCGCATGTATTGTATTTTGTGTGAAAATTGTCAAATATCCTCGGGGTTTCCCAACAGTGGTATCAGAGCTACTTGTGAGACTCGAACGATATAATTTCATGCTTTTTCATGCTCACATGCCATATCTCAATTTTTGAAAAATTGCATGATCACATGGCAAATGATTTTTCTAAGTAGGAAAAATTAGGGTTTCTTGTTCCTATCATCTTGTCAATCTCTTTTGGATTTTTGGTTTATTTTTCTTGCTTGATTTAAAGATCAAAGGCACACATAGTTTTGTCAAGTAGGACAGGCATTGTGTCTTCGGACTAGCCGGGTCTCTTCATCTGACAAAATTGCCAGCCGAAAGGATCTATGAAATCATCATAAAAAATTGCGATAAGAAGATGAGGAAAAGAGACTTGTTTTATGTAAAAGTAAAATTTCAGATTTTATGTTTTTCATGAGCATATAGAATTGCATGAGTAAATACCTTGGTTGTGCATAATGTTGTGATCATGAGTCAAGCCCCTAATGCATGCCTGTGATGTATCCTTGTGAGGCCTGCGTGCCACTTTTCTTTCTGCTTTTAACTAAGGGGAAGATTAGGGTGGCGCATGCACTTGGAGTTCGACGCATGCTACTTGCGCACTTGCTTGGTGGTGCAAGCAGCACTCTTCCTTGATGGCGCATGGTGTGGTGGTGAAAGATGACTTGGCTGAGCCTTAGGGCCTGTGTGCTAGGTGTCTTGGCCCATACATGGTGGCGCATCACCTTTGAAGGAAGCCCATGGCATTGGCCGAACCTATGGGAGTGCTTCTAGGGTTCCCCTAGAACTACCTGTAGGGTTTGAGAGCTAAACCGTGATGAGAAGGACCTTGGAGCCAACCTTGAAGATAGAGCTAGAGGTCAGCTAGGCTAGGTCTAGTCTTGGGGCTTGAATCCTAGGTCAAGAATTAAACCTCCTTCCTGGCATGGGTTGGTTCAATGTCTTGAATGGGCTATGATCACATTATCCTTTTATCGCTTTCATTATCTACTAAAGCATGCTTGTGATGTTTTATCGTTATGTTATCACTATAGGATTTCATGCCTGTATTATTAGACATAAGATAAAACTGATGAGACCTTAAACAAAAACCCTCAATTAAAATATCAAGTATAGTAGCCTTCTAACGCGTAGCCCTCACTAAGCTATCGATCTATGGAGTTGTGAACTGTTTCCCACCCTCGTGAGACACACCCACTTATCTTTAGAAAGTACGTGGTGGCAATGGTTTCCCCAGTTCAGTTTTAACCTGGTCGTGCCTTCGCAAGGAAACTCGTTGGCCCTAGGCATAACGGTTAGGAATGGACCTGACTAGTTTTTCATATGTGCTGGGCACATGATGAAACTCTAGAGGCACCATTGAGAGGTTAGGGTTCACGCCGTATCCAGCCCTCGATAGACATGAAATGCCTAGACTGTCCCAACAAGGGGAGTTGCTCGGAGCAACCGGCCGGCACGCCCACCTTAAGAAGCATGGGTCATTTTGTGCATCTCATCCCACCCTCATGGGACGCAAAGCCTCATGTGAAATAAGGATCCCATCTCACTAGGAAATCTTAAATTTCACGATTGACTTTGTGGGTTGTCAATTCGATTAAAATAGTGGGAGCCATAGTCATTTAAAACAAGTCCAGTTTAAAATGACTCGAAGTAGTACTAATCTACTGTTTCTTGGTTGTTGTAGAACAATGGCTATGAACAATAGCAGTTGGTCACTGCGATCTACTCTGAAAAGGGACAAGTTGGTTGGATCCAACTTGATGGTTTGGTATATGAACTTGATAATTGTGCACAAGCTCAAAAGGAAGCTATATGTCCTTAAGCACCTATCCCTGAGCTACTTCCATGCTCGGCCTGACAGCTGAGAAGGATGCTTATGATAAGCATCAGGCTAATACTTTGGAGGTTGCACAATTGATGCTAACCAACATGTCGCCCGAGCTTCAAGGGCAATATGAATTAAAGAGTGCTTTTGAGATTATCTCTAATCTAAGGCAGCACTTTAATAAATTGGTTGAGCTCAATCCTCTTAAAGTTGACATTCAGTGTGTTGAGCCGAATGGCTTGACCAAGGAACTGAAACTTAAGATGGAAAGACTCAGGAATAATAGGTGCTTTTCATGTGGAGGGACACCTCACATGTTGAAGGACATGTTGCAACTTCAGAATGAGGAGAAGAAAGACAGGGCCTTGTCTTCAAGCTCAGGTATTTATGTTACTGAAGTCAACCTTTCTACTTCTACGACGTGGGTATGGGATACCGCATGGGCTCAAAAGAGTAGATCGGTACGGCCTGGAGGGATTGACCTATGGGTTGGAAATGGTGCACAAGTTGCTGCTGTTGCTGCAGGAGTTTTTGACTCTCTCCCTACTTTCTGGACTTCAATTAGAACTAGATCATTGCTATTATGTACCTTCACTTACTAAAACATTATATCCATTCCTTGCTTGGCAAAGAAAGATTTAAGTTTGAAATAAAAGAGAACTCTTGTTCTTTCTCATTTGCAAACATGTTTTATGGGAAGGGTACTTTGTGCAATGGATTATATGTCTTGGACATGGATAGTTCTATTTGTAACATAAATAACAAAAAGGATCAAACTGAGTGGTTCAGTTGGTGCTTTCCTATGGCATTGTCGATTAGCCCATATAAACAAGAATCGCATCCAACAACCCCATGCTAATGGGTTGTTAGATTCAAGTTCCTTGGGGGAATTTGATACTTGTGAACCTTGTTTATTAGGGAAGATGACAAAGGCGCCCTTCACCAAGATCGGTGAGAGGGTAGGAGATTTATTGGATCTCATACATAGTGATGTGTGTGGGCCATTCAATAAATAAGCCAGAGGAGGGTACAACTACTTCATCACATTTACTGATGACTTTAGTAGATATGGTTATGTCTACCTGATGAGACATAAGTTTGAATCCTTTGAGAAATTTAAGGAGTTCAGACATGAAGTAGAGAACCAGCTTGGTAGATCCATTAAGACTCTTCGATCAAATCGTGGTGGAGAGTACCTAAGCGGTGAGTTCTTTCACTATCTAAGAGAGTGTGGGATCTTATCCCAACTCACTCCTCCTGGAACACCCCAATGGAATGGTGTGTCTGAAAGGAGAAATCGAACCTTGTTGGACATGGTTCGATCTATGATGAGTCATGCAACTCCACCACCCTCATTCTGGGGTCATGCACTGGAGACAGTTTCTCATATACTCAATAATGTTCCATCTAAGAGTGTCTCAAAGATACCATACGAGGTATGGAGTGGGAGACACCCTAATCTGTCATTTATTAGGATCTGGGGATGTGAAGCTTATGTCAAACGTCAGGATTCTAGCAAGCTAGAACCCAGATCTGATAAGTGTGTGTTTGTGGGGTGCCCTGAGGAAACTAAGGGTTACGACTTCTATGGTCCCATCGAGAACAAAGTTTTTATTGCTCGGGGTGCTGTCTTTCTAGAGAAAGAATTTCTCATGAAGGAAGTCAGTGGGAGGAAGTTTGACTTGGACGAGGACCAAGTGCAACCACAAGACACAGAGATGGAACTTGAGCCACCTGCACCGGTTACTAGGCAACCTGAGGCTCAGACACAGGTCTCACGTAGGTCTGGGAGGATTCGTCGTGCACCTGAGTGGTATGGGTCGCTGCCGACCCAACACGACGGGATCTTCATCATTGAGGATGAGTCCAGGACTTATGATGAGGCGGTCGGTGGACCGGATTCTGAGAGATGGCTTGAGGCCATGCGATCCGAGATGGATTCCATGTCAGCTAACCAAGTCTGGGATTTGGTTGAGCTGCCTGATGGGGTAAAACCCATAGGGTGTAAATGGGTCTCCAAGAGGAAGATAGACATGGATGACAACATAGTTACCATTAAAGGAAGACTAGTGGCTAAGGGATTCAAATAAGTCCATGGGGTGGACTATGATGAAACCTTCTCGCCGGTTGCTATGATCAAATCCATTCGAATTCTGCTTACTGTAGTTGCATATCATGATTATGAGATATGGCAGATGGATGTGAAGATAGCATTCCGTAACGGGAAGCTGACTGAGGATGTGTATATGACACAACCTGATGGCTTCATCCATCCTGTAGATGCCAATAAGGTCTGCAGGCTAAAGAAATCTATTTATGGATTAAAGCAAGCATCTCGAAGTTGGAATCTTCGGTTTGATGAAGCTGTGAGAGATTATAGCTTTATCAAAAGCGAAGATGACGCCTGTGTATACAGAAAATTCAGTGGGAGCTTGGTGACTTTTCTGGTCTTGTATGTTGATGACATACTGCTCATCGGAAACGACATCCGTAGTCTTCAAGCTATGAAGACATGGTTAGGGAAGCGTTTCGAGATGAAGAACTTAGGAGAGGCCGCCTATATCCTATGCGTGAGGATCTATCGGGATAGATCCAAGGGTTCCTACCCCTTAGTCAGAGTACCTACATTGACAAGGTCCTGGAGAGGTTCAACTTGGAGCGATCCAAGAAGGGATTCCTTCCAGTTAGACATGGCCTTACTCTCTCAAAGTGCTAGTGTCCAAACACAGAGGCTGAGAGAGATGACATGAGTCGAGTGCCCTATGCTTCAGCGGTGGGATCGATCATGTATGCAATGTTGTGTACTAGACCAGATGTAGGTTATGCTGTGAGCATAACTAGCCAATACCAATCCAATCCAGGTTTGCAGCACTGGATAGCTGTAAAGAACATCCTAAAGTATCTGAGAAGAACTAAGGATTTGTTCTTGGTCTACCGAGGATAGGAAGAGCTCAGTGTTCAGGGCTACACTGATGCGTCATTCCAGTCTGACCCTGACGACTTTAGATCGCAGGCCTATATGTTCAAGATGGGTGGAGGTTCTGTATGCTGGAAGAGCATCAACCAATCCACCATAGCTAATTCTACAATCGAGGCTGAGCATGTGGTCGCTTCTGAGGCTGCCAAAGAAGCTGTTTGGATAAGTAAGTTCATTTCTGAACTTTAGGTGGTTCCATGTGCAGTGGTTCCCATTGAAGTCTATTGTCACCACAATGGCGCATTTGCACAAGCTAAGGAACCACGTTCTCATCAAAGGTCCAAACACATACTCAGGAGATTTCACCTGATCAGAGAGATCATTGACAGAGGTGATGTCAAGATTAGTAGAGTTGACATAGAGAACAATCTGGCAAACCCATTGACCAAGGCTTTGGCGCAGCCGAAGCATGATGGTCACGCTAGAGATATGGGGTTGAGATTCTTCAACCTCTAGGTCTTAGTGCAACTGGGAGATTGTTGGTGTATATACCCTAGGACCTAGTTTTGGTCCATCTTTGTACTACTTGACTCTGATATTCATATATATCTTTCTAGCATTGTCGTTATTATTGTTTATCTACATCTGCGATTGTGTACTTACATGATAATGTCCCTAGAGACAGATTGGAGGCAATGACTTGGTGCATATGGAACAGCTCTGGTCCATCTTTGTACTACTTGAGTGCATATGGAACAGCTCTGGTACTTGTGAGACTGGTATATGGGCTGGTTAGGCACAAAGTGCTAACGCAGACATATGGGTATATCAGTGGTAGATATACTAGATAAACCCGCTGTGAGGCAATGACTTGGTGTCATGAGTTATCCTCACAAGTGACAGGAGATTCATTGATCCCTTGACTTGAGGTCATTGACCATTCTATATGGTAAGGTATATGCTTTGATACAACCTAACACCTCACCGTAGTTGGGAGGTAATAACAGTTGTCATTGAGCATGTCACAACCCATATGAGAAGGTCAATGGACAGACAATGGATTTGCCCCTTCCTGAGGGAAGCTTGATATCCATGGAGCTCCTCTATAGTTCTATGACTGAAAGTGTATGGTCATACCCAGGTGAGAACCTGATTTAGTCATAGCCATGTGATTGGGTGAAAACAAGTGGTGACACACTTGTCCAATCGGATATCAGTTCGGCAAAGAGACTATAATGCATCTGTACCTAGTTGTGATGATGAGGATGTCGATGTCGATATCCATTCCAATGACCTGGGTAGCAGCAATGCACTGCTAGGTGCCACTCACTGCTTGTGGTGACCTTTGGTCAGCACTGCTAGCGTCAGAGGAACCTACATGGTCGCACACCTTGAAACTCCAGTTCTCGTATTGATCGAGAAGCCTTATGATCGAGTTATTGGATAGCTCGGATCTAATTGGGAGATTTCATCAGCGCCAATGGCCCTGATGAGATGGAAGAATGTTATTGGAGCCAAACTTCATTTTTGGCAGGTTGACCCATATTTGACCATGGTTGGTCAAATTTGGATTAGGGTTGCATTGGATTGGATTCAATTGCTTAATCAACCCATGCAATGAAGTTTGGGCTAGCTCATTACTCAATGAGGCCCAATAACAAGTTATCATGATAAGAGAATTGGGCTAAAAGGGTATAATGGGGAGAAATCTCCACCCCATTGGCGCCTAGGGGCATAATGGGGTGGAGTGGGCGATTTTGCTTCATTAGGAAGTAAAGGGCGCCTCCCCCTTTGTTCCTTGATAGTAATCTTGCCTTTTAGGCAAGTCTTGGGGCTGATATGGCTAGAAGGACTTCTTAGGAAGGTCCTTGACACATATGGATAATTAGGAGAGGTTTATGGTAAAGTCTTGGAAACTTTCCTAACCTCAAACCCTAATTACTCTCTCCCCTTTACCCTAGCCGCCCCCTTTCTCTTGGAATTTCGCCCAACCCTTGTCTTGCCGCCCCTCTTGCCTCTCTATATATATACATATGCGAGAGCAAGGTAGAATGATGATCTTGGCGTGAGGCTCAAGTAAAGGGCAAAGAGCAAGGCTTTGGCGCAAGTCTTCTCTTCCATCTTCCACCTAGCCGCAAGCCTCTTCTATCCTTCTTCTCTTGGAGCAAGGAGGGATAGGACTTGGTGTCTTCATCCTCTTGCCTGTTATCTTGGCGCATCTTCCCTAGAAGTTGGCGCAAGTAAAGATGAGGAGTTGAAGACATGGCGGCATCATCTCCATCCTTCTTCTTCATTGGCGCTTCTACCTTGGAGGTGGCTCAAGGGTTGAAGAAAGTGCACAAAGGTTTGGATCTTCTTCCTGAGGTTAGCACTGGGCGAGGAAGATGAGGGCTCGAGGCATCTGTGTGTGTGAGATTGTAGAGGGCGAACACTTGGGCGCTTACCTCGACATCGATCCTCAAGCTTGCTAAAGGTATTTACTATCTCATTGTGTCGACCCCGTCGCAAGAGATCTTCACTGGGTTTTTGGGACCAGCCTATTTCAGGGATATTATTCCGCTGCGCATGTATTGTATTCTCTGTGAAAATTGTAAAATATCCCCAGGGTTTCCCAACATAGCACCCCGTGCTTGATGTAGGACGGGGGTCTAAAAGCATTCAAACAATGAATTTGCAAAACGGTTTTGATAGATAACTAATGGATTTTGAAACAATTTTTTTATACTTTTGATAATAAAGGAAAAAACCGAGATTACACTAGGAAAGCTGTAAATATTGAAATTAAACTTACAGTGCGATCCTTGAGAATTGAAGGATCGTGTCACCCCATTCTTTACTGGTCCAACTCTGATGGAAGGTGTATAATAGTTGAGCATTACACACAAATACACAAAGCGATCCGAACAAGCCTTAGATTCATATTACACACTTAAATCAAGGGGGAGGCTAGTCCTCACAAGTTCCCTTGCTAATATGAGATCTAACTAGAAGAGGGGAGGGAAAGAAAAGAGGGGATGTACCACTAACTTGCTTGTCCTCCTTGCGCCAACTACAAAATCAATGAGAAGTATAGATGCTATTCGGATCACAAGGTGAAACAAAACAAAGGGAAAGGGGAGAAACTTAGCTTGCTCAGTTTGAAGATCCCTCCTTGTTCCGTGTGCAACTTGATCCCTTGATGGTCTGCTTGGCGTCAAGATGCAAGGTCTTATAAAGTAGAACTCTCGGCTAGAAGGAGGTAAGAGTGGAAGTGAGAAAGGCTTGGGCGACACAAGCACCCTAGGAGACACAAGCACCCATCTAAATTACTAGGCAACTAATAGACATTTCATGTCACATCCCTAGATGATAATTCGATTTATGAAAATTTAGATCATAAAAATATTTTGCTATATGTACCTAGAATCAATTCAAAAAAAAAAACCTACTCTACATGAAAATCAAAAATTGATTATATAACTATCACCTAGGAGGCAACAACTTTTAATCCAAACTTTCATTCAAATAAGGAGCTTCTTCTCATATCATAAAACTCAAGTTCATCATACAAGTCCAGAACACCTTTTGTAAGTTCATATACAAACTATGATAACATATATTCATAAAACACACTTTGTACAATAGTCTTTACATATGCATTTTGAAAAAAACCTCAAAACTTCCACCCAACATTATCCACTTATCTTCCACAAAACATGTAGCCCAAAAGCTAACTTGAAAAAGGGTTAGAAATACAAAGATTGAGTAAGAAAGCCCAACAAGTACTTTAAAATCAAACGGTATTATGAGTTAGAATAAAATCACTTCAATAAAATCTATGAGTGACTTGATGGTTAAACATGGAACACTAGATAAAGTACAACATAGTCAAATTGTCAAGAATAACATTCAAGTGATATAAAGGAGAAATAATACATACCATGAATCAAGTGATGCTTTGATGGTATTATCATGGTAAATGAAAGCACTAAAATTGAGTCAAGCTATTTGAACATAATTTTCATATTGCATAGTGGAGAATAACACAAACTTTCGACGTCTGGAAGCATAATCCTCCCTCGTCAGGGGGGACAAATATGCGTATGCTGACTAGAGCTGTCATGGATCCTCAAATGAGATAGTGGGATTCAAGTGGTGGCTCCCATGGATTCAAGAGGTGCCCCCATTATTTCTATTGTGGCACTTTATTCCGTGTAGCACTTTGCTCCCATGTACCCCTTTTCCCATTTGTAGGATCATAGTTCTTTTTCTTTTTGGGGCTCATAAAGCTATTCCCACAAGCATTAATGTAGCATAGCTTTTGATCATAATAAAACATACACGCAAGACAATGTAACTGAATCATGCTACAATAGACTTCCAATAGCGAAGGATATGTGTAGTCATATAATTTCCAAGAGAAATAATTTACATAAGTTTGCATTTGTGTGATCAAATAATACAAAATTCAGAATTTAAAGCATGATTACATATATTTTGTATAACATGGAGCTAAAGACCCGAAGTTATGATCTATGTAGTGCCAAGAGGTCAATAACATAAATTCAAGATTTTTGAATGTCTGGAGACAATTGCAAAAATGATTATAAATCCATTTTTGATCCAAATTATAAGAATAAAGTATCTAAATGTAGATTATTATATCTAATTTGTATGAAAAATAATCATTGTGCATATTGAGAATAATAAATCTAGGATATGACACAATTACTAGATAAGGGTTGGAATCCCTAAACCCAGTGAAGACAGATTTGTAAGGTCAAATTGAACTGAAACAATAAATTCAATAATGATGATATAAATAGGTAATATCGGACTCAATAGAAAGATATTTGAGTCTTCTTTCCAATGAACTATCAAATGATTTGGATCGGTGAATAAAAAATTATGACAACTAGAGTAAAAAAAAGTTAGGTTTTCAACAAATGAATATCCATAGTGGGTTATCATAGCATAACCCATTCATACAAGGTCCAAAGCAATCAAATTTGAAACAATCAAAAGATAAGTGATATTACAAGGTCATGAAATGAAATTTCTCTGGAATATTTAAACAATAGGCCAAAAGCACAAAGAAGAAAAGATTACTTGCCTAAGAAACCAAAATCACTCTCCACTTGAGGATTCTCCCTTTCTTCTTCTTCT
Source organism: Costus lasius (assembly GCA_027563935.2). Classification (NCBI taxonomy): domain Eukaryota; kingdom Viridiplantae; phylum Streptophyta; class Magnoliopsida; order Zingiberales; family Costaceae; genus Costus; species Costus lasius. The sequence continues at coordinate 59,152,455 of CM050453.2, forward strand.
CTGTCCTTAGCTATTCTTTCCTTCAGGTCATGCACGAACAACAAGTTATGTTTTTACCTTTTTTTCTCTATATTTATCTCATGTTAATCATATAGCATGAGGTGTAGGCTTAAGGTGAATTATGTGGCATGAGGTGACATTGACATAGTCAACAATTGTAGGTAAACTTTACCCATTATCTTCTTGTTTTCTTCTTTCTCATTTTTCATCTTATTTATTCCATAAGATTACTCATGTCCTTTAGGTTCTTGATGACACCAAAATATATAGTATATTTTGTATCATTCTATGTATCTTTTCATGCTAAATTGAGGATCTTTTTGCTTATTTTTATGCTGAATTCGTCAAAAGTTGTAGAATCTACTTCTATTTTGGTTTTTGATGATTTTCAGATAAAACGGCACAATTTTAAGGCATTTTCAAGAAAAATCAAATACATAGAAGGATTCCTAACATCAAGAAGAGGTCACACAAGAAATTTCACGCAAATTGAGGCTGAGGACCAAAATACGGCAGGGCCGTATTTATAATACAGTACCGTATTTTTCGCGGCTACCGTATTATCGAGAGCACTGCCGTATTCTGATGATTTTTCAACCAGTAACAATTGCTGATTTTACGGCACCATCAAGAAATATTTTACGGGCCATAATTTTGACTTTCGGTGCACAGAATGAAAATACAGCACTGCCGTAAAATATAACACGGCCGTAATTTCCAGTCAAAAACGTGAGTTTTCCGTGGCCGAATCTTGCGCGGGTCATAACTTTTGATCTAGAGCTCCAAATTTAGATATGAAAGTTTCTGTGGACTCGTCTTTAAGAGGAGAAGATACACACACTGAAAGGGGGGGAACTTTGATCTAGAATCGAGGGAGAAATTGCCAGAGAGGCAGTTAGGGTTTGGCCTCGAGCTGAGAGGCGTAGAGGGCACCTCAGGCCGTGATTTTCATGCAGAAGCTTTGCCTGGAGGAGAGGAAGACATCACAGAATTTTTTGAGCGTTTGGAGTCAAATTGGAGGAGAAATCGACGAAATCGGTGGTGATAGCACTATTCATCGAGTTTGCTGACAGCAAGCACCTGTTTTGTAACTTTTCTTCTTCCTTTCTTTGATTTCTGACTTTTTGAAAACATGTTTTATTGTAATTCTTCCTCCATGCAAGCTTAATCTTATATTGGGACATGGGGGGTAATCCCCTTTGATTTTCTTAATGGCTAGATACTTTTCACTTTCATCATGATTATTCTACTTTGATAATTTTACCTATCCGATTATTGTTCTAAGTTTCTCCTTAGTTTACTTTTTGTCATCATGAATAGAGTTCTTGCATTAACGACCGAAAGGTGACATGCTTGAGAACTGGAACCCTAAAATTGATTAATAGGAACTCACCGTAAGAAATTAGGTTAAGTTCTTATTTCTTTATTTTAGATGACTAATTGCCTTGATGATGATTATGAACCTAGGATTAAGTTAGTGTGTCAAACGTGGAGATCTTGCACGAAAGTGAGGATCGGAACGTTGGAGAACCATAGGTAGAACTTGTGTTGAGTCTCGGATGCACGAAATCATTCTCGAGTCTACCCTTTGGTTTATTTAATTGTTTCCCACTCCTAGTAGTTATAATATTACAATGTTTCCTAGGGTTTGGTTCAAATTTAGCAAGTAATTTCCCTGGGGGTCTATAGGATGTGCTGAATTGTTGTGCTATTTGGTTTTCTAGAATTTTATTGTGTGCAGTTAAAGATCTTACTTGAGAAGTAAGCTGACTAACCATTCCCTTAAGATTCTCAATTTCCTTACTTTGATTCGTCATAAATTTTTCAAGCATGGATTCTAAACTAGAGTTCTGGGGTTCAGCTTGATTTTGTTGCCTCTATTGGTATCCTTTGTTCTCTCCTTGTCCCCCTACATTATTGTTATTTCTCAAAGATAAATTTGGGTGATTTCTCCATCCAAGGTTGTATGTACTAGAGTAAGGGTCATTATTTCTACTTTGATTGTAGCCCCCTGTTGTAGTCCGCAAGTGCATGAATACTCGAAGTAATAATTAAGATATCGATCCACAGAGACCTTGTTGTTAAGTACCAACGAATTGAGTTTTCACTAGCTAAACAAGTCGAATAATGATGCCAACGATCGGAAAGTTCACAGAAAAATATCAGAGAAGAAAACTGGGACTAGGGGTTCATCCACCTTAATTCTAATGACTAGAAGTAAATAAAGATTGTCAGTCAAATTTTATCATGATAAAGATTTAGTTTACTTCATAAAAGAATCATCTCGCTCTCACGCAGATAATCATACAAAGGACCAATCCTCACTCTCGTGCAAGATCTATCCAATGATGAAAATAAGTAAACTATCAACAAAGAACTCAAAGATCACTCTCGTGCATCCGAATTTTAAGTTAATCATATCATGTGGAAACTCAAGGATCACTCTCGTGCATCCTGAAACTCATCACAAGTTTTACTTAAGGTTCTCCTATGATCAGAAATTAATCTCTTACAATTTCGAATCAAACCTAACACATTAACTCAATCCAAAGAATCAGAAAATCAACATGACAATAAATCAATAAAAATCAGAGTTCAAAGAACAAACCTAATCTCTTACGATAACTTCCAAACTCAATGATTTTTAGGGTTCCAAATTTCACAATCAACTTCTCAGTCTATTTTGCAAAACTCTAAAACATGCTGATATTTATAAAACTAAGGAGAATTAAAGGAAAGTCATCACATAAGCAGAATTATCATAGCAAAATTATCATGACAAAAATAATCAATGTATAGTCATTAAGAAATTAAGGGAATTACACCCCCATGTCCCATACGATGGTTTAAGCTAGCATGATGGAAGAATCACTGCAAAACATAGTTTTAGGATGATTAGAAATCGTAAGAGAAGAGTAAAAATTACAACACATGGTTGTAATCCAAATTACAACCGTAATTGACTCGAAATCGTGATGAACAGTGCTGCGATCACGTTTTTAGTGATATCTCCCTTGATCGGCTTCCTTTCACTCTAAAACTTCTGTGGTGTGTTCTTCTTCCTTAGGCGAAGCTTCCTTTCAAAAATTGTGGCCGGAGATGGTCGGAGTAGCGAACGGCGACGAACCCTAGCGCGACCGCGATTCCCTCAAATTATTCGTGAATACATGATAAAAATTGTTCCTTTAGCTTCGCAAATCTTCGCCTACTTATCCTGAGTCTTCCCCTTTTCTCGGATCTTCAATTGGTGCCCTAAATCTAGAGAAATCGTGTTTTTAAGTTTGCGGCGGAAAACTCAAAAATCTGGGTGCAAAATTACGGCACCATAAAATAATTACGGCAGTGCTGTAATTTCTTCTGTGAATTCTGAGCAAAAATTACGGTACCGTGGAAATCTTCTCGACAGTGCCGTATTTTTGCGTAAGTCCTTTGGTCAAAATTTTCTAAAATTACAATACCGTGATGATTAGGCCCAAAATTACGATAGTGCCATATTTCTCTTAGTTGACTCTGAAAGTTTCTGTGTAAAATCGTCAGAAATTATGGTACTGTGGAAATATTTACGGCAGTGCCGTATTTTTGCTGAAACTTCTGGTTGGGTTTACTGAAATTACGATACCATGGAAATTTGTCCCAAAATTACGGTAGTGCCGTATTTTTGCTGGAAGGCTTGTTTTAACTTGAAATTTGATGTGTAAAATCCCCTTGATGATTAGAACTCGTTCATGCATTGAAAGTGCTTAAAAACTGGTGATAATGATACCTTTTTGCCTGAAATTGATCAAAAACAAAGAAAGGTGTAGATTCTGAAGTATTTGGCAAATAAGGTATAAAAATAAAGCAAAAGAGCAAGATTATGACTCAAAAGACTAGCAAATGAGTATGAAAAATACTATGAAATTTAGAGTCATCACCCCCTACAACATTTACTTATTATACACCCTGATCAACAATAACCTTACAATCTTCAGAATAATACCCTTGATTTCCACATATTTCATAGGTAACATGCGATGAAACCATAGCAGTTTGCATATGAAAAGAATCAAACCTATTAACCAAAGAATCTACCTTTTTAGCCAAGGTACGTCATCCATCATTTTCATTCTTACCATGTGGAGGATGATATAGCATTCCTCTTTCAGTAGTCCACTAGTTATGGTTCAAAGCCATCTCCTCAATCAAAGTAAATACGTCATCAATGGTCTTGTTTATGAGAGCTCCTCCTACAGTAGCATCAACAGTGAGACGAGTACTATAAAGTAAACCATTATAAAAAATATGAATCAAAACCCATTTTTCCAAGCCATAGTGAGGGCACTTCCGTTGTAATTCATTAAAATGCTCCCATGCCTCACTCAATGACTCGCCATCCCTCTATGCAAAACTGGTGATCTGATTTCTCAACTAGATCATTTTACTCGGTGGGAAGTACTTCATCAAGAAAGCATTTGAAACTTGATCCCATGTGGTGAATGTTCTAATCGGCTAGGACTGTAGCCAGGCACATGCTCGTTCCCTGAGAGAGAAAGGAAATAATCTTAGTTTCAAAGCATCATCAAATACACTATTTATCTTAATAGTGTCACAATATTCAAGAAAAAGAGAAAGATGCTGATTAGGATCTTCAAGTGGTGATCCTCCAAACTGATTCTGTTGTATCATTGATAGAAATGCCGATTTAATTTCAAAGTTATTAGCCTCAATCGCCGACCTAGCTATGCTAGAGTGTATCCCTCGTGGATTCGGTGCTGCATAATCCCTAAGTGATCTTCTTTCGGCCATGATTAGTTATTCTTCCTTCTTCTCTTCAAACCTGAGTTTCCTGCGCAATCTAAGAGTTTTATTAATTTCAAGATCAAAAGGAACTAATGGTCCTGACCTAAGAGTCCTGTGCATAAACAAATAGAAGAATCAAATAAACTCATATTTTCAAAAAATAGTAGAAAATAGAATAATGAAAAATCACAGCTTATAGAAAATCCAAAAACATAAAACAAAACTAAAACAAAGCTTAGTCTAGCAATACTATCAATTAATTTGATATTAACAAAACTAAGGTCCCTAGCAATGGCACCAAAAACTTGTTGTGTCCGCAAGTGCACGGATACTCGAAGTAATAAAAGATATCGAACCCACAAGGACCTATGTGTTAAGTACCAAATAATTGTATTCTTACTAGCTGAGCAAATTGAATAAGTCGAAAACAAATGATCAAAAATTGTTATGGATTATCAGAGAGATAATTGGGACTAGGGTTTCATCCTCCTTAATTTCAATGACTAGACAGAAATAAATGTTCGTCAAATTATTCTTATCATGATAAAGATGAATTTTTACTTATAAAGAAATTGCTTCCTCTCATATGAGCAATTTACACCGAACAACCTTTACTCTTGTGACTTGCTAGTTAGTGTTAAAAGTAAGTAAAATGACATGGAAAGTTAAAATCACTCTCGTGGCTTAACTCTCAGTGTCAACATCTCAAGCAAAATTAAATATTCTCATATCTTAATTTCATAAGTTTTTCTTAAGGGTTTCTAACACTCCAAAACACCTTTTCGGTACATATTTTCATGTCTAACTCAATAAAATTCCTAGGTTAGATTATCAACAAGAATATATGCTTCAAAAATAATGAATTAAGAATAAACCTATTCTCATAGCCTAAGTTCCTAAAACATAATTTAAGAGTTTTGAGTTTTGTAAGTCACTTCTCAGTACATGTTACAAACTCTAAAACATGCTGATATGCTAGACCTAGAAAAGATGAAAGTCAATTGTCACATAAGTAAAATTATCATATCCATGAATAATCTGACGAAATAAAAATTATCTAGTCATTAAGAAATTAAGGAGATTACAACCCCTGTCCCAAAAAAAAGTTTTTATGCTATTATGGTGAGAGTTTTACAATAATATGTCATTTCAAAAAAAAAAGAAAGAATTCGAAAAGAAAGGGGAATAGAGTTACTATATACTGTTGGGGTATGCCCTTAAGGCTAATGTTTGAGGCCTTGGGAATGTATCAGTATCATGTATAAACTCTTATGTTTATATAGGCATGGTTGTTATTCAGGTTGTTACCTTGTCTACTGTAATAAGTGTACTTCTGAATAATGTCTCAAAGCTGTTCAGCTGGGCTGACATGCTATAAAGTCCTTAGTCGAGATATCTTGGTGAACATGAGACAGCCTTGATATGGTTAAGACTAATATGTGTTCTAATCTTATAGGATGCTTCGAGCATGGAATAAGATGTAGACTCATGGGTACATTGGATGTACTGGACAGACCCTACTTGGATATTCAATTGCTTGTCACAATGTGAATAATCCTTGATTGCGACAAGTGGCACATTTCCTCTGACTTGAGATCACTTGTGTTTTCTAAATGATGATTGTCATTGTTTTGAGATAGTTTAATATCATTTGAAACATAATGATTATAGACTATCTTGGATGGTGAGCTTGAGTCAGGTTAGGGCACTAGTGATAGACATAGGATTGCCGTCTCCTTAATTGGAGTGTGATGTTCTAAAGGGGCCCCCTGGATGAGATGATTGAGAATAGTGTATGGCCATACCCAGGTGACTATGTTCATCTGATCTAATCATGCTCATCATATTGGAGTTACAAGCTTGACACGCTTGTCCAATAAGAACATCCAGTGGCAAAGGAAATATGCATGCCTAGTGAAGTTGATTCACACTTGTGCTGTTTTTGGGTGTAGTCTTGGAAGACTCTTTCCTTTATATCGGGAGACAGTGATGTGTTGCTAGATACCCCTCACTGATCGTGATAACGTAAGTTATCGTTACCGACATTTAAAGGAAACCCTTAGGGTCGCACAATTTGATGATATGGCTTTCTTGAGTCAGATCGTGTGGACTGAATTATTCGGGTTCAGTTTAAAGGGATTTAATCTCTGATTGTAAGTGAGATCTGGTCTGATCATGTTTGATTGATTAGGGCTTGAGATCGGTAAGCTTCGATTGAGAGAATGAATGCTAGATCAGTCAGATCAGGAGCATTGAGAGATTGACGGTCAGATCAAGAGCCTTAGGGTTTATTTTGATCTGGACTTATTTCTTGGTTTATTTGGTTAGTGGACCAAATCGGTTTGAACCAGCTCATGGATGAGCGCATGGTTCAAAGGTGATGTGGCATTTGCGATTGGGGTAAACCCAAGATCGCATGTGGAGAAGTGGGATGCTATTTTTGGATAGCACTTCTCAAACGTGGCCATGATCTCACGTCGCCCCTCTCTTGCCTCTTCACGCCTTTGACGCCTCCTTGGGTTGTATTCGAGTGGCATTCGGGTGTAGAGGAAGTCTAAGGCGACAAGAGAGAAAAACGCCAAGAAGAAAAGCTCTCCTTTCCCTTTGCATTCGATCAAGACGCCTTGGACGATCCTTGCTAGCACAAGGGACGACAAGAAGAAGCACATCTTCATCTTGTGTGTGACGATTTGGAGGAGATCTTCGTTGTTCTCTTACTTCCAAGGCGCCATCTTGAAATAGCCATGGTATGAATCGAATCACTTCTTTACAATCGGTTTTGTTAAGTTGATCATATAATGCATGCTCATTGATCCTATGAAACCCTTTATCCGCTGCCCCCCTTTCCTTTTTGCGCCACCATAGGGTTTTCGCCCCCTTTGGGGAACCATCAATTGGTATCAGAGCAAAGTTAACGCATGTTTTTGTATGATTGCTTAAGCCATTTTGTGATCCATGCTTGCGAAAATGCTTAGATCTTCAATACATGCATAAATACATGTTTAGTTGTCATAAGCGAAACTTGTATTTGTTTTTCTTGCGCATGTATGTTGGCGCTTGATGTAGTTTTTCTCAAACAAATATCACTTGCGCGACTCATTGTAGATCTAAGATGCGCCTGCATTAAACCCTTAGACGGGTTATTAGGGTTGAAGTTATCCCCTAGGTTAGATCCAGACAGTCTGATCAGACCATCTGACAGCCTAGATGGGTCGACCAGATAGCACCTTGGCGCATGCTAAAGGTGGCTATAGGTCGACTGCATCACAGGCGTGTAGCGATGTCTGATTGAGACAACCTGTGAACGCACATGAGTTAGGCCCGGGCTCACACCCGCTTGCCAGACCTCATTGTGGTTGTTCAGCCCTTGGCGCATGCATGGTTGACCCTTTTGGTCGACTCAAGTCAGTTAGGACTTGGTGCATGTAAGGGCAGTGGATCTAACTAGGTTGGATGAGTGGATCCCTAGTAATGGACCGTTGTAAGGTTGTAGGGCATATAAGCAAAATAAAATTGATGCCCATGGGGTTTTTCAAAAAATTTATTTTAATGAATGGATCACATGATGATTGATGCCATGTGTTTGTCTATTTATTCTTATGTGGGCTGCCCATGTTAAATCTGTGCTGTGCTGGGGCCTGCGTGCCTGTATTAATATGTAAATTAATTATTGTGATCTGCGCATCACATTGCTTTTAATTTATAAAATGTAATTGACCTGCGTGTCAATCTTGTCTAGATAGTTAAATTTGTAATTTAATTAGACAAGAGCACAAAGCACACTTGGCAGAGGCGCATGCAGCAGTGGCTAGACCAGGTGGGAGGTCCAGGGTTCGACTCTGGGACCAGGCGCATTTACCTGGTGGGCGCACCTGAACTGCAATTGGCGCTTGGGCCCAGGTTTGGGCCAAATGAGCAGCGAAAGCCCCATGAAGAAAAGCAAGTGAAGACTTAAGTTTCTTAAGGTCTTACTTAGGCTATGGGATTTTACCACATAAGATCCATGCTTTCTTTTATTGCCTAAATATTAGAATTTCATGATTAGTTTATCTTCTGCTATCACCATAGGAATTGCATGATAGTGAAGAAGATAAAAGACCGTTAAAATCCAACGCTAAAATTTCAAGCTCGTAAGCCTTCTGACGCGAAACCTCACTGTTCTGATTATCGTTGGAGCCGTGTTGTACCCACTCAGTGGGCACGTCCATCTATCTTCAGACGGTGTGGGATTACACCTGCGTGTTACAGAGAAGGGATTTATCGCTTCTCGTTGCTCAGCATAGCACGTGGTGGTCCAGGGAGTAGGTCGGGTCAGCTTGACCATGTAGGCTACATATGTGGCGCATATGGTAGCACATGGAGGCAGCCATCTGTGGGGTCAGAGATTGTGTTGTACCAACTCAGTTGGCACAGTCTGCTGGATTGCCCAGATGAAGGGGAATCGCACGGGTTGGCGATTGGCTAGGGCAGCCTACCAGAGATTAGTGCTTGTACTCTCTGTGCATCTTATCTCGCCTGAGCGGGACGCGGAGACCAAGTATGAAATCTGGATCCCATCTCACTAAAAGAGTTCTACTCTTTCGGGCTATTTTGCTGGATTTTTCAGCCAGATAAAATAGTGAGAAAAAGAATCATTCTTAAGTCCTGAATTGATTCTTTACATTGATACTGACCTTGCTGTTCTTGCATTGTTGTAGATTCCTGCAGCAACGAACACCATGAGCTTCAATGTGCGATCCCTACTGGAAAGGGAGAAGTTTGCTGGGCCGAACTTCTCAGACTGGTTTGGACACCTTAAGATTGTTCTTAAGGCAGAGAGGAAACTGTATGTCCTCGAGACGGCGATACCGCCTCAGCCCGCTCCGAACGCCGCAAGGGCGGTTCGGGAAGCCTATGAAAAGCACGTCAATGATAGCATTGATGTCGCTTGCCTGATGCTAGCATCTATGATGCCACCGCTGCAGCGTCAGCATGAGGATATGTCGGCTATAGAGATTATAGCGAACCTCAAGATGCTGTATGCTGCATAGGCGAGGACTGAACGCTATAATTTGACGAAGCTGTTCTTTCAAAGCAAACTGGCTGAAGGGAGCCCAGTGGGAGCTCACGTGCTCAAGATGATTGGGCACAAGGAGGCTCTAGAGAAACTGGGGCATACCATCAATCAGGAGCTTGCTGTGGACATTATTCTGCAGTCTCTCCCGCCATCATTCGACGCGTTCATTATTAACTTTAATATGAACAAAATCGATTGTACTCCGGCAGAGCTGCTGAATATGCTCTTGACTACTGAGGAAACTCTGAAGGGTAAGCCTTCAACCTCTGTCTTGATGGTTCCTTCGAGGAACAAGAAGAAGGGGAAGAAGGGCAAGGCCCCTGTCAAGAATTACAGCAAGGCTCTGAAACAGAAGGTTAAGCAGTCCAAGGAATACAGATGTTTCCACTGTGGCCAGCTGGGTCACTGGAAAAAGGACTGTAAAGCGCTCCAAGGAGATAAGAGGGGAAGCTTCGCTTCTGGCTCAGGTATATACGTGACGGAAGTCATGGTTTCATCTTCTTCTATATCATGGGTGTTGGACACTGCATGTGGAGTTCACATTTGTTCAAATGTACAGGAACTCAAGAGAAGAAGGCAGGTGGGACAGCATGAGGTGGACCTACGAGTTGGAAACGGGGCACGGGTTGCTGCTGTTGCTGTAGGAGACTATTTTATTTCTTTACCATCTGGACTTGTATTGGAACTAGACAATTGTTACTTTGTTCCCAGTATTACTAAAAATATTATCTCTATTCCTGCTCTTGTCAGGAAGGGATTTTCCTTTGAATGCAATATTTCAAAGTGTGTTTTATCTTTAGATAATATTGTTTATGCAACTGGTTCAATTAACAATGGGTTATTCATGTTGGACATGGAATGTTCTATACAAAATATTGATATTAAGAAAGCCAAGTATGCTGATGACAGCACCTTGCTATGGCATAGTCGTTTAGGCCATATTAACAAGAAACGCATTAAGCGGTTGCATGATTATGGACTGCTGGGATCATTCACCTATAAGGAGATTGATACATGCAAAGCTTGTTTGATGGGCAAAATGACGAAGTCACCTTTTCTTCACAAAGGTCAAAGGGCTTCAGGTTTACTTGACCTTATACACAGTGATGTGTGTGGGCCATTTAGTAAACATGCCAGAGGTGGCTATCAGTACTTCATCACCTTTACTGATGATTTCAGTAGATATGGGTATGTCTTTTTAATGAGACACAAGAGTGAATCCTTTGACAAGTTCAAAGAGTTCAAGAATGAAGTACAAAATCAGCTAGGCCGAAATATCAAGGCACTTCGTTCTGATCGAGGTGGAGAATACCTAAGTCATGCATTTACTGACTATCTGAAGGAGTGTGGGATCATCTCACAGCTCACTCCACCAGGAACACCGCAATGGAATGGTGTGTCCGAGAGGAGAAATAGAACGTTACTTGATATGGTTCGTTCTATGATGAGTCAGGCTACTCTACCTTACTCCTTTTGGGGTTTTGCACTGGAAACAGCTGCAAAGGTACTAAACCGAGTGCCATCCAAGGCAGTTTCTAAGACTCCATATGAGTTATGGTATGGGAAACAGCCAAGCTTGTCATTTATCAGGATCTGGGGCTGCGAGGCTTATGTCAAAAAGCTCGCCTATGGGAAACTAGAGAGCAGATCTGACAAATGTATCTTTGTCGGTTACCCTAAGGAAACTAAGGGTTATTATTTCTTCGATCCCAATGAGAACAAGGTATTTGTTGCTCGGACGGCCATATTTCTTGAGAAGGAGTTTCTTCTGCAAGAGGCCATTGGGAGAGAAATAAAACTGGATGAGAATCCAGAGGCAGGACAAAGTGCTCAAGCAGAGTTGGATGAGCCTGAGCCGGTAGAACAGGTTATTGAACAACCTGAGGCTCAGATATCACGGGAACCGCGAAGATCGGGAAGGATCCGTCGTCAGCCTGAGCGCTATGACGGAGTCTACATCATTGATAATGATGAACTCCTCACTTATGCGGATGCGGTCAGTGGACCGGAGTCAGCGACATGGCTTGAAGCTATGCGCGCCGAGATGGACTCCATGTCAGATAACCAAGTTTGGGATTTGGTTGATCCGCCTCCGGGAGTTATCCCAATAGGCTGTAAATGGATCTTCAAGAAGAAGATTGACATGGATGGTAACGTGGTTACCTATAAAGGCAGGCTAGTTGCGAAAGGTTTCAAACAAATCTACGGGATAGATTATGATGAAACTTTCTCACCTGTAGCCATGTTTAAGTCTATTCGGATTCTTTTCGTGATAGCAGCATATTATGATTATGAGATCTGGCAAATGGATGTGAAAACAGCTTTCCTGAATGGAAATCTGGATGAGGATGTGTACATGACACAACCTGAGGGTTTCACTGATCCATCAGATCGTCATAAGATATGCAAATTAAAGAAGTCCATTTATGGACTTAAGCAAGCATCAAGAAGCTGGAATATTCGTTTTGATGAATCAATCAGTGAGTTTGGTTTCATCAAGAACGAGGATGACCCGTGTGTATATAAGAGGTTTAGTGGGAGCGTGATTACTTTCCTAGTCCTCTACGTCGATGATATCTTGATCATTGGAAACGACATTCCTGAAATGCATGCGGTTAAGGCATGGTTAAGGAAATGTTTCCAGATGAAAGATCTTGGAGAAGCAGCCTATGTGTTAGGTGTGAAGATCTACAGGGATAGATCTAAGAGGCTTCTCGGGCTGTGCCAGAGTACTTACATCGATAAGGTCCTGGAGAGATTTCATTTAGAGAATTCTAAAAGAGGATATCTTCCAGTCAGACATGGTCTGAATCTTTCAAAGAGTCAGTGTCCACAAACACAGACTGAGAAAGATGAAATGGACAATACGCCTTATGCTTCGGCTATTGGGTCCATAATGTATGCGATGTTGTGTACTCGCCCAGACGTCGCTTACGGGTTAAGCGTGACCAGTCGGTTCCAAAGTAATCCAGGTATGGCGCACTGGATTGCGGTCAAGAACATTTTAAAATATCTGCGGAGGACCAAAGATATGTTCTTGATATATGGTGGTCAGGAAGAACTCAGTATAGAAGGATATACTGACGCTTCGTTCCAGTCAGACCAGGATGATTTCCGATCGCAATCAGGCTATGTTTTTAGCTTGAATGGAGGAGCAGTGGTGTGGAAAAGTTTCAAACAGTCAACTGTTGCTGATTCCACAACAGAAGCCGAGTATGTTGCAGCCTCGGAAGCATCCAAGGAGGCAGTGTGGATTCGTAAGTTCGTGAGAGAACTTGGTGTTGTTCCTTCGAGTGCAGATCCTTTGGTTATCTTCTGTGATAACACTGGAGCAATCGCACAAGCAAAGGAACCACGGTCGCACCAGAAGTCCAAGCACATACAGAGACGGTTTCACTTGATCAGGGAGATCATAGATCGTGGCGAGATCAAAGTCTGCAAGGTACATACAGATGACAATCTGGCAGACCCGCTTACCAAGCCTCTGGCGCAGCAGAAGCATGAGAAGCACTGTAATAATATGGGTTTGAGATTTCTCAACCATTAGATTAAGTGCAAGTGGGAGATTGTTGGGGTATGCCCTTAAGGCTAATGTTTGAGGCCTTGGGAATGTATCAGTATCATGTATAAACTCTTATGTTTATATAGGCATGGTTGTTATTCAGGTTGTTACCTTGTCTGCTGTAATAAGTGTACTTCTGAATAATGTCTCAAAGCTGTTCAGCTGGGCTGACATGCTATAAAGTCCTTAGTCGAGATATCTTGGTGAACATGAGACAGCCTTGATATGGTTAAGACTAATATGTGTTCTAATCTTATAGGATGCTTCGAGCATGGAATAAGATGTAGACTCATGGGTACATTGGATGTACTGGACAGACCCTACTTGGATATTCAATTGCTTGTCACAATGTGAATAATCCTTGATTGCGACAAGTGGCACATTTCCTCTGACTTGAGATCACTTGTGTTTTCTAAATGATGATTGTCATTGTTTTGAGATAGTTCAATATCATTTGAAACATAATGATTATAGACTATCTTGGATGGTGAGCTTGAGTCAGGTTAGGGCACTAGTGATAGACATAGGATTGCCGTCTCCTTAATTGGAGTGTGATGTTCTAAAGGGGCCCCCTGGATGAGATGATTGAGAATAGTGTATGGCCATACCCAGGTGACTATGTTCATCTGATCTAATCATGCTCATCATATTGGAGTTACAAGCTTGACACGCTTGTCCAATAAGAACATCCAGTGGCAAAGGAAATATGCATGCCTAGTGAAGTTGATTCACACTTGTGCTGTTTTTGGGTGTAGTCTTGGAAGACTCTTTCCTTTATATCGGGAGACAGTGATGTGTTGCTAGATACCCCTCACTGATCGTGATAACGTAAGTTATCGTTACCGACATTTAAAGGAAACCCTTAGGGTCGCACAATTTGATGATATGGCTTTCTTGAGTCAGATCGTGTGGACTGAATTATTCGGGTTCAGTTTAAAGGGATTTAATCTCTGATTGTAAGTGAGATCTGGTCTGATCATGTTTGATTGATTAGGGCTTGAGATCGGTAAGCTTCGATTGAGAGAATGAATGCTAGATCAGTCAGATCAGGAGCATTGAGAGATTGACGGTCAGATCAAGAGCCTTAGGGTTTATTTTGATCTGGACTTATTTCTTGGTTTATTTGGTTAGTGGACCAAATCGGTTTGAACCAGCTCATGGATGAGCGCATGGTTCAAAGGTGATGTGGCATTTGCGATTGGGGTAAACCCAAGATCGCATGTGGAGAAGTGGGATGCTATTTTTGGATAGCACTTCTCAAACGTGGCCATGATCTCACGTCGCCCCTCTCTTGCCTCTTCATGCCTTTGACGCCTCCTTGGGTTGTATTCGAGTGGCATTCTGGTGTAGAGGAAGTCTAAGGCGACAAGAGAGAAAAACGCCAAGAAGAAAAGCTCTCCTTTCCCTTTGCATTCGATCAAGACGCCTTGGACGATCCTTGCTAGCACAAGGGACGACAAGAAGAAGCACATCTTCATCTTGTGTGTGACGATTTGGAGGAGATCTTCGTTGTTCTCTTACTTCCAAGGCGCCATCTTGAAATGGCCATGGTATGAATCGAATCACTTCTTTACAATCGGTTTTGTTAAGTTGATCATATAATGCATGCTCATTGATCCTATGAAACCCTTTATCCGCTGCCCCCTTTCCTTTTTGCGCCACCATAGGGTTTTCGCCCCCTTTGGGGAACCATCATATACAAGGCTGTGAAAAATTTCACATCCTGTAATTTACTATATGGAACCCGGTGAACAGTAGCTGTGACCATGATCTCATCGATTCGTCCTCTGATCGAACTCCTTTGAAGCTGAAACTTTCTATACGTCTTCATCTCCTTCAAGCGTAACTTCTTTGAAAATTCCATTGCTGAAGATGGTCTATACAATTCAAGGTGACCAACCCTAACGCGAGCGGCACCTCTCTGATTTCTCCTTTAGTGGTGGATCAAAATTCAGGGCCCTTGTCTTGAAATCTTCTCCTTCTTATATAGATCACTCCCCTTCTTTTAGATTCCGAAATCGTGCCCTAAGTCTCCCGAATTGGCTTCGAAAAATCTGGCTATAGTAAACGCGGAAGACTCGTGCGAACATGGCTTACTGGGATAGAATTACAGCCGTGGAATACATTACGGTAGTGTCGTAATCTCTTCTATACAAAATTATGGAATAATCACGGGCCGTAATAATAACCATTGTAGTGCCGTGATTGCTTCAATTTCTCTCCGAATAAAATTACAGCCGTAAACATATTTATGATAGTGCCATAATCTTCTCTCTACAAAAATCTTTAAAAATCACGGTAGAGAAAATAAATCACAGTAGTATCATGGTTTATTCTGCAGATCCTAGTAAAACCACGGTCGTAATAATAATTATGGCACTACCGTAATTTGACTTTAAGCTCGGAATTTCTTGAAAATTGGCTAGTAATTCTCTCTTGATGATCAAATGTCGTCCATGCATTTAAATAATTCAGAATCCATCGAAATAAAGGCCTTTTTACCTAAAATTGATCAAAAATCAGAAAAGGTATAGATTCCAAACTATTTGACAAATAAAGCTGAAAAATAAGAAAAAGAGTATAAATATGACTTAAAAAGACTAAACAATTAATATAAAATATACTATGAAATTTTAAGTCATCACCAATCCAAAAAGTTACAGGGATCTAAGGACCCATTGAAGGTTGGGGGATTGAGTTTGATGGTGCGATGCACCTCATCCTCCCTAGATCTTGGTTGAGGTGGAGTTGGAGCTTGGGGTCCATTCCACATGGGTGGTTAATGGGCTCCTACATGGGTTGGAGTTTGATATCCATTCCACATAGGTGGGGGTTGGGTTCCTACATTGGTTGGAACTTGATGTCCATTCCACATAGGTGGAGGTTGGGTTCCTACATGGGTTGGAGCTTGATGTCCATTCCACATTGGTAGTGGTTGGGTTCCTTGTAAGATCCAAGGATCTTAAGTCCTGGTAAGTATTATTTTTGATTTAAATAAAATCATTGACTGTGGATATTACGTTAAGCAGTATTGGATGTTAATTAACTAGCTTATTGGATGTTAATTAACTGGCTTATTGATTGTTAATTTGTAATTAATTGATTAGAGTTTATTGGTTGTTAATTTATAATTAATTAATTAGAAATTTATTGGTTGTTAATTTGTAATTAATTAAATAGACCTTATTGGATGTTAAGTTAATCCTTATTGGATTTTCGTTTAAGTGAATGGTTAAATTGTTAGTTAATGGTTAAATTAATTAGTTATTGGGTTTGCACTTAAATTAGATGGATTTGAATTAATTAGTTAGCGGGTTAAAAATAAAAAAAAAACCCAAATTTTAAGTGGGTAATTGGGGTTAGGGAAGGAAAGTTGGCGATTTTTGGCTTGAGGAAAACCTTGGACGACGGCTAGGGCAAGAGTTGGCGATTCTTGGAAGCTTGGAGACGATTTTCTTCTTCCTCTTCTTTTTGGCCGGCGTCTTTGGTGTTTGGAGGCGTTTCTTTTCCATTGTTGGCGTCTTTCTAGGATCACTTCAAGGCTTTAGACGAAAATTTTGGAGAGATCTTCATCTTGGTATTCTCGGTTGAGGTGAGTGGAGTGTCTTATTAGATCTATCAATTTGGTTGTGTTTGTGTTAAATGATACATTTGATTTCTTGGAAACTTTACCATGTTAAAAAAAAAAAAAACCAAAATCTTGATATTACTTATGAAAACCGAAATCTTGATATTACTTATGAAAACCGAAATCTTGATATTACTTATGAAAACCGAAATTTTGATATTTCTTACATGGAATTTAAGTAGCTTGCATGAATCTTCTATTAATTATGGTTTTAAATTTTAAGTAGATATTCTTGAAATTCTTGTTAACTAAGGTTTAATATTTAGGTAGATAATATGTTGTAGAAACCGTGGGTTACATGTAGTAATTTGTAAAGTAATTTGTAAGAATACATGTTTTAATTTTATGTTGATTTTATGGATGCTTGTTAAATGCAATCCATGAATGTTTCTTTTTGTGTGTAGCATGTTATATATTTTTGGTTATATATTGGCCATGTATCTTTGTTTGAGAAATTTGGGTGATAACATAGCAAGGTTAGACTGAACTAATCAGCATGAAACCTAAGGACTACACTACTATGTGATTATGTGATTTTTGAATATTATGTGATTATGTGATTTTTGAATATTATGTGGTTATGTGATTTTCGAATATTATGTGGTTATGTGATTTTCGAATAATATGTGTTGTGGTCATGGAATGGTTAGGACTAAGGCTAAGTGTAACTGTGTACTCAAGGGGATAGTCTATATGTGATATGTTAAGGGTTGGAGATTTCAGCCCTGTATTGTGATATGTGAGGGGGTTGTTGTTCAGCCTGCCTGATGTGATTATTGTGATAAAAATGACTATCCTAGAGTTTAGTTGACACTTAGGAGTCCACTTTTGTGAAATAAGATATAAGATGTGTCTGGTGTTGTCCAGTTAAGGAACCCTTTGGGAGAACGAGTGATATAAGACGCAAAGTGCCATGTCTTGGTCGGACAGGGGCCACCTCTTGATGTCATCACTCTTAGACGCTTAGATTTTTGTGATTATGGGGTGGTGTAGATCAAGGTATCACATCTTGACCGGGTGGGGATTACCTCTTGAGTCTACACACTGTCCATGTATATATGTTGCATGTGATTTGCAGGCTTCTCCCAGTGCTTAGGCCAAAGCCGGGTTGGACCATAGTGGTCACTATTGATTATGCTGGACAACTAGGACAATTAAGTCATTAGTTGGTTTAGAGTATA
Source organism: Costus lasius (assembly GCA_027563935.2). Lineage (NCBI taxonomy): Eukaryota > Viridiplantae > Streptophyta > Magnoliopsida > Zingiberales > Costaceae > Costus > Costus lasius. The sequence continues at coordinate 59,170,661 of CM050453.2, forward strand.
GCTCTAAAACCCTGGTTACTCTTTGGTGACAATGATGTCTTAGCAGTTTACACCTGATTGTTTTATATGACTTCTGTCCTTTAATTTTGTTATATGTTGACATGATATTCTGTTAAATATTTTTAAAATAATCTGCATGTATTTTTGAGTGTATGTTATGGATGGTCGTTTGAGACTATCCACTCACTGGGCTGTGTAGCTCACTCCCTCACTATTTTCAGGTGTAGAGCAGGGGCGCATTTCTTGAGTTAGCGTTGATATGGATATTATGCTGGTTAATGTATAAGACTTTTGTGCTTAATTAACTGGGGCCGGTTGTGGCCGAATTATGTGAACTTGTGTTGCCGGTTGTGGCAGTTTTAAGTTTTGATTTTTGTGTCACCGCGGGCTTTGGCCTGGTTTCGGTGTTTGGTATTATTCATGTTAGTTTCATGAGTTTATAGAATCGATTTTGTGGCTTTGCTTTGAATTTGAGTCGATTGGTATTTTTGCAATCGGATTTGATATAAATGTGAACTTGCATATGTCTAGTGCAAGTATTGCGTGGTGGCAGGTACATTTCTGAAATTGTGTTTTCGCTGAGATTCTATGTATGGATTCTTGAAAATTTTCAGATCGTGATTTCTTGAACTTGGTTTTACCTAGCATGTGAATCGATCTTGTATGATAACATCCTGTTTCTCTATGATTTGTGTTGCTTGTTTGGGGTTAAGATAACGGGATGTTACATTCCTACATGGGTTGGAGTTTGATATCCATTCCACATAGGTGGTTGTTGTGTTTCTACATGAGTTGGGCTATGGGGTGGTTCACTAGGAGCATGGCTCGAGGTTCTCTCTCTAGCACAAAACTCAATGCTAAGTTGGTTGAGACTCTGGGTAATGGCTCCTAATTGTTCAGTCAAAAGGTTAACTTTCTCATTCAAGGCAGCTAGGTCCATAGTTGAATCTTGTTCTTGTTGTTGAGTTTTAGGCCGGGTTTGCATGGGTGTTTTTTTGAAAGATATAAGTTTTGAAAGTAGAGCAAAATGATAGATAGATAAGTAGTCTGTTATGGATCCAAATTCTTTCAAACACCTAATTCCAAAGATCGCTTAGAAGTAGAAGATAAGTTTTTGAGGCTTAAAATTTAGTCTAAGAGCTTAAGCTCTTATACCAAGCTGATGTAAGATTGGGGTCTAAAAGCATTCAAACAATGAATTTGCAAAACGGTTTTGATAGATAAATATATAGTAACAAAAACCGATTTAAGACTAACAGATTTTGAAACTAATTTTTTTATACTTTTGATAGTAAAAGAAAAAAACCAAGATTATACTAGGAAAGCTATAAATACTGAAATTAGACTTACAGTGCGATCCTTGAGAATTGAAGGATCGTGCCACCCCGTTCTTCACCGGTCTAACTCTAATGGAAGGTATAGAATGGTTGAACATTACACACAGACACACAAAGGGATCCGAACAAGCCTTGGATTCATATTACACACTTAAATCAAGGGGGAGGCTAGTCCTCACAAGTTCCCTTGCTAATATGAGATCTAACTAGAAGAGGGGAGGGAAAGAAAAGAGGGGATGCGCCACTAACTTGCTTGTCCTCCTTGTGCCAATTACAAGATCAAAGAGTAGTATAGATGCTATTCGAATCACAAGGGGAAACAAAACAAAGGGAAAGGGGAAACTTAGCTTGCTCGGTTTGAAGATCCCTCCTTGTTCCTTGCGCAACTTGATCCGTTGATGGTCTTCTTGGTGTCAAGATGCAAGGTCTTATGAAGTAGAACTCTTGGCTAGAAGGAGGTAAGAGGGGAAGAGAGATGGGCGACACAAGCACCCTAGGAGACACACGTACCCATCTAAATTACTAGGCAACTAATAGACATTTCATTCAACAACCTGCAAAAATACATGAGGGGGGCTACATTTATAGGTGAGGTAGAGGGTGGGCAAGGTAGTCAATTTTCCCCTAGGCGCCAATAACAAAAGTGGAGAGAAAAATTCAGCATTTGATACATGGTGTGAATGCAATTAAGAGTGTAGATTCTTTCTTTGTTTGGTGAAGCTTCTTTGGAATTTCTTTGAATTTCGAACGAGGCTCCTTGCTGTTGACGAGATGGCCTCCTTCCTTGTTAGTTGTGGGCGCATGAATGAAGAATTCAAAATTTGAATTCCTTCCACAAAAGCTGGGGTGGCAAGCTAAGATATTTAGTCTTCATCAATGTCTACCTTTGATTTTGGATATTGATGGGTGATGGATTCGAATTCTTCCCTTGCTTGGGCTAGTGTGTTGGTGCATATTCTTGGAATGGATGACTGAGGTGGTTGATTTCATCCATGAGGAGGCGCCCAACAAAGATAGAAGTTAAGCTAGCAAGTGAGTTGATCCAAGGCTTGAGATAAACTTAGACTTTGAAGTCTTCTTTCCTTCTTGGGTTGAGTTGTTTGAGTGGAACTTGAGCTGACCTTGGAATGGAGCTTGAGCTGATCTTTAGCTTGAATGACCTATCAAAAATATAACCAAACCCATGTTGAGGAGGTTTCCTCCGAGCCCAAACATGTCTCTTTAGAGCATGGTTGCTGCCTCCATTAGCATAAACTAATCTTACTTGTATTATGGTTGTCCCTTATCCACTATGGTACTCGACTAGGAACATAACAATGAGACTAGATAAAATCTATCTTATAGGGATATTATAATGCAAATGTGCACTCAATGTATATATACCAAATGTATAACAATAATAATGCTAAAATATGAAATAAGTCATATATATATATATATATATATATATATATATATATATATATATATATATATATATAGACCAACAACTAGTCTTGAGCATATGCACTGGCATAAGTGAGACAAATGATTATTTTTTTTGTCAAACCTGGGATAAGTCCAACTGATGGGATACTTCTCAACACATAGGGAAAATAAATTTTTATAAAAGTAAATATTATCTATTATTTAAATAAAAAAACACATGTATTGGGGATCATGACATATTCAAATTATTATATCAATTTTTAGTCATCACAAAAATAGTAATAATCCTTTGGTCTTTTGCAAAAATAAAATATTTTCATATAATTTTAAAATACTTTAGCGTATTAGTTAATTAATTATTTGACCATTTTCGTTAGATTAATTTTAAGAGTCATATATAATTATTTATTAAATATATATGACTCACTATTATTGTATACACAAGATGTACCCTTATGAGTTATCAAAGTTTGTATCATTATTTTGGTCTTGTTTAAATTTTGACCTTTTTCAAAGTGCATTATTTTGTTTAATAGAAATTAAAGTTGTGCATACTCCATTGATATATAGGTTCCAAGTTTGACTTGGGCAAAATGTCCAATATGTTTTTTTATGTATCATTTGGTAATTTTAGATGTCATCATTATTATTCAATACTGATTAATCATATCTTATGACATGTTATTATTGCTACAAAATCACCATGTCATCACTAAAAAAAAATGGACGCTCTTGAATGCACCACCTCATGATGCCACCTAACTTGATTCCAAAAAGACTACAAATCAAGTTCAGCATATTTTGTCAAATATGCTCCGGCCGTAAACAAAAGAAGACTATGGAAAACTATGGGCAATAATATAGTATATATAAACAATTACATCTCGAGTATGGAAAACACGAGATATTGAATGAGAAGACTATGTAAATAATAAATAAATTATTAGTGGTAATCCAACAACCGCAGCGCCACCAACTCCCGTTCCATTGTTTTTATTCCACTAAACAATTTTAGTATTTATGTAAATTATATGTAATTTACCTTTATCCAAAAAAGAAATATCAAGACATCCGAATTAATGACCAACCAATTACCAAGGAATTGGGTCAATAGATTCGTAACAATTAAAAAACTATACTTTATTAGCACATTGAACTAGACATATGGCGCCTTGCTTCTACTAAAACGTAGTCAATTATGTGAACTTTAATCAAATTGGAGCATTTTTCAAAGCACTAATTCCATTGTTAAAAGAGAGAAGATTTAAAATTTCACTTAAAATACACTAGTATAGTAGTTTATTCATTTAAAATTTCTAAATTGAGTGCGGGAGTTGGTGGCTCCTCGACTTCTAGTGCTCGATTATTCCGTTTTTTTTTTTTTTTTTTTTTTGGGTTTTTTGTTTTTTCCATTCTCAAGATTAACGGGTAGCTTCGCCTATAAAGTGTCCATCATCGCTTCAGTTCCGGCTGCGCTGCTCTTCCTCTGCCCTTCGTGGGATCCGCTCTTCTCATTTTCATTGAGCAAGAAAAGGGGTCTCAGGAGGAGATGGGAGGCGACCGAAAGATCTACTCCCTCGCCGAGGTTTCCAGTCACAACTCCGCCCAAGACTGTTGGCTCGTCATCAGCGGCAAGGTTTGTGTTTCTTCATTTATCCTTCTTCGGTTCAAGACGGTTCGTCAATATTTTCTCCAGATCTGTCTTTCTCTTTTTCCCCCCTTCTTTCTCGAATCGGGTTATGCTTGATTCGATCTATTCTACACAAAATGGGACTACCTTTTCACCTTAGCGCTTTAGATCTTTGCTATGGTTTTGGTTGGAATAGGTTTGAATGCATCCACAGTGTTATATTACTTTGATACGCGTGTTTCAGTTTGTATAATTTATTAATGCATATAAACATTTGAGCATCAAAATAAGAAAAAAACAACAAAATCTTTTGGCTAATACCCCCACAATCAACAACGACAATAATAACAAATGCTTGATAAGTAACACTACAATAACCAAGGATAAACAATAAGTTCAAAATCATAAACTAAATAATTCAATTAAATACCATAACATTGATATAACTTAAAACAAAATTAAAATGTTTAAAATTTAGTTCATTGCATTTAACAAATAAAATGATTATCATATCATAATGGTAATGAATAATAATGACATCATTGCATCACATCATCATCCCAAAAATAAAAAAATATGTCATTTGTATTCATGAAAACCCTCTAGATCATCATTATATCATCCATATTCTCATCTCTATATCTTTTATGTCATTCTTTCTCTATTTTGGTGACATCCAAACATTATTACCTTGATGGTACCTTATAAATGAGGTGAGTTTGAGATTTTTCAAGATTTTGTATTTGTATGTTACCTAAGGTTTAAAGTCTTGGTCTATAATAGTACAATAGTTTTGTTTCTAATTAGTATGTACAGGATATATCGACACTAATTGATACATACCACCGGTAAGAACTAGTTTTTAAATGTATGCCTTACCCTACCATTGTAATTTTTGTAGAAAATTTTACTTGCAAGCAAGTACCATTATAATTATATGGATATCATTTACACTCATATTTAGATCAGCTGAAGTCTGAAGAAATTATAACTCATGTGGTAAATTTTTTTGGTAGGTGTTTATGTAAGAAAAGGCTGAAATTGTAGAAGAGCACCCTACTACAAGCACTTAAATCATTGGGTTCAGATTTTTTTGTAGAGAACTTCATAAACATAAATTTTATATTGATTACTATCATGCTAAAATTTGAAATTCAACGTATTAGAAATTGCTACTCAGCAACCACAAAAAAAATAATAATCAGTACACAATATAAAATTCTGATTTTTTTTTCTCAAAAGTTACTATATGTAACTAATAATATGTTTCACAGGACCAAAATTATAAATCGTTACAATTTAATAAGCTATCCTAAAACATTTGTAATCAGTGACTTGGAACCAACACAATTGGGCCTAACATCATTAGCAATATATCATTATTTCTCGTCCTGACAGTTGGCCATGATAGTGATTGTGTTTTTGATGTACCAATGTATAATTAAATCCACAATCTAATAGGGAAATTTTAAATGATTTACAAATCATCTTCTAATTCTTTGAGGTAACAAACATACACTAGAATTACCTTCCACTTATCCATCAAATGGCGCACCCTCCAAATTGTATTTTAGTGTTTGGATTTTGATCCTAAAGGGGCTACGATCGTTATACAATAATATAAGAGAACAGTGCTTTCTTATAAGATTTCTTCTGTTAAGAACGTTATCACTTAATATGTGCTTTCAGAAAATTTATATTTTCCATTCAAACAGGAGAAACACCATCTTAATGCTATAAAGTTTGACAAGAACAATATGTGGTGTTATACAGGTAAAATTATTTATAAAATATTATTAAATTAGATACCTTTAGAATAATCAAAAAGTGTGTAAAAACAATGATTTTTAAGAAGTGAATCAAAATAGTAGTGACCTGAACAACAACCTTGGAGTTGGAGCTATTAATTGCATGCTGTGAACATAGACAATTTGTTCTCCACGGAGCAATTCACATTGTAGTGAATCTTAATTGCAGGCGACTTTGGATTGACGGCAAAACCCAATCAAGTTAACTTGTCAACTAGCACTAAAGATATTTATAGTAAATGACAATGGATCTTAATATGGTGGGCAAACTTATCAAATAGGTTCAGTTTCACTCATAAACCTGCATATAGTAAGGAACTTATTTTCAGTATAAAATTACAATGAAGTATTATGCATATGAAAAAGCACTAAATTAGGACGCATGTCTGAGAAATGAATTCATATAACAAAAATGGACTAGGCGGCCTAAACTTAGTTTAATAAATTTGAGAAGTTAACAGCTGACAAAAGGCAAAGAGCATAGCACAATAGTTAGTGTTGGTGATCCATTTGGACGAGTGTATCACGAAGGTGGAATCATAAGAGACAAAGAAAAGATTGGTGTTACCTTGCTTCGGTGCCTTGCGAAGTAAGCACCAAACTATATTCTTGACTCTTGATTCTGAGTTAAAGTATGGTTTGACCCATAGATTTAAAACCTCCTCAGTATAGGTGGAATGTAACCGTCTGAGATGATACCAGTATTACCGTAGTATAGTGTTGGTAAGCCTAGTATGTATTAGTCCGAGGCAACACTAGAATAGGAGAACGGAACGAGATTTTAAACTTTGATTTGGGCTAAAATTTAAATAGCTTGGATTTGTATACTACCAATAAACCAACTGATATAGTGGTACATTAATTATATTACAAATTTTATACTACAATATTGGTAGCATGGGCTGTTATATTTCTCAGTACGAATTGATATTTAAACATTACTGGACATTATATTATAGGGATCAATTTATGTCACATATCATGAATTTTTTTTCTTTATGGTGTTTCTGCTGCTAGTTGTTCAGTTATTGTAGTCATTGGAGCTTCCTCCATAATCAGAAAATATGTTCAATAAGTTGCTTGTAGTAGTTTGGTTTTCTGTGTATAGTTTAATTGTTTCTTTGTAGGTCTATAATGTTACCAAATTCTTAGAAGATCACCCTGGAGGAGATGAAGTTTTGTTGGCATCAACTGGTAAAACAGCTTTTGGCTTATTTTTTCTTGTTAATTTCACTTGGTTCTTATAGTTTATAACGTCTTTTTCTTTAGTTTTTTTTTGAAATGATAATTTGACCTCTCAAGTGAGTGTGTCCCCAGTGTTTTCCATAGAGTAACTAGACTGAGAAGGGCAAAGTGAACCAATTCTCTATAATGCGCAAAATGATTTTTTTTTTCTATAAGATGTAAAACTAAACAATTAATGAACTATAGGTGGACAAAGTGAAACTTGCTCTACTTATTATTGGAAAGTTGACATATATATCTTAGAGACTTGTTCTATCAGGGAAAGACGCAACTGATGATTTCGAGGATGTTGGGCATAGCACCTCTGCAAGGGCAATGATGGAGGAATATTATGTAGGAGAAATTGACTCATCAACAATCCCTAAGAAAGTCAAATACACTCCTCCAAAGCAACCATACTATAACCAGGACAAGACGTCTGAGTTCATCATCAGGATTGTCCAGTTTTTGGTCCCTTTAGCTATCTTGGGAGTGGCTGTAGGCGTCAGATTCTACACAAAATCAGCTTAAGATATTTTGTCTCTAATAAGTGAGAATATGTTAGGATTTGCCTTTTACAATATGTTTTGTGACAGCTTATGGTTTGGCATTTAATAGGGTCTTGTGCTACATTTATGAACTTGTTGCGGTATTAATGTTTACCCACTGTCATTGAATTTTCAGAAACTTTCTCCTGTATTTTCGCGAGTCAACATATGAGCTCTAGTAAGATATGAGTTTATCTATAAAATTTATAACTTCTGTTACGTTGATATGTTGATTGTGGCTTAGTCGTACGCAACTCTTTTACATTTTGTTTAGTTGGGCAAATGGAAATTGGGAAGTATGGAAAAGTAATAAAGAAAGAAAAATAAGTAGAATTTTTTTTTTCTTTTTCTGTTTAGCTAGAGGGAAGAAAAATTTGAAAGATTGGCATAAACACTCTTTATTTTTTTTTTATACTCATATTATATAAATATTATTAAATAATATATAAAATAACTATTTAATATTATAAAATATTATAAAACTAATTTTAAATATTAAAAATTATTAAATATTTTAAAATTTGTTAAAAATTCTTCAATACCATTAAATATTATAAAATTAGTAAAAAATAATAAATACTATTAAATATTTTAAAATAATTTAAAATATTGAATATCATAATCCTAATAATATTAATTGATTGCGAGAACCTACGAAAGAGATTCGTGAGCGTGAGAATATATGAGTTATGTAACACGATGCTATTTCTGCCCAAATCGAGAGGATCAATTTTTGAAGGAAAATAGAATAATTTTCATTCTAATTTTCCATCCGCCTTATTAAACACAAAGTTTATCCACTTGACATACGCCCTATTAAACACAGTGTTAAACTAATATATTCTAGTAGAAATTATTTCTCTCTCTCTATATATATTTATATATTTATACATATATTTTTGTCAAGTCATACATTTAAAATTTGTGGGTTCAATACTTCTTTTTTTTTCTTCAATTCATTAGGATGGATTTTACAAGATAAATAGTAAAAGTAAATTATTTATTTTTATTTTTTTAGTAAAAGTAAATTATTGCTACCGGGTTTACTCAAAAAATTAGCGGTATATGCATTTAGTCAGTAGTAACTGCGTAGAATATATATTCTGTGCATAGTTACTATAAGTACTAATCTAGCTGAGTATTATTAAGATTTCCTGTGGGGTGGAACACAGAAATAAGAGAGGACTTATGAGATATTTCTTGTCTTGGGTGAACTTTCTACAAGTACACAAATGGAATTTGTCAAAATTATTCTGAGGATGGATTGAGAGATTACTTTAATTTTTACAAGTTGTATGGCTGATTATTAGGAGGAGAGGGGATCCTCGTGCTATTTTAAAAATTAAAAACATAGCGAAAGAAGCCCAAAATGGAATTCCTAATTCAACAAGGATCGTCTTACGATATTAACACCGGATGTGATAGGGCTATACTTTATTAGCAATTATGAGGCCGACGATGACGATCGGAGAGACGCAATTGCTTGTCTACTACTTTCTTGCACACACGGACTACCTCGAGACTCCTCCGTTCCATGCTGGTGCTAGCTTTGAGAGAGGAGATCCATGCCAATGGAGAAGATCACCTTGCTGTCCACAACAAGTTGCGCCACCTATGGAGATGTGCCAACTTGTTGTAGTAGTTGCGCCACTTGGAAGGAAACGCCTTTTTCAATCGCCAAACACAAATGAAGAGGCACCAAGGGATGTAGCTACTTTCTTCACCTTCAATTTGCGCCAAGGAGGGGCTGATCGTTCATGGAGATCACCACAAGAGGCACCTAAGAGGAAGAAGTAGGTGTTGGCGGTTAGGTTGAGAGAGGAGGAAGAGAAGCTAGGTGGCTAGGGTTGTAGCATGCGAAAAATTACCTCTGTGGTATGTGCCTAGCCCTTATATATATATAAATTTTATGCGTGGGCCCGTCAACTTAAGTCGTAATATTTTTATTCGGAATATTCGCGAGTTAAGTTGCGGCCCCCACTACTTTAGTCATAATTAATTAATTAATTAATTCATTATATATGAATAAACTATCCAGATATTCTGTTGGTGTATATGCCCTGCAGACCAATGTATGGACATGGTCAGGCATTGTTATAAAAGTACTTTGATAGAATTATTAAAGGCATGGTCGTTATTATGCAGACTTCTCTACCTGCGTAGATGTATTGAGTTGCATATATAATGTCCCAGGAGTTTGGATTGGATCCATTCTCACAAGCTATCCCCAGTCAAGGTACCTTAGCAGATATGGGACAGCTTTGATACATGTGAGACTGGTGTATGGGCTGGTTAGGTGCGGGGCACAGTAACGCAGACATACAGGTGCATTGGATGCACTGGAGTGATCCACCGTGAGGATTGACTTGTCTAGTCAACGAGTCAATCTCACATGCAAGAGGTTTGCATTGATCCTTAGACTTGAGGTATTCATGTCTAGATTTGATGATGGGTATGCTTTAATACAGTCTTACGTCTCTCCGTAATTGGGAGATCAAAACGACTGTCATTGGGCATGTCATAAATCATGTAGAGGCATGGATGACTAATAGTAGGATTTGCCCCTTCCATATTGGAAGCATGATATCCACCTCGGGGCGCCCCACCTTATTGGTGCATGACAGGAATGTGTGGCCACACTAGTTAAGTCATGACCAATGCATTGGATAATAAACTTGAGACTAATCCAATGAAAGGATATCAGTTTAGGCAAAGGGATCTATAATGCAATGGGAATCCTCGTTGCTCGTTAGGAGTTGTTGCCGTAATGACTTAAGTCCTATGACATGGGTAGTAGTGATGTGTTGCTAGATACCCCTCACTACTTATGATGTTTACATCATTGCCATCGTCATATGGATCCTATGGGGTCACACGCAATAGACTCTTGACGTTGCTTTAATCAGAAGCCTTTGGATCAAGTTATTGGATAACTTGGATCCATTTGGAAGATTTCATCAGCGCCAATGGGCCTGATGAGTTGGAAGAAAGTTATTGGAGCCAAACTTCATTTTTGGCAGGTTGACCCGAAATTGACCTTAATTGGTCACATTTGGATTAGGGTTGCATTGGATTGGATCCAATGGCTTAATCAACCCATGCCATGAAGTTTGGGCTAGCTCATTATCCAATGAGGCCCAATAATAAGTTGTCATGAAGAGGGAATTGGCTTAAAAGGGTATAATGGGGAGAAACCCAACCCCATTGGCGCCTAGGGGCATAATGGGGTGTGGGTGGCATAAGTTGCTTCCTTTGGAAGGAAGTGGCGCCTCCCCCTTCATCCCTTCATGGTATCTTGTCTCTATGGTAAGTATTGGGGCTGATATGGCTTGAGGACTCTTTTGGAAAGAGCTTGAGCGCATATGAGAAGTAGGGAGATGTTTATGGTAAAGTCTTGGAGACTTTCCTTATCTCATAAACCCTACATGCACCCAAACCCTTACCCTAGCCAAATACCTCTTGCATGTTGCGCCTAGCCCTTCTCCTTGGATGGAAAGAATGCCTCTAAGGCATGTCTTGGGCTGATATGGCTATTGGGCAAATAAGGATAGGTTGAATAAGGTTTATGGCAAAGTCTTGGAGACTTTCCTTACCACAAACCCCTCTCATCCTAGCCGCCCACTTGGCATGATCCTAGCCATTGCCCTAGCCGCCCCTTGTCCTATTAATAGGACCCTTGCCGCCCTCTCTTGTGGTTATTGGTTCGATTCCTTGGAGGTGTGAACAAACATAGAGAGGTGTGAGCTAGGGCAAAGGGCGACAACATCAAGGTGGCGCAACCTTCCTCCTCTTTGTAGCCGCAAGCCTTCTTCTCCTTCTTCTCCTCTTGGCACAACTTGGAGAAGGGCTTGGCGGCGACATCTCTTGGAGAGAATTGGAAGTTTAAGGTGGCGACAACTTGAGGGCTTGGAGCTCTCCTTCTTCCATCAAAGACGCAAGCAAGTTCTTCTTGTTCTTCTTCTCATCTTCTTGGCGCAAGGATTCTTTGAGCTTGGTGGCGTCTTCTTGCCACAAGCCCTCATCGTCCCTTGGCCATAGGCGCACCTTGGAGGTGGCGCAAGCAAAGAAGAAGAAGGAAGTACTTGGCGCATCATCTTCCTCCTCATCTCTTCTTGGCGCTTCTACCTTGGAGGTGGCGCAAGTTTTGAAGAGAGTGATAAGGCTTGATTCTCTTCCCGAGGCTAGCACCAAGCGTGGAAGGGAGCAACGATCAAGGAGTCGACGCGTGGATACTTGTAGAGGACGAACACTTGGGCGTCTTCAACTTGGCACCTTCATCCTAACAAGCAATAAAGGTACTAACCCTAACACATCCTTGTGTTCTCTCCCTCGCATGGATCCTTGGGAAAGGAATGTGTTTCGGGTGTAATGCTTCTTCCGCTGCGTCCTGGGACTGCAAAAATTTTAAATTACACCCGGCATTCCCTAACATATTCGACTAAAGCCATGGGCGCATGTGATCAACCGCATGGCGCTAACCCAAGTTTTGACCCGTCGACATAGACCTAGTCAACCAGAGTCAAAATTAGTCACCCGAGGTCAATTGTGGTCAACTTGATCACTCAAATCTATTAGCCTACTCTCAACTCATAACAACCATCCGCGAAGTATAAAACTCCCAAATAGATCCGAATCGTCCATATATTCGATCTAAAGCTATCCGATCAATACGAAGTCTCTAGTGTCTAGGTGTATGACCCTGTAGGTCCCTCTGACATTGGCAGTGATGACTACAAGCAGTGAGTGACATCTAGCAGTGCATTGCTGCTACCCAAGTCATCGGAATAAATGTCGTCATCGACAATCGCAAAACTATGATAAGATATATAAGTATACATGTCCCTTTGCTAGGCTGATTGTTCAAGTTGGATAAGTGTGTCACACTTGTTTATTCCAATGATAATGGTCATGACTAAATCAGACTAAACCTAGGTGTGGCTATACACTTTCAGTCATGCACCATGTATAAGCCCATGGACATCAAGCTTCCCCGCAAGGAAGGGGCATATCCTCTATTGGCAAGATGCACCTTTCATATTGCTTAAGACATACCCAATGACAACCATTATGACCTCCCTATTATGGCGAGACATTAGGTTGTATCAAAGTATAACCCTTACAACACAGAGATACAATCTCCCTCAAGTCAAAGGACATCTACAACTCTATCACTGTGAGATTCTTCTTGAGACACCAAGAAAAATCCTCACGGCGGGTTGGTTCAGTATGTTGGTATTTATGCCCTTGGACTAGTTGTTGATCTATCTTATGTACTACTTGACACTGATATTTTATGTATATATCATTCTGGCATTGTCGTTATTGTGCTATGTTTACATATGCGATTATGTATTTGCATAATAATATCTCTAGAGATAGATTAGATCTATGCTCAAATTCTTGTCCCTAGTCAAGTACCTGAGTGATATGGGACAACTCTGGTATATGTGAGACTGGTATATGGGCTGGTTAGGTATGAGGTGATAACACAAGTATATGGGTATATTCGTGGTCAATATACTGGACCGACCCACTGTGAGGCTCTAACTTGGTGTCATGAGTTAACCTCACAAGTGACAAGAGATGCATTGATCCCCTGACTTGAGGTTATTGGCTTTTCTATATGGTTAGGGATATGCTTTGATACAACTTAACACCTCTCCGTAATTGGGAGGTCATAACGGTTGTCATTGAGTATGTCACGACCCATATGAGAAGAACAATAGATAGACAAAGGATTTGCCCCTCTCCGTAATTAGGAGGTCATAATGGTTGCATGACTGAAAGTGTATGGCCATACCCAAGTGAAATCCTGATTTAGTCATGACCATGAGATTGGATGAAAACAAGTGGTGACACACTTATTCAATCGGATATCAATTTGGCTAAGAGGCTATAATGCATCGGTACCTTGTATAATGAACCATGACAATGACAATGCCAGGATATCTATAAATATCAATGTATGTAGTACAAAAGTTAAGACCAAAACATAGGTCTCAGGGCATAACACTAATAATCTCCCACTTGCACTCATACCTTATCATTGTGGTACGTTAATGCTATGTCTCAAGTATGACCATCATGCTTCTATTAGCCAAAGCCTTGGTCAGTGGGTTTGCTAGATTGTTCTCTGTGTTGACTTTGCATATCTTGACGTCACCTCTGTCGATGATCTCTCGGATTAGGTGAAATCTTCTAAGTATATATTTGGATCGCTGTTGTGATCTTGGTCCCTTGGCCTATGCGATCGCACCATTGTTATCATAAAGGAGCTCAATGGGATCTGCTGCGCTAGGAAACACCTGAAGTTCAGATATGAACTTATTGATCCAAATCCCTTCTTTGGCTGCCTTAGAAGTCGCAACATACTCTACTTCTATTGTAGAGTCTACCACCGTGGATTGCTTCAAGCTTTTCCATCAAATAGCACCTCCATTCAGCAGAAACACAAAGCCGGACTGCGATTTGAAGTCATCTGGATATGACTAGAAAGAAGCATCTATATATCCCTGAACACATAGATCTTCTTGTCCACCATAGACTAAGAACAAGTCTTTAGTCTTCCTCTAATACTTCAAAATATTCTTGACGGCTGTCCAATGCTGGACACCAGGGTTAGACTAGTATCTATTAGTTATGCTTACAGCATAAGCCACGTCTAGTCTCGTACATAACATGACATACATGAGAGACACCACTGCGGATGCATAAGGGACTCGACTCATCTTCTCTTTCCCAACCTGTGTAGAGGGACATTAGCTCTTGGAAAGAGTAATGTCTTGCCTCATGGGAAGGTAACCACCTCTGTTGGAATTTTCCAAGCGAAACCTTTCCAGCACTTTGTCTATGTACATCCTTTGACTCAGGGCAAGGAGCTTCTTGGATCTATCCTGGTAAATCCTCGTGCCTAGAATATAGGCGGCCTCCCCTACGTCTTTCATCTCGAAATACTTCCCCAACCAAGTCTTCATAGCGTGAAGAATAGAGATGTCTTTTCCAATGAGCAGTATGTCGTCGACATACAAGATCAGAAATGTGACCAAGCTCCCACTGATTTTCTTGTACACACAAGCGTTGTCTTTGTTCTTGATGAAGCCATAATCTCTCACAGCTTCGTCAAAACGAATATTCCAACTTTGAGAGGCTTGCTTTAATCTATAAATGGATCTCTTTAACTTGTATACTTTGTGAGCATCGGCTGGGTGGATGAACCCCTCAGGCTGTGTCATAAACACATCCTCTAATAGGTTTCCATTAAGGTAAGCCATTTTCATCTCCATTTGCCCGATCTCATAGTCATATTATGCGGCTAAGCAAGCATGATCCGAATGGATTTAAACATGGCAATCGATGAAAAAATTTCGTCATAGTCCACCCCGTGGACCTACCTGAAACCTTTAGCCACTAGTCTACCTTTGTAGGTAACTACGTTGCCATCCATGTCTGTGTTATTCTTGAAAACCCATTTACACCCTATGAGATTAGCACCATTAGGTAGCTCAACTAAGTCTCCCTAGTTTGCAGACATGGAATCCATCTCGGACCTCATGGGGAAGAAACAAAGAGGTAGGCGCATATTGAATCCTAGTTAGACTAGGATTGGTGCCTATGCCTTAATTGATGTATTTCATGTGATTAAATTCAAATTTGAATTAATCATTTGAGATTTTAGTGGAGATAAAATAGGGGCTAATTATTTAAATTAGTTAGAGTCCTAATTGGATTAGGACTTGATTAATTAAATTCCTAAAATCATGCTCTAATCTCCTATTCCTTCTCCTTTACTCAAACCACCTATAACTCCTATAAAAGACACCCTAGCCCACCTCTCCACACACACAATTCTCTTGGAGGCGTGGAGAACAAGGAGGGGCGCAAGATAGGAGCTCTTCTTCCATCAAGTCCACAAGAACTCTCCTCCACCTTCCATTGGCGCAAGTGAAGCAAGGCTTGGCGGCACCCTTGTATTCTTCTTCCTCTTGACGCATCCTCATCCTTGTGGGTGGCGCAAGAGATCTTGGAAGACTCTCCTTTGGCGTAGATCTTCTTCTCAAGGTTAGCACCCGGCATGAAAGAAGAAAACTCTAGCATCGGTTGTGTGCAAGACTGTAGAGGGCGAACACTTGGGCGCCGGTATCAACATCTCCATCAATCGCTTTAAGGTATTATCTCTTATTAACCGTGTCGATCCCGTCGCAAGCATCGATCTTCTGGGTTTTTGGGACTAGCTTGTTTCGGGGATTTGTTTCCGCTTGTATCTCTGATGTATGTAAAATTTTTAAAATCCCTGGAGTTTCCCAACAGTGGTATCAGAGGGACTTGTGACACGAACCGCAGGTGCATGGTTATGTCAAAGTAATATAAAAGATTTCGAATCCCACAGGGAACAAGGTTGAGCACCAGAAGATCCAAGTTTCAATAGCTAGGCGAATGAAAATGTGGTTTTGCAAACTTCAATTGTAAACGAGAAACTAAATCAACGACTAGAGAATATGAATGAGAGATATCAGGGCCATGGTATCCACCGCGTTGACAATCGAGTATGCTATAAAAAGGATCAATTATAAGGATTCAAGTGATTTGCATAAGGAACCTCCCTCTCGGATGTACACCCCGGTGTTTGTATGGAATGAACTCCTACTCTCGCGGTGGATCGTTCTAAACAAACCCAATGCGTTCTATGGAAGGTTATGAAACCGTCGAGTGAATTCCAAGCACTCTCGTGTCATGGGTTCACAAGTTTTACAGAGAAGTTCCACCGTTACGATTATTCTCTCGGCATAAATCGTGTCGGCTAACACATGAAAATACGTGGCCAAGGTAAAGTCATGAAATATGCAACCAAAGTAAAATATTCTATCACAAATATTAGATATTTGTTTTAATTAAGAAATAAACATTGACTGTCAATGGGCTTCAACCGAGCCCCGAAAAGGGTTTTATGTTACAGAGTACATAGAATCACTGAAAAATCTCCCAATAATCATAGGAAAAGTATAAGAAATTGTTTCTAAAGAGGAAGAGACGCTAAACCACGGTCGATCTCCTAGAATCGTGAAGTTTGAATGATCGAATCTCACCAAATCGCCATGAAAATCGAGTGTCACCGTTGTTCATCCCTTCTCCCTCTCCTTTCGCATGATCCCCCCCCCTTTTGTGCATAAAAATTAGGGCTTTTATATTCCCTGCGTTCTCCCTCGAATCAGCTTTCCATAGAATCCTTCCTTGCCAAATTTGGATCCCAAACGGGTTGGAAATCACTGAAAATCCGAGTAGGACTCGGACTCGCGTTACCTAGGTTGGAATCACGGGTGAACCCCGCCGGGGTCACCTGGCCGTGATTAGCTCTAGACAGATTTGGCCGAAAGAGACACAAGTGAACCTCGCCGGGTTCACCTGCCCATGAAGTGCTCTGGTCACTTTGAGCTCTGCGCAACAGAGAGAATCACGGGTGAACCCCGCCGGGTTCACCTGCCCATGAAGCTCTCTGTGAATTTCCTGTTGGTGTATATGTCCTGCAGACCAATGTATGGACAAGGTCAGGCATTATTTGAATGTACTTTGATAGAACTATTATTCTTTATAGAGGCATGGTCATTATTATGCAGACTTCTTTACCTGCGTTGATGTATTGAGTTGCATATATAATGTCCCAGGAGTTTGGATTGGATCCATTCTCATAAACTATCCCCAGACGAGGTACCATAGCAGATATGAGACAGCTTTGGTACATGTAAGACTAGTGTATGGGCTGGTTAGGTGCGGAGCACAGTAACGCAGACATACATGTGCATTGGATGCACTGGAGTGATCTACCGTGAGGATTGACTTGTCTAGTCAACAAGTCAATCTCACATGCAAGAGGTTTGCATTGATCCTTAGACTTGAGGCATTCATGTCTAGATTTGAAGATGGATATGCTTTGATGTAGTCTTACATCTCTCCGTAATTGGGGGACCAAAACGACTGTCATTGGGCATATCATAAGTCACGTAGAGACATGGATGACCAATAGTAGGATTTGCCCCTTCCTTATTGGAAGCATGATATCCACTCGGGGGCGCCCCACCTTATTGGTGCATGACAGGAATGTGTGGCCACACTAGTTGAGTCATGACCAATGCATTGGATTGATAAACTTGGGACTAATCCAATGGCAGGATATCAGTTTAGGCAAAGGGATCTATAATGCAATGAGAATCCTCGTTGCTTGTTAGGGAGTTGTTGTCATAATGACTTAAGTCCTATGACATGGGTAGTAGTGATGTGTTGCTAGATACCCCTCACTACTTATGATGTTTACATCATTGCCATTGTCATATGGATCCTACGGGGTCACACGCATTAGACTCTTGACGTTGCTTTAATCAAAAGCCTCTGGATCAAGTTATTAGATAACTTGGATCCATTTGGAAGATTTCATCAGCGCCAATGGGCCTGATGAGTTGGAAGAAAGTTATTGGAGCCAAACTTCAATTTTGGCAGGTTGACCCGATATTGACCTAGATTGGTCACATTTGGATTAGGGTTGTATTGGATTGGATCCAATGGCTTAATCAACCCATGCCATGAAGTTTGGGCTAGCTCATTATCCAATGAGGCCCAATAATAAGTTATCATGAAAAGAGAATTGGCTTAAAAGGGTATAATGGGGAGAAACCCAACCCCATTGGCACCTAGGGGCATAATGGGGTGTGAGTGGCATAAATTGCTTCCTTTGGAAGGAAGTGGCGCCTCCCCCCTCATCCTTTGATGGTATCTTGCCTCTATGGCAAGTGTTGGTGCTGATATGGCTTGATGGCTCTTTTGGAAAGAGCTTGGGCGCATATGGATAGTAGGGTAAGGTTTATGTAAGATCTTGGAGACTTACCTTACCTCCAAACCCTAATTCCCCACAAACCCTTTCTTAGCCGAATGACTCTTGCATGTTGCGCCTAGCCCTTCTCCTTGGATGGAAAGAATGCCTCTAAGGCATGTCTTGGGCTGATATGGCTATTGGGCAAATAAGGATAGGTTGAATGAGGTTTATGGCAAACTCTTGGAGACTTTCCTTACCACAAACCCCTCTCATCCTAGTCGCCCACTTGGCATGATCTTGGCCCTCCCTAAACCGCCTCTTGGCTTATAAAAGGGACCCTAGCATCCCCCTCTCAATGGTTCGATTCCTTGGAGGCGTGAACATACATAGAGAGGCGTGAGCAAGGGCAAAGGGCGACAACTTAAAGGTGGCGCAAACCCTTCTTCCTACTAGTGGCCGCAAGTCTTCTCCTTCCCCTTCTCTTGGCATGACTTGGAGAAGGACTTGGTGGCGCCACTTCCTCTTACTCTTCCTAAGGGCCGAAACTTTTCTTCTCCCTTTTCTCTTGGAGTGAAGAGGATAAGGAGTTGGCGGCATCTTCCTTGCACTTGGCGCATGATCCTTGGAGGTGGCGCAAGAGAAGTGAAGGAACCCTAAGGCTTGATTCTCTTCCCGAGGCTAGCACCAAGCGTGGAAGGGAGCAACAATCAAGGAGTCGACGCGTGGATACTTGTAAAGGGCGAACACTTGGGCGCCTTCAACATGGCTTCGGCAACTAGACAAGCAAAAGAGGTACATCTCTAACAGATCCTTGTGTCTTCTCTCTCGCATGGATCCTTGGGACCGGAATATGTTTCGGGTGTAATATTTCTTCCGCTGCGTCCTGGGACTGCAAAATTTTAAATTACACCCAGTATTCCCTAACAGTGGTATCAAAGCTACTTGCGAGAAACACAAGGTGTATGTTTGCTTGTGTGAAAAATTTTTGGAAAATTTTTCTTCTATCCACGTGCGTTTCACTTAGAAAGCGTTTTTCATCCAATCTTCTCTTCTCAATTTTATGGCCAAAATTTGATTGTGTTCATGATTGATTTAAGACCAAAGGCGCACGTAGGTTTTGTCAAGTAGGACGGGCATTGTGTCTTCGAACTGGCTGGGTCTCTTCATCTGACAAAACTGCCAGCCGATAGGGTCTATGAAATCATCATGGAACTTGATCTAAATTTTAGCATAAATTTGGTTAAGAGAGTGCTTTGGATGATGATGGCGCATAAGGGGCTAAAATTTGATTTCTCCTGGTTTTTTCAAATTTTACATGCGCCACTTGATTGGGTTGATGTGGTCATAGCGAGTGCCCTCCTGTGTTGTGATGTGGAAGCATGTTTCCACTTGTGATGAATGCTTGTAAAATCTCTTTCCACCTACGTGTGGTTCTCTCCCAATCTTGATGTGAAGATTTTTTCATCTTGTTTTAGAATAGATGTAGAATTAGAAGATAGGTTAAGGCTTCATCTTAACAACAAGGAGTCTTCTTCAACTGAAGTCAGTAGTGGCGCCAGCTTTGGAAGCGTGGTGATGGACTTGCAGCTGAAGGAAGGACACTTGCTTTCGGCTTCTGGCATGAGCTGATTTGCTTCAGGGACTCGCAACCCTTGGATGCACGATAACATGTCACATGGCTCGTGACAAGTTATGTGTATGAAAAGGGCTATGACCATATCGACCAAACTAGCATGCCTGTGATGGTTTATTATTCTGTCAATAGCATGCCTGTGATGTTTTTCCTTTTGCTGCCATAACCATAGGAAAACTGCATGCTAGAAAAGAATAAAACAAACATGCAAAAACTCTCAATACAATATCAAGTCGATAGCCTTTTAATGCGTAGCCCTCATCAAACTATCGATCGGTGGTGTTGTGAACTGTTTCCCACCCTCGTGGGACACACCCACTTATCTTTAGGAGGTGTGTGGTGACAATGATTTCCCTAGTCCAGTTTTAACCTGGGCGTGCCTTCGCAAGGAAATTTGTTGGCCCTGGGCATAACGGTTAGGACCGGACTTGACTAGTTTTTCATGTCACTGACATGATGAATTACTAGAGGCAGCTGTTGAGAGGATAGGGTTCTGTGTTGTATCCAGCCCTCACTGGGCACAGGGCGCCTAGTTTGTGTTAACTAAGAGGAGTTGTGCACGGCACAATTGGCTAGCATGCCTACCTAAGGAAGCATGAGACTCTCTGTGCATCCCAACTCACCCTCGTGAGTCACGGAGACCTCATGTGAAATTAGCATCCTACTCACTTATTTCCATGTTGAGTTTGAGAGTTCTCAACTTGTTTTGGAAGTAGTGGGAGCATAGCATTTAAATTTAAAGTCCTTGTTAAATGCTTTATCATAGTACTTATTTTACTTACTTGCTTATTGTAGATGACATCTCCTGATCTAAGATTGAAACTTTATAAAAATAAATTGGATGGGACAAATTGGAAAAATTGGTTCAAGATTTTGTCCAAGATACTGGAACAAGAGAATAAGGTGCATCTTCTTGAAAGACCTCAATCCCAGCCTAGTGTGTATTTCACTACTAAGTGGGAGTGGAATGTCTATCTTGAACATTGTGAAGATAGCGAACAGTACACTGCTCTTGTCTTAGCGTGCATGACCCCAGAGGTCAAAGTTGAGTGTGATGAGATGGTGATTTATGATCTTATCATACATCTCAAAGGTCTCTTCACACCATGCTCTATAGACAAAGATCAGGAGAGTTCTGTTGGATCTTTAGAGTGTATGCCTAAATCTGAGAATGACCATGGTTCTGTATCTTCGAAGCTAATACTTCGGAAGACTGGGAGTGCATGGGTATTTCGAAAAGGATTAATGGCCAAGAAGAGCATGGCAAAGAAGAAGGGATGTAATCCATCCGCTTCAGGTATTGTGTTACTGAGGTCTTTATGTCTACTTCTTATTCATGGGTACTGGGTACCGCATGTGAGGCTCACATATGTTTTACATGTGCAGAAGCTCAGAAGAAGTAGGACGATTAGGCTTGGTGGGATCGACTCTCGGGTCAGGGACGGAGCATTGGATGCTGCTGTTGATATCATCTCACTACCTTGAAGACTTTATCTAGAACTTTGCTATTATGTATCAGCTTATGTATTAGAACATCATTCCTTTTGGAAAGGATTTCAGTTTGAAATAATAAATCATATTTTCTTTAAATCTGAGATGTTCTATTGAAGTGATAAAGTTGATAATAGTTTGTGGTTCTATATGTAACACAAGATCAGATCCAATGATTCAATAAACACCCTCTTATAGCATTGTCTCTTGAACCATAGAACAATGGTCACATCCAAAGGTCCATGGACTATTGGGATCATTATCCTTTCAGGATTATGATACATGTGAGCCTAGTTCAAATGAACAATGTGACAGATGATGCATTCACCATAAAGGGTGAAAGGGTTAGTGGCTTGTTGGATCTATTACACAGCAATGTGTATGGACCCATGTAAACAAGCACTAAGAGGTGTTGTATACTTCATTAGGTGTGGGTATGCTTTATCCAACCCAAGTACTTTGGAGAAATCCAAGAAGTTCAAAATGAAGCACAGAATCAAATTGGAGGATCTATTAAAGCACTTTGATTTGATCAAGGTGATTAGTGGAAAATTTGATGACTATCCTAAGGAGTGTGGGGATTATCTCACAGCTTACTTGGAACACCACTGTGTGGTGAATTTCAAAGAAAGAAAGAGGAACACATTGGATGTGGTTCCATCTTTGAATAGTCATGCAAATTTACTACTTTGACGCCATGTAAACAGATGTACTGTCACTCCATTGGAATGTGTGTCTGAGATAGCTTTTGAGTTGGAAACTGCAAATATCCCATTTCTTCAAAGGATTTAGGAATGTAATGTGCAGTGATTCAAAAGTATGTGTTTGTGGAGCACTGTAGAGTGCTTATTCTATCCCGAAGAGAACAAACTATTTATTACTCAAACTACTGTCTCTCTTGAGAAGATATTTCTTTTGAAAGAAGCTAGTGAGAGTAGATTTGATTTAGACAAGGTCCAAAATCAACCACAATACAATTAGACACAAATGGAGAGTAGAATCTCACATACAGGTTGAAAGTCAACCTATAGTTCAAGTAATACAGGAACCATATAAGTCTAGATGGATTCGAAATGCTAGGCATGACGAATTTTTCATCTGGGATAAACCTAAGACTTATGATGAAATGGAAGCGGTCGGTGGACTAGATTCCAAGAAATGGCTAAAAGCCATGAGAACTATAATGGACTCCATGTTTGCTAATCAAGTCTGGGACTTGGATGAGCTGCCAAAGGGGTAATTCCCATAGGCTGTAAATAAATCTTCTAGGAAGATAGACATGGAAGGTAACATTGTTACCTTGAAAGGCAAGCTAGTGAACAAAAATTTCAGGCAAATCCACTGGATGGATAATGATGAAATTTTTCACCAGAAGCTATGTTTGAGTCCATTAGGTATATGCTTGTTGCATTTTCTGTTATGACATGTTATGAAAAACCACTTTTCTTGTTGGATGTCTGGAAGAGGATATCCATATGGAAATAGCCAGTGTTTTCATATAGTGGCCATAAAGATGGTCTTATGCAAGCATGTTAAAAGAGCCTGTGTTTATAAGAAGATCAGTGAGAGCACCATAATAGTTCTTGTTCTAGAAGATTGATGATATTCTCCTCACATGGAATGACATCTCAACTCTTCACATGGTAAAGACAAGGCTTGAGAAGTATTTCGAGAAGAATGATCTAGGGAATGATGCCTACATCCTAGGCATGAGGATCGATAGATAGAGATCCAAGAAAGTCATTGCCCTTTAGTCAATCTACGTTCATCCAAGAGTTTCTAGAGAGGTTTATATTGGATGATTCCAAATATTGATACCTTCCAGAGAGATATGGTCTAACTCTCACAAGGATGCTATGTCCTATGACACAGCTAGAGAGTAGTAACATGGGTCTAAAATCCTGTTACATTGGGTACATAATAGATCATGTTTTGTACACAAGACCATTTGTGGCAAGTGCTTGGAGCATGGCCAGCAAGTTTCAATCAGATCATAGTGTTCAGACACTGGATAACTGTGAAAGCAATCCTTCGTACTTGGGAAGTGTAAAGGATTGAATTTTAGTCTGTGATAGACAGCAAGAACTTTGTGTACAGGGGTACACTGACACTTCGTTCCAGTCTAATGACTATTGATCACAGCCAGGATTTGCGCTTTGCCTTGTTGAGGTGTTGTGTGCTGGAAGAGCATTAGACAAACCACAATGGCAAAATTCTACAATTAAGGCTGAGTGCATTGCAGCTTCTTGTGGCAGCCAAGGAAGCAGCTTCATTCACTTGAACTTGATTTAGTTCCTGGTGCTCGATGGTCCAATATAATTCTTATTGGGGTCATAGCATGGAACTTAGCACTCAAGTATGTACTGCTACAATATCATCTGATCTTAGAGATCATGGATAAAGATGATGATTCAAATTTGTTAAAATAAACATAGATAGTCATCTAGAAAAACCCACTGACGTAGCCTTTGGCGCAGCGGAAGCTAAATAAGTCATACTAGAGACATAGAGACTGATTAAACATCAGTTGCCCTTGGTCTTAGTGCAAGTGGGAGATTGTTGGTGTATATGCCCTGTAAACCAATGTATGGATATGGTCAGACATTGTTTGAATGTATTTTGATAGAACTATTATTCTTTATAGAGGCATGGTCGTTATTATGCAGACTTCTCTACCTGCGTTGATGTATTGAGTTGCATACATAATGTCCCAGGAGTCTGGATTGGATCCATTCTCATAAGCTATCCCCAGATGAGGTACCATAGCAGATATGAGACAACTTTGGTACATGTAAGACTGGTGTATGGGCTGGTTAGGTGCCGGGCACAGTAACGCAGACATACAGGTGCATTGGATGCACTGGAGTGATCCACCGTGAGGATTGACTTGTCTAGTCAACAAGTCAATCTCACATGCAAGAGGTTTGTATTGATCCTTAGACTTGAGGTATTCATGTCTAGATTTGATGATGGATATGCTTTGATGCAGTCTTACATATCTCCGTAATTGGGGGACCAAAACGACTATCATTGGGCATGTCATAAGTCACGTAGAGACATGGATGACCAATATTAGGATTTGCCCCTTCCTTATTGGAAACATGATATCCACTCGGGGGTGCCCCACCTTATTGGTGCATGACAGGAATGTGTGGCCACACTAGTTGAGTCATGACCAATGCATTGGATTGATAAACTTGTGACTAATCCAATGGCAGGATATCAGTTTAGGCAAAGGGATCTATAATGCAATGGGAATCCTCGTTGCTTGTTAGGGAGTTGTTGCCATAATGACTTAAGTCCTATGACATGGGTAGTAGTGATGTGTTGCTAGATACCCCTCACTACTTATGATGTTTACATCGTTGCCATCGTCATTAGGATCCTATGGGGTCACACGCAATAGACTCTTGACGTTGCTTTAATCAGAAGCCTTAGGATCAAGTTATTGGATAACTTGGATCCATTTTGGAGATTTCATCAGCGCCAATGGGCCTGATGAGTTGGAAGAAAGTTATTGGAGCCAAACTTCATTTTTGGCAGGTTGACCCGAATTGACCAATTGGTCACATTTGGATTAGGGTTATATTGGATTGGATCCAATGGCTTAATCAACCCATGCCATGAAGTTTGGGCTAGCTCATTATCCAATGAGGCCCAATAATAAGTTTTCATGAAGAGGCAATTGGCTTAAAAGGGTATAATAGGGAGAAACCCAACCCCATTGGCGCCTAGGGGCATAATGGGGTGTGGGTGGCATAAATTGCTTCCTTTGGAAGGAAGTGGCGCCTCCCCCTTCTTCCTTTGATGGTATCTTGCCTCTATGGCATGTGTTGGGGCTGATATGGCTTGATGGCTCTTTTGAAAAGAGCTTGGGCGCATATGGATAGTAGGGTAAGGTTTATGGTAAGATCTTGGAGACTTACTTTACCTCCAAACCCTAATTCCCTTCAAACCCTTGCTTAGCCGAATGACTCTTGCATGTTGCGCTTAGCCCTTCTCCTTGGATGGAAAGAATGCCTCTAAGGCATGTCTTGGGCTGATATGGCTATTGGGCAAATAAGGATAGATTGAATGAGGTTTATGGCAAAGTCTTGGAGACTTTCCTTATCAGAAACCCCTCTCATCCTAGCCGCCCACTTGGCATGATCTTGGCCCTCCCTAAACTGCCTCTTGGCTTATAAAAGGGATCCTAGCTGCACCCTCTCAATGGTTCGATTCCTTGGAGGCGTGAACATACATAGAGAGGCGTGAGCAAGGGCAAAGGGCGACAACTTAAAGGTGGCGCAAACCCTTCTTCCTACTAGTGGCCGCAAGTCTTCTCCTTCCTCTTCTCTTGGCGTGACTTGTAGAAGGACTTGGGGGCGCCACTTCCTCTTACTCTTCCTAAGGGCCGAAACTCTTCTTCTCCCTCTTCTCTTGGAGTGAAGAGGATAAGGAGTTGGCGACATCTTCCTTGCACTTTGCGCATGATCATTGGAGGTGGCGCAAGAGAAGTGAAGGAACCCTAAGGCTTGATTCTCTTCCCGAGGCTAGCACCAAGCGTGGAAGGGAGCAACGATCAAGGAGTCGACGCGTGGATACTTGTAGAGGGCGAACACTTGGGCGCCTTCAACATGGCTTCGGCAACTAGACAAGCAAAAGAGGTACATCTCTAACACATCCTTGTGTCTTCTCTCTCGCATGGATCCTTGGGACCGGAATATGTTTCGGGTGTAATGTTTCTTCCGCTGCGTCCTGGGATTGCAAAATTTTAAATTACACCCGGTATTCCCTAACATTTCCTGCTGTCTAGCGAAAATGTTGGTGAGCCCCGTGGGGTTCACCTGGCCGTACTTTTCAGGCTAACTCCGATTGGACCCAAATTTGACGGGCAGCTTCGTTTTCATATAAAAAATCATCTCATGGCTTTAGAATCTTCCAAAGATATAAAAAATGGTTAATTTTACCTAAAATTCCATAAAAGCAAGAAAAAGTGAAGATTCTGAAGCTTTCAAGTAAATAAGCCTCAAAAGAGTGTGAAAGCATCAAAATAGACTTAGATTTATCATGAAATACAAAGGAAAATTATTACTTAAATGCAATGTATTAAAATACTCTAGACTTAAATCTTTGCTTATCCTCAAGCAATAAAATAGGATGAAACACAGGATGGGTATAAGAGGAATCTTTTGTGTTAAGGTATACATCCAAGTTAGAAGAATATTTAATAACAATCCAAAATCTAATCAGGAGAAATCAAGTAAATGGTTGTTTCGAGTGTTCAATATTTTGATCCCACTATCTCTAGATGCAAAACAACCTAGTAAGCAGCATACATAGGATTCAATCAAGTTTACACACAACACTCATGCATTTCCAATCCTTCCTAATCAAACCGTTGGGGTTAACTCAAATGCTTTACTCAAGGTACGATACACTGATTATTGCAATAGACTTCAACTCATATCCTTAGGTACCATTGCCAATTTTTCGCAATGCCAAGTAGAGGAGTCGTTTTGCAGAATTTATTTCACATCTCTTAGATTTCAACTCATATCCTTCGGTACCACCACCAATTTTTTGCGGTGCCAAGTAGAGGAATCTAAGGGTGATTTTTTTTTTCAACACAACAGTTGGTAACATATCCTTTCTAACAATTGTAGTATCTCCCCAATAACAGAAAGGAATTCAAAGAATGACTAAGTGAATATGCATCTCAATACGATTCTCATATAAGTTGCAAGCTTGAGTCGATTAAACAGTCATATAAATGTTTGACCCACTAATGAACAACTCAAAGTCAATCCAAATTATAAAATTTCAACTTCATAGAATATATGGACATGATCAAAAAGTATCTCTAACAAGGAGGTATTATCATCAATCTTAGATTATTCCTAACCAATCATGCATTCAACGCCGTATTTTGAAATAGCTATCATAGAACAGAACTCATGATAGACAAATGAACTCTTCGATGCATTGGTTGAGCTCAACCCTCCTAAAGTAGACATTCAGTGTGTTGAGCCCAAAGGCTTAACTAAGACATTGAAAATAAAGATGGAAAGAGTCAGGAATAACAAGTGCTACTCATGTGGAGGACCACCTCACATGATAAAGGACATAGTACGACTTCAGAATGAGAAGAAGAGAGGCAAGGCTTCGTCTTCATGCTCAGATATTTATGTTACAGAAATCAACCTTTCTACTTCTATGTCATGGGTATTGGATACCGCATGTGGAGCTCATATTTGTACAAATATGCAGGGGCTCAAGAAAAGTAGATCGGTGCGACCTGGAGAGATGACCTACGCGTTGGAAACGGGGCACAGGTTGCTGTTGTTGCTATAGGCGTTTTGACTCTCTCCTTGCCTTCTGGACTTCTAGAACTAGATAATTGCTTTTGTGTACCTTCACTTACTAAGAACATTGTATCCATTCCTTGCTTAGCAAAGAAGAGATTTAAGTTTGAAATAAATAAGAACTCTTGTTCTTTTTCATTTGCAAATATGTTCTATGGGAAGGGTACTTTGTGCAATGGTCTATATATCTTGGATATGGAAAGTTCTATTTGTAACATAAGTAATAAAAGGACCAAACTGAGTGGTTCAGTTGGTGCTTTCCTATGGCACTGTCGATTAGCCCATATAAACAAGAATCGCATCCAACAACTCCATGCAAATGGATTGTTAGATTCAAGTTACTTGGAGGAATTTGATACTTGTGAACCTTGTTTATTAGGGAAAATGACAAAGGCTCCCTTCACCAAGATTGGTGAGAGGGCAGGAGGTTTATTAGATCTCATACATACTGATGTGTGTGGGCCTTTGAATAAACAAGCCAGAGGAGGGTACAACTACTTCATTACCTTCACTGATGACTTCAGTAGGTATGGCTATGTCTACTTAATGAGACATAAATCTGAGTCCTTTGAGAAATTCAAGGAGTTCAAGAATGAAGTAGAGAACCAGCTTGGAAGATCCATTAAAGCTCTTCGATCAGATCGAGGTGGAGAGTACCTAATTGGTGAGTTCTTTGACTATCTGAGAGAGTGTGGGATCATATCCCAACTCACTCCTCCTGGAACACCTCAATGGAATGGTGTGTCTGAAAGGAGAAATCGAACTTTATTGGACATGGTTCGATCTATGATGAGTCATGCAACTCTGCCTCCCTCATTCTGGGGGCATGCACTAGAGACAGCTTCTCTAATACTGAATAACGTTCAATCTAAGAGTGTCTCCAAAATACCATACGAGATGTGGAGTGGGAGACGCCCTAATCTCACTTTTATCAATATCTGGGGATATGAGGCTTATGTCAAACGTCAGGATTCTAGCAAGCTAGAACCTAGATTTGATAAATGCGTGTTTGTGGGGTATCCTAAGGAAACTAAAGGATACTACTTCTATGTCTCAACCGAGAACAAAGTTTTTGTTGCTCGGGGTGCTGTCTTTCTGGAGAAAGAATTTCTCATGAAAGAAGTTAGTGGGAGGAAGTTTGACTTGGATGAGGTCCAAGTGCAAGCACAAGACAAAGAGATGGAATCTGAGCCACCTGCACCGGTTGCTAGCCAACCTGAGTCTCAGACACAGGTCCCGCGTAGGTCTGGGAGAATTCGTCGTGCACCTGAAAGGTACGGGTCGCTACTGACCCAACACGATGGGATCTTCATCATTGAGGATGAACCCAGAACCTATGATGAGGCGGTCAGTGGACTAGACTCCGAGAGATGGCTTGACGCCATGCGATCCGAGATGGATTCCATGACGGCTAACCAAGTCTGGGATTTGGTTGAGCTACCTGATGGGGTAAAACCCATAGGGTGTAAATGGGTCTTCAAGAGGAAGATAGACATGGATGACAATATAGTTACCTATATGAGTAGACTAGTGGCTAAAAGATTTAAACAAGTCCACGGGGTGGACTATGATGAAACCTTCTCGCTAGTTGCCATGATCAAATCCATTCGGATTCTGCTTGCTATAGCTGCATATCATGACTATGAGATATGACAGATGGATGTGAAGACAGTGTTCCTTAACGGGAAGCAGACTGAGGATGTGTATATGTCACAACCTGATGGCTTCATCCATCCTGCAGAGGCTAATAAGGTCTGCAGGCTAAAGAGATCCATTTATGGATTAAAACAAGCATCTCGAAGTTGGAATCTTCAATTTGATGAAGCCGTGAGAGATTATGGCTTTATCAAAAGCGAAGATGACGCCTGTGTATACAGAAAATTCAGTGGGAGCTTGGTGATTTTTCTGGTCTTGTATGTCGATGACATACTGCTCATCGGAAACGACATCCCTAGTCTTCAAGCTATGAAGTCATGGTTGTTGGGGTATGCCCTTAAGGCTAATGTTTGAGGCCTTGGGATTATATCAGTATCATGTATAAACTCTATGTTTATAAAGGCAATGGTTGTTATTCAGGTTGTTATATTATCTGCTGCAATACATATACTTCTGAATAATGTCTCAATGCTATTCAGCTTGGCTGACATGCACTTTTGTCCTTAGTCGAGATATCTTGGTGAACATGAGACAGCCTTGATATGATTGAGACTAATATGTGTTCTAATCTTATAGGATGCTTCGAGCATGGAATAAGATGTAGACTCATGGGTACATTGGATGTACTGGACAGACCCTACTAGGATATTCAATTGCTTGTCACAATGTGAATAATCCTTGTATGCAAACAAGTGGCATACTTCCTCTGACTTGAGATCACTTGTGTCTCTAAATGATGATTGGCATTGTTTTGAGGTAGTTCAATATCATTTGAAACATAATGGTTATAGACTATCTTGGATGATGAGCATGAGTCATGTTAGGGTGTTAGTGATAGATAAAGGATTGCCGTCTCCTAGTTTGGAGTGTGATGTTCTATAGGGGCCCCCTGGATGAGATGATTGAGAAAGTGTATGGCCATACCCAGGTGACTATGTTCATCTGATCTAATCATTCTCATCATATTGGAGCTACAGGCTTGACACGCTTGTCCAATAAGAACATCCAGTGGCAAAGGAAACATGTATGCCTAGTGAAGTGGATTCACACTTGTGCTGTGGTTTGGGTGTAGTCTTGGAAGACTCTTTCCTTTATATCGGGAGACAGTGATGTGTTGCTAGATACCCCTCACTGATCGTGATAACGTAACTTGTCGTTACCGACATTTAAAGGAAACCCTTAGGGTCGCACAATTTGATGATATGGCTTACTTAAGTCAGATCGTGTGGACTGAATTGTTTGGGTTCAGTTTAAAGGGATTTAAACTCTGATTGTAAGTGAGATCTGGTCTGATCATGTTTGATTGATTAGGGCTTGAGATCGGTAAGCTTTGATCGAGAGAATGGATGCTAGATCAGTGAGATCAGGAGCATCAAGAGATGAACGGTTAGATCTGGAGCCTTAGGGTTTATTGTGATCTAGACCAAATTGCTTGGGTTAATTGGTCTTTGAACCAGACCAAATTGAACCGGCTCATCAAGTGAGCACATGGTTCAAGAGGAGAGGAATTTGCGATTGGGGTAAACCCATGGTCGCATCACAAGTTGAGATTTTTCTATTTTTAGAAAACATGTCTCTAAACGTGGGCACGCCTCACGTTCTCTCTTTCACGCCTCTTGTCGCCTCTTTGGCTTGGTCTCTACACACATTCTCGAGAGGAGAAGTTGAGACGACAAGGGAGAGGTTTCGCCAAGCAAAGTTGTCTTCTCTTCCCTTCCATACGACAAGGACCTTTGGAGAACCTTGCTAGCACAAGGATCAAAAAGGAGTAGGCGACATCACCTTGTGTGCGCACCATTTGGAGGAGAAGCATTCGACTCTCTTCTTCCTAGACGCCATCCAAGAAATGGCATTGGTAAGAATCGATCCTCATGTATATGAAAATTTAAAGTTGATCATACTGCATGCATCGATCTAGAAACCTATTCCGCTGCGTTAAATCCTCTACATGCGCCTATTAGGGTTTCGCCCCCCATGTTAGGGGACTTTCAATTGGTATCAGAGCTTGTTTTATGCATGTTTTTATGATTGCTTGATGCTTTTGTGATCCATGTTTGCGCAACATAGATAGATCTATATGTTACATGCGAAAAATTACATGTTGTATATTCATGTTGGCGCATGTATGAAGGTGGCGCATGTTTCATATTGTGGTTAACTGTTTTTCGTTAAAACAAAATCATCTGCGCGCTTACCATTAGATCTAAGCGGCGCCTGCTATAAAACCTTAGACGGGTTATTAGGGTTGAAGTCATCATCTAGTTAAGATCCAAACAGTCTGATCAGACCATCTGACAGCCTAGATGCGTCGACCAGATGGCACCTGTGCGCAATCACGAGGTGGCTATAGGTCGACTGCAGACAGGCGTGTAGCGATGTCTGGTTGAGACAACCTGTGAACGCGCATGAGTTAGGCCCGGGGTCACACCCGCTTGCCAGAACTCATGAGGTCGTTCAGCCCTTGGCCCATGCATGGTTGACCATTTGGTCGACTCAAGTCAATTAGGACTTGGTGCATGTAAGGGCAGTGGATCTGACTAGGACTGATGAGTGGATCCCTAGTAATGGACCGTTGTAAGGTAGTAGGGCACATAAGAAAAATAAAATTGATGCCAATGGGGTTTTCAAAATTTTATTTTCATGTTTGGATCACATGTTGATTGTATACATGATGAATGTTTATTTAATCTTATGTGGGCTGCCCGTTTTAATGTGTGCTGTGCTGGGGCCTGCGTGCCTGGTTAATAAATGTAAATTATTTACTGTGATCTGCGCATCACATTTTATTTAATTTATAAAGTGTAATTGACCTGCGTGTCAATCATGTCTAGATAAATTAAAGTGTAATTTTAATCAGACATGAGCACAGAGCACACTTGGCAGAGGCGCATGCAGCAGAGGCTTGACCAGGTGGGAGGTCTAGGGTTCGACTCTAGGACAGGAGCATTTACCTGGTGGGCGCACCTGAGCTGCAGTGAGCGCTTGGGCCCTGATTTGGGCCGGAAGAATGCAAAAGACCCATGAACAGCTCATGTGAAGACTTAAGTTAAATTAAGGTCTTACCTAGGCTTGTTGGGCTTTTACCACATAAGATCAGCATGCTTTCTATTTATTGTTTAAATAATTAGAACTGCATGATTTAATCTTCTGCTATCACCATAGGATTTGTATGATAGTTGAGAAGATAAAAGGACCGTTAAAATCCAACGCTAAAATATCAAGCTCGTAAGCCTTCTGACGCGAAACCTCACTGTTCTGACTATTGTTGGGGCCGTGTTGTACCCACTCAGTGGGCACGCCCATCTATCTTCAGACGGTGCGGGATTACACCTGCGTGTTACAGGGAAGGGATTTATCGCTTCTCGTTGCTCAGCATAGCACGTGGTGGTCCAGGGAGTAGGTTGGGTCAGCTTGACCATGTAGGCTACATATGGCGCATATGTTAGCTATATGGAGGCAGCCATCTGTGGCGTCAGAGATTGTGTTGTACCAACTCAGTTGGCACAGTCGGCTGGATCGCCCAGATGAAGGGGAATCGCACGGGTTGACTATTGGCTGGGATTGCCTACCAGAAATTAGTGCTTGTACTCTCTGTGCAACTTATCTCGCCTGAGCGGGACGCGGAGACCAAGTATGAAATCTGGATCCCATCTCACTAAAAGAGATTTACTCTTTCGGGCTGTTTTGCTGGATTTTTCAGCCAGATAAAATAGTGAGAAAAGAATCTTCCTTAAGTCCTGGACTGATTCTAACATTGATACTGACCTTGCTGTTCTTGCATTGTTGTAGATACCTGCAGCAACGAACACCACGAATTTCAATGTGCGATCCCTACTGGAAAGGGAGAAGTTTGCTGGGCCAAACTTCTCAGACTGGTACGGACACCTTAAGATTGTTCTTAAGGCTGAGAGGAAACTGTATGTCCTCGAGACGGCTATACCACCTCAACCCGCTCCGAACGCTGCATGGGCGGTTCGCGAAGCTTATGAGAAGCATGTCAATGATAGCATTGATGTTGCTTGCCTGATGCTTGCGTCTATGATGCCACAGCTGCAGCGTCAGCATGAGGATCTCTCTGCTATAGAAATTATAGCAAACCTCAAGTTGCTGTATGCTGCACAGGCGAGGACTGAACGCTACAATTTGACTAAACTTTTCTTTCAGAGCAAACTGGCTGAAGGGAGTCCAGTGGGAGCTCATGTGCTCAAGATGATTGGGCACAAAGAGGCTCTAGAGAAACTGGGACACACCATCAATCAGGAGCTTGCTGTAGATATTATTTTGCAGTCTCTCCCGGCTTCTTTCGATCCGTTCATCATTAATTTTAATATGAACAAGATCGACTGTACGCCGGCAGAGTTGCTGAATATGCTCTTGACTACAGAGGAGACTCTAAAGGGAAAGCCTTCATCCTCTGTCTTGATGATTCCTGCAAGGAACAAAAGGAAGGGGAAGAAGGGCAAAGCCCCTGTCAAGAACTACAATAAGGCTCTGAAGCAAAAGGTTAAGCGGTCGAAGGAATACAGATGTTTGCACTGTGGCCAGCTGGGTCACTGGAAAAAGGACTGTAAAGCGCTCCAAGGAGATAAGAAGGGAAGCAATTCTTCCGCTTCTGGCTCAGGTATTTTTGTGACTGAGGTCATGTTTTCTTCTTCTATATCATGGGTGTTGGACACTGTATGTGGAGTTCACATTTGTTCAAATGTACAAGAACTCAAGAGAAGAAGACAGGTGGGACAGCATGAGGTGGACCTACGAGTTGGAAACGGGGCCCGGGTTGCTGCTGTTGCTGTAGGAGTTTATTACATCTCTTTACCATCTGGACTTGTATTAGAACTGGACAATTGTTATTTTGTTCCGAGTATTACGAAAAATATTATCTCTATTCCTGCTCTTGTCATGAAAGGATTTTCCTTTGAATGTAATATTTCAAAGTGTGTTATTTCTTTTGATAATATTGTTTATGCTACTGGGTCAATTAACAATGGGTTATTCATGTTGGACATGGAATGTTCTATACAGCAAATTGATAATAAGAAAGCCAAGTATGCTGATAACAGCACCTTGTTATGGCATAGTCGTTTAGGCCATATAAACAAAAAGCGCATTAAGCGGTTGCATGATCATGGACTGCTGGGATCATTCTCCTGTGAGGAGCTTGATACATGCAAAGCTTGTTTAATGGGCAAAATGACAAAAGCTCCTTTTTCTAATAAAGGTCAAAGGGCTTCAGATTTACTTGACCTTATACACAGTGATGTGTGTGGGCCATTTAGTAAACATGCCAGAGGTGGCTATCTATACTTCATTACCTTTACTGATGATTTCAGTAGATACGGGTATGTCTATTTAATGAGACATAAAAGTGAATCTTTTGACAAGTTCAAAGAGTTCAAGAATGAAGTACAGAATCAGTTAGGCAGAAATATCAAGGCACTTCGCTCAGATCGAGGTGGAGAATACTTGAGTCATGAGTTTACTGACTATCTGAAGGAGTGTGGGATTGTCTCACAGCTCACTCCGCCAGGAACACCGCAATGGAATGGTGTGTCCGAAAGGAGAAATAGAACCTTACTGGATATGGTACGTTCTATGATGAGTCAGGCTACTTTACCTTACTCCTTTTGGGGATTTGCACTGGAAACAGCTGCAAAGGTACTAAACCGAGTGCCATCCAAGGCAGTTTCAAAGACTCCATATGAGTTATGGTATGGGAAACAGCCGAGCTTGACATTTATTAAGATCTGGGGTTGCGAGGCTTATGTCAAAAAGCTCGCCTCTGGGAAACTAGAGAGCAGATCTGAGAAATGTATCTTTGTTGGTTACCCTAAAGAAACTAAGGGTTATTATTTCTACGATCCTAAAGAGAACAAAATATTTGTTGCTCGGACGGCTATTTTTCTTGAGATGGAATTTTGATGTGGGGCGGAGACACGTGATGTGCAAACCAAAAGAAAAGTAATTAAAACCTAAAATTACAATAAGCAGCCATAATTCCAAGCAGTAAAGATAATCATTTATGAAAAGATGCCACGTATGAGAATAGGCTCCAATGATCTATAATGAAAACTAATAAAGCCAAATAGCAGAGTGAAGTTGTTCTCTTCAGCATATAAAATAAATGAAGTGTCATTCTCAGTCAGTCAAATAGGGCATATCCAAGAAAATAGATAATCAGATCAGCAAGGAAAATCAACACAAAAATTTTATCAAACAGCTTAATTTGTTTGGATGCGTCGGTTGATCTGTTGGTGCTCAGTCGAAATTAAGTCATCCAGGATGAAGATCAGGACATGTTCTTCTAAGTCGTATAGAGCGTCAGGTGTTTCAGTGGCCCCTAGCATGTTAATTACCTGCATTAAAAACGCTAATCAAATTAAAACCAAAATGCTGGAATGTGAACAGAACGGTCTCGGCTGAGTTCTCATGAAGCATCAGGGAGTCGGGGGCATGAACTGGTCGACGTTGGTGGCTGCAGAGGCGTGGGGAAGGGTGGCTCGAGGCTCTAGGGACGCATTCCGGCGTGACGGCCGGCCGGCGGTGGCGCCTGAGCGCTAGGAGGCGGGTGGCGCTAACACGGGCCTGCTTCTGGCGGAGACAGGGGAGGACGTGCGAGGATGCAGGGGCTGCCGGTGATCATCGGAGACGGCATGAACTCCCGATCTGCTACAACTGGGAATTGCTAGGGATGAGGCGAGCATGTGGCCTGAGTTTCTCGGCGGACAGTGGCCGGTCGGAGGTGGACTACGGTGAAAGGCGGGAGCAGGGCAGAAAATGGGCGGTAATAGGGGAAGCTATACGGGTAGACAGAATTGCTCGCCGTTCGTCCGATGGTGGACGAACTCAAAACCTGCTTCAACTGGAGGCTCTCAAGATGGAAGAGAGGTCATGGCCGGAGTTTGGGGTCGATCGGGGACTTGTCGGAGGAGATCGACGGCGATCCGTGGAGAAGGGCGGAAACAGGGGCGTGAGCTGAGGCGTCACCGGAAATCTTCCGATTCCGGCGATCCCGACGTCAGATGGGGCGATCCCACCGGTTATGGGTTCGACTAGAACTGTAGAAGGCGTGGTTGAAATTTGAGGACGATCCGTCGGTTGGATCGTCGCTGGCGGCGAGGCGAACGGAGAGTCCAGATCTAGACTCGGCAAGCAAGCGGGCGTGGATTGCGACAGCGGCGGAAGAATGTTTAAGCGTGGTTAGAGGTGGGAGATGGGTGACATTCAACTGGAGAAGAGGGAAACTGAAGAAGGAAGAGAGGTGCTCAGCACCTAGGGAAGGAGAGGGGAAGAAGGAGACATCCGAACGAATCAGACAAACACTATTTCCATTAATCTTCAACTTCAATTGTCTTTTACAAAAGGGAGATACAATCTTATAGAAAGGTGGCTGGGAACAATGCCGTTGCTACTTTCTTCTTCTTCACGCCAACTTTGTTTGCTATTCACGTAAGCTGCAACGGGCAACTTTTCTGATGTTTGTTTGCTGCAAGGTGGTGTTTGATTGGCTGATGAGGTTGTGCTTGGCGGTGGATTTGATTTGCATGCGCAGGTGCTTTGTCTTTTAGCCGAATGGTGGAAAATCAATCTTGGCTTTGGAGTGTTGACTTCTCGACTTCTTGGAGTGCATTGATTTAATTTGATGAGCTTGGACTAGGCTTGATGTGTGCATCTAATTGGCTTGGCCTCATATTTGATTATATGGCAATCAAAACAATAAGAATTAGTGCCTCATTAAAATTTAGAATTGCATTTAAAATTTAGACATAAATGACTAAGTCTATGTTCAATCAAGGTTTACAATGATTATACAAAATATTGACTAAGTAAAATTTAAGTCAAATATGTCAAACTGCTCCTGCATCATACACCCCTGGTTCAAGTGTTTCTACTCCTGGAGAAACTTAGGGTAATAAAAAAAAACTAGCAACAATTAAACTACTAGCATGGAAGTAAACAATTTATCACGCTTAGGTGGAGGCCTATAAGTGTATTCATCTTTGAGGATAGGTAGGAAGAGAAGTTGATCACGCATAAATTTAGTGGGTTGTTTTATTCTAACCCCTAATGTACTTCTCACAATCAATATGCTAGGTGAAAGAAAATTCAGATTTAAACAAGACATATTAGCAAGCTCATGTAGTCCATTATAGGATCCAAGAGAAGGAAGGATAAAATCAATATGTTCAACTTGCAAAAGAGGTAAAGCACTCATGTTTTCACTTTGTTTGATTGACCTTACAGGTGGCTTAGGAGCGTGGGTAGTTGGATCTAAGAGGCATGACTCAAGGATCATGGGATCATGGGTCAAGTCTTCTAAGCCTTCAAGATGTGGTTCTCTTAATGATTGAGACTTGGGGTCTAGGTCAATGGCAAAAGGATCTAACATTGGTTCAAAGTGTGGTTCATCATGATCTATGGATGTGGATTCAACTTGGATATCTAAGTCATCAAGGATAAATGTTCCAAACTTAAGTTGTGCTATGTCTAATGGAATCTCTATAGGCAATTGATTCTCACATGTGTTAATAATGGGTTCCTTAGTTGGAATAGATGTGGTAGACTCAAGTTGAGGCATGTTTTCTAAAGAACCTATGGGTATGGGCCCTAAAATTGAAGGTAATGGTACTTCATGATGTATTTCTTCAAATTTAGTGGTTTCATCAAGACATGGTTTAGGTTCTAAAGTAGGCTCTAAGGTTTGGTTGAACTCTAGAGGATTAGGACTCTCTTGTTTAACTTGTAAGTGGGGCTTTCTTAATTTTTCCATTGATTGTTGCAACTTTTTCATATGCTCCTTGAACTCATGTTGCAACTTTTTAGTTTGCTCCCTTAACTCATCATAAGGGTGGATTATGTGTGGCATCCCTTTATGAATAAAACTATAACTCCAAGGGTTGTGAAAATAATGTCCTTGATAATCACACATGAATTCATTTCCTAACAAGATGTCAAATCCTTCTAAACTCATTACATCACACCAAATTTCAGTTTTCATATTGCCTAATTGAATAGGAACTAAGCATTGAAAGTCAACTAAAGTTGAAGTCAAATCATCCCAAGTTATGCAATAAGGGTTAGGATTTTTTTCTATGGTAAGGCCAAATTTCTCAAGGGATCTAGGAGATATGATATTGTACTTGACAAAATGATCAATAATAGTTTTACATTTAAAACCATTGCACCAAATATGTGTAGTAAAACTATTAGGCCCATGGGTGAGAACCCTACATTTTTGTTTTATAGAACTATTAGGCCTATGTATAAGAGTCCTATAGTGTTCCCTAATAGTTATTAATTCTGTTCTAGCTATAACTTCCCTTTGAGTAAAGTGACGCATGATAAAAAGTTTATCGTACAACTAGGGAGTAAGCATGCAAATCTACTGAATTGAGTGACTATTGTTTAAGTGCAAGAGATAAGTGCAGAAGTAATAGTCAGAAATCAGAATTTGCAAATTTGAGTTTCGGTGATGAGTAATATTGAGAATACAGGTTTCAGCTCAGCATGTAAAATTTCAGCATAAGTGAAGTACAGCTTGAGAAGGAAAGAATTTGCAGCCTATACCAGATCTAGGTCTCAGCTGAAATTCCAGATTAATAAGGCTGAGTTTCAGCAAGAATTATAGGCATAGCAATTGCAGGAGTCTAAAGTTATCTTAACACAAGAAAAGTAACAACTAACATGGATTGGTAACCTGCAAGAATAATGTTCAGCAACACAAGTTTAATGGCAGCAGAAGATTCTCAACAGTGGCAAAGTTATCAATGTTCAGCACAGTTTTTGTTGAGGAAATGATACCAGATTTTCAAAATACATTATTATGCATGGCTATAGCAGCAAATGTATGGTTCAGCAATAGATTCAGCCGGGTTCTGGTACAAACAACTTCAGTGCAGAACAAGTTCAGCAAGATGGAAACCAAGTTTTGCAAAACTCAGAAAATTCAGCAGTACAGTACATGGGATATTTCAGCGAACAGGAGATGAGGTGGTTTCAGAAATGGGAAACAGTTTTAGCAACAACATTTGCTGTTTTGTGCAGGATTGAATTCAAGGTATGCATTTTTCTTTTCAAATAAACTACAGCAGCAAATAACTTAAAAATTGCAACTAAATAACATGAAAGCATGTAGTAATAGTTCCCTTTTTTTTTGTTAATGAAAACAAAGAGTAAACCAGGGATCGGTGTGGCCAGACAAGAGTTGACCACTTGCTCGCTCTGATACCAAACTGATGTGGGGCGGAGACACGTGATGTGCAAACCAAAAGAAAAGTAATTAAAACCTAAAATTACAATAAGCAGCCATAATTCCAAGCAGTAAAGATAATCATTTATGAAAAGATGCCACGTATGAGAATAGGCTCCAATGATCTATAATGAAAACTAATAAAGCCAAATAGCAGAGTGAAGTTGTTCTCTTCAGCATATAAAATAAATGAAGTGTCATTCTCAGTCAGTCAAATAGGGCATATCCAAGAAAATAGATAATCAGATCAGCAAGGAAAATCAACACAAAAATTTTATCAAACAGCTTAATTTGTTTGGATGCGTCGGTTGATCTGTTGGTGCTCAGTCGAAATTAAGTCGTCCAGGATGAAGATCAGGAGATGTTCTTCCAAGTCGTATAGAGCGTCAGGTGTTTCAGTGGCCCCTAGCATGTTAATTACCTGCATTAAAAACGCTAATCAAATTAAAACCAAAATGCTGGAATGTGAACAGAACGGTCTCGGCTGAGTTCTCATGAAGCATCAGGGAGTCGGGGGCATGAACTGGTCGACGTTGGTGGCTGCAGAGGCTTGGGGAAGGGTGGCTCGAGGCTGTAGGGACGCATTCCGGCGTGACGGCCGGCCGGCGGTGGCGCCTGAGCGCTAGGAGGCGGATGGCGCTAACACGGGCCTGCTTCTGGCGGAGACAGGGGAGGACGTGCGAGGATGCAGGGGCTGCCGGTGATCATCGGAGACGGCATGAACTCCCGATCTGCTACAACTGGGAATTGCTAGGGATGAGGCGAGCATGTGGCCTGAGTTTCTGAAAAGAACCCCTAACTCATGGGGGGGGAAACCCTAGAACATGCGCCTCTAGCAAGCATGGCGGAAAGAGGGTTTCTCAAGGATCGCATATGAAAAACCATATGATCAACTTGAATGAGTTTAGATCTATACCATAGCCATAGAGATGGAGGTCGGCTTGGAAGCAAGAGAGCAAAATAGATCCCCTCCAAATGGCGCGCACACAAGAAGAAGTTGGCTACTCCCTTCACGCCTTTGTGCTAGCAAAAGCTTCAAGGGGTCTTGATCGTTTGAAGGAGAATCCTTGGAGTCTTTGCTTGGCCGAATTCCACCTCTCCACTCTCGGCGATAATGCTCTCTCAAGCACACTTCTTCGCCAAAGTCAGAAGCCTTCAAGCAAAAAGCGTTTTGGCGTTTTTTCATCAAGTCACCATGATGACTTTCCATAAATGGAATGTCATGAAGGAGAGCTTTCGAAACCGATCAAAACAAAACGCTTATGCTTTGAACCAAGCGTTCACACATGTGAACCGGTTCAAGCTTAATCGATCCAATTGATTTTGGTTCAATAAACCAAATCAAATCAGCCCAAGCATTGGTCCAAATCAAAATAAACCCAAGGTTTAAGATCTGACCGTTCATCCTTTTGATGCTTCTGATCTCATCGATCTAGCATCAACTCTCTCGATTGAAGCTTACCGATCTAGAGCCCTAATCAATAAAACATGATCAGACCAGATCTCACTTACAATCAGAGGTTAAACTCCTCTAAACTGAACCCAAACAATTCAGTCCATACGATCTGACTTGAGTAAGCCATATCATCAAATTGTGCGACCCTAAGGGTTTCCTTTAAATGTCGGTAACGATAACTTTCGTTATCACGATCAGTGAGAGGTATCTAGCAACACATCACTGTCTCCCGATATAAAGGAAATAGTCTTCCAAGACTACACCCAAACCATGGCACAAGTGTGAATCAAACTCACAAGGCATACATGTTTCCTTTGCCACTGGATGTTCATATTGGACAAGCATGTCAAGCTTGTAACTCCAACATGATGAGCATGATTAGATCAGATGAACATAGTCATCTGGGTATGGCCATACACTTTCTCAATCATCTCATATAGGGGGGCCCTTTAGAACATCACACTCCTTAAACAAGGAGACGGCAATCCTTTGTCTATCACTAGTGCCCTAACCTGATTCAAGCTCACCATCCAAAATAGTCTATAATCATTATGTGTCAAATGATATTGAACTACCTCAAGACAATGACAATCATCATTTAGAAACACAAGTGATCTCAAGTCAGAGGACATGTGCCACTTAGTGCTTACAAGGATCATTCACATTGTGACAAGCAATGGAATATCCCAGTAGGGTCTGTCCAGTACATCCAATGTACCCATGAGTCTACATCTTATTCCATGCTCGAAGCATCCTATAAGATTAGCACACATATTAGTCTCAATCATATCAAGGCTGTCTCATGTTCACCAAGATATCTCGACTAAGGACATATAGCCTGTCAGCCTAGCTGAAC
Organism: Costus lasius; assembly: GCA_027563935.2. NCBI lineage: Eukaryota > Viridiplantae > Streptophyta > Magnoliopsida > Zingiberales > Costaceae > Costus > Costus lasius. The sequence continues at coordinate 59,213,119 of CM050453.2, forward strand.
AGCTTTGAGACATTATTCAGAAGTACACTTATTACAGCAGACAAGGTAACAACCTGAATAATAACCATGCCTTTATAAACACAACAGTTTATTACATGATACTATTACAATCCCAAGGCCTCAAACATTAGCCTTAAGGGCATACCCCAACAATCTCCCACTTGCACTTAATCTAATGGTTGAGTAATCTCAAACCCATATTATTACTGTGCTTCTCATGCTTCTGCTGCGCCAGAGGCTTGGTAAGCGGGTCTGCCAGATTGTCATCTGTATGAACCTTGCATATTTTGATCTCGCCACGATCAATGATCTCCCGGATCAAGTGAAACCGTCTCTGTATGTGCTTGGACTTCTGGTGCGACCGTGGTTCCTTTGCTTGTGCTATTGCTCCAGTGTTATCACAGAAGATAACCAAAGGATCTGCACTCGAAGGAACGACACCAAGTTCTCTCACGAACTTACGAATCCACACTGCCTCCTTGGATGCTTCCGAGGCTGCAACATACTCGGCTTCTGTTGTGGAATCAGCAACAGTTGACTGTTTGAAACTCTTCCACACCACTGCTCCACCATTCAAGCTAAAAACATAGCCTGATTGCGATCGGAAATCATCCTGGTCCGACTGGAACGAAGCGTCAGTATATCCCTCTATACTGAGTTCTTCCTGACCACCATATATCAAGAACATATCTTTGGTCCTCCGCAGATATTTTAAGATGTTCTTGACTGCAATCCAGTGCGCCAAACCTGGATTACTTTGGAATCGACTGGTTACGCTTAACCCGTAAGCGACGTCTGGGCGAGTACACAACATCGCATACATAATGGACCCAATAGCCGAAGCATAAGGCGTATTGTCCATTTCATCTTTCTCAGTCTGTGTTTGTGGACACTGACTCTTCGAAAGATTCAGACCATGTCTGACTGGAAGATATCCACGTTTAGAATTCTCTAAATGGAATCTCTCCAGGACCTTATCGATGTAAGTACTCTGGCACAGCCCGAGAAGCCTCTTAGATCTATCTCGGTAGATCTTCACACCTAACACATAGGCTGCTTCTCCTAAATCTTTCATCTGGAAACATTTTCCTAACCATGCTTTAACAGCATGCAGTTCAGGAATATCATTTCCAATGATTAAGATATCATCGACGTAGAGGATTAAGAATGTAATCACGCTCCCACTAAACCTCTTATATACACACGGGTCGTCTTCATTCTTGATGAAACCAAACTCAGAGATTGATTCATCAAAACGAATATTCCAGCTTCTAGATGCTTGTTTCAGTCCATAAATGGACTTCTTTAACTTGCATATTTTATGACGATCTGATGGATTAGTGAAACCCTCAGGTTGTGTCATATACACATCCTCATCCAGATTTCCATTAAGGAAAGCTGTTTTCACATCCATCTGCCAGATCTCATAATCGTAATATGCTGCTATCGCGAAAAGAATCCGAATAGACTTAAACATGGCTACAGGTGAGAAAGTTTCATCATAATCTATCCCGTAGATTTGTTTGAAACCTTTCGCAACTAGCCTGCCTTTATAGGTAACCACGTTACCATCCATGTCAATCTTCTTCTTGAAGATCCATTTACAGCCTATAGGGATTACTCCCGGAGGCGGATCAACCAAATCCCAGACTTGGTTATCTGACATGGAGTCCATTTCGGCTCGCATAGCTTCAAGCCATCTAGCTGACTCCGGTCCACTGACCGCATCCGCATAAGTGAGGGGTTCATCATTATCAATGATGTAGACTCCGTCATAGCGCTCAGGCTGACGACGGATCCTTCCCGATCTTCGCGGTTCCCGTGTTATCTGAGCCTCAGGTTGTTCAATAACCTGTTCAACTGGCTCAGGCTCATCCAACTGTGCTTGACTACTTTGTCCTTCCTCTGGATTCTCATCCAGCTTTATTTCTCTCCCACTGGCCTCTTGCAGAAGAAATTCCCTCTCAAGAAATATAGCCGTCCGAGCAACAAAAACCTTGTTCTCTTTGGGATCGAAGAAATAATAACCCTTAGTTTCCTTAGGGTAACCGACAAAGATACATTTCTCAGATCTGCTCTCCAGTTTCCCAGAGGCGAGCTTTTTGACATAAGCTTCGCAACCCCAGATCCTGATAAATGTCAAGCTAGGCTGTTTCCCATACCATAACTCATATGGCGTCTTTGAAACTGCCTTGGATGGCACTCGGTTTAGTACCTTTGCAGCTGTTTCCAGTGCAAAACCCCAAAAGGAATATGGAAGAGTAGCCTGACTCATCATAGAACGAACCATATCAAGTAACGTTCTATTTCTCCTTTCGGACACACCATTCCATTGTGGTGTTCCTGGCGGAGTGAGCTGTGAGATAATCCCACACTCCTTTAGATAGTCAGTAAATGCATGACTCAGGTATTCACCACCTCGATCAGAATGAAGTGTCTTGATATTACGGCCTAACTGATTTTGTACTTCATTCTTGAACTCTTTGAACTTGTCAAAAGATTCACTTTTATGTCTCATTAAATAGACATACCCATACCTACTGAAATCATCAGTAAAGGTAATGAAGTACTGATAGCCACCTCTGGCATGTTTACTAAATGGCCCACACACATCACTGTGTATGAGGTCAAGTAAACCTGAAGCCCTTTGACCTTTGTTAAGAAAAGGAGACTTCATCATTTTACCCATCAAACAAGCTTTGCATGTATCAATCTCCTCATAGGAGAATGATCCCAGCAGTCCATGATCATGCAACCGCTTAATGCGCTTCTCGTTTATATGGCCTAAACGACTATGCCATAATAAGGTGCTGTTATCAGCATACTTGGCTTTCTTATTATCAATGTTTTGTATAGAATTTTCCATGTCCAACATGAATAACCCATTGTTAATTGAACCAGTCGCATACACAATATTATCATAAGTTAAAACACACTTTGAAATCTTGCATTCAAAGGCAAATCCTTTCCTGACAAGAGCAGGAATAGAGATAATATTCTTGGTAATACTGGGTACAAAATAACAATTGTTTAATTCTAATACAATGCCAGATGGTAAAGAAATGAAATAGTCTCCTACAGCAACAGCAGCAACCCGTGCCCCGTTTCCAACGCGTAGGTCTACCTCATGCTGTCCCACCTGCCTTCTTCTCCTGAGTTCCTGTACATTTGAACAAATGTGAACTCCACATGCAGTGTCCAACACCCATGAAATAGAAGAAGAAGATAACATGACCTCAGTCACATATATACCTGAGCCAGAAGCGATGCTTCCCCTCTTATCTCCTTGGAGCGCTTTACAGTCCTTTTTCCAGTGACCCAGCTGGCCACAGTGGAAACACCTGTTGTCCTTCGACCGCTTCACCTTCTGTTTCAGTGCCTTGCTGTAGTTCTTGACAGGGGCCTTGCCCTTCTTCCCCTTCTTCTTGTTCCTTGAAGGAACCATTAAGACAGAGGTTGAAGGCTTTCCCTTCAGAGTTTCCTCAGTAGTCAAGAGCATATTCAGCAGCTCTGCCGGCGTACAATCGATTTTGTTCATATTAAAGTTAATAATGAACGCATCGAAAGAGGGCGGAAGAGACTGCAGAATAATATCTACAGCAAGCTCCTGGTTGATGGTATGCCCCAGTTTCTCCAGAGCCTCCTTGTGCCCAATCATCTTGAGCACGTGAGCTCCCACTGGGCTCCCCTCAGTCAGTTTGCTCTGAAAGAAGAGCTTCGTCAGATTATAGCGTTCTGTCCTCGCCTGTGCAGCATACAGCATCTTGAGGTTCGCTATAATCTCTATAGCCGACATATCCTCATGCTGACGCTGCAGCGGTGGCGTCATAGACGCTAGCATCAGGCAAGCGACATCAATGCTATCATTGACGTGCTTTTCATAGGCATCCCGAACCGCCCTTGCGGCGTTCGGAGCGGGCTGCGGCGGTATTGCCGTCTCGAGGACATACAGTTTCCTCTCTGCCTTAAGAACGATCTTAAGGTGTCCAAACCAGTCAGAGAAGTTCGGCCCAGCAAACTTCTCCCTTTCCAGTAGGGATCGCACATTGAAGCTCATGGTGTTCGTTGCTGCAGTTATCTACAACAATGCAAGAACAGCAAGGTTAGTATCAATGTTCAGAATCAATCCAGGACTTAAGAAAGATTCTTTTCTCACTATTTTGTCTGACTGAAAAATCCAGTAAACAGTCCGAAAGAGTAATACTCTTTTAGTGAGATGGGATCCAGATTTCATACTTGGTCTCCGCGTCCCGCTCAGGCGAGATAAGATGCACAGAGATGACAAGCATTAATTTCTGGTAGGCTGTCCCAGCCAATCGCCAACCCGTGCGATTCCCCTTCATCTGGGCAATCCAGCAGACTGTGCCAACTGAGTTGGTACAACACAGTCTCTGATCCCACAGATGGCTGCCTCCATGTGCTACCATATGCGCCACATATGTAGCCTACATGGTCAAGCTGACCTGACCTACTCCCTGGACCACCACGTGCTATGCTGAGCAACGAGAAGAGATAAATCCCTACTCTGTAACACGCAGGTGAAATCCAGCACCGTCTGAAGATAGATGGACGTGCCCACTGAGTGGGTTCAACACGGCTCCAACGATAGTCAGAACAGTGAGGTTTCGCGTCAGAAGGCTTACGAGCTTGATATGTTAGCGTTGGATTTTAACGGTCTTTTATCTTCTTTACTATCATGCAATTCCTATGGTGATAGCAGAAGATAAACTCATGCTGTTCTAATGTATATAAGCAATAAATAGAAAGCATGATCTTATGTGGTAAAAGCCCATGAACCCTAGTAAGACCTTAATTTTACTTAAGTCTTCACTTGAGCTCCTTAGCATCTCATCTGGTCCAACCCATGGCCCTAGCGCCAAGAGCACCTCAGGTGCGCCACCAGGTGAATACTCCTTTTGGATGTGTGCTTTTATGTTCTTGTCTAGTCAAAATACATTTTGCTCTATCTAGACAAGCTTTGACTCGCAGGTCAAACACATATTATAAATTAAATGAAAAAGTGATTCGCAGATCACAATAATATTAACTTATAATTTACCAGGCACGCAGGCCCCAGCACAGCACACAATAGGGCAACCCACATAAGACTAAATAAACAAGCATATGGTATCATTCATCATGTGATCCAATCATGAAATTAAATTTTGAAAAACCCCATAGGTATCAATTTTAATTTCCTTATGTGCTCCACAACCTTACAATGGTCCATTGATAGGGATCCACTCATCCATCTGGTCAGATCCTCTGCCCTTGCATGCACCGAGTCCTAACTGACCCGAGTTGACCTAATGGTCAACCATGCATGCGCCAAGGGCTGAACCACCCTCATGAGTTTTGGCAAGCGGGTGTGACCCCGGGCCTAACTCATGTGTGTTCAGTAGTTGTCTCAACCAGACCTCGCTACACACCTAAGATGCAATCAACCTATGGCCACCTTGTGCTTACGCACAGGTGCCATCTGGTCGATCCATCTAGGCTGTCAGATGGTCTGATCAGACTTTGGATCTAACATAGTAGATGCTTTCAACCCCATCAACCCATCTAAGGATTTATAGTAGGGGCACCTTAGATCTAAGCATGCGCGCAAGATGTAAGTTTTATAAAAACATTTAGAACATGCGCAAACATAACAAACAACATGCTTCACTTGAGAACATAAGATATATGTCATATCTAGCATGTTGATAACCCTTAGATCTAAGGGGGTCCCCTTCAAGGGGGAGCGCAAACATTAGGGAGTCCCCTTCAAGGGGGAGCGCAAACTGCATGTAACCATGATACAAGCGCAAACTTCATGTAACCATGATACAAGCGCAAACTTCATGTAACCATGATACAAGCGCAAACTTCATGTAAATAAAGCATGCATCAAGTAAGCGCAACATGTATGGATCACAAACATTTCAAAGCAATCATATAGATCATATCGAAAACCTTGCTCTGATACCAATTGAAAAGAACCCCTAACTCATGGGGGGGGGGGGGAAACCCTAGAACATGCGCCTCTAGCAAGCATGGCGGAAAGAGGGTTTCTCAAGGATCGCATATGAAAAACCATATGATCAACTTGAATGAGTTTAGATCTATACCATAGCCATAGAGATGGAGGTCGGCTTGGAAGCAAGAGAGCAAAATAGATCCCCTCCAAATGGCGCGCACACAAGAAGAAGTTGGCTACTCCCTTCACGCCTTTGTGCTAGCAAAAGCTTCAAGGGGTCTTGATCGTTTGAAGGAGAATCCTTGGAGTCTTTGCTTGGCCGAATTCCACCTCTCCACTCTCGGCGATAATGCTCTCTCAAGCACACTTCTTCGCCAAAGTCAGAAGCCTTCAAGCAAAAAGCGTTTTGGCGTTTTTTCATCAAGTCACCATGATGACTTTCCATAAATGGAATGTCATGAAGGAGAGCTTTCGAAACCGATCAAAACAAAATGCTTATGCTTTGAACCAAGCGTTCACACATGTGAACCGGTTCAAGCTTAATCGATCCAATTGATTTTGGTTCAATAAACCAAATCAAATCAGCCCAAGCATTGGTCCAAATCAAAATAAACCCAAGGTTTAAGATCTGACCGTTCATCCTTTTGATGCTTCTGATCTCATCGATCTAGCATCAACTCTCTCGATCGAAGCTTACCGATCTAGAGCCCTAATCAATCAAACATGATCAGACCAGATCTCACTTACAATCAGAGGTTAAACTCCTCTAAACTGAACCCAAACAATTCAGTCCATACGATCTGACTTGAGTAAGCCATATCATCAAATTGTGCGACCCTAAGGGTTTCCTTTAAATGTCGGTAACGATAACTTTCGTTATCACGATCAGTGAGAGGTATCTAGCAACACATCACTGTCTCCCGATATAAAGGAAATAGTCTTCCAAGACTACACCCAAACCATGGCACAAGTGTGAATCAAACTCACAAGGCATACATGTTTCCTTTGCCACTGGATGTTCATATTGGACAAGCATGTCAAGCTTGTAACTCCAACATGATGAGCATGATTAGATCAGATGAACATAGTCATCTGGGTATGGCCATACACTTTCTCAATCATCTCATATAGGGGGGCCCTTTAGAACATCACACTCCTTAAACAAGGAGACGGCAATCCTTTGTCTATCACTAGTGCCCTAACCTGATTCAAGCTCACCATCCAAAATAGTCTATAATCATTATGTTTCAAATGATATTGAACTACCTCAAGACAATGACAATCATCATTTAGAAACACAAGTGATCTCAAGTCAGAGGACATGTGCCACTTAGTGCTTACAAGGATCATTCACATTGTGACAAGCAATGGAATATCCCAGTAGGGTCTGTCCAGTACATCCAATGTACCCATGAGTCTACATCTTATTCCATGCTCGAAGCATCCTATAAGATTAGCACACATATTAGTCTCAATCATATCAAGGCTGTCTCATGTTCACCAAGATATCTCGACTAAGGACATATAGCCTGTCAGCCTAGCTGAACAGCTTTGAGACATTATTCAGAAGTACACTTATTACAGCAGATAAGGTAACAACCTGAATAATAACCATGCCTTTATAAACACAACAGTTTATTACATGATACTATTACAATCCCAAGGCCTCAAACATTAGCCTTAAGGGCATACCCCAACAGTTTCTGGGCGGACAGTGGCCGGTCGGAGGTGGACTACGGTGAAAGGCGGGAGCAGGGCAGAAAATGGGCGGTAACAGGGGAAGCTATACGGGTAGACAGAATTGCTCGCCGTTCGTCCGATGGTGGACGAACTCAAAACCTGCTTCAACTGGAGGCTCTCAAGATGGAAGAGAGGTCATGGCCGGAGTTTGGGGTCGAACGGGGACTTGTCGGAGGAGATCGACGGCGATCCGTGGAGAAGGGCGGAAACAGGGGCGTGAGCTGAGGCGTCACCGGAAATCTTTCGATTCCGGCGATCCCGACGTCAGATGGGGCGATCCCACCGGTTATGGGTTCGACTAGAACTATAGAAGGCGTGGTTGAAATTTGAGGACGATCCGTCGGTTGGATCGTCGCTGGCGGCGAGGCGAACGGAGAGTCCAGATCTAGACTCGGCAAGTAAGCGGGCGTGGATTGCGACAGCGGCGGAAGAATGTTTAAGCGTGGTTAGAGGTGGGAGATGGGTGACGTTCAGCTGGAGAAGAGGGAAACTGAAGAAGGAAGAGAGGTGCTCAGCACCTAGAGAAGGAGAGGGGAAGAAGGAGACATCCGAACGAATCAGACAAACACTATTTCCATTAATCTTCAACTTCAATTGTCTTTTACAAAAGGGAGATACAATCTTATAGAAAGGTGGCTGGGAACAATGCCGTTGCTACTTTCTTCTTCTTCACGCCAGCTTTGTTTGCTATTCACGTAAGCTGCAACGGGCAACTTTTCTGATGTTTGTTTGCTACAAGGTGGTGTTTGATTGGCTGATGAGGTTGTGCTTGGCGGTGGATTTGATTTGCATGCGCAGGTGCTTTGTCTTTTAGCCGAATGGTGGAAAATCAATCTTGGCTTTGGAGTGTTGACTTCTCGACTTCTTGGAGTGCATTGATTTAATTTGATGAGCTTGGACTAGGCTTGATGTGTGCATCTAATTGGCTTGGCCTCATATTTGATTATATGGCAATCAAAACAATAAGAATTAGTGCCTCATTAAAATTTAGAATTGCATTTAAAATTTAGACATAAATGACTAAGTCTATGTTCAATCAAGGTTTACAATGATTATACAAAATATTGACTAAGTCAAATTTAAGTCAAATATGTCAAACTGCTCCTGCATCAAATTTCTTCTGCAAGAGGCCAGTGGGAGAGAAATAAAGCTGGATGAGAATCCAGAAGAAGGACAAAGTAGTCAAGCACAGTTGGATGAGCCTGAGCCAGTAGATCAGGTTACTGAACAACCTGAGGCTCAGATATCACGGGAACCGCGTAGATCGGGAAGGATCCGTCGACAGCCTGAGCGCTATGACGGAGTCTACATCATTGATGATGAACCCCTCACTTATGCGGATGCGGTTAGTGGACCGGAATCAGCGAGATGGCTTGAAGCTATGCGCGCCGAGATGGACTCCATGTCAGATAACCAAGTTTGGGATTTGGTTGATCCGCCTCCGGGAGTAATCCCTATAGGCTGTAAGTGGATCTTCAAGAAGAAGATTGACATGGATGGTAACGTGGTTACCTATAAAGGCAGGCTAGTTGCGAAAGGTTTCAAACAAATCTACGGGATAGATTATGATGAAACTTTCTCTCCTGTAGCTATGTTCAAGTCTATTCGGATTATTCTTGCGATAGCAGCATATTATGATTATGAGATCTGGCAGATGGATGTGTAGACCGCTTTCCTTAATGGAAAACTGGATGAGGATGTGTATATGACACAACCTGAAGGTTTCACAAATCCATCAGATCGTCATAAAATATGCAAATTAAAGAAGTCCATTTATGGACTTAAACAAGCATCAAGAAGCTGGAATATTCGTTTTGATGAATCAATCAGTGAATTTGGTTTCATCAAGAATGAAGATGACCCGTGTGTATATAAGAGGTTTAGTGGGAGCGTAATTACTTTCCTAGTCCTCTACGTCGATGACATCTTGATCATTGGAAACGACATTCCTGAACTGCATGCTGTCAAGGCATGGTTAAGAAAATGTTTCCAGATGAAAGATTTAGGAGAAGCAGCCTATGTATTAGGTGTGAAGATCTATAGGGATAGATCTAAGAGGCTTCTCGGGCTGTCCCAGAGTACTTACATCGATAAAGTCCTGGAGAGATTCCATTTAGAGAATTCTAAAAGAGGATATCTTCCAGTCAGACATGGTCTAAATCTTTCAAAGAGTCAGTGTCCACAAACACAGACTGAGAAAGATGAAATGGATAATATGCCTTATGCTTCGGCTATTGGGTCCATTATGTATGCGATGTTGTGTACTCGTCCAGACGTTGCTTACGGGTTAAGCGTGACCAGTCGATTCCAAAGTAGTCCAGGTAAGGCACACTGGATTGCAGTCAAGAACATTTTAAAATATCTGCGGAGGACCAAAGATATGTTCTTGGTGTATGGTGGTCAGGAAGAACTCAGTATTGAAGGATATACTGACGCTTCGTTCCAATCTGACCAGGATGATTTCTGATCGCAATCAGGCTATGTTTTTAGCTTGAATGGAGGAGCAGTGGTGTGGAAAAGTTTCAAACAGTCTATTGTTGCTGATTCCACAACAGAAGCCGAGTATGTTGCAGCCTCAGAAGCATCCAAGGAGGCAGTGTGGATTCGTGAGTTCGTTCAGGAACTTGGTGTTGTTCCTTCGAGTGCTGATCCATTGGTTATCTTCTGTGATAACACTGGAGCAATCGCACAAGCAAAGGAACCACGGTCGCACCAGAAGTCCAAGTACATACAGAGACGGTTTCATTTAATCCGGGAGATCATTGATCGTGGCGAGATCAAAGTCTGCAAGGTTCATACAGACGACAATCTGGCTGACCCGCTTACAAAGCCTCTGGCGCAGCAGAAGCATGAGAAGCACTGTAATAATATGGGTTTGAGATTTCTCAACCATTAGATTAAGTGCAAGTGGGAGATTGTTGGGGTATGCCCTTAAGGCTAATGTTTGAGGCCTTGGGATTATATCAGTATCATGTATAAACTCTATGTTTATAAAGGCAATGGTTGTTATTCAGGTTGTTATATTATCTGCTGCAATACATATACTTCTGAATAATGTCTCAATACTATTCAGCTTGGCTGACATGCACTTTTGTCCTTAGTCGAGATATCTTGGTGAACATGAGACAGCCTTGATATGATTGAGACTAATATGTGTTCTAATCTTATAGGATGCTTCGAGCATGGAATAAGATGTAGACTCATGGGTACATTGGATGTACTGGACAGACCCTACTAGGATATTCAATTGCTTGTCACAATATGAATAATCCTTGTATGCAAACAAGTGGCATACTTCCTCTGACTTTGATGGAGGTGGGATCACTCACAAATAAGGGTGCATTCAAACAACGCTTTAAGAAAATAATTTTTATTTTGTATTTTAGATAAAACCCGAATTTACTCTAACGGAGTTGGAAAATATATTTTTGTATTTTATAAGTAAAGAAAGCGACACTAAGTTACTACTAAAAGAAAGAGCACTTTATACTATGAAATGAAATGACTAGTAGGAATACTCACAGTGCGATCCTTGAGCATAGAAGGATCGTATCGTCCCGATCTTCAACGGTCCTACTCTGATGGAAGATATTGCATCATTACAAACAAGCACAATCAATCGAGATCCGCACAGACCACGGATTCATATTACAAAACAAATCTAAGGGGGAGGTTAAGCCTCACAAGTTCCCTTAACACTTAGACTAAAGAGAAAGGGGGAGGGAGAAGAAAGCCTTGCGCTAAGGAAGAGATCTCCAAGTCCTTGCGCCACCTTGAATAAGAGTTCAGATTAGTGTAGAGCCAAGTTCTCAAGATCTAAAGAAAGGAGAGGGAAGGAACTTAGCCGAAAGTCTCCAAGATGCAAGCCTCCTTGTTGGCCGAGAGTGATGATGCCTCCAAGAATCTCCTAGTGCCTTGCCGAGACCATGGTTGAGGGATCTTCTTTAGGATTCGCCAAAGGTGTGTAGAAGATCTTCAAGAGGTTAGGTTGCGTTGAGGACTTGAGAAGAGAGGGGAGAAGTGAAAGGGCTCGGCCCTTTAGAGGAAGGGGGGAGATAGAAAACTCTTAGGCGACACAAGCACCAATGCTAACACAATGATTTTTTTTTCACTAGGCAACTAATAGACAAAGAGGGGAGGATTACAATTTATAGGCTTAGCAAGCCATGGGCAAGGGTGACAATTCACCCTAGGCGCAATCACAAAGGTGGGGAAAGAAGTTAATGCTCAATTAAAACATTTCCTTGGCAAATTTTGAATTTCGAAATCCTTCTTTTGATGGAGCTCCTTTGTGGCCGATTTCCTCTTGAGCTCCTTCTTTATTTGCTTGGATGAGATGGCGCCTCCTTTGAATTTCGAAAGCCTTCCTTCAAGAGCATGGGCGGCTAAAGGCTTCCACATATGGCTCCACAAATTGGGGATCTAGATGATGATCCCTTGATTTGTGGATCTAGATTGATCCTTGATGGCTAGGCGCATTGATGACTCTTCATTTGGCAATTCTTGTGGGCTGGTTTCTTTCATTCGAAATCTTCTTCATATTAGGTGGCGCCTTGGTTAATTTGGAAGGTGGAGTTGCATTCATTGTAAGCCCCTTCAACTTGAAGTCTCTAGTTGAAGTGCCTCCTTCCATATTTGGAGCTCTACTTGAGTGGCTTAGCTTGAGCTTCCTAGCTTCCCTTGAGCTGGGCGATAACCTGCCCAATTATTGACACAAAAGCCAGTAGACTATTCTAGGAAGTAATGCATGACCTAAATAAGGAAACTACATAGTGCACCAGGGCTTTATTCAAGGCAAATAAGGAAACTGCAAATAAGGAAAGAAAGGTGACCTAGGATGAAAAGCCATATCTGAGGGGCTTCCTCCTAGTCCTTCCAGACCTTCTTGGGGCAGGGTTGGCCCCTCCATCATTTCTCCCCGGGTGGGAAGAATTCTCCTCTGGAGAATTATCCTTGTACCCTTGGAGTAATTCCGGAGTGATCTGTGCCAACTCTTCTTCGGGAAGCCAAGCTTCCTCACCCGACGTAAATTTAACACGGTAAAACACTTGTACCTTGTCTGGGGTGAGTCGGGTCTGATCTTCAAGTATGCTCTGTAGCTCAGGCCTGTCAGTCAACTCCTCGATGTGCACCGGCTCCTCATAGTGCGTGAGAGATCCTCCACATTGACAGTGGTGGGGATCCCCAAGTCCGGTGGTAGATCCAAGATGTAAGCGTTATCGTTGATCTTTTCTATGATGGTGAATGGTCCGAGTCCCTTTGCGTCCAACTTGCGGCCAGATCCATGGATGCGCTCCTCCCTGACCCACAGTATAACCTGTTCACCTACAGAGAATTTCCTTTCTCGGCGCTTCTTGTTAGCACTCTTGCGATAGGAATTTACAGCATCAAGCATTTGACAATGTATTTCATGATGTAAATGAGACATGTGAGTAGCAAAATCTTTAGCAGACATAGAAATATGAGAGTGCCTAGGTAAAGGAAATAAATCAACAGGTTTTCTGGGTTGGTACCCTAAGTTGGCCTGAAAAGGGGACAATCCTGTGGTTTTGTTGACAACACTATTATAGGAGAACTCGGCAATGGGCAACAGCTTATCCCATGTGCCTGGGTGCTCTCCTACCAAACTCCTCAAAATGCTCCCCAGTGATCGATTGACCACTTCGGTCTGTCCATCCGTCTGAGGATGATAGGCCGTGGAGAATTTGAGTTTGGTTCCCAACATAGCCCACAGGGTTTTCCAGAAATGTCCAACAAACCTGGAATCCCTATCAGAAACTATAGTCAGAGGGGTACCTCTATGTTTAACAACCTCTTTAAAAAACAACCTAGCTACATGTGATGCATCTGTGGTTTTGTAGCAAGGTATAAAGTGTGCCATCTTGGTAAACCTATCCACTACGACAAAAATAGAGTCATGTCTGGAGGGAGTCCTTGGTAAACCTAAGATGAAGTCCATGCTAAGATCTTGCCATGGTGCTTGAGGGATGGGTAGGGGTGTGTACAGACCATAGTTATGTTTCTGAGTTTTTCTGGTCTGGCAGGTCCTACAATGTTTGACAATCTTAGCTACATCCCTATTGAGGTTCGGCCAGAAGAACCGTTCCTCCACTAAGGCTTGAGTCTTGTCCCGGCCATGGTGCCCGGCAGACCCTCCTCCGTGGATCTCCCAAACAAGGAAGTCTCGGATTGAGGTCTTGGGAATGCACAACTTTGGCCCAAGAAACAGAAACTCATCCCTTAGGGTATAGAGGGGATGACTCAAAGGATCTATGCTAAGCTCAGAATAAATGCTTGAAAAATCAGGGCATTCTAGGTATTCATGCTTCATACGATCAAATCCAACTACTTCAACAGATAAAGTTTGCATAAGTAAAACTACTCTACTCAAAGCATCAGCAACTTTATTTTCAGTTCCAGATTTATGTTTCAAAACAAAAGTATACTGTTGAAGGTACTCTACCCATTTAGCATGCCTAGCATTTAATTTCTTTTGAGCATTTAGAAAAGATAAAGCTTGGTGATCACTATTTAGAATAAATTCGTTGTGTATCAGATAGTGTCTCCAGTGCCTTAAAGATTGGACTACAGCATAGAATTCCTTATCATAGGTGGTATACCTTTGCTTGGCCTCATTTAATTTCTCACTAAAGTAGGCTATGGGGTGTCCTTCCTGACTAAGGGTACCTCCTATTCCTACTCCTGAGGCATCACAGTCCACTATAAAAACTTTAGAAAAGTCAGGCAATTTCAGGACTGGGGCAGTGGTCATTCTAGACTTAAGCTCCACAAAAGCTCTACCAGCAGACTTAGGCCAACTAAACTCACCTTGCTTCATACAGTTAGTTATAGGGGCTACTATGGTGCTAAAGTTTCTAATGAATCTCCTATAAAAGGCAGCTAGACCATGGAAGCTCCTAATCTCAGTCAAAGTCTTGGGTTCAGGCCAGTCTAAGATGGCTTGGATTTTGCTAGGGTCAGCTTGAAGTCCTTGGTCTGAAACTATGAAGCCTAAAAAGACAACCCTAGGGGAAAGGAAAGAACACTTTTTCAGGTTTAGGTATAGCTTTTCTTCCTGAAGTAAGTCTAAGATCTTTCTAAGGTGTTCCATGTGTTCTTCTCGGGTCTTGCTATAGATTAAGATGTCATCAAAGTAAACTACTAAGAATCTTCCTATGTAAGGCTTCAAGACTTGGTTCATTAACCTCATAAATGTTGAGGGGGCATTAGAGAGACCAAAGGGCATGACTAGCCACTCATATAAACCATCCTTAGTCTTAAAAGCTGTCTTCCACTCATCCCCAAGTCTGATCCTAACTTGGTGGTATCCACTTCTAAGGTCTAGCTTGCTAAACCACTTAGAACCTACCAGCATGTCAAGCATGTCATCTAATCTTGGGATGGGAAATCTATACTTGATGGTTATTCTGTTCATGGCCCTACAGTCTATACACATGCGCCAGCTTCCATCCTTCTTTGGGGTAAGAAGGGCGGGTACTGCACACGGGCTAAGGCTTTCCCTAATGAAACCCTTGTCTAACAGTTCATCTACTTGTCTTTTGAGCTCTTGATGCTCAGTAGGGTTCATCCTATAGTGGGGTAAGTGTGGGAGAGTAGAACCCGGGACAAGGTCTATGGCATGTTGGATTTCTCTAAGGGGAGGTAACCCATTGGGAAGTTCTTCCCTGGTGAGCTCAGAGTACCCTGAGAGTAGGGTCTCAACTTCTTTGGGTATGGGTGACTCCTCATCTGGGTTGGTTTCCTTAATGACTAAGGAGTACACTTGCTTGGACTCTAAGCAGTCTTGAGTAAAGGCATGGGACCTTATGAGTTGGATGGTCGGTTTAGGCTCCTTAGGTTCCTCTATCCTACCCTTGTTGGTGGCAGCCTTAAGTTCCTTAGGCATGGAAGGCTTCAGTTTGATCTTTTGCCCATCATGGCTAAAGACATAGGTGTTAGTCCGACCGTAGTGGATAACATCCATATTGTATAACCACGGGCGACCGAGTAAGACTTGGGCGACATCCATGGTTATGACGTCACACCAAATCTTGCCTTGGTAGATGGCAAACTGAAGGGGCACTAAGCACCTATGGGTGACTGGGACGCTAGATTGATTGACCCAGGATATGCTATAGGGATTGGGGTGCAGTTCTGCCTTAAGGTTGAATTTTACTAAGGCTGTGTGAGAGACCGCGTTCAGACTACTTCCCCCATCTATCACTACTTTGCACATGTTGCCATTGCATTTCGTGTAGGTGTGGAAAATACTGGTCCTACGCCAGTCCTCGGTTGGGGTAGGTTTGATTAGGGTGCACCTAACCACTCCTAATGTGTCGTGGGTTTGTTCTTCACCACTATCATAAGCTAGTTCTTCCCAAACCGTACAACCAGAGTCAGGGTTATGGATTTCCTCATGGTTTTCCTCATAGGTTTCTTCATGTTTTTCCTCACCTAAGTACAGGACCCTCTTGGGACAGTCTTTCATATAGTGTCCTACTTGGTTGCAAGCATGGCAAGTGACTCTAGGTTCTTGGACAGTCCTAGGTCTAGAGGGTGTTGGTGTTGGGGCTTTGGGTTGAGAGCTAGAGGGACTTGAGGAGGGCGCCTTAGGATAAGTTCTAGGGGAACTTAACTCTCTCCTAAAGGCTCTCTTTATGTTTTCCTCTACCTCTAAGGCTCTTTGGTAGGCGACTTCCCTAGACTCTATTTGGAAATAGGTCATTCCCCTTTTGATCTCGGGTCTAAGTCCATTCTTGTACCTACTAAGGGAGACATGGGGTTCCTCATGGATGCCACTCCTCAAAAGGAGTTCATCAAACCTAGTGGTGTATTCGGTGACATTTAGGCTACCTTGGACTAGGCTCATGGCTTCATCAATAATCTTAAGTTGGAAATAGGGAGGGACATATATTTCCCTAAGTTTGTCTCGCATGTCTTCCCATCTCTCAATAGGAGGGCGCCTAAACAACTCTATGTTCTTCTCTATGCTTGTCCAGTATAATCTAGCAGTACCTTCTAAGAGACATCGGGTGAACCTAACCTTGGATTGACTTGGCATCATGCTCCAGTCAAAATACCGTTCAAGTTTGTCTACCCAATCTAGGAACTCTCTGGGGTCAAGGGAACCACTAAAGGTTGGTGGTGAGAGTTTGATGTTGCGTTGCACTTCATCCTCTCTAGGTCTGTGGTAGGGTTGAGCCGTGGCTCATTCCACTCAGGGTCTTGGTCCTCTCTAGGATGATCTCTATTGTTTTGGGTGGGTGGTTCTAGGATGGGTCCACTTGAGGTGCGACTAGGGGTTCTAGAACCTCTATTTGTCTCTAGGTTTTGCATCCTTGTTTCCATTTGGTCAAACCTCTCTACCATCATCTGATACATCCTATCAATTTTGTCAGGTTCAGTTTCAGGGTGGTTATTGTAATTTACACCAGATCTAGTAGTCATTGTGGTAGTAGTTTTGAAAAAAAGAGTAGTTTTGAGAAATAAGGCTACTAAAGGTAGTATGATAAGTATAGTAGCAGATTATGAGAAACCACTTCTTTAAAACACCTAGGTCCAAGAAAAGTCTTAGAAGTTGAAAAATAGTTTTGAGGCTAAAATTTCTATTCTAAGATAGGCTCTGATACCAAACTGATGGAGGTGGGATCACTCACAAATAAGGGTGCATTCAAACAACGCTTTAAGAAAATAATTTTTTTTTTGTATTTTAGATAAAACCCGAATTTACTCTAACGGAGTTGGAAAATATATTTTTGTATTTTATAAGTAAAGAAAGCGACACTAAGTTACTACTAAAAGAAAGAGCACTTTATACTATGAAATGAAATGACTAGTAGGAATACTCACAGTGCGATCCTTGAGCATAGAAGGATCGTATCGTCCCGATCTTCAACGGTCCTACTCTGATGGAAGATATTGCATCATTACAAACAAGCACAATCAATCGAGATCCGCACAGACCACGGATTCATATTACAAAACAAATCTAAGGGGGAGGTTAAGCCTCACAAGTTCCCTTAACACTTAGACTAAAGAGAAAGGGGGAGGGAGAAGAAAGCCTTGCGCTAAGGAAGAGATCTCCAAGTCCTTGCGCCACCTTGAATAAGAGTTCAGATTAGTGTAGAGCCAAGTTCTCAAGATCTAAAGAAAGGAGAGGGAAGGAACTTAGCCGAAAGTCTCCAAGATGCAAGCCTCCTTGTTGGCCGAGAGTGATGATGCCTCCAAGAATCTCCTAGTGCCTTGCCGAGACCATGGTTGAGGGATCTTCTTTAGGATTCGCCAAAGGTGTGTAGAAGATCTTCAAGAGGTTAGGTTGCGTTGAGGACTTGATAAGAGAGGGGAGAAGTGAAAGGGCTCGGCCCTTTAGAGGAAGGGGGGAGATAGAAAACTCTTAGGCGACACAAGCACCAATGCTAACACAATGATTTTTTTTTCACTAGGCAACTAATAGACAAAGAGGGGAGGATTACAATTTATAGGCTTAGCAAGCCATGGGCAAGGGTGACAATTCACCCTAGGCGCAATCACAAAGGTGGGGAAAGAAGTTAATGCTCAATTAAAACATTTCCTTGGAAAATTTTGAATTTCGAAATCCTTCTTTTGATGGAGCTCCTTTGTGGCCGATTTCCTCTTGAGCTCCTTCTTTATTTGCTTGGATGAGATGGCGCCTCCTTTGAATTTCGAAAGCCTTCCTTCAAGAGCATGGGCGGCTAAAGGCTTCCACATATGGCTCCACAAATTGGGGATCTAGATGATGATCCCTTGATTTGTGGATCTAGATTGATCCTTGATGGCTAGGCGCATTGATGACTCTTCATTTGGCAATTCTTGTGGGCTGGTTTCTTTCATTCGAAATCTTCTTCATATTAGGTGGCGCCTTGGTTAATTTGGAAGGTGGAGTTGCATTCATTGTAAGCCCCTTCAACTTGAAGTCTCTAGTTGAAGTGCCTCCTTCCATATTTGGAGCTCTACTTGAGTGGCTTAGCTTGAGCTTCCTAGCTTCCCTTGAGCTGGGCTATAACCTGCCCAATTATTGACACAAAAGCCAGTAGACTATTCTAGGAAGTAATGCATGACATAATAAGGAAACTACATAGTGCACCAGGGCTTTATTCAAGGCAAATAAGGAAACTGCAAATAAGGAAAGAAAGGTGACCTAGGATGAAAAGCCATATCTGAGGGGCTTCCTCCTAGTCCTTCCAGACCTTCTTGGGGTAGGGTTGGCCCCTCCATCAGACTTGAGATCACTTGTGTCTCTAAATGATGATTGGCATTGTTTTGAAGTAGTTCAATATCATTTGAAACATAATGGTTATAGACTATCTTGGATGATGAGCATGAGTCATGTTAGGGTGCTAGTGATAGATAAAGGATTGCCGTCTCCTAGTTTGGAGTGTGATGTTCTATAGGGGCCCCCTGGATGAGATGATTGAGAAAGTGTATGGCCATACCCAGGTGACTATGTTCATCTGATCTAATCATTCTCATCATATTGGAGCTACAGGCTTGACACGCTTGTCCAATAAGAACATCCAGTGGCAAAGGAAACATGTATGCCTAGTGAAGTGGATTCACACTTGTGCTGTGGTTTGGGTGTAGTCTTGGAAGACTCTTTCCTTTATATCGGGAGACAGTGATGTGTTGCTAGATACCCCTCACTGATCGTGATAACGTAAGTTGTCATTACCGACATTTAAAGGAAACCCTTAGGGTCGCACAATTTGATTATATGGCTTACTTAAGTCAGATCGTGTGGACTGAATTGTTTGGGTTCAGTTTAAAGGGATTTAAACTCTGATTGTAAGTGAGATCTGGTCTGATCATGTTTGATTGATTAGGGCTTGAGATCGGTAAGCTTTGATCGAGAGAATGGATGCTAGATCAGTGAGATCAGGAGCATCAAGAGATGAACGGTTAGATCTGGAGCCTTAGGGTTTATTGTGATCTAGACCAAATTGCTTGGGTTAATTGGTCTTTGAACCAGACCAAATTGAACCGGCTCATCAAGTGAGTGCATGGTTCAAGAGGAGAGGAATTTGCGATTGGGGTAAACCTATGGTCGCATCACAAGTTGAGATTTTTCTATTTTTAGAAAACATGTCTCTAAACGTGGGCACGCCTCACGTTCTCTCTTTCACGCCTCTTGTCGCCTCTTTGGCTTGGTCTCTACACACATTCTCGAGAGGAGAAGTTGAGACGACAAGGGAGAGGTTTCGCCAAGCAAAGTTGTCTTCTCTTCCCTTCCATACGACAAGGACCTTTGGAGAACCTTGCTAGCACAAGGATCAAAAAGGAGTAGGCGACATCACCTTGTGTGCGCACCATTTGGAGGAGAAGCATTCGACTCTCTTCTTCCTAGACGCCATCCAAGAAATGGCATTGGTAAGAATCGATCCTCATGTATATGAAAATTTAAAGTTGATCATACTGCATGCATCGATCTAGAAACCTATTCCGCTGCGTTAAATCCTCTACATGCGCCTATTAGGGTTTCGCCCCCCATGTTAGGGGACTTTCAATGGTTGGGGAAGTGTTTCGAGATGAAAGACTTAGGGGAGGCCGCCTATATTTTAGGCGTAAGGATCTACCGGGATAGATCCAAAAGGCTCCTGGCCCTTAGTCAGAGTACCTACATTGATAAGGTCCTAGAGAGGTTCAACTTGGAGCAATCCAAGAATGGATACCTTCTAGTAAGACATGACCTTACTCTCTCAAAAGGCCAGTGTCCTACAACACAGGCTGAGAGGGATGACATGAGTCGAATTCCTTATGCTTCGGCAGTAGGATCGATCATGTATGCAATGTTGTGTACTAGACCAGATGTGGCATATGCTGTAAGCATAACCAGCCGATACCAATCCAATCCAGGTCTGCAGCACTGGGTGGCTGTATAGAACATCCTAAAGTATCTGAGAATAACTAAGGATTTGTTCTTCGTCTATGGGGGACGGAAAGAGCTAAGTATGCAGGGCTACACTGATGCATCGTTCTAGTCTGACCCTGACGACTTTAGATCGTAGGCCGGCTATGTATTCAAGATAAATGGAGGCGCTATATGTTGGAAGAGCTTCAAGCAATCCACCATAGCAGATTCTACAACCGAGGCTGAGTATGTGGCCGCTTCTTAGGCAGCCAAGGAAGCCGTTTGGATTAGGAGTTCTTATGTGATCTTCAGGTGGTCCCTAGTGCAATGGATCCTATTGAACTCTACTGTGACAACAATGGAGCAATTGCACAAGCTAACGAACCACGGTCTCATCAAAGATCCAAACACATACTCAGAAGATTTCACCTGATCAGAGAGATCATTGATAGTGGTGATGTCAAGATTAGCAGAGTTGACACAGAGAACAATCTGGCAGACCCATTGACCAAGGCTTTGGCGCAGCAGAAGCATGATGGTCATGCTAGAGATATGGGGTTGAGATTCCTCAACTTCGAGGTCTTAGTGCAAGTGAGAGATTGTTGGTGTATATGCCCTAGGACCTAGTTTTGGTCCACTTATGTACTACTTGACTTTGATATTTATATCATTCTGGCATTGTCGTTATCTATGTTTGTTTACATCTGCGCATATGTACTAACATGATAATGTCCCTGGAGACAGATTGGATCTGTGCTCGAACTATGGTCCCCGGTCGATGTACCTTAGTAGATATGGGATAGCTATGGTACTTGTGAGACTGGTATGTGGGCTGGTTAGGCACGTGGTGCTAACGCAGACATATGAGTATATCATTGGAGGATATACTAGATAGACCCACTGTGAGGCTATGACTTGGTGTCATGAGTTATCCTCACAAGTGATAGGAGATGCATTGATCCCTTGACTTGAGGTCATTGATCATTCTATATAGTTAGGGATTTGCTTTGATACAACCTAACACCTCGCCGTAGTTGGGAGGTCATAACGGTTGTCATTGAGCATGTCACAACCCATATAAGAAGGTCAATGGACAGAAATAGGATTTGCCCCTTCCATAGGGAAGTATGATATCCATGGAGCTCCTCTATGGTTCTATGACTGAGAGTGTATGGCCATACCCAGGTGAGAACCTGTTTTAGTCATAGCCATGTGATTGGATGAAAACATGTGGTGACACACTTGTCCAATCGGATATCAGTTCGGCAAAGAGATCGTAATGCATCTGTACCTAGTTGTGATGATGAGGATGTCGATGTCGATATCCATTCCAATGACCTGGGTAGCAGCGATGCACTGCTAGGTGCCACTCACTGCTTGTGGTGACCTTTGGTCAGCACTGCCAGCGTCAGAGGAACCTACAGGTTCGCACACCTTGATACTTGAGTTCTCGTATTGATCGGGAAGCCTTATGATCGAGTTATTGGATAACTCAGATCTAATTGGGAGATTTCATCAGCGCCAATGGGCCTAATGAGATGGAAGAATTTTATTGGAGCCAAACTTCATTTTTGGCAGGTTGACCCGTATTTGACCATGGTTGGTCACATTTGGATTAGGGTTGCATTGGATTGGATCCAAATGCTTAATCAACCCATGTGATGAAGTTTGGGCTAGCTCATTATCCAATGAGGCCCAATGACAAGTTGTCATGAAGAGGAAATAGGCTAAAAGGGTATAATGGGGAGAGACCCAACCCCATTGGCGCCTAAGGGGCATAATGGGGTTTGGGTGGCAAAAATTGCTTCATTAAGAAGTAATATGCGCCTAGTCCTCTCCCATTGATGGTATGTATGCCTTTAAGGCATGTCTTGGGCTGATATGGTGTTTAGGCAATTATGGATAGGTTGAATGAGATTTATGGTAAAGTCTTGGAGACTTTCCTTGCATCAAACCTCCTCATCCTAGCCCTACACTTGTCATAATCCTAGCCCTTGCCCTAATCGCCTCTTGCCCTATATATGTGACCCTAGCCGCCCCCTCTTTACATCATTCATCCTTGGAGGCGTGAACACATCAAGAGGGGCGAGAGCAAGGAACAAAGGTGGCGCAACCTCTTCCTCTTCCATCAAGTGGCCGCAAGTCTTCTTCCTTTCTTCTTCTTGGCGCAAGTGAAGAGAGCTCTTGACGGTTTCCTCTCCTCTTCATCCTCTTTGGCGCATCCCTCCTTGGTGGTGGCGCAAGGTGATTGGAGAATCTCCCTAAGGCTTGGATTTTCTTCCCGAGGCTAGCACCGGGCGTGGAAGAAGAGGACTCGAGGCATCCGTGTGTGTGATACTGCACAGGGCGCACGCTTGGGCGCCTATCACGACATCGACCTCATCTTACTCTAAGGTATTTCCTAACTCATCGTGTCGACTCTCTTGCTTGCGATCTTCACTGGGTTTTTGGGACCGGCCTATTTCGGGGACATTCTTCCGCTGTGCAATGTATGAATGTATGCTTATAACTCTGAAAAATTATAAAATGTCCCCGGGGTTTCCCAACAATAATCAGCCACCTCAACTATCCATCCAAGGAATAGGCACCAACACACCAGCCCAAGCAAGGGAAGAATTCGAATCCATCATCCATCAAGATCCAAAATAAAAGGAAGTCATTTATGAAGACTTACCATCTTATATTGCCGCCCAAGCTTTTGTGGAAGGAATTCAAATTTTGAATTCTTCATTCATGCGCCCACAACCAACAAGGAAGGAGGCCATCTCGCCACTAGCAAGGAGCCTCATTCGAAATTCAAAGAAATTCCATAAAGGCTTCACCAAAGAAAGAAAGGATCTACACTCTTAATTGCATTCACACCTTGAATTAAATGCTGAATTTTTCTCTCTATTTTTGTAAGTGGCCCCTAAGGGGCAAATGACCACCTTACCCACCCTCTACCTTGCCTATAAATGTAGCCTTCCTCATGTATTTTTGTAGCTTTGATGAAATGAGAATTGTCTACTAGTTTCCTAGGTAAACATTAGTGTCGCCATTAGTAGTAGTAGTAATATTTCTTCCAAGGCCGAGCCCTTCTTCTTCCATCTTCTCCACCAAAATTCTAAGAAGACTCCTCCCTTGCATCTTCTAGCCGAGAGCTCTTCACCTCATAACTTCCCTCTTGACACCAAGAAACTCTCCAAGAGGACATGATGCGCAAGGAACAAGAAGGAGGGATCTTCAAACCAAGCAAGCTAAGTTTCTCCCTTTTCCTTTGCTTTGTTTCCTCTTGTGATCCGAATAGCATCTACACTACTCTTTAATTTTGTAGTTGGCGCAAGGAGGACAAGCAAATTGGTGGCGCATCTCCTCTTCTCTTCCCCCCCTCTTCTAGTTAGATTTCATATTAGCAAGGGAACTTGTGAGGACTAGCCTCCCCCTTGATTTAAGTGTGTAATATGAATCCGAGACTTGTTCGGATCCCTTTGTGTGTTTGCATGTAATGCTCAACCATTTCTACACCTTCCATCAGAGTTGGACCGGTGAAGAACGGGGTGATACGATCCTTCAATTCTCAAGGGTCGCTCTATAAGTTTAATTTTAGCATTTATGCTTTCAGTAGTTGTAATCCCGGGTTTTCCTTTACTATTATAAAATACAAAAAAAATAGTTTCTCAAAATCTCGTTAGTTTAAATCCGGTTTTCCCTTATTATCTACTTATGTATCAAAATGGATTTTGAAAAATCGTTGTTTGAATGTTTTAGACTCCCGTCCTACATCACTTATGATGTGCACGATGATAGTCGTTTTGATCACCCAATTACGGAGAGACATAAGACTGCATCAAAGCATATCCATCATCATATTTAGACATGAATACCTCAAGTCTAAGGATCAATGCAAACCTCTTGCGTGTGAGATGGACCTGTTGACTAGACAAGTCAATCCTCACGGTGGGTCACTCCAGTGCATCCAATGCACCTGTATGTCTGCGTTACTGTGCCCTGCACCCAACCAGCCCATACACCAGTCTCATATGCACTAAAGTTGTCCCATATTGGCTAAGGCACCTTGATTGGGGATTACTTATGAGAATGGATCCAATCCAAACTTCTGGAACATTATTTATGTAATTCAATACATCAACGCATGTAAAGCAATCTGCATAATAACGACCATGCCTTTATCAATTCTATCAAAGTACATTCAAATAATGCTGATCCATGTTCATATATTGGTCTGTAGGGCATAAACACTAACAGTCCCTTGATCTTCCAGTCTCCTCTTGTTTGACAAGATGTCTTTTAGTAATTTTGCATAAGTCGGCATCTGTAGAAGAGCATCAACTAAAGGGATGTTAATATAATGTTTCTTTAACACTTCCAAAAACTTACAAAACTGCTTGTCCAATTTAGCCTTGACAAGTCTATGTGGAAAAGGAATCGGTGGCTTATATGCAGGCGGTCCCACGTAGGGCCGCTCCTCTTCAGCTGGTTCCAGTGCCTCAGGTGTTGCATCTGAATGCGGTTCCATAGGCTCTGGTGTTACTTCATCTCCTCTGTCATCGGTCGGCATCTTTGGATCCTCAAGTTGTTTGCCGCTCCGAGTGAAGATTGCATTGCAATGCTCCCTCGGGTTTACTTCTGACTGGGATGGTAGCTTGCCTGGTGCTCTAGAAGATGAGCTAGCTTGTTGGGCTAGCCGACTCTCCAGCATCTTATTATGTGTCTCCAGGGAGTCCATCCTTGTCATCATAAGCTTCATCATGTCGGTTAGTCCTTCAAGTTGCTTACTCACCTGTGAATCATTCGGCCTTGGCTGTAGTGGTGGCGCATTGTAGTTCTTAGCCTGAAATCATGGTGGTCTAAAATTGTTTTGTTGGGGCTACCTAAAATTTCCTTGTGGGGGCTGAGCTTGCTGTGAAGGTACTTGTCAAGGTTGCATTGGTTGAGTTGTTCTGTATGAGAAGTTCGGGTGATTGCGCAATCCTGGATTGCATGTGCTGGAATAAGGATTGTTGTTGGGATTGTAGTTTCCAACAACATTCAATTGATTAGAGTGCTTTGTAGTCATCTGCCCATCTCCTGCCTGACAATCTGCCCCTACATGATCTGCAACTCCACAGACCTCACAAGAAATAGAATTAATATCCATTGGATTAACAGACCAAGAATCAATATTTCTAGTTAAATTATCCACCTTAGCTGTAAGAGCAGTCAGAGAGTCAAGGTCATACTTACTAGACTTCTTGTTAGATGTACCTCTCTCAGATGTCCATTGGTGATGGTTGATCGCCATGTCTTCGAGGAGGTTCATCGCATCTTCCACTCGTCTATTCATTAGAGCACCTCCTGCTGCCGCATCCACTGTAAGTCTTGTTTGTAGTCCAACCCACTGTAGAACGTCTGGATTAAAACCCAAGTCTCAATTCTGTGATGTGGACACATCCTTTGGAGCTCTTTAAACCTCTCTCAAGCCTCATATAAGGATTCTCCATCCTTCTGCATGAAATTCGTTATCTGATTCCGCAACTGAATTGTTTTGGGCAGAGGAAAATACTTGGAGAGAAAGACTTGAGATAGCTCCGCCCATGTTCTTATTGAAGCAGAAGGTAGCGTGTGAAGCCAAGCCCTTGCTCTGTCCCTCAAAGAGAAGGGAAATAATCACAACCTGATAGCATCTGCAGACACACCGTTAATTTTCACCATATCACTGTATTTTAGAAAAATAGAGAGGTGCATGTTGGGGTCCTCAAGAGGAGAACCACCAAATTAGTTTTGTTGCACCACAGAAAGTAACGCAGGTTTTATTTCAAAATTGTTGGCCTCAACAGTGGGCCTCGCGATCCCTGATTGTAAACCATGTGTGTAGGGAGTAGAGTAGTGTTTCAGTGTCCTATTGTTATAGTTGTTCCCCACTAGTTGAGGTATCTGATCATTGTTCACTCTAAGTTGAATTTGCTCCATCTGATTTTCTCCTCTTGGATGGTTCATGTTTTCCTTCTTCTGAATTTGGTTCTGCTTTCTTCTGATCCTGAACGTGCACTCGATCTCTGGATCAATGTCAAAGAATGTACCTGCCCTAGAACTTCTTCGCATAAAATGGTCAGTCAAGATTTTAAAATTCTAAGGCAACAAGCAAATAGAAAGAAAAATAAAAATAGTAGTGCAGTAAAGAAAGACTAACTAAAACCTAGTCTACCAATTCTCAGAAATATACTAATATCAACCGTTGTTCCCCAGCAACGGCGCCAAAAACTTAACACGAACCGCAAGTGCACAGTTATGTCGAAGTAATATAAAAGATGTCGAATCCCACTGGGAACAAGGTTGAGCACCAAAAAATCTAAGTTTCAATAGCTAGGCGAACGAGAATGTGGTTTTTTGCAAACTTCAATTATAAACGAGAAACTAAATCAATGACTAGAGAATATGAATGAGAGATATCAGGGCCATGGTATCCACCGCGTTGACAATCGAGTATGCTGTAAAAAGGATTAATTATAAGGATTCAAGTGATTTGCATAAGGAACCTGTCCCTAAGGTACAAGGTGCCTCCTCTCGGATGTACACCCCGGTGTTTGTATAGAATGATCTCCTACTCTCGCGGTGGATCGTTCTAAACAAACCCAATGCGTTCTATGGATGGTTATGAAACCCTCGAGTCAATTCCAAGCACTCTCGTGTCATGGGTTCACAAGTTTTATAGAGAAGTTCCACCGTTACGATTCTCCTCTCGGCATGAATCGTGCCGGCTAACACATAAAAATATGTAGCCAAGGTAAAATCATGAAATATGCAACCAAAGTAAAATATGCTATCACAAATATCAGATAATTATTTTAATTAAGAAATCGCAAACATCGGCTGGCAACAGGCTTAAACCGAGCCCCGAAAAGGGTTTTACTCTATGGAGTACATAAGATCACTGAAAAATCTCCTAATAATCATATGAAAATTACAAGAAGTTGTTTCTAAAGAGGAAGAGATGCTAAACTACAGTCGATCTCCCGGAATGGTGAAGTTTGAACAATCGAATCTCGCCAAATCACCATGAAAATCGAGTGTCGCCGCTGTTCGTCCGTTCTCCCTCTCCTTTCGCTTGATTTCCCCCCCCCTTAGGGCATGAAAATTAGGGCTTTTATATTCCCTGCATTCTCCCTTGAATCAGCTTTCCATAGAATCCTTCCTTGCCAAATTTGGATCCCAAACGGGTTGAAAATCACGGAAAATCCGAGTAGGACTCGGTCTCGTATTGCCTGGGTTGGAATCACGGGTGAACCCTGCCGGGTTCACCTGGCCGTGATTTGCTCTGGACAGATTCGGTCGAAAGAGACACGGGTGAACCCCGCTGGGTTCACCAACCCATGAATTGCTCTGGTCACTTTGAGCAATGCGGAACAGAGAGAGTCACGGGTGAACTCGCCGGGTTCACCTGCCCGTGAAGCTCTCTATGAATTTCCTACTATCTCGCGAAGATACTAGTGAACCCCGTGGGGTTCACCTTGCCGTATTTTTCAGGCTAACTCCGGTTGGACCCAAATCTGATGGGCAGCTTCGTTTTCATATAAGAAATCATCTGATGGCTTTAGAATCTTCAAAAGACATCAAAAATGGTTGATTTTACGTGAAATTCCATAAAAGCAAGAAAAAGTGAAGATTCCAAAGCTTTCAAGTAAATAAGCCTCAAAAGAGTGTGAAAGCATCAAAATAGACCTAGATTTATCATGAAATACAAAGGAAAATTACTACTAAAATGCAAGGCATCAACTTGCGAGACTCGAACGGTATTTATTGCTTTATTGAGTGCTCACATGTCATATGTATTTTTTTTAAATTGCATGTGACTCACGGTTTTTCTAAAAGTAAGAAAAATTGTAGGTTTCATACTCCTATCCTCTATTCCGTTTCTTTTGGATTAACGAATTTTTGAATTATTTTTCTAATTGATTTAACATCATAGGCGCATATAGTTTTGTTAAGTAGGATGGGCATTGTGTCCTCTGGACTGATCGGGTCTCTTGATCTAAAAAAATTGCCAGCCAATTTGGTCTATAAAATCGTCATTAAACTTAATCTAAAAAATAACCAAAAGATTTGTGATAAAAAGATGAGGAAAAGAAACATATTTTAATGAAAAATTAAAATTCATAATTTATGTTATTCATGAACATATAGAATAGTTTGAGATAGGTATCTTGCTTGTGCATTGTGTTGTGGTCATAGTCAAGCCCTTTGCATGCCTATGATGTAGTTGTGTATGGCCTACGTGCCACTCTTTCTTTTTTTTCGTAAATTTGAAGATTAAGGATAGTGGCGGCATTGGCACATCCATGTTGCTGGAGCAACTTGAAGGTGGCGGCATCAAAGAGGGTTTGGCCGAACCTCATGGAGTGCTTCCAGGTTTTCTTATAGGTGCTTCTAGGGTTTGAGAGCAATCCCTTGGATTGGAGGACCTTGAAGCCGAGCATGAACAAAGTTCTTAGTGGTAGCTAGGTTAGGTCTAGTCTTTGGGGCTTGTCACCTAGGTTAAGCATTGAACCCTATTGGCATGTATTGGTTCAATGTGTTGATTAGGCTGTGACCACATCACTTGTTTACTGCTTTCCATATCTACTAAAGGATGCCTATGTTGTTTTATCTTGTTGTTATCACCATAGGATTGCATGCCTGAAATGTTAGACAAAATATAAAACTAAGAGAATGAGACCTCAAAAACCCTCAAATAAAATATGAAGTCTGAAATAAACCTTCTAAGTCGTAGCCCTCATCAAGCTATCGATAAGTGGTATTGTGCACTGTTTCCCACCCTCATGGGACACATCCACTTATCTTTAAAAGGTGCATGGTGACAATGGTTTCCTAGTCCAGTTTTAACCTATATGTGCCTTCACAAGGAAACTCGTTGGCCCTGGGCATAATGGTTAGGAATAGACTTAACTAGCTTTTCACATGTGGTGGCCGCATGGTGGAACTCTAGAGGCATCATTGAGAGGTTAGGGTTTTATGCTGTATCCAGCCCTCGCTAGACATGAAATGCCTAGACTATCTCAATAAGGGGAATTGCCAAGTGTAATCAGCCAATGTGCCCACCTTAAGAAGCATGCGTAACTTTGTGCATCTCATCCCACCCTCGTGGGACGCAAAGCCTCATGTGAAATAAGGATCCTATCCCACTAGGAAATCATGGATTTCTCGATTGACTTTGTGGGTTGTCAATTCGATTAAAATAGTAGGAGCCACAATCATTTAATAAAAGTCTAGATTAAATGATTCAAAGTAGTACTAATCTATTTTTTACTCATTATTGTAGATATAATGGCAACAAACAGTAGCAGATGGTCACTGTGATCTATCCTGGAAAGGAACAAGTTGGTTAAAACTAACTTATTGAACTGGTATCTCAACTTGAGGATTGTTCTCAAGCATGAGAAGAAGCTGTATGTCCTTGGACAGCCTATTCCTGAATCCCTTCCATGCTCAGCCTCAGCAGCTAAGACTGATGCTTTTCATAAGCATCAAAAGGATGCATCTGAGGATATTAATCTGATGCTAACCAACATGTCACCTAAATTGCGAAGGCGGTATGAGGAGAAAAGTGCCTCTGAGATCATAAGTGATCTAAAGCAGCTTTTCGATGAAGCGGTTAGTACTCGTACCTCTAAGGCAGTCCATCAATGCAACAGTAAGCCAAAGGGTTTGACTAAGTCATTGAAAAAAAAGTTGGAAAGGGTAAGGAAAGATAGGTGCTATAATTGTGAAAGGCCAATACATTTTAAAAGGGACTTAGTACAACTTTAGAATGAGGTGAAGAGAAGCAGGGCTTCATCTTCTAGCTCAGGTATTTATATTACTGAAGTCAACCTTTCTACTTCTATGTCATGGGTTTTGAATACTACATGCGAAGCTCATATTTGTACAAATATGCAGGGGCTCAAGAAAAGTAGATCGGTGCGGCTTAGAGAGATTGACCTACGAGTTGGAAATGGAGCACAGGTTGCTGCAGTTGCTGTAGGAATTTTGATGCTCTACCTGCCTTCTGGACTTCAGTTAGAGTTAGATAATTGCTGTTATCTATCTTCTCTTACCAAAAACATTGTATCCATTCCTTGTTTGGCAAGGAAAGGTTTTAAGTTTGAAATAAAGGAGAACTCTTTTTCTTTTTCGTTTGCAAACATGTTTTATGGGAAGGGTACTTTATGCAATGGATTATATGTCTTGGACAAGGATAACTCTATATGTAACATAAATAATAAAAGGATGAAACTGAGTGGTTTAGTTGGTGCATACCTTTGGCATTGTAGTTTAGCCCATATAAAAAAAATCACATTCAACTACTCCATGTAAATGGATTGTGAGATTCAACCTCTTTGGAGGAGTTTGATACATGTGAACTTTGTTTGTTAGGAAAAATGTAAAAGTGCCTTTTACCAAGATAGGTGAGAGGGAAGGAGGTTTATTGGATCTCATATATAGTGATGTGTGTGGGCCATTCAGTAAACAAGCCAGAGGAGGGTACTGTTGGTGTATATGCCCTAGGACCTAGTTTTGGTCCATCTTTGTACTACTTGACTCTGATATTCATATATCTTTCTGGCATTGTCATTATCATTGTTTGTCTACACCTGCGATTGTGTACTTACATGATAATGTCCTTGGAAACAGATTGGATCTGAGCTCAAATAATTGTCCCCAGTCGATGTACCTGAGTGGATATGGGATAGCTCTGGTACTTGTGAGACTGGTATGTGGGCTGGTTAGGCACGTGGTGCTAACGCAGACACATGGGTATATCATTGGAGGATATACTGGATAGACCCGCTATGAGGCTATGACTTGGTGTCATGAGTTATCCTCATAAGTGACAGGAGATGCATTGATCCCTTGACTTGAGGTCATTGATCATTCTATATGGTTAGGGACTTGCTTTGATACAACCTAACACCTTGCCGTAGTTGGGAGGTCATAACGGTTGTCATTGAGCATGTCACGACCCATATGAGAAGGTCAATGGACAGACATAGGATTTGCCCCTTCCTTAGGGAAGTATGATATCCATGGAGCTCCTCTATGGTTCTATGACTGAGAGTGTATGGCTATACCCAGGTAAGAACCTATTTTAGTCATAGCCATGTGATTGGATGAAAACAAGTGGTGACACACTTGTCCAATCGGATATCAGTTCGGCAAAGAGACTGTAATGCATCTGTACCTAGTTGCGATGATGGGGATGTCGATGTCGATATCCATTCCGATGACTTGGGTAGCAGCGATGCACTGCTAGGTGCCACTCACTGCTTGTGGTGACATTTGGTCAGCACTGCCAACGTCAGAGGGACCTACAGGGTCGCACACCTTGATACTCGAGTTCTCGTATTGATCGGGAAGCCTTATGATCGAGTTATTGGATAACTTGGATCTATTTTGGAGATTTCATCAGCGCTAATGGACCTGATGAGATGGAAGGATGTTATTGGAGCCAAACTCCATTTATGGCAGGTTGACCCGAAATTGACCATGGTTGGCCACATTTGGATTAGGGTTGCATTGGATTGGATCCAAGTGCTTAATCAAGCCATGTAATGAAGTTTGGGCTAGCTCATTATCCAATGAGGCCCAATAATAAGTTGTCATGAAGAGGCAATAGGCTAAAAGGGTATAATGGGGAGGAAGCCAAGCCCATTGGCGCCTAAGGGGCATAATGGGGCTTGGATGGAAAATTTGCTTCATTAATGAAGCTTTATGCGC
The DNA here is from genome assembly GCA_027563935.2 of Costus lasius. NCBI lineage: Eukaryota > Viridiplantae > Streptophyta > Magnoliopsida > Zingiberales > Costaceae > Costus > Costus lasius. The sequence continues at coordinate 59,245,413 of CM050453.2, forward strand.
CTAGCCCTCTCCCATTGATAGTGTGAATGCATTAAGGCATTGCTTAGGGCGCAAGGCTAGGCATTGGCGCACAAGGCAAGGCTTGGTAGCTTATGGAAAGGTTGAATAAGGTTTATGGTAAAGTCTTGGAGACTTTCCTTACCTCAAACCTTCTCATCCAAGCCATACACTTGTCATGATCTCAACCCTTGCCCTAACCGCCTCTAGCTCTTTATAAGTGACCCTTGCCACCCCCTCTTGAGGGTTGACAATCCTTAGAGGCATGACAACAAGAGGAGGGGCGAAAGCAAGGGCTTGAAGGGCGACAACACCAAGAAGTGGTGCATCTTCTTCTTCCTTCCAAACCCTAGCCGCAAGCTTCTTCCTTCTCTCTTGACGCAAGGAACTTGATGCTTGGTGGTTTCCCTCTCCCTCATCCTTCTTCATCTTTGGCGCATCTACCTTGGAGGTGGCGCATACTTTGAAGAAGGAGCACAAGACTTGGATCTTCTTCCCGAGGCTAGCACCGGGCGTGGAAGAAGAGGACTCGAGGGATCCGTGTGTGTGAGACTGCAGAGGGCACATGCTTGGGCGCCTATCACGACATCGACCTCATCTTGCTCTAAGGTATTTCCTAACTCATCGTGTCGACTCTCTTGCTTGCGATCTTCACTGGGTTTTTGGGACCGGCCTGTTTCGAGGACATTCTTCCGCTGTGTAAAATGTATGTCCATGACTCTAAAAATTGTAAAATGTCCCCGGGGTTTCCCAACAGGTACAACTACTTCATCACATTTACTGATGATTTCAGTAGATATGGTTATGTCTATTTGATGAGACATAAATCAGAATCCTTTGAGAAATTTAAGGAGTTCAGACATGAAGTAGAGAATCAGCTTGGTATATCTATTAAATCTCTTCGATCAGATCGAGGTGAAGAGTACCTGAGTGGTGAGTTCTTTGACTATCTTAGAGAGTGTGGATTCTATCCCAACTCACCCCTCCTGGAACGAATGGTGTGTCTGTGAGGAGGAATCAAAGTTTGTTAGACATGGTTCAATCTATGATGAGTCATGCAGCTCTACCACCCTCATTATGGGGACATGCACTTGAAACAGCTTCTCTCATACTGAATAACATTCCATCTAAGAGTGTCTCCAAGATTCCATATGAGGTATGGAGTGGAAGACGCCCGAATCTCTCTTTTATCAAAATCTGGGGATGTGAGGCCTATGTCAAACGTCAGGATTCTAGCAAGCTAGAACCCAGATCTAATAAATGCGTGTTTGTGGGGTATCCTAATGAAACTGAAGGATACTAGTTCTATGTTCCCATCGAGAACAAAGTCTTTGTTGGTCGGGGTGCTGTCTTTCTAGAGAAAGAATTTGTCATGAAAGAAGTTAGTGGGAGGAAGTTTGACTTGGACGAGGTCCAAGTACAACCACAAGATTCAGAGATGGAACCTGAGCCACCTACGCTGGTTGATGTACCAGAGGCTCAAACATAGGCCCCACGTAGGTCTGGGAGGATTCGTTGTGCACCTGAGAGGTATGGGTCGCTGCCGACTCAACACGATGGGATCTTCATCATAGAGGATCAACCCAGAACCTATGATGAGGTGGTCATTGTATCGAACTCTGATGATACGAAAATTCATAGTATATTTTGTGTCATTTGATAGGTCTTTTTGTGCCATATACATGCTCTTTTGCTTATTTTCATGCCTTATTTATCAAATATTGCGGAATCTACACTCTTTTCGGTTTTTGATCATTTTAAGGTAAAAAGGCATCATTTTAAGGCGTTTTAAAGCAATTCAAGTTTATAGACAAATTCCCATCATCAAGAAAAGATTACATGTCAAATTTCATGCAAATCGGAGCTTCAGACCAAATTACGGTATGACCGTAATTAATATTACGGTACCGCAATTTTACTGAACCTGCAGAATAAACTATAGCACTACCGTAATATATTTGATTTGCTGTAATTTCAGTCGATTTCTGTCCAAAAAGATTTGCAGATATTACGGCACTGCCGTAACGAATATTACAGGCCGTAATTTCTGGTGATTTCTTTCTAGAAGTTTTTGCACGATCATGGTACTGCCATGGTTGTTTTTACGGCACGTAATTATTCCAAAATTTTGACGATAACACATTACGGCACTGCCGTAATGGAAATTATGGCCGTAATTGTATTCTAGACAGCCGATTTTCCTAGTCTTATAGAAGCCCGATTTTTGCACTGATAATTGCGGATGATTTAGACCACCAATTCAAGATCCGTAAAAAGGGGAATACTCTAGAGAAAAAGGGGAAGATCAGCGCACCGAGAGCCCTAATTTGGATTAGTGTTTTAGGGAGAAATCGCCATCTTCACCGCCGCGAACTGTATAGAGCATCTCCGGCCATAAAATTTGAAGGGAAGCTATGCCTGAGGGAGGAGAACATACACCAAAAGTTTCAGAGCGAAAGGGGACCGATCGAAGGAGAAATCAATGAAAGAGGCAACATCGGCACTGTTCACATGAGAATCACAGGCTGTAATTTCCATTACAACCCTGTGTTTAGTAAAATTTCCTTTCTTCTCGATTTCTGATCGTTCTTGTTGATGTGTATGCCTTGAGACCTAGTATTAGTCCATATTTGTACTACTTGACATAGATATTTATATCATTCTGGCATTGTCATTATCAATGTTTGTCTACATCTGTGATTATGTACTTACATGATAATGTCCCAAGAGACAGATTGGATCTGTGCTCAAATAGTTGTCCCCAATTGATGTACCTCAGTGGATATGGGACAACTCTGGTACTTGTGAGACTGGTATATGGCTAGTTATGCACGAGGTGCTAACGTAGACATATGGGTATATCAGTGGTGGATATACTGGATCGACCTGCTGTGAGGCTATGACTTGGTGTCATGAGTTATCCTCACAAGTGACAGGAGATGCATTAATCCGTTGACTTGAGGTCATTGACCATTCTATATGGTTAGGGACATGCTTTGATACAACCTAACACCTCACCGTAGTTGGTGAAAGTAGACCTAGTTTACAAGCGACTAAAACAAACTTGCATCGGAAAAACTAGGAATCCCAAGAATCGCATATGAAGAGCATATGATCAACCCTTTTAAAACTCGTATAGAACAAGTAAAAGCATTACCTGAGCCATGATATGAGAGGCGGCTTGGAAGAGTAAAGGGGCGAGTGCCTCTTCTCCAAAGAAGTCACACACAAGATGAAGTAGACTTCCTCCCTTGCATCCCTTGTGCTAGCAAAGACACCAAGGAGTCCTGATCGTCCCTTGCAAGGAAGATGTGCGTCTTGGCTAGAGTTTTTTTGGATGGAGATGATTCACACAAGAGGAAGAAGACGAGTCCTCTTTTCTCTCTCAAAACCGTGGGTGATTAAGGAGAGGTATATTCGGCCACCATTAACTAGTGAAAACCGAAAAACATAACTACCTCCATAACTCCCACTTAAACCATCGAAACCTCCATCTTAAATTGAACCATGCGTTCGCAAGTGAACCGGTTCAAACACAAAATCGAACCAACCCTGGCTAAAATCTCTTTGAATCGAATGGCTCAAGATCTAACCACACATCACATTGAACCCCTGATCAACACGATCAAGAATCAATCCCCCCGATCAAAGCTTACCGATCACATGCCCTAATCAATCAAACATGATTAGACTAGATCTCACTTCCAATCAGAGTTTAAATTCCTTTAAACTGAACTAGAATAATTCCAGTCCACACGAACTGACATAAGTAAGCCAAATGATCAAATTGTGCGACCCTAAGGGTTTCCTTCAATGTCGGTAACGATAACTTACGTTATCACGATCAGAGAGAGGTATCTAGCAACACATCACTGTCTCCCGATATGAAGGAAAGAGTCTTCCAAGACTACTCCCAAACCACAGCACAAGTGCGAATCTAATTCACTTGGTATACATGTTTCCCTTTACCACTGGATGTTCCCATTGGACAAGCGTGTCAAGCCTGCGATTCCAACATGATGAAAATGGTTAGATCAGACGAACATAGTCGTCTGGGTATGGCCATACACATTCTCAACCATTTCATCCAAGGGCCCCCTTAGAACATCACACTCCAACTAGGAGAGGCAATCCTATATCTATCACAAGTGCCCTAGCATGACTCATGCCCATTATCCAAGATAATCCTTAACCATTATCTTTCAAATGATATTGAACTACCTCAAGACAATGCCAATCTTCATTTAGAAACACAAGTGATCTCAAGTCAGAGGGAATATACCACTTGCTTGCATACAAGGATTATTCACATTGTGATAAACAATTGAATATCCAAAGAAGGGTCAGTCCAGTACATCCAATGCACCTATGTGTATAATCTTATTCCACGCTCGAAGCATCCCACAAGATTAGAGAACACATTAGTCTCAATCATATCAAGGCTGTCTCATGTTCACCGAGATATCTCGACTAAGGACAAAACTGAATGTCAGCTAAGCTGAACATCATTGAGACATTACTCAGAAGTATACATACAGCAGCAGATAATGCAACAATCTGAATAATAACAATTGCCCTTTATAAACATATATATATTGTTTATACATGATACTGAAAATAGCCCAAAGCCTCAAACATTGGCCTTAAGGGCATACCCCAACAATCTCCCACTTGCACTTAAACTAATGGTTGAGGTATCTCAAACCCATATTGTTACAGTGCTTCTCATCCTTCTGCTGCACCAGAGGCTTTGTAAGCGGGTCAGCTAGATTGTTATCTGTATGAACCTTGCAGAGCTTGATGTCTCCTCGATTAATGATCTCACGGATCAGGTGAAACCTTCTCTGTATGTGCTTGGACTTTTGGTGTGACCGTGGTTCCTTCGCTTGTGCAATCGCTCCAGTGTTATCACAGAAGATAACCAATGGATCTGCACTCGAAGGAACGACACCAAGTTCCTGAACGAATTTACGAATCCAAACTGCCTCCTTTGATGTCTCTGAGGCTGCAACATACTCGGCTTCTGTTGTGGAATCAGCAACAGTTGATTGCTTGAAACTCTTCCACACCACTGCTCCTCCATTCAAGCTAAAAACATAGCCTGATTGCGATCGGAAATCATCTTGGTCAGACTGGAACGAAGCATCAGTATATCCTTCGATACTGAGCTCTTCCTGACCTCCATAAATCAAGAACATATTTTTGGTTCTGCGAAGATATTTCAAAACGTTCTTGACTGCAATCCAGTGTGCCTTTCCTGGATTACCTTGGAACCGATTGGTCACACTTAACCCGTAAGCAACGTCTGGGCGAGTACATAACATCGCATACATGATGGACCCAATAGTCGAAGCATAAGGCGTATTGTCCATCTCATCTTTCTCAGACTGTGTTTGAGGACACTGGCTCTTTGAAAGATTCAGACCATGTCTGACTGGAAGATAACCTCTTTTAGAATTTTCTAAATGGAATCTTTCCAGGACCTTATCGATGTAAGTACGCTGGCACAGCCCGAGAAGCCTATTAGATCTATCTCTATAGATCTCCACACCTAGTATATAGGCTGCTTCTCCCAAATCATTCATTTGGAAACAATTTCTTAACCATGCCTTGACTGCATGCAGTTCAGGAATATTGTTTCCAATGATTAATATATCATCGACGTAGAGGACTAGGAAAGTAATCACGCTCCCACTAAACCTTTTATATACACACGGGTCATCTTCATTTTTGATGAAGCCAAATTCAGAAACTGATTCATCAAAACGAATATTCCAGCTTCTTGATGCTTGTTTTAGTCCATAAATGGACTTCTTTAATTTGCATATTTTATGACCTTCTAACGGGTTGATGAAACCTTCAGGTTGTGTCATATACACATCCTCTTCCAGTTTTCCTTTAAGGAAAGCGGTTTTCACATCCATTTGCCAGATCTCATAATCAAAATATGCTGCTATCGCGAGAATAATTCGAATGGACTTGAACATGGCTATAGGAGAGAAAGTTTCATCATAATCTATCTCGTAGATTTGTTTGAAACCTTTCGCAACTAGTCTGCCTTTATAGGTAACTACGTTACCATCCATGTCTTTCTTCTTTTTGAAGATCCACTTACAGCCTACAGGGATTACTCCCGGAGGCGGATCAACCAAATCCCAGACTTGGTTATCTGACATGGAGTCCATCTCGGCTCGCATAGCTTCAATCCATTTTGTTGACTCTGGTCCACTGACCGCATCCGCATAGGTGAGGGGTTCATCATTAATGATGTAGACTCCGTCATAGCGCTCAGGCTGACGACGAATCCTTCCTGATCTACGCGGTTCCCGTGATGTCTGAGCCTCAGGTTGAACATTAACCTGATCTATTGGCTCAGGCTTATCCAACTGTGCTTGACTACTTTGTCCCTCTTCTAGAATTTCATCCAGTTTTATTTCTCTCCCACTGGCCTCTTGCCGAAGAAACTCCTTCTCAAGAAAAATAGCCGTTCGAGCAATAAATACTTTATTCTCCTTGGGATTGTAGAAATAATAACCCTTAGTTTCTTTAGGGTATCCGACAAATATGCATTTATCAGATCTGCTGTCCAGTTTCCCTGAGGCGAGCTTTTTGACATAAGCCTCGCAACCCCAGATTTTGATAAATGTCAAGCTCGGCTATTTCCCATACCATAACTCATATGGTGTCTTTGAAACGGCCTTGGATGGCACTCGGTTTAGTATCTTCGCAGCTGTTTCCAGTGCGAATCCCCAAAAGGAGTAAGGTAGAGTAGCCTGACTCATCATGGAACGAACCATATCCAATAAGGTTCGATTCCTCCTCTCGGACACACCATTCCATTGCGGTGTTCCTGGCGGAGTGAGCTGTGAGATAATCCCACACTCCTTCAGATAGTCATTAAACTCACGACTCAAGTATTCTCCACCGCGATCTGATCGAAGTGCTTTGATATTTCGGCCTAACTGATTCTGTATTTCATTTTTGAATTCTTTGAACTTGTCAAAAGATTCACTCTTATGTCTCATTAAATAGACATAACCTTACCTACTGAAATCATTAGTAAAAGTAATGAAATATGAATAGCCACCTCTGGCATGTTTACTAAATGGCCCACACACATCACTGTGAATAAGGTCAAGTAAACTTGAAGCCCTTTCACCTTTATTAGTAAAAGGAGTCTTCGTCATCTTACCCATTAAACAAGCTTTGCATGTGTCAAGCTCCTCATAGGAGAATGATCCCAGCAGTCCATGGTCATGCAACCGCTTAATGCGCTTATTGTTAATATGGCCTAGACGACTATGCCATAACAAGGTGCTGTCATCAGTATGTTTGGCTTTCTTATTATCAATTTGTTGTACAGAACATTCCATGTCTAACATGTATAACCCATTGATAATCGACCCAGTTGCATAAACAATACTATCAAATGAAATATAGCACTGTTGTAACGCCCTTGATTTTCTGAATTATGATTTAAGGTTAGAAATTCAGTTTCTGTATTTTTATCGGTTAAAATTTAGGGATTTTTGCCTAATTGTAGGACTTTTTCCTACAGGGCAAAAATAATTATTTTCGTTGGGGCTTCGAACCCTCAACCTTGACTTTTTTGCTCCTGGAATTCTTCCACCATGGTGGCGCATATTTCTGTGTTATTGGAGTGGCGCATGGTGGTTAAGCCCAGGTGAGCCCTTAAAACCGATTTTCACTTAAGTTAACTGGGTTATTGGATCTTGGATCCGTTTGGAGTGGGAGAAAAAGAGAAATATCGTGAAGAGCTCCTCTCCCTCACGATTTTTGGTTTGTTTCTTGCCCTAGCCGCCTGTGTTGTCGCCCCTCACTGTGCTTGGCGCTCCTGCAAAATTTCTGACGCTGGTGGTGGCAGACTGGTGGTGGACGAACTTTCTGGAGACCCCTGATCCCCTGTTTTGGCGTTTTCTCTGTGGGCGATTTTTCTGGTGAGTAATTCGATCCTAAGGAGTCTAATCCGAATTAAAATTCGTTATTTGCCATGATTATTCGTATGGGGTTGAATTCAAATAATTATAGGGTTTTAAAATCCTGTTCTGCTGAAATCTGCATTCGTTAATCTGACCTTTGTGTACTATAACCCCAATATCTCATGGTCTATAGATCCAGATCGCACGAAATAAATTTTGTATGAAACTAGATACATTCGGCTTTAATTTGAATCTGATATCGACCATATCCGAGCTGTATTCGTATTTCAATCTGTATTGCAATCTAGCTGTACAAAATCAGTTTTCTGAAAATCTGGATTTCGACCTTTATGTGTTCGAACCATCATATCTCCCTAGGTATAGCTCGAAATCTTGTCAAATCAGTTTTATTAGACCGTAGGCTCGAAGAGCTTTATTTTGACTCCCATAACGCCTATTTTCGATTAGTTATTGGATCTGAAATAAATGTCGCAAGTCTGATATATGAATCTGTTTTCTTGAAATCTGAAATTCTGACCTTCTTATGTTCGAACCCTTATATCTTCCTGTCTAAAATTCGAAATCTTGTGAAACCAGTTTTATTGGAAACTAGATTCAGAGAGCTTCATTTTGAATACAATATTGACTAGCTTTGGTTCGAAATTGGACTAAAAATATATTTTGCAAACTGACAATATAAATCTGCTATGTTTTGGTTAGACGAATATTCCTTTGTGAGAAAAATTTACATTGTATGGTTTAACCTCTTAAATTGTGGTCTGTAGTTCTTCTAAAATTTATTTGTTTGATGAGAAATTTTAGAGAAAACAAAATTGGGGATTTAACTAAGAACTTAGGAATTTTCGAAAATATAGTTCGAGCCAATTTTGGGGCTTTTGTCAATTTTCTTCACAAACGTGTAATTAAAATTATCTGTAGTGGGGGACTGAAATTAATTACATGAAATTTGTACGTTCTGTTAAGGTTCTGAAAGTGGCGCCCCTTACAGTAATTTTATAGCTCACGGTTTTAGGAATTTTGAGGAGATTATTTCATGAATAATTTCTGTTCTGTATTTAAATGTTTGTTATATGAATAATTTCTGTTCTGTATTTAATTGTTTGTTATGTGGATATTTCCTGTTCTGTTTATATGTTGTGAAGTTTCTGAAAACCTTGAATGTGTTAAAACATTTGTGAGAACATAGAATGGTTTGACATGAATTAAGGTTAGTTGTAAGGAATTCACTCATATAATTTCTGTTCTGTGTTTAAGGACTGGATATTGGGGTGTGTCATTTTCTGGTTTGTTAGACTTTGGGCATAATGTAAGAATTAAGTAGTGGTTGATCCTACTTCTCTGTTTCAGTATAATCTGTTCTGTAAAATTATGCCCTAGTGTAGCACTCTTCCGTGTCCTTACCCTCCTTCTGTGGCGCTGTAATGGTGCTGATAGTCTACTACGACCCTTGAGACACTATTTCTGTTATGGGTATTGGAGGCCAGAGTGCCACGTCCTAACAAGACGGGGGCCACCCACTGATACCTCCTCTACCATTCAGTTCTGGGTTTTGGAGGCCAGAGTGCCACGTCCTAACAAGACGGGGGCCACCCACTGATACCTCCTCTACCATTCAGTTCTGGGTATTGGAGGCCAGAGTGCCACGTCCTAACAAGACGGGGGCCACCCACTGATACCTCCTCTACCATTCAGTTCTGGGTTTTGGAGGCCAGAGTGCCACGTCCTAACAAGACGGGGGCCACCCACTGATACCTCCTCTACCATTCAGTTCTGGGTTTTGGAGGCCAGAGTGCCACGTCCTAACAAGACGGGGGCCACCCACTGATACCTCCTCTACCATTCTGTTCTGGGTATTGGAGACCAGAGTGCCACGTCCTGACAAGACGGGGGCCACCCACTGATATCTCCTTTACCATTCTGTTTCTGATATGCATGCATTGTCTCGTCCTCGGCAGAGGTGGGGTCAGACCTTCTGTGGTCATCAGGCCTTCTGTGGCCTTTCTGTTTCCGATGTAGACTATCCGTTTGGACTCTGAAAATTCTGATTTTCTGTCTGTCAGTTCTGATTTCTGTAGTTCTGTTTCGATCTGTATTTAGATGTATTAGGCGGTGTGGTTAGTTGGTATGGGTTGGTATATTCATATCCTACCTGTTTGATGCCTATTGTTACAAGTATCTGTATTTGATTGTGTTTGTTTCTGATATGAGCATGCATGTTAAGTTGATTTATCTTATCTGTTAAATAAAAAGAATTTCAACTTAAGTATGATATTTTTGATGTGTACTATGGATGACTTTTAGTGTCTTTTACTCACTGAGCTTTTTAGCTCACCTCCGTTGTTTAAATGTTTTCAGGTGAGACATCAAGACAGTAATTGCTACAGCTAATATGACGCTAATGTTTGATGTCATTTCTAAGAATAGTCTTCTAAAGATTTATCAGGCCTGCGTGCCTAATTTATTATGACCTATATGACATGTTTTATCTCCTGAGGGCTTATGCCTGTTTTCAGGATATTATATTATAGTTGTTTCGTTTAAATTATTGGATACAAGTCTTGGATTCTTTTATTGAATTGGTTCTTATTTTGAAATGTCCGATTTGAGATGTGTAACCGAATTTGTGTTGTTTATTTTAGTATCTGAATAATCAGTTCTGTATATTTCTGAAATTCCACATATGTGTAGTGTGGACGTTTGTTGTTGTTACAAGATATGTGTGTCTGTGCAGCAGTAGTTTAGAATACTTGCTGCCGGATTTTTTCTGGATTTCCGGATTTCTATTTCCTAGTAATCGATCCTATTCAGTTCTGTGCGGTTTTCTGTTCCGTAGTAATGTCCTTCGATGCCGCTTTCTTCTTGTGTTTTAATGGAAGAGTAAAAAATTTTTGAAACCCCGTATTTTACTTGTATGCGTGTGGGGTGTGATTCTGAGGGATGTTTCAGATGGTATCAGAGCAATTTTACTAGCAATTAGAAACTCCGGGGAAGGAAAACTCTGTTTGTGTATTGCTAGAAACCAAGTTAGGATCTGATTTGTGATTGAATATTGGTTGTTATTCTACTGTGTTATGTGATGCAGGTAAAAATGGTGCGACGAAGAGCTAGCAGTAGCAACGGTGATCAACAGCCTGATCTGAGGCAGACCATGGAGGCTATGACTGCTATGATGCAACAACAGAACGCATTCATTCAGCAGCAAACTCAGATGATGCAGCAGCAGCAGGCGCAGCACATGGAGGTTCAGCAACAGTTATTGCAGCGGCTGTCGCAGACACAGTCTCAGTCACAAGCACAACCGGCTGGTTCTCCTCTGGGTGATGGCGCACATCAACGATATGCTCGGTTGGTTCGAGAGTTTCAGCACCTGAACCCGACGGCATTTTATGGTAGTCCGGGGCCCAGAGCGGCTGAAGATTGGCTTTTGACACTGGAAAAGATTTTCCAGGTTTTGCGCTGTGATGATGCAGACAAGCTATGTTTGTCTGTCTTCATGTTGCGTGGAGATGCCGAAGACTGGTGGAAGGGAGTCGTCAGACTGGCGGCAACTGAATCCAGAGTTGTTGATTGGCAGTACTTCATGATGAAGTTCAATGCCAAGTTTTTCCCCTCTAGCTTATCTGAGGAGCGCGAGGTGGAGTTTATTCATCTTGAGCAGGGCGACCTGACGGTGGATCAGTATGAGGCCACATTCGCTCGGTTGTCGGGGTATGCTCCTCACTTAGTCAACACCGAGGAAAGAAGAGCCAAGAAGTTTCAGCGGGGTTTGAGGAAAGATATCAGGACAAGGGTAGCTATGCTACACTTGGAAACTTATGCTGAAGTGGTAGACAGGGCTCGCACTGCTGAGAGGTGCATTGCGGAGATGGCTGCAGATACTATTCCAGTCACTGCACCCGCCCCTACTTATGTGACTTACGCACCCACTTTGGGTGGTAAGGATAAGAAGAATTTCAAGAGGAAGAAAGACAATAAGGGCAGATACCAACCTTATCAGAAGCCAGCCAGCACAGTTTCTCAGAATGGCAAGAAGTGTCTCCACTGTGGGAGCACTAAACATCAGGATAATGAGTGCTACAGGAAGACTGGCGCTTGCTTCAGATGTGGTAAGGCGGGGCATATGATTAGGGACTGTCCTATGCCGGATGCTAGAGGACAGGGTCAGGGTGAGAAGCCTACTGTGCAGACTCGCGTGTATGCCATCGCGGAGAGGGATGCTTCGGCTTCGAAGTCCGTGGTGGAAGGTACACTTTATGTGTTTAGTTATTTGGCACGCATTCTTTTTGATCCTGGTGCCAATTTATCCTTTGTGTCTGCATGTTTTGCATCATGTCTGCCTGTGTTGCCTAGGATACTTGATTTCTGTATTTCTGTTCATACACCTATGGGTGAGGCCGTATCTACAGATATAACATACCCTGACTGTTTGATTAAGGTAGAAGGATATGATTTACCTATTGACTTGATTAGTCTTTCTATGAAAGACTATGACATCATTCTGGGCATGGATTGGCTGTCTGCCTATCATGCTACTTTAGATTGTTTTGAAAAGTTAATTACTCTGCATCTAAGTGATGGACAGCAACTGGTTATCCAAGGCCGGATTTCAGAACAAGAGCCTTTGGTGATATCTCATCTGCAGGCCAGGAAGCTTTTAGCCCAGGGCTGCAAGGGGTATTTGGCGCATGTCAAGGTGCAGACTGAGCCTGATTTGGATCTGGCTAAAATTCCTGTGGTAAGAGAGTTTGCTGACGTCTTCTCTGATTTATCTGGGTTACCACCCAGCAGAGAAGTTGAGTTTGGTATCGAGTTGTTGCCAGGCACAGCACCGATATCTAAAGCTCCTTACAGGATGGCAACTTCAGAACTGACAGAGCTGAAGAAGCAACTGGAAGAACTATTAGAGAAGGGGTATATTCGGCCCAGTGTTTCTCCATGGGGAGCACCGGTGTTATTTGTGAAGAAGAAGGATGGTACTTTGCGCATGTGCATCGATTACCGTCAACTCAATCAAGTGACTGTTAAGAATAAGTACCCATTACCCCGTATTGATGATCTCTTTGATCAGTTGCAGGGTGCTACTGTATTCTCTAAAATTGACCTGAGGTCTGGCTATTATCAGATGAGTGTTCGGGAGGAGGATGTACCTAAAACTGCATTCAGGACCAGGTATGGGCACTATGAATTTCTTGTTATGCCCTTTGGACTGACAAATGCTCCTGCGGTGTTTATGGATCTGATGAACAGGGTATTTCATGAGCTCCTGGACAAATGTGTGGTCGTCTTCATTGATGATATTCTGATCTACTCCAAGAATGCGCAAGACCACTCTCAGGATTTGCGCAAGGTGCTGGAGATTCTGCGGCTGAAGCGGCTATATGCTAAGGCCAGCAAATGTGAGTTCTGGCTAGATCAGATTGGTTTTCTGGGGCACATTATTTCTAGCCAGGGTGTGTCTGTGGATCCAGTGAAGGTGGAGGCCATTCTTCACTGGGGAAGACCAACTACAGCGACTGAGGTCAGAAGTTTTCTGGGCTTAGCTGGATACTACCGCCGTTTTGTGGAAGGTTTTTCCAAGTTGGCTGGTCCTCTGACTAAGTTAACTAAAAAGAATTTGAAGTTTGAGTGGTCTGATGATTGTGAGTCTAGTTTTCAGGAACTGAAAAAGAGACTGACCAGTGCTCCTATCCTCATCATTCCCTGTGATGGAGAGAAGTTCACTGTTTACACTGATGCCTCTGGTAAGGGTCTGGGTGCTGTACTGATGCAGCAAGGAAAAGTAGTTGCTTATGCTTCAAGGCAACTCAAAGACTATGAGGTAAACTACCCCACTCATGATCTGGAGTTGGCAGCTGTAGTTTTTGCCTTGAAAATCTGGAGGCACTATCTGTTTGGACAGACATTTGAATTGTTTACAGATCACCAGAGCTTGAAGTATATCTTCACTCAGAAAGAGCTGAATATGAGACAGAGGCGATGGCTTGAATTGATAAAGGATTATGACTTCACCATCCAGTATCAGTCTGGTAAAGCCAATGTGGTGGCTGATGCTCTTAGTCGGTATCCTGTGACTCAGATAGCTGCACTACGAGTCCAGGAGTGGCGACTATTGCAGGAGTTCAGTGACATGCATCTGAGTGTGACTCCGGGTGAGAGAGGCGGTCTTCTGGCTTCTCTCAGGGTTCAGTCAGACTTACTGCAGAGACTGAGATCAGGGCAGCAGTCAGATCAGGATATTCTACGGTGGAAAGAGAGGTCTGAGCAAGGCTGGGATGAGAATTTCAGTATGTCGGATGATGGTCTCCTCAGATTCCGTGGAAGGGTCTGTGTTCCTGAGGACCCTGAGTTGAGAAATGAAATTCTTAAGGAAAGTCATTGCACTAAGTATACCGTTCATCCTGGTAGTACCAAGATGTATCAGGATCTGAAAAAGACTTTCTGGTGGCACGGTATGAAGAAGGATGTGCATTTGTTTGTGTCCAGATGTTTGACTTGCCAAACCGTGAAGGCTGAGCATCAGAGGCCGGGCGGTTTGATGCAGTCTCTCCCTATTCCTCAGTGGAAGTGGGAGCATATCAGTATGGACTTTGTGTGTGGACTGCCCAATACCAGAAGGAATCATGATGCCGTATGGGTGATTGTGGACAGACTCACGAAGTCAGCTCACTTCTTACCGATCAAAATGACTTACAGTTTGGATCGGTTAGCAAAACTGTACATCGATGAGATTGTCAGATTACATGGAGTTCCCTTGGACATTGTCTCTGATCGTGATCCTCGATTTCTATCCAGGTTTTGGAAGAAATTACAGGAAGATTTGGGAACTAATCTGAGTTTCAGCACTGCATATCATCCTCAATCTGATGGTCAGACAGAGAGAACTATTCAGACACTTGAGGATCTTCTGAGATCTTATGTGATTGACTGGTCTGTTGAGTGGGATCTGGACTTATCACTGATAGAGTTCACCTACAACAATAGCTTCCACTCTAGCATACAGATGGCTCCGTATGAGGCCCTATATGGGAGGAAATGCAGAACACCTATATGCTGGGAGGAAACTGGGGACAGAACAGTGCTAAAGTCTGATGCTGTTCAGGAAGCCACTGAGAAGATCAGAGAAATTCAGAAAAAGATGAAGATTGCTCAGGATAGACAGAGGAGTTATGCTGATGTGAGGCGGCGTCCTCTTGAGTTTTTGGTGGGAGAGCATGTTTTCCTAAAGGTCTCGCCTATGAAAGGGGTGATGAGATTTGGGAAGAGAGGAAAATTGAGTCCCAGGTACATTGGTCCCTTTGATATCATTGAGAGGATTGGACCTGTGGCATACCGACTTGCTTTGCCCCCATCATTGGAACACCTCCATAATGTGTTCCATGTTTCTGCACTCAGAAAATATTGTTCTGATCCTTCTCATATTCTGGAGTTGGAACCTCTCCAGCTTGAAGAGAACATGACTTTTGTGGTGAAACCTCTCAGAATTGAAGATAGAAAAGACAAAGTGCTGAGGAATAAGGTTATTCCACTTGTGAAAGTCATCTGGGGAAATCAGTCTGTTGAAGAAGCCTCTTGGGAGGTTGAAGCAGATATGAGAAAGGAGCATCCTCACCTGTTTAGTGACGGGCTTGGTCAGCTTTAGAGGACTAAAGCTCTATAAGGGGGGGAGGATGTAACGCCCTTGATTTTCTGAATTATGATTTAAGGTTAGAAATTCAGTTTCTGTATTTTTATCGGTTAAAATTTAGGGATTTTTGCCTAATTGTAGGACTTTTTCCTACAGGGCAAAAATAATTATTTTCGTTGGGGCTTCGAACCCTCAACCTTGACTTTTTTGCTCCTGGAATTCTTCCACCATGGTGGCGCATATTTCTGTGTTATTGGAGTGGCGCATGGTAGTTAAGCCCAGGTGAGCCCTTAAAACCGATTTTCACTTAAGTTAACTGGGTTATTGGATCTTGGATCCGTTTGGAGTGGGAGAAAAAGAGAAATATCGTGAAGAGCTCCTCTCCCTCACGATTTTTGGTTTGTTTCTTGCCCTAGCCGCCTGTGTTGTCGCCCCTCACTGTGCTTGGCGCTCCTGCAAAATTTCTGACGCTGGTGGTGGCAGACTGGTGGTGGACGAACTTTCTGGAGACCCCTGATCCCCTGTTTTGGCGTTTTCTCTGTGGGCGATTTTTCTGGTGAGTAATTCGATCCTAAGGAGTCTAATCCGAATTAAAATTCGTTATTTTCCATGATTATTCGTATGGGGTTGAATTCAAATAATTATAGGGTTTTAAAATCCTGTTCTGCTGAAATCTGCATTCGTTAATCTGACCTTTGTGTACTATAACCCCAATATCTCATGGTCTATAGATCCAAATCGCACGAAATAAATTTTGTATGAAACTAGATACATTCGGCTTTAATTTGAATCTGATATCGACCATATCCGAGCTGTATTCGTATTTCAATCTGTATTGCAATCTAGCAGTACAAAATCAGTTTTCTGGAAATCTGGATTTCGACCTTTATGTGTTCGAACCATCATATCTCCCTAGGTATAGCTCGAAATCTTGTCAAATCAGTTTTATTAGACCGTAGGCTCGAAGAGCTTTATTTTGACTCCCATAACGCCTATTTTCGATTAGTTATTGGATCTGAAATAAATGTCGCAAGTCTGATATATGAATCTGTTTTCTTGAAATCTGAAATTCTGACCTTCTTATGTTCGAACCCTTATATCTTCCTGTCTAAAATTCGAAATCTTGTGAAACCAGTTTTATTGGAAACTAGATTCAGAGAGCTTCATTTTGAATACAATATTGACTAGCTTTGGTTCGAAATTGGACTAAAAATATATTTTGCAAACTGACAATATAAATCTGCTATGTTTTGGTTAGACGAATATTCCTTTGTGAGAAAAATTTACATTGTATGGTTTAACCTCTTAAATTGTGGTCTGTAGTTCTTCTAAAATTTATTTGTTTGATGAGAAATTTTAGAGAAAACAAAATTGGGGATTTAACTAAGAACTTAGGAATTTTCGAAAATATAGTTCGAGCCAATTTTGGGGCTTTTGTCAATTTTCTTCACAAACGTGTAATTAAAATTATCTGTAGTGGGGGACTGAAATTAATTACATGAAATTTGTACGTTCTGTTAAGGTTCTGAAAGTGGCGCCCCTTACAGTAATTTTATAGCTCACGGTTTTAGGAATTTTGAGGAGATTATTTCATGAATAATTTCTGTTCTGTATTTAAATGTTTGTTATATGAATAATTTCTGTTCTGTATTTAATTGTTTGTTATGTGGATATTTCCTGTTCTGTTTATATGTTGTGAAGTTTCTGAAAACCTTGAATGTGTTAAAACATTTGTGAGAACATAGAATGGTTTGACATGAATTAAGGTTAGTTGTAAGGAATTCACTCATATAATTTCTGTTCTGTGTTTAAGGACTGGATATTGGGGTGTGTCATTTTCTGGTTTGTTAGACTTTGGGCATAATGTAAGAATTAAGTAGTGGTTGATCCTACTTCTCTGTTTCAGTATAATCTGTTCTGTAAAATTATGCCCTAGTGTAGCACTCTTCCGTGTCCTTACCCTCCTTCTGTGGCGCTGTAATGGTGCTGATAGTCTACTACGACCCTTGAGACACTATTTCTGTTATGGGTATTGGAGGCCAGAGTGCCACGTCCTAACAAGACGGGGGCCACCCACTGATACCTCCTCTACCATTCAGTTCTGGGTTTTGGAGGCCAGAGTGCCACGTCCTAACAAGACGGGGGCCACCCACTGATACCTCCTCTACCATTCAGTTCTGGGTATTGGAGGCCAGAGTGCCACGTCCTAACAAGACGGGGGCCACCCACTGATACCTCCTCTACCATTCAGTTCTGGGTTTTGGAGGCCAGAGTGCCACGTCCTAACAAGACGGGGGCCACCCACTGATACCTCCTCTACCATTCAGTTCTGGGTTTTGGAGGCCAGAGTGCCACGTCCTAACAAGACGGGGGCCACCCACTGATACCTCCTCTACCATTCTGTTCTGGGTATTGGAGACCAGAGTGCCACGTCCTGACAAGACGGGGGCCACCCACTGATATCTCCTTTACCATTCTGTTTCTGATATGCATGCATTGTCTCGTCCTCGGCAGAGGTGGGGTCAGACCTTCTGTGGTCATCAGGCCTTCTGTGGCCTTTCTGTTTCCGATGTAGACTATCCGTTTGGACTCTGAAAATTCTGATTTTCTGTCTGTCAGTTCTGATTTCTGTAGTTCTGTTTCGATCTGTATTTAGATGTATTAGGCGGTGTGGTTAGTTGGTATGGGTTGGTATATTCATATCCTACCTGTTTGATGCCTATTGTTACAAGTATCTGTATTTGATTGTGTTTGTTTCTGATATGAGCATGCATGTTAAGTTGATTTATCTTATCTGTTAAATAAAAAGAATTTCAACTTAAGTATGATATTTTTGATGTGTACTATGGATGACTTTTAGTGTCTTTTACTCACTGAGCTTTTTAGCTCACCTCCGTTGTTTAAATGTTTTCAGGTGAGACATCAAGACAGTAATTGCTACAGCTAATATGACGCTAATGTTTGATGTCATTTCTAAGAATAGTCTTCTAAAGATTTATCAGGCCTGCGTGCCTAATTTATTATGACCTATATGACATGTTTTATCTCCTGAGGGCTTATGCCTGTTTTCAGGATATTATATTATAGTTGTTTCGTTTAAATTATTGGATACAAGTCTTGGATTCTTTTATTGAATTGGTTCTTATTTTGAAATGTCCGATTTGAGATGTGTAACCGAATTTGTGTTGTTTATTTTAGTATCTGAATAATCAGTTCTGTATATTTCTGAAATTCCACATATGTGTAGTGTGGACGTTTGTTGTTGTTACAAGATATGTGTGTCTGTGCAGCAGTAGTTTAGAATACTTGCTGCCGGATTTTTTCTGGATTTCCGGATTTCTATTTCCTAGTAATCGATCCTATTCAGTTCTGTGCGGTTTTCTGTTCCGTAGTAATGTCCTTCGATGCCGCTTTCTTCTTGTGTTTTAATGGAAGAGTAAAAAATTTTTGAAACCCCGTATTTTACTTGTATGCGTGTGGGGTGTGATTCTGAGGGATGTTTCAACTGTGAAGGTCCGCATTCAAATAAAAAACCTTTCCTGACAAGAGCAGGAATAGAGATAATATTCTTTGTTATGCTTGGTACGAAATAACAATTGTCAAGTTCTAATACAAATCCAGATGGTAAAGAGATGTGATATTCTCCTACAGCAACAACAGCAACTCGTGCCCCGTTTCCAACTCGTAGGTCCACCTCATGCTGTCCCACCTGTCTTCTTCTCTTGAGTTCCTGCACATTTGAACAAATGTGAACTCCACATGCAGTGTCCAACACCCATGAAATAGAAGAAGCTGTTGGGGTATGCCCTTAAGCCTAATGTTTGAGGCCTTTGGGATTGTATCAGTATCATGTAATAAACTATTATGTTTATAAAGGCATGGTTGTTATTCAGTTAGCTACATTGTCTGCTGCAATATATGTTCTTTTGAATAATGTCTCAAAGCTGTTCAGCTAGGCTGACAGGCTATAAAGTCCTTAGTCGATATATCTTGGTGAACATGAGACAGCCTTGATATGATTGAGACTAATATGTGTTCTAATCTTATAGGATGCTTCGAGCATGGAATAAGATGTAGACTCATGGGTACATTGGATGTACTAGACAGACCCTACTAGGATGTTCAATTGTTTGTCACAATGTGAATATTCCTTGAATGAGACAAGTGGCACATTTCCTCTGACTTGAGATCACTTGTGTTTTCTAAATGATGATTGTCATTGTTTTGAGGTAGTTCAATATCATTTGAAACATAATGATTATAGACTATCTTGGATGATGAGCTTGAGTCAGGTTAGGGCACTAGTGATAGACATAGGATTGCCGTCTCCTTGTTTAAGGAGTGTGATGTTCTAAAGGGGCCCCCTGGATGAGATGATTGAGAAAAGAGTATGGCCATACCCAGGTGACAGTGTTCATCTGATCTAATCATGCTCATCATATTGGAGCTACAAGCTTGACACGCTTGTCCAATAAGAACATCCAGTGGCAAAGGAAATATGCATGCCTTGTGAATTGATTCACACTTGTGCTATGGTTTGGGTGTAGTCTTGGAAGACTCTTTCCTTTATATCGGGAGACAGTGATGTGTTACTAGATACCCCTCACTGATCGTGATGACGTCAGTTATCGTTACCGACATTTAAAGGAAACCCTTAGGGTCGCACAATTTGATGATATGGCTTACTTAAGTCAGATCGTGTGGACTGAATTGTTTGGGTTCAGTTTAATGGGATTTAATCTCTGATTGTGAGTGAGATCTAGTCTGATCATGTTTGATTGATTAGGGCTTGAGATCGGTAAGCTTCGATCGAGAGAATGGTTGCTAGATCGGACAGATCAGAAGCACCAAGAGATCGACGGTTAGATCGGGAACCTTAGGGTTTATTTAAGATCTAGACTAGATCATTGGCTTGATTGGTTCTTAAACCGAACCAATGTGAACCGGCTCATGAAATGAGCGCATGGTTCAAGGCTTGGCGAATTGTTCACTTGACGTGAACATTGAAGCGAGAGTGGTGACTATTTTTAGTAACCATGATCTCCACTTGGAGACCACTCTCACGTTCGAATAGGGTGTTCTATTCTCGCCTATCCATCTCTTCCTCTCTAGTCTCTTGTGGTGTGTGGCGACGCTTGGAGTTTAGAGGAGGATTCGGCCAAGAGAGATCAAGGTCTTCATCCCTCACAATTCGATCAAAGACACTTTGGAGCCTTGCTAGCACAAGGAGCGACAAAGAGTTTGCCATCATCCTCTTGTGTGCGATTCCCTTTGGAGAAGAGGCAATCGACTCTTTGCTTCCAAGGCAACATCTAGGCTATTGCGATGGTATGAATGTTTTTCATTAATCTTTACTAGCCCCTTTTCGAGTTGATCATTTAACATGCGAGTTGATCCTATAACCCTAGCTTCCGCAAGATGAATATAGTATGCGCTAATCACTTTAGGGTTTTGCTCCCTCTTGAAGGGGACTCTTCAGAAGCAACCATGACTTCAGTCACGAAAATACCTGAGCCAGAAGTGGAAGGCTTGCTTCCCTTCTTCTCTCCTCGGAGCGCTCTACAGTCCTTCCAGTGACCTAGCTAGCCACAATGGAAGCATCTGTTGTCCTTTGACCGCTTCACCTTTTGTTTCAAAGCTTTGTTGTAGCTCTTGATAGGGGTTTTGCCCTTCTTCCCCTTCTTCTTATTCCCAAAAGGAACCATCAAGACAGAGGATGAAGGCTTTCCCTTCTCAAGAGTCTGCTCTGTAGTGCAGAGCATATTCAATAATTCTGCCGGAGTACAGTCGATTTTGTTTATATTGAAATTAATAATGAACGCATCGAAAGAAGCCGGAAGAGACTACAAGATGATGTCTACAACAAGTTCTTGATTGATGGTATGACCCAGTTTCTCTAGAGCTTCTTTGTACCCTATCATTTTGAGTACGTGAGCTCCGACTGGACTCCCTTCAGCCAGCTTGCTATGAAAGAAAAGTTTCGTCAAGTTATAGCGTTATGTCCTTGCCTGAGCAGCATACAACAATTTCAGATTTGCTATAATATCAATAGCAGATAAATCCTCATGTTGACGCTGGAGCTCAGGCGTCATTGACGCAAGCATAAGGCAAGCGACATCAGTACTATCACTGACGTGCTTTTCATAAGCATCTCGAACCGCCCTTACGGCGTTCGTAGCGGGTTGAGCCGGTATTGCCGACTCAAGGACGTACAGCTTCCTCTCAGCTTTAAGGACAATCCTCAGCTGTCTGTACCAGTCTGAGAAGTTTGGCCCAGCAAACTTCTCTTTTTCCAATATGGATCGCAAGTTGAGCCCTGTGGTGTTCGTTGCTGCAGGAATCTACAACATAGCAAGAACCACAAGGTCAGCAACCATGTTAGAATCATTCCAGGACTTAAGAGTGATTCCTTTTCTCACTATTTTCTCTGACTGAAAATCCAATAAAAAAGCCCGAAAGAGTGAAACTCTTTTAGTGAGATGGGATCCAGATTTCATACTTGATCTCCGCGTCCCGCTCAGGCGAGATAAGATGCACAGAGAACTCAAGCACTAATCACTAGTAGGCAATCCAATGCCACTCGCCAACCCGTGCGATTCCCCTTCATCTAGGTAATCCAGAAGACTGTGCTAACTGAGTTGGTACAACACAATCTCTGATTCCTCAGATGGCTGCCTCCATATAGCTATCATGTGCTCAACATGTAGCCTATATGGTCAAGCTGACCTGACCGACTTCCTGGACCACCACGTGCTATGCTGAGCAACGAGAAGCGATAAATCCCTTCTCTGTAGCATGTAGGTGTAATCTCACACCGTCTGAAGATAGCTGGGCGTGCCCACTGAGTGGGTACAACACGGCCCCAACGATAGTCAGAATAGTGAGGTTTCGCGTCAGAAGGCAATTGAAAGCTTGATATTGACGTTGGATTTTATCGGTCTTTTATCTTCTTACTATCATGCAAAGCCTATAGTGATAGCAGAAGAATAAAACATACATGTGCTAATATTACTTAAAACAGTAAATAGAAAGCACAATTATCTTATGTGGTAAACGCCCATAAAAATATAAGTAAAACCCTAGTTTGACTTAAATCTTCACTTGAGCTCTTTATGGCATTCTTGTACCTCATGCGGCCCAAACGCCATCTGTAGCCTAAATGCGCCCACCAGACAGAATGCGCCTGTTCTAGAGTCGAACTCTAGACCACCCACCTAGTGAAGCCAATTGCTGCAAACGCTTCTGCCATATGTGCTGAGTGCTCATGTCTGATGAAATTACATTTAAAACTATCTAGACATGGATTGACATGCAGGTCATATATACATTATTCAAATAAATCAAATGTGACTCGCAGATCACATCAAATATATTAAGTTCCAGGCTCGCAGGCCCCAGCACAGCATACAAAAAAGGGCAGCCCACATAAGATTAAATAAACACTCAAAATTACTCGACTCGAGTCCAATCATTCATGGCAACATGTAAAACTTTTACAACACGTGAAGAAAAATATATGGCATCAATTTTATTTCCTTATGTGCCCTACCACCTTACAACGGTCCATTAACAGGTATCCACTCGTCAGAACAAGTTAGACCCACTGTCCTTGCATGTACCCAGTCGTAACTGACCAGCGTCGACCCAATGATCGACTATGCATGCCTTAAGGACTGAACGTCCTACATGATTCTCGGCAAGCGGGTGCGACCCCGGGCCATTATCATGATCGTTCATCCTTTTTGCCTCAAACAGACATCACTACACGCCCTTCCGCAGTCGGCTTATAGCCACCTGTACGTCTTGCGCACAAGTGCTATCCAGCTGCCCATCTAGGCTGTCAGATAATCTGGTTAGGCTGTTGGGTTCAGACTGGACAAACGATTTCAAAACTGCTAACCCGTCTAAGTATTTAAAATAGGAGCACAGAAACATCTAATGAAGTCGCGCATGATGGTTTGTGAAAATAACTACAATATGCGCAAGCTATGTAATGTAAACATACATGAAACACAAGGTAAGGAGTACATGTATTCGCATGAGAACAGAAACATGCGCATATCATAAGCATGGATCACAAGCATGGATCACAAGAAGGCAATCATATGCATCAAGCCGAAACCTGGCTCTGATACCACTGAAAGTAGACCTAGTTTACAAGCGACTAAAACAACTTGCATCGGAAAAACTAGGAATCCCAAGAATCGCATATGAAGAGCATATGATCAACCCTTTTAAAACTCGTATAGAACAAGTAAAAGCATTACCTAAGCCATGATATGAGAGGCGGCTTGGAAGAGTAAAGGGGCGAGTGCCTCTTCTCCAAAGAAGTCACACACAAGATGAAGTAGACTTCCTCCCTTGCGTCCCTTGTGCTAGCAAAGACACCAAGGAGTCCTGATCGTCCCTTGCAAGGAAGATGTGCGTCTTGGCTAGAGTTTTTTTGGATGGAGACGATTCACACAAGAGGAAGAAGACGAGTCCTCTTTTCTCTCTCGAAACTGTGGGTGATTAAGGAGAGGTATATTCGGCCACCATTAACTAGTGAAAATCGAAAAACATAACTACCTCCATAACTCCCACTTAAACCATCGAAACCTCCATCTTAAATTGAACCATGCGTTCTCAAGTGAACCGGTTCAAACACCATTTGGTTCAAACACAAAATCGAACCAACCCTGGCTAAAATCTCTTTGAACCGAATGGCTCAAGATCTAACCACACATCACATTGAACCCCTGATCAACACGATCAAGAATCAATCCCCCCGATCAAAGCTTACCGATCACATGCCCTAATCAATCAAACATGATTAGACTAGATCTCACTTCCAATTAGAGTTTAAATTCCTTTAAACTGAACTAGAATAATTCCAGTCCACACGATCTGACATAAGTAAGCCATATCATCAAATTGTGCGACCCTAAGGGTTTCCTTCAATGTCGGTAACGATAACTTACGTTATCACGATCAGAGAGAGGTATCTAGCAACACATCACTGTCTCCCGATATGAAGGAAAGAGTCTTCCAAGACTACTCCCAAACCACAGCACAAGTGCGAATCTAATTCACTTGGTATACATGTTTCCCTTTACCACTGGATGTTCCCGTTGGACAAGCGTGTCAAGCCTGCGATTCCAACATGATGAAAATGGTTAGATCAGACGAACATAGTCGTCTGGGTATGGCCATACACATTCTCAACCATTTCATCCAAGGGCCCCCTTAGAACATCACACTCCAACCAGGAGAGGCAATCCTATATCTATCACAAGTGCCCTAGCATGACTCATGCCCATTATCCAAGATAATCCTTAACCATTATCTTTCAAATGATATTGAACTACCTCAAGACAATGCCAATCTTCATTTAGAAACACAAGTGATCTCAAGTCAGAGGGAATATACCACTTGCTTGCATACAAGGATTATTCACATTGTGACAAACAATTGAATATCCAAAGAAGGGTCAGTCCAGTACATCCAATGCACCTATGTGTCTAATCTTATTCCATGCTCGAAGCATCCCACAAGATTAGAGCACACATTAGTCTCAATCATATCAAGGCTGTCTCATGTTCACCGAGATATCTCGACCAAGGACAAAACTGAATGTCAGCTAAGCTAAACATCATTGAGACATTACTCAGAAGTATACATACAGCAGCAGATAATGCAACAATCTGAATAATAACAATTGCCCTTTATAAACATATATATATTGTTTATACATGATACTGAAAATAGCCCAAAGCCTCAAACATTGGCCTTAAGGGCATACCCCAACAGTTGGGAGGTAATAACAGTTGTCATTGAGCATGCCATGACCCATATGAGAAGGTCAATGGATAGATAGAGGATTTTCCCCTTCCTGAGGGAAGCTTGATATCCATGGAGCTCCTCTATGGTTCTATGACTGAAAGTGTATGGCCATACCCAAGTGACAGCCTGATTTAGTCATAACCATGTGATTGGGTGAAAATATGTGATGACACACTTGTCCAATCGGATATCAGTTTGGCAAAGGATTATAATGTATTTGTACCTAGTTTCGATGATTGGGATGTCGATGTCGATATCCATTCCAATGACTTGGGTAGTAGCGATGCACTGCTAGGTGCCACTCACTACTTGTGGTGACCTTAGGTCAGCACTGCCAACGTCCGAGGAACCTATGGGGTCGCACACCTTGATACTTGAGTTCTCCTATTGATCGGGAAGCCTTATGATCGAGTTATTGGATAACTCAGATCTAGTTGAGAGATTTCATCAGCGCCAATGGGCCTGATGAGATGTAAGATAGTTATTGGAGCCAAACTTCATTTTTGGCAGGTTGAGCCAAAATTGACCATGGTTGGTCACATTTGACTTTGGGTTACATTGGATTGGATCAAATTGCTTAATTAATGTAGGACAAAAATCCTAAGCCCAAGGAACCCCTTAAATATGTACGTCTATTGTGATTTCGATAACCAATATCAAGTGATGCGCAGATGGGTTTGGAAACTTAAGCATGCCGTTGAGATTATAAGAGAGTGATGGAGTGAGAACACCTTGGGTCCCCTTGAAGGAAGGGGACTAACCCCTTCGTAACCTTCAGCCGAGAGCCTCCAATGTTGGTCTCACGCTGCAGGTTGGAGATGTGCGCGTAGGGTATCAGCTTCAGCAGTTCAGCATTGGTTATCAGATCCAAGTTCACCAAAGATTGCCTAAGGAGATTGAGGGATGTTCATTCAGCGAGATGGTGGTGTGAAGGGCCTTCCGGCACACCTTCAAGGGGATAAGGTAGAGGGGCCAAATGCTCACCCTCAAGAAGACAAGGGGCCTTCCGGCTCACCCTTAACACAAGCAACAAGGGCCTTCCGGCACTCCTCAGCAAGCATAAGCTAACACAAGTTTTTTCTCATAAAATTCAACTTGGAAGTGCATGTGAAAACTACATGGACTTTAACCCTGTTTCCCAACGTTACAATTTTGCAAGTGACTCTTGGCCTTCTTCGCTTGTTGGCAGCTCTTGGATTTGCTGGATTTGAATGGTGGTGGTGGTCGGCATTGGTCTGAGTTGGAGGATGCTTCTTGCGCATGCTGATGAGGTTGATTTGCATGCGGTCTTGTGTTGTGGACTTGAGTTGGCGGTATTGTTGATTAGTGTGGATGTGTTGAAGACATTGACTAGTATGAATGTGCTGACTGATGTTGAAGAGGTTGACTGGCGTGAAGGTGTTGATGTCTTTGATGCGTTGTTGAGGCTTGCTTGCGTCCTTAGCATGGGTGTTGGGAAACATAGGTGCCATGTAGGTGCCTTACATGTTATGAGAACCTAGGGTACAACACCCTATTACATCAACTACAAATAAAAACAAAGGCTTGAAAGTAAATCCTAGGCTAGATCCTAAACTACAATAATGACATAAGAGTATAAACCACAAAATTGTCCAACAACTTGCTTTACAAACATCAAGACTAGCTTGGACCAAGAGTTAATAGTTTATCAAAGTAAGCAACTGAAAGATGAAAACAACATAAACAAGTGTTCAACATGACAAGTTCCATAGATAAGATTCTTCAAGTGGTCATCCCATAGCGGATTGGGGGCTTCTTGATTCTTTTGGATCTTCTTGGTAATACCCCTGCATCAGCTTTCTCGGGGGTAGCAGAATTCTCCTCCGTAGAATTAAATTTGAAGTCTTCTAGCTGGTCCGGTAGTAGTTGTTGCACTTCTTCTTCGGGTACCCAATGCTCGGTATGATCACTCCACTTGATTAGGTAATAATGCTGAACTCCATCGGCTGTGAAACATTGCTGCTCCTCCAGGATGTTGGAGGCTTGTTGTGGTGCGGCGAGTGCTAGGATGGGAACCGACTTCCTGTACAATGTGAGGTCCTCCACATTTACCGTGGGGTGAATCCCAAGGGCTGGTGGGAGGTCTAGAGTGTCGGCGTTGTCATTGATTTTCTTGATGACTCGGAAGGGCCCCTTCCCTCGTGGTTGCAACTTGTTATTGGCGCCTTGCTGTCTTTCCTTCCTGTTCCTGAAAATTACCAAATCTCCTTCATGAAAAGAGGTACAACGTTTATGCGTGTTAGCTGCAGTTTGATATTCAAGAGTATGCTTAGCAATGTTATCCTTAACCTCATTGTGGATTTTGACAATATGTTACGCATAAGAAAGGGCTGAATGGTTGGTCTTGAAGGGAGTTGGCAAAGGTGCAAGGTCTATAGGCTTACGGGGCTGATTGTTGGGGTATGCCCTTAAGGCTAATGTTTGAGGCCTTGAGATAATTTCAGTATCATGTATAAACTATGTTTTATAAAGGCAATTGTTGTTATTCAGATTGTTACATTATCTGCTGCTGTATGTATACTTCTGAATAATGTCTCATTGGTGTTTCAGCTTGGCTGACATGCAGTATTGTCCTTAGTCGAGATATCTTGGTGAACATGAGACAGCCTTGATATGATTGAGACTAATATGTGTTCTAATCTTATAGGATGCTTCGAGCATGGAATAAGATTTAGACGCATAGGTGCATTGGATGTACTGGACTGACCCTACTTAGGATATTCAGTTTTTGTCACAATGTGAATAATCCTTATAAACTAGCAAGTGGTATACTCCATCTGACTTGAGATCACTTGTGTTTCTAAATGATGATTGGCATTGTTTTGAGGTAGTTCAATATCATTTGAAAGATAATGGTTAAGGATTATCTTGGATGGTGGGCATGACTCATGTTCGGACACTGGTGATAGATATAGGATTGCCTCTCCTAGTTGGAGTGTGATGTTCTAAAGGGCCCTCTGGATGAGATGGTTGAGAAAGTGTATGGCCATACCCAGATGACTATGTTCATCTGATCTAACCATTCTCATCATGTTGGAATTACAGGCTTGACAGGCTTGTCCAATGAGAACGTCCAGTGGCAAAGGGAACATGTATGCCGAGTGAATTGGATTCACACTTGTGCTATGGTTTAGGTGTAGTCTTGGAAGACTCTTTCCTTCATATCGGGAGACAGTGATGTGTTGCTAGATACCCCTCTCTGATCATGATAACATAAGTTATCGTTACCGACATTGAAGGAAACCCTTAGGGTCGCACAATTTGATGATATGGCTTACTTATGTCAGATCATGTGGACTGAATTGTTCTGGTTCAGTTTAAAGGAATTTAAACTCTGATTGGAAGTGAGATCTGGTCTGATCAAGTTTGATTGATTAGGGCTTGAGATCGGTAAGCTTCGATCGAGAGAATTGATGCTTGATCATAGAGATCAAGAGGGTCGAGAGATGTGTGGTTAGATCTTGAACCATTTGGTTCAAAGAGATCAAGACCATGGTGGGTTCGGTTTGGTCTTTGAACCAAATAGAATTGAACCGGTTCACTTGGTGAACGCATGGTTCAATTGAGAGAGGAGTTATCGATGGCTTCAAGTGGAGTTAAACATGGAGTTATGCACTTACTATTTTTGGAAGCCGTTTTCTTTGAGAAAACGCCCCCATGTTCGAACTCCTATCTCTCTCTCTCGCCCCCTCTCCTCTCGTGTGGATGATCTTCACGACAAGAGGAAGTTCGGCCAGCAAAAAAGAAAAAGGCATCTCCTCATACACGATCTAGGACTCCTTGGATCTTTGCTAGCACAAGGAATACAAGGAAGAAGTCATCATCTTCTTGTGTGCGATTTCCTTTGGAGAAGAGCCGCTCGCCCTTTCTTCTTCCAAGTCGCCACTCAATCAATGGCAATGGTAACGCATCATTTTATCCTTTTATGGTTGCTCATATTATCTTGCCTCTCGATCCTATCAAA
The DNA here is from genome assembly GCA_027563935.2 of Costus lasius. Taxonomy (NCBI): domain Eukaryota; kingdom Viridiplantae; phylum Streptophyta; class Magnoliopsida; order Zingiberales; family Costaceae; genus Costus; species Costus lasius. The sequence continues at coordinate 59,274,802 of CM050453.2, forward strand.
CCTAGTTTTTCGCCTATGCAAGATCTTATAGATGCGCATGTGTACTAGGGTTTGACTTTCACTGATATCCTAGATTGATTTGGAATGGGCTGGCACCTGTTGTCCTATTAACAACACTATTAAATGCAAATTCAGCTGTGGGTAATAATTTATCGTACCCGGATGTTTCCCAACAAGACACCTCAAAATATTTCCTAAGGATCGATTAATCACCTCAGTTTGCCCATCGGATTGAGGGTGATATGCTGTGGAAAAGTTTAGTTTTGTCCCCAAGAGTTTCCATAAAGTTACCCAGAAATGTCCCACAAACTTAGTATCGCGATATGAGACAATGGTATGTGGTAAACCATGTAAGCAGACCACCTCTCTAAAAAACAACCTAGCAACATGGGAGGCATCGGTGGTTTTACTACAAGGTATGAAATATGCCATTCTAGAGAACCGATCTACCACCACAAAGATGGAGTTATGGCGAGCACTAGTTTTGGGTAGAACCAGCACAAAATCCATGCTCCGGTCTTGCCAAGGACCTTCAGGTATAGGTAGAGGCATGTAACGTCTGGTATTATGCCTTTGAGTTTTAGCCACTTGGCAAACTTGACAATGTCGCACGATCTTTGATACATACTTATAAATAGAGGGCCAATAAAATCTTTCCTCCACAAGTGCTTGAGTTTTGTCCCGCCCATGATGACCGGTTCCTCCTCCATGTAACTCCCAAACTAGAAAATCTCTTAGAGAAGTGCGGGGAATGCACAACTTACCTTCCTTGAACAAGAACCCATCATGAATAGAGTTGGTAGTGGCTGGTTTTGAGGATTCCTTAGTATCATCGAAAAAGTTTTTGAAGTCTGGGCAACACACATATTCTTCCTTAATCCTATCAAAGCCAATAACCGAAACTCGTAGTGTATTCAATATTAAGACCTTGTGGCTCAAGGCATCAACCACCTTGTTATGAACCCCAGCTTTGTGCTTTAGGACAAAGGTGTATTGCTGCAGGAACTCTACCCACTTGGCGTGTCTAGGATTTAGTTTGACTTGGCTGCTAAGGTATATCAAAGCTTGGTGATCACTATTAAGGATGAATTCCTTGTGTATCAAGTAGTGCCTCCAATGCTTCAAGGCTTGAACCACCGCATAGAACTCCTTGTCATATGTGGAATACTTCTGCCTAGTGTCATTGAGCTTTTCACTAAAGAAGGCAATAGGGTACCCATCTTGACTAAGGGTCCCTCCTATCCCAACCCAGACGCATCACGATCAACCATAAAGAGTTTGCTAAAATCGGGCAGCCGTAGTATAGGGGTAGTGGTAATTCTTTTCTTCAACTCTTGGAAGGCCTTCTCGGCCATGGGTGTCCATTCAAACCTCCCTTGGCACAAACAATTTGTAATGGGAGCTACCAGTGTGCTAAAGTTATAAATGAAATGCCTATAGAAAGTAGCAAGCCCATGGAAGCTTCTAGCTTCAGTTAAGGTAGTAGGAGAGGGCCAAACCAATATAGCAGTGACTTTAGATGGTGCGGCTTTCAGCCCTTGATAGTTGATGATAAATCCAAGGAATTCCACCTCTTGTGTCAAGAAAATGCATTTTTTGATATTCAATAGCAATTGTTCATTTTTTAGAAGATCAAGGGTAGACTTAACATGTTCAAGGTGCTCTTCATTTGTCTTACTAAAAATCAAAATATCATCAAAATAGACCACAAAAAATTTACCAATGTACGGCTTTAAGACTTGATGCATTAACCTCATAAAGGTAGAGGGAGCATTGGTTAGCCCAAAAGGTATAACCATCCACTCATGCAGACCATCTTGAGTTTTAAAGGCTGTTTTCCATTCGTCTCCCTCCCGAATCCTAACTTGATGGTAACCACTCCTTAAATAAATCTTATAGAACCAAGATGATCCCACAATCATGTCCAAGAGATCATCAAGTCTAGGTATGGGAAATCTATATTTGACTGTGATCTTGTTGATGGCTCTACAATCTATGTACATTCTCTATGTCCCATCTTTTTTGGGTGTAAGAAGTGTAGGAACTGCACATGGGCTGAGACTCTCTCATATTACTCCTTTCTCTAACAACTCATCCACTTGTCTTTTTAGCTCCGCATGTTCAGTAGGACTCATACGGTAATGGGGAAGGTGTGGTAAGGTGGCACCGGGTACTAGATCTATAGCATGTTGCACACTCCTTTCGGGTGGAAGCTCACTTGGCAATTCACTAGGGATGATTGATTCATAATCTTTAAGAAGTTCAGTGATGATGGCCGGTTGCTCTTGTGGGATTTCAGAATTGGTGGGTTGGACAAGTATGGTGCAGATGGTATCAGTTTCCCTAGTGGCTTGAAGGAATGGGTGGATTCTTAACATAGTGATAGACTTCTTGTCATCAATTGCTTTTCCTTTCTTATGGGATGCTCTAAGCTCACGGGGAAGGCTAGGTGTAAGGGTAATCCTTTTGTTATCAGCCCTAAATTCATATGTGTTGCTCCTCCCATAATGAATGACATCGAAATCATATAGCCACGGTCGACCATGGAGGACATCAGCCACGTCCACCTCCGTCACATCACACAAAATATGACCCTGGTAGGTGACTAAACTTAAAGGAACCTGGCATCTAAAAGCTACGGGAATGTTTGTCTTATCAACCCAAGAGATGCTATAGGGTGACGGGTCCTTTTCAGGCTCCAGACTAAACTTACTTATAGCTTGCTTAGAGATGATGTTAAGGCTGCTTCCACTATCTATGATGATTTTACACACGTTACCATTAAATTGGGTGTAGGTGTAAAAGAGGCTAGTTCTCTTCCAATCCTCAGTAGGAGCATTTTTGATGTACACACACCTCATAATTGCCATGGTATGGGGGGGGGGGGGTGGTTCTTCTTCACTATTATATTGAGGGGCATAAGCCACATCTTCTATTTCTCCTCCCTCGGGTTCATCCTCTTCAAACTCCTCTATGAGTAGTGCTTTCTTAGGACACTCTTTAGCAATATGGCCTGGCTGGGAACATTTATAGCAAGTAAGCTTGGTGCTAGGTGGGTTTGTAGGCCTCTTATCTCTAGGGTTACCTTCCACTATAGGTGCCTTAGTTGGCAGTGGGTTGGAATTGATTGGGATTGTAGTCATGTGAGTACTGACCTTAGGCTGAAGGATTCGTATTTGTTTTATGTCATATTCAATTTCCATAACAAAATGGTAAGTTTCTTGTAGGGTCTCACATCTATGGTGTATCAAAGCTCTCTTAATATCAGCCATAAGCCCTCCTTTGAATCGATTCAATGTCAGCCACTAATCCTCTTGTAGATCGCACTTAATCAGCAGGTCCTCAAATTTACTCACATATTCAGCGGCCGTGTCATTTCCTTGGACCAACCTAGAAAGCTAGTCTTAAATCCTTTGTCTATAGTTAGGAGACACATATTCTTCCCTTAGTTTCCACTTCATGTCATTCCAATTGGTAATAGGTGGTATGCCACTCCTAGCAAGTTTTAGTTCTACACTATTCCAATACATTTGGGCCGATCCCCTTAAGAGAAATTTAACACATTGCACTTTTTTTGCTTCCAGAATTCTTCCCCATTCAAAGTATTGTTCCGCTCGAACTTGCCAATTTAGAAATTCTTGTGTATCTAAACCTCCTTCAAACACAGGTGGGCTGAACCTAATGATTCTAGACATCTCATCTTCCTCCCTACTATAAGTTGGGGTCCTACCGAAGGGTTCTTCTAGCTGTGGCTCATCTAAGATGGATGCAGTTCTTCTTTGATTGGTGTGTCTATAATTGTTTACATTTTCTCTTTTAGATCTGTATGTTGCTCAGCTTTCCTGATTTGGCCTGCTAGTTCCTTCCCCCCACATGTTTTCAGTAGGCCTCCTAGGGGATGTGATAGGCTGTTGGGAAGCCCCTTGTATTGGGAAGTCCATTTCTAGTTCAGGTTGATTAGGGCCATGCCGGGGAGTAGTTTCTAGATGTCCCACCCTTGAGTCTAAACTATCTAAGGAAATTTTCATGGCTCTAGAATCAGCCCTCATTTCTGCTAGCATGGCTATGACATCAGCTATGGTTGCAGTCTCAGGTGTAGGATTTTGGATAGCAGGGGTGTTTCTATTCCGTGCCATGAGGAAAAGTTAAGAACTCACAATTGGTTATTGGTAGCAGGTCGATAGCAACAATACGCAAAGAAGTGATAAGTAAATCAGCGCATGCAATCGAGAGAAATATAGAAGTTGGATGAAAAAATTCAGGAGACTAGAAGGAAGTATAAGCAATCAATTGTCACACAAGACTAGGTTCCACAGGAGAGCAGGTTCAGTAAACTAGAAGATACTCCAACCAGTAAGCTACAGTAATCTCAGGAGACAAATGCGACAGTGTGCAGAAATGCAGATTATCTTAGAGAACAATTGACACTAGCAGTTTGATGATGGCTTCGCAATGCAGATGATGTATTTAACCTACAATCAGATGCTAGCATAGAAAGATTCAAAAAATTCCAGTTCACAGTGAGTAAATGAGACTAGTTCAGCCAGTATCAGGAAATGCAATGGTAACTACAATGCATATGCAGATTTCAGAAGTAAACTAGCAAATAGAAATTGCCCAACCCAGCAGTAAAGCTCACACACAGTTTCAGGAATGCAGAAATAGATATCAGCAGGCGCCAAGCTCATACACGGTAGTAAAACAAAAACCGAAATTAGGTAGGGGTAATTCAACGAACAGTAATAGTGCAGAATTTGTGTGACAGTTTCAGAAAAAATTTCTTTTCAGCCTAAATCAAAGCTAACAACAATTGAAGCTAGAGCACCTAAGGGTTTCTCTAATACCACTAATGTAGGACAAAAATCCTATGCCCAAGGAACCCCTTAAGTATGTAGCTCTATTGTGATTTTGATAACCAATATCAAGTGATACACAGATGGGTTTGGAAACTTAAGCATGCCGTTGTGATTATAAGAGAGTGATGGAGAGAGAACACCTTGGGTCCCCTTGAAGGAAGGGAACCAACCCCTTCGTAACCTTTAGCCGAGAGCCTCCAAGGTTGGTCTCACGCTGCAGGTTGGAGATGTGCGTGCAAGGTATCAGCTTCAGCAGTTCAGCATTGGTTATCAGATCCAAGTTCACCAAAGATTGTGTGAGGAGATTGAGGGATGTTCATTCAGTGAGATGGTGGTGTGAAGGGCCTTCCGGCACACCTTCAAGGGGATAAAGGTAGAGGGGCCACAGACTCACCCTCAAGAACACAAGGGGCCTTCCGGCTCACCCTTAACACAAGCAAGAAGGGCCTTCCGGCACTCCTCAGCAAGCATAAGCTAATGCAGGTTTTTTCTTAGAAAATTCAACTTGGAAGTGCATGTGAAAACTACATGGACTTTAAACCCTGTTTCCCAACGTTACAATTTTGCAAGTGACTCTTGGCCTTCTTCGCTTGTTGGCAGCTCTTGGATTTGCTGGATTTGATTGGTGGTGGTGGTCGGCATTGGTCTGAGTTGGAGGATGCTTCTTGCGCATGCTGATGAGGTTGATTTGCATGCGGTCTTGTGTTGTGGACTTGAGCTGGCGGTAATGTTGTTTGGTGTGGATGTGTTGAAGATGTTGACTGGAATGAAGGTGTTGACTGATGTTGAAGAGGTTGACTGGAGTGAAGGTGTTGACGTCTTTGATGCGTTGTTGAGGCTTGCTTGCGTCCTTAGCATGGGTGTTAGGAAACATAGGTGCCATGTAGGTGCCTTACATGTGATGAGAACCTAGGCTACAACACCCTATTACATCAACTACAAATAAAAACAAAGGTTTGAAAGTAAATCCTAGGCTAGATCCTAAACTACAACAATGACATAAGAGTATAAAGCGCAAATTTGTCCAACAACTAGCCTTACAAACATCAAGACTAGCTTGGACCAAGAGTTAATAGTTTATCAAACTAAGCAACCGAAAGATGAAAACAACATAAACAAGTGTTCAACATGACAAGTTTCATAGATAAGATTCCTCAAGTGGTCATCCCATAGCGGATTGGGGGCTTCTTGATTCTTTTGGATCTTCTTGGTAATGCCCCTCCATCATTAATCAAGCCATATAATGAAGTCTGGGCTAGCTCATTATCCAATGAGGCCCAATAACAAGTTGTCATGAAGCAACAATGGGCTAAAAGGGTATAATGGGGATAAATCTTATCCCATTGGCGCCTAGGGGCTCAATGGGGATAAGTTGCGCAATTTGCTTATAAGGAAGCAATTGGCGCCTCCTTCCTTATTCCTTGGATGGAAGTCTTGCCTCTAAGGCAAGTCTTGGGGCTGATATGTCTATAAGAAGTTCTAAGAAAGGTCTTTGGCCCATATGGTTAATAGGAAACGGTTTATGGAAAACTATTGGAATTTTTCCTTAACCCTAAACCCTAATTGGCCTCCTTTCTTACCCTAGCCGCTTATGGCTTCATGAGTTGTGCCCACACCTTGTTCTAGTCACCTTTCATGCCTCTATATATCAAAGGTATATGCGAGAGGCTTGAGTGATTATTCTAGTTGGCGTGAGCAAGAATTGAGGGGCAAGAACAACAAGGAGTTGGCGCAATCTTCCTCTTCCACTTGAGGACCACAAGTCATCTTCTTCTTCATCTCTTCTTGGCGCAAGGAGACTTCAAATTGGTGGCTTCTTCTTCCTAGCTGCAAGTCTTCTCCGTCTCCTCCTCTTGGCGGAAAATTGGAGGAAGGCTTGGCGGCATCATCTCCCCTTCATCTTCACCTTGGCGCATCCTCCCTTGAAGGGGGCGCAAGTGGTGAAGAAGGTGACAGAAGGCTTGGATCTTCTTCCCGTGTGTGTGAGACTACAGATGGCGCACGCTTGGGTGCGTACCTCGACATCGGCCTCATCTTGCTCCTAAGGTATTTTCTATCTCATCATGTCGACTCCCTCGCAAGACGATCTTCATTGGGTTTTTGGGACTGGTGTTGTGTCTATTGGGAAACCCCGGGGATTTTAAAATTTTTACAAACAAGCACAGCGGAAGCAATCCCCGAAACAGGCCAGTCCCAAAAACCCAAAAGATCGAGTCTTGCGAAGAGCTCAACACGGTGAGTAGGAGATGATACCTTGATGCAAATTAAGTGATGCGATGCAGGCGCCCAAATGTGCGCCCTCTACAGTCTCGCACACAGCCGAACCTCGAATCCTCTTCTTCCACGCTCGGTGCTAGCCTCGAGAAGAAGATCCACGCCTTTGGGAGACTGTTGGGAAACCCCGGGGACATTTTATAATTTTCAGAGTCACATATTACGCAGCGGAAGAATGTCCCCGAAACAGGCCAGTCCCAAAAACCCAGTGAAGATCGCAAGCAAGGGAGTCGACACGATGAGTTAGGAAATACCTTAAGAGCAATGTAGAGTGATGCCGATGTAGGCACCCAAGTGTGCGCCCTCTGTAGTCTCACACACACGGATCTCTTGAGTTCTCTTCTTCCACGCTCGGTGCTAGCCTTGGGAAGAAGATCCAAGCCTTAGGGAGATGCTCTACTTCACTTGCGCCACCAAGAGAAAAGATGCGCCAAGGGAAGAGGGAAACTACCCAAGCTGCCAAGCACTAAAGCTCCTTGCGCCAAGAGGAAAGGAGGAAGAGGCTTGCGGTTATGGAAGAAGGAAGATGCGCCCTTGCTCCTAGCACTCGCCCTCTTCTTGTGTTCATGCCTCCAAGGATTGATCACTCTTTGAGGGCTCGGCTAGGTGCTCTTTTATAGGGCAAGAGGCGATTTATGAAAGGCTAGGATGAAGACAAGTGGGCGGCTAGGATGAGAAGGTTTGAGACAAGGAAAGTCTCCAAGACATTTCCATAATTCTCATTCAACCATTCCTTTTAGAGCCCATGTCCTTCTATGTGCGCCAAGGCCTTGCCTTGCGCCCCAAGTAATGCCATATTGGCATTCATACCATAAGGGATTAAGGGGGGAGGCGCCAATTGCTTCCTTATGAGGCAAATTGCGCCACTTCTCCCCATTATGCCCATAGGTGCCTAGGGTAGAATATTTGTCCCCATTATACCCTTTTAGCCTTTCTTCTCTTCATGACAACTTATTATTGGGCTTCATTGGATAATGAGCTAGCCCAAACTTCATTACATGGGTTGATTAAGCACTTGGATCCAATCCAATGCAACCCTAATCCAAATGTGACCAATGATGGGCAAATACGGGTCAACCTGCCATAAATGAAGTTTGGCTCCAATAATATTCTTCCATCTCATCAGGCCCATTGGCGCTGATGAAATCTCCCAATTAGATCCGAGTTATCCAATAACTCGATCATAAGGCTTCCCGATCAATACGAGAACTCAAGTATCAAGGTGTGCGACCCTATAGGTTCCTCTGACGCTGGCAGTGCTGACCAAAGGTCATCACAAGCAGTGAGTGGCACCTAGCAGTGCATCGCTGCTACCCAGGTCATTGGAATGGATATCGACATCGACATCCCCATCATCGCAACTAGGTATAGATGCATTACAATCTCTTTGCCGAACTGATATCCGATTGGACAAGTGTGTCACCACTTGTTTTCATCCAATCACATGGCTATGACTAAAATAGGTTCTCACCTGGGTTTGGCCATACACTTTCAGTCATAGAACCATAGAGGAGCTCCATGGATATCATGCTTCCATAGGGAAGGGGCAAATCCTATGTCTGTCCATTGATCTTCTCATATGGGTCGTGACATGCTCAATGACAACCGTTATAACCTCCCAACTACGGCAAGGTGTTAGGTTGTATCAAAACAAGTCCCTAACCATATAGAATGATCAATGACCTCAAGTCAAGGGATCAATGCATCTCCTGTCACTTATGAGGATAACTCACGAAACCAAGTCATAGCCTCATAGTGGGTCTATCCAGTATATCCTCCAATGATATACCCATGTGTCTGCGTTAGCACCACGTGCCTAACTGATGGAGGGGGATCACTCACAAGTAAGGGTGCATTCAAACAACGCTTTGAGAAAATAATTTTTTTGTATTTTTAGATAAAACCCGAATTTACTCTAACGAAGTTGGAAAATATTTTTGTATTTTATAAGTAGAAGAAAACGACACTAAACTATTTAGACTACCAAAGAAATAGCAATTAAACTACAAATTGAAAGACTAGTAGGAATACTCACAGTGCGATCCTTGAGCATAGAAGGATCGTATCGTCCCGATCTTCAACGGTCCTACTCTGATGGAAGGTATTGCATCATTACAAACAAACACAGACAAACGAGATCCGCACACACCACGGATTCATATTACAAAGCCAAACTAAGGGGGAGGTTAAGCCTCACAAGTTCCCTTAACACTTTAACTAAAGAGAAAGAGGGGGAAAGAAGGAAGCCTTGCGCTTAGGAAAAGATTCCTCCAACTCCTTGCGTCACCTTCAAATAAAATTCAGATTAGTGTAGGGACAAGTTCTAGAAACTATAGATGAAGGAGGGGAAAGAACTTAGCCGATATTGAAGTCTTGTTGGTGTTGCCTTCATGCTAGCCGAAAGTGAAAGAACTATGAAGAGTCTTTGTTACTTGCCGAGATCAAGGTGGATGAGATCCTTTAGAGCCTCGCCAAGAGTAAGCAAAGTCCTTCAAAGGTTGGATGCGTTGAGAGCTTGAGAAGAAGGGGGGGAGAAGGGAAAGGGCTCGGCCCTTTAGAGGAGAGGGGAGGTAGATGTTGGGGTATGCCCTTAAGGCTAATGTTTGAGGCCTATGGGAATGTAACAAGTATCATGTAATAAACTCTATGTGTTTATAAAGGCATGGTTGTTATTCAGTTAGCTACATTGTCTGCTGCAATATATGTTCTTCTGAATAATGTCTCAAAGCTGTTCAGCTGGGCTGACATGCTATTATGTCCTTAGTCGATATATCTTGGTAAACATGAGACAGCCTCGATATGGTTAAGACTAATATGTGTTCTAATCTTATAGGATGCTTCGAGCATGGAATAAGATGTAGACTCATGGGTACATGGGATGTACTGGACTGACCCTACTAGGATGTTCAATTGTTTGTCACAATGTGAATATTCCTTGATTAAGACAAGTGGCACATTTCCTCTGACTTGAGATCACTTGTGTTTTCTAAATGATGATTGTCATTGTTTTGAGGTAGTTCAATATCATTTGAAACATAATGATTATAGACTATCTTGGATGGTGAGCTTGAATCAGGTTAGAGCACTAGTGATAGACATAGGATTGCCGTCTCCTTGTTTAAGGAGTGTGATGTTCTAAAGGGGCCCCCTGGATGAGATGATTGAGAGAGTGTATGGCCATACCCAGGTGACAGTGATCATCTGTTCTAATCATGCTCATCATATTGGAGTTACGAGCTTGACAGGCTTGTCCAATAAGAACATCCAGTGGCAAAGGAAATATGTATGCTTTGTGAATTGATTCACACTTGTGCTGTTTTTGGGTGAAGTCTTGGAAGACTCTTTCCTTGATATCGGGAGACAGTGATGTGTTGCTAGATACCCCTCACTGGTTGTGATAATGTAAATTATCATTACCGATGTTTTAAGGAAACCCTCAGGGTCGCACAATTGATGATATGGCTTACTTAAGTCAGATCGTGTGGACTGAATTGTTTCGGGTTCAGTTTAAAGGGATTTAATCTCTGATTGTGAGTGAGATCTGGTCTGATCATGTTTGATTGATTAGGGCTTGAGATCGGTAAGCTTCGATCGAGAGAAGAGATGCTAGATCGGTCAGATCAGGAGCATCATAGAGATCAACGGCTAGATCTGGAACCTTAGGGTTTTAATATGATCTAGGCCATGTCGTTTGGTTTATTTGGTAATTGAACCAAAATTAAATTAAACCAAAATGGTTCAAGCATTGGCGACAAGTTCACTTGGCGTGAACATGTTGGGCGGTTAGTGGTGCTATTTTTAGCCACCATGATCTCCACTTGGAGAGACTCACGTTCGAAAGAGAGTGCTCTCTCTATTCTCGCCACTTGAACGCATTCCTCTAGAGGTTTTTCCGTGGGTGACGATGCCTTGGATTTGGAGGAGAAATCGGCAAAGAAAAGATCTCTTCATCCCTTTCTCATTTTCGATCAAAGACTTCTTTGGATCTTGCTAGCACAAGGATCGCAAAGAGGAGTAGGCGACATCAACTGTGTGCGTCACCTCTGGAGAAGATCTGCTTTGATCTTTGCTTCCTAGGCGCCATTCGAAATGGCTATGGTATGAGTTTTATCTCTTACATGCAATCGTTTCCATTTGGTTGATCATATCACATGAACCGATTCTTGAAACCCTAATCCGCTGCCCAAAAATTTTATGCGCCACTGCCTAGGGTTTTTCGCTCCCCCTAGAAGGGGACCCCCCTTAGTTCAAGGGGTACTTTCAATTGGTATCAGAGCCTGATGTTTCATGCTTGTTTATGATTGCCATGATATGTCATATGATCCATGTATGCGCATTATAATAGATCTATAGGTTACATGCGATTATCTAAGTTGGCGAAAATTCATGATTTGTATAGATGTTATTTTCTCCATTGCGCATGTTGTTGTTGGCGCATGTTTTTGTAAGTTTTTCTAAAACCTTGATCACATGCGCGTTTCACCTTAGATCTAATGCTCCTACATTAAACCCTTAGATGGGTTATTAGGGTTGAAGTCACCCCCTAGGTTAGATCCAAACATGTCTGATCAGACTATCTGACAGCCTGAATGGGTCGACCAGTTAGCACCTTGGCGCATGCCTGTGGTGGCTATAGGTCGACTGCAGACAGGTGTGTAGCGATGTCTGATTGAGACAACTGATGAACGCACCTGAGTTAGGCCCGGGGTCACGCCCGCTTGCCAGACCTCAGTGTGGTCGTTCAGCCTTGGTGCATGCATGGTTGACCTTTTGGTCGACTCAAGTCAGTTAGGACTTGGTGCATGCTAGGGCAGTGGATCTGACTAGGTTGGATGAGTGGATCCCTAGTAATGGACCATTGTAAGGTTGTGGGGCAAATAAGGAAAAATTAAAAAAAAAAATCGATCCCAAGGGTTTTTTTTTTAAAAATTTATTTTTCCTGACTGGATCACATGATGGTTGTTGCATCTGCTTGTTTATTTAGTCTTATGTGGGCTGCCCGTTTTTAATGTGTGCTGTGCTGGGGCCTGCGTGCCTGGATTATATGTTGTAAATTAATTTTCTTTATGTGATCTGCGTATCACAATTTTAATTAATTTATAATGTGAAAGTGACCTGCGTGTCACTCTTGTCTAGATAGTTAAATTTGTAATTTGATTAAGACAAGAGCACAAAGCACACTTGGCAGAGGCGCTTGCAGCAGAGGCTTGACCAGGTGGGAGGTCCAGGGTTCGACTCTGGGACCAGGCGCAAATTCCTGGTAGGCGCACCTGAGTTGCAGATGGCGCTTGGGCCCTGGTTTGGGCCAGATGAGCAGCTAAAGACCCATAAAGAGCAAGTGTAGACTTAAGTTAGGTTAAGGTCTCACTAGGGCTATGGGCTTTTACCACAAAAGACACATGCTTTCTTTTATTGCTATATATTAGAATTGCATGAGTAAATTTATCTTCTGCTATCACCATAGGAATTGCATGATAGGCAAGAAGATAAAAGACCGTTAAAATCCAACGATTAAATATCAAGCTCGTAAGCCTTCTGACGCGAAACCTCACTGATCTGATTATCGTTGGAGCCGTGTTGTACCCACTCAGTGGGCACGTCCATCTATCTTCAGACGGTGCGGGATTACACCTGTGTGTTACAGAGCAGGGATTTATCCCTTCTCGTTGCTCAGCATAGCACATGGTGGTCCAGGGAGTAGGTCGGGTCAGCTTGACCGTGTAGGCTACATATGTGGCGCATATGGTAGCACATGGAGGCAGCCATCTGTGGGGTCAGAGATTGTGTTGTACCAACTCAGTTGGCACAGTTTGCTGGACTGCCCAGATGAAGGGGAATCGCACGGGTTGGCGATCGGCAGGGACTGCCTACCAGAAACTAGTGCTTGTACTCTCTGTGCATCTTATCTCGCCTGAGCGGGACGCGGAGACCAAGTATGAAATCTGGATCCCATCTCACTAAAAGAGTTCTACTCTTTCGGGCTGTTTTGCTGGATTTTTCACGCCTGATAAAATAGTGAGAAAAAGAATCTTTCTTAAGTCCTGATTGATTCTTATACATTGATACTGACCTTGCTGTTCTTGCATTGTTGTAGATACCTGCAGCAACGAACACCATGAACTTCAATGTGCGATCCCTACTGGAAAGAGAGAAGTTTGCTGGGCCGAACTTCTCTGACTGGTTTGGACACCTTAAGATCGTTCTTAAGGCAGAGAGGAAACTGTATGTCCTCGAGACGGCGATACCGCCGCAGCCCGCTCCGAACGCCGCAAGGGCGGTTCGGGAAGCCTATGAAAAGCACGTCAATGATAGCATTGATGTCGCTTGCCTGATGTTAGCGTCTATGACGCCACCGCTGCAGCGTCAGCATGAGGACATGTCGGCTAGAGACATGATTACAAACCTCAAGATGTTGTATGCTGCACAGGCGAGGACTGAACGCTATAATTTGACGAAGCTCTTCTTTCAGAGCAAACTGGCTGAAGGGAGCCCAGTGGGAGCTCACGTGCTCAAGATGATTGGGCACAAGGAGGCTCTAGAGAAACTGGGGCATACCATCAACCAGGAGCTTGCTGTGGACATTATTCTGCAGTCTCTCCCGCCATCATTCGACGCGTTCATTATTAATTTTAATATGAACAAAATCGATTGTACTCCGGCAGAGCTGCTGAATATGCTCTTGACCACTGAGGAAACTCTGAAGGGTAAGCCTTCAACCTCTGTCTTGATGGTTCCTTCCAGGAACAGGAAGAAGGGGAAGAAGGGCAAGGCCCCGGTCAAGAATTACAGCAAGGCTCTGAAGCAGAAGGTGAAGCGGTCTAAGGAATACAGGTGTTTCCACTGTGGCCAGCTGGGTCACTGGAAAAAGGACTGTAAAGCGCTCCAAGGAGATAAGAGGGGAAGCTTTGCTTCTGGCTCAGGTATATTCGTGACTGAGGTCATGTATTCTTCTTCTGTATCATGGGTGTTGGACACTGCATGTGGAGTTCACATTTGTTCAAATGTGCAGGAACTCAAGAGAAGAAGGCAGGTGGGACAGCATGAGGTGGACCTACGCGTTGGAAACGGGGCACGGGTTGCTGCTGTTGCTGTAGGAGACTACTTCATTACTTTACCATCTGGAATTGTATTGGAACTAAACAGTTGTTATTTTGTTCCCAGTATAACTAAAAATATTATCTCCATTCCTGCTCTTGTCAGGAAGGGGTTTTCCTTTGAATGCAAAATTTCAAAGTGTGTTTTGTCATATGATAATATTGTTTATGCAACTGGTTCAATTAATAATGGGTTATTCATGTTGGACATGGAAAGTTCTATACAGAATGTTGATATTAAGAAAGCCAAGTATGCTGATGACAGCACCTTGCTATGGCATAGTCGTTTAGGCCATATTAACGAGAAACGCATTAAGCGGTTGCATGATCATGGACTGCTGGGATCATTCTCCTATAAGGAGATTGATACATGCAAAGCTTGTTTGATGGGTAAAATGACGAAGTCACCTTTTCCTAATAAAGGTCAAAGGGCTTCAGGTTTACTTGACCTCATACACAGTGATGTGTGTGGGCCATTTAGTAAACATGCCAGAGGTGGCTATCAGTACTTCATTACATTTACTGATGATTTCAGTAGATATGGGTATGTCTATCTGATGAGACATAAGAGTGAATCTTTTGACAAGTTCAAAGAGTTCAAGAATGAAGTACAAAATCAGCTAGGCCGTAATATCAAGGCACTTTGCTCAGATCGAGGTGGTGAATACCTAAGTCATGCATTTACTGACTATCTAAAGGAGTGTGGGATTATCTCACAGCTCACTCCACCAGGAACACCGCAATGGAATGGTGTGTCCGAGAGGAGAAATAGAACGTTACTTGATATGGTTCGTTCTATGATGAGTCAGGCTACTCTTCCATACTCCTTTTGGGGTTTTGCGCTGGAAACAGCTGCAAAGGTACTAAACCGAGTGCCATCCAAGGCAGTTTCAAAGACGCCATATGAGTTATGGTATGGGAAACAGCCGAGCTTGACATTTATCAGGATCTGGGGTTGCGAGGCTTATGTTAAAAAGCTCGCCTCTGGGAAACTAGAGAGCAGATCTGACAAATGTATCTTTGTCGGTTACCCTAAGGAAACTAAGGGTTATTATTTCTTCGATCCCAATGAGAACAAGGTTTTTGTTGCTCGGACGGCCATATTTCTTGAGAAGGAGTTTCTTCTGCAAGAGGCCAGTGGGAGAGAAATAAAGCTGGATGAGAATCCAGAAGAAGGACAAAGTGATCAAGCACAGTTGGATGAGTCTGAGCCGGTAGAACAGGTTATTGAACAACCTGAGGCTCAGACATCACGGGAACCGCGAAGATCGGGTAGGATTCGTCGACAGCCTGAGCGCTATGACGGAGTCTACATCATTGACAATGATGCACCCCTTACTTATGCGGATGCGGTCAGTGGACCAGAGTCAGCGAGATGGCTTGAGGCTATGCGCGCCGAGATGGACTCCATGTCAGATAACCAAGTCTGGGATTTGGTTGATCCGCCTCCGGGAGTTATCCCTATAGGCTGTAAATGGATCTTCAAGAAGAAGATTGACATGGATGGTAACGTAGTTACCTATAAAGGCAGGCTAGTTGCGAAAGGTTTCAAACAAATCTACGGGATAGATTATGATGAAACTTTCTCACCTGTAGCCATGTTTAAGTCTATTCGGATTCTTTTCGCGATAGCTGCATATTATGATTATGAGATTTGGCAGATGGATGTGAAAACAGCTTTCCTTAATGGAAATCTGGATGAGGATGTGTATATGACACAACCATAAGGTTTCACTAATCCAGCAGATCGTCATAAAATATGCAAGTTAAAGAAGTCCATTTATGGACTTAAACAAGCATCAACAAGCTGGAATATTCGTTTTGATGAATCAGTTACTGAATTTGGTTTCATCAAGAACGAGGATGACCCGTGTGTATATAAGAGGTTTAGTGGGAGCGTGATTACTTTCCTAGTCCTCTACGTCGATGATATCTTGATCATTGGAAACGACATTCCTGAAATGCATGCTGTTAAGGCATGGCTGAGGAAATGTTTCCAGATGAAAGATCTAGGAGAAGCAGCCTATGTGTTAGGTGTGAAGATCTACAGGGATAGATCTAAGAGGCTTCTCGGGCTGTGCCAGAGTACTTACATCGATAAGGTCCTGGAGAGATTTCACTTAGAGAATTCTAAGCGAGGATATCTTCCAGTCAGACATGGTCTGAATCTTTCTAAGAGTCAGTGTCCACAAACACAGACTGAGAAAGATGAAATGAACAATACGCCTTATGCTTCGGCTATTGGTTCTATAATGTATGCGATGTTGTGTACTCGCCCAGACGTTGCTTACGGGTTAAGCGTAACCAGTCGTTACCAGAGTAATCCAGGTATGGCGCACTGGATTGCAGTCAAGAACATTTTAAAATATCTGCGGAGGACCAAAGATATGTTCTTGATATATGGTGGTCAGGAAGAACTCAGTATTGAAGGATATACTGACGCTTCGTTCCAGTCTGACCAGGATGATTTCCGATCGCAATCAGGCTATGTTTTTAGCTTGAATGGAGGTGCAGTGGTGTGGAAAAGTTTCAAACAGTCAACTGTTGCTGATTCCACAACAGAAGCCGAGTATGTTGCAGCCTCGGAAGCATCCAAGGAGGCAGTGTGGATTCGTAAGTTCGTGAGAGAACTTGGTGTCGTTCCTTCGTGTGCAGATCCTTTGGTTATCTTCTGTGATAACACTGGAGCAATCACACAGGCAAAGGAACCACGGTCGCACCAGAAGTCCAAGCACATACAGAGACGGTTTCATTTGATCAGGGAGATCATAGATCGTGGCGAGATCAAAGTATGCAAGGTTCATACAGATCACAATCTGGCAGACCCGCTTACCAAGCCTCTGGCGCAGCAGAAGCATGAGAAGCACTGTAATAATATGGGTTTGAGATTTCTCAACCATTAGATTAAGTGCAAGTGGGAGATTGTTGGGGTATGCCCTTAAGGCTAATGTTTGAGGCCTATGGGAATGTAACAAGTATCATGTAATAAACTCTATGTGTTTATAAAGGCATGGTTGTTATTCAGTTAGCTACATTGTCTGCTGCAATATATGTTCTTCTGAATAATGTCTCAAAGCTGTTCAGCTGGGCTGACATGCTATTATGTCCTTAGTCGATATATCTTGGTAAACATGAGACAGCCTCGATATGGTTAAGACTAATATGTGTTCTAATCTTATAGGATGCTTCGAGCATGGAATAAGATGTAGACTCATGGGTACATGGGATGTACTGGACTGACCCTACTAGGATGTTCAATTGTTTGTCACAATGTGAATATTCCTTGATTAAGACAAGTGGCACATTTCCTCTGACTTGAGATCACTTGTGTTTTCTAAATGATGATTGTCATTGTTTTGAGGTAGTTCAATATCATTTGAAACATAATGATTATAGACTATCTTGGATGGTGAGCTTGAATCAGGTTAGAGCACTAGTGATAGACATAGGATTGCCGTCTCCTTGTTTAAGGAGTGTGATGTTCTAAAGGGGCCCCCTGGATGAGATGATTGAGAGAGTGTATGGCCATACCCAGGTGACAGTGATCATCTGTTCTAATCATGCTCATCATATTGGAGTTACGAGCTTGACAGGCTTGTCCAATAAGAACATCCAGTGGCAAAGGAAATATGTATGCTTTGTGAATTGATTCACACTTGTGCTGTTTTTGGGTGAAGTCTTGGAAGACTCTTTCCTTGATATCGGGAGACAGTGATGTGTTGCTAGATACCCCTCACTGGTTGTGATAATGTAAATTATCGTTACCGATGTTTTAAGGAAACCCTCAGGGTCGCACAATTGATGATATGGCTTACTTAAGTCAGATCGTGTGGACTGAATTGTTTCGGGTTCAGTTTAAAGGGATTTAATCTCTGATTGTGAGTGAGATCTGGTCTGATCATGTTTGATTGATTAGGGCTTGAGATCGGTAAGCTTCGATCGAGAGAAGAGATGCTTGTTGGGGTATGCCCTTAAGGCTAATGTTTGAGGCCTGTGGGAATGTATCTGTATCATGTAATAAACTGTTATGTTTATAAAGGCATGGTTGTTATTCAGTTAGCTACATTGTCTGCTGCAATATATGTTCTTCTGAATAATGTCTCAAAGCTGTTCAGCTGGGCTGACAAGCTATTATGTCCTTAGTCGATATATCTTGGTGAACATGAGACAGCCTTGATATGGTTAAGACTAATATGTGTTCTAATCTTATAGGATGCTTCGAGCATGGAATAAGATGTAGACTCATGGGTACATTGGATGTACTGGACAGACCCTACTAGGATGTTCAATTGTTTGTCACAATGTGAATATTCCTTGGATATGACAAGTGGCACATTTCCTCTGACTTGAGATCACTTGTGTTTTCTAAATGATGATTGTCATTGTTTTGAGATAGTTCAATATCATTTGAAACATAATGATTATAGACTATCTTGGATGGTGAGCTTGAGTCAGGTTAGAGCACTAGTGATAGACATAGGATTGCCGTCTCCTTGTTTAAGGAGTGTGATGTTCTAAAGGGGCCCCCTGGATGAGATGATTGAGAAAGTGTATGGCCATACCCAGGTGACTGTGTTCATCTGTTCTAATCATGCTCATCATATTGGAATTACGAGCTTGACAGGTTTGTCCAATAAGAACATCCAGTGGCAAAGGAAATATGCATGCCTAGTGATTTGAGTCACACTTGTGCTATGGTTTGGGTGTAGTCTTGGAAGACTCTTTCCTTTCTATCGGGAGACAGTGATGTGTTGCTAGATACCCCTCACTGATCGTGATAACGTGAGTTATCGTTACCGACATTTAAAGGAAACCCTTAGGGTCGCACAATTTGATGATATGGCTTACTTAAGTCAGATCGTGTGGACTGAATTGTTTGGGTTCAGTTTAAAGGGATTTAATCTCTGATTGTGAGTGAGATCTGGTCTGATCATGTTTGATTGATTAGGGCTTGAGATCGGTAAGCTTCGATCGAGAGAATGTATGCCAGATCGGTCAGATCAGGGGCATCGTTGAGATCGACGGTTAGATCGTGAACCTTAGGGTTTATTTAAGATCTAGACTAGATCATTGGCTTGATTGGTTCTTAAACCGAACCAAAGTGAACCGGCTCACTAAATGAGCGCTTGGTTCATAGGGAGAGGAGTAGGCGACAAGTTCACTTGGCGTGAACGTTGTGGTGAGGAGTGGTTACTATTTTTAGTAACCATGATCTCCATTTGGAGAGTGCGCTCATCAAAATAGAATATACTCTATTTTCGCTTGGAGATATTCCTCTCGCCCATATTCCTCTCGTCTCTCTGGTGAGTGGGGCGACGCTTTGAAGGTTGAGGAGGATTCGGCCAAGAAGAAAGAGATCTCATTTTCCCTTCACTCGACAAGGACCTCTTGGAACCTTGCTAGCACAAGGGGCACCAAGAGAGATAGCGACATCATCTTGTGTGTGACGACAAGGAGAAGATCTACTTTGATCTTTGCTTCCAAGGAAACATCTTCCCATGGCGATGGTATGATTGTTTTCTTATTATCAAGTTGATCTTTTAGCATGCATATCGATCCTATAACCCTAGTTCCGCAAGAAGAAATTTTATGCGCCATATGCTTTAGGGTTATGCTCCCCCTAGAAGGGGACCCCCCTTATCTTAAGGGGTACTTACAATTGGTATCAGAGCATTGGTTGAATGCATGTTCGTTATGATTGCTTTGGCCTTGTGATTCCATATGCTTAGATCTATATAACATGCGAAAGTTGCATGATAGGTTTTATCATCTTGCGAAACTTCATGTATGAAATATGTTTCCATCTATTGGCGCATGTATGCTGTAAGTTGGCGCATCTTGTTTTGGTTTTACAAAACTTGAATACTTGCGCGACTCATTATAGATCTAAGGCTTTACTATAAACCCTTAGACGGGTTATTAGGGTTGAAGTCAACCCCTAGGTTAGATCCAGAATGTCTGATCAGATCATCTGACAGCCTGAATGGGTCGATCAAATAGCACCTTGGCGCAAGCCTATGGTGGCTATAGGTCGACTGCAGACAGGTGTGTAGCGATGTCTGCTTGAGACGACTTATGAACGCACCTGAGTTAGGCCCGGGGTCACGCCCGTTTGCCAGAACTCTGTGTGGTCGTTCAGCCCTTGCGCATGCATGGTTGACCCTATGGTCGACTCAAGTCAGTTAGGACTTGGTGCATGCAAGGGCAGTGGATCTGACTAGGTTGGATGAGTGGATCCCTAGTGATGGACCGTTGTAAGGTTGTAGGGCAAATAAGGAAAAATTAAAATTGATCCCATGGGGTTTTCAAAAATTTTAATTTTTATGATTGGATCACATGGTTATTGATTGAAGCATATGCTTGGTTATTTAGTCTTATGTGGGCTGCCCATATTAATTGTGTGCTGTGCTGGGGCCTGCGAGCCTGTATTAAACAATTGTAAATTAATTATTGTGATCTGCGCATCACTGTGTTTTAATTTATAAATGTAAGTGACCTGCGTGTCACTCTTGTCTAGATAGTTAAATTTGTAATTTAATTAGACAAGAGCACAAAGCACACTTGGCAGAGGCGCATGCAGCAGTGGCTTGACCAGGTGGGAGGTCTAGGGTTCGACCCTAGGACCAGGCGCATTTTCCCTGGTGGGCGCACCTGTGCTGTAATTGGCGCTTGGGCCCAGGTTTGGGCCAGATAAGCAGCTAAAGACCCATGAAGAGCAAATGAAGACTTAAGTTAGGTTAAGGTCTTCTAGGGCTATGGGCTTTTACCACATAAGATACATGCTTTCTTTTATTGCTTAATATTAGAATTGCATGATTAAATTATCTTCTGCTATCACCATAGGAATTGCATGATAGGCAAGAAGATAAAAGACCGTTAAAATCCAACGCTTAAATATCAAGCTCGTAAGCCTTCTGACGCGAAACCTCACTGTTCTGATTATCGTTGGAGCCGTGTTGTACCCACTCAGTGGGCACGTCCATCTATCTTCAGATGGTGCGGGATTACACCTGCGTGTTACAGAGTAGGGATTTATCCCTTCTCGTTGCTCAGCATAGCACGTGGTGGTCCAGGGAGTAGGTCGGGTCAGCTTGACCATGTAGGCTACATATGTGGCGCATATGGTAGCACATGGAGGCAGCCATCTGTGGGGTCAGAGATTGTGTTGTACCAACTCAGTTGGCACAGTCTGCTGGACTGCCCGGATGAAGGGGAATCGCACGGGTTGGCGATCGGCAGGGACTGCCTACCAGAAACTAGTGCTTGTACTCTCTGTGCATCTTATCTCGCCTGAGCGGGACGCGGAGACCAAGTATGAAATCTGGATCCCATCTCACTAAAAGAGTTCTACTCTTTCGGGCTGTTTTGCTGGATTTTTCACGCCTGATAAAATAGTGAGAAAAAGAATCTTTCTTAAGTCCTGATTGATTCTTATACATTGATACTGACCTTGCTGTTCTTGCATTGTTGTAGATACCTGCAGCAACGAACACCATGAACTTCAATGTGCGAACCCTACTGGAAAGGGAGAAGTTTGCTGGGCCGAACTTCTCTGACTGGTTTGGACACCTTAAGATCGTTCTTAAGGCAGAGAGGAAACTGTATGTCCTCGAGACGGCGATACCGCCGCAGCCCGCTCCGAACGCCGCAAGGGCGGTTCGGGAAGCCTATGAAAAGCACGTCAATGATAGCATTGATGTCGCTTGCCTGATGCTAGCGTCTATGACGCCACCGCTGCAGCGTCAGCATGAGGATATGTCGGCTATACAGATTATAGCAAACCTCAAGATGCTGTATGCTGCACAGGCGAGGACTGAACGCTATAATTTGACAAAGCTCTTCTTTCAGAGCAAACTGGCTGAAGGGAGCCCAGTGGGAGCTCACGTGCTCAAGATGATTGGGCACAAGGAGGCTCTAGAGAAACTGGGGCATACCATCAACCAGGAGCTTGCTGTGGATATTATTCTGCAGTCTCTCCCGCCGTCATTCGACGCGTTCATTATTAATTTTAATATGAACAAAATCGATTGTACTCCGGCAGAGCTGCTGAATATGCTCTTGACCACTGAGGAGACTCTGAAGGGTAAGCCTTCAACCTCTGTCTTGATGGTTCCTTCTAGGAACAAAAAGAAGGGGAAGAAGGGCAAGGCCCCTGTCAAGAGTTACAGCAAGGCTCTGAAGCAGAAGGTCAAGCGGTCTAAGGAATACAGGTGTTTCCACTGTGGCCAGCTGGGTCACTGGAAAAAGGACTGTAAAGCGCTCCAAGGAGATAAGAGGGGAAGCTTTGCTTCTGGCTCAGGTATATTCGTGACTGAGGTCATGTTTTCTTCTTCTGTATCATGGGTGTTGGACACTGCATGTGGAGTTCACATTTGTTCAAATGTACAGGAACTCAAGAGAAGAAGGCAGGTGGGACAGCATGAGGTGGACCTACGAGTTGGAAACGGGGCACGGGTTGCTGCTGTTGCTGTAGGATACTACTTTATTTCTTTACCATCTGGACTTGTATTGGAACTAAACAGTTGTTACTTTGTTCCCAGTATAACTAAAAATATTATCTCCATTCCTGCTCTTGTCAGGAAGGGGTTTTCCTTTGAATGCAATATTTCAAAGTGTATTTTGTCTTATGATAATATTGTTTATGCAACTGGTTCAATTAACAATGGGTTATTCATGTTGGACATGGAATGTTCAATACAGCAAATTGATATTAAGAAAGCCAAGTATGCTGATGACAGCACCTTGCTATGGCATAGTCGTTTAGGCCATATTAACGAGAAACGCATTAAGCGGTTGCATGAAAATGGACTGCTGGGATCATTCTCCTATAAGGAGATTGATACATGCAAAGCTTGTTTGATGGGTAAAATGACGAAGTCACCTTTTCCTCACAAAGGTCAAAGGGCTTCAGGTTTACTTGACCTTATACACAGTGATGTGTGTGGGCCATTTAGTAAACATGCCAGAGGTGGCTATCAGTACTTCATTACCTTTACTGATGATTTCAGTAGATATGGTTATGTCTATCTGATGAGACATAAAAGTGAATCTTTTGACAAGTTCAAAGAGTTCAAAAATGAAGTACAGAATCAGCTAGGCCGTAATATCAAGGCACTTCGCTCAGATCGAGGTGGTGAATACCTAAGTCATGCATTTACTGACTATCTAAAGGAGTGTGGGATTATCTCACAGCTCACTCCACCAGGAACACCGCAATGGAATGGTGTGTCCGAGAGGAGAAATAGAACGCTACTTGATATGGTTCGTTCTATGATGAGTCAGGCTACTCTTCCTTACTCCTTTTGGGGTTTTGCACTGGAAACAGCTGCAAAGGTACTAAACCGAGTGCCATCCAAGGCAGTTTCAAAGACGCCATATGAATTATGGTATGGGAAACAGCCAAGCTTGACATTTATCAGGATCTGGGGTTGCGAGGCTTATGTCAAAAAGCTCGCCTCTGGGAAACTAGAGAGTAGATCTGACAAATGTATCTTTGTCGGTTACCCTAAGGAAACTAAGGGTTATTATTTCTTCGATCCCAAGGAGAACAAGGTTTTTGTTGCTCGGACGGCCATATTTCTTGAGAAGGAGTTTCTTCTGCAAGAGGCCAGTGGGAGAGAAATAAAACTGGATGAGAATCCAGAGGAAGGACAAAGTGCTCAAGCAGAGTTGGATGTGCCTGAGCTGGTAGAACAGGTTATTGAACAACCTGAGGCTCAGATATCACGGGAACCGCGAAGATCGGGTAGGATCCGTCGACAGCCTGAGCGCTATGATGGAGTCTACATCATTGACAATGATGAACCCCTCACTTATGCGGATGCGGTCAGTGGACCGGAGTCAGCGAGATGGCTTGAAGCTATGCGCGCCGAGATGGACTCCATGTCAGATAACCAAGTTTGGGATTTGGTTGATCCGCCTCCGGGAGTTATCCCTATAGGCTGTAAGTGGATCTTCAAGAAGAAGATTGACATGGATGGTAACGTGGTTACCTATAAAGGCAGGCTAGTTGCGAAAGGTTTCAAACAAATCTACGGGATAGATTATGATGAAACTTTCTCTCCTGTAGCCATGTTTAAGTCTATTCGGATTCTTTTCGCGATAGCTGCATATTATGATTATGAGATTTGGCAGATGGATGTGAAAACAGCTTTCCTTAATGGAAATCTGGATGAGGATGTGTACATGACACAACCAGAAGGTTTCACTAATCCAGCAGATCGTCATAAGATATGCAAGTTAAAGAAGTCTATTTATGGACTTAAACAAGCATCTAGAAGCTGGAATATTCGTTTTGATGACTCAGTTACCGAATTTGGTTTCATCAAGAACGAGGATGACCCATGTGTATATAAGAGGTTTAGTGGGAGCGTAATTACTTTCCTAGTCCTCTACGTCGATGACATCTTGATCATTGGAAACGATATTCCTGAAATGCATGCTGTAAAAGCATGGCTGAGGAAATGTTTCCAGATGAAAGATCTAGGAGAAGCAGCCTATGTGTTAGGTGTGAAGATCTACAGGGATAGATCTAAGAGGCTTCTCGGGCTGTGCCAGAGTACTTACATCGAAAAGGTCCTGGAGAGATTTCATTTAGAGAATTCTAAACGAGGATATCTTCCAGTCAGACATGGTCTGAATCTTTCGAAGAGTCAGTGTCCACAAACACAGACTGAGAAAGATGAAATGGACAATACGCCTTATGCTTCGGCTATTGGATCCATTATGTATGCGATGTTGTGTACTCGCCCAGACGTCGCTTACGGGTTAAGCGTGACCAGTCGTTACCAGAGTAATCCAGGTATGGCGCACTGGATTGCAGTCAAGAACATTTTAAAATATCTGCGGAGGACCAAAGATATGTTCTTGATATATGGTGGTCAGGAAGAACTCAGTATTGAAGGATATACTGACGCTTCATTCCAGTCTGACCAGGATGATTTCCGATCGCAATCAGGCTATGTTTTTAGCTTGAATGGAGGTGCAGTGGTGTGGAAAAGTTTCAAACAGTCAACTGTTGCTGATTCCACAACAGAAGCCGAGTATGTTGCAGCCTCGGAAGCATCCAAGGAGGCAGTGTGGATTCGTAAGTTCGTGAGAGAACTTGGTGTTGTTCCTTCGAGTGCAGATCCTTTGGTTATCTTTTGTGATAACACTGGAGCAATCGCACAAGCAAAGGAACCACGGTCGCACCAGAAGTCCAAGCACATACAGAGACGGTTTCATTTGATCAGGGAGATCATAGATCGTGGCGAGATCAAAATCTGCAAGGTTCATACAGATGACAATCTGGCAGACCCGCTTACCAAGCCTCTGGCGCAGCAGAAGCATGAGAAGCACTGTAATAATATGGGTTTGAGATTTCTCAACCATTAGATTAAGTGCAAGTGGGAGATTGTTGGGGTATGCCCTTAAGGCTAATGTTTGAGGCCTGTGGGAATGTATCTGTATCATGTAATAAACTGTTATGTTTATAAAGGCATGGTTGTTATTCAGTTAGCTACATTGTCTGCTGCAATATATGTTCTTCTGAATAATGTCTCAAAGCTGTTCAGCTGGGCTGACAAGCTATTATGTCCTTAGTCGATATATCTTGGTGAACATGAGACAGCCTTGATATGGTTAAGACTAATATGTGTTCTAATCTTATAGGATGCTTCGAGCATGGAATAAGATGTAGACTCATGGGTACATGGGATGTACTGGACAGACCCTACTAGGATGTTCAATTGTTTGTCACAATGTGAATATTCCTTGGATATGACAAGTGGCACATTTCCTCTGACTTGAGATCACTTGTGTTTTCTAAATGATGATTGTCATTGTTTTGAGATAGTTCAATATCATTTGAAACATAATGATTATAGACTATCTTGGATGGTGAGCTTGAGTCAGGTTAGAGCACTAGTGATAGACATAGGATTGCCGTCTCCTTGTTTAAGGAGTGTGATGTTCTAAAGGGGCCCCCTGGATGAGATGATTGAGAAAGTGTATGGCCATACCCAGGTGACTGTGTTCATCTATTCTAATCATGCTCATCATATTGGAATTACGAGCTTGACAGGTTTGTCCAATAAGAACATCCAGTGGCAAAGGAAATATGCATGCCTAGTGATTTGAGTCACACTTGTGCTATGGTTTGGGTGTAGTCTTGGAAGACTCTTTCCTTTCTATCGGGAGACAGTGATGTGTTGCTAGATACCCCTCACTGATCGTGATAACGTGAGTTATCGTTACCGACATTTAAAGGAAACCCTTAGGGTCGCACAATTTGATGATATGGCTTACTTAAGTCAGATCGTGTGGACTGAATTGTTTGGGTTCAGTTTAAAGGGATTTAATCTCTGATTGTGAGTGAGATCTGGTCTGATCATGTTTGATTGATTAGGGCTTGAGATCGGTAAGCTTCGATCGAGAGAATGTATGCCAGATCGGTCAGATCAGGGGCATCGTTGAGATCGACGGTTAGATCGTGAACCTTAGGGTTTATTTAAGATCTAGACTAGATCATTGGCTTGATTGGTTCTTAAACCGAACCAAAGTGAACCGGCTCACTAAATGAGCGCTTGGTTCATAGGGAGAGGAGTAGGCGACAAGTTCACTTGGCGTGAACGTTGTGGTGAGGAGTGGTTACTATTTTTAGTAACCATGATCTCCATTTGGAGAGTGCGCTCATCAAAATAGAATATACTCTATTTTCGCTTGGAGATATTCCTCTCGCCCATATTCCTCTCGTCTCTCTGGTGAGTGGGGCGACGCTTTGAAGGTTGAGGAGGATTCGGCCAAGAAGAAAGAGATCTCATTTTCCCTTCACTCGACAAGGACCTCTTGGAACCTTGCTAGCACAAGGGGCACCAAGAGAGATAGCGACATCATCTTGTGTGTGACGACAAGGAGAAGATCTACTTTGATCTTTGCTTCCAAGGAAACATCTTCCCATGGCGATGGTATGATTGTTTTCTTATTATCAAGTTGATCTTTTAGCATGCATATCGATCCTATAACCCTAGTTCCGCAAGAAGAAATTTTATGCGCCATATGCTTTAGGGTTATGCTCCCCCTAGAAGGGGACCCCCCTTATCTTAAGGGGTATTAAACAATGCTAGATCGGTCAGATCAGGAGCATCATAGAGATCAACGGCTAGATCTGGAACCTTAGGGTTTTAATATGATCTAGGCCATGTCGTTTGGTTTATTTGGTAATTGAACCAAAATTAAATTAAACCAAAATGGTTCAAGCATTGGCGACAAGTTCACTTGGCGTGAACATGTTGGGCGGTTAGTGGTGCTATTTTTAGCCACCATGATCTCCACTTGGAGAGACTCACGTTCGAAAGAGAGTGCTCTCTCTATTCTCGCCACTTGAACGCATTCCTCTAGAGGTTTTTCCGTGGGTGACGATGCCTTGGATTTGGAGGAGAAATCGGCAAAGAAAAGATCTCTTCATCCCTTTCTCATTTTCGATCAAAGACTTCTTTGGATCTTGCTAGCACAAGGATCGCAAAGAGGAGTAGGCGACATCAACTGTGTGCGTCACCTCTGGAGAAGATCTGCTTTGATCTTTGCTTCCTAGGCGCCATTCGAAATGGCTATGGTATGAGTTTTATCTCTTACATGCAATCGTTTCCATTTGGTTGATCATATCACATGAACCGATTCTTGAAACCCTAATCCGCTGCCCAAAAATTTTATGCGCCACTGCCTAGGGTTTTTCGCTCCCCCTAGAAGGGGACCCCCCTTAGTTCAAGGGGTACTTTCAGTAGAAAACTTCTTTAGGCGACACAAGCACCAATGCTAACACAAGGATTTTTTTCACTAGGCAACTAATAGACAAAGAGAGGGGAGGTTACAATTTATAGGCTCAACAAGCCATGGGCAAGGGTGACATTTCACCCTAGGCGCAAATCACAACATTATGGAGGAAATTAATGCTCAATAAAAACATTTCCATCCTCAATTTCGAATTTCAAATTCTTTCTTTCTTGTAGCCGAATTCTCTTGGGCTCCTTCCTTCTTTGCTTGGATGAGATGGCGCCTCTTGCATTGGATTCATTTGAATTCGAAAAACTTCCTTCAAGATGCATGGGCGGCTAGAGGCTTCCAAAGGTGGCTCCACAAATTGGGGATCTAGATGATGATCCCTTGATTTGTGGATCTAGATTGATCCTTGATGGCTAGGCGCATTGATGGCTCTTCACTTGGCAATTTGTGGGCTGGTTTCTCTCATTCGAAATCTTCTTCATATTAGGTGGCGCCTTGGTTAATTTGGAAGGTGGAGTTGCATTCATTGTAAGCCCCTCCAACTTGAAGTCTTTAGTTGAAGTAGTTGAAGTGCCTCCTTCCATAATTGGAGCTTTACTTGAGTGGCTTAGCTTGAGCTTCCTAGCTTCCCTTTAGCTGGGCTATAACCTGCCCAATTATTGACACAAAACCCAGTAGACTATTCTAGGAAGTAATGCATGACCAAATAAGGAAACTTCACAATGCACTAGGGCTTTTATTCAAGGCAAATAAGGAAACTACAAATAAGGAAAGAAAGGTGACCTAGGATGAAAAGCCATATCTGAGGGGCTTCCTCCTAGTCCTTCCAGACCTTCTTGGGGCAGGGCTGGCCCCTCCATCACTAACCAGCCCACATACCAGTCTCACAAGTACCAGAGCTGTCCCATATCCACTCAGGTACATCGACTGGGGACGATTATTTGAGCACAGATCCAATCTATCTCCAGGGACATTATCATGTAAGTACACAATCGCAGGTGTAGACAAACAATGATAACGACAATGCCAGAATGATATATAAATATCAATGTTAAGTAGTACATAAGTTGACCAAAACTAGGTCCTAGGGCATATACACCAACAATCTCCCACTTGCACTAAGACCTAGAAGTTGAGGAATCTCAACCCCATATCTCTAGCGTGACCATCATGCTTCTGCTGCGCCAAAGCCTTGGTCAATGGGTCTGCCAGAGTGTTCTCTGTGTCTACTCTGCTAATCTTGACATCACCTCTGTCAATGATCTCTCTGATCAGGTGAAATCTTTTGAGTATGTGTTTGGATCTTTGATGAGACCGTGGTTCCTTGGCTTATGCAATTGCTCCATTGTTGTCACAGTAGAGTTCAATGGGATCCATTGCACTAGGTACCACCTGAAGATCACATAAGAACTTCCTTATCCAAACAGCTTCCTTGGCTGCCTCAGAAGCAGCCACATACTCAGCTTCGGTTGTAGAATCTGCTATGGTGGATTGCTTGAAGCTCTTCCAACATACAACGACTCCATTTATCTTGAACACATAGCCGGCCTGCGATCTAAAGTCGTTAGGGTCAGACTGGAACGATGCGTCAGTATAGCCCTGCATACTGAGCTCTTCCTGTCTCCCATAGACCAAGAACAGATCCTTAGTTCTTCTCAGATACTTTAGGATGTTCTTTACAGCCACCGAGTGCTGCAGACCTGGATTGGATTGGTATCGGCTGGTTATGCTCACAGCATATGCCACATCTGGTCTAGTACACAACATTGCATACATGATCGATCCTACTGCCGAAGCATAAGGAATTCGACTCATATCATCCTGCTCAGCCTGTGTTGTAGGACACTGGCTCTTTGAGAGAGTAAGGCCATGTCTCACTAGAAGGTATCCTTTCTTGGATTGCTCCATGTAGAACCTCTCCAGTACCTTATCAATGTAAGTACTCTGACTAAGGGCTAGAAGCCTCTTGGATCTATCCCGGTAGATCCTTACGCTTAGAATATAGGCAACCTCCCCTAAGTCTTTCATCTTGAAACACTTCCCCAACCATGCCTTCACAGCTTGAAGACTAGGGATGTCATTTTTGATGAGCAGTATGTCATCAACATACAAGACCAGAAAAATTACCAAGCTCCCACTGAATTTTCTGTATACACAGGCGTCATCTTCACTTTTGACAAAGCCATAATCTCTCACGGCTTCATCAAATCAAAGATTCCAACTTCGAGATGCTTGCTTCAATCCGTAAATGGACCTCTTTAGCCTGCAGACCTTATTAGCCTCTGCAGGATGGATGAAGCCATCAGGTTGTGACATATACACATCCTCAGTCAGCTTCCCGTTAAGGAACGCTGTCTTCACATCCATCTGCCATATCTCTTAGTCATGATATGCAGCTATAGCAAGCAGAATCCGAATGAATTTAATCATGGCAACTGGCGAGAAGGTTTCATCATAGTCCACCCCTTGGACTTGTTTAAATCCTTTAGCCACTAGTCTACCCTTATAGGTAACTATTTAGCCATCGATGTCTGTTGTAAGATCCAGAAATTTATTAGCAGGTAAGAAAAATAAAGTTTTGATTATCTGATATTTATGTGGACGTTTTCTTTGAGATAATGTATCGATTTGTGCATTTTTTTCCTGCTATGTAAAAATGTGTCGCGGAGAGGATTCGAACCTAAGACTTAAGGCATAGGATGTGTGCTGCACGCCACTAGGCTAGGGGTGTATTCTTGTTAGAAAAGGGTAAGAGCCCTTGATAAGGGTAAAATGGAGATTAACTTATACTAAAGGGTTATTGGATCTTTCACTTATGGTTGCTATTGGTTTGGATTCGTTGGGGGCTTGAAAAAAATGAAAATTTTATGGGAAATCGTGTTCACCCTCGTTTTTCTCTTTGCTCACGATTTTCTTCCCTTGGTGAAGTGGCGGCTTGCTTCTTCTCTTCTCCTCTTCTTGTGGCCGGCGGCAAGAGGTGGTGGAGGCGACTTTCCGGCGGCTTTTGGGTGGTTCCGGCGACGTGTGTGGCGTGAGTGGCGTGAGGGTGTTGGCTTGGAAGAACCGAAAACAAGGTGAGTGGATTTTCTCTTCACCTAGTTCACGCATATGGAAGGTTTTGCATGATTTAGAGAGGATTAATGTCTAGAAAGATGACATGAACACATGCTTGCAAAATTGTATACGTTTCTTGCTTTTTCCCTAAATTTCGAAACCCTAGCTTGCATGACAATTAGGGCTTTTCGTTTTTAAGACTCCTAATCATAAATTAGGCCTTGATTAAACATGTATGTAGCATTAGAATTTCAATTGCATGAAGATTAGGGCTTGGATGAGAATTTCGACCCTTCTTCATGAAGTTACGTCCAAATGCATGGGTAAAAATTGGGGAAAACTTGATATTCATGAAATTAGGTATATGAGGATTCTACTGTAATTTTTTGGGAATTTTTAGAAATAAAAGTTTCTGTTGACTGAAATTGACCTAGGGGTAATTCGGTAAATTTCCTAGTTAAAATTGGGGAAAACTTGAAATTACGAATCTAGGGATCATGAGGGACGTAATGAATATTTTTATGAAATTTTTGGATAACTTTTCGTGTATGACTTAAACTTTGAACTAGGGTATTTCTGTCTTTTGTTATCAGAACTAGTGGAAAACTATGAATATGTGATATTCTGCATTTATGTTAATTGTGAACGAAATTTAGTGAATTTTCTGTATTATTATGTATTTTTAATTGAATGGTGTATGCAGAAAGTAATGACATGAAATATTGATTGATAACTTTGGGTGATAACTTAGCATGATTATACTGAACTGATCAGCATGAAATCTAAGGACTCTATAAAATATTATGTGATTTTTGAATATTATGTGATTATGTGATTTTTGAATATTATGTGGTTATGTGATTTTCGAATATTATGTGGTTATGTGAACTCAAATATTATGTGTTGTGGTCATGGAATGGATAGGACTAAGGCTAAGTGTAACTGTGTACTCAAGGGGATAGTCTATATGTGATATGTTAAGGGTTAGAGATTTCAGCCCTGTATTGTGATATGTGAGGGGGTTGTTGTTCAGCCTGCCTGATGTGATTATTGTGATAAAAATGACTATCCTAGAGTCTAGTTGACACTTAGGAGTCCACTTTTGTGAAATAAGATATAAGATGTGTCTGGTGTTGTCCAGTTAAGGAACCCTTTGGGAGAACGAGTGATATAAGACGCAAAGTGCCATGTCTTGGTCGGACAGGGGCCACCTCTTGATGTCGTCACTCTTAGACGCTTAGATTTTTGTGATTATGGGGTGGTGTAGATCAATGTATCACATCTTGACCAGGTGGTGATTACCTCTTGAGTCTACTCACTGTCCATCTATATGTTGCATGTGATTTGCAGGCTTCTCCCAGTGCTTAGGCCAAAGCCGGGTTGGACCATAATGGTCACTACTGAATATGCTGGACAACTAGGTTAACTAAGTGGTTGGTATGTTTAGTTGGTTTAGAGTATAGCTCTAGAACCTTGAGTAGACACTGGTGTGATGTCTTAGCAGTGTCCATCTGACTGTTTTATATGAGTTCTGTGCTTTAATTTTGTTATATGTTGACATGATATTCTGTTCAATGTTTTTAAAATAATCTGCATGTATTTTGAGTGTATGTTATGGATGGTCGTTTGAGACTATCCACTCACTGGGCTGTGTAGCTCACCCCTCATTATTTTCAGGTGTAGAGCAGGGGCGCATTTCCAGTTAACATTTTATATGAACATCGTGATATGCCAGTTGAATGAATAAGACTTTTGTGTTTAATTACTGGGGCGGGTTGTGGCCGAATTATGTGAACTTGTGTTGCCAGTTGTGGCCGAATTATGTGAACTTGTGTTGCCGGTTGTGGCAGTTTGATATTCTGATTTTTGTGTCACCGCGGGCTTTGGCCTGGTTTCGGTGTGGTATCATTGAATGAATTTATAGAATCGATATTATGACTTTGTTTTGAATTTCGAGTTGACTTGTGTTTTTGCAATCGGTTTTAATATAAATGTAACTTGCATATGTCTAGTGCAAGTATTGCGTGGTGGCAGGTACATTTATGAAATTGTGTTTTGAGATTCTATGTATGAATTTTCGAAAATTTTCAGATCGTGTTTTCTTGAACTTGGTTTTACCTAGCATGTGCATCGATCTTGTATGATAACATCCGGTATCTAACATCCGATTTGTGTTGCTTGTTTGGGGTTAAGATAACGGGATGTGACAGAATGGTATCAGAGGAGTTGGCTAGCTAAAACTTAGTTCGGGGGAAAACATGTTTGTGTATTGCTAGACACCTGATAGGTTTATGTTTGCATTCCTGACTTTGGTATGTGTGTGTAGGAATTTAAGATGGTGCGATCCAGAGGAAATGCTAGCAGTGAGGGTGAGCAGACCTCGGATCTCACAAGAACCATTGCGACTCTGACAGGCATGGTACAGCAACAGGGTGCCATGATAGAGAGGCAAGCTCAGATGCTGCAGCAGCAACAGACTCAGCATCAAGAAGCGCAACAGCAGCTCTTGCAGCAATTGACTCAGGAGAGATCCCAGACTACTACTCGAGGAGTGGGGACTGACTCTCAGGAGGACACTCACAGGCGCTATGCCTCACTTGTGAGTGAATTCCAGAAACTGGGTCCTAGTTCTTTTTATGGGGGCTCAGAATCAAGTACTGCAGAGAACTGGCAGTTGGTTTTGGACAAGATTTTTCAAGTCATGCGTTGCACAGATGAGGACAAGCTGTGTCTGGCCACCTATATGATGCGTGGTGATGCAGATGAGTGGTGGAAGGGCGTGGTGAGGCTTGCTGAAGAAAGACATGAAACAGTAGATTGGCCCTATTTCTTGTCTCAATTTAATGAGAAGTACTTCCCCGATAGCTTGGTGGAGGACCGAGAGGTGGAATTTATTCATCTGGAGCAGGGTGATATGACTGTGGACCAGTATGAGTTACGGTTCACTAAGTTGGAAAAGTATGCCCCTCACCTGATAAACACTGAAAAGAGGAGGGCTACCAAGTTTCTCAGAGGTCTCAGATGGGACATTCGGGAGCAGGTTGGTGCTCAGCACTTGGAGACTTACGTTGAGACTGTTGGACGAGCACGCACCATTGAGAGGTACATATCTGAGAGGAGTTCTAGTGTGGCCGTGACGGTGGTTCCTGCAGCTGAGGCGGCGGCTCCTCAGTATGGTAATGGCGGCAAGGGTAAGAAGTACCCTAGGCATAAGGACTACAAGAAGAGCAGGTATAAGCCTTACTCTTACAAGGCACTGCAGCAATCCAGGGATGTACCGCAGCAGTTCAGGGATGCCAGGGATGTAAAGAACAGCAACACTGAGAACTGGACTTGTCATTATTGTGGACTCAAGGGACATCTAATGAAGGACTGTTATAAGAAGAATGGTGTTTGCTTCAGGTGTAAGAAACCTGGGCACATGGTCAAGGACTGCAAAGAACCTGAGATGCAGCAGAGAGGCGCAGATAAGCCTACGGTCCAAACTCGAGTTTATGCCGTGGCTGAGAAGGATACACGAGCTTCCCGATCCGTCGTGGAAGGTACCTTATTTGTATTCGATCAGTTAGCCCGCATTTTATTTGACCCTGGTGCAAATTTGTCTTTTGTATCTGTTAAATTTGCTGCATGTTTACCTGTGTTACCTAAGGTGCTAGATTATGTTGTGTCTGTAAGTACTCCCTTAGGAAAATCATTATCTACAGACACTGTTTGTGCTGATTGTGTAGTGCATGTAGAGGGTTATGAGTTTCTTGTAGATCTAATCCTCTTAGACATGCAAGACTATGATGTCATCCTAGGTATGGATTGGTTATCCTCACATCATGCCACTGTGGATTGCTTTGAGAAAGTAATTACCTTGAATCTGCTAGATGGGAATCGGCTTTTTGTGAGAGGTCTAGTGTCAGACCAAGGACCACATGTGATATCTTTCCTGCAGGCCAGAAAGTTACTTGCTAGTGGGTGTAAGGGTTACCTTGCACATGTTAAGGTGCAGGATGATTCTACTTCTGATTTGACTCAGATGGCGGTGGTGCAAGAGTTTCCTGATGTGTTCTCTGAGGAATTTTCAGGCTTACCACCAATTAGAGAAGTAGAATTTGGCATTGAGTTGGTGCCAGGTACTGCACCTATCTCCAGAGCTCCTTACCGCATGGCTACATCAGAATTGGCCGAACTTAAGAAGCAACTGGAGGAATTGCTGGAAAAAGGTTACATCCGGCCTAGTGCTTCTCCCTGGGGAGCGCCAGTGCTGTTCGTAAAGAAGAAGGATGGAACCCTGAGGATGTGTATAGACTACAGGCAACTGAACCAAGTGACTATCAAGAATAAGTATCCTCTTCCCAGAATTGATGATCTATTTGATCAATTACAGGGAGCTACAGTGTTCTCTAAGATTGATCTGAGATCAGGGTATTACCAACTTAGGGTCAAGGATGAGGATATATTTAAGACTGCTTTCAGGACCAGGTATGGGCATTTTGAATTTCTAGTTATGCCTTTTGGACTGACGAATGCACCTGCTATCTTCATGGATTTGATGAACAGGGTATTCCATGAATTGCTTGACTCTTGTGTGGTAGTCTTTATAGATGATATCTTGGTATACTCTCGGACTACTTCGGATCATGTCAGTGACTTGCGCAGAGTGCTAGAGATTCTGAGGAAGAACCGGTTATATGCCAAGGCTAGTAAGTGTGAGTTCTGGCTAGAAAAGATCAGTTTCCTTGGACACGTGATTTCTGGTCAGGGGGTGTCTGTGGATCCAGTTAAAGTACAAGCCATCCTCAATTGGGGAAGACCGACTAGTGCCACTGAGATCAGAAGTTTCCTGGGTTTAGCAGGTTACTACCGGAGGTTTGTTGAGGGATTCTCCAAGCTGGCGGGTCCTTTAACTAAATTGACCAGAAAGGAGGCCAAATTTATTTGGGATGACAAGTGTGAAGAAAGCTTTCAAGAGCTGAAGAGGAGGTTGACTAGTACACCGATCCTCATTATTCCTAGTGATGGGGAAAGGTTTACTGTCTATACGGATGCTTCAGGCAAGGGGTTGGGTTGTGTCTTGATGCAGAAGGGTTCTGTGGTAGCCTATGCTTCGAGACAACTGAAGGAGTATGAGTTGAACTACCCTACTCATGACTTAGAGTTGGCGGCCGTAGTCTTTGCTCTGAAGATATGGCGTCACTATTTGTTGGGTCAAGAGTTTGATCTGTTCACTGATCACCAGAGTCTCAAGTACATCTTCACTCAGAAGGAGTTGAACATGAGACAGAGAAGATGGATGGAGTTGATCAAAGACTATGACTTCTCTATTCAGTATCAGGCTGGAAAGGCCAATGTAGTGGCGGATGCACTGAGCAGACATCCAGTTACTTCAGTAGCTGCTTTACGGGTCAGTGAGTGGCAGTTACTGCAGGAGTTCAGAGATCTCAGGATCAGTGTTTCTCCTAAAGTTCAGGCGGGTTATGTGGCTTTCCTCAGAGTACAGTCTGCTTTGTTGCAGAAGATCAGAGATCAGCAATCTGTGGATCCGAAATTAATTCAGATCAGGGATAGTTTGGTTGCGGGTACAGTTCCAGATTTTAGCTTGTCTGATGATGGTATTCTTCGGTTTCGTGGAAGGGTGTGTGTCCCTAAGGAACCGAGCTTGAGGAAAGAAATATTGGAGGACAGCCATAACTCCAAATATTCTCTACATCCTGGCGTGACTAAGATGTATCAGGATCTCAAGAAGAGCTTTTGGTGGCCGGGTATGAAGAAAGAAGTGCTTGATTTTGTCTCTAGGTGTTTAACCTGTCAGACTGTAAATGCTGAACATCAGAAACCTGGTGGTTTGTTGCAGCCCCTTCCTATTCCTGAGTGGAAGTGGGAATGTATTAGTATGGACTTTGTATGTGGTTTGCCCAGAACCAGATCGGGTCATGATGCTATTTGGGTGATTGTTGATAGACTCACTAAATCAGCCCATTTTCTTCCGATCAAGATGACTTATCCTTTAGAGAGACTGGCTAGATTGTATATTGATGAGATAGTCAGACTGCATGGAGTGCCTGTTGATATTGTGTCTGATAGGGACTCTCGATTTCTGTCCAGGTTTTGGAAGAGCTTACAGGAGGGTTTGGGTACTAAGTTGAGTTTTAGTACAGCATACCATCCTCAGTCTGATGGCCAGACGGAGCGTACTATACAGACTCTAGAAGACTTATTGAGAGCTTATGTGGTTGATTGGAGTTCTGAGTGGAATCGGGATCTATCTTTGATAGAGTTCACTTATAATAATAGCTTCCACTCTAGTATTCAGATGGCTCCATATGAGGCTTTGTATGGAAGAAGGTGTAGGACTCCCTTGTGTTGGGAGGAAACTGGTGACAGAATGATTTTGAGATCTGATGCAGTTCAGGAGACTACTGATAAGGTCAGAGAGATACAGAATAAACTGAAGATTTCTCGGGACAGACAGAAGAGTTATGCTGATGACCGTCGTCGTCCCTTGGAGTTTATGGTAGGGGATCATGTTTTCTTAAAGGTGTCACCTACTAAGGGTGTTATGAGGTTTGGCAAAAAGGGCAAGTTGAGCCCTAGGTTTGTAGGCCCTTTTGACATTATTGAGAGAGTTGGTCCAGTGGCTTACAGGTTAGCTTTACCTCCTGCTATGGATCATGTGCATAATGTGTTCCATGTTTCTGCTTTGAGGAAATATCATCCTGATCCATCTCATGTATTGGAATTGGAACCTCTTCAGATTCAGAGTGATTTGACTTTTGAGGAAAGACCTCTCCGGATTGTGGATAGAAAGGATAAAGTTCTGAGGAACAAGTCTATACCTTTAGTAAAGGTTATCTGGGGAAATCAGTCGGTTGAGGAGGCGACCTGGGAGACTGAGGCTGTTATGAGGAAGTTGTATGCTTATCTTTTTGATGATATGAATGTTGAGCTTTAGAGGACTAAAGCTTTATAAGGAGGGAGGAATGTAAGATCCAGAAATTTATTAGCAGGTAAGAAAAATAAAGTTTTGATTATCTGATATTTATGTGGACGTTTTCTTTGAGATAATGTATCGATTTGTGCATTTTTTTCCTGCTATGTAAAAATGTGTCGCGGAGAGGATTCGAACCTAAGACTTAAGGAATAGGATGTGTGCTGCACGCCACTAGGCTAGGGGTGTATTCTTGTTAGAAAAGGGTAAGAGCCCTTGATAAGGGTAAAATGGAGATTAACTTATACTAAAGGGTTATTGGATCTTTCACTTATGGTTGCTATTGGTTTGGATTCGTTGGGGGCTTGAAAAAAATGAAAATTTTAGGGGAAATCGTGTTCACCCTCGTTTTTCTCTTTGCTCACGATTTTCTTCCCTTGGTGAAGTGGCGGCTTGCTTCTTCTCTTCTCCTCTTCTTGTGGCCGGCGGCAAGAGGTGGTGGAGGCGACTTTCCGGCGGCTTTTGGGTGGTTCCGGCGACGTGTGTGGCGTGAGTGGCGTGAGGGTGTTGGCTTGGAAGAACCGAAAACAAGGTGAGTGGATTTTCTCTTCACCTAGTTCACGCATATGGAAGGTTTTGCATGATTTAGAGAGGATTAATGTCTAGAAAGATGACATGAACACATGCTTGCAAAATTGTATACGTTTCTTGCTTTTTCCCTAAATTTCGAAACCCTAGCTTGCATGACAATTAGGGCTTTTCGTTTTTAAGACTCCTAATCATAAATTAGGCCTTGATTAAACATGTATGTAGCATTAGAATTTCAATTGCATGAAGATTAGGGCTTGGATGAGAATTTCGACCCTTCTTCATGAAGTTACGTCCAAATGCATGGGTAAAAATTGGGGAAAACTTGATATTCATGAAATTAGGTATATGAGGATTCTACTGTAATTTTTTGGGAATTTTTAGAAATAAAAGTTTCTGTTGACTGAAATTGACCTAGGGGTAATTCGGTAAATTTCCTAGTTAAAATTGGGGAAAACTTGAAATTACGAATCTAGGGATCATGAGGGACGTAATGAATATTTTTACGAAATTTTTGGATAACTTTTCGTGTATGACTTAAACTTTGAACTAGGGTATTTCTGTCTTTTGTTATCAGAACTAGTGGAAAACTATGAATATGTGATATTCTGCATTTATGTTAATTGTGAACGAAATTTAGTGAATTTTCTGTATTATTATGTATTTTTAATTGAATGGTGTATGCAGAAAGTAATGACATGAAATATTGATTGATAACTTTGGGTGATAACTTAGCATGATTATACTGAACTGATCAGCATGAAATCTAAGGACTCTATAAAATATTATGTGATTTTTGAATATTATGTGATTATGTGATTTTTGAATATTATGTGGTTATGTGATTTTCGAATATTATGTGGTTATGTGAACTCAAATATTATGTGTTGTGGTCATGGAATGGATAGGACTAAGGCTAAGTGTAACTGTGTACTCAAGGGGATAGTCTATATGTGATATGTTAAGGGTTAGAGATTTCAGCCCTGTATTGTGATATGTGAGGGGGTTGTTGTTCAGCCTGCCTGATGTGATTATTGTGATAAGGGGGTTGTTGTTCAGCCTGCCTGATGTGATTATTGTGATAAAAATGACTATCCTAGAGTCTAGTTGACACTTAGGAGTCCACTTTTGTGAAATAAGATATAAGATGTGTCTGGTGTTGTCCAGTTAAGGAACCCTTTGGGAGAACGAGTGATATAAGACGCAAAGTGCCA
The DNA here is from genome assembly GCA_027563935.2 of Costus lasius. Classification (NCBI taxonomy): domain Eukaryota; kingdom Viridiplantae; phylum Streptophyta; class Magnoliopsida; order Zingiberales; family Costaceae; genus Costus; species Costus lasius. The sequence goes on from CM050453.2 coordinate 59,314,559, forward strand.
TGTCTTGGTCGGACAGGGGCCACCTCTTGATGTCGTCACTCTTAGACGCTTAGATTTTTGTGATTATGGGGTGGTGTAGATCAATGTATCACATCTTGACCAGGTGGTGATTACCTCTTGAGTCTACTCACTGTCCATCTATATGTTGCATGTGATTTGCAGGCTTCTCCTAGTGCTTAGGCCAAAGCCGGGTTGGACCATAATGGTCACTACTGAATATGCTGGACAACTAGGTTAACTAAGTGGTTGGTATGTTTAGTTGGTTTAGAGTATAGCTCTAGAACCTTGAGTAGACACTGGTGTGATGTCTTAGCAGTGTCCATCTGACTGTTTTATATGAGTTCTGTGCTTTAATTTTGTTATATGTTGACATGATATTCTGTTCAATGTTTTTAAAATAATCTGCATGTATTTTGAGTGTATGTTATGGATGGTCGTTTGAGACTATCCACTCACTGGGCTGTGTAGCTCACCCCTCATTATTTTCAGGTGTAGAGCAGGGGCGCATTTCCAGTTAACATTTTATATGAACATCGTGATATGCCAGTTGAATGAATAAGACTTTTGTGTTTAATTACTGGGGCCGGTTGTGGCCGAATTATGTGAACTTGTGTTGCCAGTTGTGGCCGAATTATGTGAACTTGTGTTGCCGGTTGTGGCAGTTTGATATTCTGATTTTTGTGTCACCGCGGGCTTTGGCCTGGTTTCGGTGTGGTATCATTGAATGAATTTATAGAATCGATATTATGACTTTGTTTTGAATTTCGAGTTGACTTGTGTTTTTGCAATCGGTTTTAATATAAATGTAACTTGCATATGTCTAGTGCAAGTATTGCGTGGTGGCAGGTACATTTATGAAATTGTGTTTTGAGATTCTATGTATGAATTTTCGAAAATTTTCAGATCGTGTTTTCTTGAACTTGGTTTTACCTAGCATGTGCATCGATCTTGTATGATAACATCCGGTATCTAACATCCGATTTGTGTTGCTTGTTTGGGGTTAAGATAACGGGATGTGACATCTGTCTTCCTCTTGAAGACCCATTTACACCCTATGGGTTTTACCCCATCAGGTAGCTCAACCAAATCCCAGACTTGGTTAGCCGACATGGAATCCATCTCGGATCGCATGGCATCAAGCCATTTCTCAGAGTCCGGTCCACTGACCGCCTCATCATAGGTTCTGGGTTCATCCTCAATGATGAAGATCCCATCGTGTTGGGTCGGTAGCGACCCATACCTTTCAGGTGCACGACGAATTCTCCCAGACCTACGCGGGACCTGTGTCTGAGCCTCAAGTTGGCTAGCAACCGGTGCAGGTGGCTCAGATTCCATCTGTTTGTCTTGTGCTTGCACTTGGACCTCATCCAAGTCAAACTTCCTCCCACTAACTTCTTTTATAAGAAATTATTTCTCTAGAAAGACAGCACCCCGAGCAACAAAAACTTTGTTCTCGGTTGGGACATAGAAGTAGTATCCTTTAGTTTCCTTAGGATACCCCACAAACACACACTTATCAGATCTAGGTTCTAGCTTGCTAGAATCCTGACGTTTGACATAAGCCTCACATCCCCAGATCCGGATAAACGCTAGATTAGGGCGTCTCCCACTCCACATCTCGTATGGTATTTTGGAGACACTCTTAGATGGAACATTATTCAGTATCAGAGAAGCTGTTTCTAGTGCATGCCCCCAGAATGATGAAGGTAGAGTTGCATGACTCATCATAGATCGAACCATATCCAATAGAGTTCGATTTCTCCTTTCAGACACACCATTCCATTGAGGTGTTCCAGGAGGAGTGAGTTGGGATATGATCCCACTCTCTCTCAGATTGTCGAAGAACTCACCGCTCAGGTATTCACCACCTCGATCTGATCGAAGAGCTTTAATGGATCTTCCAAGCTGGTTCTCTACTTCATTCTTGAACTCCTTGAATTTCTCAAAGGATTCAGATTTGTGTCTCATTAAGTAGACATAGCCATACCTACTAAAGTCATCAGTGAAGGTAATGAAGTAATTGTACCCTCCTCTGGCTTGTTTATTAAAGGGCCCACACACATCAGTATGTATGAGATCTAATAAACCTTCTACCCTCTCCCCAATCTTGGTGAAGGGCGCCTTTGTCATTTTCCCTAACAAACAAGGTTCACAAGTATCAAATTCCTCCAAGGAACTTGAATCTAACAATCTATTTGCATGGAGTTGTTGGATGCGATTCTTGTTTATATGGGCTAATCGACAGTGCCATAAGAAAGCACCAACTGAACCACTCAGTTTGGTCCTTTTATTGCTTATGTTACAAATAGAACTTTCCATATCCAAGATATACAGACCATTGCACAAAGTACCCTTTCCATAGAACATATTTGCAAATGAAAAAGAACAGGAGTTCTTATTTATTTCAAATTTAAATCCTTTTCTTGCTAAGCAAGGAATGGATACAATGTTCTTTGTAAGTAAAGGTACACAAAAGCAATTATCTAGTTCTAATTGAAGTCCAGAAGGCAAGGAGAGAGTCAAAACGCCTACAGCAACAGCAGCAAGCTGTGCTCCGTTTCCAATGCGTAGGTCAATCTCTCCAAGCCGCACCGATCTACTTTTCTTGAGCCCCTACATATTTGTACAAATATGAGCTCCACATGCGGTATCCAATACCCATGACATAGAAGTAGAAAGATTGACTTCTGTAACATAGATACCTAAGCCAGAAGTTAAGGCCAAGCCTTTCTTCTCCTCATTCTGAAGCTGCTTGCAGTCCCTTCTCCAGTGACCCTGCTCGCCACAGTGAAAACACCTCTGGTCCTTTGACTTCTTCGCCTTTTTCTTCAGTGCTTTGGTAGGACCTCTGGCACTGCTCTTAGCACGTGCCTTACCCTTCTTCTTTATCTTCTTGGTCGCAGGGACCAAAAGAACAGAATTGGGTTTGGTCTTACCCATCTCTCGCTCGGCTGTTTGGAGCATATTCATCAATTCCTCCCGTGTGCACTCAATCCGGTTCATGTTGAAGTTAATGATAAACGGACTGAAGCTAGGGGGTAGGGAATGCAGAATAAGATCCACAACTAGCTCGTTGTCTATGGTGTGTCCCAGTCTCCTGAGATGATCCACGTTCCCAATGATTTTGAGAACATGGGGTCTCACTGGTGCACCCTCAGACAACTTGCACCGAAAGACTGCTTTGGCGGTGTCAAATCTCTCAGTTCTAGCCTGAGCCTCGAACATCTGTTTCAGACGAGTGATAATCTGAAAAGCGTTCTGCTCCTCATATTGCACCTGCAGTTCAGGTGCCATACTGGCTAGCATAAGACATGCAACCTCCAAAGACTCATCTTGATGCTTTCTATAAGCATCTCTGTCTGCCGTTCGGGCATTAGGCGGAGGAGCCGCAGGAAGAGGCTGTTCAAGGACATACAGCTTCTTCTCGAGCTTGAGGATTATCCTCAAGTTCCGATGCCAGTCCATAAAGTTAGTTCCAACTAACTTATCCTTATCAAGGAGTGATCGCAGTGATAATCCGCCAGTGTTCGTAGCCATTGCTCTACAACACCCAAGAAGAACAGATTAGTACTACTTCGAATCATTTAAACTGGACTTGTTTTAAATGATTACTGCTCTCACTATTTTAAATTCGAATTGACAACCCACAAAGTCAATCGGGAGGTTTAAAACTTCCTAGCGAGATGGGATCCTTATTTCACATGAGGCTTCGCGTCCCACGAGGGTGGGATGAGATGCACAAAGTAACCCATGTTTCCTAAGGTGGGCGCGCCGGCCGATTGCTCCAAGCAACTCCCCTTGTCGAGACAGTCTGGGCATTTCATGTCCAGCGAGGGCTGGATACAAAATGAAACCTTTACCTCTCAACGATGCCTCTAGACTTTCACCATGTGCCCAGCACATGTGAACTTCTAGTCAAGTCCATTCCTAACCGTTATGCCCAGGGCCAACGAGTTTCCTTGCGTAGGCACGCCCAGGTTAAAACTGGACTAGGGAAACCATTGCCACCACGCACTTTCTAAAGATAAGCGGGTGTGTCCCACGAGGGTGGGAAACAATTCACAACTCCACTGATTGATAGCTTAGTGAGGGCTACGCGTTAGAAGACTACCAGACTTGATATTTTACTTGAGGGTTTTTGTTTAAGGTCTCATCATCTTAGTTTTATCTTATGTCTATCATTACAGGCATACAATCCTATGGTGATAACATAACGGTAAAACATTTCAGGCATGTTTCTGCAGATAATAATAAAAGCAGTAAAGAATGATGTGATCATATCCTATACAAGACATTGAACCAATCCATGCCACGAAATAGGTTCAACTCTTGTCCTAGAACTCAAGCCCCAAAAACTAGACCTAGCCTAGCCGACCTCTAGCTTGAACTTCAAGGTTGGCTCCAAGGTCCTTCTCTCATGGTTTAGCTCTCAAACCGTAGAGGAATACTTTCAAAGTTCCCATAGGTTCGGCCAATGCCATGGTCTTGCGCCATTAAGCAGGCTTGCGCCTCTTGCTTGTTGCACCACCACCCAAGGTATACATGCGCTAAGCTCCAAGTATATACGCCACCCTAATCATCTTCTTAAACAAAAGCAAAAAGAAAAGCGGCACGCAGGCCTCACGAGGATACATCGCAGGCATGCAAAGGGGGGCTTGACTAATGATCACAACATCATGCACAATCAAGGTATTTACTCATGCAATTCTATATGCTCATGAAAAAACATAAAATCTGAAATTTTACTTTTTCATAAAACTAGTCTCTTTTTCTCATCTTATTCTCACAAATCTTTTGGTTTATTGCGATTTATTTTTCATGATGATTTCAGAGATCCTTTCGGCTGGCAATTTTGTCATATCAAGGGACATGGCCAGTCTGAAGACACAATGCCCGTCCTACTTGACAAAATTACGTGCGCCTTTGATCTTTAAATCAAACAAGAAAAATAGTCCAAAATTCCAAAAGAGATTGAGAGGATGATAGAAACAAGAAACCTCAATTTTTCCTACTTAGAAAATTTTTTTGCCATGCATCATGCTATTTACGAAAATAGAGATATGGCATATGAGCATGAAAGAAAAGCATAAAACATCATTCGAGTCTTGCAAGTCGCTTTGATACCACTGTTGGGAAACCCCGGGGACATTTTACAATTTTCAGAGTCATAGACATACATATTACGCAGCGGAAGAATGTCCCCGAAACAGGCCAGTCCCAAAAACCCAGTGAAGATCGCAAGCAAGGGAGTCGACACGATGAGTTAGGAAATACCTTAAGAGCAATGTAGAGTGATGCCGATGTAGGCGCCCAAGTGTGCGCCCTCTGCAGTCTCAGACACACGGATCTCTTGAGTTCTCTTCTTCCACGCCCGGTGCTAGCCTCGGGAAGAAGATCCAAGCCTTAGGGAGATGCTCTACTTAACTTGCGCCACCAAGAGAAAAGATGCGCCAAGGGAAGAGGGAAACTACCCAAGCCGCCAAGCACTAAAGCTCCTTGCGCCAAGAGGAAAGGAGGAAGAGGCTTGCGGTTATGGAAGAAGGAAGATGCACCCTTGCTCCTAGCACTCGCCCTCTTCTTGTGTTCACGCCTCCAAGGATTGATCACTCTTTGAGGGCTCGGCTAGGTGCTCTTTTACAGGGCAAGAGGCGATTTATGCAAGGCTAGGATGAAGACAAGTGGGCGGCTAGGATGAGAAGATTTGAGACAAGGAAAGTCTCCAAGACATTTCCATAATTCTCATTCAACCATTCCTTTTAGAGCCCATGTCCTTCTATGTGCGCCAAGGCCTTGCCTTGCGCCCCAAGTAATGCCATATTGGCATTCATACCATAAGGGATTAAGGGGGGAGGCGCCAATTGCTTCCTTATGAGGCAAATTGCGCCACTTCTCCCCATTATGCCCATAGGCGCCTAGGGGAGAAAATTTGTCCCCATTATACCCTTTTAGCCTTTCTTCTCTTCATGACAACTTATTATTGGGCTTCATTGGATAATGAGCTAGCCCAAACTTCATTACATGGGTTGATTAAGCACTTGGATCCAATCCAATGCAACCCTAATCCAAATGTGACCAATGATGGTCAAATACGGGTCAACCTACCATAAATGAAGTTTGGCTCCAATAATATTCTTCCATCTCATCAGGCCCATTGGCGCTGATGAAATCTCCCAATTAGATCCGAGTTATCCAATAACTCGATCATAAGGCTTCCCGATCAATACGAGAACTCAAGTATCAAGGTGTGTGACCCTGTAGGTTCCTCTGACGCTGGCAGTGCTGACCAAAGGTCATCACAAGCAGTGAGTGGCACCTAGCAGTGCATCGCTGCTACCCAGGTCATTGGAATGGATATCGACATCGATATCCCCATCATCGCAACTAGGTATAGATGCATTACAGTCTCTTTGCCGAACTGATATCCGATTGGACAAGTGTGTCACCACTTGTTTTCATCCAATCACATGGCTATGACTAAAACAGGTTCTCACCTAGGTATGGCCATACACTTTCAGTCATAGAACCATAGAGGAGCTCCATGGATATCATGCTTCCATAGGGAAGGGGCAAATCCTATGTTTGTCCATTGATCTTCTCATATGGGTCGTGACATGCTCAAAGACAACCGTTATAACCTCCCAACTATGGCAAGGTGTTAGGTTGTATCAAAGCAAGTCCCTAACCATATAGAATGATCAATGACCTCAAGTCAAGGGATCAATGCATCTCCTGTCACTTATGAGGATAACTCACGACACCAAGTCATAGCCTCATAGCGGGTCTATCCAGTATATCCTCCAATGATATACCCATGTGTCTGCGTTAGCACCACGTGCCTAACCAGCCCACATACCAGTCTCACAAGTACCAGAGCTGTCCCATATCCACTCAGGTACATCGACTAGGGACGATTATTTGAGCACAGATCCAATCTGTCTCCAGGGACATTATCATGTAAGTACACAATCGCAGGTGTAGACAAACAATGATAACGACAATGCCAGAATGATATATAAATATCAATGTTAAGTAGTACATAAGTTGACCAAAACTAGGTCCTAGGGCATATACACCAACAGAGACTTCCTCGATCACTTGCGCCAACTCCGAAGGAGATGCCAAGGAGAGGAGGTGGAGCTTCGTCGGAGTCCAACTCTTGAAGCACTCCACCAAGATTAGATCAGGAATCAAGCCACGAGCCAAAACCGAACCTTGGAGAGGAGGGCGGCTAGGAGCTTGCAAGAGTGGCCACAAAGGGGACAAGTAGGCAAGAGGTGGCAAGATCGGCGACAAGGGGGGGAGGAAGGGGGTTTATATACTTGTGAATAGGGCCACTTCTTCACAAGTAAAGAGGCACACCTCTTCATGAAGAGACACACCTCTTCAAGAGGTAAAACCCATTTCGCCCACTCCAAGTCCCATGCGCCCAAGTTCATTCACCCACTTCAAGTGAGAAGCTCCAAGCTTCTCTCTTTAAGTGAGATGCGCCACTTGGATTTGTGTTCCTCAAAGATATGCGCCAAGCTCACTCCAAGTGACTTGCGCCTATCCCATTTGGCCCATTTGGACCAAATGGCTCATTGAGCCCATTTGGCCTATTAGCCCAACTTGGTCTATTGGGCCCATTTAGCCTAAATGGCCCATTGGGCCCATCTGGCCTACTAGGCCCAAAAAAATAAGTTAGCTCCAAATGATTCCTTTCATCTCATCTAGCACAGTGGTGCTGATGGATTCTCCCAAACAGATCTGAGTTATCCAATAACACAATCAATAGGCTACCCGATCAATACGAGAACTCGAGTTTCAAGTTGTGCGACCCTGTAGGTTCCTCAGACGTTGGCAGTGATGAACTGAGTCATCACAAGCAGTGATTGGCACCTAGCAGTGCATCGCTGCTACCCAAGTCATCGGAATGGATATCAACATCGACATTCTCATCATCGCAACAAGGTACCGATGCATTATAGTCTCTTTGCTGAACTGATATCCGATTGGACAAAGTGTGTCACCACTTTATTTTCACCCAATCTCATGGTCATGATTAAATCAGGCTTTAACCTGGGTATGGCTATACACTTTCAGTCATGCTACCATAGGGGGCCCCGTGGATATCAAGCTTCCCGTAGGAAGGGGCAAATCCTATATCTGTCCATTGATCTTCTCATATGGGTCGTGACATACCCAATGACAACCGTTATGACCTCCCTGCTACTGTGAGGCGTTAGGTTGTATCAAAGCATGTCCCTAACCATATAGAAGAGTCAATGACCTCAAGTCAAGGGATCAATGCATCTCCTATCACTTGTGAGCTTAACTCATGACACCAAGTTAGAGCCTCACAACGGGTCAGTCTAGTATATCCACCACTGATATACCCATATGCCTACGTTAGCACCCTGTGCTTAACCAGCCCATATACCAGTCTCACATGTACCAGAGCTGTCCCTTATCCACTCAGGTACTCGACCGGGGACACACCGTTTGAGCATAGATACAATCTGTCTCTAGAGACATTATTATTCATGTACATAATCAGAGATGTAAACATAGCATAATAACGACAATGCTAGAATGATATATTAAATATCTATGTCAAGTAGTACAAGACGGACCAACAACAGGTCCAAGGGCATATACACCAACAATCTCCCACTTGCACTTAGACTTAGTTGTTGAGAAATCTCAACCCTATGTCCCTCGCATGACCATCACGCTTTTGCTGTGCCAAAGCCTTGGTCAGTGGGTCTACCAGATTATTGTCTATGTCAACTCTACTTATCCTGACATCACCTCTATCAATGATCTCCCATATCAGGTGAAATCTACTGAGAATGTGTTTGGATTTTTGATGAGACCGTGGTTCCTTTGCATGTGCCATCGCTTTATTGTTGTCACAATAGACCTCAATCGGATCCACAGCAGTTGGAACCACCTAAAGTTCTGAAATGAACTTCCGAATCTAAACGGCTTCTTTGGCTGCTTCAGAAGCAACGACATAGTCAGCCTCGGTCGTAGAATCAGTTACAATGGATTGCTTAGAGCTCTCTCAGCTCATAGCACCTCCACTCAATCTGAACACATAGCCTATCTGCGATCTGAAGTCATCAGGGTCAGACTGGAATGATGCCTCAGTGTGGCCCTGAACACTGAGCTCTTCCTGTCCCCCATAGACCAAGAACCATTCTTTAGTTCTTCTTAGAAACATAGAATGTTCTTTACAGCCACCAAGTGCTGCAGACCTGGATTGGATTGGTATCTGCTGGTTATGCTCCAAGCATAAGCCACGTCTGGTCTAGTACACAGCATTGCATACATGATCGAACCTACTGCCGAAGCATAGGGTACTTGACTCATGTCGTCCCTCTCAGCTTGTGTGACGGGAGACTGGCTCTTGGAGAGAATAAGGCCATGTCTCACTAGAAGGTATCATTTCTTAGATTACTCTAAGCTGAACCTCTCCAGGACCTTATCAATGTAAGTACTCTAACTAAGGGCCAGGAGCTTCTTGGATCTATCCTGGTAGATCCTCACGCCTAGGATATAGGCGGCCTCCCCTAAGTCTTTCATCTCGAAACACTTCCCCAACAATGTCTTCACAGCTTGAAGACTAGGGATGTCATTTCCTATGAGTAGTATGTCGTCGACATACAAGACCAGAAATGTCACCCAGCTCCTACTGAATTTTCTGTATACACAGGCGTCATCTTCGCTCTTGATAAAGCTGTAATCTCTTACTGCTTCATCAAATTGAAGATTCCAACTTCGAGAGGCTTGCGTTAATTGATAAATGGATCTTCTTAGCCTGCAGACCTTATTGGCCTCTGCAGGATGGATGAAACTATCAAGTTGTGTCATAAACACATCCTCTGTCAGCTTCCCGTTAAGGAACGTTGTCTTTACATCCATCTGTCATATCTCATAATCGTGATATGCAGCTATAGCAAGCAGGATTCGAATGGATTTGAACATGGCAACTAGCGAGAAGGTTTCATCATAGTCCACCCCGTGGACTTGTCTGAATCCTTTAGCCACAAGTCTACCTTTATAGGTAACTACGTTGTCATCCATGTCAGTCTTCCTCTTGAAGACCCATTTACACCCAATAGGTTTTACCCCATCAGGTAGCTCAACCAAATAAGACTTGGTTAGCCGACATGGAATCCATCTCGGATCTCATGGCCTCAAGCCATTTCTTGGAGTCCTGTCCAGCGACCGCCTCATCATAGGTCCTGGGTTTATCCTCAATGATGAAGATCCCATTGTGTTGGGTCGGCAACGAACCATACCTCTCAGGTGCACGACGAATCCTCCCAGACCTACGCAAGGCCTGTGTCTGAGCCTCTGGTTGCCCAACAACTGGTGCAAGTGGCTCAGGTTCCACCTCAGTGTCTTGTGGTTGCACTTGCACCTCGTCCAAGTCAAACTTACTCCCACTGACTTCTTTCATGAGAAATTCTTTCTCTAGAAAGATAGCACCTCGAGCAACAAAAACTTTGTTCTCGCTGGGAATATAGAAGTAATATCCTTTAGTTTCATAGGATATCCCACAAACACGCATTTGTCAGATTTGGGTTCTAGCTTGCTAGAATCCTGATGTTTGACATAAGCCTCACATCCCCAGACTCTAATAAAAGATAGATTCGGGCATTTCCCACTCCATACCTCATACAGAATCTTGGAGACACTCTTAGATGGAACATTATTCAGTATGAGAGAAGCTGTCTCAAGTGCATAGCCCCAAAACGATGGAGGTAGAGTTACATGACTCATCATAGATCAAACCATGTCCAACAAGGTTCGATTTCTCCTTTCAGACACACCATTCCATTGAGGTGTTCCAGGGGGAGTGAGTTGGGATAGAATCCCACACTCTCTAAGATAGTCAAAGAACTCACCGCTCAGGTACTCTCCACCACGATCTGATCGAAGAGCCTTAATAGATCTACCAAGCTGGTTCTCTACTTCATGTTTGAACTCCTTAAATTTCTCAAAGGATTCGGACTTATGTCTCATCAAATAGACATAACCGTATCTACTGAAGTCATCAGTAAATGTGCTGAAGTAGTTGTACCCTCCTCTGGCTTGTTTACTGAATGGCCCACACACATCACTATGTATGAGATCCAACAAACCTCCTGCCCTCTCACCAATCTTGGTGAAGGGTGCTTTTGTCATTTTCCCTAATAAACATGGCTCACACGTATTAAACTCCTCCAAGGAGGTTGAATCTAACAATTCATTTGCATGGAGTTGTTGAATGCGATTCATGTTTATATGGGCTAATCGACAATGCCAAAGGTACGTACCAACTGAACCATTTAGTTTGATCCTTTTATGATTTATGTTACATATAGAGTTATCCATGTCCAAGACATATAATCCATTGCATAAGGTACCCTTCCGATAAAACACATTTGCAAATGAAAAAGAACAAGAGTCCTCTTTTATTTCAAACTTAAAACCTTTCCTTGCCAAGCAAGGAATAGATACAATGTTTTTGGTAAGAGAAGGTACATAATAACCATTACTTAACTCTAGATGAAGTCCAGAAGGTAGGGAGAGTGTCAAAAGTCCTACGGCAACAGCATCAACCTGTGCTCCGTTTCCAACACGTAGGTCAATCTCTCCAGGCCCCACCAATCTACTTTTCCTGAGCCCCTGCATATTTGTACAAATATGAGCTCCGCATGCTGTATCCAATACCCATGACATAGAAGTAGAAAGGTTGACTTCGGTAACATAAATACCTGAGCCAGAAGACGAAGCCCTGGTTCTCTTCTGCTCGTTCTGAAGTCGCGCCATGTCCTTCAACATGTGAGGTGGCCCTCCACATGAATAACACCTGTTATTCCTGATCCTTTCCATCTTTACTTTCAGCACTTTGGTCAAACCTTTCGGCTCACCACACTGAATGACTACTTTAGGAGGCTTGAGCTCAACCAATTCATCGAAGAGCTGCCTTAGATTATAAATAATCTCAAAAGTACTCTTAGATTCATATTGCCCTCTAAATTCAGGCGACATGTTGGTTAGCATCAAATTAGCAACCTCCAAAGTATCAGCTTGATGCTTATCAAAAGCATCCTTCTCAGCCGCTGAGGCCGAGCATGGAAGTGGCTCTAGAATAGGCTGCTCAAGGACATAGAGCTTCCTCTCGAGCTTAAGGACAATCCTCAGGTTCCGATACCAATCCATCAAGTTGGATCCAACTAACTTGTCCTTTTCCAGGATAGATCGTAGTGACCATCTGCTATTGTTCGTAGCCATTGATCTACAACAACCAAGATAGTAGATTACTACTACTTCAAATCATTTAATCTGGACTTACATTAAATGATCATGGCTCCCACTATTTTAATCGAATTGATAACCCACAAAGTCAATCGGGAAATCTGAGATTTCCTAGTGAGATGAGATCCTTATTCCACATGAGGCTTTGCATCCCATGAGGGTGCGATGAGATGCAGAAAGTGACTCATGCTTCTTAAGGTGGGCACGCCGGCCGATTGCACCCTAGCAATTCCCCTTCTCAAGACAGTTCAAGGATTTTGTGCCTAGCTAGGGCTGAAACAACACAAAACCTTAACCTCTCGAGGCTGCCTCTAGAGTTCCATCATGTGGCCACCACATATGAAAAACTAGTCAAGTCTATCCTGACCGTTATGCCTAGGGCCAACAAGTTTCCTTGCGAAGGCGCGCCCGGTTAAAACGGATTGGGGAAACCATTGCCACCACATGCCTTCTAAAGATAAATGGGTGTGTCCCATGAGGGTGGGAAATAGTTCACATCACCACTGATCGATAGCTTGATGAGGGCTATGCATCAGAAGGCTACAGACTTGATATTGTTTTGAGGGTTTTTGAGGTCTCATCCTCTTAGTTTTATCTTTTGTCTAACATTACAGGCATGCAATCCTATAGTGATAACAAAAAGATAAAACACATCCAGGCATGCTTTAGCAAAAATTAAAACAGTAAACAAGCGATGTGGTCATAGCCTAATCAACACATTGAACCATCACATGCCAAAGGATGTTCAATGCTTGACCTAGGTGACAAGCCCCGACAAGACCTAACCTAGCCGCCACTAAGCTTTATCTTCAAGTGCGGCTCCAAGGTCCTCCATGCATGATGCGCCATCATGCTTGTGCCAAGAGGGATAGCTTACGAACCCTATGGTTTGGCCAAGCCCTTACTTGCACCACAAAGCAAGATGCGCAATCATGGTTGATGCGCCAGATGAAAGCTTCAAGAGGGATGTGCCCCTAATCTTCTTTGTGCGTTTACAAAACAAAAAGAAAAGGCGGCACGCAGGCCTCTCACAAAATACATCACAGGCATACAAGGGGCTTGACTATGACCACAACACGATGCACAATCATCTCGTGCTTTTCTATATGCTCAAGAAAACATAAAACTTCAGTTTTAGTTTCTTAGAAAACATGTCTTTCAACCTCAACGTCCGTTCACAAATCTAAGATTTTCGTTTCTCTCAGGAGTCTACAAGTGACGCATGCATGCTCCAAGCACGCTTGCCGCCTACCCTTGCAATCCTTAACTTGCCAAGAAGTCTCACATAGTAGGTCTATCCTACATGCGTGGGGAGAAATTAATTCTCTCACATATGGGTCTATCCCACCATGTGAAGAAAGCGAAAAACCAAAGAGATCGAATAGATATCAGGAATGAAAAACTTACAATTTTTCTTACTTAGAAAAATCCATGCACATATGCAAATTTTTAAAAAATTTCAGATGGCATGTGAGCATACAATAAAAGCATAAAACACCGTTCGAGTTCGCAAGATGCCTCTGATATCACTGTTGGGAAACCCCGGGGATTTTAAATTTTTTATATACAAGCACAGCGGAAGCAATCCCCGAAACAGGCCAGTCCCAAAAACCTAGAAGATCGAGTCTTGCGAAGAGATCGACATGGTGAGTAGGAGATGATACCTTGATGCAAATTAAGTGATGCGATGCAGGCGCCCAAATGTGCACCCTTTGCAGTCTCGCATACAGCCGAACCTCGAATCCTCTTCTTCCACACCCGGTGCTAGCCTCGGGAAGAAGATCCACGCCTTTGGGAGACTTCCTCAATCACTTGCGCCAACTCCAAAGGAGATGCCAAGGAGAGGAGGTGGAGCTTCGTCGGAGTCCAACTTTTGTAGCACTCCACCAAGATTAGATCAGGAATCAAGCCACGAGCCAAAACCAAACCTTGGAGAGGAGGGTGGCTAGGAGCTAGCAAGAGTGGCGACAAAGGGGACAAGGAGGCAAGAGATGGCAAGATCGGCGACAAGGGGGGGGGGAGGAAGGGGGTTTATATACCCATGAATAGGTGCACCTCTTCACAAGTATAGAAGGATATACTGACGCTTCGTTCCAGTCGGACCAGGATGATTTCCGATCGCAATCAGGCTATGTTTTTAGCTTGAATGGTGGAGCGGTGGTGTGGAAAAGTTTCAAACAGTCAACTGTTGCTGATTCCACAACAGAAGTCGAGTATGTTGCAGCCTCAGAAGCATCCAAGGAGGCAGTGTGGATTCGTAAGTTCGTGAGAGAACTTGGTGTTGTTCCTTCGAGTGCAGATCCTTTGGTTATCTTTTGTGATAACACTGGAGCAATCACACAAGCAAAGGAACCACGGTCGCACCAGAAGTCCAAGCACATACAGAGACGGTTTCACTTGATCCGGGAGATCATTGATCGTGGTGAGATCAAAGTCTGCAAGGTTCATACAGACGACAATCTGGCTGACCCGCTTACCAAGCCTCTGGCGCAGCAGAAGCATGAGAAGCACTGTAATAACATGGGTTTGAGATTTCTCAACCATTAGATTAAGTGCAAGTGGGAGATTATTGGGGTATGCCCTTAAGGCTACTGTTTGAGGCCTTGGGATTGTATAAGTATCATGTAATACATTCTTGTGTTTATAAAGGCAATGGTTATTATTCAGGTTGTTACATCATCTGCTGCAATGTGTGTTCTTCTGAATAATGTCTCAATGCTGTTCAGCTAGGCTGACATGCTAAATGTCCTTAGTCGATATATCTTGGTGAACATGAGACAGCCTTGATATGATTGAGACTAATATGTGTTCTAATCTTATAGGATGCTTCGAGCATGGAATAAGATGTAGACTCATGGGTACATTGGATGTACTGGACAGACCCTACTAGGATATTCAATTGCTTGTCACAATGTGAATGATCCTTGATTGCAACAAGTGGCACATGTCCTCTGACTTGAGATCACTTGTGTTTCTAAATGATGATTGTCATTGTTTTGAGGTAGTTCAATATCATTTGAAACATAATGGTTATAGACTATCTTGGATAATGATCATGAGTCAGGTTAGGGCACTAGTGATAGATAGAGGATTGCCGTCTCCTTGTTGAAGGAGTGTGGTGTTCTATAGGGGCCCCCTAGATGAGATGATTGAGAAAGTGTATGGCTATACCCAGGTGACTATGTGCATCTGATCTAATCATGCTCATCATATTGGAGCTACAGGCTTGACACGCTTGTCCAATAAGAACATCCAGTGGCAAAGGAAACATGTATGCCTTGTGAAGTGGATTCACACTTGTGCTGTGGTTTGGGTGTAGTCTTGGAAGACTCTTTCCTTTATATCGGGAGACAGTGATGTGTTGCTAGATACCCCTCACTGATCGTGATAACGTAAGTTATCGTTACCGACATTTAAAGGAAACCCTCAGGGTCGCACAATTTGATGATATGGCTTACTTGAGTCAGATCGTGTGGACAGAATTGTTTGGGTTCAGTTTAAAGGGATTTAATCTCTGATTGTAAGTGAGATCTGGTCTGATCATGTTTGATTGATTAGGGCTTGAGATCGGTAAGCTTCGATCGAGAGAGATGATGCTAGATCGGTGAGATCAGGAGCATCAGGAGATGAACGGTTAGATCTGGAACCTATTGGTTCAATGAGGTCTAGACCATGGCTTGGGCTGATTTGATTTGGTTTTTTGGACCAAAGTCAATTGGATCGATTGAGCATGAACCGGTTCACATGTGTGTGAGCGCTTGGTTCAATGCTTAAGCGTTTTGGTCGGTTTTCAAAGCATTACTTCATGTCATTCCATTTTTGGAAAGTCATCAAGGCGACTTTGTAAAAACGCCTCAACGCTTCTCTTGGATGATGACCGCTTGCAATCTCGTGGAGAGGAGAGTGGGTTGACGACAAGAGGAGGCATTCGGCCGAGCAAAGCCATCTCTATCCTCTCCTTCACGCGACAAGGTCCCATTGAAGCACTTTGCTAGCACAAAGGATTCAAAGGAGCAAGCCATCTTCACTTGTTGTGTGCGTCACCTTTGGAGAAGGAGCACTTGCGTCTTTGCTTCCAAGGCACCAACCAAACCGATGGCATTGGTATGATCTACTCTTGATCTATTCAATCTATGATAGTTGATCATATGGCATGCAAAAGATCATCAAACCCTTGCTTCCGCTTGCAAAATTTTATTTGCGCCATGCTTAGGGTTTTCGCCCCCCTCTCGAAAGGGGTTTCGTCAATTGGTATCAGAGCTTGGCTTTATGCATGCTATTATGTTTGCTCGTGTGATCCATGTTTACACTTATGCTTAGATCTATGGTTGGTTACATGCGCAAGCTCATGAAAAATTTATGATGCGAAAACAACATGCATGATGTTTATTGCTCTTAGCCGCATGTATTGGTGCTTGTTGTTGTTTTTGTCAAAGTTGCGCTCCCCCTTGAAGGGGACTCTACAATTGTTATGGATGGCGCATGTTTGTTGGCGCTTCTTACATGTTGTTTTTGACAAAACAAAAGATCTTGCGCGCCTCATCTAGATCTAAGGCCCTACTTTAAACCCTTAGATGGGTTGATGGGGTTGAAAGCATCATCTAGTATAGATCAACTAAGTCTGATCAGACCATCTGACAGCCTAGATGGGTTGACCAGATAGCACCTGTGCGCAAGCACGAGGTGGCTATAGGTTAACTGCATCAAAGGCGTGTAGCGAGGTCTGGTTGAGACAACCAGTGAACACACATAAGTTAGGCCCGGGGTCACACCCGCTTGCCAGAACTCATGTTGGCTGTTCAGCCCTTGGCGCATGCATGGTTGACCATTAGGTCAACTCGAGTCAGTTAGGACTTGGTGCATGTAAGGGCATGGATCTAACTAGATTAATGAGTGGATCCCTATCAATGGACCATTGTAAGGTTGTAAGGCACATAAGAAAATTAAAATTGATGCCAATGGGTTTTCAAAATTTTATTTTCTTGTAATGGATCACATGTTGATTGAATGATGCCATGATGTTTGTTTATTTAATCTTATGTGGGTTGCCCTTTTAATGTGTGCTGTGCTGGGGCCTGCGAGCCTGGTAAATTATTATTTTTGTGATCTGCGAATCACATTTTAATGAATTTATTGTATAATTGACCTGCGAGTCAAGCTTGTCTAGATAGATTAAAATGTATTTTAATTAGACAAGAGCACAAAAGCACACATCGCAGAGGCGCATTCAGCTGGTGGGTGCACCTGAGCTGCATTGAGCGCTAGGGCCCTGGGTTGGACCAGATGAGATGCAAAAGACCCAAGAAGAGCAAGTGAAGACTTAAGTTGATTTAAGGTCTTACTTAGGCTCTATGGGCTTTTACCACATAAGATCCATGCTTTCTTTTTATTGTTTAATAAATAGAATTGCATGAGTTATTTATCTTCTGCTATAGCCATAGGATTTGCCTGATAGTAAGAAGATAAAAGACCGTTAAAATCCAACGCTAAAATATCAAGCACGTAATGCCTTCTGACGCGAAACCTCACTGTTCTGACTATCGTTGGAGCCGTGTTGAACCCACTCAGTGGGCACGTCCATCTATCTTCAGACGGTGTGTGATTTCACCTGCGTGTTACAGAGAAGGGATTTATCGCTTCTCGTTGCTCAGCATAGCACGTGGTGGTCCAGGGAGTAGGTCGGGTCAGCTTGACCATGTAGGCTACATGTGTGGAGCATATGGTAGCACATGGAGGCAGCCATCTGTGGGATCAGAGACTGTGTTGTACCAACTCAGTTGGCACAGTCTGCTGGATTGCCCAGATGAAGGGGAATCGCACGGGTTGGCGATTGGCAAGGACTGCCTACCAGAGATTAGTGCTTGTACTCTCTGTGCATCTTATCTCGCCTGAGCGGGACGCGGAGACCAAGTATGAAATCTGGATCCCATCTCACTAAAAGAGTGTTACTCTTTCGGACTGTTTTAATGGATTTTTCAGTCAGATAAAATAGTGAGAAAAGAATCTTTCTTAAGTCCTGGATTGATTCTAAACATTGATACTGACCTTGCTGTTCTTGCATTGTTGTAGATTCCTGCAGCAACGAACACCATGAGCTTCAATGTGCGATCCCTACTGGAAAGGGAGAAGTTTGCTGGGCCAAACTTCTCAGACTGGTTCGGACACCTTAAGATTGTTCTTAAGGCAGAGAGGAAACTGTATGTCCTCGAGACGGCTGTGCCGCCTCAACCCGCTGCGAACGCCGCAAGGGCGGTTCGTGATGCCTATGAAAAGCATGTCAATGATAGCATTGATGTCGCTTGCCTGATGCTAGCGTCTATGACGCCACCGCTGCAGCGTCAGCATGAGGATATGTCGGCTATAGAAATTATAGCGAACCTCAAGATGCTGTATGCTGCACAGGCGAGGACAGAACGCTATAATCTGACAAAGCTTTTCTTTCAGAGCAAACTGGCTGAAGGGAGCCCAGTGGGAGCTCACGTGCTCAAGATGATTGGGCACAAGGAGGCTCTGGAGAAATTGGGGCATACCATCAACCAGGAGCTTGCTGTAGACATTATTCTGCAGTCTCTCCCGCCCTCATTCGACGCGTTCATCATTAACTTTAATATGAACAAAATCGATTGTACTCCGGCAGAGCTGCTGAATATGCTCTTGACAACTGAGGAGACTCTGAAGGGAAAGCCTTCAACCTCTGTCTTAATGGTTCCTTCCAGGAATAAGAAGAAGGGGAAGAAGGGCAAGGCCCCTGTCAAGAGTTACAGCAAGGCTCTGAAACAGAAGGTTAAGCGGTCAAAGGACAACAGGTGTTTCCACTGTGGCCAGCTGGGTCACTGGAAAAAGGACTGTAAAGCGCTCCAAGGAGATAAGAGGGGAAGCATCGCTTCTGGCTCAGGTATATACGTGACGGAAGTCATGGTTTCATCTTCTTCTATTTCATGGGTGTTGGACACTGCATGTGGAGTTCACATTTGTTAAAATGTACAGGAACTCAAGAGAAGAAGACAGGTGGGACAGCATGAGGTGGACCTACGCGTTGGAAACGGGGCACGGGTTGCTGCTGTTGCTGTAGGAGACTATTTCATCTCATTACCATCTGGCATTGTATTAGAACTAAACAGTTGTTATTTTGTTCCCAGCATTACTAAAAATATTATCTCCATTCCTGCTCTTGTCAGGAAAGGATTTGCCTTTGAATGCAATATTTCAAAGTGTGTTTTGTCTTTAGATAATATTGTTTATGCAACTGGTTCAATTAACAATGGGTTATACAAGTTGGACATGGAAAGTTCTATACAAAGTGTTGATATTAAGAAAGCCAAGTATGCTGAAGACAGCACCTTGTTATGGCATAGTCGTTTAGGCCATATTAACAAGAAGCGCATTAAGCGGTTGCATGATCATGGACTGCTGGGATCTTTCTCCTATGAGGAGATTGATACATGCAAGGCTTGTTTAATGGGTAAAATGACGAAGTCACCTTTTCCTCACAAAGGTCAAAGGGCTTCAGGTTTACTTGACCTTATACACAGTGATGTGTGTGGGCCATTTAGTAAACATGCCAGAGGTGGCTATTCGTACTTCATTACCTTTACTGATGATTTCAGTAGGTATGGGTATGTCTATCTAATGAGACATAAGAGTGAATCTTTTGACAAGTTCAAAGAGTTCAAAAATGAAGTACAGAATCAGCTAGGGCGAAATATCAAGGCACTTCGTTCTGATCGAGGTGGAGAATACTTGAGTCATGCGTTTACTGACTATCTAAAAGAGTGTGGGATTATCTCACAGCTCACTCCGCCAGGAACACCACAATGGAATGGTGTGTCCGAGAGGAGAAATAGAACGTTACTTGATATGGTTCGTTCTATGATGAGTCAGGCTACTCTTCCATATTCCTTTTGGGGATTTGCACTGGAAACAGCTGCAAAGGTACTAAACCGAGTGCCATCCAAGGCCGTTTCAAAGACGCCATATGAATTATGGTATGGGAAACAGCCGAGCTTGACATTTATCAGGATCTGGGGTTGCGAGGCTTATGTCAAAAAGCTCGCCTCTGGGAAACTAGAGAACAGATCTGAGAAATGCATCTTTGTCGGTTACCCTAAGGAAACTAAGGGTTATTATTTCTTCGATCCCAAAGAGAACAAAGTATTTGTTGCTCGGACGGCCATATTTCTTGAGAAGGAGTTTCTTCTGCAAGAAGCCAGTGGGAGAGAAATAAAACTGGATGAGAATCCAGAGGAAGGACAAAGTAGTCAAGCACAGTTGGATGAGCCTGAGCCGGTAGAACAGGTTATTGTGCAACCTGAGGCTCAGATATCGCGGGAACCGCGTAGATCGGGAAGGATCCGTCGACAGCCTGAGCGCTATGACGGAGTCTACATCATTGATAATGATGAACCCCTTACTTATGCGGATGCGGTCAGTGGACCGGAGTCAGCTAGATGGCTTGAAGCTATGCGAGCCGAAATGGACTGCATGTCAGATAACCAAGTCTGGGATTTGGTTGATCCGCCTCCGGGAGTAATCCCTATAGGTTTCAAACAAATCTACGGGATAGATTATGATGAAACTTTCTCTCCTGTAGCCATGTTCAAGTCTATTCGGATTCTTTTCGTGATAGCAGCATATTACGATTATGAGATCTGGCAGATGGATGTGAAGACGGCTTTCCTTAATGGAAAACTGGATGAGGATGTGTATATGACACAACCTGAAGGTTTCACTAATCCAGCAGATCGTCATAAAATATGCAAGTTAAAAAGGTCCATTTATGGACTTAAACAAGCATCTAGAAGCTGGAATATTCGTTTTGATGAATCAATCTCTGAGTTTGGTTTCATCAAGAACGAAGATGACCCGTGTGTATATAAGAGGTTTAGTGGGAGCGTGATTACTTTTCTAGTCCTCTACGTCGATGATATCTTAATCATTGGAAACGATATTCCTGAACTGCATGCTGTTAAGGCATGGTTAGGAAAATGTTTTCAGATGAAAGATCTAGGAGAAGCAGCCTATGTTTTAGGTGTGAAGATCTACAGGGATAGATCTAAGAGGCTTCTCGGGCTGTGCCAGAGTACTTACATCGATAAAGTCCTGGAGAGATTCCATTTAGAGAATTCTAAAAGAGGATATCTTCCAGTCAGATATGGTCTGAATCTTTCGAAGAGTCAGTGTCCACAAACACAGACTGAGAAAGATGAAATGGACAATACGCCTTATGCTTCGGCTATTGGGTCCATTATGTATGCGATGTTGTGTACTCGCCCAGACGTCGCTTACGGGTTAAGCGTGACCAGTCAGTTCCAAAGTAATCCAGGTATGGCGCACTGGATTGCAGTCAAGAACATTTTAAAATATCTGCGGAGGACCAAAGATATGTTCTTGATATATGGTGGTCAGGAAGAACTCAGTATAGAAGGATATACTAACGCTTCGTTCCAGTCGGACCAGGATGATTTCCGATCGCAATCAGGCTATGTTTTTAGCTTGAATGGTGGAGCGGTGGTGTGGAAAAGTTTCAAACAGTCAACTGTTGCTGATCCCACAACAGAAGCCGAGTATGTTGCAGCCTCGGAAGCATCCAAGGAGGCAGTGTGGATTCGTAAGTTCGTGAGAGAACTTGGTGTTGTTCCTTCGAGTGCAGATCCTTTGGTTATCTTTTGTGATAACACTGGAGCAATCGCACAAGCAAAGGAACCACGGTCGCACCAGAAGTCCAAGCACATACAGAGACGGTTTCACTTGATCCGGGAGATCATTGATCGTGGCGAGATCAAAGTCTGCAAGGTTCATACAGACGACAATCTGGCTGACCCGCTTACCAAGCCTCTGGCGCAGCAGAAGCATGAGAAGCACTGTAATAACATGGGTTTGAGATTTCTCAACCATTAGATTAAGTGCAAGTGGGAGATTGTTGGGGTATGCCCTTAAGGCTAATGTTTGAGGCCTTGGGATTGTATAAGTATCATGTAATACATTCTTGTGTTTATAAAGGCAATGGTTATTATTCAGGTTGTTACATCATCTGCTGCAATGTGTGTTCTTCTGAATAATGTCTCAATGCTGTTCAGCTAGGCTGACATGCTAAATGTCCTTAGTCGATATATCTTGGTGAACATGAGATAGCCTTGATATGATTGAGACTAATATGTGTTCTAATCTTATAGGATGCTTCGAGCATGGAATAAGATGTAGACTCATGGGTACATTGGATGTACTAGACAGACCCTACTAGGATATTCAATTGCTTGTCACAATGTGAATGATCCTTGATTGCAACAAGTGGCACATGTCCTCTGACTTGAGATCACTTGTGTTTCTAAATGATGATTGTCATTGTTTTGAGGTAGTTCAATATCATTTGAAACATAATGGTTATAGACTATCTTGGATAATGATCATGAGTCAGGTTAGGGCACTAGTGATAGATAGAGGATTGCCGTCTCCTTGTTGAAGGAGTGTGGTGTTCTATAGGGGCCCCCTAGATGAGATGATTGAGAAAGTGTATGGCCATACCCAGGTGACTATGTGCATCTGATCTAATCATGCTCATCATATTGGAGCTACAGGCTTGACACGCTTGTCCAATAAGAACATCCAGTGGCAAAGGAAACATGTATGCCTTGTGAAGTGGATTCACACTTGTGCTGTGGTTTGGGTGTAGTCTTGGAAGACTCTTTCCTTTATATCGGGAGACAGTGATGTGTTGCTAGATACCCCTCACTGATCGTGATAACGTAAGTTATCGTTACCGACATTTAAAGGAAACCCTCAGGGTCGCACAATTTGATGATATGGCTTACTTGAGTCAGATCGTGTGGACTGAATTGTTTGGGTTCAGTTTAAAGGGATTTAATCTCTGATTGTAAGTGAGATCTGGTCTGATCATGTTTGATTGATTAGGGCTTGAGATCGGTAAGCTTCGATCGAGAGAGATGATGCTAGATCGGTGAGATCAGGAGCATCAGGAGATGAACGGTTAGATCTGGAACCTATTGGTTCAATGAGGTCTAGACCATGGCTTGGGCTGATTTGATTTGGTTTTTTGGACCAAAGTCAATTGGATCGATTGAGCATGAACCGGTTCACATGTGTGTGAGCGCTTGGTTCAATGCTTAAGCGTTTTGGTCGGTTTTCAAAGCATTACTTCATGTCATTCCATTTTTGGAAAGTCATCAAGGCGACTTTGTAAAAACGCCTCAACGCTTCTCTTGGATGATGACCGCTTGCAATCTCGTGGAGAGGAGAGTGGGTTGACGACAAGAGGAGGCATTCGGCCGAGCAAAGCCATCTCTATCCTCTCCTTCACGCGACAAGGTCCCATTGAAGCACTTTGCTAGCACAAAGGATTCAAAGGAGCAAGCCATCTTCACTTGTTGTGTGCGTCACCTTTGGAGAAGGAGCACTTGCGTCTTTGCTTCCAAGGCACCAACCAAACCGATGGCATTGGTATGATCTACTCTTGATCTATTCAATCTATGATAGTTGATCATATGGCATGCAAAAGATCATCAAACCCTTGCTTCCGCTTGCAAAATTTTATTTGTGCCATGCTTAGGGTTTTCGCCCCCCTCTCGAAAGGGGTTTCATCAAGTATCATGTATAAACTCAATGTTTATAAAGGCAATGGTTGTTATTCAGGTTGTTGCATTATCTGCTGCCATATGTATACTTCTGAATAATGTCTCAATGCTGTTCAGCTTGGCTGACATGCAGTATTGTCCTTAGTCGAGATATCTTGGTGAACATGAGACAGCCTTGATATGATTGAGACTAATATGTGTTCTAATCTTATAGGATGCTTCGAGCATGGAATAAGATGTAGACTCATGGGTACATTGGATGTACTGGACAGACCCTACTTAGGATGTTCAATTGCTTGTCACAATGTGAATAATGTTGGGGTATGCCCTTAAGGCTAATGTTTGAGGCCTTGGGATTGTAATAGTATCATTGTATAAACTCTTAAGTTTATAAAGGCAATGGTTGTTATTCAGGTTGTTACCTTGTCTGCTGTAATAAGTGTACTACTGAATAATGTCTCAAAGCTGTTCAGCTAGGCTGACATGCACTGATGTCCTTAGTCGATATATCTTGGTGAACATGAGACAGCCTTGATATGGTTAAGACTAATATGTGTTCTAATCTTATAGGATGCTTCGAGCATGGAATAAGATATAGACTCATGGGTACATTGGATGTACTGGACAGACCCTACTAGGATATTCAATTGCTTGTCACAATGTGAATAATCCTTGTATGCTACAAGTGGCACATGTCCTTTGACTTGAGATCACTTGTGTTTCTAAATGATGAATGTCATTGTTTTGAGGTAGTTCAATATCATTTGAAATATAATGGTTCTAGACTATCTTGGATAATGATCATGAGTCAGGTTAGGACACTAGTGATAGATAAAGGATTGCCGTCTCCTTGTTCAAGGAGTGTGGTGTTCTAAAGGGCCCCCCTGAATGAGATGATTGAGAATAGTGTATGGCCATACCCAGGTGACTATGCTCATCTGATCTAATCATGCTCATCATATTGGAACTACAAGCTTGACAGGCTTGTCCAATCAGAACATCCAGTGGCAAAGGAAACATGTATGCCTAGTGAGTTGATTCACACTTGTGCTGTGATTTGGGTGAAGTCTTGGAGGACTCTTTCCTTTATATCGGGAGACAGTGATGTGTTGCTAGATACCCCTCACTGATCGTGATAACGTAAGTTATCGTTACCGACATTTAAAGGAAACCCTTAGGGTCGCACAATTTGATGATATGGCTTGCTTAAGTCAGATCGTGTGGACTGAATTGTTTGGATTCAGTTTAAAGGAGTTTAAACTCTGATTGTAAGTGAGATCTGGTCTGATCATGTTTGATTGATTAGGGCATGAGATCGGTAAGCTTCGATCGAGAGAAGTGATGCTAGATCAGTGAGATCAGATGCATCAAAAGATCAACGGTTAGATCTTGAACCATTTGGTTCAGAGAGAGATCTAGACCATGGCTTGGGTTGTTTTGGTTTGGTCATTGAACCAAAAGCGTTGGACCGAATTCCATTGAACCGGTTCACACATGTGTGAACGGTTGGTTCAAGGTGGAAGCGTTTTAGGGCGGTTTGCTTTGAGTGGGCGAAAGCTTCATGACTTTCCATATTGGGAAATCATGTAACGCCTCATCTAAAATAAACGCCTCAACGCATGTTGTCTTCTTGCTTGGTCGTCTATCCATTCGTGAAGAGGTTGGTTTTGACGAAAAGAAGAAGAGCTTCATCGCCCTAGCCAAAAGTGTTCTTCATCTCCTTCATACGACAAGAGGACAAGAACCTTGAAGCCTTGCTAGCACAAGGACGACAAGGAGTGAGCCAACTTCATCTTGTGTGTGGCACACTTTGGAGGAGAACCCTATCGTTCTCTAGCTTCCAAGCCGACTCCTTCTTCATGGCTATGGTAAAAGATCTTAACTTGATCTTTGAATTGAAAGAAGTTGATTATATAGACATACTACATGCGATCCTATGCAAACCCTATTTCCGCCCATGCAAAATCTTATGTTGCGCATGTTTAGGGTTTCACCCCCTTACTCTAGGGACCTTTCAATTGGTATCAAAGCTTTAGGCTTTCGGTATGATCTATATGATTGCTTTGAAGTGTTTGTGATCCATACATGATGCTATGTTGCGCTTACTTGATGCTTTGTTTACATGATGCAAGGTTTACATTGTTTAGTTTGCGCTTGTATCATTGTTACAAGAAGTTTGCGCTCCCCCTTGAAGGGGACCCCCTAGATCTAAGGGTTATCAACATGCTAGATATGAGATATATCTTGTTTTCGCAAGTGCCGCATGTTGTTTGTTTGCGCATTGTTCTAGATGTTTTATAAAACTTACATCTTGTGTAACATCCCACATTCTTAACCCCAAATCAAGCTATACAATTCATAAAAGAACCAGGATGTCTCATATAAGATCGATCATATGCTAGGTAAAACCGAGTTCAAGAAAAACACGATCTGAAAATTTTCAAAATTCATAAACTATCCACAAAACACAAAACTCATAAATCACGTAAGGGTACCTGCCACCACGCAATACTTGCACTAGACATATGCAAGTTACAGGGTATATCAAAACCGATTACACAGAATACACATCAAGCCGAAATCAAAACAAAATCACAAAATCGATTTTTACAAATTCATACCAAACACCGAAACCAGGCTGAAGCCCGCGGTGACACAAAAATCAAAATCATTTAACTGCCACAGTCTGGCAACACAAATTCACACAATTCGCATGACTCACAAAGTTCATATAACTCATAGGGTTTAGCCACAACCGGCATCATAAGCATAAACACATTAAGGCCACAACCGGCATCATAAATTCATTAAGCATAATTCACAGCATCCATATAATGCTAACTGCGCCCCTGCTCTACACCTGAAAATAGTGAGGGGTGAGCTACACAGCCCAGTGAGTGGATAGTCTAATTGACCATCCAGAACATACACTCAAAAATATAGGCAAATTATTTTTAAAAATCTTTAACAGGATATCATGTCAACATATAACAACAATTCAATGCAAAAGTCATATAAGCAGTCAAATGTACACACTAACATATAATAACCTCAGGTTCTAGAGTTATACTCTAAACCAACCGAACACACATATTCTAACCCAACTAAACATACCAACACATATTTAACCTAGTTGTCCAGCATATTCAGTAGTGACCAATATGGTCTAACCCGGCTTGGCCAAAGCACTGGGAGCTGCAAATCACATGCAACACAAACATGGACAGTGAATAGAATCAAGAGGTGGCCCCCGCCAGGTCACGACGTGGCACGTTGGTCTATCACGCCATAACACAAAACGAGAATGATGACATCAAGAGGTGGCCCCTGTCTGATCAAGACATGGCACCTTGGGTCTTATATCATTCCCAACACATAAAAGAGTAATGACATCAAGAGGTGGCCCCTGTCCGACCAAGACATGGCACTTTGGGTCAAAACCCGTTCTCCCAAAAGGTTCCTACTGGACAACAGACATATCTTATTTCATATTTCACAAAGGTGGACTCCTAAGTGTCAACTAGACTCTAGGATAGTCATCACAAAAATCATATCGGGCAGGCTGAACATCAACCCCCATCACAATAATCATAATAGGCAGGCTGAACATCAACCCCCTCACATATCACAATACAGGGCTGAAATTCAAACCCTTAACATATCACATAACAGGGCTGAAATTCAAACCCTTAACATATCACATAAGGACTATCCCCTTGAGTTCATAGTTACACCTAGCCTTAGTCCTAACCATCACATAACCACATAATATCCGAAATCACATAATCACATAATGATCAAAATCACATAATCACATAATGAAGATCATATAGTGTAGTCCTTATATTTCATGCTGATTAGTTCAGTGTAATCTTACTATGTTATCACCCAATTTTTCTCAAACAAGAATACATGCTACACCCATAAAGAAACATAAAATTAAAACAAGCAATCATAAAATCAACATAAAATATAAAACATGTATTCTTATAAATTACTTTACAAATTACCACAAATTACCACAAGTAAACATGTTAACTACAATTATAAAGATTTCGGTTTAACTACAATTATCAAGGTTTCGGTTTTCATACATGCTATAAAAATCCTTGATTTTATGTTACCAAAATTCCCTATAAAATACCTAGTTAACAAGAATTTTCATACTCAAAATTCCATGATTTAGTGTTACCAAAAAATCCCTAAATATCATACAAATTTCGGTTAAACAATCCTCAAGATTAATTCGGTTTTTTTACAACAAATTTTCAAGATTATTTCGGTTCTCATAGTTAATACCAAAATTCGGTTTTCATAACAATCATCATAATTTTCTTGCAATTTTCGATTTTTCACAAGATATATACATCCTTGAAATTTTCGGTTTTTCTCATGAAGAAACATCAAGGTTTCGGTTTTACACATAGTAATTTTTTTATGCAATCAAATTTATTATTTACCACAACTATTTGATAGAGTTCGAATAGGACACATATGGAAGGAATTAAGACACCCCACTCACCTCTTAAACCGTGAACAACAAGATGAAACTCCACAACAAAATCGTCCAAAGCCTTTGAAGTCACCCAAAGGCCTCCAAGAAATCGCCAAGAAAGTTTCACCTCAAGGAAAATTCGCTAAGGGGAAGAATATGAAGAAAGAACACCAAAAATCGCCTCCAAGCTTTCCAAGAGTCGCCAAGTTCTTTCAAGCC
Organism: Costus lasius; assembly: GCA_027563935.2. NCBI lineage: Eukaryota > Viridiplantae > Streptophyta > Magnoliopsida > Zingiberales > Costaceae > Costus > Costus lasius. The sequence goes on from CM050453.2 coordinate 59,343,152, forward strand.
GCCACCTTAATTTTCTCAAGACTCCAAAATCGCCAATAATCCCACCCTAGCCGATATTACCACTTAAACTTTGGGTTTTTAAATTTTAAACCCATTAACCAATTAATTCAAATAGGCTTAACCCATTTAACTCATAATTTCGAATTTTAAACCCAATAACCCAATATCTCATAATTAACCAATTAATTTAATTAACTTAACCATTAACCATTCACTTAAACGAAATCCATTAAGGATTTAATTAACCAATAAGGTCTAATTAATTAACCAATAAGGTCTAATTAATTAACCAATAATTTACAACCCATAAATCCTAATTAATTTAACATGAACAACCAATAATAATTTATCATAAATTAACAGCCAATAATCAAACAAATAATTTCTAATTAATTTACAATAAATTAATAACCAAAAATCTCTAGTTAATTAACTATACTTTATCAACCACAAATCTCTGGTTAATTAACTATTAACAACCAATACATAGAAAATATCACAATCAATAATTTTATTTAAATCAAAATAATGCTTACCAGGACTTAAGATCCTTGGATCTTACATTCCTCCCTCCTTATAAAGCTTTATTCCTCTAAAGCTCAGCATCCATATCATCAAAGAGGTAAGCATAATTTTTCCTCATATCAGCTTCAGTTTCCCATGTCGCTTCTTCAACTGATTGATTTCCCCAGATAACCTTTACCAAAGGTATAGTCTTGTTCCTCAGAACTTTATCCTTTCTATCCACAATCCGGAGAGGTCTTTCCTCAAAAGTCAAGTCACTCTGAATCTGAAGGGGTTCCAACTCCAACACATGAGATGGATCAGGATGATATTTCCTCAAAGCAGAGACATGGAATACATTATGTACATGATCCATAGCAGGAGGTAAAGCTAATCGGTAAGCCACTGGACCGACTCTCTCAATAATATCAAAAGGGCCTACAAACCTAGGGCTCAACTTGCCCTTTTTGCCAAATCTCATAACACCCTTAGTAGGCGACACCTTCAAGAACACATGGTCTCCTACCATAAACTCCAAAGAACGACGACGGTTATCAGCATAACTCTTCTGTCTGTCCCGAGCAATCTTCAGTTTATCCCGGATCTCTCTAACCTTATCAGTAGTCTCCTGTACTGCATCAGATCTCAAAATCATTCTGTCACCAGTTTCTTCCCAACACAAGGGAGTCCTACACCTTCTCCCATACAAAGCCTCATAAGGAGCCATCTGAATACTGGAGTGGAAACTATTATTATAAGTAAACTCTATCAAAGATAGATCCCGGTTCCACTCAGAACTCCAATCAACCACATAGGCTCTCAACAAATCTTCTAGAGTCTGTATAGTACGCTCCGTCTGGCCATCAGACTGAGGATGGTATGCTGTACTAAAACTCAACTTAGTACCCAAACCTTCCTGTAAGCTCTTCCAAAATCTGGACAGAAATCGAGAGTCCCTATCAGACACGATATCAACAGGCACTCCATGCAGTCTGACTATCTCATCAATGTACAATCTGGCCAGCCTCTCTAAAGAATAAGTCATCTTAATCGGAAGAAAATGGGCTGATTTAGTAAGTCTATCAACAATCACCCAAATAGCATCATGACCCAATCTGGTTCTGGGCAAACCACATACAAAATCCATACTGATGCATTCCCACTTCCACTCAGGAATAGGAAGAGACTGCAACAAACCACCAGGCTTCTGGTGTTCAGCCTTCACAGTCTGACAGGTTAAACACCTAGAGACAAAATCAAACACTTCTTTCTTCATACCCGGCCACCAAAAACTTTTCTTGAGGTCCTGATACATCTTAGTCACACCAGGATGTAGAGAATATTTGGAGTTATGGCTGTCCTCCAATATTTCTTTCCTCAAGCTCGGTTCCTCAGGGACACATACCCTTCCACGAAACCGAAGAATACCATCATCAGACAAGCTAAAATCCTGAACTGCTCCATCAACCAAACTATCCCTGATCTGAACTAATCTCGGATCCACAGACTGCTGATCTCTGATCTTCTGCAACAAAGCAGACTGTACTCTGAGAAAAGCCACGTAACCAGTCTGAACTTTAGGAGAAACACTGATCCTGAGATCGCTGAACTCCTGCAGTAACCGCCACTCACTGACTCGTAAAGCAGCTACTGAAGTAACTGGATGTCTGCTCAGCGCATCCGCCACTACATTGGCCTTTCCAGCCTGATACTGAATAGAGAAATCATAGTCTTTGATCAACTCCATCCATCTTCTCTGTCTCATGTTCAACTCCTTCTGAGTGAAGATATACTTGAGACTCTGGTGATCAGTGAACAGATCAAACTCCTGACCCAACAAATAGTGACGCCATATCTTCAAAGCAAAGACTACGGCCGCCAACTCTAAATCATGAGTAGGGTAGTTCAATTCATACTCCTTCAGTTGTCTCGAAGCATAGGCTACTACAGAACCCTTCTGCATCAAGACACAACCCAACCCTTTGCCAGAAGCATCTGTATAGACAGTAAACCTTTCCCCATCACTAGGAATAATGAGGATTGGTGTACTAGTCAATCTCCTCTTCAGCTCTTGGAAGCTCTCTTCACACTTGTCATCCCAAATAAACTTAGCTTCCTTTCTGGTCAACTTGGTTAAAGGACCCGCCAGCTTGGAGAATCCCTCAATAAATCGCCGGTAGTAACCTGTTAAACCCAGAAAACTCCTGAACTCAGTAGCACTAGTCGGTCTTCCCCAATTGAGGATGGCTTGCACTTTAACTGGATCCACAGACACCCCCTGACCAGAAATCACATGACCCAGAAAACTGATCTTCTCTAGCCAGAATTCACACTTACTAGCCTTGGCATATAATCGGTTCTTCCTCAAGATCTCCAATACTCTACGCAAATCACTGACATGATCTGAGGTAGTCTGAGAGTACACCAATATATCGTCTATAAAGACCACCACACAAGAGTCAAGCAACTCATGGAATACCCTGTTCATCAAATCCATGAAGACAGCAGGTGCATTCGTCAGTCCAAAAGGCATAACTAAAAATTCGAAATGCCCATACCTGGTCCTGAAAGCAGTCTTAAATATATCCTCATCCTTGACTCTAAGCTGGTAATACCCTGATCTCAGATCAATCTTAGAGAACACTGTAGCTCCCTGTAATTGATCAAATAGATCATCAATTCTGGGAAGAGGATACTTATTCTTGATAGTCACTTGGTTAAGCTGCCTGTAGTCTATACACATCCTCAGGGTTCCATCTTTCTTCTTCACAAATAACACTGGCGCTCCCCAAGGAGAAGCACTAGGCCGAATATATCCTTTCTCTAACAATTCCTCCAGTTGTTTCTTAAGCTCGGCCAACTCTGAAGTAGCCATACGATAAGGAGCTCTGGAGATAGGTGCCGTACCTGGCGCCAACTCAATGCCAAACTCTACTTCTCTAATCGGTGGCAAGCCTGAAAATTCTTCAGAGAACACATCAGGAAATTCTTTCACCACCGCCATCTGAGTCAAATCAGAAGTAGACTCATCCTGCACCTTAACATGCGCAAGATAACCCTTGCACCCATTAGCAAGTAATTTCCTGGCCTGCAGGAAAGATATCACATGCGGTCCTTGGTCTGACACTAGACCTCTCACAAAAAGTCGATTCCCATCTAACAAATTCAAAGTGATTACTTTCTCAAAGCAATCCACCGAGGCATGATGGGAAGACAACCAATCCATTCCTAAGATGATGTCATAATCTTGCATGTCTAAGAGGATTAGATCTACCAGAAACTCATAACCCTCTACATGTACTACACAGTCAGCACACACAGTATCTGTAGATAACGATTTTCCTAAGGGAGTACTCACAGACACAGCATAATTCATCACCTTAGGTAACACAGGTAAACATGCAGCAAATTTAACAGATACAAAAGATAAATTTGCACCAGGGTCAAATAATATGCGGGCTAACTGATCAAATACGAATAAAGTACCTTCCACGACGGATCGGGAAGCTCGTGTATCCTTCTCAGCCACAGCATACACTCTAGTCTGGACTGTAGGCTTATCTGCGCCTCTAGGCTGTATCTCAGGCTCTTTGCAGTCCTTAGCCATGTGCCCTGGTTTCTTACACCTGAAGCATACGCCATTCTTCCTATGACAATCTTTCACTAGATGTCCCCTGAGCCCACAATAACTGCAAGTCCGGTCCTCTGTGATACTGGTTCTCACGTCCCTGGCATCCCTGAACTGCTGCGGTGCATCCCTAGACTGCTGTGGTGCCTTGTAAGAGTAAGGCTTATACCGGCTCTTCTTGTAGTCCTTGTGTTTAGGGTACTTCTTACCCTTGCCGCCACTGCCATACTGAGGAACCGCCGCCTCAGCTGCAGGAACTACTGTCACCGTAGCATGAGAACTCCTCTCAGATATATACCTCTCTATAGTGCGTGCTCGCCCAACTGTCTCAACATAGGTCTCCAAGTGCTGAGCACCAACCTGCTCTCGAATATCCCATCTGAGACCTCTGAGAAACTTAGTAGCTCTCCTCTTTTCAGTGTTTATCAGGTGAGGAGCATACTTTCCCAGCTTAGTGAACTGCAATTCATACTGGTCCACTGTCATATCACCCTGCTCCAGGTGAATAAATTCCACCTCTCGGTCCTCAACCAAGCTATCTGGGAAGTACTTCTCGTTGAATCGAGACAAGAAGTAAGGCCAATCTACTGATTCATGTTTTTCTGCTGCTAGTCTCACCACGCCTTTCCACCACTCATCTGCGTCACCACGCATCATATAGGTGGTCAGACATAACTTATCCTCATCTGAGCAGCGCATGACTTGGAAAATCTTTTCCAAGCACAACTGCCAGTTCTCAGCAGTACTGGATTCTGAGCCTCCATAAAATGAGCTAGGACCCAGTTTCTGGAATTCACTCACAAGTGAAGCATAGCGCCTGTGAGCGCCCTCCTGAGAGTCATCCCCCACTGCCCGAGTAGTAGTCTGGGGTCTCTCCTGAGTCAGCTGCTGCAAAAGCTGATGTTGTGCTTCTTGGTGCTGAGTCTGCTGCTGCTGCAGCATCTGAGCTTGCCTCTCTATCATGGCACCTTGTTGTTGTACCATGCCAGTCAGAGCCTCAATAGCTCTCGAGAGATTCGGGGCCTGCTCGCCCTCATCACCAGCATTACCTCTGGTTCGCACCATCTTAAATTCAAATTCCTACACGCACATATCATAGTCACACACATATCATAGTCAGGAAACAATCATAAACCTAACAGGTGTCTAGCAATACACAAACATGTTTTCCCCCAAACTAAGTTTTAGCTAGCCAACTGCTCTAATACCATTCTGTAACATCCCACATTCTTAACCCCAAATCAAGCTATACAATTCATAAAAGAACCAGGATGTCTCATATAAGATCGATCATATGCTAGGTAAAACCGAGTTCAAGAAAAACACGATCTGAAAATTTTCAAAATTCATAAACTATCCACAAAACACAAAACTCATAAATCACGTAAGGGTACCTGCCACCACGCAATACTTGCACTAGACATATGCAAGTTACAGGGTATATCAAAACCGATTACACAGAATACACATCAAGCCGAAATCAAAACAAAATCACAAAATCGATTTTTACAAATTCATACCAAACACCGAAACCAGGCTGAAGCCCGCGGTGACACAAAAATCAAAATCATTTAACTGCCACAGTCTGGCAACACAAATTCACACAATTCGCATGACTCACAAAGTTCATATAACTCATAGGGTTTAGCCACAACCGGCATCATAAGCATAAACACATTAAGGCCACAACCGGCATCATAAATTCATTAAGCATAATTCACAGCATCCATATAATGCTAACTGCGCCCCTGCTCTACACCTGAAAATAGTGAGGGGTGAGCTACACAGCCCAGTGAGTGGATAGTCTAATTGACCATCCAGAACATACACTCAAAAATATAGGCAAATTATTTTTAAAAATCTTTAACAGGATATCATGTCAACATATAACAACAATTCAATGCAAAAGTCATATAAGCAGTCAAATGTACACACTAACATATAATAACCTCAGGTTCTAGAGTTATACTCTAAACCAACCGAACACACATATTCTAACCCAACTAAACATACCAACACATATTTAACCTAGTTGTCCAGCATATTCAGTAGTGACCAATATGGTCTAACCCGGCTTGGCCAAAGCACTGGGAGCTGCAAATCACATGCAACACAAACATGGACAGTGAATAGAATCAAGAGGTGGCCCCCGCCAGGTCACGACGTGGCACGTTGGTCTATCACGCCATAACACAAAACGAGAATGATGACATCAAGAGGTGGCCCCTGTCTGATCAAGACATGGCACTTTGGGTCTTATATCATTCCCAACACATAAAAGAGTAATGACATCAAGAGGTGGCCCCTGTCCGACCAAGACATGGCACTTTGGGTCAAAACCCGTTCTCCCAAAAGGTTCCTACTGGACAACAGACATATCTTATTTCATATTTCACAAAGGTGGACTCCTAAGTGTCAACTAGACTCTAGGATAGTCATCACAAAAATCATATCGGGCAGGCTGAACATCAACCCCCATCACAATAATCATAATAGGCAGGCTGAACATCAACCCCCTCACATATCACAATACAGGGCTGAAATTCAAACCCTTAACATATCACATAACAGGGCTGAAATTCAAACCCTTAACATATCACATAAGGACTATCCCCTTGAGTTCATAGTTACACCTAGCCTTAGTCCTAACCATCACATAACCACATAATATCCGAAATCACATAATCACATAATGATCAAAATCACATAATCACATAATGAAGATCATATAGTGTAGTCCTTATATTTCATGCTGATTAGTTCAGTGTAATCTTACTATGTTATCACCCAATTTTTCTCAAACAAGAATACATGCTACACCCATAAAGAAACATAAAATTAAAACAAGCAATCATAAAATCAACATAAAATATAAAACATGTATTCTTATAAATTACTTTACAAATTACCACAAATTACCACAAGTAAACATGTTAACTACAATTATAAAGATTTCGGTTTAACTACAATTATCAAGGTTTCGGTTTTCATACATGCTATAAAAATCCTTGATTTTATGTTACCAAAATTCCCTATAAAATACCTAGTTAACAAGAATTTTCATACTCAAAATTCCATGATTTAGTGTTACCAAAAAATCCCTAAATATCATACAAATTTCGGTTAAACAATCCTCAAGATTAATTCAGTTTTTTTACAACAAATTTTCAAGATTATTTCGGTTCTCATAGTTAATACCAAAATTCGGTTTTCATAACAATCATCATAATTTTCTTGCAATTTTCGATTTTTCACAAGATATATACATCCTTGAAATTTTCGGTTTTTCTCATGAAGAAACATCAAGGTTTCGGTTTTACACATAGTAATTTTTTTATGCAATCAAATTTATTATTTACCACAACTATTTGATAGAGTTCGAATAGGACACATATGGAAGGAATTAAGACACCCCACTCACCTCTTAAACCGTGAACAACAAGATGAAACTCCACAACAAAATCGTCCAAAGCCTTTGAAGTCACCCAAAGGCCTCCAAGAAATCGCCAAGAAAGTTTCACCTCAAGGAAAATTCGCTAAGGGGAAGAATATGAAGAAAGAACACCAAAAATCGCCTCCAAGCTTTCCAAGAGTCGCCAAGTTCTTTCAAGCCGCCACCTTAATTTTCTCAAGACTCCAAAATCGCCAATAATCCCACCCTAGCCGATATTACCACTTAAACTTTGGGTTTTTAAATTTTAAACCCATTAACCAATTAATTCAAATAGGCTTAACCCATTTAACTCATAATTTCGAATTTTAAACCCAATAACCCAATATCTCATAATTAACCAATTAATTTAATTAACTTAACCATTAACCATTCACTTAAACGAAATCCATTAAGGATTTAATTAACCAATAAGGTCTAATTAATTAACCAATAAGGTCTAATTAATTAACCAATAATTTACAACCCATAAATCCTAATTAATTTAACATGAACAACCAATAATAATTTATCATAAATTAACAGCCAATAATCAAACAAATAATTTCTAATTAATTTACAATAAATTAATAACCAAAAATCTCTAGTTAATTAACTATACTTTATCAACCACAAATCTCTGGTTAATTAACTATTAACAACCAATACATAGAAAATATCACAATCAATAATTTTATTTAAATCAAAATAATGCTTACCAGGACTTAAGATCCTTGGATCTTACATCTTGCGCGCCTCATTAGATCTAAGGTGCCCCTACTTTAAATCCTTAGATGGGTTGATGGGGTTGAAAGCATCTTCTAGGTTAGATCCAACTAGTCTGATCAGACCATCTGATAGCCTAGATGGGTTGACCAGATAGCACCTGTGCGCAAGCACGAGGTGGCTATAGGTCGACTGCATCCAGGGCGTGTAGCGAGGTCTGGTTGAGACGACTACTGAACACACATGAGTTAGGCCCGGGGTCACACCCGCTTGCCAAAACTCATGAGGGTGGTTCAGCCCTTTGCGCATGCATGGTTGACCATTAGGTCAACTCAAGTCAGTTAGGACTTGGTGCATGCAAGGGCAGAGGATCTGACTAGATGGATGAGTGGATCCCTATCAATGGACCATTGTAAGGTTGTAGGGCACATAAGAAAATTAAAATTGATGCCAATGGGTTTTCAAAATGTATTTTCTTTGTAATGGATCACATGTTGATTGAATGATGCCATGATGTTTGTCTATTTCATCTTATGTGGGTTGCCCTTTTAACGTGTGCTGTGCTGGGGCCTGCGAGCCTGGTAAATTATTATTTTTGTGATCTGCGAATCACATTTTTAATGAATTTATTGTATAATTGACCTGCGAGTCAAGCTTGTCTAGATAGATCAAAATGTATTTTGATTAGACAAAAGCACAGAGCACAATTGCAAAGGCGCATTCAGCTGGTGGGCGCACCTGAGCTGCATGGAGCGCTAAGGGCGCTGGGTTGGACCAGATCAGATGCTAAAAGACCCATGAAGAGCAAGTGAAGACTTAAGCTAGGCTAAGGTCTTACTTAGGCTATGGGCTTTTACCACATAAGATCCATGCTTTCTGTTATTATTTAAATAAATAGAATTGCATGAGTTATTTATCTTCTGCTATAGCCAAAGGATTTGCCTGATAGTAAGAAGATAAAAGACCGTTAAAATCCAACGCTAAAAATATCAAGCGCGTAATGCCTTCTGACGCGAAACCTCACTGTTCTGACTATCTTTGGAGCCGTGTTGTACCCACTCAGTGGGCACGTCCATCTATCTTCAGACAGTGCGGGATTTCACCTGCGTGTTACAGAGTAGGGATTTATCCCTTCTCATTGCTCAGCATAGCACGTGGTGGTCCAGGGAGTAGGTCGGGTCAGCTTGACCATGTAGGCTACATATGTGGCGCATATGGTAGCACATGGAGGCAGCCATCTGTGGGATCAGAGACTGTGTTGGACCAACTCAGTTGGCGCAGTCTGCTGGATTGCCCAGATGAAGGGGAATCGCACGGGTTGGCGATTGGCTGGTACAGCCTACCAGAAATTAGTGCTTGTCATCTCTGTGCATCTTATCTCGCCTGAGCGGGACGCGGAGACCAAGTATGAAATCTGGATCCCATCTCACTAAAAGAGTGTTACTCTTTCGGACTGTTTACTGGATTTTTCAGTCAGACAAAATAGTGAGAAAAGAATCTTTCTTAAGTCCTGGATTGATTCTAGACATTGATACTGACCTTGCTGTTCTTGCATTGTTGTAGATTCCTGCAGCAACGAACACCATGAGCTTCAATGTGCGATCCCTACTGGAAAGGGAGAAGTTTGCTGGGCCAAACTTCTCGGACTGGTTCGGACACCTTAAGATTGTTCTTAAGGCTGAGAGGAAACTGTATGTCCTCGAGACGGCTGTGCCGCCTCAACCCGCTCCGAACGCCGCAAGGGCGGTTCGTGATGCCTATGAAAAGCACGTCAATGATAGCATTGATGTCGCTTGCCTGATGCTAGCGTCTATGACGCCACCGCTGCAGCGTCAGCATGAGGATATGTCGGCTATAGAAATTATAGCGAACCTCAAGATGCTGTATGCTGCACAGGCGAGGACAGAACGCTATAATCTGACGAAGCTCTTCTTTCAGAGCAAACTGGCTGAAGGGAGCCCAGTGGGAGCCCACGTGCTCAAAATGATTGGGCACAAGGAGGCTCTAGAGAAACTGGGGCATACCATCAACCAGGAGCTTGCTGTAGATATTATTCTGCAGTCTCTCCCGCCTTCTTTCGATGCATTCATTATTAACTTTAATATGAACAAAATCGATTGTACTCCGGCAGAGCTGCTGAATATGCTCTTGACTACTGAGGAAACTCTGAAGGGAAAGCCTTCAACCTCTGTCTTGATGGTTCCTTCAAGGAACAAGAAGAAGGGGAAGAAGGGCAAGGCCCCTGTCAAGAACTACAGTAAGGCTCTGAAACAAAAGGTGAAGCGGGCGAAGGACAACAGGTGTTTCCACTATGGCCAGCTGGGTCACTGGAAAAAGGACTGTAAAGCGCTCCAAGGAGATAAGAGGGGAAGCATCGCTTCTGGCTCAGGTATATTTGTGACTGAGGTCATGTTATCTTCTTCTTCTATTTCATGGGTGTTGGACACTGCATGTGGAGTTCACATTTGTTCAAATGTACAGGAACTCAAGAGAAGAAGGCAGGTGGGACAGCATGAGGTAGACCTACGCGTTGGAAACGGGGCACGGGTTGCTGCTGTTGCTGTAGGAGACTATTTCATTTCTTTACCATCTGGCATTGTATTGGAATTAAACAATTGTTATTTTGTACCGAGTATCACCAAAAATATTATCTCTATTCCTGCTCTTGTCAGGAAAGGATTTGCCTTTGAATGCAACATTTCAAAGTGTGTTTTATCTTATGATAATATTGTTTATGGAACTGGTTCAATTAACAATGGGTTATTCATGTTGGACATGGAATATTCTGTACAAAACATTGATAATAAGAAAGCCAAGTATGCTGATGACAGCACCTTGTTATGGCATAGTCATTTAGGCCATATTAACAAGAAGCGCATTAAGCGGTTGCATGATCATGGACTGCTGGGATCATTCTCCTATGAGGAGATTGATACATGCAAAGCTTGTTTGATGGGTAAAATGACGAAGTCACCTTTTCCTAACAAAGGTCAAAGGGCTTCAGGTTTACTTGACCTTATACACAGTGATGTGTGTGGGCCATTTAGTAAACATGCCAAAGGTGGCTATCAGTACTTCATTACCTTTACTGATGATTTCAGTAGGTATGGTTATGTCTATCTTATGAGACATAAGAGTGAATCTTTTGACAAGTTCAAAGAGTTCAAAAATGAAGTACAGAATCAGCTAGGCCGAAATATCAAGACACTTCATTCTGATCGAGGTGGAGAATACTTGAGTCATGCATTTACTGACTATCTAAAAGAGTGTGGGATTATCTCACAGCTCACTCCGCCAGGAACACCGCAATGGAATGGTGTGTCCGAGAGGAGAAATAGAACGTTACTTGATATGGTTCGTTCTATGATGAGCCAGGCTACTCTTCCATATTCCTTTTGGGGTTTTGCACTGGAAACAGCTGCAAAGGTACTAAACCGAGTGCCATCCAAGGCAGTTTCAAAGACGCCATATGAGTTATGGTATGGGAAACAGCCGAGCTTGTCATTTATCAGGATCTGGGGTTGCGAGGCTTATGTCAAAAAGCTCGCCTCTGGGAAACTGGAGAGCAGATCTGAGAAATGTATCTTTGTCGGTTACCCTAAGGAAACTAAGGGTTATTATTTCTACGATCCCAAAGAGAACAAAGTATTTGTTGCTCGGACGGCCATATTTCTTGAGAAGGAGTTTCTTCTACAAGAAGCCAGTGGGAGAGAAATAAAGCTGGATGAGAATCCAGAGGAAGGACAAAGTAGTCAAGCGCAGTTGGATGAGCCTGAGCCGGTAGATCAGGTTACTGAACAACCTGAGGCTCAGATATCACGGGAACCGCGAAGATCGGGAAGGATCCGTCGACAGCCTGAGCGCTATGACGGAGTCTACATCATTGAAAATGATGAACCCCTCACTTATGCGGATGCGGTCAGTGGACCGGAGTCAGCTAGATGGCTTGAAGCTATGCGAGCCGAGATGGACTCCATGTCAGATAACCAAGTCTGGGATTTGGTTGATCCGCCTCCGGGAGTAATCCCTATAGGCTGTAAATGGATCTTCAAGAAGAAGATTGACATGGATGGTAACGTGGTTACCTATAAAGGCAGGCTAGTTGCGAAAGGTTTCAAACAAATCTACGGGATAGATTATGATGAAACTTTTTCACCTGTAGCCATGTTTAAGTCTATTCGGATTCTTTTCGCGATAGCTGCATATTATGATTATGAGATCTGGCAGATGGATGTGAAGACGGCTTTCCATAATGGAAAACTGGATGAGGATGTGTATATGACACAACCTGAAGGTTTCACTAATCCATCAGATCGTCATAAAATATGCAAACTAAAGAAGTCCATTTATGGACTGAAACAAGCATCTAGAAGCTGGAATATTCGTTTTGATGAATCAATCTCTGAGTTTGGTTTCATCAAGAACGAAGATGACCCGTGTGTATATAAGAGGTTTAGTGGGAGCGTGATTACATTCCTAGTCCTCTACGTCGATGACATCTTAATCATTGGAAACGATATTCCTGAACTGCATGCTGTTAAAGCATGGTTAGGAAAATGTTTCCAGATGAAAGATTTAGGAGAAGCAGCCTATGTGTTAGGTGTGAAGATCTACAGGGATAGATCTAAGAGGCTTCTCGGGCTGTGCCAGAGTACTTACATCGATAAGGTCCTGGAAAGATTCCATTTAGAGAAATCTAAAAGGGGATATCTTCCAGTCAGACATGGTCTGAATCTTTCGAAGAGTCAGTGTCCACAAACACAGACTGAGAAAGAGGAAATGGACAATACGCCTTATGCTTCGGCTATTGGGTCCATTATGTATGCGATGTTGTGTACTCGCCCAGACGTCGCTTACGGGTTAAGCGTGACCAGTCGTTTCCAAAGTAATCCAGGACAGGCACACTGGATTGCAGTCAAGAACATCTTAAAATATCTGCGGAGGACCAAAGATATGTTCTTGATATATGGTGGTCAGGAAGAACTCAGTATAGAAGGATATACTGACGCTTCGTTCCAGTCGGACCAGGATGATTTCCGATCGCAATCAGGCTATGTTTTTAGCTTGAATGGTGGAGCAGTGGTATGGAAGAGTTTCAAACAGTCAACTATTGCTGATTCCACAACAGAAGCCGAGTATGTTGCAGCCTCGGAAGCATCCAAGGAGGCAGTGTGGATTCGTAAGTTCGTGAGAGAACTTGGTGTTGTTCCTTCGAGTGTCGATCCTTTGGTTATCTTCTGTGATAACACTGGAGCCATCGCACAAGCAAAGGAACCACGGTCGCACCAGAAGTCCAAGCACATTCAGAGACGGTTTCACTTGATCCGGGAGATCATTGATCGTGGCGAGATCAAAAATTTGCAAGGTTCATACAGATGACAATCTGGCTGACCCGCTTACCAAGCCTCTGGCGCAGTAGAAGCATGAGAAGCACTGTAATAACATGGGTTTGAGATTTCTCAACCATTAGATTAAGTGCAAGTGGGAGATTGTTGGGGTATGCCCTTAAGGCTAATGTTTGAGGCCTTGGGATTGTAATAGTATCATTGTATAAACTCTTAAGTTTATAAAGGCAATGGTTGTTATTCAGGTTGTTACCTTGTCTGCTGTAATAAGTGTACTACTGAATAATGTCTCAAAGCTGTTCAGCTAGGCTGACATGCACTGATGTCCTTAGTCGATATATCTTGGTGAACATGAGACAGCCTTGATATGGTTAAGACTAATATGTGTTCTAATCTTATAGGATGCTTCGAGCATGGAATAAGATATAGACTCATGGGTACATTGGATGTACTGGACAGACCCTACTAGGATATTCAATTGCTTGTCACAATGTGAATAATCCTTGTATGCTACAAGTGGCACATGTCCTTTGACTTGAGATCACTTGTGTTTCTAAATGATGAATGTCATTGTTTTGAGGTAGTTCAATATCATTTGAAATATAATGGTTCTAGACTATCTTGGATAATGATCATGAGTCAGGTTAGGACACTAGTGATAGATAAAGGATTGCCGTCTCCTTGTTCAAGGAGTGTGGTGTTCTAAAGGGCCCCCCTGAATGAGATGATTGAGAATAGTGTATGGCCATACCCAGGTGACTATGCTCATCTGATCTAATCATGCTCATCATATTGGAACTACAAGCTTGACAGGCTTGTCCAATCAGAACATCCAGTGGCAAAGGAAACATGTATGCCTAGTGAGTTGATTCACACTTGTGCTGTGATTTGGGTGAAGTCTTGGAGGACTCTTTCCTTTATATCGGGAGACAGTGATGTGTTGCTAGATACCCCTCACTGATCGTGATAACGTAAGTTATCGTTACCGACATTTAAAGGAAACCCTTAGGGTCGCACAATTTGATGATATGGCTTGCTTAAGTCAGATCGTGTGGACTGAATTGTTTGGATTCAGTTTAAAGGAGTTTAAACTCTGATTGTAAGTGAGATCTGGTCTGATCATGTTTGATTGATTAGGGCATGAGATCGGTAAGCTTCGATCGAGAGAAGTGATGCTAGATCAGTGAGATCAGATGCATCAAAAGATCAACGGTTAGATCTTGAACCATTTGGTTCAGAGAGAGATCTAGACCATGGCTTGGGTTGTTTTGGTTTGGTCATTGAACCAAAAGCGTTGGACCGAATTCCATTGAACCGGTTCACACATGTGTGAACGGTTGGTTCAAGGTGGAAGCGTTTTAGGGTGGTTTGCTTTGAGTGGGCGAAAGCTTCATGACTTTCCATATTGGGAAATCATGTAACGCCTCATCTAAAATAAACGCCTCAACGCATGTTGTCTTCTTGCTTGGTCGTCTATCCATTCGTGAAGAGGTTGGTTTTGACGAAAAGAAGAAGAGCTTCATCGCCCTAGCCAAAAGTGTTCTTCATCTCCTTCATACGACAAGAGGACAAGAACCATGAAGCCTTGCTAGCACAAGGACGACAAGGAGTGAGCCAACTTCATCTTGTGTGTGGCACACTTTGGAGGAGAACCCTATCGTTCTCTAGCTTCCAAGCCGACTCCTTCTTCATGGCTATGGTAAAAGATCTTAACTTGATCTTTGAATTGAAAGAAGTTGATTATATAGACATACTACATGCGATCCTATGCAAACCCTATTTCCGCCCATGCAAAATCTTATGTTGCGCATGTTTAGGGTTTCACCCCCTTACTCTAGGGACCTTTCAAATAATCCTTATATGCAAACAAGTGGCATATTTCCTCTGACTTGAGATCACTTGTGTTTCTAAATGATGATTGGCATTGTTTTGAGGTAGTTCAATATCATTTGAAACATAATGGTTATAGATTATCTTGGATAATGAGCATGAGTCATGTTAGGGCGCTAGTGATAGATATAGGATTGCCTTCTCCTTATTTGGAGTGTGATGTTCTAAAGGGGCCCCCTGGATGAGATGGTTGAGAAAGTGTATGGCCATACCCAGATGACTATGTTCATCTGATCTAACCACTCTCATCATATTGGAGTTACAGGCTTGACATGCTTATCCAATAAGAACATCTAGTGGCAAAGGAAACAAGTATGCCTAGTGAATTGAATTCACACTTGTGCTATGGTTTGGGTGTAGTCTTGGAAGACTCTTTCCTTTATATCGGGAGACAGTGATGTGTTGCTAGATACCCCTCTCTGTTCGTGATAACATAAGTTATCGTTACCGACATTTAAAGGAAACCCTTAGGGTCGCACAATTTGATGATATGGCTTACTTTTGTCAGATCGTGTGGACTGAATTGTTTTGGTTCAGTTTAAAGGGATTTAAACTCTGATTGTAAGTGAGATCTGGTCTGATCATGTTTGATTGATTAGGGCTTGAGATTGGTAAGCTTCGATCGAGAGAATTGATGCTTGATCGATGAGATCAAGAGCATCAAGAGATGAATGGTTAGATCTTGAGCCTTTTTGGTTTTATATGATCTAGATCAAGTCTTGGTTTGATTTGGTCTTTGTACCAAATTCAATTGAACCGGTTCACTTAGAGTGAGCGCATGGTTCAAAGGGAGAATGAGTTGCGATCGTTCATATTGGGGTGAATGCATGAACGTATGAGGACTTACTATATTTGGAAATTGGTTTTTCCAATTCGAGAGTAACGCCTCCACGTTCGAGAATAACGCCTCACTTTCGCCCATCTTCTCCTCTTGACGCTCCTCTTTCGGTGTGGTGATTTTTCACGCAAACGAGAGGGAGTTCGACGAGCACCAAGACATCTCTCAATCTCCTTCACGCGATTAGCACACTTGGAGAGCTTTGCTAGCACAAGGATCGACAAGGAGTAGGCGATCAATCATCTTGTGTGCGCACGCTTTGGAGGAGAGCCACTTGGTTCTCTGCTTCCAAATCGCCATCCACTCATGGCTATGGTATGATTTTGTTTTGATCTATACAATCTTCAAGTTGATCATATATTCATGCATGCGATCCTAGGAAACCCTAGATTCCGCCCATGTCAAATGTTTATATGCGCATGCCTAGGGTTTCACCCCCTTTCAAGAAGCTCCAAGCTTCTCTCTTTAAGTGAGATGCGCCACTTGGATTTGTCTTCCTCAAAGATATGCGCCAAGCTCACTCCAAGTGACTTGCGCCTATCCCATTTTGTCCATTTGGCCCAAATGGCTCATTGAGCCCATTTGGCCTATTAGCCCAACTTGGTCTATTGGGCCCATTTGGCCTACTAGGCCCAAAAAAACAAGTTAGCTCCAAATGATTCCTTTCATCTCATCTAACATAGTGGTGCTGATGGATTCTCCCAAACAGATCTGAGTTATCCAATAACTCAATGAATAGGCTACCCGATCAATACGAGAACCCGAGTTTCAAGTTGTGCGACCCTGTAGGATCCTCAGACGTTGGCAGTGATGAATCGAGTCATCACAAGCAGTTATTGGAACATAGCAGTGCATCGCTGCTACCCAAGTCATCTGAATGGATATCAACATCGACATCCCCATCATCGCAACAAGGTACCGATGCATTACAGTCTCTTTGCCAAACTGATATCCGATTGGACACAGTGTGTCACCACTTTATTTTCACCCAATCTCATGGTTATGACTAAATCAGGCTTTCACCTGGGTATGGCCATACACTTTTAGTCATGCTACCATAGGGGGGCCCCGTGGATATCAAGCTTCCCGTAGGAAGGGGCAAATCCTATATTTGTCCATTGATCTTCTCATATGGGTCGTGACATACCCAATGACAACCGTTATGACCTCCCTGCTACGGCGAGGCGTTAGGTTGTATCAAAGCATGTCCCTAACCATATAGAAGAGTCAATGACCTCAAGTCAAGGGATCAATGCATCTCCTGTCACTTGTGAGCTTAACTCATGACACCAATTTAGAGCCTCACAGCGGGTCAGTCCAGTATATCCACCACTGATATACCCATATGCCTGCGCTAGCACCCCATGCGTAACCAGCCCATATACTAGTCTCACATGTACCAGAGTTGTCCCTTATCCACTCAGGTACTCGACCGGGGACACACCGTTTGAGCACAGATACAATCTGTCTCCAGGGACATTATTATCCATGTACATAATCATAGATGTAAACATAGCATAATAACGACAATGCCAGAATGATATATTAAATATCAATGTCAAGTAGTACAAGATGGACCAACAACGGTCCAAGGGCATATACACCAACAGTGTCCGCATGTGCACGGATATTTCGAAGTATTAAAAAGATATCGAACCATAGAGACGTATGCGTTAAGTACCGAATAGTTGTTTTCTCACTAGCTAAGCAAATTGAATACGATGTAAGCAGCGAACGGAAATTACATGAAATACCAAAGAGAAAAGTTGGGACTAGGGTTTCATCCACCTAATTTCTATGACTAGAAGGAAATAAGTGTTCGTCAGTTTAATTTTATTATGATAAAGTTATAATTTACTTTATAAAGAAATTATCTCACTTTCGCGCAGGCAATTTACAAAGAATCAATCCTCACTTTCTCACAGGATTTATTGATTATTAGATAAAAGTAAATCATTGACAAAGAACTCAAAGATCACTTTTGTGCATCCAAGTTTTAAATCAGTCATCTCAAGTGAAAACTAGATACTTTAATACTTTATTTTCACAGGTTCTACTTAAGGTTCTCCAACGATCGGATACTTAATTTCTTACAATATCATCATGTTGATTTCAATAACTCAATCCTAGATCAGATTATTAACATGGAAATAAACTTCTAAAATTAATAAATAAGAACAAACCTTATTTCTTACGATGAGTTCCTAAATCTCAATTTTAGGATTCCAAGTTTTCTCAAATCACTTTTCAGTCCTTATCATAAAAACTCTAAATCATGCTGATAATATGAAACTAAAAAGAATTAAAGGCAATCATCATATAAGTAGAATTATCATAGTAAAATTATCCTGATGAAATAAAAATCATATAGTCATTATGAAATTAAGGAGATTATATCCTTTGTCCCAAAAGAAAGTTACGCTACCATGGAGTTAAAAATACAAAAGAAATTTAGTAAAAATCAGAATTCAGATAAAAAGAGAGAAGAAGGGTTTACTGTAATCACAGGGGTGTGAAAAATTTCACAGCCCGTGATTGTTTTCTCGGATAAACAGTAACTGCTACAGTATTGCTATAGTACCGCTACTGTAACTGCTACAGTGTTTGTGTTACAGTAACTCGCGTTTTCTCCTTCTCGGCTGAATCTTCTTCTTCTGATTTCTCCCTCGTTTGAACTCCTTTCGATCTGAAATTTTCAGTGTATCCTCTCCTCCTTGGGCAAAGCTCTCCTGTAAATTTCGCGGCCTCAGGTGGCTTCTGCGTCTCTCGGTGAGAGGCCGAGCCCTAAGGACGCCTCTCTTGATTTCTCCCTCGATTGGTGATGAAATTGGATCCTTCTTGTCCTCCAATCTTCTCCTCGGTTTATAGAACACTCCCCTTTTTATGGTTTTTAAATTGGTGCCCTAGGTCTCCCAAAATTGGCTTCAAAAATTTCAGAAATAGAGGCGGATGCGGAAGACTCGTTCAGGCTTAAAATTACGTCCGTAATTTTAGTTACGGTACTACCGTAATTTGTTATGAGAAAAATTTTCATGAAATTATAGCCCATAAAAAATATTATGGCAGTGCCGTAATTTGCTTATGTGTATTCTGGACAGAAAATTACACCCGTAAAATTAATTACGGTAGGGGTGTAATTTTCTAACTATCTCCGATTTGCATAAAAATTGACGGGCAGCTTCGTCTCGACGTCTGGAATTCATTCGTGCACTCAGATATTTCAAAATCCATCAAAATATGGGATTTTTACCTAAAAATGATGAAAAATAAGAAATGGTGTAGATTTTGCAATATTTGATAAATAAAGCTTAAAAACAAGCAAAAGAGCATAAATATGACACAAAAGACCAATCAAATGACACAAAATATACTATGAATTTTCCTGTCATCAACTGGCCTATTTCGGGGATATTCTTTCGCTGTGCAAATGTAATCTCTATGAAAAATTATAAAATATCCCCGGGGTTTCCCGACAATTATAAACTATGGCTACTTGTAATTTCTTCATCATGCTAGCTTAAACACTTTTTGGGACATGGGGCAAAATCCCCTTAATTTCATAATGACTAGGTGATCATCATTTGGTCAGAATATTCTTGTTATGATAATTCTACTTAAGTGATGATTGTCTTTAATCTCTTTTAGTTTCATATTGTCAACATGTATTGGAGTTTTTGTGATATAGACTGAAAAGTGACTTGCAAAACTTGGAACCCTAGAATCGAGATTTAGGGATTCATCGTAAGAAATTAGGTTTGTTCTTGTTTCTAGATTTTATAAGTTTATTGACTTGTTGATAATCTGATCTAGGAGACATTAATGAGTAAAACATGAAGATATTGTAAGAAATTATGTATCGGATCATTGGAAAACCTTAAGTAGAACCTATGAAACTAAAGTATGAAAGTATTTAGTTTTCACTTGAGATGATTGACATAAAGATTGGATGCATGAAAGTGATCTTAAATCTTCTTGTCAATGATTTACTTATCTTTAGCATCGAATAAATCTTGTGCGAAAGCGATGATTGGTTCTTTGTAAATTGTCTTCGCGAAAACGAGATGATTTCTTTATAAAGTAAATTATATCTTTATCATAATAAGAATAAACTAATGATCATTTAAATATATCTAGTCATTAAAATTAAGGTGGATGAAACCCTAGTCCTAGTTTTTCTCTCTGACATTCATGTACTTTCCGATTGTTCGCTTACATCATATTCGATTGCCTAGCTAGTGAAAAATCAACTATTCAGTACTTGACAAACGAGGTCTCTGTGGTTCGATATCTTTTTTATTACTTCGAGTATCAGTGCACTTGCGGACACAATAAGTTTTTGGCGCCGTTACTGGGGACCTTGGTTTTTGTTAATATTGAAGAAATTGAAAGTATTACTAGACTAGGCTTTGTTTTATTTTTCGTTTTTGTTATTTTTCTTTAGGAATCTTCAGAAGCTAAGATTAATTCTGCTTTCTATTATTTTCTACATATTTTGAATTTATTTGATCTATCTACTTGTGCATGAGCAGGAATCTTAGATCAGGACCACTAGTTCCCTTAGACCCTTAGATTAACAAAACTCTTAGACTGTGCAGGAAACTCAGATTTTAAGAAAGGCAGGGAGAAGAAGTGGTCATTGGCAGAAAGGTGATCATTTAGGGACTATGCAGCCCCTAATCCACATGAGATACACTCTAGCATTGCTAGACTAGTTATAGAGGCTAATAACTTTGAAATCAAGACTGCTTTCTTATCTATGATCCAGCAAAATCTATTTGGAGGAACTCTACTCGAAGATCCTAATCAACATCTTGCTTTATTTATTGAATTATGTGATACAATTAAAATTAATGGTGTTTCCAGTGATGCATTAAAACTTAGATTATTTCCTTTTTCTCTCAGGGACCGAGCTCGCTCTTGGTTTCAATCTCAACCTACCGGTACCTTCACTATATGGGATCAACTATCTAATTCTTTCTTGATGAAGTACTTTCCACCCAGAAAGACAATCCAGTTGAGGAACCGGATTACAAGCTTTGCACAGCGGGATGGCGAGTCTTTTAGTGAGGCATGGGAGCATTTCAATGAATTACAACGGAAGTGTCCTCACCATGGCCTTGAAAAATGAGTTTTAATACATACTTTTTATAATGGTTTACTTTATAATACCCGTTTGACTGTTGATGCAGCTGCAGGAGGAGCCCTTATGAGCAAGACTATTAAAGATGCTTTCACTTTGCTTGAGGAGATGGCTTTGAATCACAACCAATGGACCACTGAGAGGGGAGTGATATATCGTTCACCACATGGTAAGAATGAAAATGATAACTGGCGCGCCTTGGCTGAAAAGGTAGATTCTTTGAGCAATAGATTTGATTCTTTTCAAATGCAAACTGCTGTAGTTTCATCTTCTGCTATATGTGATATTTGTGGTAATCATGGACACTATACTGAGGAGTGTAAGGTAATTACTGATCAGGGTTCAGAACAAGTTAATGCAGTAGGAGGGTACAATCAAAGTAGAAATAATGACCCCTATTCTAATACTTATAACCCTGGATGGAAAAATCACTCAAACCTATCTTGGAAGAGTAATCAGGGAACACAATTAGATTCTAGATCTCAATTTCAATCAAGGAATTCCAATCCAAATCCACCTAACTCTAGTTTAGAGGTGGTGTTTGAGAAATTTATGAGCACCTAGATGAAACAAAATGAAGATGTGAATGAAACTCTCAAACAAATCAATTCTAGGATGGATAGTATGAATTATAAGATGGATAACATGAATGCCCACACCAAAATGCTAGAAAATCAAATAGCATAACAAGCTAGCACTTCTTATAGACCCCAGGGAAATTACATGCTAAACCTGAACCAAACCCTAGGGAACATTGTAATGTTATAATTACTAGGAGTGGGAGGCAATTAGATGAACCTAGAGGGAGATTTAAGGCTATGAAGAAGAGCCTGAGATTGAACATAACAATGAACTAGTCTTGAAAAAATCTCCTGTACATGAGCAGTCCCATGCTAGTTCGCCACCTCACCAAGGTGATGAACCTAAAGGTGATGAGCCATGTCAGCTAGATATTTCTAGACCTAGTTCACTTGCACCTTATAGGCCACCTATACCTTTTCCCCAAAGATTAGTCCAAGTTAAGTTAGATAAGCAATTTGGGAAGTTTCTTGATGTCTTGAAAAAGCTTTATATTAACATTCTATTTACTGAAGCTTTATCTCAAATGCCCACTTATGCTAAGTTTTTTTTTAAAAAAATTTATCAAATAAAAGAAAGATAGAGGATTATGGTACTGTGTGATTGAAGCTGCTTAACAAAGGAAGAAAGTTCATAGGCAAAAATGGACACTATTTCTTGAATGAGCCTTATGTATCCAGAAGTTGTGAACAGAACAAAGAGAAATTAGGATGACAACTAAAGGAACCACGATCAAATCTGAGTGCAGAACGGTCAAGCTAATGACCTCTAAATTAGCTCTTCTCGGGAGGCAACCCAAGCACTTTTACCTTAGACTAGTTTCTTTTATATTAGTTTATTTTTTTTACAACTAATTTATTTTTGTAGGAAAAATCAGATTTTGAGCAAAATACGGCAATACCATAACTTATATTACGGGCCATAATTTTAGTCCATTTTCTTCGAGAATGTTTTATGACTTTTACGGCACTAACATAAGGATTTTTACGTGCCGTAATTTTGGGTAATTTTTAACCAAAGGGTTTCTGTGATTTGGTTCATATTACAATAGTATCGTAAATATTTTCATGTACCATAATTTTTTTATTGATTTTCATTTATTTCGTAAAAAAACAAATCTCTCTTCGTTTTTATGACACTGCCGTAGCGCATTTCATGGTGCCGTAATTACAGTCGATTATTGTTGAGAAAGTTTTGAGCGTTTTACGGCACTGCCGTAATCATTTGTACGGTACCGTAATTCTAGCCGATTTTTAACCCGAGAGTTTTGAGATTTCTACCGCAGAGCCGTAAAGTTATTACGGCCCCTGTTTTTCGAACTTATCATATTTCTAGGGTTTCTGCCATGTTTTAAGGTTTTTCACCCGTGTTCTTGCGCCAAATTTGGTTTTTGACCTACTCTTGCCCTCAGAACTCACTGGTGACCTTTCCCGTTCGACTCCAACAATCGATCTGGCATTTTCCTTCCGGAAGTAGGTATTTTTCACACCCGCACACGATAGTTCCACCCTTTCTCATTTTCTTCCAATTCTTTGTCGAATCTTGAAATTTCTACTTGCATTTGCTTCTTTGATAACCAGCGAACCTTCCCAGAGCAATTTCCGACAATTTTGACTGATATTGGAATGATTTTGAGCCTTGAATGAGCTCAAGTTGCCGCCTGTTCCGCCCTGTTCCGCCCATTTAGATTTTTGCTGATTTTAGCCTCGCTAGACCTGTTGTTTGCTTCCTAGGTTCTTGCTAGAGGTAGAAGAAAGTTTCTAAAGGAGTTTGGAGACTTGATTTCAGCTCGAGAAGTCAGATTTGGAAGTTACCTTTGAGCTCCCTGTTTGGTTACGCTTCACACAGGAGACGCAGATTCTGTTTTCAATCTTTGCTTCCATCTCTTCAATTCAGATGGCACTAAGGACCAAATCTGTGGGTTCAAAGAAGAAAGGAAAGGCCCCTACTGAATCTTCAACACCTCCAAACCCCTACAGTATCATATTTAGGGATGAAATTCAGGAGGCCAAATATAATTAGTTGATAACCTAGAGAGTAGTAAACACCAAGTACGCTGATCGATGTACATTGGAAGCTTTGGGACTATATGTTGATGTTTTCTAGATGTTTGATCATAAGAGCAAAGAAAAGAAATTCTTCTAGATGACACCTCAGACTTACCTGCCATTGGTGTTAGAGTTCCTTAGCAGCATGGACATGGAGCTCTATAAATTTACTAATAGACATGCTAATGGGGAGATCACATTCCGCATGGCTAACATTGAGAGAAGTCTCACCTTGAGGGACATCAGGTCCATTTTCCACCTAGAATCAGGAGGATACACTCAAGTGCCGATTGGGATCATTGAGAATGTCTTCTGGAATCAAATTACAACTGAGACCTACTTTTCTGCAGTTTCAGTTAGAGCCTCAAGGATTTCAAATCCTTGCATTAAGTATGCCCACAGAGTTTTGGCACACACTGTGTTTGGGCGTGGTGATAGTGACGGCATGGTCCGTCAATCTGAGCTTTACTTCTTATGGGGAATGTTGCATGAATACCCTGTTGATGTGGCCTTCTTTTTAATCAAGCATATGGACAAAGTTGCTAGGGCAAAGAAAGGAGTGATTGTGATAGGAGGTTTCATTACCCATGTAGCTCTATTTCTAAATGTTGAGCCTTATGGAGTTGAGGTGGCCAGGGGAAATGCAAGATTAGACATTGAGTCATGTATGACCATGAAAATGATTGTTAGAGAAGGTGATACCTTTTGTTTGGTTCTTGGACCAGGGGCTCCTATGTTGCCCTTGCCCAACACTAAGAAGACTACTATTAAGAATCAAGCAAATTGGAAACTGTCTCCTAGTGATGCTACTTATGCTATGCCACAACCCTTGGACACTGCACCACCACCACCTACTTGGGGTGGTGGAGATTGTTGGGAAACCTCGGGGATTTTAAATTTTTACAGACAAGCAAAGCAGAAGTAATCCCTAAAACAAGCCAGTCCCAAAAACCCAGAACATCGAGTCTTGCGAGGAGATCGACACGGTGAGTAGGAGATGATACCTTGATGCAAATTAAGTGATGCAATGCAGGCGCTGAAATGTGCGCCCTCTGCAGTCTCGCACATAGCCGAAACTCGAATCCTCTTCTTCCACGCCCGGTGCTAGCCTCGGGAAGAAGATCCACGCCTTTGGGAGACTTCCTCAATCACTTACGCCAACTCCAAAGGAGATGCCAAGGAGAGGTGGTGGAGCTTCGTCGGAGTCCAACTTTTGAAGCACTCCACCAAGATCCGAACCGGAATCAACCGTAGCCAAAGTCCAACTTTGGAGGGGAGGGCGCCAAGGAACTTCCAAAGTTCCGAACTCACTAAGGGGAAGAGGAGAGGCAATGGGTGAACATCCCTCTCCCTCTTTCCAGGAGTGGCGACAAGGGGGACAAGGGGGCAAGAGGTTGCAAGAGTTCTGACGAGGGGGGAGGAAGGGGGTTTATATACCCATGAATAGGTGCACCTCTTCACTAGTGAAGAGGCACACCTCTTCATGAAGAGACAGACCTCTTCGAGAGGTAAAACCCATTTCGCCCACTCCAAGTGCCATGCGCCCAAGTACATTCACCCACTCCAAGTGAGAAGCTCCATGCTTCTCACCTTAAGAAGATGTCCAACTTGGATTTGTCCACCTCAAGGAAATGCGCCAAGCTCACTCCAAGTAGTTTGCGCCATTCCATTTGGCCCATTGGCCCAAATGGCTTATTGAGCCCCTTTGGCCTATTAGCCCAACTTGGTCTATTGGGCCCATTTGGCCCAAATGGCCCATTGGGCCCATTTGGCCTACTAGGCCCAAAAAATAAGTTAGCTCCAAATGATTCCTTTCATTTCATCTAGCACAGTGGTGCTGATGGATTATCCCAAACAGATCTGAGTTATCCAATAACTCAATCAATAGGCTACCCGATCAATACGAGAACCCGAGTTTCAAGTTGTGTGACCCTGTAGGTTCCTCAGACGTTGGCAGTGATGAACCGAGTCATCACAAGCAGTGATTGGCACCTAGCAGTGCATCGCTGCTACCCAAGTCATCGGAATGGATATCAACATCGACACCCCCATCATCGCAACAAGGTACCGATGCATTACAGTCTCTTTGCCAAACTGATATCCGATTGGACAAAGTGTTTCACCACTTTGTTTTCTCCCAATCTCATGGTCATGACTAAATCAGGCTTTCACCTGGGTATGGCCATACACTTTTAGTCATGCAACCATAGGGGGGCCCCGTGGATATCAAGCTTCCCGTAGAAAAGGGCAAATCCTATGTTTGTCCATTGATCTTCTCATATGGGTCGTGACATACCCAATGACAACCGTTATGACCTCCCTACTACAGCGAGGCGTTAGGTTGTATCAAAGTATGTCCCTAACCATACAGAAGAGTCAATGACCTCAAGTCAAGGGATCAATGCATCTCCTATCACTTGTGAGTTTAACTTATGACACAAAGTTAAAGCCTCACAGTGGGTCGGTCCAGTATATCCACCACTGATATACCCATATGCTTGCGTTAGCACCCCGTGCGTAACCAGCCCATATACCAGTCTCACATGTACCAGAGCTGTCCCATATCCACTCAGGTACTCGACCGGGGACACACCGTTTGAACACATATACAATCTGTCTCCGGGGACATTATTATCCATGTACATAATCGCAGATGCAAACACAGCATAATAACGACAATGCCAGAATGATATATTAAATATCAAAGTCCAGTAGTACAAACTAGACCAACAACGGGTCTAAGGGCATATACACCAACAATCTCCCACTTGCACTTACACTTAGTTGTTAAGTAATCTCAACCCTATGTCCCTCGTATGACCATCACGCTTCTGCTGCGCCAAAGCCTTGGTCAGTGGGTCTACCAGATTGTTGTCTGTGTCAACTCTGCTTATCTTGACATCACCTCTGTCAATGATCTCCAAGATCAGGTGAAATCTCCTGAGAATGTGTTCGGATTTTTGATGAGACCGTGATTCCTTTGCCTGTGCCATCGCTTTATTGTTGTCACAATAGAGCTCAATCGGATCCACAGCAGTTGGAACCACCTGAAGTTCAGAAATGAACTTCCTTATCCAAACGGCTTCGTTGGTTGCCTTAGAAGCAACGACATACTCAGCCTCGGTCATAGAATCAGCTATAATGGACTACTTAGAGCTCTCTCAGCTCATAGCACCTCCACTTTATCTGAACACATAGCATGTCTGCGATCTTAAGTCATTAAGGTCTGACTGGAATGATGCCTCAATGTAGCCCTGAACACTGAGCTCTTCCTGTCCCCCATAGACCAAGAACCACTCTGTAGTTCTTCTTAGAAACATAGGATGTTCTTTACAGCCACCCAGTGCTGCAGACCTGGATTAGATTGGTATCTACTGGTCATGCTCCAAGCATAAGCCATGTCTAGTCTAGTACATAACATCGCATACATGATCAAACCTACTACCGAAGCATAGGGTACTCGACTCATGTCGTCCCTCTCAGCTTATGTGATGGGACACTGGCTCTTGGAGTGAATAAGGCCATGTCTCACTGGAAGGTATCCTTTCTTAGATTGCTCTAAGCTGAACCTCTCCAGGACCTTATCAATGTAAGTACTCTGACTAAGGGACGTGAACTTCTTGGATCTATCCCGGTAGATCCTCATGCCTAGGATATAGGCGGCCTCCCCTAAGTCTTTTATCTCAAAACACTTCCTCAACCATGTCTTCACAGCTTGAAGACTAGGGATGTCATTTCCGATGAGTAGTATGTCGTCGACATACAAGACTAGGAATATCACCAAGCTCCCACTGAATTTTCTGTATACACAGGCATCATCTTCGCTCTTGATAAAGCCGTAATCTCTTACTGCTTCATCAAATCGAAGATTCCAACTTCGAGAGGCTTGCTTTAATCCATAAATGGATCTTCTTAGCCTGCAGACCTTATTGGCTTCTGCAGGATGGATGAAACTATTAGGTTGTGTCATAAACACATCCTCTGCCAGCTTTCCGTTAAGGAACGCTGTCTTTACATCCATATGCCATATCTCATAATCATGATATGCAGCTATAGCAAGCAGGATTCGAATGGATTTGAACATGGCAACTGGCGAGAAGGTTTCATCATAGTCCACCCCGTGAACTTGTCTAAATCCTTTAGCCACAAGTCTGCCCTTATAGGTAACTACGTTGCCATCCATGTCAGTTGTAACATCCCACATTCTTAACCCCAAACAAATGGCACAATTCACAAATGATACAGGATGTTTCATATAAGATCGATCATATGCTAGGTAAAACCGAGTTCAAGAAAACACGATCTGAAAAATTTCCATAAATCCATACACACAAATTCACAAAACTCAAATCTCATAAGGGTACCTGCCACCACGCAATCCTTGCACTAGACATATGCAAGGCAACAGTTATATCAAAACCGATTCAAATTCATAAAATCCATAAAGGTACCTGCCACCACGCAATACTTGCACTAGACATATGCAAGTTACAGGGTATATCAAAACCGATTGCACAGAATATACAACAAGCCGAAATTCAAAACAAAATCACAAAATCGATTTTATAAACTCATACCAAACACCGAAACCAGGCTGAAGCCCGCGGTGACACAAAAATCAAACTCATAAGACTGCCATAACTGGCAACATACTTCACATAGTTCACATAGTCTCATGATTCACATAGTTCATATAGTTTATGTTAAGGCCACAACCGGCCCCAAGAATTAAGCATAAAAATTCTTAAAACAGCAAACAGCATAATTATCCACGCCAATGCACTCAAGACATGCGCCCCTGCTCTATGCCTGAAAATAGTGAGGGGTGAGCTACACAGCCCAGTGAGTGGATAGTCTAAATCGACCATCCATAACATACATTCAAAAATATAGGCAGATTATTTTTAAAAATATTTAACAGAACATTATGTCAACATATAACAAAATAAAGAAACAGAAGTCATATAGACAGTTAAATGTACACACTAGCATATAACAAATTCAGGTTCTAGAGTTTTACTCTAACCCAATTAAACACATATATTCTAAACCAACTAAACACACCATACTTAATTAACCTAGTTGTCCAGCATATTCAGTAGTGACCAATATGGTCTAACCCGGCTTGGCCAAAGCACTGGGAGCTGCAAAATCTCGTGCAACACATAAACATGGATAGTGAGTAGAATCAAGAGGTGGCCCCCGCCAGGTCACGACGTGGCACTTTGCTCTCTCACCCCATAACACATCGATGGATTGTGTGTAGATTCAAGAGGTGGCCCCCGTCAGGTCATGACGTGGCACTTTGCTCTACGACACCCAACGTCACAAAATGAGAGTGATGACATCAAGAGGTGGCCCCTGTCTGATCAAGACATGGCACTTTGCGTCTTATATCACCCCATCACATAAAAGAGTAATGACATCAAGAGGTGGCCCCTGTCTGATCAAGACATGGCACTTTGCGTCTTATATTACCCCATCACATAAAAGAGTAATGACATCAAGAGGTGGCCCCTGTCCGACCAAGACATGGCACTTTGCGTCAAAACCCGTTCTCCCAAAAGGTTCCTACTGGACAACAGACATATCTTATTTCATATTTCACAAAGGTGGACTCCTAAGTGTCAACTAGACTCTAGGATAGTCATCACAAAAATCATATCGGGCAGGCTGAACATCAACCCCCATCACAAAAATCATAATAGGCAGGCCGAACATCAGCCCCCTCACATATCAAATACAGGGCTGAAATTCAAACCCTTCACATATCACATAAGGACTATCCTATGAGTACACTGTTACACTTAGCCATAGTCCTAACCAACACATAACACATAATACTTAAAATTCTCATAATCACATAATTTTCAAAAATCTCATAACCACATAATGTTCACAATTTACATAACAACATAATATTCCAAAAATCGCATAAACACCTAATATTTAAAAATCACATAATTACATAATATTAACAATCATATAATGTAGTGTGGTCCTTAGGTTTCATGCTGATTAGTTCAGTCAAACCTTACTAGGTTATCATCCAAATTTCTCAAACAATTTCTCAATAATGCAGTTAACAAGCATCCATAAAAATTAACATAAAACTAAAACAAGTATTCATATAAATTACTTTACAAATTACCACATGTAACATATTAACTACAAACACCAAAATTCGGTTTTCATAGACAATTATCAAGGTCATCAAGGTTTCGGTTTTCATGTTAACTACAAACATCAATTTCGGTTTTCATAAACAATTATCAAGAACATCAAGATTTCGGTTTTCATGTTAACTACAAACATCATTGATTTAATGTTACCAAAATTGATTTCGGTTTAACTATAATTAACAAGAATTTCATACCCAAAATTCAATGATTTAATGCTACCAAAATTCCTATAAAAATACCTTAAATTTCATACAAATTTTCGGTTAAATAATCATCATATAATCACCTTTGAAAAATTCGGTTTTCATGATATATTCAACTTTACAAAATTCGGTTTTCATCATAGTGAAGTCTTGAATTTCGGTTTTAGCATGGTAAGATTTCCAACAAGCGAATATATCATTTAACTCATCAATTAACACAAACAAATAGATAGAAATCAATTAGACAACCCACTCACCTCTTAAACCGAGAATACCAAGGTAAAAACTTCCACAAGAATTCGTCTAAGACTTTGGAATACTCCTAAGAAGACGCCAACAATTGACAAGGAACGCCTCCAAACACCAAGACTCCAAGAGAGAAGGAAGAGGAAGGAGAATTTTCGCCTCCAAGTCTCCAAGAATCGCCCACTCCTTCCTAGCCGTCGCCCAAGTTTTCTTCAAGCCAAAAAATCGCCAAAATCTCCACCCTAACCGAAATTACCCACTTAAGTTTCGGTTTTTAATGTTTAACCCTCTAACCAATTAATTCAAAAGGGTTTAACCCATTTAACTAAAAATTCAAATTTTAAAACCCAATTAGTTTAAACCCAATAACCCCTAGTTTAAGTGAAAGCCCAATAAGGGTTAAACTAACATCCAATAAGCTAGTTAACTAATTAAATTTAACATCCACTAACCATTCACTTAACGAAATCCATTAAGGATTTAATTAATATCCAATAAGGTCTAATTAACCAATAAGGTCTAATTAATTACTTACAATTTACAACCCATAAATCCTAATTAATTTATCATGAACAACCAATAATAATTTATCATAAATTAACAGCCAATAATCAAACAAATAACCCCTAATTAATTTACAATAAATTAACAACCAAAAATCTCTAGTTAAATAACTATTAACAACCAATACATAGAAAAATATCACAGTCAATAATTTTATTTAATTCAAAAATAATGCTTACCAGGACTTAAGATCCTTGGATCTTACATCAGTCTTCCTCTTGAAGACCCATTTACACCCTATAGGTTTTACCCCATCAGGTAGCTCAACCAAATAAGACTTGGTTAGCCGACATGGAATCCATCTCGGATCTCATGGCCTCAAGCCATTTCTTGGAGTCCGGTCCAGTAACACCTCATCATAGGTCCTGGGGTCATCCTCAATGATGAAGATCCCATCGTGTTGGGTCAGCAGCGACCCATACCTCTCAGGTGCATGACGAATCCTCCCAGACCTACGCAGGGCCTGTGTCTGAGCCTCTGGTTGCCCAGCAACCGGTGCAAGTGGCTCAGGTTCCACCTCAGTGTCTTGTGGTTGCACTTGACCTCGTCCAAGTCAAACTTCCTCCCACTGACTTCTTTCATGAGAAATTCTTTCTCAAGAAAGATAGCACCTTGAGCAACAAAAACTTTGTTCTCGTTGGGAACATAGAAGTGATATCCTTTAGTTTCCTTAGGATATCCCACAAACATGCATTTATCAGATCTGGGTTCTAGCTTGCTACAATCCTGACGTTTGACATAAGCCTCACATCCCCAGACTCTGATAAAAGAGATATTCGAGCGTCTCCCACTCCATACCTCGTACGGAATCTTAGAGAAACTCTTAGATGGAACATTATTCAGTATGAGAGAAGCTGTCTCAAGTGCATAGCCCCAAAACGACGGAGGTAGAGTTGCATGACTCATCATAGATCGAACCATGTCAAACAAAGTTCGATTTCTCCTTTCAGACACACCATTCCACTGAGGTGTTCTAGAAGGAGTGAGTTGGGATAGAATCCCACACTCTCTAAGATAGTCAAAGAACTCACCGCTCAGGTATTCTCCACCATGATCTGATCGAAGAGCCTTAATAGATCTACTAAGCTGGTTCTCTACTTCATGTCTGAACTCCTTAAATTTCTCAAAGGATTCGGACTTATGTCTCATCAAATAGAAATAACCATATCTTCTGAAATCATCAGTAAATGTGATGAAGTAGTTGTACCCTCCTCTGGCTTGTTTACTGAATGGCCCACACACATCACTATGTATGAGATCCAACAAACCTCCTGCCCTCTCACCAATCTTAGTGAAGAGCACTTTTGTCATCTTCCCTAATAAACAAGGCTCGCAAGTATCAAACTCCTCCAAGGAGGTTGAATCTAACAATCCATTTGCATGGAGTTGTTGAATGCAATTCTTGTTTATATGGGCTAATTGACAATGCCAAAGGTACGCACCAACTAAACCATTTAGTTTGATCCTTTTATGATTTATGTTACATATAGAGTTATCCATGTCCAAGACATACAATCCATTGCATAAGGTACCCTTCCCATAAAATACATTTGCAAATGAAAAGAACAAGAGTCCTCTTTTATTTCAAACTTAAAACCTTTCCTTGCCAAGCAAGGAATAGATACAATGTTTTTGGTAAGAGAAGGTACATAATAACAATTATTTAACTCTAGATGAAGTCCAGAAGGCAGGGAGAGTGTCAAAAGTCTTACGGCAACAGCAGCAACCTGTGCTCCGTTTCCAACACGTAGGTCAATCTCTCCAGGCCGCACCAATCTACTTTTCCTAAGCCCCTGCATATTTGTACAAATATGAGCTCAGCATGCAGTATCCAATACCCATGATGTAGAAGTAGAAAGGTTGACTTCGGTAACATAAATACCTAAGCCAGAAGACGAAGCCCTGCTTCTCTTCTCCTCGTTCTGAAGTCGCACTATGTCCTTCAACATGTGAGGTGGCCCTCCACATGAATAGCACCTGTTATTCCTGATCCTTTCCATCTTTAGTTTCAGTGTTAGGGAATGCCGGATGTAATTTTAAAATTTTGCAGTCCTAGGACGCAGCGGAAGAAGTATTACCCCCGAAACACATTCCTTTCCCAAGGATCCATGCGAGTGAGTATACACAAGGATGTGATAGAGATATACCTCTTTTGCTTGTCTAGATGTCGAAGCCATGTTGAAGGCACCCATGTGTTCACTCTCTACAAGTATCCATGCGTCGACTCCTTGATCGTTGCTCCCTTCCACGCTCGGTGCTAGCCTCGGGTGGAGAATCAAGCCTTCACTTCCACTTGCGCCACCTTTAAGAGAAGTTGCGCCAAGGAGGGGATAGGGAAGATGATGCCGCCAAGGACTTCCCTCTTCTTCTTTGCTTGCGCCACCTCCAAGGTGCGCCTATGGCCAAGGGACGATGAGGGCTTGTGACAAGAAGATGCCACCAAGCACAAAGAATCCTTGCGCCAAGAAGAGAGGAAGAGGAAGAACTTGCGGCTCCAAGGAAGAAGTTTGCACCACCTTGTTGTCGCCCTTTGCTTTGCTCTCTCTCCCTTCTATGTGTGTTCACGCCTCCTTAAAGTCCAACCATGGAAGGGGCGGTAAGGGGTCCTATAAATAGGACAAGAGGCGGCAAGGCAATGGCTAAGATCATGCCAAGTGGGCGGCCAGGATAAAGGGATCTTGAGGTAAGGAAAGTCTCCAAGACTTTACCATAAACCTCTTTCAACCTATCCTAATTTGCCCAATGGCCATATCAGTCCAAGACATGCCTTAGATGCATGCATTCCATCCAAGGGAAGGGCAAGGCGCAACAAGCATGAGGAGTTTCGGCTAGGGTAAGAATTTTGGGAGAAACTAGGGTTTTAGGTAAGGTAAGTCTCCAAGACATTACCATATACCTTACCCTACTATCCATATGCGCCCAAGCTCTTTCCAAAAGAGCCATCAAGCCATATCAGCCCCAAGACTTACCTTAGAGGCAAGTATTCCTTCCAAGGAAGAAGGGCTAGGCGCCCTTTACTTCCATAATGAAGCAAAGGCGCCTCCCTTACCCCATTATGCCCCTAGGCGCCAATGGGGTGAGATTTCTCCCGATTATACCCTTTTAAGCTAATTCCTCTTCATGACAACTAATTATTGGGCCTCATTGGATAATGAGCTAGCCCAAACTTCATGGCATGGGTTGATTAAGCCATTGGATCTAATCCAATGCAACCCTAATCCAAATGTGACCAATCTAGGTCAATTTTGGGTCAACCTGCCAAAAATGAAGTTTGGCTCCAATAACTTTCTTCCAACTCATCAGGCCCATTGGCGCTGATGAAATCTTCCAAATGGATCCAAGTTATCCAATAACTTGATCCTAAGGCTTCTGATTAAAGCAACGTCAAGAGTCTAATGCGTGTGACCCCGTAGGATCCATATGACGATGGCAATGATGTAAACATCATAAGTAGTGAGGGGTATCTAGCAACACATCACTACTACCCATGTCATAGGACTTAAGTCATTATGGCAACAACTCCTAACAAGCAACGAGGATTCCCATTGCATTACAGATCCCTTTGCCTAAGCTGATATCCTGCCATTGGATTAGTCTCAAGTTTATTATCCAATGCATTGGTCATGACTCAACAAGTGTGGCCACACTTTCCTGTCATGCACCAATAATGTGGGGCGCCCCGAGGTGGATATCATGCTTCCTCGGAAGGAAGGGGCAAATCCTACTATTGGTCATCCATGTCTCTACGTGACTTATGACATGCCCAATGACAGTCGTTTTGATCTCCCAATTACGGAGAGACGTAAGACTGTATTAAAGCATACCCTTCATCAAGTCTAGACATGAATACCTCAAGTCTAAGGATCAATGCAAACCTCTTGCATGTGAGATTGACTTGTTGACTAGACAAGTCAATCCTCACGGTGGATCACTCCAGTGCATCCAATGCACCTGTATGTCTGCGTTACTGTGCCCCGCACCTAACCAGCCCATACACCAGTCTCACATGTACCAAAGCTGTCCCATATCTGCTAAGGTACCTTGTCTGGGGATAGCTTATGAGAATGGATCCAATCCAAACTCCTGGGACATTATTTATGCAACTCAATACATCAACGCAGGTAGAGAAGTCTGCATAATAACGACCATGCCTATATAAAGAGTAATAGTTCTATCAAAGTACATTCAAACAATGCCTGACCATGTCCATACATTGGTCTTTAGGGCATATACACCAACATTCAGCACTTTGGTCAAACCTTTCGGCTCACCACACTGAATGACTACTTTAGGAGGTTTGATCTCAACCAATTCATCGAAGAGCTACCTTAGATTATAAATAATCTCAAAAGCACTCTTAGATTCATATTGCCTTCTAAATTCAGGAGACATGTTTGTTAGAATCAAATTAGCAACATCCAAAGTATCAGCCTGATGCTTATCAAAAGCATCCTTCTCAGCCGTGGAGGCCGAGCATGGAAGTGGCTCTGGAATAGGTTGCTCAAGGACATAGAGCTTCCTCTCGAGCTTAAGGACAATCCTCAAGTTCCGATACCAGTCCATCAAGTTGGATCTAACCAACTTGTCCTTTTCCAGGATAGATCACAATGACCATCTGCTATTGTTCGTAGCCATTGATCTACAACAACCAAGATAGCAGATTAGTACTACATCAAATCATTTAATCTAGGGTTGCATTAAATGATCATGGCTCCCACTATTTTAATCGAATTGACAACCCACAAAGTCAATCGGGAAATCTGAGATTTCCTAGTGAGATGGGATCGTTATTCCACATGAGGCTTCACGTCCCACGAGGGTGGAATGAGATGCACAAAGTGACCCATGCTTCCTAAGGTGGGCACGTTGGCCGATTGCACCCAGGCAATTCCCCTTCTCAAGACAGTTCAAGCATTTTGTGCCCAGCTAGGGCTGGAACAACACAAAACCTTAACCTCTCGAGGCTGCCTCTAGTGTTCCATCATGTGGCCACCACATATGAAAAACCAGTCAAGTCTATCCTGACCGTTATGCCTAGGGCCAACGAGTTTCTTTGCAAAGGCGCGCTCGGTTAAAACGGACTGGGGAAACCATTGCCACCACACGCCTTCTAAAGATAAGTGGGTGTGTCCCACAAGGGTGGGAAACTGTGCACAACACCACTGATCGATAGCTTGACGAGGGCTACGCGTCAGAAGGCTACAGACTTGATATTATTTTGAGGGTTTTTGAGGTCTCATCCTCTTAGTTTTATCTTTTGTCTAACATTACAGGCATGCAATCCTATAGTGATAACAAAACGATAAAACACAACCAGGCATGCTTTAGCAAATATTGAAAAACAGTAAACAAGCGATGTGGTCATAGCCTAATCAACGCAATGAACCATCACATGACAAAGGATGTTCATGCTTGACCTAGGTGACAAGCCCCAACAAGACCTAACCTAGCTGCCACTAAGTTTATCTTCAAGTGCGGCTCCAAGGTCCTCCATGCATGATGCGTCATCATGCTTGTGCCAAGAGGGATAGCTCACGAACCCAAAGGTTCGGCCAAGCCCTTACTTGCGCCACCAAGCAAGATGCGCCAAGATGTAAGCTTCAAGAGGGATGCGCCCTTAATCTTATTTGTGCGTTTGCAAAACAAAAAGAAAAAGCGGCACGCAGGCCTCACATAAATACATCACAGGCATACAAGGGGCTTGACTATGACCACAACACGATGCACAATCATCTCATGCTTTTCTATATGCTAAAGAAATCATAAAACTTCAGTTTTAGTTTCTTAGAAAACATGTCTTTCAACCTCAACGTCCATTCGCAAATCTAAGATTTTTGTTTCTTTCAGGAGTCTACAAGTGACACATGCATGCTCCAAGCACGCTTGCCACCTACCCTTGCAATCCTTAACTTGCCAAGAAGTCCCACATAGTAGGTCTATCCTACATGCGTGGGGAGAAATTAATTCTCTCACATGTGGGTCTATCCCACCATGTGAAGAAAGTGAAAACCAAAGAGATCGAGTAGATATTAGGAACGAAAAACTTACAATTTTTCTTACTTAGAAAAATCCATGCGCATATGCAAATTTTTGAAAAATTTCAGATGGCATGTGAGCATACAATAAAAGCATAAAACACCGTTCGAGTTCGCAAGATGGCTCTGATACCACTATTGGGAAACCCCGGGGATTTTAAATTTTTACAGATAAGCACAGCGGAAGCAATCCCTGAAACAGGCTAGTCTAAAAACCCAGAAGATCGAGTCTTGCGAGGAGATCGACATGGTGAGTAGGAGATGATACCTTGATGCAAAATAAGTGATGCGATGCAGGCACCCAAATGTGCGCCCTCTGCAGTCTCGCACACAGCCGAAACTCGAATCCTCTTCTTCCATGCCTAGTGCTAGCCTCGGGAAGAAGATCCATGCCTTTGGGAGACTTCCTCAATCACTTGCGCCAACTCCAAAGGAGATGCCAAGGAGAGGAGGTAGAGCTTCGTCGGAGTCCAACTCTTGAAGCACTCCACCAAGATCCGAACCGGAATCAACCAAAGCCAAAGTCCAACTTTGGAGAGGAGGGCGCCAAGGAACTTCCAAAGTTCCGAACTCACTAAAGGGAAGAGGAGAGACAATGGGCGAACATCTCTCTCCCTCTTTCCAGGAGTGGCGACAAGGGGGACAAGGGGGCAAGAGGTTGCAAGAGTTCCGACGAGGGGGGAGGAAGGTGGTTCATATACCCATGAATAGGTGCACCTCTTCACTAGTGAAGAGGCACACCTCTTCATGAAGAGATACACATCTTCAAGAGGTAAAACCCATTTCGCCCACTCCAAGTGCCATGCGCCCAAGTACATTCACCCACTCCAAGTGAGAAGCTCCAAGCTTCTCACCTTAAGAAGATGTCCAACTTGGATTTGTCCACCTCAAGGAAATGCGCCAAGCTCACTCCAAGTAGCTTGTGTTGGTGTATATACCCTAGGACCTAGTTTTGGTCCATCTTTGTACTACTTGACATTGATAGTTATATATCATTATGGCATTGTCATTATCCATGTTTGTTTACATCTGTGTTTATGTACTTACATGATAAGGTCCCTGGAGACAGATTGGATCTGTGCTCAAATAATTGTCCCTAGTCAATGTACCTGAGTGGATATGGGACAGCTCTGGTACTCATGAGACTGTTATATGGGCTAGTTAGGCACAAGGTGCTAACGCAGACATATGAGTATATCAGTGTTGAATATAGTGGATAGACCCGCTGTGAGGCAATGACTTGATGTCACAAGTCATCCTCACAAGTGATAGGAGATGCATTGATTCCTTGACTTGAGGTCATTGGTCATTCTATATGGTTAAGGATATGCTTTGATACAACCTAACACCTCGTCGTAGTTGGGAGGTAAT
Source organism: Costus lasius (assembly GCA_027563935.2). Taxonomy (NCBI): domain Eukaryota; kingdom Viridiplantae; phylum Streptophyta; class Magnoliopsida; order Zingiberales; family Costaceae; genus Costus; species Costus lasius. Next base: position 59,381,881 of record CM050453.2, read on the forward strand.
AACGGTTGTCATTGAGCATGTCATGACCCATATGAGAAGGACAATGGACAGACAAAGGATTCGCCCCTTCCTAAGGGAAGCATGATATCCATGGAGCTTCTCTATGGTACTATGACTGAAAGTGTATGGCCATACCCAGGTGAGAACCTGTTTTTGTCATAGCCATGTGATTGGGTGAAAACAAGTGGTGACACACTTGTCCAATCGGATATCAGCTCGGGAAAGAGACTGTGATGCATCTCTACCTAGTTACGATGATGGGGATGTCTATGTCTATATCCATTCCAAAGACCTGGGTAGCAGCGATGCACTGCTAGGTGCCACTCACTGCTTATGGTGACCTTTGGTCAGCACTGCCAGCGTCAAAGGAACCTACAGGGTCGCACACCTTGATGCTCGAGTTTTCATATTGATCGGGTAGCCTTTAGATTGAGTTATTGGATAACTCGAATCTATTTTGGATATTTCATCAGCGCCAATGGGCCTGATGAGATGGAAGAAACTTATTAGGGCAAACTTCCATTTTTTGGCATATTGACTAATTTAACCATGGTTAGCCTCATTTGACCTTGGATTAAATTGGATTGGATCCAATAACTTGGTTTATATGCATAACGGACTTTGGGCTAGGCCCATTGATCAATTGGGCTCACTAATAAGTTGTAATGAAGAGCTAAGAGGATTAAAGGGTATAATGGGGAGGAATTAATGGCATAGGTGTTAGGGAATACCGGGTGTAATTTAAAATTTTGCAGTCCCAGGACGCAGCAAAAGAATCATTACACCCGAAATATATTCCGGTCCCAAGGATCCATGCGAGAGAGAAGACACAAGGATGTGTTAGAGATGTACCTCTTTTGCTTGTCTAGTTGCCGAAGCCATGTTGAAGGCGCCCAAGTGTTCACCCTGTACAAGTATCCATGCGTCGATTCCTTGATCGTTGCTCCCTTCCACGCTTGGTGCTAGCCTCGGGAAGAGAATCAAGCCTTAGGGTTCCTTCACTTCTCTTGCACCACCTCCAAGATGAAAACGCCAAGAGGAGATGAGGAGGAAGATGATGCGCCAAGTGCTTCCTTCTTCTTCTTTGCCTGCGCCACCTTCAAGCAAGGTGCGCCTATGGCCAAGGAATGGAGAGGTCTTGTGGCAAGGAGATGCCACCAAACACTAAGAGTCCTTGTGCCAAGAAGAGAGGGAGAAGAAGAAGAACTTGCGGCTATGGAAGAAGATTGCACTCCTTGATGAAGAAGGAGAGCTCCAAGCTCTCAAGTTATCGCCACCTTAAGCCTCCACGCCTCGTTGTGTATGAGACCTCACATCTTCAAGGAAGGGAACCCAAGAGGGGGCGACAAGGGGTCCTATAAATAGGACTAGAGGCGGTTTGGGCAAGGGCTAGGATCATGCCAAGTGTATGGCTAGGATGAGGTGTCTTGAGGCAAGGAAAGTCTCCAAGACTTTATCATAAACCTCATTCAACCTATCCATAAATGTCCAAGCACTATATCAGCCCAAGACATACCTCAAATGCATTCTTAACATCAAAGGAGAAGTGGCTAGGCACAACATGCAAGAGGAATTCGGCTAGGGTGGTGTCTTGGGGGAAACTAGGGTTTGAGGTAAGGTAAGTCTCCAAGACATTACCATATACCTCTTCCCTATATCCATATGCGGCTAAGAACTTCCCATAAAAGTTCTCAAGCCATATCAGCCCCAAGACTTGCCTTAGAGGCAAGTATTCCATCCAAGGAAGAGGGGCTAGGCGCCCTTTACTTCCATAATGAAGCAAAGGCGCCTCCCTCACCCCATTATGCCCCTAGGCGCCAATGGGGTGAGATTTCTCCCCATTATACCCTTTTAAGCCAATTCCCTCTTCATGACAACTAATTATTGGGCCTCATTGGATAATGAGCTAGCCCAAACTTCATGGCATGGGTTGATTAAGCCATTGGATATAATCCAATGCAACCCTAATCCAAATGTGACCAATTAAGGTCAATTTCGGGTCAACCTGCCAAAAATGAAGTTTGGCTCCAATAACTTTCTTCCAACTCATCAGGCCCATTGGTGCTGATGAAATCTTCCAAATTGATCCAAGTTATCCAATAACTTGATCATAAGGCTTTTGATTCAAGCAACGTCAAGAGTCTATTGCGTGTGACCCCGTAGGATCCATATGACGATGGCAATGATGTAAACATCATAAGTAGTGAGGGGTATCTAGCAACACATCACTACTACCCATGTCATAGGACTTAAGTCATTATGGCAACAACTCCTAACAAGCAACGAGGATTCCCATTGCATTATAGATCCCTTTGCCTAAACTGATATCCTGCCATTGGATTAGTCTCAAGTTTATCAATCCAATGCATTGGTCATGACTCAACAAGTGTGGCCACACATTCCTGTCATGCACCAATAAGGTGGGGCACCCCCGAGTGGATATCATGCTTCCAATAATGAAGGTGCAAATCCTACTATTGGTCATCCATGTCTCTACATGACTTATGATATGCCCAATGTCAGTCGTTTTGGTCTCCCAATTAAGGAGAGACGTAAGACTGTATCAAAGCATACCCATCATCAAATCTAGACATTAATACCTCAAGTCTAAGGATCAATGCAAACCTCTTGCATGTGAGATTGACTTGTTGACTTGACATGCCAATCATCACAGTGAATCACTCCAGTGCATCCAATGCACCTGTATGCCTGCGTTACTGTGCCCCGCACTTAACCAGCCCATACACCAGTCTCACATGTACCAAAGCTGTCCCATATCTGCTAAGGTACCTTGACTGGGGATAGCTTATGAGAATGGATCCAATCCAAATTCCTGGGACATTATTTATACAACTCAATACATCAACGCAGGTAGAGAAGTCTGCATAATAACGACCATGCCTTTAAAGAGAATAATAATTCTATTAAAGTATATTTAAACAATGTCCGACCATGTCTAAACATTGGTCTACAGGGCATAAACACCAACAATCTCCCACTTGCACCAAGACCAAGGGCAACTGATGTTTAGTCAGTTCCAATGTCTCTAGTATGACCCATTTAGCTTCCGCTACACCAGAGGCTATGTTAGTGGGTTTTTCCAGATTGCAATCTGTGTTTATTTTAACAAATTTGATCATCATCCTTATCCTGATCTCTAAGATCAAATGATATGCTGCAGTACATACTTGAGCACTAAGTTCCTTCACTTATGCTATGGCCCCAGTAAGAACTATATTGGACCATCAAGCACCAGGAACTAAATCAAGTTCAAATGAATGAAGCTGCTTCCTTGGCTGCCACAAGAAGCTGCAATGTACTTAGCCTTATTTGTAGAATTTTGCCACTATGGTTTGCATAATGCTCTTTCAGCACACAACACCACAACAAGGCAAAGCACAAATCCTGGCTGTGGTCATAAGACTGGAACGAAGTATCAGTGTACCCTTGTACACAAAATTCTTCCTGTCTATCATAGACTAGACTTCAATCCTTTATACTTCCCAAGTATATATAAGGATTGCTTTCACAGCTATCCAGTGTCAAACACTAGGATCTGATTGAAACTTACTGGCTATGCTCCAAGCATTTGCCACAAATGGTCTTGTGTATATTACTCAAAACATGATCCAACCTATACACCATGTATCAGGATTTTAAACCCATGTTATTACTCTCCAGCTATGTCATAGGACACAACATCCTCATGGGAGTCAGACCATATCTCTCTGGAAGGTATCAATATTTGGAATCATCCAATATAAACCTCTCTAGAAACTCTTGGATGAACATAGATTGACTAAAGGGCAATGACTTTCTTGGATCTCTATCTATAGATCCTCATGCCTAGGATGTAGGCATCATTCCCTAGATCATTCTTCTCAAAATACATCTCAAGCCTTTTCTTCACCATGTGAAGAGCTGAGATGTCATTCCATGTGAGGAGAATATCATCAATTATCTAGAACAAGAAATACTATTAAGGTGCTCCCACTGATCTTCTTGTAAACATAGGCTCTTTTAAACATACTTGCATAACACCATGCATATCTTTATGGCCTTGATATGAAAACCTTCTAGTTATTTCCTTATAGATATCTTTTCAGATGTCCATGCAAGAAAGCCAGTTTTCATAACAACACGCCATAATTGATCATGCAATTATAACAAGCAGATTCCTAATGGACTTAAAACTCAGCTATTGGTGAAAAATTTCATCATTATCCACCCAGTGGATTTGCCTAAAATTTCTGTTCACTAGCTTGCCTTTCAAGGTAACAATGTTACCTTCCATATCTATCTTCCTAGAAGATTTATTTACAACCTGTGGGAATTACCCCTTTGGCAGCTCATCCAAGTCCCAGACTTGATTAGCAGACATGGAGTCCATTATGGTTCTGATGGCCCTTAGCCATTTCTTGGAATCTGGTCCACCGACCGCTTCCATTTCCTCATAAGTCTTAGGTTCATCCTTGATGAAAAATTCATCATGCCCAGCATATCGAATCGATCCAGACTTATGTGGTTCTTGTGTTACTTGAACCTCAGGTTGACTTTCAACCTGTATGTGAGAGTTTGCTCTTCATCTGTGTCTAATTATATTGTGGTTGATTCTGGACCTTGTCCCAATCAAATCTACTCCCACTAGCTTCTTTTAAAAGAAATACTTTATCAAGAGAGATAGCAGTTTGAGCAACAAATATTTTGTTCTCTTTGGGATAGAATTAGCACTCTACAGTGCACCACAAACACATACTTTTGAATCACTGCACATTACATTCCCAATTCCATTGAAAAAATGAGATATTTGTAGTTCGCAACTCAAAAGCTAACTTAGACACTTTCTTATGGAGTGGCAGTACATCTGTTTGCATGGCATCATAGTAGTATATTTGCATGACTATTCAAATATGGAACCACATCCAATGTGTTCCTGTTTCTTTCTTTGAAATTCAACACACCGTGGTGTACTAAGTAAGCTGTGAGATAACTCCACACTTCTTAGGTCAGTCATCAAATTCTCCACTAATCACCTTGATCCAATCAAAGTGCTTTAATAGATCCTCCAATTTGACTCAATACTTCATTTGCGAACTTCTTGGATTTCTCCAAAGTTCTTAGGTTGGATAAGGGATACCCACACCGGATGAAGCATATAACACCTCTTAGTGCTTGTTTACATGGGTCCACATACATTGCTGTGTAATAGATCCAACAAGCCACTTACCCTTCAACCCTTTATGGTGAAGGCAGCATCTGTCACTTTGTTCCTTTGAAGAAGACTCACATTTATCATAATCCTAATAGGATAATGATCCCAACAATAGTCCATTGACCTTTGGATGTGACCATTGTTCGATGGTTCAAGAGACAATCCCATAAGAGGATGTTAATTGAATCAATGGATCGGATATTATGTTACATATAGAGCCACAAACTATTATCAACTGTATCACTTCAATAGAACATCTCAGTTATAAAGAAAAATATCATATATTATTTCAAACTGAAATCCTTTCCAAAAGGAATGATGTTCTAATACATAAGCTGATACATAATAGCAAAGTTCTAGATAAAGTCTTCAAGGCAGTGAGATGATATCAACAGTAGCATCCAATGCTCCGTCCCTGACCCGAGAGTCGATCCCATCAAGCCTCATCGTCCTACTTCTTTTGAGCTCCTGCACATGTAAAACATATGTGAGCCTCACATGCGGTACCCAGTACCCATGAATAAGAAGTAGACAAAAGACCTCGGTAACACAATACCTGAAGCGGATGGATTACATCCCTTCTTCTTTGCCATGCTCTTCTTGGCCATTAATCCTCTTCGAAATACCCATGCATTCCTAGTCTTCCGAAGTATTAGCTTCGAAGATATAGAACCATGGTCATTCTCAGATTTAGGCATGCACTCTGAAGATCCAACAGAACTCTCCTGATCATTGTCTATAGAGCATGGTGTGAAGAGACCTTTGAGATGTATGATAAGATCATAAATCCCCATCTCATCACACTCAACCTTGACCTCTAGGGTCATGCACCCTAAGACAAGAGCAGTGTACTGTTCGTTATCTTCACAATGTTCAGGATAGACATTCCACTCCCACTCAGTAGTGAAATACACACTGGGCTGGGATGGAGGTCTTTCAAGAAGATGCACCTTATTCTCTTGTTCTAGTATCTTGGACAAAATCTTGAACCATTTTGTCCAATTTGTCCCATCCAGTTTATTTTTATTAAGTTTCAATCTTAGATCAGGAGATGCCATCTACAATAAGCAAATAAGTAAAATAAGTACTATGATAAAGCATTTAACAAGGACTTTAACTTAAATGCTATGCTCCCACTATTTCCAAAAACAAGTTGAGAACTCTTGAACTCAACATAGAAATAAGTGAGTAGGATCCTAATTTCACATGAGGTCTCCGCGACTCACGAGGGTGAGTTGTGGATGCACAAAGAATCTCATGCTTCCTTAGATAGGCATGCCAGCCAATTGTGCCGTGCACAACTCCTCTTAGTTAAGACAGACTAGGCGCCCTGTGTCCAGTGAGGGCTGGATACAACATAGAACCCTATCCTCTCAACAGCTGCCTCTAGTGATTCATCATGTCAGTGACATAGAACCCTATCCTCTCAACCGTAATTTGCCGAGTTGCTCTGTTTTGCGTGAAATTTTTTGGGTGATCTCCTCTTGATGATGGTAACTCTTCTATGTGTTTGATTTTGCTTGAAAACTCCTTGAAATAATGCCTTTTTACCTGAAAATCATGGAAAACCAAAATAGAAGTAGACTTTGCAATATTTGATGAACTTAGCATGAAAACAAGTAAAAGATCCTCAATTTTAGCATGAAAAGATACAAAAAATGATACAAAATATACTATATATTTTGGTGTCAACAAATACATAAGGCTCAAGCTTTGCTTGTCCTCAAGCAAAAATCAAAAGTTCAAATAAATATATCATTCTTAGAATTCAACAAATAGGTCTAGTCCTAATCAAATAAATATATCATTCTTAGAATTCAAATAAATATATCATTCTTAGAATTCAAAATATACTATTTTTTGTGGATCTTGGATTCATCCTTCCCAACAAATAGCATAATAGACTAAACATCTACTAGGTTGATCAATTAATATCGATTCACAAATCATACTCATATGCTCATTTTATTCAAAGGAGTAGTTTCACCTTAGATCTTATTCCTCAAATAATACATCTACCCAAAATTTCATGCATCAACCAATGTCAAATTTCAAAAGATGGATATGTATTATAGAAATAAATTCAACACAATAGGTCTAGTCCTAATCACATGCATGAACATATTCATCATCATAGAAAATTCACACACCTCTCATCACATGAATTCAAGTCATAAAAATTTTCAAACATCTAAATACATCAAAATCAATGCAAAAGGTGTGAAGTATTACACTCAAAAAGTCAAAAGATGTAAAGTGATAGATCCATGTAATCATATAAGGCTCAAATAATGCAAAGGGTGTAAAGTGATAAAATTTTGAGGAGAAGAAAAGTGAAGATAATCAAATCAAATAATCACAAGAAAGTGCAACCAATACTCACAAAACTATATGGCAAGCTCTGACTGAAAATACATAAGGCTCAGATCAAAAATAGTGTCGGGGTAGATGCTACTAGGTCCAAAGATGTGCCTTTTCAAAATTTTTCCTGCACAATTTAAGATACATGAGGCTCAGTCTAAAAGTAGTCTCCAAGAATAATAATGATAAAAAATAATTTTCTCAAGAAAGAATCAGAGATATCATCTATGATCTAGGAAAGTGCTGGTGGAAAGAGCTGATGCAACTGAGAAGCAAAAGTGGAACAGAGGCTAGCTGAAGAGCTACTAGTAATGATGGTGATGGTGCCGACAGTGGAGTGAGTAATCTCTAGTGGCCTGCTAGAGAATACAGTCTTGGAGGTGAGATCGTCGGCCGGTGGTGCAAGAGATAGCACTGCAAAAAAAAATCAGTCACTAATAAATATTCTATTGCATAAATAAATAAAATCAATAGAATATGAGGCAGTAGAAGAAGTAATAGTCTGCAGATGGTATAATCCAGTGTCGACGGCTGGAAATAGTTATGTCAGAGGCAGATGCAGTGGTGGCTAGAGGTGGAAGACAGTTGCTCTTGAAGATTTCTAGATCTAGAGGCAAAATAAGCAATAACTGGTAGAAAGCAAACTGTGCAGTTTTTGAATTTCTTTTTTTTTTATGAAAAGTAGTCATACCCTAGAATAAAATTTAATGATCTAAATAGAAAATGGACAGAACCAAGTTGTAGAATAAGATATGTTCTTTTCAGACGTATGAAAACTAAAGGATCAAAATCTGTCAGGAATTTAGAGTATCAATAGAAAGAAGGCTACTCAAATTACAAAACTATAAAAACTGCACAAAAGTTTATCAAATTCGAAAAGTTGCTATGTGTCCTAGAATGATCGGAAAATATTTTTATGAAAATAACTATTCCACGAGATAGAACGACACACGAACTTCATATTCCAAGTGAAAAATCTGGGTTTCAAGTTATTTAAGCATCTTAAAAACTTGCAGCAAAAGTGTTAATCAAATTAGTCAGAAAAAAAAAACTGCTGTAGAAATTAATCAGAATCGAAAAGATGCTATATGTTTTAGAATGATCCATGGACTTTAAAATTTAGCAAAAATATCCAAAAGATAGACAAAGATGAGTACTTCCATGCTGTTTCAAAGATCAAAAATTTTTGCAACCTAGTTTCTTAAAATCGCAGCGAGAAAACACCAGTCAAGTAAGCAGAAAACAGAAAGCAGGTTTCAAATTACAGCACCATAAAAGACATTACGGTACTGCCGTATTTTTCAAAAGACTCTCGGGAAAGAAATCCTCAAAATTATGGCACGTGAAAGACGTTACGGCCCTGCCGTAAAAATCACAAAACTTTCTGTCGAAAATGGACAGAAAATACGGTACCGTAAAATGGATTACGGCAGTGCCGTATTTTGCGCCAAAACTTGTTTTCACCTTCAAAAAGAGAAGAAAAAATAGTTCTAAAAATAAACTAAAATAAAAGAAACTAAGCTAAGGTGGAGTGCTTGGGTTGCCTCACAAGAAGCGCTAATTTTAGGTCCATAGCTTGACCAAAAATCAAACATCATGGTGAAGCAGGTGAATCAGTTCCAAAGTAAATAGCAAACAATTTTCTGCTTTTTCTCTGTCCAAAAATTTTAGCCACTAACCCAAAAATCCAGAATTGCATGTAAATCACAATCAAAGTGGCTTTCTTAAATATGCAGAAATTAAAATCAAAATTTTCAATGATCTTCCTATGTTTGTAAGTAAGCAAAATCATAAGTCCTTTCTTCAAATTCATGTCTTCAATTGCAATAGGACTTTGATTAAAAGATATAAGCATTGGATTATCAAAATAAGTTTTATGTCTTTCATTAAGTTCCTCAATAAAGCATAAGTTATCAAATAAATCACAAGATTCAACAAAAGATATGGGCAAAACATTAGAGTGAGATTCATTCAAGTCCATTTCAAGTTCCTCATGTTTGTCATCAAATAATCTATCAATATCAAAATTATCAACAAAATCAAGATGAGACTCTACAAAATCAATTTCCTCATGCCTCCCCATGAATAATTCATCATCAGAAGAGTTAAAATCAGAATCATATGAAAAAGAATTAATAGAATTAGAGTTAACCACAAGAGATTTATCATTAATTTCAAAAATATCACCAAAATCACAGTGGGGTTCATTAATGTCTATAATTTTTGAACCTTCATCATGCTCATCAGATTTAACCATAAATAAGTTTTCATCAAAATCAGGATTATCATCAAAAGAAGGTTTTTCAATTTCAATTTTCTCAACCTTTTCCACAAATAAATTAGCAGATGAATCAATTTCACAACAATCAAAATTAGAGTGAGATTCATGAATATTCACATATGGCTCAATCTCAAAACAATCATAATCATAGGAGGATTTTTCTAAATCAAGTTCTTCAGTTTCAAACTCAAATAAACATGCAATCTAGGTTTCTAGCAATTTAGTATTAGCAGTCAAAGATTCTACCTGGGAAGCAAGTTGACTTATTATTCCCTCAATTTTTTTATTTTGACTTGTCATAAATTGGTTTTGATTTGACATGAATTTTTCAAGCATGGACTCTAACCTAGATTCTTCATTGTTCTCAAAGTATGGTTCAAAAACATGATATGAGCAATCATCATATAAAGAAGTTTGGTTTTCCCATCTATAATACAATTGATCAGATTCATTCCATGATAAATTGGGATTTAAAAATGGGAAATCAGAGGAATAATGATCAAAATATCCACAGATATCACATCTAACAGAAGAAGAAGATTTCATAACAGGGTGCATATTAAAAGTGTCTAATTTATGAGCCAAATAAGCTAACTTATCTGCAACAGTGCATCATGAATCATCTTGATAACATGATGAATTAGAATTTTGAGGCATTAAAAATTTGCAATCAGAAGTATTATGATCAGAAGACTCACAAAAATTACATGTAACAAAATAAGTGTCACGCCCCGGCGGGAAGCCAGCTATTTCTAGCTCAGGGTTCCCCAGGGAGTAACAATATTGATAGGAACCAGAGAACTACAATAATCACATATCCTTTATTTAATAAACAATCCAAATTTAACATCAACGGCTTTATAACACAATATCTGAATACAACTATCCAAATTATCATCTGAATAAAATACAAAAGACAACTATCTCAACTCGGGCTGGTATCTAATACCCATGTCCCGCGATCGCAAATGGAATAGAAGTAGAAAGGTGTCACCACTTGTTTTCATTCAATAAAAGTCATCGGAATGGAAATCGATATCAACATCCCCATCATCGCAACTAGGTACAGATGCATTACAGTCTCTTTGCCGAACTGATATCCGATTGGATAAGTGTGTCACCACTTGTTTTCATTCAATCACATGGTCATGACTAAATCAAGTTCTCACCTAGGTATGGCCATACACTTTTAGTCATAGGACCACAGAGGAGCTCCATGGATATCAAGATTCCCTCCGGAAGGGTAAATCCTCTTTCTGTCCATTGACCTTCTCATCTGGGCCATGACATACTCAATGACAACAGTTATAACCTCCCAACTACGGCGAGGTGTTATGTTGCATCAAAGCACGTTCGTAACCATATAGAAGAATCAATTACCTCAAGTCAAGGGATCAATGCATCTCCTGTCACTTGTGAGGATAGCTCATGACACCAAGTGATAGCCTCACAGTGGGTCAGTCCAGTATATCCACCACTGATATACCTATATGTCTGCGTTAGCATCTTGTGCCTAACCAGCCAATATACCAGTCTCACAAGTACAAGAGCTGTCCCATATCCACTCAGGTACATCGACTGGGGACAACCATTTGAGCACATATCCAATCTGTCTCCAGGGATATTATCATGTAAGTACATAATCGCAGATGTAGACAAATATTGATAAAGACAATGCTGGAATGATATATATATCTAAGTCAAGTAGTACAAAAGATGGATCGATACTAGGTCTCAGGGCATACACACCAACAAGTGGAGTGGAGAACAAGGAGGGGTGCAAGATAGGAGCTCTTCTTCCATCAAGGCCGCAAGCACTCTCCTCCACCTTCCGTTGGCGCAAGTGAAGCAAGGCTTGACGGCACCATTCTATTCTTCTTCCTCTTGGCGCATCCTCATCCTTGTGGGTGGCACAAGAGATCTTGGAAGACTCTCCCTTAGCAAGGATCTTCTTCCCAAGGCTAGCACCAGGCATGGAAGAAGAAAACTGAAGCATCAGTTGTGTGCGAGACTGTAGAGAGTGAACACTTGGGCGCCTGCATCAACATCTACATCAACCGCTTTAAGGTATTATCTCTTACTCACCGTGTCAATCCCCTCGCAAGCATCTATCTTCTGGATTTTTGGGACTGGCCTGTTTCGGGGATTTGCTTCTGCTTGTATCTCTGATGTATGTAAAATTTTTAAAATCCTCGGGGTTTCCCAACAGTATGTGCGTGGTGTGGCGGAGTCTTGAGGCCATCCGTGTGTGTGTTACTGCAGAGGATCAGCACTTGATCGTCTACATCACTGGCAACACACAAAGGATTGCGCTAGTAATGTATAATGCTCTTCACATCCTATGGTCTTCTCTCGTAAGGGATCCAGGCTTTGGTGGGAATTCTGTTTCGGGCCACCGCTTCGACTGTAGTTTAAATTTTAAATTCATCCGGGGATTCTGATGACACGATAATTCATAGTATATTTTGTGTCATTTCATTGGTCTTTTTGTGTCATATTCATGCTTTTTTCTTATTTTTAAACCCTATTTGTCAAATATTGCAGAATCTACACCTTTTCACATTTTTTATCATTTTCAGGTAAAAGGGCCTAATTTTGATGGATTTTGAAAGATCTGAGTGCACAAATGAATTACAGACATCGAGACAAAGCTGCCCGTCAATTTTCGTGCAAATCGAAGATAGTCATAAAATTACACCCCTGCCATAATTATTTTTACAGGTATAATTTTCTGCCCAGATTACATTACTACCGTGACAATTTTTACGAGCCGTAATTTCCTAGAGATTCTACACAGAAGAAATTATGGTACTGCTATAATGATTATTATAGGCCGTAATTTCTGCCCAAAAATACATAGAAGATACTATGGCACTACCGTAATATTTTTTACGGGCTATAATTTCATAGAAAATTCCTACATAACAAATTACGGTAGTGCCGTAATACAAATTACAGTCGTAATTATAAGGAACGAGTCTTTCATAGCCGCCTCTATTTTTGAAATTTTTGAAACCAAATTGTGGAGATCTAGGGCACCAATTCAAAAACTGTAAAAAGGGAAGTGCTCTATAAATCCAGGAGAAGATTTGAGGACAAGGAGGATCGAATTTCATCAAGAATCGAAGGAGAAATGAACAAGGGCGTCCATAGGGCTCGGCCTCTCATCGAGAGGCGTAGAGGCCACCTCTAGCGATGAAATTTATAGGAAAGCTTCGCGCATAGGAGGAGAGGATACATCAAAAATTTTAGATCGAAAGGAGTTCAAACGAGGGAGAAATCAAAGAAAGAAGATTCGGGCGGAAGGAAAAATTGTGTTTTACTATAGTAGTTACTGTTCACGGATGCTGAAGCAGCACTATAGCAACCCAAAAAAAAATCAAAAATCACGGGCTGTGAAATTTTTCCCACCTAGGTGATTACAGTAAACTCTTGTTCTCTCTTTTTCTATATGTTTATGAATATTTATCGTGCTCCTATGACTTTGGTAGCATAATTCTTTCCTTGGGACACGAGGGTGTAATCCTCTTAATTTTGCAATAACTAGATGACCTTTATTTCGTCGGGATACTTTTGTTATGATAATTCTACTTAAGTGACAAATTGTCTTTAATCTTTTCTAGTTTCAAATTGTCAAACATGTGTTAGAGTTTTGTGATAGGGACTGAAAAGTGATTTGCAAAACTTGGAACCCTAAAATTGAGATTTTGGAACTCATCGTAAGAAATTAAGTTTGTTCTTATTTCTAGATTTTAGAAGTTTATTGACTTGTCGATAATCTGATCTAGGAGACATTAATAAGTTAAACATGAAGATATTGTAAGAAATTAAGTATTGGATCGTTGGAAAACCTTAAGTAGAACCTGTAAAACTAAAGTATGAAAATATTTAGATTTCACTTGAGATATTGATATAGAGATTGGATGCATGAAAGTGATCTTAAATCTCCTTATCAAGATTTACTTATCTTTAACATGGAATGAATCTTGCGCGAAAGTGAGGATTGTTCTTTATAAATTGTTTGCGCAAAAGTGAGATAATTTCTTTATGAAGTAAATTACATCTTATCATAATAATAATAAACTAACGAACACTTAATTATATATAGTCATTGAAATTAAGGTGGAAGAAACCCTAGTCCTAGTTTTCCTCTTTGATTATCTGTACGCTTTCCGATCGTTCGCTTACGTCGTATTCGATTGCTTAGCTAGTGAGAAAACAACTATTCGATACTTAACACGTAGGTCTCTGTGGTTCGATATCTTTTTATTACTTCGAAGCATCCGTACACTTGCGGACAAAATAAGTTTTTGGCGCTGTTGCTGGGGACCTTAGTTTTGTTAATGTCAAAATAGTTGTCAGTATTGCTATACTAAGTTTTATTTGTTTTAGATTTAACTTGTTTTCTATTTTTGCACATTTTGGATTTTCATAGGTTGTGACAGAACTGTGATTTCTGAAATTTTTGAATTTGCTTGTGTTTTGTGTTTTCTGTTAGTTTTTTTTATATATTTTAACAAATTTGTTTTTTTTAAAAAATTCTGATCGGTTGGTGTTGGATAATCTTTCTGTTTCTATTCTAAAAATTATGAGTTTACACGATTCTTCTATTTGTTTATACACAAGACTCTTAGATCTTGATACATTTTATTTCCTATGAACTCTGAGATCACAAATTTTTTAGTTGTGCAGAAAAGCTTTGGTTTAAAGATATGTCTTTTAATCATGACACGTGGGCAACTGAAAGAGGTGAGGTATACATGCCACAAGGTAAATATGAAGATGATTTATGGTGCACTCTTACAGAAAAGATAGATTCTTTGGCTTATAAAATGGACTCTTAAATGCACTATGTTATGACATCTTATTCTCCTATTAGATGTGATATTTGTGGATGTTTTGATCATTATACTTCTGATTGACAATTTTTAATTCCTCCAAATCCCAATTCATCATGGTACCAAGATGATCAGTATAATTCTAGATGGAAAAATCACCACACTTCTTTTTCTAATGATTGCTCGAACTATATTTCAGAACCATACATTGAGTATACTGAAAAATCTAGCTTAGAAATAATGTTTGAAAAGTTCATGAAACAAAGTGAGGAGGCATATGAGACCCTTAAACATATGAATTCTAGGATGGATAATATGAGTGCTCATTCTGAAATGCTAGAAACTCAGATAGCACAACAAGATTGTCTTCTTGAATTTGATTTAAAAACTAAGGAAATTGATTCTCGTGATTCTGAAATTGATTTTGAAGAATCTCACTCTCATTCTGATAATTATGAAATTGATTCTTTTGATGATAAATTGTTTGTGGTTAAATATGATGAAATTAAAAATGGTTTGAAAATTAATGATTTTGCTTACTAACAAATATAGGAAAATCATTAAATACCCTTGGAGTGGAATTGAAAATTTTGATTTTGATTTTTGCATATTTGAGAAAGCCATGTCGATCGTGATTTATATGAAATTTTGGATGTTTGAATTAGTAGCTAAACTTTTAGGACAACGGAAATGCAGAAAATTATATGCTATTTACTATGGTACTGATCCACCTGCTTTGCCATGATATTTGAGTTTTGGTAAAGCTATAGACCTAAAAATTAGCGCTTCTTGGGAGGCAACCCAAGCACTCTTACTCTAGTTTTTATATTTTATTTAATTATTTTTTTACTAATTTTTCATTTTCTTCGTTGTAGGTGAATCTGAAATTTTTTTTGGAATGAAATCGGTGATTTTGAAGTTTATGGAAAAATTAGAGCAGCGCCGTAATTATTATTACGGGCCGTAATGTTGCATTGTTTTTTACTAGAATATTTTACGGCACTGCCGTAATTATTTTTACACCCATAATTTTTTTAAAAAATAATTAGCATTCTGCTTCATGCATTTTGCTTATCTGATTAGGTATGCGCTTGAAGTGATTTTAAGAAACTGGAGTGGTAAAACTTTTGATCTTTTGCACAAACACGAACAACTCATCCTTTACTATTATTTGGATATTTTTATTAAATTTTAAAGTCCATGGATCATCCTATAACACATAGCATCTTTTGGTAACTGATTAATTCCTACAGCAGTTTTATTTACTAATATGATTAGCATTTTTGCTGCAAGTATTTAAGGTGCTTTAATGACTTAAAACCTTGATCGTTCACATGAAATAGGGGAACATGTTTCGTTCTATCTCATGGATTAGTTGTTTTCATCATAATATTTTCCGAACATTTTAGAAAGCATGACAACTTTTGAAGTCTGATTAATTTCTGTGTAGTTTTTAATTTAATAATCTGATTAGCCTTCTAGCTGTTAACACTGTAAATGCCTGACATATACTGATCCTTTATTTTTCATACGCCTGAAAAGAACAATGTTTGCTCTACCATTTGGCTTTGTCTATTTTCTTTGTGGATCATTAGATATTATTCTTATGTATAGCAACTTTTCGTAAATGAATCAATGGCTACTCTATTTGTTTTCAACCAGCTGCTGTTTCTTTTGCCTTCCAACCAAAGTTTCTGCTGCTAACCTTCTTCTCCAACAACCACTATTTTCTTCAGCAACAGTTTCTTCTTCATCTGCAGACAACATCCCTGTTTCCAACTCGTGTCCCCTTCTCTAGCTGCCCCTGTATTCCACTAGCTGGCGTGTTCCACCAATAGCCACCCCTGTTTCCAGCCGCTCCCTTGTTCCCAGCATTTTCAACCTGCAGAACTAGCAGTGGCTTCTTGCAGGTGGAAACTAAGCTTCATCTTCTTTTCAGCCAGCCTCCGCCAGAGGCATCTTCAAGCAGGTTATGCCAGTGCTGTTTGCCATCCGACCAAAGATTTTTAAAGCTGTTAAGCTTCTGCTCCAGGCCACGGTTTCTTCTTCAAGAAACTTGGGTTTAATCAGCAACACTACGGTGTAGCAACCGCCGCAGCAGCACTTCCATCTTCTTCAGCAAACCTGCAGCACCATCCAGTCAGCAGCTTTCACCTCGTCAGATAGATTTGCTGCATCATCATTCTTTAGCATCAAATCCAGATTTAGCCTCAACCGATGCCGCTGCTGCATCCAGACCAGGTCCACCACTAGCAGCTTGTTTCCAGCCCGCGATCTTTGTCTTCTTCCAACAGTGGTAGCAACATCTCTTAGCCAACTGCAGCTTCACATACCAATCCAGACTAGCCACTACCTTGAAAACAAGCCACTGTTTCATCTGCCAACAACACCTTACGAGGCTGCAACATCTTATTGTCCAACCGGCAGCTTGTGCGGCATCTCCAAATTTTCTAGCTTTTGTCTTTAGCTAACCAGCAGCTGACGAAACCTCTTCTAGCTATTTGTCTTAGCTCCTTGTCTACCCAATCTATAGACATCTTCTGCTTCAGCACTGCCATTAATTTCTTCCAGCCGTGCAGCATCTGTTTATGCCGATAGCAGCATCTTCCAACCAGCCAACAGAATCGATCTCTGCTAGCAAAAACCTTCTCCACCTATGTTCTAGCCACACTATACGGAAGCTCCTTACCAGCCAACATCTTCCTCGATTAGCGGCTACAGTTTCTCCATGTTTTCTAGTCGGCGTAGACAGAGCGCCCCTCTATTTTGAAGCAGCAACAACATCTTCTACCATCAGCAACTGATTTTCAGCAGCAGTCATCGTCCCTGACATCTCCAGCAGCAGCCAGGATGTTCTATCGTCATCTTCAGATCTCCCAACCGGCAATCTACTACATCGCCATCCATCAGAAAAATTTGCCAGAGCACCACCACCAACCTCTTATTTATTTTGCTGCGTCTGTTTACATTGATTTTATTTATTTAATTTTTGGAGTGGAATCTTCATTTAGTGATTGATTTTTTTTATCTGTGCAGCATCATCTCTCGCCGCCCACCAACTGACGACTTCGCCTCCAGGACTGTAGTCTTTAGTAGGCCACTAGAGACTACTCATCATCACTTTTGCCGTTGGTGACTCTTCATCTTCACTGCTAGTAGCTCTTCTATTGGCATCTATTCACATGAGGTCCTTCCACTGGCACCGCTCTTGGACCACCGACGATATCTGTGATTACCCTTTTGAGAAAAATATTATTTTTAGTTATGTTAAGATACTATTTTTGGGCTGAGCCTTATGTATTTAAAAATTGTGAAGGTAAAATTTTTAAAAGGCTCACCTTTGAGGACGGATTAGCAGCATCTGCCCCGATGCTAGACCCCGAACAACGATTGAGCTTGCTAAATAGTTTTGTGAGTATCGTTTGCACTATCTTGTATTCATAATTATTTCATATGGTTGCATCTTTGATTTTATCGTGGTTGTATTACTTTATGGTTTTCTCTGGAAAAGTTATTTATGGATATATGGGTTAATTGGTTTGATCTAATGTGACTATGTAAGTCTACATGTTTTTCAAATTGGTTTTATGGAAATGAAAAGATTGATGATTGTAAAACTTTTAATTTGATGATATGTTTTTCCTAGAAGGGTGGATTTTTCTATGATGATGAATGTTTATGCATGTCAATGCTTGTGAATGGAGATATACCTGTTATGCTGAATTTATTTCTTCAATATATATCTACTTTTTGAAATTATTCATTGATTGATGCGTACGGTTTTGGGTAGGTATGTTGTTTGATGAATGCAATCTAAGAGTGAAACATCTTTCTTGAATAAAATGAGCACATAAGTATAATTTTTGAATTAATGTCAATTGATTAACCTAGTTGATGTTTAGTTTATCTTACTATTTGTTGGGGAGAAAGAATCCAAGATCCAAAAAGAGAGAGAGACTCCCCTACTTGGCACGGCATAAAATTGGCAGTGGTACCGAAGATATGGGTTGAAGTCTATTAAAAAAAGAGAGTGAAAGAAAATGACTCTTCTACTTGGCACTGCGTAAAATTGGCAGTGGTACCGAAGATAAGAAGAGATGAAGTCCAAATAAAAAATGTGTATCTATGTGGGTACACGCCATCCAAAAAAAAGAGAGAAAGATTTTGAGTGAAAAAAGATTTTAGAAATCCTATTCCTGTAAACAAAGGTATGATAGATTTAAACTAAAACAAAGGTGAAATCATGAGATTGAGATTCCATTTATTATGCGAGTTGCAAAATTTTATTTGATCAAAGTTGTGAATCTTAAAGATTAAATTCGGAGGACAATGTATTTATCTGAAATTTTGTGTAACAATTGGTGGAATATTTCATGAGTGATTATATTTTAGAAATTTATTTTTCATATAAGAGCATATTTTTCATACTTAGCATTGTTCTTTATTATATCCATTTGTTTGACGACAAACAAAGTTTGAGCTTTATGTATTTGTTGACACAAAAATTCATAGTATATTTTGTGTCATTTGATTGGTCTTTTTGTGTCATATTCATGCTCTTTTACTTATTTTTAAGCCTTAGTTGTCAAATATTGCGGAATCTACACTTTTTCTCGTTTTTGATCATTTTCAGGTAAAAGGGCCTAATTTTTATGGATTTTGAAAGATCTGAGTGCACGAATGAATTCCAGATGTCGAGGCGAAGCTGTCCGTCAATTTTCATAAAATTACACCCCTGCCATAATTATTTTTACGGGTGTAATTTTTGTTGGGAATCCCCGGGCTAAATGAAAACGAAAACAGTGGAAGTGAGCCCGAAACGAGATTCCTAATTCAACAATAAGGACCGTCTTATGAAGAATACAAAAAATGTGAAGAGGGTAGTACCTTATCAAGTAACTTTTATGAGTGGCCGATGATGAAGACACGCAAGGGCCCGTCCATTGCAATCGCGCACACATGGACTCCTCGAGTCCTCTCCAATCTCCGCGCTGAGTTCTAGCCCCAGAAGATGAGATCCACGCCTCTAGCCTTCTCATCTTGCACCAACGCCAAGGAGAAGAAGGGGTGTTGGCAACAAGGAGTGGGTAGCACTGCCACTTGTCCCAACCTTTGATGCCTAAAAACTTTTATATGTTGTCATCTCCTAGACCCTCATGCCAAGGAGCAGAGGGGAGGCGACAACTAGAGACAAGAGAAGAGTCTGGTACAAAACATCTCCCAGGTGGGCCTCTCTATTTATAATAGCAGAGCCAGACACACACTAGAGATCTTTCCCATGTGGGATAATGAGCATAGGCACCTATTCACGATAAAGTGTCATGGGTTTGAATCCCCACAGACGCAATTAATTGTAAATTGCGCCCAAGCTTATTAATTAGCCAAGAGAAAAATTCTCTTGCCAATTAATAATTTTATTTTATTCATGTGACTAAAGTGCCATGCCCAAACTTGCACCTAGACCCTTATTTGACTCATTTTGACAACACAGGTCAATAGAGGTCAAACGTGGTCCACTAGAGTCAACTAGTGGTC
Source organism: Costus lasius (assembly GCA_027563935.2). Classification (NCBI taxonomy): domain Eukaryota; kingdom Viridiplantae; phylum Streptophyta; class Magnoliopsida; order Zingiberales; family Costaceae; genus Costus; species Costus lasius. Next base: position 59,402,108 of record CM050453.2, read on the forward strand.
AACAATGAACTAAAATAAAATATCATCTCCTCTATAAAAGTCTCAAAGCATCAGTTCCCCAAAAAGATCCGAATCACACAATGATTCGGTCAGAGGCTAAACGATCAGTATGAGAACTCGAGTGTCAAGGTGTGTGACCCTGTAGGTTCTTCAGACATTGGTAGTGATGACTAAATCATCACAAGAAATGAGTGGCACCTAGCAGTACATCATTGCTACCCAAGTCATCAGAATGGTGTCATCATTGACATCCCCTAAAACTACAACAAAGTACAAGTGCAGCTTTGTCCTTTTGCCAACTAATGTCCATATTGGGCAAGTGTGTCACACTTGTTAATCCCAATAATATGGCATGATTAAATCAGGTTCTCACCTGGGTATGGCCATACACTTTCAGTCATCCATATAGGGGCGCCATGGTCAATCAATCTTCCCCTTAAGGAAGGGGCAAATCCTCTATTGACACATTGAATCTCTCATACGACTTATGACATACCCAATGACAACTGTTATGACTTCCTTTTTATGGCGAAGTGTTAGGTTGCATCAAAGTACATCAATCACTATATAGAGATACCAATGAAGAAACCCCTTTCGAGAGGGGGGCGAGAACCCTAAACATGCATAACCGAAACCTTTGCATGGCGGAAATTAGGGATTCAAGAATCGCATGTATGATATATAATCAACTAGATGAAAGGTTGCTAAAATCAACAAAGGGTCATACCAATGCCATAGTTTAGATGATGCCTTGGAAGCAAAGACTCGATTGCTTCTTCTCCAAAGGAATCGCACACAAGAGGAAGAAGGCCTACACTTCGATCGCTCCTTGTGCTAGCAAGGCACCAAAGTGTCTTTGATCGCTTGTCGGGGTGATGAAAGACTTGCTCGGCTTTCTCCACTAGACTTCGGCGTGAGTTCTCTTCTCTACACCCGAGAGTCCGCGCGAGGAAGAAGTGAGACAACGATCCACACGAAGTGGAGACGTTCAGCCAAAACGTGGAGACGTTTTTACACTTGAAAAACCGACTTTCCAATTATAGAAAGTCTTTAATTCCAAAACGTTTTGCGTTGAACTATTCGAAACTCACTTATTCACATTGAACCAAGCGCTCAATCATGAGCCGGTTCAAGGTCTTTGGTTCAATGACCAAACCGAATTAGCCCAAGCATTAAGTCAAGAACGAATTAAACCCTAAGGTCCTAGATCTGACCATTCATCTTCTAATGCTCCTGATCTGATCGATCTAGCATCAACACTCTCGATCGAAGCTTACCGATCTCAAGCCCTAATCAATCAAACATGATCAGACTAGATCTCACTTACAATCAGAGTTTAAATCCCTTTAAACTGAACCGAAACAATTCAGTCCACACGATCTGACTTAAGTAAGCCATATCATCAAATTGTGCGACCCTGAGGGTTTCCTTTAAATGTCGGTAACGATAACTTATGTTATCACGATCAGTGAGGGGTATCTAGCAACACATCACTATCTCCCGATATAAAGGAAAGAGTCTTCCAAGACTACACCCAAACCACAGCTCAAGAGTGAATCCATTTCACTAGGCATGCATGTGTCCTTTGCCACTGGATGTTCTTATTGGACAAGTGTGTCAAGCCTGTAACTCCAATATGATGAGCATGATTAGATCAGATGAACACAGTCACCTGGGTATGGCCATACACTTTCTCAATCATCTCATCCAGGGGGGGCCCCATTAGAACATCACACTCCTTAAACAAGGAGACGGCAATCCTTTATCTATCACTAGTGCCCTAACCTGACTCAAGCTCACCATCCAAGATAGTCTATAATCATTATGTTTCAAATGATATTAAACCACCTCAAAACAATGACAATCATCATTTAGAAACACAAGTGATCTCAAGTCAAAGGACATGTGCCACTTGATGCAAACAAGGATTATTCACATTGTGACAAGCAATTGAATATCCTAGTAGGGTCTGTCCAGTACATCCAATGTACCCATGAGTCTACATCTTATTCCATGCTCGAAGCATCCTATAAGATTAGAACACATATTAGTCTTAACCATCTCAAGGCTGTCTCATGTTCACCAAGATATTTCGACTAAGGACATATAGCATGTCAGCCTAGCTGAACAGCTTTGAGACATTATTCAAAAGTACACTTATTACAGCAGACAAGGCAACAAACTGAATAACAACCATTGCCTTTATAAACATAAAAGTTTATTACATGATACTGATACAATCCCAAGGCCTCAAACATTAGCCTTAAGGGCATACCCCAACAATCTCCCACTTGCACTTAATCTAATGGTTGAGAAATCTCAAACCCATATTATTACAGTGCTTCTCATGCTTCTGCTGCGCTAGAGGCTTGGTAAGCGGGTCAGCCAGATTGTCATCTGTATGTACCTTGCAGATTTTGATCTCGCCACGATCAATGATCTCCCGGATCAAGTGAAACCGTCTCTGTATGTGCTTGGACTTCTGGTGCGACCGTGGTTCCTTTGCTTGTGCAATTGCTCCAGTGTTATCACAGAAGATAACCAAAGGATCTGCACTCGAAGGAACAACACCAAGTTCCTGAATGAACTTACGAATCCACACTGCCTCCTTGGATGCTTCCGAGGCTGCAACATACTCGGCTTCTGTTGTGGAATCAGGAACAGTAGACTGTTTGAAACTCTTCCACACCACTGCTCCTCCATTCAAGCTAAATACATAGCCTGATTGCGATCGGAAATCATCCTGGTCAGACTGGAATGAAGCGTCAGTATATCCTTCAATACTGAGTTCTTCCTGACCACCATACATCAAGAACATATCTTTGGTCCTCCGCAGATATTTCAAAATGTTCTTGACTGCAATCCAGTGTGCCTGACCTGGATTACTTTGGAATCGACTGGTCACGCTTAACCCGTAAGCGACGTCTGGGCGAGTACACAACATCGCATACATAATGGACCCAATAGCCGAAGCATAAGGCGTATTGTCCATTTCATCTTTCTCAGTCTGTGTTTGTGGACACTGACTCTTCGAAAGATTCAGACCATGTCTGACTGGAAGATATCCCCTTTTAGAATTCTCTAAATGAAATCTTTCCAGGACTTTATCGATGTAAGTACTCTGGCACAGCCCGAGAAGCCTCTTAGATCTATCTCTGTAGATCTTCACACCTAACACATAGGCTGCTTCTCCTAGATCTTTCATCTGAAAACATTTTCCTAACCATGCTTTAACAGCATGCAGTTCAGGAATATCGTTTCCAATGATTAAGATGTCATCGACGTAGAGGACTAGGAAAGTAATCACGCTCCCACTAAACCTCTTATATACACACGGGTCATCTTCGTTCTTGATGAAACCAAACTTAGAGATTGATTCATCAAAACGAATATTCCAGCTTCTAGATGCTTGTTTCAGTCCATAAATGGACTTCTTTAACTTGCATATTTTATGACGATCTGATGGATTAGTGAAACCTTCTGGTTGTGTCATATACACATCCTCATCCAGATTTCCATTAAGGAAAGCCGTCTTCACATCCATCTGCCAGATCTCATAATCGTAATATGCAGCTATCGCGAAAAGAATCCGAATAGACTTAAACATGGCTACAGGTGAGAAAGTTTCATCATAATCTATCCCGTAGATTTGTTTGAAACCCTTCGCAACTAGCCTGCCTTTATAGGTAACTACGTTACCATCCATGTCAATCTTCTTCTTGAAGATCCATTTACAGCCTATAGGGATTACTCCTAGAGGCGGATCAACCAAATCCCAGACTTGGTTATCTGACATGGAGTCCATCTCGGCTCGCATAGCTTCAAGCCATCTAGCTGACTCCGGTCCACTGACCGCATCCGCATAAGTGAGGGGTTCATCATTATCAATGATGTAGACTCCGTCATAGCGCTCAGGCTGTTGACGGATCCTTCCCGATCTACACGGTTCCCGTGATATCTGAGCCTCAGGTTGTTCAATAACCTGTTCTACCGGCTCAGGCTCATCCAACTCTGCTTGAGCACTTTGTCCTTCTTCTGGATTCTCATCCAGTTTTATTTCTCTCCCACTGGCCTCTTGCAGAAGAAATTCCTTCTCAAGAAAAATAGCCGTCCGAGCAACAAATACCTTGTTCTCTTTGGGATCGTAGAAATAATAACCCTTAGTTTCCTTAGGGTAACCGACAAAGATACATTTGTCAGATCTGCTCTCCAGTTTCCCAGAGGCGAGCTTTTTGACATAAGCCTCGCAACCCCAGATCTTAATAAATGTCAAGCTAGGCTGTTTCCCATACCATAACTCATATGGCGTCTTTGAAACTGCCTTGGATGGCACTCGGTTTAGTACCTTTGCAGCTGTTTCCAGTGCAAATCCCCAAAAGGAGTAAGGTAGAGTAGCCTGACTCATCATAGAACGAACCATATCAAGTAACGTTCTATTTCTCCTCTCGGACACACCATTCCACTGCGGTGTTCCTGGCGGAGTTAGCTGTGAGATAATCCCACACTCTTTTAGATAGTCAGTAAACGCATGACTCAAGTATTCTCCACCTCGATCAGAACGAAGTGCCTTGATATTTCGGCCTAGCTGATTCTGTACTTCATTTTTGAACTCTTTGAACTTGTCAAAAGATTCACTTTTATGCCTCATTAAATAGACATATCCATATCTACTGAAATCATCAGTAAAGGTAATGAAGTACTGATAGCCACCTCTGGCATGTTTACTAAATGGCCCACACACATCGCTGTGTATTAGGTCAAGTAAACCTGAAGCCCTTTGACCTTTGTGAGGAAAAGGTGACTTCGTCATTTTACCCATCAAACAAGCTTTGCATGTATCAATCTCCTCATAGGAGAATGATCCCAGCAGTCCATGATCATGCAACCGCTTAATGCGCTTCTTGTTAATATGGCCTAAACGACTATGCCATAACAAGGTGCTGTCATCAGCATACTTGGCTTTCTTATTATCAATGTTTTGTATAGAATTTTCCATGTCCAACATGAATAACCCATTGTTAATTGAACCAGTAGCATAAACAATATTATCAAGAGAAAGTACACACTTTGAAATATTGCATTCAAAGGCAAATCCTTTCCTGACAAGAGCAGGAATAGAGATAATATTTTTAGTAATACTGGGAACAAAGTAACAACTGTTTAGTTCTAATACAATGCCAGATGGTAATGAGATGAAATAGTCTCCTACAGCAACAGCAGCAACCCGTGCCCCGTTTCCAACGCGTAGGTCCACCTCATGCTGTCCCACCTGTCTTCTTCTCTTGAGTTCCTGCACATTTGAACAAATGTGAACTCCACATGCAGTGTCCAACACCCATGATATAGAAGAAGATGAAACCATGACTTCCGTCACGTAAATACCTGAGCCAGAAGCAATGCTTCCCCTCTTATCTCCTTGGAGCGCTTTACAGTCCTTTTTCCAGTGACCCAGCTGGCCACAGTGGAAACATCTGTACTCCTTTGACCGCTTGACCTTTTGCTTCAGAGCCTTGCTGTAGCTCTTGACAGGGGCCTTGCCCTTCTTCCCCTTCTTCTTGTTCCTAGAAGGAACCATTAAGACAGAGGTTGAAGGCTTTCCCTTCAGAGTCTCCTCAGTAGTCAAGAGCATATTCAGCAGCTCTGCCGGAGTACAATCGATTTTGTTCATATTAAAGTTAATAATGAACACATCGAAAGAGGGCGGGAGAGACTGCAGAATAATGTCTACAGCAAGCTCCTGATTGATGGTATGCCCCAGTTTTTCTAGAGCCTCCTTGTGCCCAATCATCTTGAGCACGTGAGCTCCCACTGGGCTTCCTTCAGCCAGTTTGCTCTGAAAGAAAAGCTTTGTCAGATTATAGCGTTCTGTCCTCGCCTGTGCAGCATACAGCATCTTGAGGTTCGCTATAATTTCTATAGCCAACATATCCTCATGCTGACGCTGCAGCGGTGGCGTCATAGACGCTAGCATCAGGCAAGCGACATCAATGCTATCATTGACGTGCTTTTCATAGGCTTCACGAACCGCCCTTGCGGCGTTCGCAGCGGGTTGAGGCGGTATAGCCGTCTCGAGGACATACAGTTTCCTCTCTGCCTTAAGAACGATCTTAAGGTGTCCGAACCAGTCTGAGAAGTTTGGCCCAGCAAACTTCTCCCTTTCCAGTAGGGATCGCACATTGAAGCTCATGGTGTTTGTTGCTGCAGGAATCTACAACAATGCAAGAACAGCAAGGTCAGTATCAATGTTTAGAATCAATCCAGGACTTAAGAAAGATTCTTTTCTCACTATTTTATCTGACTGAAAAATCCATTAAAACAGTCCGAAAGAGTAACACTCTTTTAGTGAGATCGGATCCAGATTTCATACTTGGTCTCCGCGTCCCGCTCAGGCGAGATAAGATGCACAGAGAATACAAGTACTAATTTCTGGTAGGCAGTCCCTGCCAATCGCCAACCCGTGCGATTCCCCTTCATCTGGGCAATCCAGCAGACTGTGCCAACTGAGTTGGTACAACACAATCTCTGACCCCACAGATGGCTGCCTCCATGTGCTACCATATGCGCCACATATGTAGCCTACATGGTCAAGCTGACCCGACCTACTCCCTGGACCACCACGTGCTATGCTGAGCAACGAGAAGCGATAAATCCCTTCTCTGTAACACGCAGGTGAAATCTCGCACCGTCTGAAGATAGATGGACGTGCCCACTGAGTGGGTACAACACGGCTCCAACGATAATCAGAACAGTGAGGTTTCGCGTCAGAAGGCTTACGAGCTTGATATTGATGCGTTGGATTTTAACGGTCTTTTATCTTCTTACTATCAGGCAAATCCTATGGCTATAGCAGAAGATAAACTCATGCAATTCTAATTATAAAAGCAATAAATAGAAAGCATGCTGATCTTATGTGGTAAAAGCCCATGAACCCTAAGTAAGACCTTAAGTTATCTTAAGTCTTCACTTGCTTCTTGGGTCTTTTGCATCTCATCTGGTCCAACCCAGGGCCCTAGCGCTCAATGCAGCTCAGGTGCGCCCACCAGCTGAATGCGCCTCTGCAATGTGTGCTTTTGAGCTCTTGTCTAATCAAAATACATTTTGATCTATCTAGACAAGCTTGACTCGCAGGTCAATTATACAATAAATTAATTAAAAATATGATTCGCAGATCACAATACAAATTAATTTACAAGTTTAATTCCAGGCTCGCAGGCCCCAGCACAGCACACATTAAATTGGGCATCCCACATAAGATTAAATAAACAAGCATATGGCATCAATCAATCATCATGTGATCCCTTACAAAGAAAATAAAATTTTGAAAACCCCATAGGCATCAATTTTAATTTCCTTATGTGCCCTACAACCTTACAACGGTCCATTGATAGGGATCCACTCAACAATCTAGTTAGATCCATGCCCTTGCATGCACCAAGTCCTAACTGACTCGAGTTGACCTAATGGTCAACCATGCATGCGCCAAGGGCTGAACAACCAACATGAGTTCTGGCAAGCGGGTGTGACCCCGGGCCTAACTCATGTGTGTTCACTGGTTGTCTCAACCAGACCTCGCTACACGCCTGTGATGCAATCGACCTATACCCACCATGTGCTTGCGCACAGGTGCCATCTGGTCGATCCATCTAGGCTATAAGATGGTCTGATCAGACTATTGGATCTAACCTAGAGGGTGACTTCAACCCCATCAACCCGTCTAAGGGTTTATAGTAAGCGCATATAGATCTAATTGTTTGCGTGCAAGTAAACAAGTTTTTAATGAAATACCATTCAACAAAGTAAACATGCGCCAACAAGATCATGCAAAAACATGAACAAAACACATGCGCCAACACCTAAAACCTAGCATGTAGATTCGCATGTGAAAAAGATCTATACTAGAGCGCAAACAAGGATCACAAAGCAATCATATAACCATACATACAACCGCAGCTCTGATACCAATTGAAGAAACCCCTTTCGAGAGGGGGGCGAGAACCCTAAACATGCATAACCGAAACCTTTGCATGGCGGAAATTAGGGATTCAAGAATCGCATGTATGATATATAATCAACTAGATGAAAGGTTGCTAAAATCAACAAAGGGTCATACCGATGCCATAGTTTAGATGATGCCTTGGAAGCAAAGACTCGATTGCTTCTTCTCCAAAGGAATCGCACACAAGAGGAAGAAGGCCTACACTTCGATCGCTCCTTGTGCTAGCAAGGCACCAAAGTGTCTTTGATCGCTTGTCGGGGTGATGAAAGACTTGCTCGGCTTTCTCCACTAGACTTCGGCGTGAGTTCTCTTCTCTACACCCGAGAGTCCGCGCGAGGAAGAAGTGAGACAACGATCCACACGAAGTGGAGACGTTCAGCCAAAACGTGGAGACGTTTTTACACTTGAAAAACCGACTTTCCAATTATAGAAAGTCTTTAATTCCAAAACGTTTTGCGTTGAACTATTCGAAACTCACTTATTCACATTGAACCAAGCGCTCAATCATGAGCCGGTTCAAGGTCTTTGGTTCAATGACCAAACCGAATTAGCCCAAGCATTAAGTCAAGATCGAATTAAACCCTAAGGTCCTAGATCTGACCATTCATCTTCTGATGCTCCTGATCTGATCGATCTAGCATCAACACTCTCGATCGAAGCTTACCCATCTCAAGCCCTAATCAATCAAACATGATCAGACTAGATCTCACTTACAATCAGAGTTTAAATCCCTTTAAACTGAACCGAAACAATTCAGTCCACACGATCTGACTTAAGTAAGCCATATCATCAAATTGTGCGACCCTGAGGGTTTCCTTTAAATGTCGGTAACGATAACTTACGTTATCACGATCAGTGAGGGGTATCTAGCAACACATCACTATCTCCCGATATAAAGGAAAGAGTCTTCCAAGACTACACCCAAACCACAGCTCAAGAGTGAATCCATTTCACTAGGCATGCATGTGTCCTTTGCCACTGGATGTTCTTATTGGACAAGCGTGTCAAGCCTGTAACTCCAATATGATGAGCATGATTAGATCAGATGAACACAGTCACCTGGGTATGGCCATACACTTTCTCAATCATCTCATCCAGGGGGGCCCCATTAGAACATCACACTCCTTAAACAAGGAGACGGCAATCCTTTATCTATCACTGGTGCCCTAACCTGACTCAAGCTCACCATCCAAGATAGTCTATAATCATTATGTTTCAAATGATATTAAACCACCTCAAAACAATGACAATCATCATTTAGAAACACAAGTGATCTCAAGTCAAAGGACATGTGCCACTTGATGCAAACAAGGATTATTCACATTGTGACAAGCAATTGAATATCCTAGTAGGGTCTGTCCAGTACATCCAATGTACCCATGAGTCTACATCTTATTCCATGCTCGAAGCATCCTATAAGATTAGAACACATATTAGTCTTAACCATATCAAGGCTGTCTCATGTTCACCAAGATATTTCGACTAAGGACATATAGCATGTCAGCCTAGCTGAACAGCTTTCATACATTATTCAGAAGTACACTTATTACAGCAGACAAGGCAACAAACTGAATAACAACCATTGCCTTTATAAACATAAAAGTTTATTACATGATACTGATACAATCCCAAGGCCTCAAACATTAGCCTTAAGGGCATACCCCAACAACCAATGCCCTCAAGTCTAGGACAAGCGCAACTCTATCACTATGATATTCATCTCATGACACTGAGATGAATCCTCACGGTGGGTCGATCCAGTATATCTCCCTTGATATACCCATATGCCTGCGTTAGCAACCCGTGCTCAACCAGCGCATATACTAGTCTCAAGCGAATAATAGCTGTCCCATATCCACCATGATTCTCGACTAGGGTTAAACACAGAGACTAGATAAAATCTATCTCTTAGGGACATTGTATATGCAAATGTACATATGCACAGATGTACAAACTTGCATGACAACGACAATGTCAGGATAACTCATCTATCAACTAGATGTGATACACATATTCCAATGGACCATCCTGAGGTCCTAGGGCATAAACACTAACAATCTCCCACTTGCACTAGGACCCTACATTGAGCAACTTCAACACCATGTCCTAAGCATGACCTGCCACGCTCTTTCTGCGCCAGAGCATCAGTCTATGGGCCTACCATGATTGTATTAGTGTTCATATCTGCTATATCTTAAGTACCTCTATCCCCAAGACAAGGTATAAGCATCTGAGTACGCCTGCGAAGTTCATCAAAGAACTCCCACTACTTCCCAAAAGCATTTGCATACTCTGCTTTTAAGTAGTCTGCTCTGAAGCTCTCAAAGGTTCTAGCACCACTACAAGAACAGCTAGACTGTCACTGGTTTGACTGGAACAAGCTACCAAGTGAATCCACTGAGCTTTTCCTATCATTACTGACCAAGAACCACCCCTTAGTTCTATATAGAACCTAAGTGTGTTCTTCATTCCTTATCCAGTGCCATGCACCTGGATTGGACCTAGTATCAATTGGTTATGCTCTCGGCACAAATCACATCTGGTCTATAACATACCATCATCGATGTATGTTATCGGACTTAGCACTTAGAGTTTCTTTGACTTATCCAAAAACTGACACACCTACCCCATAGGTGATGTCCATTAAGTCATTCATCACAAGACATTTCCCAATCATCTCTTCACCAACTGAAGGATCAGGATATCGTCTTTGATGATCTGTATGTCCCTAACATACAAGACCAGAGATGTCATTAAGCTCCCACTGAACTTAGGTACTATAAGGTGAAGATTCTTTGTTCAAGTTAGGAGCTGCCCATAACACTGACACACATGAATCGATTCAGCCTTTTCCCACACATTCTCACACACATGAACTTAGGTACTAGATCACAGGCTGGCTATGTGTTTAAGATGAATAGATGCGCTATTTGCTGGAAGAGCTTCAAGCAATGCACTATTGCCGATTCTACAACCGAAGCTGAGTATGTGGCCGCTTCTAAGGCAGCCAAAGAAGCTGTTTGGATAAGGAAGTTGATTTCTGAACTTCAGGTGGTTCCCAGTGCAGTGGATCCCATTGAAATCTACTGTGATAACAATGGAGCAATTGCATAAGCCAAGGAACCACGGTCTCATCAAAGATCCAAACAAATACTCAGAAGATTTCACCTGATCAGAGAGATCATAGACAGAGGTGATGTCAAGATTAGTAGAGACGACACAGAGAACAATCTGGCAGACCCATTGACCAAGGCTTTGGCGCAGCAGAAGCATGACTGTCATGCTAGAGATATGGGGTTGAGATTCTTCAACCTCTAGGTCTTAGTGCAAGTGAGAGATTGTTGGCGTATATGCCCTAGGACCTAGTTTTGGTCCATTATTGTACTACTTGACTTTGATATTTATATATATCATTCTGGCATTGTCATTATCAATGTTTGTCTATATCTGTGATTATGTACTTACATGATAATGTCCCTGGAAACAGATTGGATCTGTGCTCAAATGATCGTCCTCAGTCGTTGTACCAGAGTAGATATGGGACAACTCTGGTACTTGTGAGACTGGTATATGGGCTGGCTAGGCACGAGGCGCTAATGCAGACATATGGGTATATCAGTGGTGGATATACTGGACCGACCCGCAGTGAGGCCATTCTATATGGTTAGGGACATGCTTTGATACAACCTAACACCTCGCCGTAGTTGGGGGGTAATAACGGTTGTCATTGAGTATGTCACGACCCATAGGAGAAGGTCAATAGACAGACATAGGATTTGCCCCTTCCTACGGGAAGCTTGATATCCATGGAGCTCATATATGGTTCTATGACTGAAAGTGTATGGCCATACCCAGGTGAGACCTGATTTAGTCATAACCATGAGATTGAATAAAAATAAGTGGTGACACACTTGTCCAATCAGATATCAGTTCGGTAAAGAGACTGTATTGCATCTGTACCTAATTGCGATGATGGGGATGTCGATGTCGATATCCATTCTAATGACCTGGGTATCAGCGATGCACTGCTTGTGGTGACCTTTGGTCAGCACTGCCAGCCTCAGAGGAACCTACAGTGTCGCACACCTTGATACTCGAGTTCTTGTATTGATCGGGAAGCCTTATGATCGAGTTATTGGATGACTCGGATCTATTTGGGAGATTTCATCAGCGCCGATAGGCTTGATGAGATGGAAGAATGTTATTGGAGCCAAACTTCATTTTTGGCAGGTTGACCTGAATTTGACCATGGTTAGGTCACATTTGGATTTGGGTTGCATTGGATTGGATCCAATTGCTTAATCAACCCATTCAATGAGGTTTGGGCTTGCTCATTACCCAATGAGGCCCAATAACAACCCCATTGGTGCCTAAGGGGTATAATGGGGTTAGGTTGGCCAAAGTTGCTTCATTATGCACCTAGCCCTAACCCTAGCTGCCCCTTGCTCTATATAAGAGGCCCTAGATGCCCCCTCTCTAGCATTCTACTCCTTGGAGGAATGAGAACACATAGAGAGGCGAGAGCAAGGGAAAGAGGCGCATCTTCCATCAAACCCTAGCCGCAAGTTGGGGATCATGTATTTCTGAAAATATCTCCTTATAAGGGTGTAATACGATTTGGTAAAAGAGGGAAATTAAGCCCTAGATTCATTGGCCCTTTTGAGATACTTGAAAGGCTTGGACTAGTTGCTTATAGAGTTGCACTACCACCAGCCCTAGCTAATATTCATGATGTCTTCCATGTATCTTTACCGAGGAAATATCATCCCGATCCATCCCACATTGTTGAGGATGAGCCTTTGGAGGTTGTAAAAGATTTAACATACCCAGAAAGACCAAAGCAAATTGTGGATAAGAAGGACAAGATTCTAAGGAATCGTGTTATTTCCATGGTCAAAGTGATTTGGCAAAATCATTCCATCGAAGAGGCCACATGGGAAGTAGAAGAAGAAATGAGAAAGAACTATCCACAACTTTTTAATGATTGAGGTATGCAATTTGGAGGACTAAATTTCTTTTAAGGAGGGGAGAATGTGATACCCCATGCTTTCATTTTTCTATGAAGACATGATTGTGTGATAACATTCCATTTGAAATCATCGTATAATGTGATATTTAAGAGTTCCTTGTTTAATGGTCTTGCACTTACAACTCAAGAGTTATACTATAACTCATTGGGATTACAAGGACTCATTGGGAATTATGTGAAAAGAAAGGGGCAAAAAGGTAATTTCACTATTTAGAGCATAGTTGTTGAAGTAGAGAAACTAAAATATTGTTCTTAATGGAGGGGAAAAGTGTTAAACCACCTTATGATTTCAAGAAAATAGAGTTAACAAGATGACACCACATGCTTGCATGCATGTTGGCCACCTCAAGCTTGTATGAGAAGACACCTCAAGCTTGTATGAGAAGACACCTCATGCTAGTATGGGGGAAAATAATAAAATTGAGTGAACATTGACTTTTTGACCAGAACTTTCGTTTGGCTTGAGGGGGAAAGAAGAGTAGAGGCGTTCAAGTGGTTTCCAAGTGGAAAAGAAGAGGAGAAAAGGAAGAAAAAGTCTATTAAGGCAAGTTTATATGTTTTGCCCTACATTTGTATTTTCAAAATGAGTATATTTTTGTATAACTTATGATTTTGATTTGTTGATCTACCTCTGATTGAAATTATAAGGAATTTGTATAATTTTATGTTAGCAAATGAATGTGGAGGATGGTAAATCATGGTTTATGGTGATTTGGTTATGCAAATCTGACCTTATGGTGGTATTTGTGATGTAACTTTGTCTACGCAAGTGATCTTGAATTGAAGCTTAATTTGTGTAAAAGAGAACTTGAATATATTTCGAACGGATCCAATATTCCATATACGTATTGAGAGTGAGGGTATCAAGTGTACAATAACATTCAGGACCCAAATTCTGTCACACTAGACTGACCTACTTGTGGTATTTCATGTATAACTTATGATTGAAAACTCAGATTTGAGTCATTCTTGTTGGCCACGAAAGTCGATTCAACGGGCTTTCCAACGGATCATATATTGAATATCTTTCATATGCGTCCAAATCTGATACCAATTGCATTGTTTCAGTCAATGCCCTGAAATTTCTGGGAGCAGGGCAGTTTGACCTTTTGTTAGTCTAATCGCCATATCTTTGTACATACTTGGCCAAATGGTTTCAAACCCAGTTTATTGAAAAGGAAACTTGAATACGGTTTCAATGACTCCTAATTTATATGGTTCTATGCAGTATGTCCATATCATTCGTTTGAATGACTTGGGCTGATTCACATTGCAAGGTTCTCTTCTTTCCTTGCATTATAACTCTTCTTGGAGACTATGTTGTTGTGTTACACTCCAAGCTTATAATGTTACAAATTGATCATCTTTGTAGTTATTTGATTCATGACACTTCAAATGAGCTTGATATTTACCTTTGATTGACCTAATGAGCTTGATAATTTACCTTTGATTTGTTACCTTTGATACTATGGATCAATGATCATGATGTAAGGGCAAATTGTATAAATGACGTTTGATCATATATGACTATGTGTTGTGAGTTGGTGTTAGCTTATGATTAGTATTATTGTTATTGTGATGTTGTTGCAACCCTAGAAGTCTATATATGGTGTTCATATGATTTCAAATTTTGAAATGTTTGAATCCTGGGGAATGGAAAATTTTATTTCTATGATGATTCTAGGGGTGTGATACAGAGGATTTGCCCCTTCATAAGGGAAGCTTGATATCCATGGCCCCCCCCCTATGGTTCTATGACTGAAAGTGTATGGTCATACCCAGGTGAAAGCCTGATTTAGTAATGACCATGAGATTAGGTAAAAACAAGTGATGACACGCTTGTCTAATCGGATATCAGTTTGGCAAAGAGACTATAATGCATCTGTACCTTGTTGCATTAATGGGGATGTCGATGTTGATATCCATTCCAATGACTTGGGTAGTAGCGATGCACTGCTAGGTGCCACTCACTACTTTTGGTGACCTTCGGTCAACAATGCCAACGTTAGAGGAACCTACGTGGTTGCACACCTTAATACTCGAGTTCTCATATTGATTGGGAAGCATTATGATCGATTTATTGGATAGCTTAGATCTATTTGGGAGATTTCATCAGCGCCAATTGGCCTAATGTGATGGAAGAGACTTATTGGAGCCAAACTTCATTTTTGGTAGTTTGACCCGAAATTGACCTTAGTTGGTCACATTTGTGTTAGGGTTGCATTGGATTGGATCCAATAGCTTAATCAACCTATGTAATAAAGTTTAGGCTAGCTCATTACTCATACCCAGGTGAAAGCCTGATGCATTGCATTTTCATCATGTTTTTGCCTATATTTTAGATCATATTTTGGGCTTAATTGAATAATTTTATACAATTTGTAATGTTTTTATTTCACTTTGCACAGAATCTTAACTTTTCTTAGTTTTTATAAAATGTAGGTAAAATGGCTCAAAAATGATGGATTTCATGAGTTTTGAAGCCATATCACGATTCTCAAGGAGATTACGAGCTTACACGTCAAATTTGGAGTGAAAATGGTGAAAAATTCAATTTTCACGGCCATGGTCGTAATTATGGGTCAGCCATAATTCCGCGTTCGAGCGAAAAGCGAAAAAATGGCTAAGTATGGAAATGCACAGAAACTTTCACGGGTGAGGCCATGAATCTATCACGGTCCGTGAAACTTTCTGTGTGCAAAGGGGCTGTACATATAGAAGGATTTACGGCCTTGGTGGTAAACTAATTATGGGCCGTGAAAATGTCCGCCCGTCAGGTTTTGTCACTCGATTAGACTCCAAATTGAACTAGAATTGAACCAAACCTTGTAGAAACCTTCCTAGATGGGTTCTATACTGATCAAACTATAAAAGGAAGGGTTTTGGAGGGTTTTCGGGGGCTTCTACGAATAAAAACGAATGGGAGCAGTGGCGACGACGAAAATCAATTCTAGGGCAGAATTCGATCAGGAAAGCCGTGCAAAGGAAGAATTAGATGCTTCATCTTCGTCTCCACATTGAAGGGAAGCCTTTCTAGTATCTTGTCTAGCGATTTCCTGTAATCTTCTAGGGTTTTCATTCAATTTTCATCGATGAACATGTTGTTTGCTTTGAACATGAATGTGTAAACTCTATTTTTGGGATTTAGGGAGTAGCCCATTGACGATTCATGGATTACATCTATTGTTTTAAATCTTTTACATTAATTTTATAGATTTGATTTGATTATAATTATGTTTATTTACATAACTTACCCTGACCAAGTACGTTTACATCTTAGACGTTGCAAGAAGGATCGGAAGGTGAATTGCAACGTCAGATCTATTCTTTTCAAACCTACAAATCTAATTACGGGAGTAGTTTGGATTCGTTTGAAGGATTTCATGGTTTTTCATAGAACTTAATGGGCTAAGTTACATTAATTGTCACGAGAGTAAGGGATTAGTGTAATTAAGTACCGGATTACACTTCGGGAGGAGGTAATTTGTACCTTAGGAAAAATCTCTTTCAAAACTACAATTTTCTGTTTCAAGATTTATTTTTACTAAATTCATATTTGTCAATGTGCCGAAACCCTGAGTCCTGATTTTATATGAATTAAGTTTTACTAAAAATGCTACCTCTGTTCCTTATTATTTGTACTTAGAAGTTTTCAAACAAAACTCACGATTTGATTCGTCTAGATATAGATCGACCGTGTAATTGGTACTTGACTGCCAGATCCTTGTTGGGAATGATAATCTTTTTATTACTTCGATAAATCCGTGCACTTGCTGAACGTATCAAGTTTTTGGTGCCGTTGCCGGCGATCAGGCCAGCCAATATCGATTTAATCGTGAGATTTATAGACTAGACATTTTTGTTATTTGTTTTTATTTTTTGCTTTGTTTTTATTTTTCTTTTTCTTGTTTTGTTTATTTTTTGCAATTTTTTTTATTTAGTTTATTTTATTTTTCTCTTTTTGGATTAACATGTTGTATGAATAGGAGAACTCAAAAATCCCTTGACTACATATTTTAAACATTGTTTTGCATTCCTGTTTTACATTTTGTATTTTTGAATTTTATTGCAAATATGAATTTTAACCAATCTCAATGGTCGAATCAGAGGTATGTGCCACCGACAATGACAAGAGATTATGGCACGGTTGTATCAAAATCTCTTTTAGAAAAGGTAAATTCTTTTACTCAACATACTGATTATTTGAGCATGCAATATTATAAATTGAAAAATATTATTTGCGATATTTGTGGATATCAGTGGCATCATTTTACTGAATGTCAATTAGGAATTCCTCCATGCCTTAACTCTTGCCCTAGGGCTTACTATCCAAGTTGGGAGAACCATGAAATTTTGTTTTATTAGAATAACCCAACATTTATTCCACAATCAGACTCTAGTCAACTTCAAGAATCCAACTTAGAAGCCATGCTTGAAAATACTATAGCTACTATGAACAAAATGAGGAATTTAGAAGTATAATTTATGGCACAGATAAAAATGACATAGAGGAAAGAATCCAGAATGAATATGAAAATTTTGTAGAGTTAGAACAATCATTAGTCATGACTCCAGTCACGGATTACGATTTCCCATCTTCAAATTTTGATGATTTTGAAAATTTTAAACACTCCATTAACCCTTCCTCAACAATTTACCAGCCATATAGTCCCCTCTCACATAACATCGTGCCTTGCAACACATTTATTTGGGATACATTTGAAGAAAAATTTGAATTTTTGGAGTCTTGTGAGAATAAAGATGAAGAATTTAAGGATCCTCAAATAAGAACTAGTGAGATAGATGGGGGTGAATTTGATAGTGTTAGGATGGAATACCCCACTAAAGAGAAAGAAATTGAGGAAAAAGATGAGGAAGAGGATCCTGAGCATATCACACTACCACCATATGAACCATCAATCCCTTTGCTCCAGAAAAATTCATTAGAAATTTGCATGACAAATGACGAAGGAGATGATATTGAGGATAATGATGATGAGATGATTGAAATATCATTTGATTCAAATCCAACCACAGGTACCCAAAAGTTGATAACACATGACATTCTTGATCACATTGACATTGAGGTAAGAGAAAAATCCAATGTAAAATTTAAAAATT
Source organism: Costus lasius (assembly GCA_027563935.2). Lineage (NCBI taxonomy): Eukaryota > Viridiplantae > Streptophyta > Magnoliopsida > Zingiberales > Costaceae > Costus > Costus lasius. Next base: position 59,420,254 of record CM050453.2, read on the forward strand.
TCTTGATCAACCCAAGGTATGAATTCTTTGATTTTAATTCTAATCTTCTTCCAATTGCTAATATAAATCTAAAGGAAGAAAACATGATATTACTCTTGGATAAATACAAAAAAATTATTGAGTATTCTTTACACGACTTTAACTTTAATTTTTGCATGCATGTACTGGTCACTGCAACATGGATCCACATATTTCACTAGATATACTTTGGTGGGCACACTCTTGAGATGGAGGAAAAAAGATTATATGCTCTCTACTATGGCACAGATTCACCAACTCCACCATGACATGAAGCTATGGTCAAGCTAATGACTTTAAACAAGCGCTTTTTGGGAGGCAACGCAAATTTTTAATTTTTACTACTCTTAGTTTTAGTTTTTTATTTTCTTTAAATTTTTAGGAATTTTTTCAGCATGTATTGATGAATTGTTTTTGATAGAAAATCTTTTAATAAGTTGTTTTATATGCAAGAATTTTTAAAAATTTTTTACATGAAGACAAGGTGATCAACCAGACATTCACGGGTGCAGCCGTGAATCACTCATGGACTGTGAATCTTGCGGCATCTTCTTTATGATTATATTAAATGCTGATTTGATTTATGAAACGTGATGATATTTGATGTTTGAAACCTATTCATAGTGGAAAATATTGATATCTATGTTGTAATATAGTTTCTTAAATTTTTTCAAGTCACGTTTGCATGTTTTGATATAACTGCACAGGATTTTGCTTATATTTTTAAAGGGAACTCTTGCAAACTTTTTCTAAAATCTATCATGACTTGGTTTAATGCTTATGTATATGCAACAATTTAAGTCTAGGGTGATCCCATGTATTTTGTTTTTCTTAAAGCTTTATAGGTATGTATTTTGAATGTTCATGATTGTTAAGGATAATCAAATTTATTTTATCCTTAATTTTAGACTTAGGAAACATTTTGAGTGATTGATTTGATAACTTAGGGAATTTTTTAATTTTCATGTAGACTTAAATTGTTGAGTAAATTCAATTATAGTATTGATAAAATGCATATATGAATTGTTATATGTTCATATGACACATGCATAGTATTTTTATACTTGAAATTTAATTTATCTATCTTTGCTTGATGGAAATTTTTATGAATAGAATTTGGTGATATTTATTTAACTGAGATTTGCTCCAACTCCTCTAGTTGAGTAATCTAAGGTCATGAGTTATATTATACCACGAGTTGGTATACTTTAAATCTGTTGCGATCAAGTAACAGAGGGAAAATCTTAAAAAATAAATATCTATCCCTCTTGCAGAAAGATCGATAACAACTTAAATACCATGCCACTGGCTGGCTTTCTCCATAGTTGATTTGTAAAAAAAAAGAGAAAAAAAAGAAAAAAAAAAGAGAAGGAAGAATAAAAATAGAGAAAAAGAGAAAGCTGTAGGTTAAGTGGAAACTCCGCTGACTTTAAGATTGAGACTATGAGTTAAATTATACTGCTATGTGGTATACTTTAAACAATGTTATGATGCTAACAGGAAAGGGCATATAACCATTTAAAGACCAAATTGCTTTAAAAATCTTTTATCTTTAACATCACCAAGATTCTTGAAATTATTTTTTGTCTATTGAGTAAAATAGATTTATTAAGTTAAAAGTATGTGATATTTAGTGTGTGAAGAATGAATATTATGACATGAATTGTGAATTTTATCTTTCTTGGATTGTAACCTCTTGGGAATTTCTTTCTATTATGATTTTTCTTGAATTACTTGAGTTAGAAAGATTGATTGCTCAATTTGTGAACTAAGGATGTTATTAGGGGCAAAAACAAATGAGTGTTCCTTATCTTTACATTCTTTATACATATCAAGGTATTGCTTGAGGACAAGCAAACTTTTAAGTCTAGGGTTTCTGATGCGTTGCATTTTCATCATGTTTTTGCCTATATTTTAGACCATATTTTGGGCTTTATTGAATGATTTTATGTAATTTTTAATGTTTTTACTTCACTTTGCACAGAATCTTCACTTTTTTTGGTTTTATGAAAATGTAGGTAAAATGGCTCAAAAATGATGGATTTCACGAGTTTTGAAGTCATATCACGATTCCCGAGGAGATTATGAGCTTACACGTCAAATTTAGAGTGAAAATGGTGAAAAATTCAACTTTCACGCCCTTGGTCGTAATTTACGGTCAGCCATAATTCCGCGTTCGAGTGAAAAGCGAAAAAATGGCTAAATATGGAAATGCACAGAAACTTTCACGAGCAAGGCCGTGAATCCATCACAGTCCGTGAAACTTTGTGTGTACAAAGGGGCTATACAAACAGAAGGATTTACGGCCTTGGCCGTAAACTCATTATGGGCCGTAAAAACATCCACCCGTTGGGTTTTCTCACTCGATTCGACTCCAAATTGAACCAAACATTGCAGAAACCTTCCTAGATGGGTTCTATACTGATCAAACTATAAAAGGAAGGGTTTTGGAAGGTTTTCGGGGGCTTCTAGGCACAAAAACGAATGGCAATGGTGGCGACGGCGAAAATCAATTCCAGGGTAGAATTCGATCAGGAAAGCTGCGCAAAAGATGAATTGGATTCTTCATCTTCATCTCCACGTCGAAGGGAAGCCTTTTTAGTATCTTGTCTAGCGATTTCATGTAATCTTCTAAGGTTTTCTTGCAATTTTCATCAATGAACATGTTGTTTGCTTTGAACATGAACATGTAAACTCTATTTTTGGGATTAGGGGAGTAGCCCATTGACGATTCATGGATTATATCTATTTTTTAAAATCTTTTACATGAATTTTATAGATTTGATTTGATTAGAATTGTGTTTATTTATGTAACTTACCCTGACCAAGTATGTTTACGTCTTAGACGTTGCAAGAAGGACCGGAAGGTGAATTGCAACGTCAGATCTATTCTTTTCAAACCTACGAATCCGATCATGGGAGTAGTTCGAATTCATTTGAATGATTTCATTGTTTTTCATATAACTTAATGGGCTTAGTTACATTAACTGTCACGAGAGTAGGGGATTAGTGTAATTAAGAACCGAATTACACTTCGGGAGGAGGTAATTTGTACCTTAAGAAAATCCCCTTCGAAACTACAATTTTTTGTTTAAAGATTTATTTTTACTAAATTCATATTTGTTCATGTGGCGAAACCCCGAGTCCTGATTTTATCTGAATTAATTTTTACCAAAAATGCTACCTCTGTTCCTTTTTATTTGTACTTAGAAGTTTCCAAACAAGACTCACGATTTGATTCGTCTGGATATTGATCGACCGTGTAATCGGTACTTGACTGCCAGATCCTCGTTGGGAACAATAATCTTTTTATTACTTCGATAAATCCATGCACTTGCAGAACATATCAAAGCTTGATTTAGTCATGACCATGAGATTGGGTAAAAACAAGTGGTAACACGTTAGTCCAATCAGTTTGGCAAAGAGACTATAATGCATCTGTACCTTGTTGTGATGGTGGGGATGTTGATATCGATATCCATTCCGATGACTTGGGTAGCAGCGATGCACTACTAGGTGCCTCTGACTGCTTGTGGTGACCTTAGGTCAACACTACCAACATCAGAAGAACCTATAGGGTTGCACACCTTGATACTCGAGTTCTCGTATTGATCGAGAAGCCTTATGATTGAGTTATTGGATAGCTAGGATCTATTTGGGAGATTTCAACAGCGCCAATGGGCCCGATAAGATGGAAGAGACTTATTAGAGCCAAACTTCATTTTTGGCAGGTTGACACAAAATTGACCATAGTTGGTCACATTTGAGTTAGGGTTGGATTGGATTGGATCCAATAGATTAATCAACTTATGTAATGAAGTTTGGGCTAGCTCATTATCCAATGAGGCCCAATAATAAATTGTCATTAAGTGATAAGTGGGCTCAAGGGTATAATGGGGAGAAAACTCACCCCATTGGCGCCTAAGGGCATAATGGGGAGGAGTTGGCGCATGAAGCTTCATTAGGAAGTATATGGCACCTTGCCCTTCTTCCTTGGATGGAAACCTTGCCTCTAAGGCAAGGCTTGGGGCGCATATGGCTTGTAGAACTTTTTTGGTAAATGGAAAGTGCATATGGTAGAAGGGAAGATGTTTATGGAAAAGGCTTGGAGTTTTTCCTTACATTAAGCCCTAATTGCTCTACCCAAAACCCTAGCGCATGTCTCTTGATTGAATGCGCATACACCCTTGTGTTGCTGCCCATTGCTCTATAATATGTCATAACATATGCAAGAGCTCTCAACACACATGTTGGCGTGAACTACTAAAGGGGTGAGACCAAGAAGTGATAGTGGCGCATCTCCTATTCCATCAACCTAGCCGCAAGCTTCTCTTCCCTTTCTCCTCTTGGTGCAAGGAAGACAAAATCTTGGAGACATCATCTCCTCTCATCTTCTCCTTGGCGCATCTTCATCCAAAGGTGGCACAAGCATAGAAGAAGGATACTATCAGCTTGGATCTTCTTCCCAAGGCTAGCACCGGGGGTGGAAGAAGAGGACTCGAGGATCCGTGTGTGTGAGACTGTAGAGGGTGCACACTTGGGCGCCTACATCGTCATCACTTCGCTCTTGCTCTAGGTACTTTCTATTCTCATCGTGTTGACCCCCTTGCAAGAAACGATCTATTGGGTTTTTGGGACTGGCCTGTTTCGGGGATATGCTTCCACTGTATCTTTATATTGTCTTATAAAATTTTAAAATACCCTCGAGGTTTCCCAATAGGCGCATCTTCCTTGATGGTGGTGCAAGCATGGAAGAAGGAATCTAAAGGCTTGGATCTTCTCTCCAAGGCTAGCACCGGGCGTTGTAATACCCCGAGCGCAAAAAGAGCACTCAAGGATTCGTTGTGTGTGAGACTGCCGAGGGCATACGCTTGGGTGCGTACATCAGCATCGCATCTTCTTGCTCTTAGGTTCTTTCTCCTCTCATCGTGTCGACACCCTCGCAAGAATCGATCTGTTGGGTTTTTGGGACCGGCTTGTTTCGGGGATTTGCTTCCACTGTACTTGTATTAAAATTTTAAAATCTCTAGGGATTTGCTTCCGCTGTACTTGCAAGCCTCGAAGGATGTTTCTATGCTTTTTTTATGCTCACATGGCATGCAAATTTTTGAAATTTTTATGACATGTGCATGCCTTTTTCTGAAGTATAAAATTATAGATCTTTTGTTCCTTACACTCTTCAACTTCTTGTAAATCTTAGCTTTCTATACATGGTGGGATAGACCCATATGTAGAAGAAACAATTTCTCCTCTCATGGTGGCATAGACCCATCATGAGGGACTTGTTAAGATTATGCAGGGAATGTACTAGGTGATTGCCCTAATCTTAGCAAGTTAAGGATTGCAAGGAGGACAACGGGTATGCCTCTTGTGAGAATAACAAAGAACCAAATATTTGTGGCAAGAGGTGAAGGAAGAGAGACATATTTTGATGAAAAACTAAAATTTTAGATTTTGTGTTTTTCATGAGCATATAGAATTACATGAGATAGTGCCTTGATTGTGCATGATGTTGTGGTCATATGTCAAGCATCTAGCAAGCTTGTGATGTATTCTTGCGAGGCCTGCGTGCCACCTTTCTTTTTTCCCTTTGTTTTTTAATTACAAGAAGAAGATTAGGGGCGCATATCACTTGAAGCCTTTGGCGCATGCTTGAAGCTTAAGTACCTTGCATGGTGGCGCAACAATTTCAAATTGGGTGGCGTATGCATTCATGGTGGTGTAAGTTGGGCTTGGCCGAGCCTTTGGGCTTGTGTGCTATCCATCTTAGTTCTTGTATGGTGGCGCGTCACCTTGGAGGATGCACTATGGCATTGGCCGAACCCTTTAGGAGTGCTTCTAGGGTTTCCATAGAGGTACCTCTAGGGTTTGAGAGCTAAACCATAGTGAGAAGGACCTTAGAGCCAACCTTGAAGATCAAGATAGAGGGCGGCTAGGTTAGGTCTAGTTTTGAGGTTTGTCTCCTAGGTCAAACATTGAACCCACCTTTGGCATGTGTTGGTTCAATGTGTTGATTAGGCTATGACTACATCATCTTTACTGCTTTCCTTAGCTGCTAAAGCATGTGATGTTTTATCTTGTTGTTATCACTATAGGATTGCATGCTGTTGTAGTCCGCAAGTGCATAGATACTTGAAGTAATAAAGAAAGATATCGAACCACAGAGACCTTATTGTTATGTATCAAATAGTTGTATTCTTACTAGCTAAGCAATCGATTATAATGCAAGTTAACGATAGGAAGAGCTTAGAGATAACCAGAGAGAAATTGGGATTAAGGTTTCATCCACCTTAATTTCAATGACCAGATATGAATAAAAGGTTGTCAAACTAATTTTATCATGATAAAGATATAATTTACTTCATAAAAAGATTATCTCACATTCGTGCAGACAATCATGCAAGGACCGATCCTCACTTTCACGCAAGATCTATCCCAAGCTGAAAATAAGTAAATTATCAATCAAAGAACTCAAGGATCACTTTCGTGCATCCGAATTATGAGTTGATTTTCTCAAGTGAAATCTCAAGGATCACTTTCATGCATCCGAGTTTCAACACAAGTTCTTCTTATGGTCATGCATCTGAGTCTCAACACAAGTTCTTCTTATGGTCTTCCAACACTTCGATCCTCACTTTCATGCAAGATCTTCACGTTTAATAAAATAACTCAATCCTATATTCAAATTATCAAACATGACAACTATTCTTCTAAAATCAAGAAATAAGAACTAACCTAATTTCTTACGATGAGTTCCTAATATTCAATTTTAGGGTTCCAAGTTCTCAAACAAATCACTTTTCAGTCCATATTGCGAAAACTCTAAAACATGCATGATAATAAGAAAACTATGGAGAATTATAGGCAATCATCACACAAGTAGAATTATCATAATAAAACTATTCTGACAAAATAGAAGTTATCTAGTCATAAAAAAATCAAGGGGATTACACCCCATGTCCCAAATGATGTTTAAGCTAGCATGGAAGAAGAAATACAATAAACCATAGTTTAGATTGATCAGAAATTGAAAAGAAGGGGAAAACAACTTTACAGCACGGCTGTAATGAAAATTACAGCCATAATTTCTCTCCAGAAAACGAAGTGAACAGTGCCGGCGCTCCTTCTTTCGTTGATTTGTCCTCCGATCGATTTCCTTTCACTTTGAAACTTCTGGGGTATCGTCTCCTCCTCCAGGCAAAGATTCCTTGTGAAAATCGTGCCCAGAGGTGGTCTCTACGCCTCTCGGCGTGAGGCCGATCCCTAAAGACGCCTCTCTCGATTTCTCTCTGCACAGTGGATAAAAAATAGGGCTTTCGCTCTCAGCGTGTTCTCCACCTTCGAGGCTCTCTTTTTCCTTCTTACAACTTTGAATTTAAGGGCCTGGATCATCCACAATCGATTGCGCAAAAATCGGACTCCAATTTGACTGTGAAAATCGCGTTCTAGAAATAGAATTACGGCCGTGGTTTTTGTTACGGCAGTGCTCCGATATTACGGTAGTACTCGAAATTACGATACCGTAATATGAATTACAGCATTGCCGTAATTTGGTATGTGGCTTCGATTTGCGTGAAATTTGTCATGTATCCTCTTCTTGATGATGAGAATTCTTCTATGTATATGATTTTGCTTGAAAACGCCTTAAAATCATGTATTTTTACCTGAAAATCATCAAAAACCAAAATATAAGTAGATTCTGCAATATTTGATAAAAAGGGCATGAAAATAAGCAAAGTAGTATGAATATGACACAAAAAGAGAAATGAAATAACACAAAATATACAATAAATTTTGGTGTCATAAAACACATGAGGCTCAAACTTTGCTTGTCCTCAAGCAAATAAAAAGAATAAAGAACAATGCTATGGAAAATATGACCTTTTATGAAAAGTAAATTTCTAAAATATAATCACTTATGAAATATTCCACCAACCTTTTGCACAAAATTTCAGATAAATACACTGTCCTCTGAATTTAATCTTTAAGATTCACAACTTTGATCAAATAAAACTTCGCAACTCGCATAATAAATAGAATCTCAATCTCAGGATTTCACCATTGTTTCAATTTAATTCTATCATACCTTTATTAATAGGAATAGTATATCAAAAATCTTTTTTCATATCAATATCCTTCTTTTCTAATTTTTCTTTTATTGTATTTTTGATGGTATGTACCCACATAGATACACACTTTTTATTTGGACTTCAACCATTGTCAATTTTACACAGTGCCAAGTAGGGGAGTTATTTTCCCTTTCTTCTTTTTATAGACTTCATCCCATATCTTAGGTACCACTATCAATTTTACATAGTGCCAAGTAGGGGAGTCTCTCTCTCTCTTTGGATCTTGGATTCTTTCTTCCCAATAAATAATAAAATAGACTAAACATCAACTAGGTTAATCAATTGACATCAATTCAAAAATTACACTCATATGCTCATTTTATTCAAGAAAGATATTTCACTCTTAGATTTCATTCATCAAACAATATACCTACCCAAAAACTTTATGCATCAATCAATGAAGGATTTCAACTAGTCGATATATATTGAAGAAATAAATTCAACATTATAGGTATATGTCCATTCATAGACAGTGACATGTATAATCATAGAAAAATCTACACACCTCTCATCACATAGATTCAAGTCATACAGAATTTAAACATCAAAAATATCAATATCAATACAAAAGTGCAAAGCATCAAACTCATGTAGTCAAAAGATGTAAAGTGATAGATCCGTGCAATCACATAAGGCTCAAACAATGCAAAGGATATAAATTTTAGGAGAAGAAAAGTGTAGACAATCATATCAAGTAATCAAACCACAAGAAAGTGCAAATAATACTCCAAAAACTATATAGCAAGCTTAATCATCATCCGGGGTATACCGTCGGGGGATGTGGTACTAGGTCCAAAGATGTGCCTTCTGAAAGTTTCCTGCACAATTTTTAAGTACATAAGGCTCAGTTATTAAAATAATCCCTTACTATAAATAATTCTCTCAAAGGAAAATCAGAAATATCATTGGAGGTCCGAAGAGTGTGCCGGTGGAAAGAGCAGATGTGGAATAGATGCCTGTGAGAGGCAGAGGTCAAACAGATGCTAGTCAAAGAGCTACTAGCAATGATGGTGCTTGTGCCTACAGTAGAGTGATGATAAGTAGTCTCCAGTGGCCAGTTGGAGATTACAGTCGTGGTGGCGAAGTCGTCGGCCGGTGGGCTGCGAGAGATAGCACTACAAAAAAATAAAATCAATGGAAATAGAGGTAGGAGAAGAAGTAAGAGGCTACTGGTGGTATAATCCAGTGTCGACGGCTAGAAACAGTGGTGTCAGAGGTAGCTGGAGTGTTAGTGGTTGGGCTGGCTAGAGGTGCTACAAATATGGAGAAGAAGCTACAGGTGTCCAAGGAGAGCAGAGCAGCCAACTAATTCAGTTACAAAAAGTAGCTGTACCCAAGAATAAGATCTAATGATCCATAAAGAAAATAGACAATGCCAAAAGGTAGAATAAAACTTGTTCTTTCCGGGCATATGAAAATCAAATGATCAAAATCTGTCAGGAATTTATGGTATCAGCAGAAATAAGGCTAATCAGATTTCTAAATGAAAAGCTGCACAGAAATTAATCAGTTACCAAAAGTTTCCATGCTTCCTAAAATGATCAGAAAATATTTTCATGAAAACAACAAATCCAAGAGATAGAATGAAATATATACTTCCAATTTAAAGTGAAAGATCAGGGTTTCAACTCATCAAAGCATCTTAAAAATATGCAGCAAAAATGCTAATCAGATCAGTCAAACAACCGCACAGGGATTTATCCTCGCTTTTGCGCAAGATTTTTCCCAACGTTGAAGATAAGTAAATCATCAAATAATGAACTCATGATAAAGATGTAATTTACTAAATAATAGGGTTATTTCACGTTCGTGCAAACAACTGCACAGGGATTTATCCTCGCTTTCGCGCAAGATTTTTCCCAACGTTGAAGATAAGTAAATCATCAAATAATGAACTCAATGATCACTTTCGTGCATCTGAAGTCAATTGTTGATAATCTCTAGTGGAGACTCAAGGATCACTTTCGTGCATCCGAGTCTCAACACTAGTTTTACTCACGGATCTCCAACGTTCCGATCCTTGCTTTCGCACAAGATCTCCACATTTGACAAATAGGCTCGATCTATAGATTCATGTTATAATCATGGCAATTATTCTACTAGAACAGATCAAATTAGATCTAACCTAAAGAAGGGATCCTAACATGCAATTCTAGGGTTACAAATTCTCAAGCAATTACCTTTCGGTCTCAATCGAAAATTCTAAGAACATAATTAGTAACATGAACTTATAGAGAGTCTAAGCACACTTATCACATGAGCATAATCATCATGTTAATATTAAACTCAATGAAATAGTAAAATTAGTCATCTAGTCATTGGAAATCAAATGAACTACTCCCCCATGTCCCAAGAGTAGTTTAAGCTATCATGGTAAAGGAGTTACAGAATCCCATGGTTTCAGAAGATCGAAAATTGAAGGAAAAAAAGGAGTTTAGAAAATACAGCATGGCTGTGAAGTATTTCACAGCCGTAATTTCCAATTTGAGGCGATGAACAGTGTCGACGCCTCTTCTTTCCTTGATTTCTCCTTCAATTGATCTCCTCTCTGTCTGGAACTTATGGCACGTCATCTCCTCTTTCAGATGAAGCTTCAGTATGAAAATCACGGCTGGAGATCATCTGGATCGAGCATGGTAGCGAAACCCTAGGCGGCGGCGTGGATGACGATTTCTCCCCCGACAGTGGATCAAAATTGGGACTTTTCGTCTGTGCGTAATCCTCTTGTCCCAAAACTCTCTTCTGTTTCTTACGGCATCGAATATAAGGCCTTGGATCGTCCACAATCAACTCCGCAAGAATCGAGCGTAGAATTTGATCTAGTCGCCGCGTTCAAAACAAGAATTACGGCACTGTAATAGTTCACGGCACTGCCGTAAAATCGATGGAGTCTTCTATTCTGATGTCGTCTGGGAAATACGGCACCGTAATCTGGTTTACGGTAGTGCCGTAAAATCTGTTGAACTCTCTGTTCGGAAGTGTCTGGAAATTACGGCCCGTGTAGTTTCTTACGGTAGTGCCGTAAAATCGGGTGAAGTTTCTGTTCGGAAGCTCTTCGGAATACGGTACCGTAATATTGCTTACGGCAGGTGCCGTAAAATCCAAAAATCTTTATGTTCGGAAACTTCTCAAAATACGGCAGGGCTCAGATTTTACGGTACTGTCTGGAATTATGGTACCGTAAAATGGATTACGGCACTGCCGTAATTTGCTGACTCGCTCCGTTTTGCGTGAAACTTCTTGGGTGATCTCCTCTTGATGATGGTAATCCTTCAATGTATTTGATTTTGCTTGAAAATGCGTAAAAATAGTGCTTTTTTACCTGAAAACTATGAAAAACCAAAATAGAAGTAGACTTTGCAATATTCAATGAATTTATCATGAAAACAAGTAAAAGATCTTCAATTTAGCATGAAAAGATATCAAAAATGATACAAAATATACCATATATTTTGTGTAAGTCCCTTTTCAAAGGGGGCGAAACCCAAAGGGGGGCGCATATCAAAATTTCCCAAAGGAAGCTAGGGTTTCATAGATCGTTTGTATGAACATAAGATCAACTTATTCAAAGATTGCATAGATGAAAAGGATTCATACCATAGCCATTGCAAGGATGGCGACTTGGAAGCAAAGATGCGAGTGCTTCTTCTCCAAAGGCACCGCACACAAGATGAGAGATAGCTCCTTCTTGTTTCTCCTTGTGCTAGCAAGGATCTCCAAGAGTCCTAGTCGCGTGAAGGGGATTGAGATGATCTCTCTTGGCTTGGTCGAACTCTTCTTGGCGTCTACCTTTTTCTTTTACCCCACGAGAGAGCAAGCGGCGACTTGGAAGAGGCGAGCGAGAGTGGAGAATGAAGCCACGAACGTAGAGACGTTTCTATTTTGGAACTTCCAAAAATAGCAAGCTTCATGCGTTCATACGTTATGCGTTCACTCCAAGTGAACCGAACGCTCATTCTTCTCTCTTTGAACCATGCGGTCACACATGTGAACCCGTTCAAGTTGGTTTGGTTCAAAGACCAATTAACCCAAGCCTTTGGTATAACTCATTAAACCTAAAGGTTCAAGATCTAACCGTTCATCTCTTGATGCTCTTGATCTCACTGATCTAGCATCAACTCTCTCGATCGAAGCTTACCGATCTCAAGCCCTAATCAATGAAACATGATCAGACCAGATCTCACTTACAATCAGAGTTTAAATCCCTTTAAACTGAACCAAAACAATTCAGTCCACACGATCTGACATAAGTAAGACATATCATCAAATTGTGCGACCCTAAGGGTTTCCTTTAAATGTCGGTAACGATAACTTATGTTATCACGATCAGTGAGGGGTATCTAGCAACACATCACTGTCTCCCGATATAAAGGAAAGAGTCTTCCAAGACTACACCCAAACCACAGCACAAGTGTGAACCCAAGTCACTTGACATATATGTTTCCTTTGCCACTGGATGTTCTTATTGGACAAGTGTGTCAAGCCTGTAAATCCAATATGATGAGAATGATTAGATCAGATGAACATAGTCATCTGGGTATGGCCATACACTTTCTCAATCATCTCATCCAGGGGGGCCCCATTAGAACATCACACTCCAAACTAGGAGACGGCAATCCTATATCTATCACTAGTGCCCTAACATGACTCATGCTCATTATCCAAGATAGACTATAACCATTATGTTGCAAATGATATTGAACTACCTCAAAACAATGCCAATCATCATTTAGAAACACAAGTGATCTCAAGTCAGAGGAAATATGCCACTTGTTTGCATATAAGGATTATTCACATTGTGACAAGCAATTGAACATCCTATGTAGGGTCTGTCCAGTACATCCAATGTACCCATGAGTCTACATCTTATTCCATGCTCAAAGCATCCTATAAGATTAGAACACATATTAGTCTCAATCATATCAAGGCTGTCTCATGTTCACCAAGATATCTCGACTAAGGACAATACTGCATGTCAGCCAAGCTGAACAGCATTGAGACATTATTCAGAAGTATACATATTGCAGCAGATAATGTAACAACCTGAATAACAACCATTGCCTTTATAAACATAAAGTTTATACATGATACTGATACAATCCCAAGGCCTCAAACATTAGCCTTAAGGGCATACCCCAACATTTTGGTGTCATCAAAATACATAAGGCTCAAACTTTGCTTGTCCTCAAGCAAAAATCAAAATTTGAAATCAAAGTTTGATCAAAAGAATAACCTTTTCATGCTCAATAAATTTATAAAATACAACTCGTCATTGAAAAATTCTATCAATTGATTTACAAAACTTCAAATGGACATATCATTCTTATAACTCAACCCTCTAGATCCATAATTCAATCAAATAAAACTTCGCAACATGTACAATAGATAGAATTTTCAATCTCATGATTTCACCTAATTTTTAGTTCAACTCTATCATGCTTTTGTTTATAGGAATAAGGTCTCCAAGATCTTTTTTCACTCATATCAAAATTTCTTTATTTATTTATTTATTTATTTTTTGAGCATCATTCACATTCTCTAACTCAATTACCACCTTTTTTTCTAGTGACGAGATTAGAGTGCACGGATCACATAATCAATGCAATGGAACTCATATCCTCTAATTTGGAAAGAATTTACTAAGGACAGCGGAGTTTATGTGAAGTGATTTCTCTCATGGCATGTACCCACATAGATACGTACTTTTTCAGTTTATTGCTTCAACCCGTGACCTTCGGTACCACTGCGCTTTCCCACAGTGCCAAGTAGGGGAGTCCTCACCTTTATTTTGGGGATCTTGGATTTCTTATTTCCCAACAAATAACAAGAATAGACTAAACATCTATTGGGTTGATCAATTGATCTCAATTCATAAATCATTCTCATATACTCATTTTATTTGAAAGAAGAGTTTCACCTTTAGATTTTATTCTTCAAACAGTACATCTATCCAAAATTGATGCATCAACTAATTTCATATTTCAATAGACAAATATGTATTGAAGAAATAAATTTTGACATGATAGGGCTATATCTCTAATCATGGATTTTGAATTTCATTTGTCATCAAGAATCATCAACACATCTCAAAACATAATCATATATCAAAATATTTTCATCATCATCATCACATCATGCCAACAGGAGTAATATCATCATCATGTAGTAATACAACCAAATCGAAAGATAAGTCAGAATATCAATATTTGTCATACAACCATATTGAAAAATTCAATGTAATCATATCAAAAATCAGTGGCGGCAATCATGAAGTGTCATCCTTCCCTTCATCATATGAAAAATCAATAAGATATACATGGGAAAACACAGTATGGTAAAGAAGTAAAGGAAAACAACACTCACAAAGTATCTACTCATCGCCATCTAATCGTGTAGCCTCTAAATCTCTCGCAGCAGCTTCCATGGGATCATAATATGGTGTTCCTCCTTGATCACCCTGGTATCCATAATCTCGATGATCTGCATAACCAAAACGGTCAAAGAGGAAGTTACCCATGTCTTTCATATGATCACATAAGCTCTCCATATCTCTCTGGAAGTGCCTCAGAGTCTCTTCCATCCTCTCCTGGCGGCGTTCTTGATTATACATCTGTGCTGTCAACGCCTAAAAACCAGGATCATGGTGGCTAGCAAAACCAGCCCTAGGTCTCTATGAAGATGTACCGGCAGCCTGTGGAGAATCACGAGGAGGTGACTCCATCCCATACGGATCACCCCTTCCACCCCAGGTGGGTGGTGGTGGTGCTGAATCAAGCGGTGGGGTAAAGGCTGCCTCTACTGCACTGGGTGACAACTTCCAATTGGCTCTGTCCCTGATTGTAGTCTTCTCAATGCACGGTAAAGGTAGAGGGCGGATATTTGGTCCAAGGACCAAACGAAAGGTATCTCCCTCCCTAACAATCATCCTCATCGCAATGCAAGACTCCATGTCCAGTCTTGGATTCCCTCGTGCCATCTCTATGTTAAAGGGCTCAATCCCAAAATATCTGGCTATAGGACTAATCAAGCCTCCTATCACCACAGTTCCTCTGGCTACTCTAGCCACTTTGTCCATATGCCTGACCATGAAATAAGCCACATTCACTGCAAACCCACTGAGCATTCCCCAAAGCAAATATAACTCGTGCCGACGAACCATACTGTCACTATCCCCTCTGCCGAACACTGTATGTGCTAGAACCCGATGAGCATACTTTATGCAAGGGTTCATGATCTTGCTAGCTCTGGCAGAAACAGCATAGAAATGGTTCTCCTCAGTGATTTGGTTCCAAAAGATATTTTCCATAAATCCAAGTGGTATCTCAGTGTAACCCCCAGTGCTCAATCCAAAAATGAGCTCTCACTTCTTGCAAGGTGAGCTCTCTCTCTTCATTAGCCAACCTGAAAGTAATTTTTCCGTCAGCAGTGCCATGGGAATACTCTTTCAGATCTATGTTTAGACTGCTCAAAAACTCTAAAACAAGGGGCAAGAATGTGGGCGGATGCATCTAGAAAAACTACTTGGCTTGAATCCTATCAAACATCCAAAGCACATCTTCATAAAGCCCTAAGGCTTCCAATGTTCTTTGATCAGCATATTTGGTGTTGACAATCCTTCTTTCAATCAATTTGTTGTATATGGTTTCTTGCATCTCATTCCTAAAAATAAATTCCAAGGGGATTCTGGGGTTGAGAAGGTTCTGCAGGGGTTTTTCTCTTCTCTCTTGGGAAAATTACCTTTCTCCTTGGCATATTTGCTAACGAGCTGCAAACTCACAAGTCAATGCAAACACAACATAATAATATAGTAGTTCAGATTAAGTTCTATCAACATGTTCTTCAAGCATCATTAATAGAGTAAAAACAGGGCTTGTATTCTTAATCTCGATTCAGAATGGCAAGCATGAATCATAGCTCCAGCATCATTAGTACACTAATCAAGTATGTAAGAAGTGAAAATCAACTCATAACTCAAGCTCAAATTCAAGAATCAAGAAAACCATGAGTGAACAGTAACCTCGAGCGCGTTCAGCGCATTTCAACTCAAATCACCTATGAAATCGGTTCAAATTCGTTTCAAACAGCAAGGAATTGGAAGCTTATCCTCTAACGAGTGATTAGAAACAAAAATCACTCAAAATGGTTGAGAATCGAACGAGAACGTACGAAAGGGGCGAAAACTCGTCAAAACTCGTTAAAGGGATGAAATCGGAAAAACGGGTACCTAATCGACGGTGAAATCTGGATAGGAAGGATCGCTGGCGTCCACAGATGGTTGGAGACGGTCGGAGAAATGAGATCGGTGCAAGCTCGAGCGAAAACGAGGGTGAAACCCTAAAAACGGTCCGGTCGAAACCCTAAATACGGCACAGACTCGCGTGTTCGAAACCACTTTATGGCAGTGTTATTGCTTACGGCACTGCCGTAAAATCTCGACTGCTTTCTGTTCAAAATAGATTCAGGATTATGGCACCGTAAAACACTTTACGGTACCTGCCATAAAATCTCAGAAAGTTTCTGTTAAAAAATGACGTGAAAATACGGTACCGTAAAGAAGCTTATGGTACCGGCCGTATAAATCAAGCAGCAAAAAAAAATGTTTTTTTTTGATTGAAAAATGAAAAATAAATTTCAAAAAATACGGCACTTAAAACAACTTACGGTAGTGCCGTAAAAATGAACGAACTCTGTGGTTGATTTCGGATACAAACTACGGTACCGTAATGTACCTTACGACGGTACCGTAATTTCGAGGCAACCTTCTGATCGGAAGAGGACTGGAAATACGGTATCGTAAAGTACTTTACGGTAGTGCCGTAATTTGCAGCAAGTCACAATTTACCTACAAAAGAAAAGAAAAATTAGTATCAAGCTAAAATTAAGTTAAAGAAAATAAAATAGAGGTTAGAAAGCTTGGGTTGCCTCCCAAGAAACGCTAATTTAAAGGTCATTAGCTCGACCCTTTAACACTCGGGTGTGATCGTGAATTCCTATATTTCCTCTCTGATTTTTCAACATAAGGCTCAATCTTGAAACAATATCCAAATTTATTCAGAATCCCTTCTATCTTGTCAATCAATCTAGAGCTTCCTCTTCTTTTCTTCCTCCTTGTCTTTTTCTTTTTCTACAATTTCTCATCAAGACCTTCAAAAAGATTGTTAGATTCATTATTTGAGGTCTCCTCAAACAAACTTGAAACATCATAAATTTCATCATTAAATATTTCAACACTACAACAAGATCCTGAGTATGAGAGTTTGTTCAATGAATCATTAAGGTTAAATTCAATCTTGTTGTCACATATATCAAAAGTAATCTTGTTGGTGTATATGCCCTAGGACCTAGTTTTGGTCCATTATTGTACTACTTGACGTTGATAGTTTATCATTCTGGCATTGTCATTATCTATATTTCCTTACATCTGTGATTATGTACTTATATGATAATGCCCCTGGAGACAGATTGGATCTGTGCTCAAATGATTGTCCCCAGTCAATGTACCTGAGTCGATAAGGGACAACTCTGGTACTTGTGAGACTGGTATATGGGCTGGTTAGGCATAAGGTGCTAATGCAGACATATGGGTATATAAGTAGTGGATATACTGGACCGACCTGCTATGAGGCAATGACTTGGTGTCACGAGTCATCCTCATAAGTGATAGGAGATGCATTGATCCCTTGACTTGAGGTCATTGGCCATTCTATATGGTTAGGGATATGCTTTGATACAACCTAATGCCTTGCCGTGGATGGGAGGTAATAACGGTTGTCATTGGGCATGCCACAACCCATATGAGAAGGTCAATGCACAGACATAGGATTTGCCCCTTCCTAAGGGAAGCATGATATCCATGGAGCTCCTCTATGGTTCTATGACTGAAAGTGTATGGCCATACCCAGGTTAGACCTGATTTAGTCATAGCCATGAGATTGGATAGAAACAAGTGGTGACACACTTGGCCAATCGGATATCAGTTCGGCAAAGAGACTGTTATGCATCTGTACCTAGTTGCGATGATGGGATGTCAATGTCGATATCCATTCCGATGACTTGGGTAGTAGCGATGCACTGCTAGGTGCCACTCACTGCTTGTGGTGACCTTAGGTCAGCACTGCCAACGTCAGAGGAACCTACAGGGTTGCACACCTTGATACTCGAGTTCTCGTATTGATCGGGAAGCCTTATGATCGAGTTATTGGATAACTTGGATCTGTTTTGGAGATTTCATCAGCACCAATGGGCCTGATGAGATGGAAGAGATTTATTGGAGCCAACTTCCATTTACGGCATATTAACCATGGTTAGCCCAGTTTGACCTCGGGTTAAATTGGATTGGATCCAAGCGCTAGGTTAACGTGTATGATAGACTCTGGGCTGGGCCCATTGAAAAGTTGGGCTTACTGGGCTCAAGGAGAAAGGGAATTGTAGGCGTTTGCTTAACCCTGGTTAGACTAGGGTTAACGCCTATAAATTCAAAATTAATCATGTAAGGATTAATTAATTAATTGGAACCCTAATTGGATTAGGACTAATTAATTAATTAATTATGGGCTGATTTATTTGAATTAATTAGAGTCCTAATTCGATTAGGATTTAATTAATTAAATAAATAATTATAGTCCTAATTAGATTAGGACTTGACCACGATCAAATGCCCACATGAGTCCTAATTGGATTAGGACTTGATTCCCTATTTTCTCTCCTAGCCGCCCAATTCAATTGAATAATAACCACACATTAGCCGCCTATGATCTCTATAAATAGAGACCTTGGCCGCCCCTCTTGACACGACATTATCTCTTGGAGGCGTGATCAAGAGAGGAGGCGACATAGTGAGGGCGAGTGGCTTGTTCTTCCTCTCCATAGCCGCAAGCACCTCTTCTCTTTTCTTCTTGGCGCAAGTGAGGGAAGCCCTTGGGGTCTTCATCATCTTTTCCTCCCTTGGCGCAAGAGAAGAAAGGAAGTTGGCGGCTTCATCTCCTTCCATTTCTTCCTTTAGCACATACACCTTGGAGGTGGCACATACTTGAAGAAGGCGACCAAAAGGCTTGGATCTTCTTCCCGAGGCTAGCACCCGGCGTGGAAGAAGAGAGCTCGAGGTATCCGTGTGTGTGTGAGACTGCAGAGGGCGCACGCTTGGGCGCCTCTATGACATCAGCCTCATCTTGCTCAAGGTATTTTCTATCTCATCGTGTCGACTCCTTCGCATGCGATCTTCACTGGGTTTTTGGGATCGGCCTATTTTCGGGGGTATTCTTCTGCTGCGCAATGTGTTTGCTTCTCTGAAATTTTGTAAAATATCCCCGGGGTTTCCCAACAGTGGTATCAGAGGGACTTGCGTAACTCGAACGATGTTTTTCATGCTTTTCATATTTTTCATGCGCACATGCCATATTTCAATTTTCGAAAATTACAAATTGCATGGCAAATGATTTTTCCAAAGTAGAAAAATTAGGGTTTCTTGTTTCTATCACCTTTTAAATCTCTTTTGGATTTTTGGGTTATTTTTCTTGCATGATTTAAGGATCAAAGGCGCACGTGGTTTTGTCAAGTAGGACGGGCATTGTGTCTTCGGACTGGCCGAGTCTCTTGATCTGACAAATTACCAGTTGAGAGGATCTTTGAAATCGTCATGAAAATTAATCGCGAATAAATAAAAGATTTGTGAGAAGAAGATGAGGAAAAAAACTGGTTTTATGAAAAAGTAAAATTTCAGATTTTATGTTTTTCATAAGCATGTAGAATTGCATGTGTAAATGCCTTGATTGTGCATAATGTTGTGATCATGAGTCAAGCCCCCTTGCATGCCTGTGATGTATCCTTGTGCGGTCTACATGCCATTTTTTTTTTATTTTTTGTAAAAGTAAGATGAAGATTAAGGGAAGGAGCTTGGTTGCGCATCTTGGATCGTGGCGCAACAAGCACCGTACTTGGATTGGTGGCGCATGCAAGATGGTGCAAGCTTGCTTGGTGGCGCAAGCATAGCATGGCCGAGCCTTAGGGCTTGTGAGCTAGCTATGTTGGACCTTGCAAGATGGCGATTCACCCTTGGAGGACCTTGGAGCCAACCTTGAAGTTCAAAATAGAGGTCGGCTAGGTTAGGTCTAGTTCTTGGGGCTTGAGTCCTAGGTCAAGAGTTGAACCTCCTTCTTGGCATGGGTTGGTCCAATGTCTTGAATAGGTCATGATCACATCATTCATTTATTGCTTTCGATATCTGCTAAAGCATGCCTGTTTTATCGTTATGTTATCACTATAAGATTGCATGCCTGTAATGTTAGACATAAGATAAAACTGATGAGACCTCAAAAACCCTCATAAATAAATATCAAGTCTAGTAGCCATCTAACGCGTAGCCCTCACTAAGCTATCGATCAGTGGTGTTGTGAACTGTTTCCCACCCTCGTGGGACACACCCACTTATCTTTAGAAAGTGCGTGGTGGCAATGGTTTCCCCAGTCCGTTTTAATCGGGCACGCCTTCGCAAGGAAACTCGTTGGCCCTAGGCATAACGGTTAGGAATGGACTTGACTAGAGTTCAATATGTGCTGGGCACATGATGAAACTCTAGAGGCATCGTTGAGAGGTTAGGGTTTCATGCTGTATCCAGCCCTTGCTGGACATGAAATGCCTAGACTGTCTCAATAAGGGGAATTGCGTGGAGCAATCGGCCGGCGTGCCCACCTTAGGAAGCATGAGTTACTTTGTGCATCTCATCCCACCCTCGTGGGACACGAAGCCTCATGTGGAATAAGGATCCCATCTCACTAGGAAGTCTTAAACTTCTCGATTGACTTTGTGGGTTGTCAATTCGATTAAAATAGTGGGAGCCATAATCATTTAAAACAAGTCCAGTTTAAATGATTTGAAGTAGTACTAATATGCTGTTTCTTGACTGTTGTAGAACAATGGCAACGAACAATAGCGGTTGGTAACCGCGATCTATCCTTGAGAAGGGCAAGTTGGTTGGATCCAACTTGATGGACTAGTATATGAGCTTGAGAATTGTGCTCAAGCTCGAGAGAAAGCTTTATGTCCTTGAGCAGCCCATTCCTGAACCACTTCCATGCTTGGCCTCAGCGGCTGAGAGGGATGCTTATGATAAGCATCAGGCTGATACTTTGGAGGTTGCACAATTGATGCTAACCAACATGTCGCCCAAACTTCAAGGGCAATATGAATTGAAGAGTGCCTCTGAGATTATTACTAATCTAAGGCAACTCTTTAATGAATTGGTTAGGCTCAATCCTCCTAAAGTTAATATTCAGTGTGTTGAACCGAAAGGTTTGACCAAGGAGCTGAAATTAAAGATGGAATGGATCAGGAACAACAAGTGCTATTCATGTGGAGGGCCACCTCACATGTTGAAGGACATGATGCGACTTCAGAACGAGGAGAAGAGAAGCTGGGCTTCGTCTTCTAGCTCAGGTGTTTATGTAACAGAAGTCAACCTTTCTACTTTTATGTCATGGGTATTGGATACCGCATATGGAGCTCATATTTGTACAAATATGCAAGGGCTCAAGAAAAGTAGATCGGTGCGGCCTGGAAAGATTGACCTACGAGTTGGAAATGGGGCACAGGTTGCTACTGTTGCTGTAGGAGTTTTTACTCCCTCCCTGTCTTCTGGACTTCAGTTGGAGTTAGATCATTGCTATTATGTATTTTCCCTTACTAAAACATTGTATCTATTCCTTGCTTGGCAAGGAAAGGATTTAAATTTGAAATAAAAGAGGACTCTTGTTCTTTTTCATTTGCAAATGTGTTTTATGGGATGGGTACCTTATGAAATGGATTATATGTCTTGGACACGGATAACTCTATTTGTAACATAAATAATAAAAGGACCAAACTAAGTGGTTCAGTTGGTGCTTTCCTATGGCATTGTCGATTAGCCCATATAAACAATAATCGCATCCAACAACTCCACGCAAATGGGTTGTTAGATTCAAGTTCCTTGAAGGAATTTGATACTTGTGTGCCTTGTTTATTAGGGAAAATGACAAAGGCGCCCTTCACCAAGACAAGTGAGAGGGCAGGAGGTTTATTGGACCTTATACACAGTGATGTGTGTGGACCATT
Source organism: Costus lasius (assembly GCA_027563935.2). Classification (NCBI taxonomy): domain Eukaryota; kingdom Viridiplantae; phylum Streptophyta; class Magnoliopsida; order Zingiberales; family Costaceae; genus Costus; species Costus lasius. The sequence goes on from CM050453.2 coordinate 59,442,486, forward strand.
CAATAAACAAGCCAAAGGAGGACACAACTAATTCATTACCTTTACCGATGATTTCAGTAGGTATGGTTATGTCTACTTGATGAGACATAAATCTGAATCCTTTGAGAAATTCAAGGAATTCAAGAATGAAGTAGAGAACTAGCTTGGTAGATCCATTAAGGCTCTTCGATTAGATCATGGTGGAGAGTACCTGAGTGGTGAGTTCCTTGACTATCTAAAAGAGTGTAGGATTCTTTCCCAACTCAATCCGCCTGGAACACCTCAATGGAATAGTGTGTCTGAAAGAAGAAATCGAACTCTGTTGGACATGGTTCGATGTATGATGAGTCATGCAACTCTACCTCCATCATTCTGGGGACATGCACTAGAGACAGCTTCTCTGATACTGAATAACGTTTCATCTAAGAGTGTCTCAAAGATTCCATACGAGGTATGGAGTAGGAGACGCCCTAATCTCACTTTTATCAGGATCTAGGGATGTGAGGCTTATGTCAAACGTCAAGATTCTAGCAAGCTAGAACCTAGATCTGATAAATGCGTGTTTGTGGGGTACCCTAAGGAAACTAAGGGTTACTACTTCTATATTCCCACCGAGAATAAAGTTTTTGTTGCTCGGGGTGCTGTCTTTCTAGAGAAAGAATTTCTCATGAAAGAAGTTAGTGGGAGGAAGTTTGACTTGGATGAGGTCCAAGTGCAACCACAAGACACAAAGATGGAACCTGAGCCACCTGCACCGGTTGCTGGGCAACCTGAGGCTCAGACACAGGCCCCGCGTAGGTATGGGAGGATTCGTCATGCACCTGATAGGTATGGGTCGCTATCGACCCAACATGACGGGATCTTCATCATTGAGGATGAACCCAGGACTTATGATGAGGCGGTCAGTGGACCGGACTCCGAGAGATGGCTGGAGGCCATGAAATCCGAGATGGATTCCATGTCAACTAACCAAGTCTGGGATTTGGTTGAGCTACCTGATGGGGTAAAGCCCATAGGGTGTAAATGGGTCTTCAAGAGGAAGATAGACATGGATGGCAACATATGTTGGGTCCCCTTCAAGGGGGAGCGAAAACCCTAAGCATGCGCAAATCAAAATACTTGCATGGGCGGAATTAGGGTTTCTATAGGATCGCATGTTCTATATAATCAACTTTGTTTTAATTGAAAGATCATGAGAAGATCTCACCATAGCCATGGGTGGATGGAGCCTTGGAAGCAAAGAGTCGAATGCTTCTTCTCCAAAGGTGATGCACACAACAATGAAGATGGCTTGCTCCTTTGAATACTTTGTGCTAGCAAAGCTCTTCAAAGGGTCCTTGATCGTTGAAAAAGAAAGATGAGATGATATCTCCCTTGGCCGAAAGCTCTCTTCTTCGTCTTCGTCTAAGCTCTCAGCCACACACGAGAGAGCTCCAAAGATTAGAGCCGTTGAGGCAAGCATATGCGTTTTGGCGTTACAAGACTTCCATAAAAGGAAGGTCATGAAGCCATGCGTTCATGGCTTTGAACTAATCCAAAACGCAAACTTAATTGAACCATGCGTTCACATATGTGAACCGGTTCAATTGAAGTTGGTCCAATTTCAATTGGTCCAAAGACCAAATCGAACCAAGCCAAGCCATGGTCTAGATCTCCCTTGAACCAAATGGTTCAAGATCTAACCGATCATCTCTTGATGCTCTTGATCTCACCGATCTAGCATCCACACTCTCGATCGAAGCTTACCGATCTCAAGCCCTAATCAATCAAACATGATCAGACCAGATCTCACTTACAATCAGAGGTTAAATCCCTTTCAACTGAACCAAAACAATTCAGTCCACACGATCTGACTTAAGTAAGCCATTTCATCAAAATTGTGCGACCCTGAGGGTTTCCTTTAAATGTCGGTAACGATAACTTACGTTATCACGATCAGTGAGAGGTATCTAGCAACACATCACTGTCTCCCGATATAAAGGAAAGAGTCTTCCAAGACTACACCCAAACCACAGCACAAGTGTGAATCAACTTCACAAGGCATGTATGTATCCTTTGCCACTGGATGTTCTTATTGGACAAGCGGGTCAAGCTTGTAACTCCAATATGATGAGCATGATTAGATCAGATGAACATAGTCACCTGGGTATGGCCATACACTTTCTCAATCATCTCATCTAGGGGGCCCCTATAGAACATCACACTCCTTCAACAAGGAGACGGCAATCCTATATCTATCACTAGTGTCCCAACCTGACTCATGATCATTATCCAAGATAGTCTATAACCATTATATTTCAAATGATATTGAACTACCTCAAAACAATGACAATCATCATTTAGAAACACAAGTGATCTCAAGTCAGAGGACATGTGCCACTTAGTGCAAACAAGGATTATTCACATTGTGACAAGCAATTGAATATCCTAGTAGGGTCTGTCCAGTACATCCATTGTACCCATGAGTCTACATCTTATTCCATGCTCGGAGCATCCTATAAGATTAGAACACATATTAGTCTCAATCATATCAAGGCTGTCTCATGTTCACCAAGATATCTCGACTAAGGACATATAGCATGTCAGCCTAGCTGAACAGCTTTGAGACATTATTCAGAAGTACACTTATTACAGCAGACAAGGTAACAAACTGAATAACAACCATTGCCTTTATAAACAAAAATGTTTATACATGATACTGTTACAATCCCAAGGCCTCAAACATTAGCCTTAAGGGCATACTCCAACAACATAGTTACCTATAAAGGTAGACTAGTCGCTAAGGGATTCAAACAAATCCACGGGGTGGATTATGATGAAACCTTCTCGCCAGTTGCCATGTTCAAATCCATTCGGATTATGCTTGCTATAGTTGCATATCATGATTACGAGATATGGCAGATGGATGTGAAGACAGCTTTCCTTAATGGGAAGCAAGCTTAGGATGTGTATATGACACAACCTGATGGCTTCGTCCATCCTACAAGGCCAATAAGGTCTGCAGGCTAAAGAGATCCATCTATGGATTAAAGCAAGCATCTCAAAGTTGGAATCTTCGATTTGATGAAGCCGTGAGAGATTATGGCTTTATCAAAAGCGAAGATGTCGCTTGTGTATACAGAAAATTCAGTGGGAGCTTGGTGACTTTTCTGGTCTTGTATGTCGATGACATACTGCTCATCGGGAACGACATCCCTAGTCTTCAAGCTGTGAAGACATGGTTAGGGAAGTGTTTTGAGATGAAAGACTTAGGGGAGGCCGCATATATCCTAGGCATGAGGATCTATTGGGATAGATCCAAGAAGCTCCTAGCCCTTAGTCAGAGTACTTACATTGAAAAGGTCCTGGAGAGGTTTAGCTTAAAGCAATCCAAGAAAGGGTACCTTCCAGTGAGACATAGCCTTACTCTCTCAAAGAGCTAGTGTCCCACCACACAGGCTGAGAGGGATGACATGAGTCGAGTGCCCTATGCTTCGGCAGTAGGATCTATCATGTATGCAATGTTGTGTACAAGACCAGATGTGGCTTATGCTGTGAGCATAACCAGCCGATACCAATCCGATCCTGGAGTATAGCACTAGGTGGCTGTAAAGAACATCCTAAAGTATTTGAGAAGAACTAAGGATTTGTTCCTAGTCTATGGGGGATAGGAAGACCTCAGTATGCAGGACTACACAGATACGTCATTCTAGTCTGACCCTAATGACATAAGATCTCAAACAGGCTATGTGTTCAGATTAATGTTGGGGTATGCCCTTAAGGCTAATGTTTGAGGCCTTGGGATTATATCAGTATCATGTATAAACTCAATGTTTATAAAGGCAATGGTTGTTATTCAGGTTGTTACATTATCTGCTGCAATATGTATACTTCTGAATAATGTCTCAAAGCTGTTCAGCTTGGCTGACATGCAGTTTTGTCCTTAGTCGAGATATCTTGGTGAACATGAGACAGCCTTGATATGATTGAGACTAATATGTGTTCTATTCTTATAAGACGCTTCGAGCATGGAATAAGATGTAGACTCATGGGTACATTGGATGTACTGGACAGACCCTACTTAGGATATTCAATTGCTTGTCACAATGTGAATAATCCTTATATGCAAACAAGTGGCATACTTCCTCTGACTTGAGATCACTTGTGTTTCTAAATGATGATTGGCATTGTTTTGAGGTAGTTCAATATCATTTGAAATATAATGGTTATAGACTAACTTGGATAATGAGCATGAGTCATGTTAGGGCGCTAGTGATAGATATAGGATTGCCGTCTCCTTGGAAGGAGTGTGATGTTCTATAGGGGCCCCCTGGATGAGATGATTGAGAAAGTGTATGGCCATACCCGGATGACTATGTTCATTTGATCTGATCATTCTCATCATATTGGAATTACAGGCTTGACACGCTTGTCCAATAAGAACATCCAGTGGCAAAGGAAACATGTATGCCTAGTGAAGTTGATTCACACTTGTGCTGTGGTTTGGGTGTAGTCTTGGAAGACTCTTTCCTTTATATCGGGAGACAGTGATGTGTTGCTAGATACCCCTCACTGATCGTGATAACGTAAGTTATCGTTACCGAAATTTAAAGGAAACCCTTAGGGTCGCACAATTTGATGATATGGCTTACTTATGTCAGATCGTGTGGACTGAATTGTTTTGGTTCAGTTTAAAGGGATTTAATCTCTGATTGTAAGTGAGATCTGGTCTGATCATGTTTGATTGATTAGGGCTTGAGATCGGTAAGCTTCGATCGAGAGATTGGATGCTAGATCGGTGAGATCAAGAGCATCAAGAGATGAATGGTCAGATCTTGAGCCTTTTGGTTTAATGTGATCTGGATTAAGGCTTGGTTTATTTTGGTCTTTGAACCAAATGAATTGAACTGGCTAATAAAGTGAGCGCATGGTTCAAAGAGGAGAATGTTGCGATCGTTCATTTGACTTGAACGATTGAACACGTTGAGTTTTTGCTATTTTTGGATAGCATGACTTCTAAACATGGTGTACGCCTCCACGTTAGAAGTGGATCGCTCTATTCTCGCTCGTTCTCTCCTCTCTCATCGCCGCTTGCTCTCTCGTGGTGAAGAAGGCTCACGCCAAGGAAGAGAAGAAAATTCGCCCAAGCAAGAGTTCTTCTCATCTTCCCTTTCATTCGATCAGGACTCTTGGAGCCTTGCTAGCACAAGGAGCAACAAGAAGAAGCCGAGACTCATCTTGTGTGCGTCTGCTTTGGAGGAGAGCGGCATCACTCTCTGCTTCCAAGTCGCCATCCAAGAAATGGCATTGGTAAGAATCTTTATCGATCTATTCAAGTTGATCATAGATATATGCAAACCGATCCTTAGAAACCCTAGATTCTTCTGCTAAGAATCCTCTGATATGCCCCTATTAGGGTTTCGACCCCGCCCCTTAGGGACTTTCAATTAAGTGGCGGTGCTATGAGCTGAGAGAGCTCTAAGCAGTCCATTGTAGCTGATTCTACAACCGAAGCTGAGTATGTCGCCGCTTCTGAGGCAGCCAAAGAAGCTGTTTGGATTAGGAAGTTCATTTCTGAACTTCAGGTGGTTCCCAGTGCAGTGGATCCCATTGAAATCTACTGTGATAACAATTGAGCAATTGCACAAGCCAAGGAACCACGGTCTCATCAAAGATCCAAACACATACTCAGGAGATTTCACCTGATCAGAGAGATCATAAACAGAGGTGATGTCAAGATTAGCAGAGTTGACACAGAGAACAATCTGGTAGACCCATTGACCAAGGCATTAGCTTAAAAGCTCATTAGGTTGACCGTTCGACACTCGGATTTGATCGTGGCTTATCAAGGTAAAAACTTTCCTTTTCCCCAATATGCTCTTCCTCATAATAATGCTTCAATCTTTGACCATTAACTTTGAATTCTCCCATTCCCTCGCTCCATACGTCTACAGCTCCGTAGGGATAGGCTTTCTTTACCTGAAAAGGACCAGACAATCGAGACTTAAGCTTTCCTAGAAAAAGTCTCAATCTAGAATTGAATAATAGAACAAAGTCACCTGGTTGGAAGTCTTTTCTGAAAATCTGTCGATCATGCCATCTCTTAGTCCTCTCTTTGTAGATTCTTGCATTCTCATATGCAGAGAGTCTGATCTCATCTAGCTCATTTAATTGCAACCTCAGTTTTTCACCAGCATTTTTCAAGTCAAAATTTAGCTTCTTGATTGCCCAGAACGCCTTATGCTTGAGCTCTACGGGAAGGTGACATGATTTTCCATAAATCAATTGAAAGGGGGACATACCTATGGGTGTTTTGAAAGCAGTCCTGTAAGCCCACAATGCATCATCAAGTTTGAATGCCCAGTCTTTTCTAGTGCGCGACACTGTATTCCCCAGAATTCCTTTGATCTCTCTGTTTTATATCTCAACCTGTCCACTTGTTTGGGGGTGATAGGGTGTTGCAACTTTATGATTAACTCTGTACTTCCTGAGTAAGGCTGAAAACTTATGTTCTATGAAATGCAAGCCTCCATCACTGATCACTACTCGGGGTGTTCCATATCGTGGAAAGATAATCTTCTTGAACAGTTTAATAACAACTCTCGAATCATTGGTTGGTGAAGCAAGAGCTTCAACCCATTTTGAGACATAATCAACTGCTACAAGAATGTACTTGTTACCTCCAGAAGATGGGAAAGGTCCCATGAAGTCAATCCCCCAAACATAAAATATCTCAACTTCAAGAATATTGGACAATGGCATTTCATGTCTTCTGTTAATATTCCCAGTCTTTTGACATCTATCACAGGATGATACTAAGTTTCTAGCATCTTTGAAAATTGTGGGCCAATAAAAACCTAATTGTAGCACCTTAAAAGCAGTTTTTTCAGTACCGGCATGACCACCATAGGAGGATCCCTGGCATTGAAGCAAAATATCTGTAATTTCTTCTTCAGGTACACATCTTCTAAAAATGCCATCAGCACATCTTCTAAACACATAAGGCTCATCCCAAAAATAGTGTTTCACCTCAGCCAAAAATCTTTTCTTTTTTTGGTAGCTCAAATCAGGAGGAAAAATATTAGCTACAAGATAATTCACTAGGTCAGCATACCAGGGTGCTTTGAGTTGTTCAATGGTTAAGAGTTATTCTTCAGGGAAAGAATCATTGATTTCATCATTCTTTTTAGTGTCTGCAATAAGGTTTTCTGATCCCTTTTTGTCTTTAATCTCCAAATCAAATTCTTGTAGAAGTAAAATCCATCTGAGTAATCGTGGTTTGCTGTCTTTTTTCTGCATTAATTATTTCACAGCTGCATGGTCAGTGTACACTACCACTTTGGAGTTAATCAAGTAAGACCTAAATTTGTCAAAAGCAAATACTATGGCCAATAATTCCTTCTCAGTGGTGGTGTAATTTCTTTGTGCCTCATCCAAAGTTTTGCTGGCGTAGTGAATAACATGAGGTTTCTTATCTTTTCTTTGTCCCAAGACTGCTCCCACTGCATAATCACTGGCGTCACACATGAGTTCAAAGGGTAAGTCCCAATCTGGGGGCTGAATGATGGGTGCTGAAACCAAAGTTTTCTTTAACTCCTGAAAAGCAAATAGACATTTCTCATCAAAGCAGAATTTGGCATCTTTACAAAGTAAATCAGTTAAAGGTTTAGCAAGTTTAGAGAAGTCCTTGATGAATCTCCTGTAAAACCCTGCATGTCCCAAAAAGCTCCTGATCTCCTTGACAGTGGTGGGAGGTGCTAACTTCTCAATCACTTATATCTTGGCCTTGTCCACTTCAATCCCTCTCTCTGAAATGAGATGGCCCAAAACTATCCCCTGTCTAACCATAAAGCGACATTTTTCCCAATTCAAGACAAGGTTAGTCTCTTCGCATCTCTGTAAAACTCTAGAAAGATTAGCTAAGCAGTCATCAAAAGAAAAACCATAGACAGAGAAATCATCCATGAAGTCTTCAATAAATTCAAAAAAAATCGCCATCATACATCTTTGAAAAGTGGCAGGTGCATTGTATAAACCAAAGGGCATTCTTCTATAAGCAAAAGTATCATAAGGACATGTAAAAGTGGTTTTATCCTGATCATCAGGATGAATAGGAATCTGAAAAAGTCCGGAATACCCATCAAGAAAACAAAAGTGAGAGTGCTTGGCAAGTCTTTCCACCATTTGATCAATGAAAGGCAAGGGAAAATGATCCTTCATAGTGGTAGTATTTAATTTTCTATAATCAATACACATACGCCAACTAGTGATATTTCTAACAGGTATCAATTCATTATCCTTATTTTTCATTACAATGACACCCCCCTTCTTTGGAACACAGTGTACAGGACTCACCCACTTACTATCTGAGATAGGGTAGATAATACCTGCATCTAGCAATTTTAGTACTTCCTTCTTCACCACTTCCTTCATAGATGGTTTGAGCCTACTCTGAAAATCTACATGCGGCTTGTGCTCATCCTCCATGTGAATCCTGTGCATACAAAAACAAGGGTTAATCCCTTTTAAGTCATCAATGGAATACCCAATTACCTTTCTATGAATTCTTAGCTCCTTCAGGAGTAAATCAGTTTCCCTAGCATCTAATTTAGCATCCACAATCACAGGGTAGGTAGAGTTAGGACCAAGAAATTCATATCTAAGGTTATCAGGTAAAACTTTCAACTCAACTTTAGGGATCTTTTCACTTTCATTATCAAAAGTAGCACAGTCTAAGATATCGTGTTTCTCATCATCAAAATCATCAAAATCATTCTCAAAACTAGGACTATCAATTTTTTCACAAGAATTTTCCAAGGAGTCAGAAAAAGAAACATCAGCAGAAGAATCATCAAACAAACAACTAGCATCATAAACTGTGTCATCAATGGACTGAATAGTGCAACAGGAACTAGCATGAGCAGGTTTTTACAATGAATTATTCAAATCAAACTCAATCTTATCATTGCCAATTCTTAAAGCAAGTTTGCCATTCCTTACATCAATAAGGGCTCCAGCAGTGGCTAAGAATGGCCTACCCAGAATAATAGGAATCTTGGCGTCTTCTTCCATTTCAAGTACCACAAAATCAGCAGGTATGAAGTACCTACCAACCTATATAGGAACATCCTCTAGAATACCTACTGGATATTTTACTGATCGATCGGCGAGCTGCAAAGAAATTGTAGTCGGCTTAGGAGCTCCCATGTCCAATTTCCTGCACATAGACAAAGGCATAAGACTTACACTAGCCCCTAGATCATATTAGGCTCGGTCGAAAGCCATATTTCCAATAAAACATGGGATAGAGAAACTACCTGGATCATTCAATTTCGGTGGTAACCTGTTTTGAATAACAACACTACATTCTTCGGTTAAAGAAACAGTACCATAGTTTTCTATCTTTCTTTTGTTAGACAGGATTTCTTTCAAAAATTTAGCATATATGGGCATTTGAGATAAAGCTTTAGTAAATGGTATATTAATGTAAAGCTTTTTCAAAACATCAGGAAATCTCCCAAATTGCTTATCTAACTTCTCTTGTTCTAACCTTTGGGGAAAAGGTATCAGTGGTCTAAAGGATGGAGGTAGATTAGTCTTATTAGACTATGTAGGGTTTGTTCATGTGGTCTAAAGGTATCAGTGGTCTAAAGGTATCAGTGGGCTTATCAAACTATGTAGGGTTTGTTCATGTTCAGAAGGCTTTTCTAATTCTAATTCTTCATACTGATCATTAATAGACTCTTTTTCCTTAAGTTCTCCTAGTTGTCTCCCACTTCTAGTGATAATGGCATTGCAATGTTCCCCAGTGTTTAATCTAGATATTTGTCCTTCTAGAATTTTACTGCAAGTAACTAAGGATTCTACTTGAGAAGTAAGATGACTAACAGTTTCTTCAAGATCTTCGAATTTTTTTGTGTTTTGAATTTGCAATGAATGGATTTGGCTAGCTAAAAATTTTTCTAACATGTGCTCACTAACCTCTTTGGTCAGGGTTTGCTGATCCTCATTCTCATTCTTACCATGTTGATGACAATATGAAATTCCTTCATCTGGAGCCCATTGGCTCTGATTCAAGGACATCTCCTCAAACAACTTGAAAGCATCATCAATTGTTCTACTCATCAAGGCTCCCCCTGCAGCAGCATCAATAATGAGGAGAATGTGATTAATTAAACCATAAAAAAAAGTTTCAATTAAGACCCGTCACTCCAAGCCATGGTGAGGACACTTCCTTTGCAATTCATTGTATCGTTCCCATGCTTCACTAAGAGATTCTCCTTCTTTCTGTTGGAAGTTCATGATTTGATTTTTCAATTGGAAAGTCTTGCTTGGTGGAAAATATCTCGTCAGAAAAGCTTTTGATAATTGATCCCATGTTGTGAAAGTATTGGGTTGACGAGAATGCAACCAAGTTCGTGCTTGATCCCTAAGAGAAAAAGGGAACAATATTAGTTTTAGTGCATCATCAGAAATTCCATGAATTCTTATGGTATCACAATATTCAAGAAAGGTATATAAATGTGAATAAGGATCTTCGATTGATGATCCTCCGAACTGATTCTGCTGGATCATAGTCACGAAGGCAGGATTAATTTCAAAGTTGGAGGCCTCAATTGTAGGTCTAGCAATGCTGAAGTGTATCCCCTGAGGATTAGGGGCAGCATAGTCCCTTAGTGATCTTTGATCAGCCATTAGAAATGAATGTCCTGTGCACACTAGAGAAAACTGATCAAATGATGTAAGTAAACAGAAAAGAATAAAAAGATAAAACATAAATGAAACCTAGTCTAGCAATACTCTCAACGTCTCTAATATCGACAAAAACTAAGGTCCCCGGCAACGGCGCCAAAAACTTGATAGCCCGAAAGGGAACACAACAAATCTAGCACGCGTGTACCTTGGACTAATCCTTGGTAACGACACCAAAAACTTGTTGTTAAACCGCAAGTGCATGGGTATACGAAGTAATAAAAAAGTATCGAATCCACAGGGACCTACGTTGTTGAATACTAAATAGTTGATTTCTTACTAACTAGGCAAAACGAGATCATGAGAATAGCAATCGGTAACTAAAAGCGGGATTATCAGAGAGAAAAGCTGGGACTAGGGTTTCGTTCACTTAAACTTTTATGACTAGACATGAATAAGGATTTCGTTGATTCAATTTCATCATGAAGAAGATATTATCAAAGGATGAACTCAAGGATCACTTTTGTGCATCCGAGCTCTAGAATCTCTAGTGGAGTCTCAAGGATCACTTTCGTGCATCCGAGTCTCGCAACTAGTTTTGCTCAAGGACCTCGAACATTCCGATCTTTGCTTTCGCACAAGATCTCCACGTTTGACAAATAGACTCGATCTATGGATTCATGTTATAATCATGGCAATTATTTTACTAGAAAAGATCAAGATGGATCTAACCTATGGAAGGGATCCAAACTTGCAATTCTAGGGTTCCAAATTCTCAAGCAATTACATTTCAGTCTCAAGCGAAAATTCTAAGAACATAATTAATAATATGAACTTAAAGAGAGTCTAAACACAATTATCACATGAGCAAAATCATCATGCTAAAATCAAACTCAACGAAATATTGAAAAAGAAGTTATCTAATCATTAAAAGTCAAGTGAACTACTCCCCCATGTCCCAAGAGTAGTTTAAGCTAGCATGGCGAAGGAAATACAATATTCCATAATTTTAGAAAATCAGAAATCAACAAAAGGAAGAGTTTTTAGAAAATACGGCACGACTGTGAAGTATTTCACAGCTGTATTTTACAAAAGAAGGCGTGAACAGTGGTGGCGATCCTTCTTCCCTTGATTTCTCCTCCAATTTGTCTCTTTTCGATCTGAAACTTCTGGTACGTTGTCTCCTTCACCAGGCGATGCTTCAGTAGAAAAATCACGGCCGGAGGTCGTCTGAATCGAGCGCGGCGGCGAAACCCTCCACGGCGGCGTGGATCATGGTTTCTCCCTCCACGATCAATCAAAATTGGGGCCTTTTGTCTCTCTATAGTCCTCTCATGGAAAGCTCCCCTTTTGCTTCTTACGGCATCGAATATAAACTTCTGGATCATCCCCAATCATCTCCGCAAAAATCGGGCGTTGAAATTGACCTGAGAGTCGCGTTCAAAAACTGAAATACGATAGTGTAATATCTTATGACACTGCCGTAAAATCCATCGATCATTCTGTTCTGAAATTGCTAAAACATACTCCACCGTAATTTTATTTAGGCAATGCCGTAAAATCGGCTGAACTCTCTAGTCGAATTCGTCTGGAAAATACGGCCCGTAAACCGGTTTATGGCAGTGCCGTAAAATCGGCTAAGGTTTCTGTTCCGAAAGCAGCCCAAAATACGGCCGTGTAAATTCTTATGGCGGTACCGTATTTTAGCCAAAACCTTATGTTTGGAAAATCACCAAAATACGGCTGTGATCTTGATAATACGGTAGCCGTGAAAAATATGGTACCGTAAAATCCTTTACGGCCCTGCCGAATTTTTGGTTCTTTGCCTCGATTTGCATGAAATTTCTTGGGTGTCTTCTTCTTGATGATGAGAACTCTTCCATGTATTTGATTTTGCCTGAAAACGCCTAAAATAGCGTCTTTTTGCCTGAAAAACATGAAAAACCAAAACAGAAGTAGACTTTGCAATATTTGATGGGTTTAGCATGGAAACAAGTAAAAGATCCTCAATTTAGCTTGAAATGGTATCTAAAATGATGCAAAATATACTACATATTTTGGTCTCATCAGTATGTGGCCGCTTCTGAGGCAGCCAAAGAAGCTGTTTGGATTAGGAAGTTCATTTCTGAACTTCAGGTGGTTCCCAGTGCAGTGGAGCCCATTGAAATCTACTGTGATAACAGTTGAGCAATTGCACAAGCCAAGGAACCACGGTCTCATCAAAGATCCAAACACATACTCAGGAGATTTCACCTGATCAGAGAGATCATAAATAGAGGTGATGTCTAGATTAGCATAGTTGACACAGAGAACAATCTGGCAGACCCATTGACTAAGGCTTTGGCGCAGCAGAAGCATGATGGACACGCTACAGATATGGGGTTGAGATTTCTCAACCTCTAGGTCTTAGTGCAAGTGGAAGATTGTTGGTGTATATGCCCTAGGACCTAGTTTTGGTCCATTACTGTACTACATGACGTTGATAGTTTATCATTCTGGCATTGTCATTATCTATATTTTCTTACATCTGCGATTATGTACATATATGATAATGTCCCTGGAGACAGATTGGATCTGTGCTCAAATGATTATCCCCAGTCAATGTACCTGAGTCGATAAGGGACAACTCTGGTACTTGTGAGACTGGTATATGGGCTGGTTAGGCACAAGGTGCTAACGCAGGCATATGGGTATATCAGTAGTGGATATACTGGACCGACCCACTGTGAGACCCACTGTGAGGCAATGACTTGGTTTCACGAGTCATCCTCACAAGTGATAGGAGATGCATTGATCCCTTGACTTGAGGTCATTGGTTATTCTATATGGTTAGGGATATGCTTTGATACAACCTAACGCCTTGCTGTAGTTGGGAGGTAATAACGGTTGTCATTGGGCATGTCACGACCCATATGAGAAGGTCAATGCACAGACATAGGATTTGCCCCTTCCTAAGGGAAGCATGATATCCATGGAGCTCCTCTATGGTTCTATGACTGAAAGTGTATGACCATACCCAGGTTAGACCTGATTTAGTCATAGCCATGAGATTGGATAGAAACAAGTGGTGACGCACTTGGCCAATCGGATATCAGTTCGGCAAAGAGACTGTAATGCATCTGTACCTGTTTGCGATGATGGGGATGTCGATGTCGATATCCATTCCAATGACTTGGGTAGCAGCGATGCACTGCTAGGTTCCACTCACTACTTGTGGTGACCTTAGGTCAGCACTGCCAATGTCAGAGGAACCTACAGGGTCGCACACCTTGATACTCGAGTTCTCGTATTGATCGGGAAGCTTTATGATCGAGTTATTTAATAACTCAGATCTATTTTGGAGATTTCATCAGCGCCAATGGGCCTGATGAGATGGAAGAGATTTATTGTAGCCAACTTCCATTTACAGCATATTAACCATGATTAGCCCAGTTTGACCTCGGGTTAAATTGGATTGGATCCGAGCGCTAGGTTAACGTGTATGATGGACCCTGGGCTGGGCCCATTGAAAAGTTGGGCTTACTGGGCTCAAGGAGAAAGGGAATTGTAGGCGTGTGCTTAACCCTGGTTAGACTAGGGTTAACGCCTATAAATTTGAAATTAATCATGTAAGGATTAATTAATTAATTGGAACCCTAATTGGATTAGGACTAATTAATTAATTAATTATGGGCTGATTTATTTGAATTAATTAGAGTCCTAATTCGATTAGAATTTAATTAATTAAATAAATAATTATAGTCCTAATTAGATTAGGACTTGACCATGATCAAACGCCCACATGAGTCCTAATTGGATTAGGACTTGATTCCCTATTTTCTCTCCTAGCCGCCCAATTCAATTGAATAATAACCACACATTAGCCGCCTATGATCTCTATAAATAGAGACCTTGGACGCCCCTCTTGGCACGACATTATCTCTTGGAGGCGTGATCAAGAGAGGAGGCGACATAGTGAGGGCGAGTGGCTTGTTCTTCCTCTCCATAGCCGCAAGCACCTCTTCTCTTTTCTTCTTGGCGCAAGTGAGGGAAGCCCTTGGGGTCTTCATCATCTTTTCCTCCCTTGGCGCAAGAGAAGAAAGGAAGTTGGCGGCTTCATATCCTTCCACTTCTTCCTTTGGCGCATACACCTTGGAGGTGGTGCATACTTGAAGAAGGCGACCAAAAGGCTTGGATCTTCTTCCCGAGGCTAGCACCGGGCGTGGAAGAAGAGAGCTCGAGGTATCCGTGTGTGTGAGACTGCAGAGGGCACACGCTTGGGTGCCTCTACGACATCAGCCTCATCTTGCTCAAGGTATTTTCTTTCTTATCATGTCGACTCCTTCGCATGCGATCTTCACTGGGTTTTTGGGACCGGCCTGTTTCGGGGGTATTCTTCCGCTGCGCAATGTGTTTGCTTGACTGAAATTTTGTAAAATATCCCAGGGGTTTCCCAGCAAATCTTTCCCTAGTTCACATCAATATTAGCTTTAGCTGTGGCCAAAAGAGGTCTACCCAGAATGATAGGATTTCTAGAATTTACCTCCATGACTAACACTACAAAATCTGCAGGAATGAAAAACTTACCAATTTGTACAGGGACATTGTCTAATATGCCTACATGATACTTTACCGATGAATCCGTGAGCTGTAAGTATATGGATGTATGCTTTAGCTCTCCAAGATTTAATTTCTTGTAAGTAGAAAGAGGCATTAGACTCACACTTGCACCGAGGTCACATAAGACTCAGTCAAAAGAGGCATTAGACTCCTAACATGCAATTCTAGGGTTCCAAATTCTCATGCAATTACCTTTCGGTCTCAAGCGAAAATTCTAAGAACATAATTAGTAACATGAACTTATAGAGAGTCTAAGCACACTTATCACATGAGCAAAATCATCAGGTTAATATTAAACTCAATGAAATAGTAAAATTAGTCATCTAGTCATTGGAAATCAAATGAACTACTCCCCCATGTCCCAAGAGTAGTTTAAGCTATCATGGTAATGGAGTTATAAAATCCCATGGTTTCACAAGATCGAAAATTGAAGGAAAAAAAGGAGTTTAGAAAATACAGCATGGCTGTGAAGTATTTCACAGCCGTAATTTCCAATTTGAGGCGATGAACAGTGTCGGCGCCTCTTCTTTCCTTGATTTCTCCTTCAATTGGTCTCCTCTCTGACTGGAACTTCTAGCACGTTGTCTCCTCCTTTAGACGAAGCTTCAATATGAAAATCACGGCCGGAGATCATTTGGATCGAGCACGGTGGCGAAACCCTAGGCGGCGGCGTGGATGACGATTTCTCCCCCGACAATGGATCAAAATTGAGGCTTTTCGTCTGTGCGTAATCCTCTTGTCCCAAAACTCTCTTCTGTTTCTTACGGCATCGAATATAAGGCCTTCGATCATCCGCAATCAACTCCGCAGGAATCAGGCATGGAATTTGACCTGGGTGTCGCGTTCAAAACAAGAATTACGGCAGTGTAATAGTTCACGGCACTGCCATAAAATCGGTCGAGTCTTCTGTTCTGATGTCATTTGGGAAATACGGCACCATAATCTGATTTATGGTAGTGCCGTAAAATCGGCTAAACTCTCTGTTCGGAAGTGTTTGGAAATTACGGCCCGTGTAGTTTCTTACGGTAGTGCCATAAAATCGGGTGAAGTTTCTATTCGGAAGCTCTCCAAAATACGGTACCGTAATATTGCTTACGGCAGGTGCCGTAAAATCCAAAAATCTTTCTATTTGGAAACTTCTCAAAATACGGCAGGGCTCGGATTTTACGGTACTGTCTGGAATTACGGTATTGTAAAATGGATTACGGCATTGCCGTAATTTGCTGACTTGCTCCGTTTTACGTGAAACTTCTTGGGTGATCTCCTCTTGATGGTTGTAATCCTTCTATGTATTTGATTTTACATGAAAACGCCTAAAAATAGTGCTTTTTTACCTGAAAACCATGAAAAACCAAAATAGAAGTAGATTTTGCAATATTCAATGAATTTATCATGAAAACAAGTAAAAGATCTTCAATTTAGCATGAAAAGATATCAAAAATGATACAAAATATACTATATATTCTGGTGTCATCAAAGACAACACGCCAGAAGTTTTTGAGGATATCACCCGACAAATTTCACGCAAATCGAAGTAACTGACCAAAATGCGGTAATGCCGTATTTTATATTATGGTACCGTATTTCCGTAGGATACAGTAATATCGGAGCACCTACCGTAATTTGGTAGATTTCATATCAGAGACTTTTTTTGAGTTTATGGTATTGCCGTAAAGAATTACACTGCCATATTTTCCATACATTTACGACTAGAGAGTTCAGCCGATTTTACGGCAGTGCCGTGAAGCATTTTCTGGTGCCATATTTCCAAGACACGTTGAGACCAGAGATTTTTTCTATAATTACGGCACTGCTATAGTTTGGAGCGCATTCAGAACAGAATAAATTGCTAAAATTACGGCACGGCCGTAAAATATTTTATGGTACTATATTTTGGGCAATTTTTTGTTGGGGTATGCCCTTAAGGCTAATGTTTGAGGCCTTGGGATTATATCAGTATCATGTATAAACTCTATGTTTATAAAGGCAATGGTTGTTATTCAGGTTGTTATATTATCTGCTGCAATATGTATACTTCTGAATAATGTCTCAATGATGTTCAGCTAGGCTGACATGTAGTATAGTCCTTAGTCGAGATATCTTGGTGAACATGAGACAGCCTTGATATGATTGAGACTAATATGTGTTCTAATCTTATAGGATGCTTCGAGCATGGAATAAGATGTAGACTCATGGGTACATTGGATGTACTGGACAGACCCTACTAGGATGTTCAATTGCTTGTCACAATGTGAATAATCCTTGCATGCAAACAAGTGGCATACTTCCTCTGACTTGAGATCACTTGTGTTTCTAAATGATGATTGGCATTGTTTTGAGGTAGTTCAATATCATTTGAAACATAATGGTTATAGACTATCTTGGATAATGAGCATGAGTCATGTTAGGGCACTAGTGATAGACATAGGATTGCCATCTCCTAGTTTGGAGTGTGATGTTCTAAAGGGGCCCCCTGGATGAGATGATTGAGAAAGTGTATGGCCATACCCAGATGACTATGTTCATCTGATCTAATCATGCTCATCATATTGGAGCTACAGGCTTGACATGCTTGTCCAATAAGAACATCCAGTGGCAAAGGAAACTTGTATGCCTAGTGAAATGGATTCACACTTGTGTTGTGGTTTGGGTATAGTCTTGGAAGACTCTTTCCTTTATATCGGGAGACAGTGATGTGTTGCTAGATACCCCTCACTGATCGTGATAACATAAGTTATCGTTACCGACATTTAAAGTAAACCCTTAGGGTCGCACAATTTGATGATATGGCTTACTTAAGTCAGATCGTGTGGACTGAATTGTTTGGGTTCAGTTTAAAGGGATTTAATCTCTGATTGTGAGTGAGATCTGGTCTGATCATGTTAGATTGATTAGGGCTTGAGATCGGTAAGCTTCGATCGAGAGAATTGATGCTAGATCGGTAAGATCAAGAGCATCAGGAGATGAACGGTTAGATCTGGAACCTTAGGGTTTAATATGATCTAGACCAAATCGCTTGGGTTAATTGGTCTTTGAACCAAACCAAATTGAACCGGCTCATCAAGTGAGCGCAAGGTTCAAGGGAGAAGAGGTTTGCGACTTGTTCATGAGCGCGTGAACGTTGAGAAGTGGTTTGCTATTTTTGGATAACATGTTCTCTAATCGTAGACACGCCTCACGTTGCCTCTCTTCACGCTTCTTCTCTTGCCCTATTGTCGTCTCTTTGTTTTTTTTTTTGGGCTCTCGACACATTCGGGTGGTGAAGCATTGACGATAAGGGAGAGGTCTCGCCAAGCAAAAGATTTCTTCTCTTCCCTTCCATTCGATCAGGTTCACTTGGAGAACCTTGCTAGCACAAGGATCAACAAGGAGTAGGCGACATCTTCTTGTGTGCGCATCTTTTGGAGGAGATCCCATTTGCTCTCTTCTTCCAAGGCGCCATCCAAAGCAATGGCGATGGTATGAATCCTTACTTATCTTTGCAATCGATTATAGTTGATCATATCTCATGCATAGATCCTCTTGAAACCCTTGTTTCCGCTGCAAAAGTTTTATATGCGCCTATCTAGGGTTTCGCCCCCCCCCCCAAGTATAGGGGACTTTCAATTGGTATCAGAGCAAGGTTATTCCATGTTAATATGATTGCTATGTTTGCTTTGTGATCCATGTTTGCGCAAAAGACTAGATCTAAAGGTTATATGCGAAAATATTACATGTTGTATCTTTTTGTTGGCGCATATTAGTTTTTCTTAAAACTACATCACCTGCGCGACTCACCTTAGATCTAAGTGGCGCCTACTTGAAACACTTAGACGGGTTATTAGGGTTGAAGTCACAGTCGAGTCTAGATCCAACCAGTCTGATCAGACTATCTGACAGCCTAGATGGGTTGACCAGATGGCACCTGTGCGCAAGCACGAGGTGGCTATAGGTCGACTGCATACAGGCGTGTAGCGATGTCTGGTTGAGACAACCAGTGAACGCGCATGAGTTGGGCCCGGGGTCACACCCGCTTGCCTGAACTCATGAGGGTCGTTCAGCCCAATTGCATGCATTGTTGACCACAGGGTCGACTCAAGTCAGTTAGGACTTGGTGCATGCAAGGGCAGTGGGTCTGACTAGATCTGATGAGTGGATCCCTATTAATGGACCGTTGTCAGGTAGTAGGGCACATAAGGAAAATAAACTTAATGCCAATGGGTTTTTGAAAATTTTATTTTCTTATTATTGGATCACATGTTGATTGTATACCATGTTTGGTGTCTATTTAATCTTATGTGGGCTGCCCAATTTAATGTGTGCTGTGCTGGGGCCTGCGTGCCTGAATTAATTGTAAATTATTTTCTTGTGATCTGCGCATCACATTTTAATTAATTTATTGTGTAATTGACCTACGTGTCAATCATGTCTAGATAGATTAAATTGTAATTTTAATCAGACATGAGCACAGAGCACACTTGGCAGAAGCGCATGCAGCAGTGGCTTGATCAGGTGGGAGGTCCAGGGTTCGGCTCTGGGACAGGCGCATTTACCTGGTGGGCGCACCTGAGCTGCAGTGGGCGCTTGGGCCCTGGGTTGGGCCAGATGAGATGCAAAAGACCCATCAAGAGCTCAAGTGAAGACTTAAGTTAAATTAAGGTCTTACCTAGGCTTAATGGGCTTTTACCACATAAGATCAGCATGCTTTCTATTTATTGTTTATATAATTAGAATTGCATGATTTAATCTTCTGCTATCACCATAGGGTTTGTATGATAGTTAATAAGATAAAAGACCGTTAAAATCCAATGCTAAAATATCAAGCTCGTAAGCCTTCAGGCGCGAAACCTCACTGTTCTGACTATCGTTGGGGCCGTGTTGTACCCACTCAGTGGGCACGCCCATCTATCTTCAGACGGTGTGTGATTACACCTGCGTGTTACAGGGAAGGGATTTATCGCTTCTCGTTGCTCAGCATAGCACGTGGTGGTCCAGGGAGTAGGTCGGGTCAGCTTGACCATGTAGGCTACATATGTGGCGCATATTGTAGCTATATGGAGGCAGCCATCTGTGGGATCAGAGACTGTGTTGTACCAACTCAGTTGGCACAGTCTGCTGGATTGCCCAGATGAAGGGGAATCGCACGGGCTGGCGATTGGCAGGGATTGCCTACCAGAGATTAGTGCTTGTACTCTCTGTGCATCTTATCTCGCCTGAGCGGGACGCGGAGACCAAGTATGAAATCTGGATCCCATCTCACTAAAAGAGTTTTACTCTTTCGGGCTGTTTTGCTGGATTTTTCAGCCAGATAAAATAGTGAGAAAAGAATCATTCTTAAGTCCTGAAGCAACGAACACCACGAATTTCAATGTGCGATCCCTATTGGAAAGGGAGAAGTTTGCTGGACCAAACTTCTCAGACTGGTACGGACACCTTAAGATTGTTCTTAAGGCTGAGAGGAAGCTGTATGTCCTCGAGACGGCTATACCGCCTCAACCCGCTGCGAACGCCGCAAGGGCGGTTCGGGATGCCTATGAGAAGCATGTCAATGATAGCATTGATGTCGCTTGCCTGATGCTTGCGTCTATGACGCCAGAGTTGCAGCGTCAGCATGAGGATCTATCTGCTATACAAATTATAGCAAACCTCAAGCTGCTGTATGCTGCACAGGCTAGGACAGAACGCTATAATTTGACTAAGCTTTTCTTTCAGAGCAAACTGGCTGAAGGGAGTCCGGTGGGAGCTCACGTACTCAAGATGATTGGGTACAAGGAGGCTCTTGAGAAACTGGGACATACCATCAATCAGGAGCTTGCTGTAGACATTATCCTGCAGTCTCTTCCGGCTATTTTTGATCCGTTCATCATTAATTTTAATATGAACAAGATCGACTGTACCCCGGCAGAGTTGCTGAATATGCTCTTGACTACAGAGTTGACTCTAAAGGGAAAGCCTTCATCCTCTGTCTTGATGGTTCCTTCTAGGAACAAGAAGAAAGGGAAGAAGGGCAAGGCCCCTGTCAAGAACTACAACAAGGCTCTGAAACAAAAGGTTAAGCGGTCGAAGGAATACAGATGTTTCCACTGTGGCCAGCTGGGTCACTGGAAAAAGGACTGTAAAGCGCTCCAAGGAGACAAGAAGGGAAGTTTCGCTTCTGGCTCAGGTATTTTCGTGACTGAAGTCATGGTTTCTTCTTCTATCTCATGGGTGTTGGACACTGCATGTGGAGTTCACATTTGTTCAAATGTACAGGAACTCAAGAGAAGAAGACAGGTGGGACAGCATCAGGTGGACCTACGAGTTGGAAACGGGGCATGGGTTGCTGCTGTTACTGAAGGCGTTTATTACATCTCTTTACCATCTGGACTTGTATTGGAACTGGACAATTGTTACTTTGTACCAAGCATTACGAAAAATATTATCTCTATTCCTGCTCTTGTCAGGAAAGGGTTTTCCTTTGAATGCAATATTTCAAAGTGTGTTATTTCTTTTGATAATATTGTTTATGCTACTGGCTCAATTAACAATGGGTTATTCATGTTGGACATGGAATGTTCTATACAAAATATTGATATTAAGAAAGCCAAGCTTGCTGATGACAGCACCTTGCTATGGCATAGTTGTTTAGGCCATATTAACAAGAAGCGCATTAAGCGGTTGCATGATCATGGACTGCTGGGATCATTCTCCTATGAGGAGCTTGATACATGCAAAGTTTGTTTAATGGGTAAAATGATGAAAGCTCCTTTTCTAAGCAAGGTCAAAGGGCTTCAGGTTTACTTGACCTTATACACAGTGATGTGTGTGGGCCATTTAGTAAACATGCCAGAGGTGGCTATTCATACTTCATTACCTTTACTGATGATTTCAGTAGGTATGGTTATGTCTATCTTATGAGACATAAAAGTGAATCTTTTGACAAGTTCAAAGAGTTCAAAAATGAAGTACAGAATCAGCTAGGCCGAAATATCAAGGCACTTCGTTCAGATCGAGGTGGTGAATACTTGAGTCAAGAGTTTACTGACTATCTGAAGGAGTGTGGGATTATCTCACAGCTCACTCCGCCAGGAACACCGCAATGGAATGGTGTGTCCGAAAGGAGGAACAGAATCTTATTGGATATGGTTCGTTCTATGATGAGTCAGGTTACTCTACCTTACTCCTTTTGGGGATTTGCACTGGAAACAGCTGCAAAGGTACTAAACCGAGTGCCATCCAAGGCAGTTTCAAAGATGCCATATGAGTTATGGTATGGGAAACAGCCGAGCTTGACATTTATTAAGATCTGGGGTTGCGAGGCTTATGTCAAAAAGCTCGTCTCTGGGAAACTGGAGAGCAGATCTGAGAAATGCATATTTGTAAGATCCAAGGATCTTAAGTCCTGGTAAGTACTATTTTTGATTTAAATAAAATCATTGGCTGTGATATTTTGTTTTGATTTAAATAAAATTATTGACTGTGATATTTTTCCTATGTATTGATTGTTAATTTATAACTAATTAATTAGTGCTTATTGGTTGTTAATCTATAATTAATTAATTAGAGTTTAATGGTTGTTAATTTTAATTAATTAATTAGCTTATTGGATGTTAGTTTAAGTGAATTAATTAATTAGAGTTTATTGGATGTTGGTTTAATCCTTATTGGATTTTCACTTAAACTATGGGTTATTGGGTTTACACTTAAATTAGATGGATTTTGAGTTTAAAATTTGAATAAATTAGTTAGTGGGTTATTTCATAAACCCTATTTGAATTAATTGGTTAGCGGGTTTAAAATTTAAAAACCAAAAATTCAAGTTGGTAATTTCGGCTAGGGTAGGAGAATTGGCATTTTTTTTGGCTTGGAAGAAACCTTAGGGCGACGGCTTGAAGGCTTGGGCGATTCTTGGAGGCTTGGAGGCGAAATTCCTTTCTTCCTCTTCCTTTCTTCCCTTGGCCGGCGTCTTTGGTGTTGGTGGTGTTTCTCTTCCATTGTTGGCGATATTTGGTGGAACTTCAAGGCCTTAGACGAGTTTTTTTGGAGAGATCTTCATCTTGGTGTTCACGGTTCAAAGTGAGTGGGGTGTCTCATTTGAATTTTATCCTCTTGTTTGTGCTAGATGATAGATTTGATTTCTTGAAATATTCACTATGTTAAAAACCGAAAACTCTAGATGATAGATTTGATTTCTTGAAATATTCACTATGTTAAAAACCGAAAACTCTAGATGATAGATTTGATTTCTTGAAATATTCACCATGTTAAAACCGAAACTCATTCATGAAAACCGAAATTTAGATATTTCTTACATGGAATTCTTGAGCATGAAATCTTTTTAACTAAGGTTTAAAATTTAAGTAGATAATATGTTGTAGATACCGTGGGCTACAAGTGATAATTTGTAAAGTAGTTTGTAAGAATACATGTTTTAATTTTATGTTGGTTTTATGGATGTTTGATAAATGCTAATAATGTTATAGAATCCATGATTGTTTCTCTATGTTGGTAGCATGTTCTATAATTATGGCTATGTATCTTTGGTTGAGAAACTTGGGTGATAACTTAGCAAGATTATACTGAACAGATCAGCATGAAACCTAAGGACTCTATAAAATATTATGTGGTTATATGTGGTTTCGAATGTTATGTGTTATGGGATGGATAGGACTAAGGCTAAGTGTAACCGTGTACTCAAGGGGATAGTCTATATGTGATATGTTAAGGGTTTGAGATTTCAGCCCTGTATATTGTGATATGTGAGGGGGTTGATGTTCAGCCTGCCTGTTGTGATTCTTGTGATGAAAATGACTATCCTAGAGTCTGGTCTACGCTTAGGAGTTCACTTTTGTGAAATAAGATATAAGATATGTCTAGTGGTTGTCCAGTTAAGGAACCCTTGGGAGAACGAGTGTGATGCAAAGTGCCATGTCTTGGTCGGACAGGGGCCACCTCTTGATATCATCACTCTTAGACGCTTAGATTTTTGTGTTATGGGGTGGTGTAGATCAAGGTATCACATTTTGACCGGGTGGGGATTACCTCTTGAGTCTACACACTGTCCATGTTTATGTTGCATGTGATTTGCAGGCTTCTCCCAGTGCTTAGGCCAAAGCCGGGTTGGACCATAATGGTCACTCTTGAATATGCTGGACAACTATGTCAATTAAGTGGTTGGTGTGTTAGGTTGGTTTAGAGTATGACTCTAGAACCTTGGTTACTCTGTGGTGACAAGTGTGTGATGTTTGTACATCTAATTATTTTTTCGAGTTCTGTTCTTTGTTTTTGTTATATGTTAACATGAGGTTCTGCTAAATGTTTTTTAAAATAATCTGCATGTATCTTTGATTGTATGCTATGTCAGTCCCTTGTATCTAAGGGGGGGGGGGCGAAACCCTAAGGTGGCGCAAACATAATATGGGCAGCGGATGCTAGGGTTTCATAGGATCGAGAACATGTCACATGATTAACTTTTAATAACAAGTATTCATGATAAGAATTCATACCATAGCCATTTCTAGATGGCGCCTTGGAAGCAAAAACGCAAATGCCTTTTCTCCAAAGATGACGCACACAATGAGAAGGCGACTACTTCCTCGGAGACTTTGTGCTAGCAAATCTTCAAGGAGTCCTTCGTATGGAGGAGATGAGATCTCTTGCGGCTAGGTCGATCAAGCTCTTGCTCCCCTCTTTTGTGTAACCCTTTTACCACACGAGAGCGAGAGAATAAAGAGGCGACGAGTGCAACGTTCTCGTTGAACGTGGGAGTGTGGCTTCTAAAAATAGCAAGCCAAAAACTCGCCTCATACTCTCATGCGATCATGCGTTCACTTCAAGTGAACCAATCGCTCCTCTTTGAACCGAGCCATGGTTCAATTGCATTTGGTTCAAAGACCAAATCAAACCAGCCCAAGCCTTTAGTCCAGATCAAATTAAACCCCTAAGGCTTAAGATCTGACCGTTGATCTCTTGATGCTCTTGATCTCACCAATCTAGCATCAATTCTCTCAATCGAAGCTTACCGATCTCAAGCCCTAATCAATCAAACATGATCAGACCAGATCTCACTTTCAATCAGAGATTAAATCCCTTTAAAACTGAACCTAAATAATTCAGTCCACACGATCTGACTTAAGTAAGCCATATCATCAAATTGTGCGACCCTGAGGGTTTCCTTTAAATGTCGGTAACGATAACTCACGTTATCACGATCAGTGAGGGGTATCTAGCAACACATCACTGTCTCCCGATATAAAGAAAAGAGTCTTCCAAGACTACACCCAAAACACAGCACAAGTGTGAATCCAACTCACAAGGCATACATGCTTCCTCTGCCACTGGATGTTCTTTATTGGACAAGCCTGTCAAGCTCGTAACTCCAATATGATGAGCATGATTAGATCAGATGAACACAGTCATCTGGGTATGGCCATACACTTTCTCAATCATCTCATCCAGGGGGCCCCTTTAGAACATCACACTCCTTAAACAAGGAGACGGCAATCCTATGTCTATCACTGGTGCCCTAACCTGATTCAAGCTCACCATCCAAGATAGTCTATAATCATTATGTTTCAAATGATATTGAACTACCTCAAAACAATGACAATCATCATTTAGAAACACAAGTGATCTCAAGTCAAAGGAAATGTGCCACTTGTACACATACAAGGATCATTCACATTGTGACAAGCAATTGAATATCCTAGTAGGGTCTGTCCAGTACATCCAATGTACCCATGAGTCTACATCTTATTCCATGCTCGAAGCATCCTATAAGATTAGAGCACATATTAGTCTTAATCATATCAAGGCTGTCTCATGTTCACCAAGATATCTCGACTAAGGACTTTATAGCATGTCAGCCCAGCTGAACAGCTTTGAGACATTATTCAGAAGTACAATTATTGCAGCAGACAATGTAACAACCTTGAATAATAACCATGCCTTTATAAACATAAGAGTTTATACATGATACTGTTACAATCCCAAGGCCTCAAACATTAGCCTTAAGGGCATACCCCAACAATCTCCCACTTGCACTTAATCTAATGGTTGAGAAATCTCAAACCCATATTATTACAGTGCTTCTCATGCTTCTGCTGCGCCAGAGGCTTTGTAAGCGGGTCTACCAGATTGTCATCTGTATGTACCTTGCAGACTTTGATCTCGCCACGATCTATGATCTCCCTGATCAAGTGAAACCGTCTCTGTATGTGCTTGGACTTCTGGTGCGACCGTGGTTCCTTTGCTTGTGCGATTGCTCCAGTGTTATCACAGAAGATAACCAAAGGATCTGCACTCGAAGGAACAACACCAAGTTCTCTCACGAACTTACGAATCCACACTGCCTCCTTGGATGCTTCCGAGGCTGCAACATACTCGGCTTCTGTTGTGGAATCAGCAACAGTTGACTGTTTGAAACTTTTCCACACCACTGCTCCTCCATTCAAGCTAAAAACATAGCCTGATTGCGATCGGAAATCATCCTGGTCTGACTGGAACGAAGCGTCAGTATATCCTTCTATACTGAGTTCTTCCTGACCACCATATATCAAGAACATATCTTTGGTCCTCCGCAGATATTTTAAAATGTTCTTGACCGCAATCCAGTGCGCCATACCTGGATTACTTTGGAATCGACTGGTCACGCTTAACCCGTAAGTGACGTCTGGGTGAGTACACAACATCGCATACATAATAGACCCAATAGCCGAAGCATAAGGCGTATTGTCCATTTCATCTTTCTCAGTCTGTGCTTGTGGACACTGACTCTTCGAAAGATTCAGACCATGTCTGACTGGAAGATATCCTCTTTTAGAATTCTCTAAATGAAATCTCTCCAGGACTTTATCGATGTAAGTACTCTGGCACATGTTAGGGAATGCCGGGTGTAATTTAAAATTTTGCAGTCCCAGGACGCAGCGGAAGAAGCATTACACCCGAAACACATTCCAGTCCCAAGGATCCATGCGAGGGAGAGAACACAAGGATGTGTTAGGGTTAGTACCTTTATTGCTTGTTAGGATGAAGGTGCCAAGTTGAAGACGCCCAAGCGTTCGTCCTCTACAAGTATCCACGCGTCGACTCCTTGATCGTTGCTCCCTTCCACGCTTGGTGCTAGCCTCGGGAAGAGAATCAAGCCTTCTTTTCACTTGCGCCACCTTCAAGAGAAGTTGCGCCAAGCACAAGATGTTAGCCGCCAACTCCTTGTCCTATTCTCTCCAAGAGAAGATGGAGATGAGGAGTTTCGGCCCTTAGGAAGATTAAGAGGAGATCACACCGCCAAGTCCCTCTCCAAGTCACGCCAAGAGGATAGAAAGGAGAAGACTTGCGGTTACTTGTTGGAAGAAGGATTGCGCCAAGATGATGTTGTCACCTTCTAGCCTTGCTCACGCCTCTCTATGTTGGTTCACACCTCCAAGAAGTCGAACTGACCACACAAAAAGAGAGGGCGGCAAGGGTCCTATTAATAGGACAAGGGGCGGCTAGGGCAATGGCTAGGATCATGCCAAGTGGGCGGCTAGGATGAGAGGGGTTTGTGGTAAGGAAAGTCTCCAAGACTTTGCCATAAACCTTATTCAAACTATCCTTATTTGCCCAATAGCCATATCAGCCCAAGATATGCCTTAGAGGCATTCTTTCCATCCAAGGAGAAGGGCTAGGCGCAACATGCATGAAGAATTCGTCCAAGGGTGGTGTCATGGGAGAAATTAGGGTTTGAGGTAAGGTAAGTCTCCAAGACATTACCATATACCTCTTCCCTATATCCATATGCGCCCAAGCTCTTTCCAAAAGAGCCACCAAGCCATATCAGCCCCAAGACTTGCCTTAGAGGCAAGTATTCCATCCAAGGAGCAAAGGGGGAGGCGCCTAATGCTTCCTTATGAAGCAACATGCGCCCACCTCACCCCATTATGCCCTTGGCGCCAACGGGGTGAAATTCTTCCCCATTATACCCTTATTTGCTTATACCTCTTCTTCATAACTAGTTATTGGACCTCATTGGATAATGAGCTAGCCCAAACTTCATGGCATGGGTTGATTAAGCCATTGGATCCAATCCAATGCAACCCTAATCCAAATGTGACCAATCTAGGTCAATTTCGGGTCAACCTGCCAAAAATGAAGTTTGGCTCCAATAACTTTCTTCCAACTCATCAGGCCCATTGGCGCTGATGAAATCTTCCAAATGGATCCAAGTTATCCAATAACTTGATCCAAAGGCTTCTGATTAAAGCAACGTCAAGAGTCTATTGCGTGTGACCCCGTAGTATCCATATGACGATGGCAATGATGTAAACATCATAAGTAGTGAGGGGTATCTAGCAACACATCACTACTACCCATGTCATAGGACTTAAGTCATTATGGCAACGACTCCTAACCAGCAACGAGGATTCCCATGCATTCTAGATCCCTTTGCCTAAACTGATATCCTGCCATTGGAATAGTCTCAAGTTTATTATCCAATGCATTGGTCATGACTTAACTAGTGTGGCCACACATTCCTGTCATGCACCAATAAGGTGGGGCGCCCCGAGGTGGATATCATGCTTCCAATATGGAAGGGGCAAATCCTACTATTAGTCATCCATGCCTCTACATGATTTATGACATGCCCAATGACAATCGTTTTGATCTCCCAATTACGGAGAGACGTAAGACTGTATTAAAGCATACCTATCATCAAATCTAGACATGAATACCTCAAGTCTAAGGATCAATGCAAACCTCTTGCATGTGAGATTGACTTGTTGACTAGACAAATCAATCCTCACGATGGATCACTCCAGTGCATCCAATGCACCTGTATGTCTGCGTTACTGTGCCCCGCACCTAACCAGCCCATACACCAGTCTCACATGTACCAAAGCTGTCCCATATCTGCTAAGGTACCTTGACTGGGGATAGCTTGTGAGAATGGATCCAATCCAAACTCCTGGGACATTATATATGCAACTCAATACATCTACGCAGGTAGAGAAGTCTGCATAATAACGACCATGCCTTTAATAATTCTATCAAAGTACTTTCATAACAATGCCTGACCATGTCCATACATTGGTCTGCAGGGCATATACACCAACAGCACAGCCCGAGAAGCCTCTTAGATCTATCCCTGTAGATCTTCACACCTAATACATAGGCTGCTTCTCCAAGATCTTTCATCTGGAAACATTTCCTTAACCATGCTTTAACAGCATGCATTTCGGGAATGTCATTTCCAATGATCAAGATATCATCGACGTAGAGGACTAGGAAAGTAATCACGCTCCCACTGAACCTCTTATATACACACGGGTCATCTTCGTTCTTGATAAAACCAAATTCACTGATTGATTCATCAAAACGAATATTCCAGCTCCTAGATGCTTGTTTAAGTCCATAAATGGACTTCTTTAACTTGCATATTTTATGACGATCTGATGGATTAGTGAAACCTTCGGGTTGTGTCATATACACATCCTCATCCAGATTTCCATTCAGGAAAGCCGTCTTCACATCCATTTGCCAGATCTCATAATCGTAATATGCTGCTATCACGAAAAGAATCCGAATAGACTTAAACTGTTGGGTCCCCTTCGAGGGGGAGCGCAAGGGGGAAATCCCTAAAGGTGGCGCATGTGTGATTCTTTTGCAGCGGAAGATAGGGATTCAAGATCAAAATAGCATGTCGTATGATCAACTCTTATGAGATGTATAAATCGGATGAGATTCATACCATTGCCATGAAGATTGGACTCGACTTGGAAGCAAGAGAACGATAGGGTTCTCCTCCAAAGTGTGCCACACACAAGAGGATGTTGGCCTACTCCTTGTCGTCCTTGTGCTAGCAAGGCTTCAAGGTTCTTGTCGTATGAAGGAGAAGAAAAACCAACTTTCAGCAAGGGCGATGAAGCTTCTCTTGTTCGTCCTCGTCTCCGATGGATCGATCACCAAGCAAAGCCACAACATGCGTTTAAGCGTTTTCTTCAAGAGGCGTTACATGATTTCCCAAGATGGAAAGTCATGAAGCTTTCGCCCACTCAAACCAAACCGCCCTTTAACGCTTCCATCTTGAACCAATCCGTTCACACATGTGTGAACCGGTTCAATGGAATTCGGTCCAATGCTTTTGGTTCAAAGACCAAACCAAAACAACCCAAGCCATGGTCTAGATCTCTCTCTGAACCAAACGGTTCAAGATCTAACCGTTGATCTCTTGATGCTTCTGATCTCACTGATCTAGCATCACTACTCTCGATCGAAGCTTACCGATCTCAAGCCCTAATCAATCAAACATGATCAGACCAGATCTCACTTACAATCAGAGTCCAAACTCCTTTAAACTGTATCAAAACAATTCAGTCCACACGATCTGACTTAAGCAAGCCATATCATCAAATTGTGCGACCCTAAGGGTTTCCTTTAAATGTCGGTAACGACAACTTACGTTATCACGATCAGTGAGGGGTATCTAGCAACACATCACTGTCTCCCGATATAAAGGAAAGAGTCTTCCAAGACTACTCCCAAATCACAGCACAAGTGTGAATCTTCTTCACAAGGCATACATGTTTCCTTTGCCACTGGATGTTCTTATTGGACAAGCATGTCAAGCCTGTAACTCCAATACGATGAGCATGATTAGATCAGATGATCACCGTCATCTGGGTATGGCCATACACTTTTTCAATCATCTCATATAGGGGGGCCCTAGAACATCACACTCCTTAAACAAGGAGACGGCAATCCTGTATCTATCACTAGTGTCCTAACCTGACTCTTGATCATCATCCAAGATAGTCTATAATCATTATATTTCAAATGATATTGAACTACCTCAAAACAATGACATTCATCATTTAGAAACACAAGTGATCTCAAGTCAAAGGACATGTGCCACTTGTAGCATACAAGGATTATTCACATTGTGACAAGCAACCGAATATCCTAGTAGGGTCTGTCCAGTACATCCAATGTACCCATGAGTCTACATCTTATTCCATGCTCGAAGCATCCTATAAGATTAGAACTCATATTAGTCTCAATCATATCAGGGCTGTCTCAAGTTCACCAAGATATCTCGACTAAGGACATTACTGCATGTCAGCCTAGCTGAACAGCTTTGAGACATTAATCAGAAGTACACTTATTAGAGCAGACAAGGTAATAATCTGAATAACAACCATGCCTTTATAAACTTAAGAGTTTATTACATGATACTGTTACAATCCCAAGGCCTCAAACATTAGCCTTAAGGGCATACTACAACAATCTCCCACTTGCACTTAATCTAATGGTTGAGAAACCTCAAACCCATATTATTACAGTGCTTCTCATGCTTCTGCTGCGCCAGAGGCTTGGTAAGCGGGTCTGCCAGATTGTCATCTGTATGAACCTTGCAGATTTTGATCTCGCCTCGATCAATGATCTCCCGGATCAAGTGAAACCGTCTCTGTATGTGCTTGGACTTCTGGTGCGACCGTGGTTCCTTTGCTTGTGCGATGGCTCCAGTGTTATCACAGAAGATAACCAAAGGATCTGCACTCGAAGGAACAACACCAAGTTCTTTCACGAACTTACGAATCCACACTGCCTCCTTGGATGCTTCCGAGGCTGCAACATACTCGGCTTCTGTTGTGGAATCAGCAACAGTTGACTGTTTGAAACTTTTCCACACCACTGCTCCACCATTCAAGCTAAAAACATAGCCTGATTGCGATCGGAAATCATCCTGGTCCGACTGGAACGAAGCGTCAGTATATCCTTCAATACTGAGTTCTTCCTGACCACCATATATCAAGAACATATCTTTGGTCCTCCGCAGATATTTCAAAATGTTCTTGACCGTAATCCAGTGCGCCATGCCTGGATTACTTTGGAACCGACTGGTCACGCTTAACCCGTAAGCGACGTCTGGGCGAGTACACAACATCGCATACATAATGGACCCAATGGCCGAAGCATAAGGCGTATTGTCCATTTCATCTTTCTCAGTCTGTGTTTGTGGACACTGACTCTTCGAAAGATTCAGACCATGTCTGACTGGCAGATATCCCCTTTTAGAATTCTCTAAATGGAATCTCTCCAGGACTTTATCGATGTACGTACTCTGGCACAGCCCGAGAAGCCTCTTAGATCTATCCCTGTAGATCTTCACACCTAACACATAGGCTGCTTCTCCTAGATCTTTCATCTGGAAACATTTTCCTAACCATGCTTTAACAGCATGCAGTTCAGGAATATCATTTCCAATGATCAAGTTGTCATCGACGTAGAGGACCAGGAAAGTAATCACGCTCCCACTAAACCTCTTATATACACACGGGTCATCTTCGTTTTTGATGAAACCAAACTCAGAGATTGATTCATCAAAACGAATATTCCAGCTTCTAGATGCTTGTTTCAGTCCATAAATGGACTTCTTTAACTTGCATATTTTATGACGATCTGATGGATTAGTGAAACCCTCAGGCTGTGTCATATACACATCCTCGTCCAGATTTCCATTAAGGAAAGCTGTTTTCACATCCATCTGCCAGATCTCATAATCATAATATGCAGCTATCGCGAAAAGAATCCGAATAGACTTAAACATGGCTACAGGTGAGAAAGTTTCATCATAATCTATCCCGTAGATTTTTTTGAAACCTTTCACAACTAGCCTGCCTTTATAGGTAACCACGTTACCATCCATGTCAATCTTCTTCTTGAAGATCCATTTACAGCCTATAGGGATTACTCCCGGAGGCGGATCAACCAAATCCCAGACTTGGTTATCTGACATGGAGTCCATTTCGGCTCGCATAGCATCAAGCCATCTAGCTGACTCCGGTCCACTGACCGCATCCGCATAAGTGAGGGGTTCATCATTATCAATGATGTAGACTCCGTCATAGCGCTCAGGCTGACGACGGATCCTTCCCGATCTTCGCGGTTCCCGTGATATCTGAGCCTCAGGTTGTTCAATAACCTGATCTACCGGCTCAGGCACATCCAACTGTGCTTGACTACTTTGTCCTCCCTCTGGATTCTCATCCAGCCTTATTTCTCTCCCACTGGCCTCTTGCAGAAGAAACTCCTTCTCAAGAAATATGGCCGTCCGAGCAACAAATACTTTGTTCTCTTTGGGATCGTAGAAATAATAACCCTTAGTTTCCTTAGGGTAACCGACAAATATACATTTCTCAGATCTGCTCTCCAGTTTCCCAGAGGCGAGCTTTTTGACATAAGCCTCGCAACCCCAGATCCTGATAAATGTCAAGCTTGGCTGTTTCCCATACCATAACTCATATGGCGTCTTAGAAACTGCCTTGGATGGCACTCGGTTTAATACCTTTGCAGCTGTTTCCAGTGCAAAACCCCAAAAGGAGTAAGGTAGAGTAGCCTGACTCATCATAGAACGAACCATATCAAGTAACGTTCTATTTCTCCTCTCGGACACACCATTCCATTGCGGTGTTCCTGGCGGAGTGAGCTGTGAGATAATCCCACACTCCTTCAGATAGTCAGTAAATGCATGACTTAGGTATTCACCACCTCGATCAGAACGAAGTGCCTTGATATTTCGGCCTAACTGATTTTGTACTTCATTTTTGAACTCCTTGAACTTGTCAAAAGATTCACTTTTATGTCTCATTAAATAGACATACCCATACCTACTGAAATCATCAGTAAAGGTAATGAAGTACTGATAGCCACCTCTGGCATGTTTACTAAATGGCCCACACACATCACTGTGTATAAGGTCAAGTAAACCTGAAGCCCTTTGACCTTTATTAGGAAAAGGTGACTTCGTCATTTTACCCATTAAACAAGCTTTGCATGTATCAATCTCCTCATAGGAGAATGATCCCAGCAGTCCATGATCATGCAACCGCTTAATGCGCTTCTCGTTTATATGGCCTAAACGACTATGCCATAGCAAGGTGCTGTCATCAGCATACTTGGCTTTCTTATTATCAATGTTTTGTATAGAACATTCCATGTCCAACATGAATAACCCATTGTTAATGGAACCAGTAGCATACACAATATTATCTAGAGAAAGTACACACTTTGAAATCTTGCATTCAAAGGAAAAATCCTTCCTGACAAGAGCAGGAATGGAGATAATATTCTTGGTAACACTGGGTACAAAATAACAATTGTTTAATTCTAATACAATGCCAGATGGTAAAGAAATGAAATAGTCTCCTACAGCAACAGCAGCAACCCGTGCCCCGTTTCCAACGCGTAGGTCTACCTCATGCTGTCCCACCTGCCTTCTTCTCTTGAGTTCCTGTACATTTGAACAAATGTGAACTCCACATGCAGTGTCCAACACCCATGATATAGAAGAAGATGAAACCATGACTTCCGTCACGTAAATACCTGAGCCAGAAGCGATGCTTCCCCTCTTATCTCCTTGGAGCGCTTTACAGTCCTTTTTCCAGTGACCCAGCTGGCCACAGTGGAAACACCTGTTATCCTTGGACCGCTTCACCTTCTGTTTCAGAGCCTTACTGTAGTTCTTGACAGGGGCCTTGCCCTTCTTCCCCTTCTTCTTGTTCCTTGAAGGAACCAGTAAGACAGAGGTTGAAGGCTTTCCCTTCAGAGTTTCCTCAGTAGTCAAGAGCATATTCAACAGCTCTGCCGGTGTACAATCGATTTTGTTCATATTAAAGTTAATGATGAACGCATCGAAAGAAGGCGGAAGAGACTGCAGAATGATGTCTACAGCAAGCTCCTGGTTAATGGTATGCCCCAGTTTCTCCAGAGCCTCCTTGTGCCCAATCATCTTGAGCACGTGAGCTCCCACTGGGCTCCCTTCAGCCAGTTTGCTCTGAAAGAAGAGTTTCGTCAGATTATAGCGTTCTGTCCTCGCCTGTGCAGCATACAGCATCTTGAGGTTCGCTATGATCTCTATAGCCGACATATCCTCATGCTGACGCTGCAGCGGTGGCGTCATAGACGCTAGCATCAGGCAAGCGACATCAATGCTATCATTGACGTGCTTTTCATAGGCTTCACGAACCGCCCTTGCGGCGTTCGCAGCGGGTTGAGGCGGCACAGCCGTCTCGAGGACATACAGTTTCCTCTCAGCCTTAAGAACGATCTTAAGGTGTCCGAACGAGTCAGAGAAGTTCGGCCCAGCAAACTTCTCCCTTTCCAGTAGGGATCGTACATTGAAGCTCATGGTGTTCGTTGCTGCAGGAATCTACAACAATGCAAGAACAGCAAGGTCAGTATCAATGTAAAGAATCTATTCAGGACTTAAGAATGATTCTTTTTCTCACTATTTTATCTGGCTGAAAAATCCAGCAAAACAGCCCGAAAGAGTAGAACTCTTTTTAGTGAGATGGGATCCAGATTTCATACTTGGTCTCCGCGTCCCGCTCAGGCGAGATAAGATGCACAGAGAGTACAAGCACTAATTTCTAGTAGGCTGTCCCAGCCAATCACCA
Source organism: Costus lasius (assembly GCA_027563935.2). Taxonomy (NCBI): domain Eukaryota; kingdom Viridiplantae; phylum Streptophyta; class Magnoliopsida; order Zingiberales; family Costaceae; genus Costus; species Costus lasius. Next base: position 59,478,125 of record CM050453.2, read on the forward strand.
ACCCGTGTGATTCCCCTTCATCTGGGCAATCCAGCAGACTGTGCCAACTGAGTTGGTACAACACAGTCTCTGATCCCACAGATGGCTGCCTCCATGTGCTACCATATGCGCCACATATGTAGCCTACATGGTCAAGCTGACCCGACCTACTCCCTGGACCACCACGTGCTATGCTGAGCAACGAGAAGTGATAAATCCCTTCTCTGTAACACGCAGGTGTAATCCCGCACCGTCTAAAGATAGATGGACGTGCCCACTGAGTGGGTACAACACGGCTCCAACGATAGTCAGAACGGTGAGGTTTCGCGTCAGAAGGCTTACGAGCTTGATATTTTAGCGTTGGATTTTACCAGTCTTTTATCTTCTTGACTATCATGCAAGTCCTATGGTGATAGCAGAAGATAAACTCATGCATTTCTAATTATAAAAGCAATAAATAGAAAGCATGCTGATCTTATGTGGTAAAAGCCCATGAACCCTAAGTAAGACCTTAATTTTACTTAAGTCTTCACTTGAGCTCCTTTTGCATCTCATCTGGTCCTACCCAGGGCCCTAGCGCCAAGAGCACCTTAGGTGCGCCACCAGCTGAATGCCCCTCTTGGATGTGTGCCTTTGTGCTCTTGTCTAATCAAAATACATTTTGATCTACCTAGACAAGTTTGACTCGCAGGTCAAATATACAATAAATTAATTACAAATGTGATTCGCAGATCACAAAATAATATTAACTTATAATAAACCAGGCACGCAGGCCCCAGCACAGCACACATTAGGGCAACCCACATAAGATGAAATAAACAAGCATCATGGCATCATTCAATCAACATGTGATCCATTACAAAGAAAATAAAATTTTTGAAAACCCCATGGTATCAATTTTAATTTCCTTATGTGCCCCTACAACCTTACAATGGTCCATTGATAGGGATCCACTCATCCATCTAGTCAGATCCTCTACCCTTGCATGCACCAAGTCCTAACTGACTTGAGTTGACCTAATGGTCAACCATGCATGCGCAAAGGGCTGAACCACCCTCATGAGTTTCGGCAAGCGGGTGTGACCCCGGGCCTAACTCATGTGTGTTCAGTAGTCGTCTCAACCAGACCTCGCTACATGCCCTGGATGCAGTCGACCTATAGCCACCTCGTGCTTGCGCACAGGTGCTATCTGGTCAATCCATCTAGGCTGTCAGATGGTCTGATCAGACTATTGGATCTAACCTAGAGGTGACTTCAACCCCATCAACCCATCTAAGGGTTTATAGTAGGGCCTTAGATCTAGATAGGCGCGCAAGTTCCTTTTGTTTTGTAAGAAAAACTACACAAGCGCCAACACATGCGCAACAAGAAAACTTGCATGGAAACTTAAGCATGCGCCAAGGAGACATACATCAAGTTTCGGATATGCAAACTTAACATGTAACAAGAAAACTTGCATGGAAACTTAAGCATGCGCCAAGGAGACATACATCAAGTTTCGGATATGCAAACTTAACATGTAACTCTCGCATGTCGATTAGATCTAAGCATATCATTGCAAACAAGGATCACAAAAGCTTAAGCAATCATAACAACATGCATATTACGCTCTGATACCAATTGTTGGGTCCCCTTCGAGGGGGAGCGCAAGGGGGAAATCCCTAAAGGTGGCGCATGTGTGATTCTTTTGCAGCGGAAGATAGGGATTCAAGATCAAAATAGCATGTCGTATGATCAACTCTTATGAGATGTATAAATCGGATGAGATTCATACCATTGCCATGAAGATTGGACTCGACTTGGAAGCAAGAGAACGATAGGGTTCTCCTCCAAAGTGTGCCACACACAAGAGGATGTTGGCCTACTCCTTGTCGTCCTTGTGCTAGCAAGGCTTCAAGGTTCTTGTCGTATGAAGGAGAAGAAAAACCAACTTTCGGCAAGGGCGATGAAGCTTCTCTTGTTCGTCCTCATCTCCGATGGATCGATCACCAAGCAAAGCCACAACATGCGTTTAAGCGTTTTCTTCAAGAGGCGTTACATGATTTCCCAAGATGGAAAGTCATGAAGCTTTCGCCCACTCAAACCAAACCGCCCTTTAACGCTTCCATCTTGAACCAATCCGTTCACACATGTGTGAACCGGTTCAATGGAATTCGGTCCAATGCTTTTGGTTCAAAGACCAAACCAAAACAACCCAAGCCATGGTCTAGATCTCTCTCTGAACCAAATGGTTCAAGATCTAACCGTTGATCTCTTGATGCTTCTGATCTCACTGATCTAGCATCACTACTCTCAATCGAAGCTTACCGATCTCAAGCCCTAATCAATCAAACATGATCAGACCAGATCTCACTTACAATCAGAGTCCAAACTCCTTTAAACTGAATCAAAACAATTCAGTCCACACGATCTGACTTAAGCAAGCCATATCATCAAATTGTGCGACCCTAAGGGTTTCCTTTAAATGTCGGTAACGATAACTTACGTTATCACGATCAGTGAGGGGTATCTAGCAACACATCACTGTCTCCCGATATAAAGGAAAGAGTCTTCCAAGACTACTCCCAAATCACAGCACAAGTGTGAATCTTCTTCACAAGGCATACATGTTTCCTTTGCCACTGGATGTTCTTATTGGACAAGCATGTCAAGCCTGTAACTCCAATACGATGAGCATCATTAGATCAGATGATCACCGTCATCTGGGTATGGCCATACACTTTTTCAATCATCTCATATAGGGGGGCCCTAGAACATCACACTCCTTAAACAAGGAGACGGCAATCCTGTATCTATCACTAGTGTCCTAACCTGACTCTTGATCATCATCCAAGATAGTCTATAATCATTATATTTCAAATGATATTGAACTACCTCAAAACAATGACATTCATCATTTAGAAACACAAGTGATCTCAAGTCAAAGGACATGTGCCACTTGTAGCATACAAGGATTATTCACATTGTGACAAGCAACCGAATATCCTAGTAGGGTCTGTCCAGTACATCCAATGTACCCATGAGTCTACATCTTATTCCATGCTCGAAGCATCCTATAAGATTAGAACTCATATTAGTCTCAATCATATCAGGGCTGTCTCAAGTTCACCAAGATATCTCGACTAAGGACATTACTGCATGTCAGCCTAGCTGAACAGCTTTGAGACATTAATCAGAAGTACACTTATTAGAGCAGACAAGGTAACAATCTGAATAATAACCATGCCTTTATAAACTTAAGAGTTTATTACATGATACTGTTACAATCCCAAGGCCTCAAACATTAGCCTTAAGGGCATACTACAACATAAACATGGCTACAGGTGAGAAAGTTTCATCATAATCTATCCCGTAGATTTGTTTGAAACCTTTCGCAACTAGCCTGCCTTTATAGGTAACCACGTTACCATCCATGTCAATCTTCTTCTTGAAGATCTATTTACAGCCTATAGGGATAACTCCCGGAGGCGGATCAACCAAATCGCAGACTTGGTTATCTGACATGGAGTCCATCTCGGCGCGCATAGCCTCAAGCCATCTTGCTGACTCCGGTCCACTGACCGCATCCGCATAAGTGAGGGGTTCATCATTATCAATGATGTAGACTCCGTCATAGCGCTCAGGCTGTCGACGGATCCTTCCCGATCTTCGCGGTTCCCGTGATATCTGAGCCTCAGGTTGTTCCGTAACCTGTTCAACTGGCTCAGGCTCATCCAACTGTGCTTGACTACTTTGTCCTTCCTCTGGATCCTCATCCACCTTTATTTCTCTCCCACTGGCCTCTTGCAGAAGAAACTCCTTCTCAAGAAATATGGCCGTCCGAGCAACAAATACCTTGTTCTCTTTGGGATCGAAGAAATAATAACCCTTAGTTTCCTTAGGGTAACCGACAAAGATACATTTGTCAGATCTGCTCTTTAGTTTCCCAGAGGCGAGCTTTTTGACATAAGCCTCGCAGCCCCAGATCCTGATAAATGTCAAGCTCGGCTGTTTCCCATACCATAACTCATATGGCGTCTTTGAAACTGCCTTGGATGGCACTCGGTTTAGTACCTTTGCAGCTGTCTCCAATGCAAACCCCCAAAAGGAGTAAGGTAGAGTAGCCTGACTCATCATAGAACGAACCATATCAAGTAACGTTCTATTTCTCCTCTCGGACACACCATTCCATTGCGGTGTTCCTGGCGGAGTGAGCTGTGAGATAATCCCACACTCCTTCAGATAGTCAGTAAACGCATGACTCAAGTATTCTCCACCTCGATCAGAACAAAGTGCCTTGATATTTCGGCCTAGCTGATTTTGTACTTCATTCTTGAACTCTTTGAACTTGTCAAAAGATTCACTTTTATGTCTCATCAGATAGACATACCCATACCTACTGAAATCATCAGTAAAGGTAATGAAGTACTGATAGCCACCTCTGGCATGTTTACTAAATGGCCCACACACATCACTGTGTATAAGGTCAAGTAAACCTGAAGCCCTTTGACCTTTGTTAGGAAAAGGTGACTTCGTCATTTTACCCATTAAACAAGCCTTGCATGTATCAATCTCCTCACAGGAGAATGATCCCAGCAGTCCATGATCATGCAACCGCTTAATGCGCTTCTTGTTAATATGGCCTAAACGACTATGCCATAGCAAGGTGCTGTCATCAGCATACTTGGCTTTCTTATTATCAATGTTTTGTATAGAACATTCCATGTCCAACATGAATAACCCATTGTTAATTGAACCAGTAGCATAAACAATATTATCAAGAGAAAGAACACACTTTGAAATATTGCATTCAAAGGAAAACCCCTTCCTGACAAGAGCAGGAATGGAGATAATATTTTTAGTAATGCTGGGAACAAAGTAACAATTGTTCAGTTCTAATACAAGCCCAGATGGCAAAGAGATGAAATAGTCTCCTACAGCAACAGCAGCAACCCGTGCCCCGTTTCCAATTCGTAGGTCCACCTCATGTTGTCCCACCTGTCTTCTTCTCTTGAGTTCCTGTACATTTGAACAAATGTGAACTCCACATGCAGTGTCCAACACCCATGAAATAGAAGAAGATGAAAACATGACTTCCGTCACGTATATACCTGAGCCAGAAGCGACGCTTCCCCTCTTATCTCCTTGGAGCGCTTTACAGTCCTTTTTCCAGTGACCCAGCTGGCCACAATGGAAACATCTGTATTCCTTTGACCGCTTAACTTTTTGCTTCAGAGCCTTGCTGTAACTCTTGACAGGGGCCTTGCCCTTCTTCCCCTTCTTCTTGTTCCTAGAAGGAACCATTAAGACAGAGGTCGAAGGCTTTCCCTTCAGAGTCTCCTCAGTAGTCAAGAGCATATTCAGCAGCTCTGCCGGAGTACAATCGATTTTGTTCATATTAAAGTTAATGATGAACGCATCGAAAGAGGGCGGGAGAGACTGCAGAATAATGTCTACAGCAAGCTCCTGGTTGATGGTATGCCCCAGTTTCTCTAGAGCCTCCTTGTGCCCAATCATCTTGAGCACGTGAGCTCCCACTGGGCTCCCTTCAGCCAGTTTGCTCTGAAAGAAAAGCTTTGTCAGATTATAGCGTTCTGTCCTCGCCTGTGCAGCATACAGCATCTTGAGGTTTGCTATCATGTCTATAGCAGACATATCCTCATGCTGACGCTGCAGCGGTGGCGTCATAGACGCTAGCATCAGGCAAGCGACATCAATGCTATCATTGACGTGCTTTTCATAAGCTTCCCGAACCGCCCTTGCGACGTTCGGAGCGGGCTGAGGCGGTATCGCCGTCTCGAGGACATACAGTTCCTCTCTGCCTTAAGAACAATCTTAAGGTGTCCGAACCAGTCTGAGAAGTTTGGCCCAGCAAACTTCTCCCTTTCCAGTAGGGATCGCACATTGAAGCTCATGGTGTTCGTTGCTGCAGGAATCTACAACAATGCAAGAACAGCAAGGTCAGTATCAATGTAAAGAATCTATTCAGGACTTAAGAATGATTCTTTTTCTCACTATTTTATCTGGCTGAAAAATCCAGCAAAACAGCCCGAAAGAGTAGAACTCTTTTTAGTGAGATGGGATCCAGATTTCATACTTGGTCTCCGCGTCCCGCTCAGGCGAGATAAGATGCACAGAGAGTACAAGCACTAATCTCTGGTAGGCTGTCCCAGCCAATCGCCAACTGTAAGATCCAAGGATCTTAAGTCCTGGTAAGCATTATTTTTGAATTAAATAAAATTATTGACTGTGATATTTTTCTATGTATTGGTTGTTAATAGTTATTTAACTAGAGATTTTTGGTTGTTAATTTATTGTAAATTAATTAGGGATTATTTGTTTGATTATTGGCTGTTAATTTATGATAAATTATTATTGGCTGTTCATGATAAATTAATTAGGATTTATGGGTTGTAATTGTAAGTTAATTAATTAGAGCTTGTAAGTTAATTAATTAGACCCTATTGGTTAATTAAACCCTTATTGGATGTTAATTAGACCTTATTGGATTTTCGTTAAGTTAATGGTTGAATTAATGGGTTTAAACTAATTGGGTTTTAAAATTCAAATTATTAATTAAATGGATTAAACCCGAATTGAATTAATGGGTTAATGGGTTAAGAGTTAAAAACCGAAATTTAAGTAGGTAATTTCGGTTAGGGTAGAGTGTTGGCGATTTTTTTGGCTTGAAAGAAACCTTGGGCGACGGCTTGAAGAACTTGGCGACTTCTTGAAGAACTTAGGCGATTCTTGGAGGCTTAGAGGTGAAATATCTTCCTTCTCTCTTGGAGTCTTTGGTGTTGGAGGTGTTTCCTTCCTTTGGTGGCGATTCTTGGTAGAACTTCAAGCCTTAGACGAATTATTTTGGAGAGTTTTTCACCTTGTGTTCTCGGTTAAGAGGTGAGTGGAATGTCTTATTTGATCTATTAGTTTGGTTGTGTTTGTGACTTGATACAATTGAATTATTGGAATTTTTATCATGTTAAAACCGAAACTCAAGATGTATTTTTCATGTAAACCAAATTCAAGATGTTTCTTCATGTGAACCGAATCTTTGATAATTATTCATGATAATCCGAAATCTTGATATTATTTATGAAGACCAAATTCTTGATAATATGCATGAAAACCGAAATTTTGATGATTTTCTTTATGAAATCCGAAAGTTGGTAATATGAAATTTAAGGTATTAAATTATGGAAATTCGGAAGTTTTAGACCAATGGTTTGAGCATGAAATTCATGTTAATTCAAGGTGTAAAATTTAATAGATAGTATGTTATGTTAACCGTGGTTTATATGTAGAGATTTGTAAAATAGTTGGTATGAATACATGTTTTAATTTTTGTTAATTTTATGGATAGTTTGTATGACTACATGTTTTAGTTTTATGTTAATTTTTATGGATGCTTGTTAACTGCATTATTGAGAAATTATTTGAGAAATTTGGATGATAACCTAGTAAGGTTTGACTGAACTAATCAGCATGAAACCTAAGGACCACACTACATTATATGATTGTTAATATTATGTAATTATGTGATTTTTAAATATTAGGTGTTTATGTGATTTTTGGAATATTATGTTGTTATGTAAATTGTGAACATTATGTGGTTATGAGATTTTTGAAAATTATGTGATTATGAGAATTTTGAATATTATGTGTTATGTGTTGGTTAGGACTATGGCTAAGTGTAACAGTGTACTCATAGGATAGTCCTTATGTGATATGTGAAGGGTTTGAATTTCAGCCCTGTATTTGATATGTGAGGGGGCTGATGTTCGGCCTGCCTATTATGATTTTTGTGATGGGGGTTGATGTTCAGCCTGCCCGATATGATTTTTGTGATGACTACCCTAGAGTCTAGTTGACACTTAGGAGTCCACCTTTGTGAAATATGAAATAAGATATGTCTGTTGTCCAGTAGGAACCTTTTGGGAGAACGGGTTTTGACGCAAAGTGCCATGTCTTGGTCGGACAGGGGCCACCTCTTGATGTCATTACTCTTTTATGTGATGGGGTGATATAAGACGCAAAGTGCCATGTCTTGATCAGACAGGGGCCACCTCTTGATGTCATTACTCTTTTATGTGATGGGGTGATATAAGACGCAAAGTGCCATGTCTTGATCAGACAGGGGCCACCTCTTGATGTCATCACTCTCATTTTGTGATGTTGGGTGTCGTAGAGCAAATTGCCACGTCATGACCTGACGGGGGCCACCTCTTGAATCTACACACAATCCATCGATGTGTTATGGGGTGAGAGAGCAAAGTGCCACGTCGTGACCTGGCGGGGGCCACCTCTTGATTCTACTCACTATCCATGTTTATGTGTTGCACGAGATTTTGCAGCTCCCAGTGCTTTGGCCAAGCCGGGTTAGACCATATTGGTCACTACTGAATATGCTGGACAACTAGGTTAATTAAGTATGGTGTGTTTAGTTGGTTTAGAATATATGTGTTTAATTGGGTTAGAGTAAAACTCTAGAACCTGAATTTGTCATATGCTAGTGTGTACATTTAACTGTCTATATGACTTCTGTTTCTTTATTTTGTTATATGTTGACATAATGTTCTGTTAAATATTTTTAAAAATAATCTGCCTATATTTTTGAATGTATGTTATGGATGGTCGATTTAGACTATCCACTCACTGGGCTGTGTAGCTCACCCCTCACTATTTTCAGGCATAGAGCAGGGGCGCATGTCTTGAGTGCATTGGCGTGGATAATTATGCTGTTTGCTGTTTTAAGAATTTTTATGCTTAATTCTTGGGGCCGGTTGTGGCCTTAACATAAACTATATGAACTATGTGAATCATGAGACTATGTGAACTATGTGAATTATGTTGCCGGTTATGGCAGTCTTATGAGTTTGATTTTTGTGTCACCGCGGGCTTCAGCCTGGTTTCGGTGTTTGGTATGAGTTTATAAAATCGATTTTGTGATTTTGTTGTGAATTTCGGTTTATGGTGTATTCTTTGTAATCGGTTTTGATATATCTGTAACTTGCATATGTCTAGTGCAAGTATTGCCTGGTGGCAGGTACCTTTATGGATTTTATGAATTTGAATCGGTTTTGATATAACTATTGCCTTGCATATGTCTAGTGCAAGGATTGCGTGGTGGCAGGTACCCTTATGAGATTTGAGTTTTGTGAATTTGTGTGTATGGATTTATGGAAATTTTTCAGATCGTGTTTTCTTGAACTCGGTTTTACCTAGCATATGATCGATCTTATATGAAACATCCTGTATCATTTGTGAATTGTGCCATTTGTTTGGGGTTAAGAATGTGGGATGTTACACCAACCCGTGCGATTCCCCTTCATCTGGCCAATCCAGCAGACTGTGCCAACTGAGTTGGTACAACACAATCTCTGACCCCACAGATGGCTGCCTCCATGCGCTACCATATGCGCCACATATGTAGTCTACATGGTCAAGCTGACCCGACCTACTCACTGGACCACCACGTGCTATGCTGAGCAACGAGAAGCGATAAATCCCTTCTCTGTAACACGCAGGTGTAATCCCGCACCGTCTGAAGATAGATGGACGTGCCCACTGAGTGGGTACAACACGGCTCCAACGATAATCAGAACAGTGAGGTTTCGCGTCAGAAGGCATACGAGCTTGATATTTTAGCGTTGGATTTTAACGGTCTTTTATCTTCTTCACTATCATGCATTTCCTATGGTGATAGCAGAAGATAAATAAATCATGCTGTTCTACTTATTTAAGCAATAAAAGAAAGCATGGATCTTATGTGGTAAAAGCCCATAGCCTAAGTAAGACCTTAATTAACTTAAGTCTTCACTTGCTTTTCTTCATGGGTCTTTTGCTGCTCATCTGGCCCAAACCAGGGCCCAAGCGCCATCTGCAGCTTAGGTGCGCCTACCAGGGAAAATGCGCCTGGTCCCAGAGTCGAACCCTGGACCTCCCACCTGGTCAAGCCACTGCTGCATACGCCTCTGCCAAGTGTGCTCTGTGCTCTTGTCTGATTAACTTACAAATTAATCTATCTAGACAAGATTGACACGCAGGTCAATTACATTTTATAAATTAAATACAATGTGATACGCAGATCACAATAAATAATTTACAACTTTAATTTCCAGGCACGCAGGCCCCAGCACAGCACACAATTAAACGGGCAGCCCACATAAGATGAAATAAACAAGCAAATGGCATCAAATTTCATGTGATCCAATCAGGAAAATAAAATTTTGAAAAACCCCATTAGCATCAATTTTAATTTCCTTATTTTCCCTGCTGCCTTACAACGGTCCATTAATAGGGATCCACTCATCAATCTAGTCAGATCCATTGCCCTTGCATGCACCAAGTCCTAACTGACTTGAGTTGACCAAATGGTCAACCATGCATGCGCCTAGGGCTGAACGACCACAATGAGGTCTGGCAGGCGGGTGTGACCCCAGGCCTAACTCATGTGCGTTCATAGGGTGTCTCAACCAGACATCGCTACACACCGTCTGCAGTTGACCTATAGCCATCTCAGGCTTGCGCCAAGGTGCTATCTGGTCGACCCATCTAGGCTGTCAGATAGTCTGATCAGACAGTTTGGATCTATTTAGAAGATGACTTCAACCCTAATAACCCGTCTAAGGGTTTAAAGCAGGCGCTAGTTAGATCTAATGTGAGTCGCGCAATAGTTTTGTTTTTTTTTTTTTTATAGAAAAACCAAAGCATGCGCCAACTAAAGGAAACAAATATTGAGTTTCAACATGCTGAAAGCATCATGTAAACTTTCGCATAAACTATAGATCTAACCCATAAGCGCAACCAAAGAAACATCATTCATGCGCCACAAATAACTAAACATGCGTCAAGACAAGCATGTAAAAATTTCGCATGAAGATAACCCTAGGTCTATTCAGCTTGCGCAAACATGGATCACAATACATAACATAAAGTAATCATATGAATCATGCATCAAACATGCCTCTGATACCAATTGTCAGTCCCTTGTATCTAAGGGGGGGGGGGGCGAAACCCTAAGGTGGCGCAAACATAATATGGGCAGCGGATGCTAGGGTTTCATAGGATCGAGAACATGTCACATGATTAACTTTTAATAACAAGTATTCATGATAAGAATTCATACCATAGCCATTTCTAGATGGCGCCTTGGAAGCAAAAACGCAAATGCCTTTTCTCCAAAGATGACGCACACAATGAGAAGGCGACTACTTCCTCGGAGACTTTGTGCTAGCAAATCTTCAAGGAGTCCTTCGTATGGAGGAGATGAGATCTCTTGCGGCTAGGTCGATCAAGCTCTTGCTCCCCTCTTTTGTGTAACCCTTTTACCACACGAGAGCGAGAGAATAAAGAGGCGACGAGTGCAACGTTCTCGTTGAACGTGGGAGCGTGGCTTCTAAAAATAGCAAGCCAAAAACTCGCCTCATACTCTCATGCGATCATGCGTTCACTTCAAGTGAACCAATCGCTCCTCTTTGAACCGAGCCATGGTTCAATTGCATTTGGTTCAAAGACCAAATCAAACCAGCCCAAGCCTTTAGTCCAGATCAAATTAAACCCCTAAGGCTTAAGATCTGACCGTTGATCTCTTGATGCTCTTGATCTCACCAATTTAGCATCAATTCTCTCAATCGAAGCTTACCGATCACAAGCCCTAATCAATCAAACATGATCAGACTAGATCTCACTTTCAATCAGAGATTAAATCCCTTTAAAACTGAACCTAAATAATTCAGTCCACACGATCTGACTTAAGTAAGCCATATCATCAAATTGTGCGACCCTGAGGGTTTCCTTTAAATGTCGGTAATGATAACTCACGTTATCACGATCAGTGAGGGGTATCTAGCAACACATCACTGTCTCCCGATATAAAGAAAAGAGTCTTCCAAGACTACACCCAAAACACAGCACAAGTGTGAATCCAACTCACAAGGCATACATGCTTCCTCTGCCACTGGATGTTCTTTATTGCACAAGCCTGTCAAGCTCGTAACTCCAATATGATGAGCATGATTAGATCAGATGAACACAGTCATCTGGGTATGGCCATACACTTTCTCAATCATCTCATCCAGGGGGCCCCTTTAGAACATCACACTCCTTAAACAAGGAGACGGCAATCCTATGTCTATCACTGGTGCCCTAACCTGATTCAAGCTCACCATCCAAGATAGTCTATAATCATTATGTTTCAAATGATATTGAACTACCTCAAAACAATGACAATCATCATTTAGAAACAAAAGTGATCTCAAGTCAAAGGAAATGTGCCACTTGTACACATACACGGATCATTCACATTGTGACAAGCAATTGAATATCCTAGTAGGGTCTGTCCAGTACATCCAATGTACCCATGAGTCTACATCTTATTCCATGCTCGAAGCATCCTATAAGATTAGAGCACATATTAGTCTTAATCATATCAAGGTTGTCTCATGTTCACCAAGATATCTCGACTAAGGACTTTATAGCATGTCAGCCCAGCTGAACAGCTTTGAGACATTATTCAGAAGTACAATTATTGCAGCAGACAATGTAACAACCTTGAATAATAACCATGCCTTTATAAACATAAGAGTTTATACATGATACTGTTACAATCCCAAGGCCTCAAACATTAGCCTTAAGGGCATACCCCAACATGCTATGGATGGTCGATTGAGACTATCCACTCACTGGGCTGTGTAGCTCACCCTTCACTATTTTCAGGTGTAGAACAGGGGCGCACTGCCTGAGTTAGCATGTTATATGGATATTGTGATTCTCTATAGCTATGCCAAATGGATGTATAAGACTTTTGTGCTTAATTAACTGGGGCCGGTTGTGGCCGAACTATGTGAACTTGTGTTGCCAGTTGTGGCAGTTTTAAGATTTTGATTTTTGTGTCGCCGCGGGCTTGGGCCTGGTTTCGGTGTTTGGTATCATTGATGTTAGTTATGAACTTATAAAATCGATATTGTGACTTTGGTTCTCAATTTGAGTCGATTGGTATTTTTGCAATCGGATTTGATATAATTGTGAACTTGCATATGTCTAGTGCAAGTATTGCGTGGTGGAAGGTACATTTCTGAAATTGTGTGTTCGCTGAGATTCTATGTATGGATTCTCGAAAATTTTCAGATCGTGTTTTCTTGAACTTGGTTTTACCTAGCATGTGAATCGATCTTGTATGATAACATCCTATTTTTCTATGACTTGTGTTGCTTGTTTGGGGTTAAGATAACGGGATGTGACAGAATGGTATCAGAGCAGTTGGCTAGCTAAAACTTAGTTCGGGGGAAAACATGTTTGTGTATTGCTAGACATCTGATAGGCTTATGTTTGCATTCCTGACTTTGGTATGTGTGTGTAGGAATTTAAGATGGTGCGATCCAGAGGAAATGCTAGCAGTGAGGGTGAGCAGACCTCGGATCTAACGAGAGCCATTGCGGCTCTGACAGGCATGGTACAGCAACAGGGTGCCATGATAGAGAGGCAAGGTCAGATGCTGCAGCAGCAACAGACTCAGCATCAAGAAGCGCAACAGCAGCTCTTGCAGCAATAGACTCAGGAGAGATCCCAGACTACTACTCGAGGGGTGGGGACTGACTCTCAGGAGGACGCTCATAGGCGCTATGCCTCGCTTGTGAGTGAATTCCAGAAACTGGGTCCTAGCTCTTTTTATGGGGGCTCAGAATCAAGTACTGCAGAGAACTGGCAGTTGGTTTTGGACAAGATTTTTCAAGTCATGCGTTGCTCAGATGAGGACAAGCTGTGTCTGGCCACCTATATGATGCATGGTGATGCAGATGAGTGGTGGAAGGGCGTGGTGAGGCTAGCTGTGGAAAGACAAGAAACAGTAAATTGGCCCTACTTCTTGTCTCAATTTAACGACAAGTATTTCCCTGATAGCTTGGTTGAGGACCGAGAGGTGGAATTTATTCACCTGGAGCAGGGTGATCTGACTGTGGACCAGTATGAGTTGCAGTTCACTAAGTTAGGAAAGTATGCCCCTCACCTGATAAACACTGAAAAGAGGAGGGCTACCAAGTTTCTCAGAGGTCTCAGATGGGATATTCAAGAGCAGGTGGGTGCTCAGCACTTGGAGACTTATGTTGAGACTGTTGGGCGAGCACGCACCATCGAGAGATACATATCTGAGAGGAATTCTAGTGCTGCTATGACCGTGGTTCCTGCAGTTGAGGCGGCGGCTCCTCAGCATGGTGATGGCGGCAAGGGTAAGAGGTACCCTAAGCACAAGGACTACAAGAAGAGCAGGTATAAGCCTTACTCTCACAAGGCACCGCAGTAGTCCAGGGATGCCAGGGATGTAAAGAACAGTATCACAGAGGATCGGAATTGTCATTATTGTGGGCTCAAGGGACATCTAATGAAAGACTGTTATAAGAAGAATGGTGTTTGCTTCAGGTGTAAGAAACCTGGGCACATGGTCAAGGACTGCAAAGAGCCTGAGATGCAGCATAGAGGCACAGATAAGCCTATAGTCCAGACCCGAGTTTATGCCGTGGCTGAAAAGGATACACGAGCTTCCCGATCCGTCGTGGAAGGTACCTTATTTGTATTTGATCAGTTAGCTCGCATCTTATTTGACCCTGGTGCAAATTTATCTTTTGTATCTGTTAGATTTGCTGCATGTTTACCTGTATTGCCTAAGGTGATGGATTATGTTGTGTCTGTGAGTACTCCCTTAGGAAAATCATTATCTACAGACACTGTTTGTGCTGATTGTGTAGTGCATGTAGAGGGTTATGAGTTTCTTGTAGATCTAATCCTCTTAGACATGCAAGACTATGATGTCATCTTAGGTATGGATTGGTTATCCTCACATCATGCCACTGTGGATTGCTTTGAGAAAGTAATCACCTTGAATCTGCTAGATGGGAATCGGCTTTTTGTGAGAGGTCTAGTGTCAGACCAAGGACCGCATGTGATATCTTTCATGCAGGCCAGGAAGTTACTTGCTAGTGGGTGCAAGGGTTATCTTGCGCATGTTAAGGTGCAGGATGATTCTACTCCTGATTTGACTCAGATGGCGGTGGTGCAAGAGTTTCCTGATATGTTCTCTGAGGAATTTTCAGGCTTGCCACCAATACGAGAGGTAGAGTTTGGCATTGAGTTGGTGCCAGGTACTGCACCTATCTCCAGAGCCCCTTACCGCATGGCTACATCAGAATTGGCTGAACTTAAGAAGCAACTGGAGGAATTGCTGGAAAAAGGCTACATCCGGCCTAGTGCTTCTCCCTGGGGAGCACCAGTGCTGTTCGTTAAGAAGAAGGATGGAACCCTGAGGATGTGTATAGACTACAGACAACTGAACCAAGTGACTATCAAGAATAAGTATCCTCTTCCCAGAATTGATGATCTATTTGATCAATTACAGGGAGCTACAGTGTTCTCTAAGATCGATCTGAGATCAGGGTATTACCAGCTTAGGGTCAAGGATGAGGATATATTTAAGACTGCTTTCAGGACCAGGTATGGGCATTTTGAATTTCTAGTTATGCCTTTTGGACTGACGAATGCACCTGCTGTCTTCATGGATTTGATGAACAGGGTATTTCATGAATTACTTGATTCATGTGTGGTGGTTTTCATAGATGATATCTTGGTGTACTCTCGGACTACTCCGGATCATGTCAGTGACTTGCGCAGAGTGCTGGAGATCCTAAGGAAAAACCGATTATATGCCAAGGCTAGTAAGTGTGAGTTTTGGCTAGAAAAGATCTGTTTCCTTGGGCATGTGATTTCTGGTCAGGGGGTGTCTGTGGATCCGGTTAAAGTGCAAGCCATCCTCAATTGGGGAAGACCGACTAGTGCTACTGAGATCAGAAGTTTCCTGGGTTTAGCAGGTTACTATCGGAGGTTTGTTGAGGGATTCTCCAAGCTGGCGGGTCCTTTAACTAAATTAACCAGAAAGGAGGCCAAGTTTAATTGGGATGACAAGTGTGAAGAGAGCTTTCAGGAACTGAAGAGGAGGTTGACTAGTACACCGATCCTCATTATTCCCAGTGATGGGGAAAGGTTTACTGTCTATACGGATGCTTCGGGCAAAGGGTTGGGTTGTGTCTTGATGCAGAAGGGTTCTGTGGTAGCCTATGCTTCGAGACAACTGAAGGAGTATGAGTTGAACTACCCTACTCATGACTTAGAGTTGGCGGCCGTAGTCTTTGCTCTGAAGATATGGCGTCACTATTTGTTGGGTCAAGAGTTTGATCTGTTCACTGACCACCAGAGTCTCAAGTACATCTTCACTCAGAAGGAGTTGAACATGAGACAAAGAAGATGGATGGAGTTGATCAAAGACTATGACTTCTCTATTCAGTATCAGGCTGGAAAGGCCAATGTAGTGGCTGATGCACTGAGCAGACATCCAGTAACTTCAGTAGCGGCACTACGGGTCAGTGAGTGGCAGTTACTACAGGAGTTCAGCGATCTCAGGATCAGTGTTTCTCCTAGAGTTCAGTCGGGTTATGTGGCTTTCCTCAGAGTACAGTCTACTTTGTTGCAGAAAATCAGAGATCAGCAGTCTGTGGATCCGAAATTAGCTCAGATCAGGGATAGTTTGGATGCGGGTATAGTTCAGGATTTTAGCTTGTCTGATGATGGTGTTCTTCGGTTTCGTGGAAGGGTGTGTGTCCCTGAGGAACCAAGCTTGAGGAAAGAAATATTGGAGGATAGCCATAATTCCAAATATTCTCTACATCCTGGCGTGACTAAGATGTATCAGGACCTCAAGAAAAGCTTTTGGTGGCCGGGTATGAAGAAAGAGGTAATTGATTTTGTCTCTAGGTGTTTAACCTGGCAGACGGTAAAGGCTGAACACCAGAAACCTGGTGGTTTGTTGCAGCCCCTTCCTATTCCTGAGTGGAAGTGGGAATGCATCAGTATGGACTTTGTGTGTGGTTTGCCCAGAACCAGATTGGGTCATGATGCCATTTGGGTGATTGTTGATAGACTCACTAAATCAGCCCACTTTCTCCCGATCAAGATGACTTATCCTTTAGAGAGACTGGCTAGATTGTATATTGACGAGATAGTCAGACTGCATGGAGTGCCTGTTGATATTGTGTCTGATAGGGACTCTCGGTTTCTGTCCAGGTTTTGGAAGAGCTTACAGGAGGGTTTGGGTACTAAGTTGAGTTTTAGTACAGCATACCATCCTCAGTCTGATGGCCAGACGGAGCGTACTATCCAGACTCTAGAAGACCTGTTGAGAGCTTATGTGGTTGATTGGAGTTCCGAGTGGAACCGGGATCTATCTTTGATAGAGTTCACTTATAATAATAGCTTCCACTCCAGTATTCAGATGGCTCCATATGAGGCTTTGTATGGAAGAAGGTGTAGGACTCCCTTGTGTTGGGAGGAGACTGGTGATAGATTGATTTTGAGATCTGATGCAGTACAGGAAACTACTGATAAGGTCAGAGAGATTCAGGATAAACTGAAGATTGCTCGGGACAGGCAGAAGAGTTATGCTGATGACCGTCGTCGTTCCCTGGAGTTTATGGTAGGGGATCATGTTTTCTTAAAGGTGTCGCCTACTAAGGGTGTTATGAGGTTTGGCAAAAAGGGCAAGCTGAGCCCTAGGTTTGTAGGCCCTTTTGACATTATTGAGAGAGTTGGTCCAGTGGCTTACAGGTTAGCTTTACCTCCTGCTATGGATCATGTGCATAATGTGTTCCATGTTTCTGCTTTGAGGAAATATCATCCTGATCCATCTCATGTATTGGAATTGGAACCTCTTCAGATTCAGAGTGATTTGACCTTTGAGGAAAAACCTCTCCGGATTGTGGATAGGAAGGATAAAGTTCTGAGGAACAAGTCTATACCTTTAGTAAAGGTTATCTGGGGAAATCAGTCGGTTGAGGAGGCGACCTGGGAGACTGAAGCGGATATGAGGAAATTTTATGCTTATCTTTTTGATGATATGAATGTTGAGCTTTAGAGGACTAAAGCTTTATAAGGAGGGAGGGATGTAAGATCCAAGGATCTTAAGTCCTGGTAAGTACTATTTTTGATTTAAATAAAATCATTGGCTGTGATATTTTGTTTTGATTTAAATAAAATTATTGACTGTGATATTTTTCCTATGTATTGATTGTTAATTTATAACTAATTAATTAGTGCTTATTGGTTGTTAATCTATAATTAATTAATTAGAGTTTAATGGTTGTTAATTTTAATTAATTAATTAGCTTATTGGATGTTGGTTTAAGTGAATTAATTAATTAGAGTTTATTGGATGTTGGTTTAATCCTTATTGGATTTTCACTTAAACTATGGGTTATTGGGTTTACACTTAAATTAGATGGATTTTGAGTTTAAAATTTGAATAAATTAGTTAGTGGGTTATTTCATAAACCCTATTTGAATTAATTGGTTAGCGGGTTTAAAATTTAAAAACCGAAAATTCAAGTTGGTAATTTCGGCTAGGGTAGGAGAATTGGCATTTTTTTGGCTTGGAAGAAACCTTAGGGCGACGGCTTGAAGGCTTGGGCGATTCTTGGAGGCTTGGAGGCGAAATTCCTTTCTTCCTCTTCCTTTCTTCCCTTGGCCGGCGTCTTTGGTGTTGGTGGTGTTTCTCTTCCATTGTTGGCGATATTTGGTGGAACTTCAAGGCCTTAGACGAGTTTTTTTGGAGAGATCTTCATCTTGGTGTTCACGGTTCAAAGTGAGTGGGGTGTCTCATTTGAATTTTATCCTCTTGTTTGTGCTAGATGATAGATTTGATTTCTTGAAATATTCACTATGTTAAAAATCGAAAACTCTAGATGATAGATTTGATTTCTTGAAATATTCACTATGTTAAAAACCGAAAACTCTAGATGATAGATTTGATTTCTTGAAATATTCACCATGTTAAAACCGAAACTCATTCATGAAAATCGAAATTTAGATATTTCTTACATGGAATTCTTGAGCATGAAATCTTTTTAACTAAGGTTTAAAATTTAAGTAGATAATATGTTGTAGATACCGTGGGCTACAAGTGATAATTTGTAAAGTAGTTTGTAAGAATACATGTTTTAATTTTATGTTGGTTTTATGGATGTTTGATAAATGCTAATAATGTTATAGAATCCATGATTGTTTCTCTATGTTGGTAGCATGTTCTATAATTATGGCTATGTATCTTTGGTTGAGAAACTTGGGTGATAACTTAGCAAGATTATACTGAACAGATCAGCATGAAACCTAAGGACTCTATAAAATATTATGTGGTTATATGTGGTTTCGAATGTTATGTGTTATGGGATGGATAGGACTAAGGCTAAGTGTAACCGTGTACTCAAGGGGATAGTCTATATGTGATATGTTAAGGGTTTGAGATTTCAGCCCTGTATATTGTGATATGTGAGGGGGTTGATGTTCAGCCTGCCTGTTGTGATTCTTGTGATGAAAATGACTATCCTAGAGTCTGGTCTACGCTTAGGAGTTCACTTTTGTGAAATAAGATATAAGATATGTCTAGTGGTTGTCCAGTTAAGGAACCCTTGGGAGAACGAGTGTGATGCAAAGTGCCATGTCTTGGTCGGACAGGGGCCACCTCTTGATATCATCACTCTTAGACGCTTAGATTTTTGTGTTATGGGGTGGTGTAGATCAAGGTATCACATCTTGACCGGGTGGGGATTACCTCTTGAGTCTACACACTGTCCATGTTTATGTTGCATGTGATTTGCAGGCTTCTCCCAGTGCTTAGGCCAAAGCCGGGTTGGACCATAATGGTCACTCTTGAATATGCTGGACAACTAGGTCAATTAAGTGGTTGGTGTGTTAGGTTGGTTTAGAGTATGACTCTAGAACCTTGGTTACTCTGTGGTGACAAGTGTGTGATGTTTGTACATCTAATTATTTTTTCGAGTTCTGTTCTTTGTTTTTGTTATATGTTAACATGAGGTTCTGCTAAATGTTTTTTAAAATAATCTGCATGTATCTTTGATTGTATGCTATGGATGGTCGATTGAGACTATCCACTCACTGGGCTGTGTAGCTCACCCTTCACTATTTTCAGGTGTAGAACAGGGGCGCACTGCCTGAGTTAGCATGTTATATGGATATTGTGATTCTCTATAGCTATGCCAAATGGATGTATAAGACTTTTGTGCTTAATTAACTGGGGCCGGTTGTGGCCGAACTATGTGAACTTGTGTTGCCAGTTGTGGCAGTTTTAAGATTTTGATTTTTGTGTCGCCGCGGGCTTGGGCCTGGTTTCGGTGTTTGGTATCATTGATGTTAGTTATGAACTTATAAAATCGATATTGTGACTTTGGTTCTCAATTTGAGTCGATTGGTATTTTTGCAATCGGATTTGATATAATTGTGAACTTGCATATGTCTAGTGCAAGTATTGCGTGGTGGCAGGTACATTTCTGAAATTGTGTGTTCGCTGAGATTCTATGTATGGATTCTCGAAAATTTTCAGATCGTGTTTTCTTGAACTTGGTTTTACCTAGCATGTGAATCGATCTTGTATGATAACATCCTGTTTTTCTATGACTTGTGTTGCTTGTTTGGGGTTAAGATAACGGGATGTGACAATCTTTGTCGGTTACCCTAAAGAAACTAAGGGTTATTATTTCTTCGATCCCAAAGAGAACAAAGTATTTGTTGCTCGAACGGCTATTTTTCTTGAGGAGGAATTTCTTCTGCAAGAGGCCAGTGGGAGAGAAATAAAGCTGGATGAGAATCCAGAAGAAGGACAAAGTAGTCAAGCACAGTTGGATGAGCCTGAGCCAGTAGATCAGGTTACTGAACAACCTGAGGCTCAGATATCACAGGAACCGCGAAGATCGGGAAGGATCCGTCGACAGCCTGAGCGCTATGACGGAGTCTACATCATTGATGATGAACCCCTCACTTATGCGGATGCAGTCAGTGGACCGGAATCAGCGAGATGGCTTGAAGCTATGCGAGCCGAGATGGACTCCATGTCAGATAACCAAGTTTGGGATTTGGTTGATCCGCCTCCGGGAGTAATCCCTATAGGCTGTAAATGGATCTTCAAGAAGAAGATTGACATGGATGGTAATGTGGTTACCTATAAAGGCAGGCTAGTTGCGAAAGGTTTCAAACAAATCTACGGGATAGATTATGATGAAACTTTCTCTCCTGTAGCTATGTTCAAGTCTATTCGGATTATTCTTGCGATAGCAGCATATTATGATTATGAGATCTGGCAGATGGATGTGAAGACTGCTTTCCTTAATGGAAAACTGGATGAGGATGTGTATATGACACAACCTGAAGGTTTCACCAATCCATCAGATCGTCATAAAATATGCAAGTTAAAGAAGTCCATTTATGGACTTAAACAAGCATCAAGAAGCTGGAATATTCGTTTTGATGAATCAATCTGTGAGTTTGGTTTCATCAAGAATGAAGATGACCCGTGTGTATATAAGAGGTTTAGTGGGAGCGTAATTACTTTCATAGTCCTCTACGTCGATGATATCTTAATCATTGGAAACGATATTCCTGAACTGCATGCGGTCAAAGCATGGTTAAGAAAATGTTTCCAGATGAAAGATCTAGGAGAAGCAGCCTATGTATTAGGTGTGAAGATCTACAGAGATAGATCTAAGAGGCTTCTCGGGCTGTGCCAGAGTACTTACATCGATAAAGTTCTGGAGAGATTCCATTTAGAAAATTCTAAAAGAGGATATCTTCCAGTCAGACATGGTCTGAATCTTTTGAAGAGTCAGTGTCCACAAACACAGACTGAGAAAGATGAAATGGACAATACGCCTTATGCTTCGGCTATTGGATCCATTATGTATGCGATGTTGTGTACTCGCCCAGACGTCGCTTACGGGTTAAGCGTGACCAGTCGGTTCCAAAGTAATCCAGGTCAGGCGCACTGGATTGCAGTCAAGAACATTTTGAAATATCTTCGGAGGACCAAAGATATGTTCTTGGTGTATGGTGGTCAGGAAGAACTCAGTATTGAAGGATATACTGACGCTTCATTCCAATCTGACCAGGATGATTTCCGATCGCAATCAGGCTATGTTTTTAGCTTGAATGGAGGAGCAGTGGTGTGGAAGAGTTTCAAACAGTCTATTGTTGCTGATTCCACAACAGAAGCCGAGTATGTTGCAGCCTCGGAAGCATCCAAGGAGGCAGTGTGGATTCGTAAGTTCGTTCAGGAACTTAGTGTTGTTCCTTCGAGTGCAGATCCTTTGGTTATCTTCTGTGATAACACTGGAGCTATAGCACAAGTAAAGGAACCATGGTCGCACCAGAAGTCCAAGCACATACAGAGAAGGTTTCATTTGATCCGGGAGATCATTGATCGTGGCGAGATCAAAGTCTGCAAGGTTCATACAGACGACAATCTGGCTGACCCGCTTACAAAGCCTCTGGCGCAGCAGAAGCATGAGAAGCACTATAATAATATGGGTTTGAGATTTCTCAACCATTAGATTAAGTGCAAGTGGGAGATTGTTGGGGTATGCCCTTAAGGCTAATGTTTGAGGCCTTGGGATTATATCAGTATCATGTATAAACTCTATGTTTATAAAGGCAATGGTTGTTATTCAGGTTGTTACATTATCTGCTGCAATATGTATACTTCTGAATAATCTCTCAATGATGTTTAGCTAGGCTGACATGTAGTATAGTCCTTAGTCGAGATATCTTGGTGAACATGAGACAGCCTTGATATGATTGAGACTAATATGTGTTCTAATCTTATAGGATGCTTCGAGCATGGAATAAGATGTAGACTCATGGGTACATTGGATGTACTGGACAGACCCTACTAGGATGTTCAATTGCTTGTCACAATGTAAATAATCCTTGTATGCAAACAAGTGGCATACTTCCTCTGACTTGAGATCACTTGTGTTTCTAAATGATGATTGGCATTGTTTTGAGGTAGTTCAATATCATTTGAAACATAATGGTTATAGACTATCTTGGATAATGAGCATGAGTCATGTTAGGGCACTAGTGATAGACATAGGATTGCCATCTCCTAGTTTGGAGTGTGATGTTCTAAAGGGGCCCCCTGGATGAGATGATTGAGAAAGTATATGGCCATACCCATATGACTATGTTCATCTGATCTAATCATGCTCATCATATTGGAGCTACAGGCTTGACATGCTTGTCCAATAAGAACATCCAGTGGCAAAGGAAACTTGTATGCCTAGTGAAATGGATTCACACTTGTGTTGTGGTTTGGGTGTAGTCTTGGAAGACTCTTTCCTTTATATCGGGAGACAGTGATGTGTTGCTAGATACCCCTCACTGATCGTGATAACATAAGTTATCGTTACCGACATTTAAAGGAAACCCTTAGGGTCGCACAATTTGATGATATGGCTTACTTAAGTCATATCGTGTAGACTGAATTGTTTGGGTTCAGTTTAAAGGGATTTAATCTCTGATTGTGAGTGAGATCTGGTCTGATCATGTTAGATTGATTAGGGCTTGAGATCGGTAAGCTTCGATCGAGAGAATTGATGCTAGATCGGTAAGATCAAGAGCATCAGGAGATGAACGGTTAGATCTGGAACCTTAGGGTTTAATATGATCTAGACCAAATCGCTTGGGTTAATTGGTCTTTGAACCAAACCAAATTGAACCGGCTCATCAAGTGAGCGCAAGGTTCAAGGGAGAAGAGGTTTGCGACTTGTTCATGAGCGCGTGAACGTTGAGAAGTGGTTTGCTATTTTTGGATAACATGTTCTCTAATCGTGGACACGCCTCACGTTGCCTCTCTTCACGCTTCTTC
This sequence comes from Costus lasius, assembly GCA_027563935.2. Lineage (NCBI taxonomy): Eukaryota > Viridiplantae > Streptophyta > Magnoliopsida > Zingiberales > Costaceae > Costus > Costus lasius. Next base: position 59,501,832 of record CM050453.2, read on the forward strand.
TCTTGCCCTATTGTCGTCTCTTTGTTTTTTTTTTTGGGCTCTCGACACATTCGGGTGGTGAAGCATTGACGATAAGGGAGAGGTATCGCCAAGCAAAAGATTTCTTCTCTTCCCTTCCATTCGATCAGGTTCACTTGGAGAACCTTGCTAGCACAAGGATCAACAAGGAGTAGGCGACATCTTCTTGTGTGCGCATCTTTTGGAGGAGATCCCATTTCCTCTCTTCTTCCAAGGCGCCATCCAAAGCAATGGCGATGGTATGAATCCTTACTTATCTTTGCAATCGATTATAGTTGATCATATCTCATGCATAGATCCTCTTGAAACCCTTGTTTCCACTGCAAAAGTTTTATATGCGCCTATCTAGGGTTTCGCCCCCCCCCCAAGTATAGGGGACTTTCATTTTTGACCAGAAAACTGCAAAGAAAATATGGCACTACCGTATTTTATACATGGATGCTCGAGTTTTTCGGGTTCAAATTTACGCATACCATGACTTTTGATCCTGACCTCCAAATTGAAATCCAAAAGTTGCTGTGGACTCGTCTTTAAGAGGAAAGATACAAGAAGTGAAAGAATGAATTTTTATCGAGTATTGAGGGAGCAATCGACAGAGAGGCGGTTAGGGTTTGTTCTCACACCGAGAGGCGTAGAGGACACCTCAGGCTGTGATTTTCACTCAAAAGCTTGGCATGGAGGAGAAGACAACACTCCAGAAGTTTCATAGGAAAATGAGATTGTTCGGAAGAGAAATCAACAAAATCGGTGGTGATAGCACTGTTCATCGAGTTCTACTGCAAATTACGGTGCTGTAATGAGCACTTGTTTTGTAACTTTTCTTCTTCCCTTCTTCGATTTTCGACACTTTGAAAACACGCTTTATTGTAATTCTTCTTCCATGCAAGCTTAAACATCTTTAGGACATGGGGTGTAATCCCCTTTGATTTCTTAATGATTAGATGACTTTATGTTTGTCAGGATAGTTTGATTATGATAATTCTACATATGTGATTGTTTGTCTTTGCTTCTCCATAGATTGATGTTATTATTCATGTTTTAGAGTTCTCGCAATAAGGACCGAAAGGTGATTTGCTTGAGAACTTAGAACCCTAGAATTACTTGTTAGGAACTCTCTTAGGTTAGTTCTTAATTATTTGATTTTAGTGATCTTATTGCCATGATGATAATTTAAATCTAGGGTAGAGTCGAGTTGTCAAACGTAGAGATCTTGCACGAAAGAGAGGATCGAAATGTTGGAGAACCATAAGTAGAACTTGTGTTGAGTCTCGGATGCATGAAAGTGATGCTTGAGATTCCACTCGAGACAATCAACTTAGAATTCGGATGCACGAAAGTGATATTTGAATTCTTTGATCGATGATTTACTTACCTTTAGCGTTGGGATAGATCTTGTGCGAAAGCGAGGATTGATCCCTGCATGATTGTCTGCACGAAAGTGAGATAATCCTTTTATGATGTAAATTAAATCTTTATCATGATAAGATTAGTCTGACGACCTTTTATTTAAATCTAGTCATTAAAATCAAGGAGGATGAAACCCTAGTCCCAATATCTCTCTCTGATTATCTGATTTCATGTATTTTTCATCATTGTTTTGCTATTATCCAGTTGCTTAGCTAGTAAGAATACAACTATTTGGTATTTAACAATAAGGTCTCTATGGTTCGATATCTTTCTTTATTACTTCGAGTATCCGTGCACTTACTGTTGGGAAACCCCGGGGATATTTTACAATTTTCAGAGATAGAGATTACAAAATACATTGCACAGCGGAAGCAATATCCCCGAAACAGGCCGGTCCCAAAAACCTAATGAAGATCGCAAGCAAGAGAGTCGACACGATGAGTTAGTAAATACCTTAGAGCAAGATGAGGTCGATGTCGTGATAGGCGCCCAAGCGTGCGCCCTCTGCAGTCTCACACACACAGACCCCTCGAGTCCTCTTCTTCCACACCCGGTGCTAGCCTCGGGAAGAAGATCCAAGCCTTGTGCTCCTTCTTCAAAGTATGCGCCACCTCCAAGGTAGATGCGCCAAAGATGAAGAAGGATGAGGGAGAGGGAAACCGCCAAGCATCAAGTTCCTTGCGTCAAGAGAGAAGGAAGAGGCTTGCGGCTAGGGTTTGGAAGGAAGAAGAAGATGCGCCACTTCTTGGTGTTGTCGCCCTTCAAGCCCTTGCTTTCGCCCCTCCTCTTGTTGTCATGCCTCTAAGGATTGTAACCTCACAAGAGAGGGTGGCTAGGGTCACTTATAAAGGGCTAGAGGCGGTTAGGGCAAGGGTTGAGATCATGACAAGTGTATGGCTTGGATGAGAAGGTTTGAGGTAAGGAAAGTCTCCAAGACTTTACCATAAACCTCATTCAACCTTTCCATAAGCTACCAAGCCTTTCCTTGTGCGCCAAGGCCTAGCCTTGCGCCCCAAGCAATGCCTTAATGCATTCACACTATCAATGGGAGAGGGCTAGGCGCATAAAGCTTCCTTAATGAAGCAAATTTGCCATCCAAACCCCATTATGCCCCTTAGGCGCCAATGGGCTTGGCTTCCTCCCCATTATACCCTTTTAGCCTATTGCCTCTTCATGACAACTTATTATTGGGCCTCATTGGATAATGAGCTAGCCCAAACTTCATTACATGGCTTGATTAAGCACTTGGATCCAATCCAATGCAACCCTAATCCAAATGTGGCCAACCATGGTCAATTTCGGGTCTACCTGCCATAAATGGAGTTTGGCTCCAATAACATCCTTCCATCTCATCAGGCCCATTGGCGCTGATGAAATCTCCAAAATAGATCTGAGTTATCCAATAACTCGATCATAAGGCTTCCCGATCAATACGAGAACTCAAGTATCAAGGTGTGCGACCCTGTAGGTTCCTCTGACGTTGGCAGTGCTGACAAAATGTCACCACAAGCAGTGAGTGGCACCTAGCAGAGCATCGCTACTACCCAAGTCATCGGAATGGGTATCGACATTAACATCCCCATCATTGCAACAAGGTACAGATGCATTACAGTCTCTTTGCCGAACTGATATCTAATTGGACAAGTGTGTCACCACTTATTTTCACCCAATCACATGGTTATGACTAAATCAGGTTCTCACCTGGGTATGGCCATACACTTTCAGTCATAGAACCATAGAGGAGGTCCATGGATATCATACTTCCCTTAGGAAGGGGCAAATCCTATGTCTGTCCATTGACCTTCTCATATGGGTTGTGACATGCTCAATGACAACCGTTATTACCTCCCAACTATGACGAGGTGTTAGGTTGTATCAAAGCAAGTCCCTAACCATATAGAATGGTCAATGACCTCAAGTCAAGGGATCAATGCATCTCCTGTCACTTGTTGGGGTATGCCCTTAAGGCTAATGTTTGAGGCCTTGGGATTGTATCAGTATCATGTAATAAACTCTTGTGTTTATAAAGGCATGGTTATTATTCAGGTTGTTACCTTGTCTGCTGTAATAAGTGTACTACTGAATAATGTCTCAAAGCTGTTCAGCTAGGCTGACATGCTAAATGTCCTTAGTCGATATATCTTGGTGAACATGAGACAGCCTTGATATGATTGAGACTAATATGTATTCTAATCTTATAGGATGCTTCGAGCATGGAATAAGATGTAGACTCATGGGTACATTGGATGTATTGGACAGACCCTACTAGGATATTCAATTGCTTGTCACAATGTGAATAATCCTTGTATGCTACAAGTGGCACATGTCCTTTGACTTGAGATCACTTGTGTTCCTAAATGATGAATGTCATTGTTTTGAGGTAGTTCAATATCATTTGAAATATAATGGTTATAGACTATCTTGGATAATGATCATGAGTCAGGTTAGGACACTAGTGATAGATAAAGGATTGTCGTCTCCTTGTTTAAGGAGTGTGATGTTCTAAGGCCCCCGCTATATGAGATGATTGAGAAAGTGTATGGCCATACCCAGATGACTATGTTCATCTGATTTAATCATGCTCATCGTATTGGAGTCGCAAGCTTGACACGCTTGTCCAATAAGAACATCCAGTGGCAAAGGATACATGTATGCCTTGTGAAGTGGATTCACACTTGTGCTATGGTTTGGGTGTAGTCTTGGAAGACTCTTTCCTTTATATCGGGAGACAATGATGTGTTGCTAGATACCCCTCACTGATCGTGATAATGTAAGTTATTGTTACCGACATTTAAAGGAAACCCTTAGGGTCGCACAATTTGATGATATGGCTTACTTGAGTCAGATCGTGTGGACTGAATTGTTTGGGTTCAGTTTAAAGTGATTTAATCTCTGATTGTAAGTGAGATCTGGTCTGATCATGTTTGATTGATTAGGGCTTGAGATCGGTAAGCTTCGATCGAGAGAGATGATGCTAGATCGGTGAGATCAAGAGCACCATGAGATGAACGGTTAGATTGGAAACCTTAGGGTTTAGTTGATCTAGACCGATTGGCTTGGGTTGGCTTGGTTTGGCCTTTGGACCGAACACATTTACTTTGAACCGGTTCAAGAGCTTGAACGTATGGTTCATTGTTTTGGCGTTTTGATCGATTTAGTGATCATGAACGCATGGCTTAATGGATTTTCCAATTTTGGAAAGTCATTTAGCGCATGTTCCCTTGAACGCCAAATGACTTGAACGCTCCATTCAACTCTCGTCTCCTTGCTCTTGCTTGACGAGACTTTGGCGTGGAGAAGGCGAGGTCTTGGTGGAGGTTCGGCAAGCCTAGACATCATCTCTCATTTCCTTACCACACGAGAGGGACCCTTGAAGGACCTTGCTAGCACAAGGATCTCCAAGGAGCAAGCACATCATCTTGTGTGCGTCAACTAGGGAGAAGATCCCTTTTGATCTTTCTCTTCCAAGTCGCCATCTTCCTCATGGCTTTGGTATGGATCTAAACTTCATCAAGTTGATCATATTATCTTGCTAAGATCCATGAAAAACCCTTGCTTCCGCTTGCAATTTTTATGCGCCACCCTTAAGGGTTTTTCGCCCCCCTCTTGAAAGGGGTTTCATCTGCTTGCGCTCCCCCTTGAAGGGGACTCTTCATCACTTGTGAGGATAACTCATGACACAAAGTCATAGCCTCACAGCAGGTCGGTCCAGTATATCCACCACTGATATATGTCTACATTAGCACTTCGTGCCTAACCAGCCCATATACTAGTCTCACAAGTACCAGAGCTGTCCCATATACACTCAGGTACATCGACTGGGGACAATCATTTGAGCACAGATCCAATCTGTCTCCAGGGACATTATCATGTAAGTACACAATCGCAGGTATAGACAAACAATGATAACGACAATGCCAGAAAGATATATATATGAATATCAGAGTCAATTAGTACAACGATGGACCAAAACTAGGTCCTAGGGCATATACACCAACAATTTCCCACTTGCACTAAGACCTAGAGGTTGAGCAACCTCAACCCCATATCTCTAGTACGACCATCATGCTTCTGTTGCGCCAAAGCCTTGGTCAGTGGGTCTGCTAGATTGCTCTCTGTGTCAAATCTGCTAATCTTGACATCACCTCGATCAATGATCTCTCTGATCAGGCAAAATCTCCTGAGTATGTGTTTGGACCTTTGATGAGACTGTGGTTCCTTAGCATGTGTAGTTCCCATTGTTGTCATAGTAGAGCTCAATGGGATCCATTGCACTTGGAACCACCTGAAGTTCAGAAAACAACTTCCTGATCCAAACGGCTTCATTGGCTGCCTCAGAAGCAACCACATACTCAGCTTCGGTTGTAGAATTAGCTATGGTGGATTGCTTGAAGCTCTTCCAGCATACAGCACCTCCAACCATCTTAAACAAATAGCCGGTCTGCGATCTGAAGTCGTCAGGATCAGACTGGAACGACTCATCAGTGAAGCCCTGCACACTGAGCTCTTCCTGTCCCCCGTAGACCATATAGAATAAATCCTTAGTCCTTTTAAGGATACTCAAGGATATTCTTTACAGCCACCCAGTGCTGCAGACCTAGATTGGATTGGTATCGGCTGGTTATGCTTATAGCATAAGCCATATCTGGTCTAGTACACAGCATTGCATACATGATTGATCCCACTGCCGAAGCATAGGGAATTCGACTCATGTCATCCCTCTCAGCCTGTGTTGTAGGACACTGGCTCTTTGATAGAGTAAGGCCATGTCTCACTAGAAGGTATCCTTTCTTGGATTGCTCCAAGTTGAACCTCTCCAGGACCTTATCAATGTGGGTACTCTGACTAAGGGCCAAGAGCCTCTTGGATCTATCCCGGTAGATCCTCACGCCTAGAATGTAGGCAGCCTCCCCTAAGTCCTTCATCTCGAAACACTTCCCTAACCATGTCTTCGCAGCTTGAAGACTAGGGATGTCGTTTCCGATGAGAAGTATGTCATCGACATACATGACCAGAAAAGTCATCAAGCTCCCACTGAATTTTTTGTATACACAGGCGTCATCTTCACTTTTGATAAAGTCATAATCTCTCACAGCTTCATCAAACTGAAGATTCCAACTTCGAGATGCTTGCTTTAATCCATAAATGGATTTCTTTAGCCTGGAGACCTTACTAGCATCTGCAGGATGGATGAAGCCATCAGGTTGTGTCATATACACATCCTTAGTTAGCTTCCCATTAAGGAACGCTGTCTCCATGTCCATCTGTCATATCTCATAATCATGATATGCAGCTATAGCAAGCAGAATCCGAATGGATTTGATCATGGCAACTAGCGAGAAGGTTTCATCATAGTCCACCCTGTGGACTTGTTTGAATCCTTTAGCCACTAGTCCACCTTTATAGGTAACTATGTTGCCATCCATGTCTGTCTTCCTCTTAAAGACCTATTTACACCCTATGGGTTTTACCCCATCAGGTAGCTCAACCAAATCCCAGACTTGGTTAGCCGACATGGAATCCATCTCGGATCTTATGGCCTCAAGCCATCTCTCGTAGTCCGGTCCACTGACCGCCTCATCATAAGTCCTGGGTTCATCCTCAATGATGAAGATCTCGTTGTGTTGGGTCGGCAGCGACCCATACCTCTCAGGTGCACGACGAATCCTCCTAGACCTACATGGGGCCTGTGTCTGAGCCTTAGGTTGCCTAGCAACCGGTGCAGGTGGCTCAAGTTCCATCTTTATGTCTTGTGGTTGCACTTGGACCTCGTCCAAGTCAAACTTCCTCCACTAACTTCTTTCATGAGAAATTCTTTCTCTAGAAGGACACACCCCGAGCAACAAAAACTTTGTTCTCGGTGGGAACATAGAAGTAGTAACCCTTAGTCTCCTTAGGGTACCCCACAAACATACACTTATCAGATCTAGGTTCTAGCTTGCTAGAATCCTGACGTTTGACATAAGCCTTACATCCCTAGATCCTGATAAAAGTGAGATTAGGGCGTCTCCCACTCCATACCTCTTATGGAATCTTTGAGACACTCTTAGATGTAACATTATTCAGTATTAGAGAAGCTGTCTCAAGTGCATGTCCCCAGAATGAGGGAGGTAGAGTTGCATGACTCATCATAGATCGAACCATGTCCAACAAAGTTCGATTTCTCCTTTCATACACACCATTGCATTGAGGTGTTCCAGCAGGAGTGAGTTGGGATATGATCCCACACTCTCTCAAATAGTCAAAGAACTCACCGCTCAGGTACTCTCCACCATGATCTGATCGAAGAGCCTTAATGGATCTACCAAGCTGGTTATCTACTTCATGTCTAAACTCCTTAAATTTCTCAAAGGATTCAGACTTATGTCTCATCAAATAGACATAACCATATCTACTGAAGTCATCAGTAAACGCGATGAAGTAGTTGTACCCTCCTCTGGCTTGTTTATTGAAAAGCCCACACACATCAGTATGTATGAGATCTAATAAACCTCCTGCCCTTTCACCAGTCTTGGTGAAGGGCGCCTTTGTCATTTTCCCTAATAAACAAGTCTCACATGTATCAAGTTCCTCCAAGAAACTCGAATCTAACAACCCATTTGCATGGAGTTGTTGAATACGATTCTTGTTTATATGGGCTAATCGACAATGCCGTAGGAAGGCACCAACTGAACCACTCAGTTTGGTCCTTTTATTATTTATGTTACAAATAGAGCTATCCATGTCCAAGACATGCGGACCATTGCACAAAGTACCCTTCCCATAAAACATGTTTGCAAAAGAAAAAGAACATAAGTTCTCTTTTATTTCAAACCTAAATCCTCTCTTTGCCAAGCAAGGAGTGGATACAATGTTTTGGTAAGGGAAGGTATATAATAGCAATTGTCTAGCTTTAACTGAAGTCCAGAAGGCAGGGAGAGAAACTCCTACAGCAACAGCAGCAACTTGTGCCCTGTTACCTATCCGTAGGTCAATCTCTCTAGGCCTTACCGATCTACCCTTTCTGAGCCTTTACATATTTGTACAAATATGAGCTCCACATGCGGTATCCAATACCCATGTCATAGGAGTAGAAAGGTTGACTTCGATAACATAAATACCTGAGCATGAAGACAAGGCCTTGCCTTTCTTCTCCTCATTCTGAAGTTGCAACATGTCCTTCAACATGTGAGGTGGCCCTCCACATGAATAGCACCTATTATTCCTGATCATGTCCATCTTTAATTTCAATTCCTTGGTCACGCCTTTCAGCTCAACACACTGAATATCAACTTTAGGAGGATTGAGCTCAACCAATTCATCAAAGAGCTGCCTTAGATTAAAAATAATCTCAGAGGCACTCTTCGATTCATATCACCCTCTAAATTCAGGTGACATGTTGGTTAGCAACCTCCAAAGTATCAACCTGATGCTTATCATAAGCATCCCTCTCAGCCGCTGAGGCCGAGCATGGAAGTGGCTCAGGAAAAGGACGCTCAAGGACATAAAGCTTCCATTCGAGCTTGAGCATGATTCTCAATTTCATATACCAATCCAGTAAGTTGGATCCAACCAACTTATCCCTTTCTAGGGTAGATCGCAGTGACCAACTGCTATTGTTCATAGCCATTGTTCTACAACAACTAAGAAACAGCAGATTAGTACTACTTCGAGTCATTTAAACTAGACTTGTTTTAAATGACCATGGCTCCCACTATTTTTAATCGAATTGACAACCCACAAAGTCAATCGAGAAATCCAAGATTTCCTAGTGAGATGAGATCCTCATTCCACACAGGGCTTCGCTTCCCACGAGGGTGGGATGAGATGCACAAAGTGACCCATGTTTCCTAAGGTGGGCGCGCCGGCCGATTGCTCCAAGCAATTCCCCTTATTGAGACAGTCCAAGCATTTCATGTCTAGCGAGTGCTGGATACAGCATGAAACCCTAACCTCTCAACGATGCCTCTAGAGTTTCATCATGTGCCTTGCATACATGAAAATCTAGTCAAGTCCATTCCTAACCGTTATGCCCAGGGCCAACGAGTTTCCTTGCGAAGGCACGCCCAGGTTAAAACTGGACTGGGGAAACCATTGTCACCACGCACTTTCTAAAGATAAGTGGGTGTGTCCCACGAGGGTGGGAAACAATTCACAACTCCACTGATCGATAGCTTAGTGAGGGCTACGCGTTAGAAGGCTACTAGACTTGATATTTTAATTGAGGGTTTTTGTTTAAGGTCTCATCATCTCAGTTTTATCTTATGTCTATCATTACAGGCATGCAATCCTATGGTGATAACATAACGATAAAACATTACAGGCATGCTTCTGCAGATAATAATAAAAGCAGTAAAGAATGATGTGATCATATCCTATTCAAGACATTGAACCAACCCATGCCATGAAAGAGGTTCAACTCTTGTCCTATAACTCAAGCCCCAAAAACTAGACCTAGCCTAGCCGACCTCTAGCTTGAACTTCAAGGTTGGCTCCAAGGTCCTTCTCTCATGGTTTAGCTCTCAAACCCTAGAGGTACACTTTAAAAGTTCCCCATAGGTTCGGCCAATGCCATGGTCTTCCTCCATGGAAAGTGCGCCACCATGCAAGGGGCCAAAATAGCTAGCTCTCAAACCAAAAGAGGTTTGGCCAAGCTTTCTTGCGCCACCATGCAACCAAGCACCAGCTTGCATGTGCCACCTTGCATGCTTGCGCCATCAAGCAAGATGCGAGCATCAAGGTCCAAGAAGGATGCGCCTAGCCCTAAATCTTCATCTTAATTTTTACCAAAATAATGAAAAAGATGGAACGCAGGCTGCACAAGGATACATCACAGGCATGCAAAAGGGGCATGACTCATGATCACAACATTATGCACAATCAAGGTATTTACTCATGCAATTCTACATGCTCATGAAAAACGTAAAAACTAAAATTTTACTTTTTCATAAAACTAATCTCTTTTTCTCATCTTCTTCTCACAAATCTTTTGGTTAATTGCGATTTATTTTTCATGATGATTTCAGAGATCCTTTCGGCTGGCAATTTTGTCAGATCAAGAGACTTGGCCAGTCCGAAAACACATTGCCCGTCCTACTTGACAAAATTACGTGCGCCTTTGATCTTTAAATCAGACACGAAAAATAGTCCAAAAATCCAAAAGAGATTGAGAGGATGATAGAAACAAGAAACCCTAATTTTTCCTACTTAGAAAAAATCATTTGCCATGCATCATGCTATTGACGAAAATAGAGATATGGCATGTGAGCATGAAAGAAAAGCGTAAAACATCGTTCGAGTCTTGCAAGTCCCTCTGATACCACTGTTGGGAAACCCCGGGGATATTTTACAATTTTCAGAGATAGAGATTACAAAATACATTGCACAGCGGAAGCAATATCCCCGAAACAGGCCGGTCCCAAAAACCTAGTGAAGATCGCAAGCAAGAGAGTCGAGACGATGAATTAGTAAATACCTTAGAGCATGATGAGGTCGATGTCGTGATAGGCACCCAATGTTGGGGTATGCCCTTAAGGCTAATGTTTGAGGCCTGTGGGAATGTATCTGTATCATGTAATAAACTGTTATGTTTATAAAGGCATGGTTATTATTCGGTTGTTTACATTGTCTGCTGCAATATATGTTCTTCTGAATAATGTCTCAAAGCTGTTCAGCTGGGCTGACATGCTATTATGTCCTTAGTCGATGTATCTTGGTGAACATGAGACAGCCTTGATATGGTTAAGACTAATATGTGTTCTAATCTTATAGGATGCTTCGAGCATGGAATAAGATGTAGACTCATGGGTACATTGGATGTACTGGACAGACCCTACTAGGATGTTCAATTGTTTGTCACAATGTGAATGTTCCTTGATTAAGACAAGTGGCACATTTCCTCTGACTTGAGATCACTTGTGTTTTCTAAATGATGATTGTCATTGTTTTGAGATGGTTCAATATCATTTGAAACATAATGATTATAGACTATCTTGGATGGTGAGCTTGAGTCAGGTTAGAGCACTACTGATAGACATAGGATTGCCGTCTCCTTGTTGAAGGAGTGTGATGTTCTAAAGGGGCCCCCTGGATGAGATGATTGAGAAAGTGTATGGCCATACCCAGGTGACAGTGTTCATCTGTTCTAATCATGCTCATCATATTGGAGTTACGAGCTTGACAGGCTTGTCCAATAAGAACATCCAGTGGTAAAGGAAATATGCATGCCTTGTGAATTGATTCACACTTGTGCTGTTTTTGGGTGTAGTCTTGGAAGACTCTTTCCTTGATATCGGGAGACAGTGATGTGTTGCTAGATACCCCTCACTGATCGTGATAATGTGAATTATCGTTACCGACGTTTTAAGGAAACCCTCAGGGTCGCACAATTGATGATATGGCTTACTTAAGTCAGATCGTGTGGACTGAATTGTTCAGGTTCAGTTTAAAGGGATTTAATCTCTGATTGTAAGTGAGATCTAGTCTGATCATGTTTGATTGATTAGGGCTTGAGATCGGTAAGCTTCGATCGAGAGAATGGATGCTAGATCGGTCAGATCAGGAGCATCAAAGAGATCAACGGTTAGATCTGGAACCTTAGGGTTTTAATGTGATCTAGGCCATGTCGATTGGTTTATTTGGTTATTGAACCAAAATTAAATTGAACCAAAATGGTTCAAGACTAGGCGACAAGTTCACTTAGCGTGAACATGTTGGGCGGTGAGTGGTGCTATTTTTAGCAACCATGACTCTCACGTTCGAACAGAGAGGGTTCTCTATTCTCGCCTCTTGAACGCATATTCCTCTCGTTCTTTTGGGTGACGGCGCCTTGGAGCTTGAGGAGAATTCGGCAAAGAGAAAAGATCTCCTTCCCTTTCCATTTCGATCAAAGACTTCTTTGGATCTTGCTAGCACAAGAATCGCAAAGAGGAGTAGGCGACATCAACTGTGTGCGTCACCTCTGGAGAAGATCTGCTTTGATCTTTGCTTCCTAGACGCCATCTTGAAATGGCTATGGTATGAGTTTTATCTCTTCTATGCAATCGAATTTTTATGGTTGATCATATCACATGAAGCCGATCCATGAAACCCTAATCCGCTGCCTAAATGTTTATAATGCGCCATGCTGGGTTTCGCCCCCCTCTAGAAAGGGGTTCTCACAATTGGTATCAGAGCCAAGTTTCATGCTTGTTTATGATTGCCATGATATGTCATATGATCCATGTATGCGCAAGTTGATAGATCTATAGGTTACATGCGATGTCTTATGCTGATAGTTGTAAGATGGCGAAAGTTATTTTCTCTTTTGCGCATGTTGTTGTTTGCGCATGTTCTTGTAAGTTTTCTTAAAACCTTGATCACATGCGCGATTCACCTAGATCTAATGCGCCTACATTAAACCCTTAGATGGGTTATTAGGGTTGAAGTCATCCCCTAGGTCGGATCCAAACAGTCTGATCAGACCATCTGACAGCCTAGATGGGTTGACCAGATAGCACCTTGGCGCATGCTAAAGGTGGCTATAGGTCGACTGCATCAAAGGCGTGTAGCGATGTCTGATTGAGACAACTTGTGAACACACCTGAGTTAGGCCCGGGGTCACGCCCGTTTGCCAGACCTCAGTGTGGTTGTTCAGCCTTGGCGCATGCATGGTTGACCTTATGGTCGACTCAAGTCAGTTAGGACTTGGTGCATGCAAGGGCAGTGGATCTGACTAGGTTGGATGAGTGGATCCCTAGTAATGGACCATTGTAAGGTTGTAGAGCAAATAAGGAAAAATTAAAATTGATCCCAAGGGGTTTTCGAAAATTTTAATTTTTATGGATCACATGGTTCTTGATTGATGCATATGTTTGTTTATTTAGTCTTATGTGGGCTGCCCGTTATTAATGTGTGCTGTGCTGGGGCCTGCGTGCCTGTATTAAAATTGTAAATTAATTATTGTGATCTGCGTATCATTGTGTTTTAATTTATAAATGTAAGTGACCTGCGTGTCACTCTTGTCTAGATAGTTAAATTTGTAATTTAATTAGACAAGAGCACAGAGCACACTTGGCAGAGGCGCTTGCAGCAGTGGCTGAACTAGGTGGGAGGTCTAGGGTTCGACCCTAGGACCAGGCGCATATTCCCTGGTAGGCGCACCAGAGCTGCAGATGGCGCTTAGGCCCTGGTTTGGGCCAGATGGGCAGCTAAAGACCCATGAAAAGCAAATGAAGACTTAAGTTAGGTTAAGGTCTTCTAGGGCTATGGGCTTTTACCACATAAGTTTCATGCTTTCTTTTATTGCTTAATATTAGAATTGCATGATTAAATTATCTTCTGCTATCACCATAGGAATTGCATGATAGGCAAGAAGATAATAGACCGTTAAAATCCAACGCTGAAATATCAAGCTCGTAAGCCTTCTGACGCGAAACCTCACTGTTCTGATTATCGTTGGAGCCGTGTTGTACCCACTCAGTGGGCACGTCCATCTATCTTTAGAGGGTGTGGGATTACACCTGTGTGTTACAGAGTAGGGATTTATCCCTTCTCGTTGCTCAGCATAGCACATGGTGGTCCAGGGAGTAGGTCGGGTAAGCTTGACCGTGTAGGCTACATATGTGGCGCATATGGTAGCACATGGAGGCAGCCATCTGTGGGGTCAGAGATTGTGTTGTACCAACTCAGTTGGCACAGTCTACTGGACTGCCCAGATGAAGGGGAATCGCACGGGTTGGCGATCGGCAGGGACTGCCTACCAGAAACTAGTGCTTGTACTCTCTGTGCATCTTATCTCGCCTGAGCGGGACGCGGAGACCAAGTATGAAATCTGGATCCCATCTCACTAAAAGAGTATTACTCTTTCGGGCTGTTTTGCTGGATTTTTCACGCCTGATAAAATAGTGAGAAAAAGGAATCTTTCTTAAGTCCTGATCGATTCTTATACATTGATACTGACCTTGCTGTTCTTGCATTGTTGTAGATACCTGCAGCAACGAACACCATGAACTTCAATGTGCGATCCCTACTGGAAAGGGAGAAGTTTGCTGGGCCGAACTTCTCTGACTGGTTTGGACACCTTAAGATCGTTCTTAAGGCAGAGAGGAAACTGTATGTCCTCGAGACGGCGATACCGCCGCAGCCCGCTCCGAACGCCGCAAGGGCGGTTCGGGAAGCCTATGAAAAGCACGTCAATGATAGCATTGATGTCGCTTGCCTGATGTTAGCGTCTATGACGCCACCGCTGCAGCGTCAGCATGAGGATATGTCAGCTATACAGATTATAGCAAACCTCAAGATGCTGTATGCTGCACAGGCGAGGACTGAACGCTATAATTTGACTAAGCTCTTCTTTCAGAGCAAACTGGCTGAAGGGAGCCCAGTGGGAGCTCACGTGCTCAAGATGATTGGGCACAAGGAGGTTCTGGAGAAACTGGGGCATACCATTAACCAGGAGCTTGCTGTGGACATTATTCTGCAGTCTCTCCCGCCATCATTCGACGCGTTCATTATTAATTTTAATATGAACAAAATCGATTGTACTCCGGCAGAGCTGCTGAATATGCTCTTGACCACTGAGGAGACTCTGAAGGGTAAGCCTTCGACCTCTGTCTTGATGGTTCCTTCAAGGAACAAGAAGAAGGGGAAGAAGGGCAAGGCCCCGGTCAAGAATTACAGCATGGCTCTGAAGCAGAAGGTGAAGCGGTCCAAGGAATACAGGTGTTTCCACTGTGGCCAGCTGGGTCACTGGAAAAAGGACTGTAAAGCGCTCCAAGGAGATAAGAGGGGAAGCTTTGCTTCTGGCTCAGGTATATTCGTGACTGAGGTCATGTTTTCTTCTTCTATATCATGGGTGTTGGACACTGCATGTGGAGTTCACATTTGTTCAAATGTACAGGAACTCAAGAGAAGAAGGCAGGTGGGACAGCATGAGGTGGACCTACGAGTTGGAAACGGGGCACGGGTTGCTGCTGTTGCTGTAGGAGACTATTTCATTTCTTTACCATCTGGACTTGTATTGGAACTAGACAATTGTTACTTTGTTCCCAGTATAACTAAAAATATTATCTCCATTCCTGCTCTTGTCAGGAAGGGATTTTCCTTTGAATGCAATATTTCAAAGTGTATTTTGTCTTTTGATAATATTGTTTATGCAACTGGTTCAATTAACAATGGGTTATACATGTTGGACATGGAATGTTCGATACAGCAAATTGATATTAAGAAAGCCAAGTATGCTGATGACAGCACCTTGCTATGGCATAGTCGTTTAGGCCATATTAACGAGAAACGCATTAAGCGGTTGCATGATCATGGACTGCTGGGATCATTCTCCTATAAGGAGATTGATACATGCAAAGCTTGTTTGATGGGTAAAATGACGAAGTCACCTTTTCCTCCCAAAGGTCAAAGGGCTTCAGGTTTACTTGACCTTATACACAGTGATGTGTGTGGGCCATTTGGTAAACATGCCAGAGGTGGCTATCAGTACTTCATTACCTTTACTGATGATTTCAGTAGATACGGGTATGTCTATCTGATGAGACATAAGAGTGAATCTTTTGACAAGTTCAAAGAGTTCAAGAATGAAGTACAGAATCAGCTAGGCCGAAATATCAAGGCACTTCGCTCAGATAGAGGTGGTGAATACCTAAGTCATACGTTTACTGACTATCTGAAGGAGTGTGGGATCATCTCACAGCTCACTCCGCCAGGAACACCGCAATGGAATGGTGTGTCCGAGAGGAGAAATAGAACGCTACTTGATATGGTTCGTTCTATGATGAGTCAGGCTACTCTTCCATACTCCTTTTGGGGTTTTGCGCTGGAAACAGCTGCAAAGGTACTAAACCGAGTGCCATCCAAGGCAGTTTCAAAGACGCCATATGAGTTATGGTATGGGAAACAGCCGAGCTTGACATTTATCAGGATCTGGGGCTGCGAGGCTTATGTCAAAAAGCTCGCCTCTGGGAAACTAGAGAGCAGATCTGACAAATGTATCTTTGTCGGTTACCCTAAGGAAACTAAGGGTTATTATTTCTACGATCCCAAGGAGAACAAGGTTTTTGTTGCTCGGACGGCCATATTTCTTGAGAAGGAGTTTCTTCTGCAAGAGGCCAGTGGGAGAGAAATAAAGCTGGATGAGAATCCAGAAGAAGGACAAAGTGACCAAGCACAGTTGGATGAGCCTGAGCCGATAGAACAGGTTATTGAACAACCTGAGGCTCAGATATCACGGGAACCGCGAAGATCGGGTAGGATCCGTCGACAGCCTGAGCGCTATGACGGAGTCTACATCATTGATAATGATGAACCCCTCACTTATGCGGATGCGGTCAGTGGACCGGAGTCAGCGAGATGGCTTGAGGCTATGCGCGCCGAGATGGACTCCATGTCAGATAACCAAGTCTGGGATTTGGTTGATCCGCCTTCGGGAGTTATCCCTATAGGCTGTAAATGGATCTTCAAGAAGAAGATTGACATGGATGGTAACGTGGTTACCTATAAAGGCAGGCTAGTTGCGAAAGGTTTCAAACAAATCTACGGGATAGATTATGATGAAACTTTCTCACCTGTAGCCATGTTTAAGTCTATTCGGATTCTTTTCGCGATAGCTGCATATTATGATTATGAGATTTGGCAGATGGATGTGAAAACAGCTTTCCTGAATGGAAATCTGGATGAGGATGTGTACATGACACAACCAGAAGGTTTCACTAATCCATCAGATCGTCATAAGATATGCAAGTTAAAGAAGTCCATTTATGGACTTAAACAAGCATCGAGAAGCTGGAATGTTCGTTTTGATGAATCAGTCACTGAATTTGGTTTCATCAAGAACGAGGATGACCCGTGTGTATATAAGAGGTTTAGTGGGAGCGTGATTACTTTCCTAGTCCTCTACGTCGATGACATCTTGATCATTGGAAATGACATTCCTGAAATGCATGCTGTTAAAGCATGGCTGAGGAAGTGTTTCCAGATGAAAGATTTAGGAGAAGCAGCCTATGTGTTAGGTGTGAAGATCTACAGGGATAGATCTAAGAGGCTTCTCGGGCTGTGCCAGAGTACTTACATCGATAAGGTCCTGGAGAGATTTCATTTAGAGAATTCTAAACGTGGATATCTTCCAGTCAGACATGGTCTGAATCTTTCGAAGAGTCAGTGTCCACAAACACAGACTGAGAAAGATGAAATGGACAATACGCCTTATGCTTCGGCTATTGGTTCCATTATGTATGCGATGTTGTGTACTCGCCCAGACGTCGCTTACGGGTTAAGCGTAACCAGTCGTTACCAGAGTAATCCAGGTATGGCGCACTGGATTGCAGTCAAGAACATCTTAAAATATCTGCGGAGGACCAAAGATATGTTCTTGATATATGGTGGTCAGGAAGAACTCAGTATAGAGGGATATACTGACGCTTCGTTCCAGTCTGACCAGGATGATTTCCGATCGCAATCAGGCTATGTTTTTAGCTTGAATGGAGGAGCAGTGGTGTGGAAAAGTTTCAAACAGTCAACTGTTGCTGATTCCACAACAGAAGCCGAGTATGTTGCAGCCTCGGAAGCATCCAAGGAGGCAGTGTGGATTCGTAAGTTCGTGAGAGAACTTGGTGTTGTTCCTTCGAGTGCAGATCCTTTGGTTATCTTTTGTGATAACACTGGAGCAATCGCACAAGCAAAGGAACCACGGTCGCACCAGAAGTCCAAGCACATACAGAGACGGTTTCATTTGATCAGGGAGATCATAGATCGTGGCGAGATCAAAGTATGCAAGGTTCATACAGATGACAATCTGGCAGACCCGCTTACCAAGCCTCTGGCGCAGCAGAAGCATGAGAAGCACTGTAATAATATGGGTTTGAGATTTCTCAACCATTAGATTAAGTGCAAGTGGGAGATTGTTGGGGTATGCCCTTAAGGCTAATGTTTGAGGCCTGTGGGAATGTATCTGTATCATGTAATAAACTGTTATGTTTATAAAGGCATGGTTATTATTCGGTTGTTTACATTGTCTGCTGCAATATATGTTCTTCTGAATAATGTCTCAAAGCTGTTCAGCTGGGCTGACATGCTATTATGTCCTTAGTCGATGTATCTTGGTGAACATGAGACAGCCTTGATATGGTTAAGACTAATATGTGTTCTAATCTTATAGGATGCTTCGAGCATGGAATAAGATGTAGACTCATGGGTACATTGGATGTACTGGACAGACCCTACTAGGATGTTCAATTGTTTGTCACAATGTGAATGTTCCTTGATTAAGACAAGTGGCACATTTCCTCTGACTTGAGATCACTTGTGTTTTCTAAATGATGATTGTCATTGTTTTGAGATGGTTCAATATCATTTGAAACATAATGATTATAGACTATCTTGGATGGTGAGCTTGAGTCAGGTTAGAGCACTAGTGATAGACATAGGATTGCCGTCTCCTTGTTGAAGGAGTGTGATGTTCTAAAGGGGCCCCCTGGATGAGATGATTGAGAAAGTGTATGGCCATACCCAGGTGACAGTGTTCATCTGTTCTAATCATGCTCATCATATTGGAGTTACGAGCTTGACAGGCTTGTCCAATAAGAACATCCAGTGGTAAAGGAAATATGCATGCCTTGTGAATTGATTCACACTTGTGCTGTTTTTGGGTGTAGTCTTGGAAGACTCTTTCCTTGATATCGGGAGACAGTGATGTGTTGCTAGATACCCCTCACTGATCGTGATAATGTGAATTATCATTACCGACGTTTTAAGGAAACCCTCAGGGTCGCACAATTGATGATATGGCTTACTTAAGTCAGATCGTGTGGACTGAATTGTTCAGGTTCAGTTTAAAGGGATTTAATCTCTGATTGTAAGTGAGATCTAGTCTGATCATGTTTGATTGATTAGGGCTTGAGATCGGTAAGCTTCGATCGAGAGAATGGATGCTAGATCGGTCAGATCAGGAGCATCAAAGAGATCAACGGTTAGATCTGGAACCTTAGGGTTTTAATGTGATCTAGGCCATGTCGATTGGTTTATTTGGTTATTGAACCAAAATTAAATTGAACCAAAATGGTTCAAGACTAGGCGACAAGTTCACTTAGCGTGAACATGTTGGGCGGTGAGTGGTGCTATTTTTAGCAACCATGACTCTCATGTTCGAACAGAGAGGGTTCTCTATTCTCGCCTCTTGAACGCATATTCCTCTCGTTCTTTTGGGTGACGGCGCCTTGGAGCTTGAGGAGAATTCGGCAAAGAGAAAAGATCTCCTTCCCTTTCCATTTCGATCAAAGACTTCTTTGGATCTTGCTAGCACAAGAATCGCAAAGAGGAGTTGGCGACATCAACTGTGTGCGTCACCTCTGGAGAAGATCTGCTTTGATCTTTGCTTCCTAGACGCCATCTTGAAATGGCTATGGTATGAGTTTTATCTCTTCTATGCAATCGAATTTTTATGGTTGATCATATCACATGAAGCCGATCCATGAAACCCTAATCCGCTGCCTAAATGTTTATAATGCGCCATGCTGGGTTTCGCCCCCCTCTAGAAAGGGGTTCTCACACCCAAGCGTGCACCCTCTGTAGTCTCACACACATGGACCCTGAAGGTCCCCTAGTCAAGGGGATGAAACCCTAATAGACACATGTAAGGGATTTAAACAGCGGAAGAGGGTTTCTAGATCTATTGCATGCTTTACGATCAACGTTAAAATGATTACATACAAGAGAAGAAATCATACCGATGCCATTTCTAGATGGCGTCTTGGAAGCAAAGATCGAAATGGATCTTCTCCAGAGATGACGCACACAAGATGAGTCTTGGCTCCTCCTTGTCGCCCCTTGTGCTAGCAAGGATCGTCCAAGTATCCTGACCGAATGGAAGGGAAGAGATGAGAAATCCTATGCTTGGCGAGAGATCCTCTTTTCGTTCACACCTTCACACGCAAGAGATGCCAGTGTCGAAAAGCCCAAAGAGGCGTCAAGAGAGCGTGAGCATTGAGAACGTGAGAGTCATGGTCACGTTTAGAGACATGCTTTCTAAAAATAGAAAAGTCTCAACGTTCATGCGACCACAACTTACCCCAATCGCAAAATGCCTCTTCATTTGAACCATGCGCTCATCCAATGAGCTGGTTCAATTCGGTTTGGTTCAAGAAACCAAACAACCCAAGCCATTAGTCCAGATTACAATAAACCCCTGAGGCTTAAGATCTGACCGTTGATCTCTCGATGCTCCTGATCTCACCGATCTAGCATCCATTCTCTCAATCGAAGCTTACCGATCTTAAGCCCTAATCAATTAAACATGATCAGACCAGATCTCACTCACAATCAGAGATTAAATCCCTTTAAACTGAACCTAAACAATTCAGTCCACACGATCTGACTTAAGTAAGCCATATCATCAAATTGTGCGACCCTAAGGGTTTCCTTTAAATGTCGGTAACGATAACTTACGTCATCACGATCAGCGAGGGGTATCTAGCAACACATCACTGTCTCCCGATATAAAGGAAAGAGTCTTCCAAGACTACACCCAAACCACAGCACAAGTGTGAATCAACTCACTAGGCATACATGTTTCCTTTGCCACTGGATGTTCTTATTGGACAAGCCTGTCAAGCTTGTAACTCCAATATGATGAGCATGATTAGATCAGATGAACATAGTCACCTGGGTATGGCCATACACTTTCTCAATCATCTCATCCAAGGGGGCCCTTTAGAACATCACACTCCAATGAAGGAGACGGCGATCCTTTATCTATCACTAGTGCCCTAACATGACTCAAGCTCACCATCCAAGATAGTCTATAACCATTATGTTTCAAATGATATTGAACTACCTCAAAACAATGACAATCATCATTTAGAAACACAAGTGATCTCAAGTCAGAGGAAATGTGCCACTTGTTGCAATCAAGGATTATTCACATTGTGACAAGCAATTGAATATCCTAGTAGGGTCTGTCCAGTACATCCAATGTACCCATGAGTCTACATCTTATTCCATGCTCGAAGCATCCTATAAGATTAGAATACATATTAGTCTCAATCATATCAAGGCTGTCTCATGTTCACCAAGATATCTCGACTAAGGACAAAAGTGCATGTCAGCCTAGCTGAACAGCATTGAGACATTATTCAGAAGTATATGTATTGCAGCAGATAATATATCAACCTGAATAACAACCATTGCCTTTATAAACATAAGAGTTTATACATGATACTGATACAATCCCAAGGCCTCAAACATTAGCCTTAAGGGCTGAAGGGTCCCCTTCAAGGGGGAGCGCAGGCAGATAAAACCCCTTTCAAGAGGGGGGCGAACCCTAGAGCATGCGGAAAATGTACTCTTCTAGGGTTTCAATAAAATCGTTTGCATGAACACATATATATGATCAACTTTATATGTATTGCAAAGATCAAGTTTGAGATCTTTTACCATAGCCATGATAAAGGGTGTCGGCTTGGAAGCAAGAGGGCAAGTAAGCACTCCTCCAAAGAAAACACACACTAGATGAGAGATGGCTACCCTTTAGGATCTTCCTTGTGCTAGCAAGAGATCTCCCCAAAGTTCCTTGTCGTGTGTTGATGACGAGATGTGCTTGGCCGAGAGCTTCCTTGTCCAAGAGTCCTCTCTTCGTCGAATGAAGGAGACAAGAGAGTAATTGGCAAATTGCGTTGAGGTTTTTCTCATTCAAGTGATGGCGTTACACTTCCATATATGGAAGGTTATCAAGCCATGCGACCACTTGAAGAAAAACCGCCCAAGATGGCTTTAAACCTTGAACCATACGTTCACCCATGTGAACCGGTTCAAGCCAATTAGGTTTAACTCAATTCGGTTCAAAAACCCAAATTAAACCAGCCCAAGCCATGGTCTAGATCTCTATGAACCAAATGGTTCAAGATCTAACCGTTCATCTCTTGATGCTCTTGATCTCTTCGATCTAGCATCCATACTCTCGATCGAAGCTTACCGATCTGAAGCCCTAATCAATCAAACATGATCAGACCAGATCTCACTTACAATCAGAGTCTAATCTCCTTTTAACTGAACTAAAACAATTCAGTCCACACGATCTGACTTAAGTAAGCCATATCATCAAATTGTGCGACCCTAAGGGTTTCCTTTAAATGTCGGTAACGATAACTCACGTTATCACAATCAGTGAGGGGTATCTAGCAACACATCACTGTCTCCCAATATAAAGGAAAGAGTCTTCCAAGACTTCACCCAAACCACAGCACAAGTGTGAATCATTTCACAAGGCATACATGTTTCCTTTGCCACTGGATGTTCTTATTGGACAAGTGTGTCAAACTTGTAGCTCCAATATGATGAGCATGATTAGATCAGATGAACATAGTCATCTGGGTATGGCCATACACTTTCTCAATCATCTCATATAAGGGGGGCCCCTTTAGAACACCACACTCCTTCCACAAGGAGACGGCAATCCTTTATCTATCACTAGTATCCGAACCTGACTCATGATCATTATTCAAGATAGTCTATAACCATTATCTTTCAAATGATATTGAACTACCTCAAAATAATGACATTCATCATTTAGAAATACAAGTGATCTCAAGTCAAAGGACATGTGCCACTTGATGCAAACAAGGATTATTCACATTGTGACAAGCAATGGAATATCCCAGTAGGGTCTGTCCAGTACATCCAATGTACCCATGAGTCTACATCTTATTCCATGCTCGAAGCATCCTATAAGATTAGAACACATATTAGTCTCAAGCATATCAAGGCTGTCTCAAGTTCACCAAGATATCTCGACTAAGGACTTTATAGCATGTCAGCCTAGCTGAACAGCTTTGAGACATTATTCAGTAGTACACTTATTACTGCAGACAAGGTAACAACCTGAACAATAACCATGCCTTTATAAACACAAAAGTTTATTACATGATACTGTTACAATCCCAAAGGCCTCAAACATTAGCCTTAAGGGCATACCCCAACAAGGGCATACCCCAACAGACCCCTCGAGTCCTCTTCTTCCACGCCCGGTGCTAGCCTCGGGAAGAAGATCCAAGCCTTGTGCTCCTTCTTCAAAGTATGTGCCACCTCCAAGGTAGATGCGCCAAAGATGCAGAAGGATGAGGGGGAGGGAAACCGCCAAGCATCAAGTTCCTTGCGTCAAGAGAGAAGGAAGATGCTTGCGGCTAGGGTTTGGAAGGAAGAAGAAGATGCGCCACTTCTTGGTGTTGTCGCCCTTCAAGCCCTTGCTTTCGCCCCTCCTCTTGTTGTCATGCCTCTAAGGATTGTAACCTCACAAGAGAGGGCAACTAGGGTCACTTATAAAGAGCTAGAGGTGGTTAGGGCAAGGGTTGAGATCATGACAAGTGTATGGCTTGGATGAGAAGGTTTGAGGTAAGGAAAGTCTCCAAGACTTTACCATAAACCTCATTCAACCTTTCCATAAGCTACCAAGCCTTGCCTTGTGCACCAAGGCCTAGCCTTGCGCCCCAAGCAAAGCCTTAATGCATTCACACTATCAATGGGAGAGGGCTAGGCGCATAAAGCTTCCTTAATGAATCAAATTTGCCATCCAAACCCCATTATGCCCCTTAGGCGCCAATGGGTTTGGCTTCCTCCCCATTATACCCTTTTAGCCTATTGCCTCTTCATGACAACTTATTATTGGGCCTCATTGGATAATGAGCTAGCCCAAACTTCATTACATGGCTTGATTAAGCACTTGGATCCAATCCAATGCAACCCTAATCCAAATGTGGCCAACCATGGTGAATTTTGGGTCAACCTGCCATAAATGGAGTTTGGCTCCAATAGCATCCTTCCATCTCATCAGGCCCATTGGCGCTGATGAAATCTCCAAAATAGATCCGAGTTATCCAATAACTCGATCATAAGGCTTCCCGATCAATACGAGAACTCAAGTATCAAGGTGTGCGACCCTGTAGGTTTCTCTGACGTTGGCAGTGCTGACCAAATGTCACCACAAGCAGTGAGTGGCACCTAGTAGTGCATCGCTGCTACCCAAGTCATCGGAATGGATATCGACATTGACATCCCCATCATTGCAACAAGGTACAGATGCATTACAGTCTCTTTGCCGAACTGATATCCGATTTGACAAGTGTGTCACCACTTATTTTCACCCAATCACATGGTTATGACTAAATCAGGTTCTCACCTGGGTATGGCCATACACTTTCAGTCATAGACCATAGAGGAGCTCCATGGATATCATACTTCCCTTAGGAAGGGGCAAACCCTGTGTCTTCCATTGACCTTCTCATATGGGTCGTGACATGCTCAATGACAACCGTTATTACCTCCCAACTAGGGCGAGGTGTTAGGTTGTATCAAAGCAAGTCCCTAACCATATAGAATGGTCAATGACCTCAAGTCAAGGGATCAATGCATCTCCTGTCACTTGTGAGGATAACTCATGACACCAAGTCATAGCCTCACAGTGGGTCGGTCCAGTATATCAACCACTGATATACCCATATGTCTGCATTAGTACTTCATGCCTAACCAGCCCATATACTAGTCTCACAAGTACCAGAGCTATCCCATATCCACTCAGGTACATCGACTGGGGACAATCATTTGAGCATAGATCCAATCTGTCTCCAAGGACATTATCATGTAAGTACACAATCGCAGGTGTAGACAAACAATGATAACGACAATGCCAGAATGATATATATATGAATATCAGAGTCAAGTAGTACAACGATGGACCAAAACTAGTTCCTAGGGCATATACACCAACACTTGCGGAGCACAACAGAGATGCGATGTACGCTTCCTGGCGGTGAAACCTAGGGCGGCGATGAAAAACACAATTTCTCCCTTGACAGTGGATCAAAATTAGGGCTTTCGCCCTTGACGTGTTCTCCTCCTCGGAGGCTCTCTTTTTCCTTCTTACAGCTTTGAATTTAAGGGCCTGGATCGTCCGTAATCGATTACGCAAAAATCGGGCTTCAGTTTGACTGTGGAAGTCGCGAGCCAGAAATAGAATTACGGCCGTCAAATCCATTACAGCAGTGCCATATTTTCTTCAAAGTTCTTCTGTACAGTTTTTGACAAGAATTACGGTACCGTGTAATGTTTTATGATAGTGCCGTAATTTCTAAAAATCTTCCGGTCAGAAGTTGCTTCAAAATACAGCACCGTGATTTTAGTTACGGTAGTGCCATAATTTCTTCAAAAACTTCTATATGGAAATCACCCAAAAAAGGGCAGTGCTGCAGAATTACGGTAGTACTTGGAAATACGGTACCGTAATTATTATTACGGTAGTGCCCTAATTTGGGTTTTAGCTCCGATTCGCGTCAAATTTGTCATGTAACTTCTTCTTGATGATAGGAATTCTTCTGTATATCTGATTTTGCATGAAAATTCCTTAAAATCATACCTTTTTACCTGAAAATCATCAAAAACAAAAATAGAAGTAGATTCTGCAATATTTGATAAAAAAGGCAAAAAAATAAGCAAAGTACTATAAATATGACACAAAAGACCAATGAAATGACACAAAATATACAATAAATTTTGGTGTCATTAACGGCACCGTGATTTTAGTTACGGCAGTGCCATAATTTCGGTGAAACTTTCTGTACAAAATCATCCCAAAATACAGCAGTGCTCTGATATTACGGTAGTACTGGAAATTTTGGTACCGTGCTATGAATTATGGCACTGCTGTAATTTGGTATATAGCTTCGATTTGCGTGAAATTTGTCATGTAACCTCTTCTTGATGATGGGAATTCTTCTATGTATCTGATTTTACTTGAAAATGCCTTAAAATCATGCCTTTTCACCTGAAAATCATCAAAAACTAAAATAGAAGTAGATTATGCAAAGTAGTATAAATATGACACAAAAAGAGCAATGAAATGACACAAACTATACAATAAATTTTGGTGTCATCACATGCCTGTAATGTTAGAGAAAAGTTAAAACTAAGCAGATGAGACCTGAAAAACCCTCAATCAAAAATATCAAGTCTGGATAGACGTCTAACTCGTAGCCCTCATCAAGCTATCGATCAGTGGTGTTGTGCACTGTTTCCCACCCTCGTGGGACACAGCCACTTATCTTTAGAAGGTGCATTGTGATAATGGTTTCTCCAGTCCAATTTTAACCTGGACGTGTCTTCACTAGGATGAAAGTCCCCTGACTAAGGGGGAAAAACCCTAAACTGGCGCAAACAGAAACATGGGCAGCGGATACTAGGGTTTCAAAGAATCGGTGCATGAAGTATGATTAACTTAATATAACTTGTAAACAAGAATGAATGCGATTCATACCATGGCCATTTCTAGATGGCGCCTTGGAAGCAAAGATCAAATGAGATCTTCTCCAAATCGTCACACACAAGATGAGAATGTGCTTCTTCTTGTCGTCCCTTGTGCTAGCAAGGATCGTCCAAGTATCACAATCGTATGAAGGGAAGAGAAAAACTTGCTTAGCGATTTCCTCCTTCTTTTCGTCAAAACTCTTCTTCACGAGAGAGCAAGCCACACGAGAAGAGGGAAGAGGCGAGAGTGATGAGCGACCATAGAGCCAACGTGAGATGTGGTCACGTAAGAGACATGCTATCTAAAAATAGCAAACACGTCTCAACGTTCACAAGTCGCAAATCTCTCCTCTTATTTTGAACCACTCGCTCATCCATGAGCCGGTTCATCTTGGTCTGGTTCAAAGACCAAATAAGCCAAGCGACATGGTCTAGATCAAATTAAACCCTAAGGCTCCAGATCTAACCGTCGATCTCTTGATGCTTCTGATCTCACTGATCTAGCATCTATTCTCTCGATCGAAGCTTACCGATCTCAAGCTCTAATCAATCATACATGATCAGACTAGATCTCACTTACAATCAGAGATTAAATCCCTTTAAACTGATCTCGAACAATTCAGTCCACACGATCTGACTTAAGTAAGCCATATCATCAAATTGTGCGACCCTGAGGGTTTCCTTAAAATGTCGGTAACGATAACCCACGTTATCACGATCAGTGAGGGGTATGTAGCAACACATCACTGTCTCCCGGTATAAAGAAAAGAGTCTTCCAAGACTACACCCAAACCACAGCACAAGTGTGAATCCAATTCACAAGGCATGCATAAAACCTTTGCCACTGGATGTTCTTATTGGACAAGCGTGTCAAGCTTGTAGCTCCAATATGATGAGCATGATTAGATCAGATGAACACTGTCACCTGGGTATGGCCATACACTTTCTCAATCATCTCATCCAGGGGGCCCCTTTAGAACATCACACTCCTTAAACAAGGAGACGGCAATCCTATGTCTATCACTAGTGCCCTAACATGACTCAAGCTCATTATCCAAGATAGTCTATAATCATTATTTCTCAAATGATATTGAACTACCTCAAAACAATGACAATCATCATTTAGAAACACAAGTGATCTCAAGTCAGAGGAAATGTGCCACTTGTCGCAATCAAGGATTATTCACATTGTGACAAGCAACTGAATATCCTAGTAGGGTCTGTCCAGTACATCCAATGTACCCATGAGTCTACATCTTATTCCATGCTCGAAGCATCCTATAAGATTAGAACACATATTAGTCTCAATCATATCAAGGCTGTCTCATGTTCACCAAGATATCTCGACTAAGGACTTTACTGCATGTCAGCCTAGCTGAACAGCTTTGAGACATTATTCAGAAGTATACTTATTGCAGCAGACAAGGTAACAACCTGAATAACAACCATGCCTTTATAAACACAAGAGTTTATTACATGATACTGTTACAATCCCAAGGCCTCAAACATTAGGCTTAAGGGCATACCCCAACAATCTCCCACTTGCACTTAATCTAATGGTTGAGAAATCTCAAACCCATATTATTACAGTGCTTCTCATGCTTCTGCTGCGCCAGAGGCTTTGTAAGCGGGTCTGCTAGATTGTCATCTGTATGAACCTTGCAGACTTTGATCTCGCCACGATCTATGATCTCCCTGATCAAATGAAACCGTCTCTGTATGTGCTTGGACTTCTGGTGTGACCGTGGTTCCTTTGCTTGTGCGATTGCTCCAGTGTTATCACAGAAGATAACCAAAGGATCTGCACTCGAAGGAACAACACCAAGTTCTCTCACGAACTTACGAATCCACACTGCCTCCTTGGATGCTTCCGAGGCTGCAACATACTCGGCTTCTGTTGTGGAATCAGCAACAGTTGACTGTTTGAAGCTCTTCCACACCACTGCTCCTCCATTCAAGCTAAAAACATAGCCTGATTGCGATCGGAAATCATCCTGGTCAGACTGGAACGAAGCGTCAGTATATCCTTCAATACTGAGTTCTTCCTGACCACCGTAAATCAAGAACATATCTTTGGTCCTCCGCAGATATTTTAAAATGTTCTTGACTGCAATCCAGTGTGCCTGACCTGGATTACTTTGGAACCGACTGGTCACGCTTAACCCGTAAGCGACGTCTGGGCGAGTACACAACATCGCATACATAATGGATCCAATAGCCGAAGCATAAGGCGTATTGTCCATTTCATCTTTCTCAGTCTGTGTTTGTGGACACTGACTCTTCGAAAGATTCAGACCATGTCTGACTGGAAGATATCCTCGTTTAGAATTCTCTAAATGAAATCTCTCCAGGACTTTATCGATGTAAGTACTCTGGCACAGCCCGAGAAGCCTCTTAGATCTATCCCTGTAGATCTTTACACCTAATACATAGGCTGCTTCTCCTAGATCTTTCATCTGGAAACATTTCCTTAACCATGCCTTAACTGCATGCATTTCAGGAATGTCATTTCCAATGATCAAGATGTCATCGACGTAGAGGACTAGGAAAGTAATCACACTCCCACTAAACCTCTTATATACACACGGGTCATCCTCGTTCTTGATGAAACCAAATTTACTGACTGATTCATCAAAACGAATATTCCAGCTTCTCGATGCTTGTTTCAGTCCATAAATGGACTTCTTTAACTTGCATATCTTATGACGATCTGATGGATTAGTGAAACCTTCCGGTTGTGTCATATACACATCCTCATCCAGATTTCCATTAAGAAAAGCTGTTTTCACATCCATCTGCCAGATCTCATAATCATAATATGCAGCTATCGCGAAAAGAATCTGAATAGACTTAAACATAGCTACAGGTGAGAAAGTTTCATCATAATCTATCCCGTAGATTTGTTAGAAACCTTTCGCAACTAGCCTGCCTTTATAGGTAACCACGTTACCATCCATGTCAATCTTCTTTTTGAAGATCCATTTACAGCCTATAGGGATAACTCCCGGAGGCGGATCAACCAAATCCCAGACTTGGTTATCTGACATGGAGTCCATTTCGGCGCGCATAGCCTCAAGCCATCTCGCTGACTCTGGTCCACTGACCGCATCCGCATAAGAGAGGGGCTCATCATTATCAATGATGTAGACTCCGTCATAGCGCTCAGGCTGTCGACGGATCCTTCCCGATCTTCGCGGTTCCCGTGATATCTGAGCCTCAGGTTGATTAGAAACCCGTTCTACCGGCTCAGGCTCATCCAACTCTGCTTGCGCACTTTGTCCTTCTTCTGGATTCTCATCCAGCTTTATTTCTCTCCCACTGGCCTCTTGCAGAAGAAATTCCTTCTCAAGAAATATGGCCGTCCGAGCAACAAAAACCTTGTTCTCTTTGGGATCGTAGAAATAATAACCCTTAGTTTCCTTAGGGTAACCGACAAAGATGCATTTGTCAGATCTGCTCTCTAGTTTCCCAGAGGCGAGCTTTTTGACATAAGCCTCGCAGCCCCAGATCCTGATAAATGACAAGCTCGGCTGTTTCCCATACCATAACTCATATGGAGTCTTAGAAACGGCCTTGGATGGCACTCGGTTTAGTACCTTTGCAGCTGTTTCCAGTGCAAACCCCCAAAAGGAATATGGAAGAGTAGCCTGACTCATCATAGAACGAACCATATCAAGTAACGTTCTATTTCTCCTTTCGGACACACCATTCCATTGCGGTGTTCCTGGCGGAGTGAGTTGTGAGATAATCCCACACTCCTTTAGATAGTCAGTAAACGCATGACTTAGGTATTCTCCACCTCGATCAGAACGAAGTGCCTTGATATTTTGGCCTAGCTGATTTTGTACTTCATTCTTGAACTCTTTGAACTTGTCAAAAGATTCACTTTTATGTCTCATTAAATAGACATACCCATACCTACTGAAATCATCAGTAAAGGTAATGAAGTACTGATAGCCACCTCTGGCATGTTTACTAAATGGCCCACACACATCACTGTGTATAAGGTCAAGTAAACCTGAAGCCCTTTGACCTTTGTTAGGAAAAGGTGACTTCGTCATTTTACCCATTAAACAAGCCTTGCATGTATCAATCTCCTCATAGGAGAATGATCCCAGCAGTCCATGATCATGCAACCGCTTAATGCATTTCTTGTTAATATGGCCTAAACGATTATGCCATAGCAAGGTGCTGTCATCAGCATACTTGGCTTTCTTAATATCAATGTTTTGTATAGAACTTACCATGTCCAACATGAATAACCCATTGTTAATTGAACCAGTTGCATAAACAATATTATCAAAAGATAAAACACACTTTGAAATATTGCATTCAAAGGAAAATCCCTTCCTGACAAGAGCAGGAATAGAGATAATATTTTTAGTAATACTGGGAACAAAGTAACAACTGTTTAGTTCTAATACAAGACCAGATGGTAAAGAAATGAAATAGTCTCCTACAGCAACAGCAGCAACCCGTGCCCCGTTTCCAACGCGTTGGTCCACCTCATGCTGTCCCACCTGCCTTCTTCTCTTGAGTTCCTGTACATTTGAACAAATGTGAACTCCACATGCTGTGTCCAACACCCATGATATAGAAGAAGATGAAACCATGACTTCCGTCACGTAAATACCTGAGCCAGAAGCGAAGCTTCCCCTCTTATCTCCTTGGAGCGCTTTACAGTCATTTTTCCAGTGACCCAGCTGGCCACAGTGGAAACACCTGTATTCCTTGGACCGCTTAACCTTCTGCTTCAGAACCTTGCTGTAGTTCTTGACAGGGGCCTTGCCCTTCTTCCCCTTCTTCTTGTTCCTGGAAGGAACCATTAAGACAGAGGTCGAAGGCTTACCCTTCAGAGTTTCCTCAGTAGTCAAGAGCATATTCAGCAGCTCTGCCGGAGTACAATCGATTTTGTTCATATTAAAGTTAATAATGAACGCATCGAGAGAGGGCGGGAGAGACTGCAGAATAATATCTACAGCAAGCTCCTGGTTGATGGTATGCCCCAGTTTCTCTATAGCCTCCTTGTGCCCAATCATCTTGAGCACGTGAGCTCCCACTGGGCTCCCTTCAGCCAGTTTGCTCTGAAAGAAAAGCTTTGTCAGATTATAGCGTTCTGTCCTCGCCTGTGCAGCATACAGCATCTTGAGGTTTGCTATCATGTCTATAGCAGACATATCCTCATGCTGACGCTGCAGCGGTGGCGTCATAGACGCTAGCATCAGGCAAGCGACATCAATGCTATCATTGACGTGCTTTTCATAAGCATCCCGAACCGCCCTTGCGGCGTTCGGAGCGGGCTGAGGCGGTATCGCCGTCTCGAGGACATACAGTTTCCTCTCAGCCTTAAGAACGATCTTAAGGTGTCCAAACCAGTCAGAGAAGTTCGGCCCAGCAAACTTCTCCCTTTCCAGTAGGGATCGCACATTGAAGTTCATGGTGTTCGTTGCTGCAGGTATCTACAACAATGCAAGAACAGCAAGGTCAGTATCAATGTTAAGAATCAATCAGGACTTATGAAAGATTCTTTTTCTCACTATTTTATCTGGCTGAAAAATCCAGCAAAACAGCCCGAAAGAGTAAACACTCTTTTAGTGAGATGGGATCCAGATTTCATACTTGGTCTCCGCGTCCCGCTTAGGCGAGATAAGGTGCACAGAGAGAACAAGCACTAATTTTTGGTAGGCAGTCCCTGTCGATCGCCAACCCGTGCGATTCCCCTTCATCTGGGCAATCCAGCAGACTATGCCAACTGAGTTGGTACAACATAGTCTCTGACCCCACAGATGGCTGCCTCCATGTGCTACCATATGCGCCACATATGTAGCCTACATGGTCAAGCTGACCCGACCTACTCCCTGGACCACCACGTGCTATGCTGAGCAACGAGAAGCGATAAATCCCTTCTCTGTAACACGCAGGTGTAATCCCGCACCGTCTGAAGATAGATGGACGTGCCCACTGAGTGGGTACAACACGGCTCCAACGATAGTCAGAACAGTGAGGTTTCGCGTCAGAAGGCTTACGAGCTTGATATTTAAGCGTTGGATTTTAACGGTCTTTTATCTTCTTGACTATCATGCAATTCCTATGGTGATAGCAGAAGATAAATTAAAACATGCTGTTCTGCTTATATAAACAATAAAAGAAAGCATGGATCTTATGTGGTAAAAGCCCATAGCCCTAGTAAGATCTTAATCATAACTTAAGTCTTCACTTGCTCTTGTTCATGGGGCTTTTGCTGCTCATCTGGCCCAAACCAGGGCCCAAGCGCCAACTGCAGCTCAGGTGCGCCCACCAGGTAAATGCGCCTGGTCCCAGAGTCGAACCCTGGACCTCCCACCTGGTCTAGCCACTACTGCATGCGCCTCTGCCAAGTGTGCTCTGTGCTCTTGTCTAATTAAATTACAAATTTAACTATCTAGACAAGATTGACACGCAGGTCAATTACATTTTATAAATTAAAGCAATGTGATGCGCAGATCACAATAATTAATTTACAACTTTAATTTCCAGGCACGCAGGCCCCAGCACAGCAGACATTTAACATGGGCAGCCCACATAAGAATAAATAGACAAGCACATGGCATCATTCAATATGTGATCCATTCATGAAAATTAAATTTCGAAAACCCCATAGGCATCAATTTTAATTTCCTTATTTGCCCTACAACCTTACAACGGTCCATTACTAGGGATCCACTCATCCATCCTAGTCAGATCCACTGCCCTTGCATGCACCAAGTCCTAACTGACTTGAGTCGACCATAAGGTCAACCATGCATGCGCCAGGGCTGAACAACCACAATGAGGTCTGGCAAGCGGGTGTGACCCCGGGCCTAACTCATGTGCGTTCATCGGTTGTCTCAATCAGACATCGCTACACGCCTGTCTGCAGCCGACCTGTAGCCACCACGTGCTTGCGCACAGGTGCTACCTGGTCAACCCATCAAGGCTGTCAGATGGTCTGATCAGACTTTTGGATCTAACCTAGGGGGTGACTTCAACCCTAATAACCCGTCTAAGGGTTTAATGCAAGGCCTTAGATCTAGTGAGGTCGCGCAAGTAATTTAGATTTTGAAAACCTAAGATGCGCCAACACATCAAACATGCGCAAAAGATAGAAACATACATAATAGATGTATTTTCGCAAGATGATAAAAACTATCATAACACTTTCGCATGTCATGTAGATCTAAGCATATGCACAAGTATGGATCAAACATGAAGACCAAGCATTAAGCAATCATAAAAACATGCGTTAACCTTGCTCTGATACCAATTGAAAGTCCCTTGACTAAGGGGGAAAAACCCTAAACTGGCGCAAACAGAAACATGGGCAGCGGATACTAGGGTTTCAAAGAATCGGTGCATGAAGTATGATTAACTTAATATAACTTGTAAACAAGAATGAATGCGATTCATACCATGGCCATTTCTAGATGGCGCCTTGGAAGCAAAGATCAAACGAGATCTTCTCCAAATCGTCACACACAAGATGAGAATGTGCTTCTTCTTGTCGTCCCTTGTGCTAGCAAGGATCGTCCAAGTATCACAATCGTATGAAGGGAAGAGAAAAACTTGCTTAGCGATTTCCTCCTTCTTTTCGTCAAAACTCTTCTTCACGAGAGAGCAAGCCACACGAGAAGAGGGAAGAGGCGAGAGTGATGAGCGACCATAGAGCCAACGTGAGATGTGGTCACGTAAGAGACATGCTATCTAAAAATAGCAAACACGTCTCAACGTTCACAAGTCGCAAATCTCTCCTCTTATTTTGAACCACTCGCTCATCCATGAGCCGGTTCATCTTGGTCTGGTTCAAAGACCAAATAAGCCAAGCGACATGGTCTAGATCAAATTAAACCCTAAGGCTCCAGATCTAACCGTCGATCTCTTGATGCTTCTGATCTCACCGATCTAGCATCTATTCTCTCGATCGAAGCTTACCGATCTCAAGCTCTAATCAATCATACATGATCAGACTAGATCTCACTTACAATCAGAGATTAAATCCCTTTAAACTGATCTCGAACAATTCAGTCCACACGATCTGACTTAAGTAAGCCATATCATCAAATTGTGCGACCCTGAGGGTTTCCTTTAAATGTCGGTAACGATAACCCACGTTATCACGATTAGTGAGGGGTATCTAGCAACACATCACTATCTCCCGGTATAAAGAAAAGAGTCTTCCAAGACTACACCCAAACCACAGCACAAGTGTGAATCCAATTCACAAGGCATGCATAAAACCTTTGCCACTGGATGTTCTTATTGGACAAGCGTGTCAAGCTTGTAGCTCCAATATGATGAGCATGATTAGATCAGATGAACACTGTCACCTGGGTATGGCCATACACTTTCTCAATCATCTCATCCAGGGGGCCCCTTTAGAACATCACACTCCTTAAACAAGGAGACGGCAATCCTATGTCTATCACTAGTGCCCTAACATGACTCAAGCTCATTATCCAAGATAGTCTATAATCATTATTTCTCAAATGATATTGAACTACCTCAAACAATGACAATCATCATTTAGAAACACAAGTGATCTCAAGTCAGAGGAAATGTGCCACTTGTCGCAATCAAGGATTATTCACATTGTGACAAGCAACTGAATATCCTAGTAGGGTCTGTCCAGTACATCCAATGTACCCATGAGTCTACATCTTATTCCATGCTCGAAGCATCCTATAAGATTAGAACACATATTAGTCTCAATCATATCAAGGCTGTCTCATGTTCACCAAGATATCTCGACTAAGGACTTTACTGCATGTCAGCCTAGCTGAACAGCTTTGAGACATTATTCAGAAGTATACTTATTGCAGCAGACAAGGTAACAACCTGAATAACAACCATGCCTTTATAAACACAAGAGTTTATTACATGATACTGTTACAATCCCAAGGCCTCAAACATTAGGCTTAAGGGCATACCCCAACATAGGAAACTCATTGGCCCTGGGCATAACGGTTAGGAATGGACTTGACTAATTTTTCACATGTGTTGGCCACATGCTGGAACTCTAGAGGTGTCGTTGAGAGGTTAGGGTTTTATGCTGTATCCAGCCCTCGTTGGACATGAAATGCCTAGTCTATCTCAATAAGGGGAATTGTCAAGTGTCATCGGCCGGCGTGGCCACCTTAAGAAGCATGGGTCACTTTGTGCATCTCATCTCACCCTCGTGGCACATGAAGCCTCATGTGGAATAATGATCTCATCTCACTAGTAAATTGCTGATTTCCCAATTGACTTTGTGGGTTGTCAATTCGATTAAAATAGTGGGAGCTATAATCATTTAATACAAGTCCAGATTAAATAATTCGAAGTAGAACTAATGTGCTTTTCTTGGTTGTTGTAGATCAAATGGCAACGAACAATAGCGGGTTATCACTACGATCCCTTCTTGAGAAGGATAAGTTGGTTATATCTAATTTCATAGACTGGCATCGAAACTTGAGGATAGCCCTCAAGCTCGAGAAAAAGTTGTATGTCCTTGAGCAGCCTCTTCCTGTGCCTCCTCCGCCAAATGCCTGAGTGGCAGACAGGGATGCATTTAGAAAGCATTAGGTTGACTCTCTGGAAGTGGCATGTCTCATGCTAGGCACTATGGCACCTGAACTTTAGGTGCAATATGAGGAGAAGAATGCTTTTAAGATGATAACTTATTTGAAACAGATGTTTGAGGCTCAGGGTAGGACTGAGAGATATGACATTGCCAAAGTAGTCTTTCGGTGTAAGTTATCTAAGGGTGCACCTGTGGGACCCCATGTACTCAAGGGAATTGAGTATGTGGATCATCTCAAGAGACTGGCACACACCATTGATAACGAGCTGGTCACAGACCTTATTCTACTGTCCTGCCCTCTAGCTTCATTCCGTTTATCATAAATTTTAACATGAACCGGATTGAATGCACTAGGGAGGAACTCTTGAATATGTTCCAGAAAACCAAGCGAGAAATAGTTAGACCAAACCCAACTCTGTACTTTTGGTTCCTACAACTAAGAAGATGAAAAAGAAGGGTAAGACACATGCTAAGGGCCGTGCCAAGGGTCCAACCAAAGCACTAAAAATGAAGGCTAGGAAAACAAAGGAACAAAGGTGCTTTCACTATGGCGAGCAGGGTCATTAGAGGGGGACTACAAGCAACTTCAGAATGAGGAGAAAAAAAGGCAAAGCCTTGTCTTCTAGCTTAGGTATTTATGTTACTGAAGTCAACCTTTCTACTTTTATGTCATGGGTATTGGATACTGCTTGCGGAGCTCATATTTGTACAAATATGTAGGAGCTCAATAAATGTATATCGGTGCGGCATAGAGAGATTGACCTATGAGTTGGAAACGGAGCACAGGTTGCTGCTGTTGCTGTAGGAATTTTGACACTCTCCCTGCCTTTTGGACTTCAATTAGAGTTAGATCATTGCTATTATGTATCTTCACTTACTAAAAATATTGTATCCATTCCTTTCTTGGCAAAGAAAGAATTTAAATTTGAAATAAAAGATAACACTTGTTCTTTTTCATTTGCAAATATGTTTTATGGGAAAGGTACTTTGTGCATTAGGTAATATGTCTTGGACATGGATAGCTCTGTAAGTAAAATAAATAACAAAAGAATCAACTGAGTGGTTCAGTGGGTGTTTTCCTTTGGCATTGTCGATTAGCCCATATAAACAAGAATTGCATTCAACAACTCTATGAAAATGGGTTGTTGGACTCAACCTCCTTGGAGGAGTTTGATACTTGTGAGCCTTGTTTATTTAGGAAAATGACAAAAGCGCAATTCACCAAGACTAGTGAGAGGGCAGGAGGTTTATTGGATCATATACATAGTGATGTGTGTGGGCCATTCAGAAAAGAAGCCAGAGGAGGGTACAACTACTTCATCACATTTACTGATGACTTTAGTATATATGGTTATGTCTATTTTATGAGACACAAATCAAAATCCTTTGAGAAATTTAAGGAGTTCAGACATGAAGTAGAGAACCAGCTTGGTAGATCTATCAAAACTCTTCGATCAGATCATGGTGGAGAGTACCTGAGCAGTGAGTTCTTTGACTATCTGAGAGAGTGTGGGATCCTATCCCAACTCACTCCTTCTAGAATAGCTCAATGGAATGGTATGTCTAAGAAGAGAAATTAAACTTTGTTGGACATGGTTCGATCCATGATGAATCATGGAACTCTACCACCCTCGTTCTGGAGACATGCACTTGAGATAGCTTCTCTCATACTGAATAATATTCCATCCAAAAGTGTCTCCAAGATTCCATATGAGGTATGGAGTAGGAGATGCTCGAACCTATCTTTTATCAGAGTCTAGGCTGTGAGGCTTATGTCAAACATCAGGCTTCTAGCAATATAGATCCCATATCTAATAAATGTGTATTTATTGGGTATCCTAAGGAAACAAAAGGATACTACTTCTCTATCCTTACCAAGAACAAAGTCTTTTGTTGCGCGGGGTGCTGTCTTTCTATAGAAAGAATTTCTCATGAAAGGGAGGAAGTTTGACTTGGACGAGGTCCAAGTACAACCACAAGACACATAGATGGAACTCGAGCCACCTGCACTGGTTGCTGGGCAACTAGTGGCTCAGACACAGGTCCCACGTAGGTCTAGGAGGATTCGTCATGCACCTGAGAGGTATGAGTCACTATCGACCCAACATGATGGGATCTTCAACATTGAGGATGAGCACAGGACCTATGATGAGGCGGTCGCTGGACTGGACTCCGAGAGATGGCTTGAGGTCATGTGATCTGAGATGGACTCCATATCGACTAACCAAGTATAGGATTTGGTTGAACTGCCTGATGGGATAAAACCCATAGGCTGTAAATGGGTCTTCAAAAGGAAGACTGACATGGATGGCAACATAGTTACCTATAAGGGTAGACTTGCGGCTAAATGTTTTAGACAGATTCATGGGGTGGACTATGATGAAACCTTCTCGCCAGTTGCTAGGCATATCATGACTATGAGATATGTGTTGGGGTATGCCCTTAAGGCTAATGTTTGAGGCCTTGGGATTCTTTCAGTATCATGTATAAACTCTTATGTTTATAAAGGCAATGGTTGTTATTCAGTTTGTTACATTGTCTGCTGCAATAAGTGTGCTTCTGAATAATGTCTCAAAGCTGTTCAGCTTGGCTGACATGCTGTTTTGTCCTTAGTCGAGATATCTTGGTGAACATGAGACAGCCTTGATATGATTGAGACTAATATGTGTTCTAATCTTATAGGATGCTTTGAGCATGGAATAAGATGTAGACTCATGGGTACATTGGATGTACTGGACAGACCCTACTAGGATATTCAATTGCTTGTCACAATGTGAATAATCCTTTTATGCAAACAAGTGGCATACTTCCTCTGACTTGAGATCACTTGTGTTTCTAAATGATGATTGTCATTGTTTTGAGGTAGTTCAATATCATTTGAAAAATAATGGTTATAGACTATCTTGGATAATGATCATGAGTCAGGTTAGGACACTAGTGATAGATATAGGATTGCCATCTCCTTGTTTAAGGAGTGTGATGTTCTAAAGGGGCCCCCCTGGATGAGATGATTGAGAAAGTGTATGGCCATACCCAGGTGACTATGTTCATCTGATCTAATCATGCTCAT
Organism: Costus lasius; assembly: GCA_027563935.2. Classification (NCBI taxonomy): domain Eukaryota; kingdom Viridiplantae; phylum Streptophyta; class Magnoliopsida; order Zingiberales; family Costaceae; genus Costus; species Costus lasius. The sequence continues at coordinate 59,541,152 of CM050453.2, forward strand.
CATATTGGAGCTACAGGCTTGACACGCTTGTCCAATAAGAACATTCAGTGGCAAAGGAAACATGTATGCCTAGTGAAGTGGATTCACACTTGTGCTATGGTTTGGGTGTAGTCTTGGAAGACTCTTTCCTTTATATCGGGAGACAGTGATGTGTTGCTAGATACCCCTCACTGATCGTGATAACGTAAGTTATCGTTACCGACATTTAAAGGAAACCCTCAGGGTCGCACAATTTGATGATATGGCTTACTTAAGTCAGATCGTGTGGACTGAATTGTTTCGGTTCAGTTTAAAGGGATTTAAACTCTGATTGTAAGTGAGATCTGGTCTGATCATGTTTGATTGATTAGGGCTTGAGATCGGTAAGCTTCGATCGAGAGAGTTGATGCTAGATCGGTGAGATCAAGAGCATCAAGAGATGAACGGTTAGATCTTGAACCATTTGGTTCAATAAGATCTAGACCATGGCTTGGGCTGTTTTGATTTGGTTTATGAACCAAATTCAATTGGAACGCTTTGGCTTGAACCGGTTCACATAGGTGAACGCTTGGTTCAATGCTTGTAAGCGTTTTTGGTTGGTTTTAAGATCATGGGCGCATGGCTTCATTATATTCTATTTTTTTGGAATGTCATCAAGGCCACTTTCTCTTAACGCCAAAACGCCAAAGACGTTCCTCTCTTCTCGTGTGGCCGGTTTGCACTCTCGTGTGTGTGTGTTGACGAGAAGAGAAGAGAAGATTTCGGCCAAGGAGAGAATTGCTCTCGCATCTCAATCTTCCTCCACACAAAGGACCTCTTGAAGCTTTGCTAGCACAAAGACGACAAGGAGAAGCCATTCCTCATCTTGTGTGCGTCATCTTTGGAGAAGATCCCTTTCGATCTTTGCTTCCAAGGCTGTAACATCCCGTTATCTTAACCCCAAACAAATGGCACAGTTCATGAATGATACAGGATGTTTCATATAAGATCGATTCATATGCTAGGTAAAACCGAGTTCAAGAAAACACGATCTGAAAATTTCCACAAACCCATACATAAATATCCACAAAACACAAATCTCATAAATCACATAAGGGTACCTGCCACCACGCAATCCTTGCACTAGACATATGCAAGGCAACAGTTATATCAAATCCGATGGCATAAATACAATTCGATTCGAAATTCAAAGCAAAGCCACAAAGTCGATTTTATAAACTCATACCAAACACCGAAACCAGGCTGAGGCCCGCGGTGACACAAAAATCAAACTCGTTTAACTGCCACAATCTGGCAACACAAATTTCACATAGTTCACGTGGTTCACACAAATTCACATAGTTCACATCATTCATATAGTTCGTATAACTCATATAGTTCGGCCACAACCGGCCTCATATTTAAGCACAAAAGTTCTTAAATATAATCACAGCAAACTAGCATAATGTCCACGCCAATGCTAACTCAAGAAATGCGCCCCTGCTCTATGCCTGAAAATAGTGAGGGGTGAGCTACACAGCCCAGTGAGTGGATAGTCTAAATCGACCATCCATAACATACACTCAAAAATATAGGCAGATTATTTTAAAAATTTTTAACAGAACATTATGTCAATATACAACAAGATTAAATACAGAAGTCATATAAACAGCCAGATGTACACACCAACATATAACAAACTCAGGTTCTAAACAAACTCAGGTTCTAGAGTTATACTCTAAACCAACTAAACACACCAATACTTAGTTAACCTAGTTGTCCAGCATATTCAGTAGTGACCAATATGGTCTAACCCGGCTTTGGCCTAAGCACTGGGAGTGGCAAAATCTCGTGCAACACATAAACATGGACAGTGAGTAGAATCAAGAGGTGGCCCCCGCCAGGTCACGACGTGGCACTTTGCTCTAAAACACCCCATAAACACATCGATGGCTTGTGTGTAGATTCAAGAGGTGGCCCCCGCCGGGTCACGACGTGGCACTTTGCTCTACGACACCCCATATCACAAAAAGAGAGTGATGACATCAAGAGGTGGCCCCTGTCCGACCAAGACATGGCACTTTGCGTCAAAACTCGTTCTCCCAAAAGGTTCCTACTGGACAACAAACACATCTTATATCATATTTCATAAAGGTGGACTCCTAAGTGTCAACTAGACTCTAGGATAGTCATCACAAAAATCATATCGGGCAGGCTGAACATCTACCCCCATCACAATAATCATAATAGGCAGGCTGAACATCAACCTCCTCACATATCAAATACAGGGCTGAAATTCAAACCCTTAACATATCACATAAGGACTATCCTATGAGTACACGGTTACACTTAGCCATAGTCCTAACCAACACATAACACATAATATTCAAAATTCACATAATCCATCACATAACACATATTGTTCAAAATTCACATAACCCATACTATTCGAAAATCACATAACATAACACATAATATTTCATATTCAAATATCACATAATATAGTGTAGTCCTTAGATTTCATGCTGATTAGTTTAGTCAAACCTTGCTATGTTATCACCCAAATTTCTCAAACAATTAAATAACAGGCTACACACCTAAATTAAATAACATGCTACACACCTAAATAAACAGTCATGGATTGTAATTAACACACATCCAAAAATCATTACAACACATATAACCCACGGTTTTACAACATGTCATCTATTTAAAATTTAAACTCTAGCTAACAAGAATGTCATGCTCAAAATTCACTAATTTAAAACTACCTAAATTCCATAACATCAACATAAAATTATAACATGTAATTGTCTTTCTAATCCTCATGTAAACATGTTAATTTCGGTTTTTCATAAATAATACCAAATTTCGGTTGTCATGAATAATTTATCATAAATAATGTCAAGATTTCGGATTATCATGAAAATTATCAAGAATTCGGTTTACATGAAAGAACATCTCAATTTTGGTTTTCATCCCTTAAATTCGGTTTTAACATGGTAGAAATTCCAAGAACTCAAATGTATCATGTCACAAACACAACTAAATTCATAGGTCAAACAAGACATTCCACTCACCTCTTAAACCGAGAATACTAAGGTTAAAATCTTCCCAAAAAAACTCGCCTAAAGCCTTGATGTCGCCCAAAGGATCTCCAAGAACTCACCAAGGAAGTTTCACCTCAAGGAAATTCGCCAAGGGGAAGAAGATGGAGAAAATCGCCAAGAACTCTTCAAGAATACCAAGATCGCCTTCTTCCTTGCCCTAGCCGCCCCAAGATTTCCTCAAGCCAAAAATCGTCAATTCTTCCTTCCCTAACCGAAATACCCACTAAAAATTTGGTTTTTAATTTTTAACCCATTAACCAATTAATTCAAATAGGGTTTAATCCATTTAACTAATAAATTTGAATTTCAAACCCAATTAGCGCCAACCCAAAAAAAACTCATAATTAACAATTAATTTAACCATCCACTAACCATTCACTTAACGAAATCCATTAAGGATTTAATTAACATCCAATAAGGATTTAATTAACCAATAAGGTCTAATTAATTAACTTACAATTTACAACCCATAAATCCTAATTAATTTATCATGAACAACCAATAATAATTTATCATAAATTAACAGCCACTAATCAAATAAATAATCTCTAATTAATTTACAACAAATTAACAACCAAAAATCTCTAGTTAATTAACTATTAACAACCAATACATAGAAAAATATCACAGTCAATAATTTTAGACAAAATCAAAATAATGCTTACCAGGACTTAAGATCCTTGGATCTTACATCCCTCCCTCCTTATAAAGCTTTAGTCCTCTAAAGCTCAGCATCCATATCATCAAAGAGATAAGCATAAAATTTCCTCATATCCGCTTCAGTCTCCCAAGTCGCCTCCTCAACCGACTGATTTCCCCAGATAACCTTTACCAAAGGTATAGTCTTGTTCCTCATAACTTTATCCTTCCTATCCACAATCCGAGGAGGTCTTTCCTCAAATGTCAAGTCACTCTGAATCTGAAGAGGTTCCAACTCCAACACATGAGATGGATCAGGATGATATTTCCTCAAAGCAGAGACATGGAATACATTATGCACATGATCCAAAGCAGGAGGTACAGCTAACCGGTAAGCCACTGGACCAATTCTCTCAATAATGTCAAAAGGGCCTACAAACCTAGGGCTTAACTTGCCCTTTTTGCCAAACCTCATAACACCCTTAGTAGGTGACACCTTTAAGAAAACATGATCCCCTACCATAAACTCCAAGGAACGACGACGGTCGTCAGCATAACTCTTCTGTCTGTCCCGAGCAATCTTCAGTTTATTCTGTATCTCTCTGACCTTATCAGTAGTCTCCTGAACTGCATCAGATCTCAAAATCATTCTGTCACCAGTTTCCTCCCAACACAAGGGAGTCCTACACCTTCTTCCATACAAAGCCTCATAAGGAGCCATCTGAATACTGGAGTGGAAACTATTATTATAAGTGAACTCTATCAAAGATAGATCCCGATTCCACTCAGAACTCCAATCAACCACATAAGCTCTCAACAAGTCTTCTAGAGTCTGTATAGTACGCTCCGTCTGGCCATCAGACTGAGGATGGTATGCTGTACTAAAACTCAACTTAGTACCCAAACCCTCCTGTAAGCTCTTCCAAAATCTGGACAAAAACCGAGAGTCCCTATCAGACACAATATCAACAGGCACTCCATGCAGTCTGACTATCTCATCAATGTATAATCTAGCCAGCCTCTCTAAAGGATAAGTCATCTTGATCGGGAGAAAATGGGCTGATTTAGTGAGTCTATCAACGATCACCCAAATAGCATCATGACCCAATCTGGTTCTGGGCAAACCACACACAAAGTCCATACTGATGCATTCCCACTTCCACTCAGGAATAGGAAGGGGCTGCAACAAACCACCAGGCTTCTGGTGTTCAGCCTTTACAGTCTGACAGGTTAAACACCTAGAGACAAAATCAAATACTTCTTTCTTCATACCCGGCCACCAAAAGCTCTTCTTGAGGTCCTGATACATCTTAGTTACACCAGGATGTAGAGAATATTTGGAGTTATGGCTGTCCTCCAATATTTCTTTCCTCAAGCTCGGTTCCTCAGGGACACATACCCTTCCACGAAACCGAAGAATACCATCATCAGACAGGCCAAAATCCTGAACTGCGCCATCAACCAGACTATCCCTGATCTGAACTAATCTCGGATCCACAGACTGCTGATCTCTGATCTTCTGCAACAAAGCAGACTGTACTCTGAGAAAAGCCACATAACCCGACTGAACTCTAGGAGAAACACTGATCCTGAGATCGCTGAACTCCTGCAGTAACCGCCACTCACTGACTCGTAGTGCCGCTACTGAAGTAACTGGATATCTGCTCAGTGCATCCGCCACCACATTGGCCTTTCCAGCCTGATACTGAATGGAGAAGTCATAGTCTTTGATCAACTCCATCCATCTTCTCTGTCTCATGTTCAACTCCTTCTGAGTGAAGATATACTTGAGACTCTGGTGGTCAGTGAACAGATCAAACTCCTGTCCCAACAAATAGTGACGCCATATCTTCAAAGCAAAGACTACGGCCGCCAACTCTAAATCATGAGTAGGGTAGTTCAACTCATACTCCTTCAGTTGTCTCGAAGCATAGGCTACCACAGAACCCTTCTGCATCAAGACACAACCCAACCCTTTGCCTGAAGCATCTGTATAGACAGCAAACCTTTCCCCATCACTAGGAATAATGAGGATCGGTGTACTAGTCAACCTTCTCTTCGGCTCTTGGAAGCTCTCTTCACACTTGTCATCCCAAATAAACTTAGCCTCCTTTCTGGTCAATTTAGTTAAAGGACCCGCCAGCTTGGAGAATCCCTCAACAAATCTCCGGTAGTAACCTGCTAAACCCAGGAAACTCCTGATCTCAGTAGCACTAGTCGGTCTTCCCCAATTAAGGATGGCTTGCACCTTAACTGGATCTACAGACACCCCCTGACCAGAAATCACATGTCCCAGAAAACTGATCTTCTCTAGCCAGAACTCACACTTACTAGCCTTGGCATATAACCGGTTCTTCCTCAAAACGTCCTGCACTCTGCGCAAGTCACTGACATGATCCGAAGTAGTCTGAGAGTACACCAAGATATCGTCTATAAAAACTACCACACAAGAATCAAGCAATTCGTGAAACACCCTGTTCATCAAATCCATGAAAACGGCAGGTGCATTCGTCAGTCCAAAAGGCATAACTAAAAATTTGAAATGCCCATACCTGGTCCTGAAAGCAGTCTTAAATATATCCTCATCCTTGACCCTAAGCTGATAATACCCTGATCTCAGATCAATCTTAGAGAACACTGTAGCTCCCTGTAATTGATCAAATAGATCATCAATTCTGGGAAGAGGATACTTATTCTTGATAGTCACTTGGTTCAGTTGCCTGTAGTCTATACACATCCTCAGGGTTCCATCTTTCTTCTTCACAAATAGCACTGGCGCTCCCCAGGGAGAAGCACTAGGCCGAATGTACCCTTTCTCTAGCAATTCCTCCAGTTGTTTCTTAAGCTCGGCCAACTCTGAAGTAGCCATACGGTAAGGAGCTCTGGAGATAGGTGCCGTTCCTGGCGCCAACTCAATGCCAAACTCTACCTCTCGAATTGGTGGTAAACCTGAAAATTCCTCAGAGAACACGTCAGGAAATTCTTTCACCACCGCCATCTGAGTCAAATCAGAAGTAGAATCATCCTGCACCTTAACATGCGCAAGATAACCCTTGCACCCACTAGCAAGTAACTTCCTGGCCTGCAGGAAAGATATCACATGCGGTCCTTGGTTTGACACTAGACCTCTCACAAAAAGCCGATTCCCATCTAGCAGATTTAAAGTGATTACTTTCTCAAAGCAATCCACAGAGGCATGATGTGAGGACAACCAATCCATACCTAGAATGACATCATAGTCTTGCATGTCTAGGAGGATTAAATCAACTAGAAACTCATAACCCTCTACATGCACCACACAATCAGCACACACAGTGTCTGTAGATAATGACTTTCCTAAGGGAGTACTGACAGACACAACATAATCTAGCATCTTAGGTACAACAAGTAAACATGCAGCAAACTTAACAGATACAAAAGACAAATTTGCACCAGGATCAAATAAGATACGAGCTAACTGATCAAATACAAATAAGGTACCTTCCACGACGGATCGGGAAGCTCGTGTATCCTTCTCAGCCACAGCATAAACTCGTGTCTGGACTGTAGGCTTCTCTGCGCCTCTATTCTGCATCTCAGGCTCTTTGCAGTCCTTGATCATGTGTCCTGGTTTCTTACACCTGAAGCATACACCATTCTTCTTATGACAGTCTTTCACTAGATGTCCCTTGAGCCCACAATAATTACAAGTCCGGTCCTCTGTGATACTGTTTCTTACATCCCTGGCATCCCTGAACTGCTGCGGTGCATCCCTGGATTGCTGCGGTACATCCCTGGACTGCTGCGGTGCCTTGTAGGAGTAAGGCTTATACCTGTTCTTTTTGTAGTCCTTATGTTTAGGGTACTTCTTACCCTTGCCGCCAATACCATACTGAGGAACCGCCGCCTCAGCTGCAGGAACCACTGTCACGGCAACATGAGAACTCCTCTCAGCTATGTATCTCTCAATGGTGCGTGCTCGCCCAACAGTCTCCACATAGGTCTCCAAGTGCTGAGCACCAACCTGCTCTCTAATGTCCCATCTGAGACCTCTGAGAAACTTGGTAGCCCTCCTCTTTTCAGTGTTTATCAGGTGAGGGGCATACTTTCCCAACTTAGTGAACTGCAATTCATACTGGTCCACTGTCATATCACCCTGCTCCAGGTGAATAAATGCCACCTCTCGGTCCTCCACCAAACTATCTGGGAAGTACTTCTCGTTAAATCGAGAGAAGAAGTAAGGCCAATCTACAGTCTCATGTCTATCTTCGGCAAGTCTCACTACGCCCTTCCACCACTCATCTGCGTTAGCACGCATCATATAGGTGGTCAGACATAACTTATCCTCATCTGAGCAGCGCATGACTTGGAAAATCTTTTCCAAGCACAACTGCCAGTTCTCAGCAGTACTGGATTCTGAGCCCCCATAAAAAGAACTAGGACCCAGTTTCTGGAATTCACTCACAAGTGAGGCATAGCGCCTGTGAGCGCCCTCCTGAGAGTCATCCCCCACCGCCCGAGTAGTAGTCTGGGGTCTCTCTTGAGTCAGCTGCTGCAAAAGCTGCTGTTGAGCTTCTTGATGCTGAGTCTGTTGTTGCTGCAGCATCTGAGCTTGCCTCTCTATCATGGCACCTTGTTGCTGTACCATGCCAGTCAGAGCCTCAATAGTTCTCGTGAGGTTCGAAGGCTGCTCATCCTCGCCACTAGCATTTCCTCTGGTTCGCACCATCTTAAATTCCTACACACACATACCATAGTCAGGAAAACAAACATAAACCTATCAGGTGTCTAGCAATACACAAACATGTTTTCCCCCCCGAACTAAGTTTTAGCTAGCCAACTGCTCTGATACCATTCTGTAACATCCCGTTATCTTAACCCCAAACAAATGGCACAGTTCATGAATGATACAGGATGTTTCATATAAGATCGATTCATATGCTAGGTAAAACCGAGTTCAAGAAAACACGATCTGAAAATTTCCACAAACCCATACATAAATATCCACAAAACACAAATCTCATAAATCACATAAGGGTACCTGCCACCACGCAATCCTTGCACTAGACATATGCAAGGCAACAATTATATCAAATCCGATGGCATAAATACAATTCGATTCGAAATTCAAAGCAAAGCCACAAAGTCGATTTTATAAACTCATACCAAACACCGAAACCAGGCTGAGGCCCGCGGTGACACAAAAATCAAACTCGTTTAGCTGCCACAATCTGGCAACACAAATTTCACATAGTTCACGTGGTTCACACAAATTCACATAGTTCACATCATTCATATAGTTCGTATAACTCATATAGTTCGGCCACAACCGGCCTCATATTTAAGCACAAAAGTTCTTAAATATAATCACAGCAAACTAGCATAATGTCCACGCCAATGCTAACTCAAGAAATGCGCCCCTGCTCTATGCCTGAAAATAGTGAGGGGTGAGCTACACAGCCCAGTGAGTGGATAGTCTAAATCGACCATCCATAACATACACTCAAAAATATAGGCAGATTATTTTAAAAATCTTTAACAGAACATTATGTCAATATACAACAAGATTAAATACAGAAGTCATATAAACAGCCAGATGTACACACCAACATATAACAAACTCAGGTTCTAAACAAACTCAGGTTCTAGAGTTATACTCTAAACCAACTAAACACACCAATACTTAGTTAACCTAGTTGTCCAGCATATTCAGTAGTGACCAATATGGTCTAACCCGGCTTTGGCCTAAGCACTGGGAGCGGCAAAATCTCGTGCAACACATAAACATGGACAGTGAGTAGAATCAAGAGGTGGCCCCTGCCAGGTCACGACGTGGCACTTTGCTCTAAAACACCCCATAAACACATCGATGGCTTGTGTGTAGATTCAAGAGGTGGCCCCCGCCGGGTCACGACGTGGCACTTTGCTCTACGACACCCCATATCACAAAAAGAGAGTGATGACATCAAGAGGTGGCCCCTGTCCGACCAAGACATGGCACTTTGCGTCAAAACTCGTTCTCCCAAAAGGTTCCTACTGGACAACAAACACATCTTATATCATATTTCATAAAGGTGGACTCCTAAGTGTCAACTAGACTCTAGGATAGTCATCACAAAAATCATATCGGGCAGGCTGAACATCAACCCCCATCACAATAATCATAATAGGCAGGCTGAACATCAACCTCCTCACATATCAAATACAGGGCTGAAATTCAAACCCTTAACATATCACATAAGGACTATCCTATGAGTACACGGTTACACTTAGCCATAGTCCTAACCAACACATAACACATAATATTCAAAATTCACATAATCCATCACATAACACATATTGTTCAAAATTCACATAACCCATACTATTCGAAAATCACATAACATAACACATAATATTTCATATTCGAATATAACATAATATAGTGTAGTCCTTAGATTTCATGCTGATTAGTTTAGTCAAACCTTGCTATGTTATCACCCAAATTTCTCAAACAATTAAATAACAGGCTACACACCTAAATTAAATAACATGCTACACACCTAAATAAACAGTCATGGATTGTAATTAACACACATCCAAAAATCATTACAACACATATAACCCACGGTTTTACAACATGTCATCTATTTAAAATTTAAACTCTAGCTAACAAGAATGTCATGCTCAAAATTCACTAATTTAAAACTACCTAAATTCCATAACATCAACATAAAATTATAACATGTAATTGTCTTTATAATCCTCATGTAAACATGTTAATTTCGGTTTTTCATAAATAATACCAAATTTCGGTTGTCATGAATAATTTATCATAAATAATATCAAGATTTTGGATTATCATGAAAATTATCAAGAATTCGGTTTACATGAAAGAACATCTCAATTTTCGTTTTCATCCCTTAAATTCGGTTTTAACATGGTAGAAATTCCAAGAACTCAAATGTATCATGTCACAAACACAACTAAATTCATAGGTCAAACAAGACATTCCACTCACCTCTTAAACCGAGAATACTAAGGTTAAAATCTTCCCAAAAAAACTCGCCTAAAGCCTTGATGTCGCCCAAAGGATCTCCAAGAACTCACCAAGGAAGTTTCACCTCAAGGAAATTCGCCAAGGGGAAGAAGATGGAGAAAATCGCCAAGAACTCTTCAAGAATACCAAGATCGCCTTCTTCCTTGCCCTAGCCGCCCCAAGATTTCCTCAAGCCAAAAATCGTCAATTCTTCCTTCCCTAACCGAAATACCCACTAAAAATTCGGTTTTTAATTTTTAACCCATTAACCAATTAATTCAAATAGGGTTTAATCCATTTAACTAATAAATTTGAATTTCAAACCCAATTAGCGCCAACCCAAAAAAAACTCATAATTAACAATTAATTTAACCATCCACTAACCATTCACTTAACGAAATCCATTAAGGATTTAATTAACATCCAATGAGGATTTAATTAACCAATAAGGTCTAATTAATTAACTTACAATTTACAACCCATAAATCCTAATTAATTTATCATGAACAACCAATAATAATTTATCATAAATTAACAGCCACTAATCAAATAAATAATCTCTAATTAATTTACAACAAATTAACAACCAAAAATCTCTAGTTAATTAACTATTAACAACCAATACATAGAAAAATATCACAGTCAATAATTTTAGACAAAATCAAAATAATGCTTACCAGGACTTAAGATCCTTGGATCTTACAAAGGCACCATCCAAAGGATGGCGATGGTATGATCTTTCATTCATCTTTGCAATCTTTCAGCAAGTTGATCATATGTTTATTCAAATGATCCTAAGGAAACCCTAGCTTCCGCTATGAGATTCTTGATATGCGCCCCCTTAGGGTTTTCCCCCCCTTTCTTGGTAGGGACTCTTCAATTGGTATCAGAGCCGATTTCTGAATGATTCATATGATTGCTTCATGTCTTTGTGATCCATGTTTGTGTACATCTAAATTACATGCGATATTTCATGATAGATCATCATGCGAAACTACATGCTAGTATGTTTATGTTTGCGCATGTATATTGCATGGTGGCGCTTGGATGTTGTTTTTATGAAAACTTATCATATCTTGCGCGCATCCTCATTAGATCTAAAGTGCGCCTACTATAAACCCTTAGACGGGTTGATGGGGTTGATATCATCCTCTAGATAAGATCCAAATAGTCTGATCAGACCATCTGACAGCCTAGATGGGTCGACTAGATGGCACCTGTGCGCAAGCACGAGGTGGCTATAGGTCGACTGCAGACAGGCATGTAGCGAGGTCTGGTTGAGACAACCAGTGAACACTCTTGAGTTAGGCCCGGGGTCACACCCGCTTGCCAGAGCTCATGATGGTTGTTCAGCCCTTGGCACATGCATGGTTGACCATTAGGTCAACTCAAGTCAGTTAGGACTTGGTGCATGCAAGGGCAGTGGATCTGACTAGACATGATGAGTGGATCCCTATCAATGGACCGTTGTAAGGTTGTAGGGCCCATAAGAAAATTAAAATTGATGCCATTAGGTCACACTTGGCAGAGGCGCATGCAGCAGAGGCTTGACCAGGTGGGAGGTCTAGGGTTCGACCCTAGGACAGGCGCATTTACCTGGTGGGCGCACCTGAGCTGCACTGGGCGCTATGGCCCTGGGTTGGGCCAGACAGATGCAAAAGACCCAAGAAGAGCTCAAGTGAAGACTTAAGTTAACTTAAGGTCTTACCTAGGCTTAATGGGCGTTTACCACATAAGATCATCATGCTTTCTTTTATTGTTTAAATAATTAGACTTGCATGATTTATTTATCTTCTGCTATCACCATAGGGTTTGCATGATAGTTAAGAAGATAAAAGACCGTTAAAATCCAACGCTAGAATATCAAGCTCGATAGCCTTCTGACGCGAAACCTCACTGTTCTGACTATCGTTGGAGCCGTGTTGTACCCACTCAGTGGGCACGTCCATCTATCTTCAGACGGTGTGTGATTTCACCTGCGTGTTACAGGGAAGGGATTTATCGCTTCTCATTGCTCAGCATAGCACGTGGTGGTCCAGGGAGTAGGTCAGGTCAGCTTGACCATGTAGCTACATATGGGGCATATGTTAGCTATATGGAGGCAGCCATCTGTGGGATCAGAGACTGTGTTGTACCAACTCAGTTGGCACAGTCTGCTGGATTGCCCAGATGAAGGGGAATCGCACGGGTTGGCGATTGGCAGGGACTGCCTACCAGAAATTAGTGCTTGTACTCTCTGTGCATCTTATCTCGCCTGAGCGGGACGCGGAGACCAAGTATGAAATATGGATCCCATCTCACTAAAAGAATGTTACTCTTTCGGGCTGTTTTGCTGGATTTTTCAGCCAGATAAAATAGTGAGAAAAGAATCATTCTTAAGTCCTGGATTGATTCTAACATTGATACTGACCTTGCTGTTCTTGCATTGTTGTAGATTCCTGCAGCAACGAACACCATGAGCTTCAATGTGCGATCCCTACTGGAAAGGGAGAAGTTTGCTGGGCCAAACTTCTCAGACTGGTACGGACACCTTAAGATCGTTCTTAAGGCTGAGAGGAAACTGTATGTCCTCGAGACGGCTATACCGCCTCAACTCGCTCCGAACGCCGCAAGGGCGGTTCGGGATGCCTATGAAAAGCATGTCAATGATAGCATTGATGTCGCTTGCCTGATGCTAGCGTCTATGACGCCACAGCTGCAGTGTCAGCATGAGGATATGTCTGCTATAGAAATTATAGCAAACCTCAAGATGCTGTATGCTGCACAGGCGAGGACTGAACGCTATAATTTGACCAAGCTTTTCTTTCAGAGCAAACTGGCTGAAGGGAGTCCAGTGGGAGCTCATGTGCTCAAGATGATTGGGCACAAAGAGGCTCTAGAGAAACTGGGGCATACCATCAATCAGGAGCTTGCTGTAGACATTATTCTGTACTCTCTCCCGGCTTCTTTCGATCCGTTCATTATTAATTTTAATATGAACAAGATCGACTGTACACCGGCAGAGTTGCTGAATATGCTCTTGACTACAGAGGAGACTCTAAAGGGAAAGCCTTCAACCTCTGTCTTGATGTTCCCTTCCAGGAACAAGAAGAAGGGGAAGAAGGGCAAAGCCCCTGTCAAGAACTACAACAAGGCTCTGAAACAGAAGGTTAAGCGGTCGAAGGAATACAGATGTTTCCACTGTGGCCAGCTGGGTCACTGGAAAAAGGACTGTAAAGCGCTCCAAGGAGACAAGAAGGGAAGCATCGCTTCTGGCTCAGGTATTTTCGTGACTGAAGTCATGATATCCTCTTCTTCTATTTCATGGGTGTTGTGTAGGTCCCCTTCAAGGGGGAGCGCAAACCCTAAGCATGCACAAATCTCAATTGCATGGGCGGAATTAGGGTTTCCATAGATCGCATGTAGTATATCTATAAGATTAACTTTGTTTGCTTATAAAGATCAAGAGAAGATCTCTTACCATAGCCATGATAAAGGGTGGCGACTTGGAAGCAAGAGGGCAAGTAAGCACTCCTCCAAAGATAACGCACACTAGATGAGAGATGGCTACCCTTTCGGATGTTCCTTGTGCTAGCAAGGGATCTCCAAAACTTCCTTGTCGTGTGAAGATGAAGAGAGGTGCTTGGCCGAGAGCTTCGTTGTGCAAGAGTTCCCATTTTTCCTTCTTGTCGAATGAAGATGACAAGCGAGTAATTGGGCAAATGGCGTTAAGGCTTTCATTCAAGTGATGGCGTTACACTTCCAAATATGGAAGGTTATGAAGCCATGCGACCACTTGAAGAAAAACCGCCCAAAATGCCTTCAATCCTTGAACCATACGTTCACCCATGTGAACCGGTTCAAGCCAATTAGGTTCAACTCAATTCGGTTCAAAAAAAACCAAATCAAACCAGCCCAAGCCATGGTCTAGATCTCTTTGAACCAAATGGTTCAAGATCCAACCGTTCATCTCTGGATGCTCTTGATCTCTCCGATCTAGCATCCACACTCTCGATCGAAGCTTACCGATCTCAAGCCCTAATCAATCAAACATGATCAGACCAGATCTCACTTACAATCAGAGTCTAAACTCCTTTAAACTGAATCCAAACAATTCAGTCCACACGATCTGACTTGAGGAAGCCATGTCATCAAATTGTGCGACCCTAAGGGTTTCCTTTAAATGTCGGTAACGACAACTTACATTATCACGATCAGTGAGGGGTATCTAGCAACACATCACTGTCTCCCGATATAAAGGAAAGAGTCTTCCAAGACTACACCCAAATCACAGCACAAGTGTGAATCCATTTCACGAGGCATGCATGTTTCCTTTGCCACTGGATGTTCTTATTGGACAAGCGTGTCAAGCCTGTAGCTCCAATATGATGAGCATGATTAGATCAGATGCACATTGTCACCTGGGTATGGCCATACACTTTCTCAATCATCTCATTTAGGGGGCCCCTATAGAACACCACACTCCTTCAACAAGGAGACGGCAATCCTCTATCTATCACTTGTGCCCTAACCTGACTCATGATCATTATCCAAGATAGTCTATAACCATTATATTTCAAATGATATTGAACTACCTCAAAACAATGACATTCATCATTTAGAAACACAAGTAATCTCAAGTCAAAGGACATGTGCCACTTGTAGCATACAAGGATTATTCACATTGTGACAAGCAGTTGAATATCCTAGTAGGGTCTGTCCAGTACATCCAGTGTACCCATGAGTCTACATCTTGTTCCATGCTCGAAGCATCCTATAAGATTAGAACACATATTAGTCTTAACCATATCAAGGCTGTCTCATGTTCACCAAGATATATCGACTAAGTACATTACTGCATGTCAGCCTAGATGAACAGCTTTGAGACATTATTCAGTAGTACACTTATTACAGCAGACAAGGTAACAACCTGAATAACAACCATTGCCTTTATAAACTTAAGAGTTTATACAATGATACTATTACAATCCCAAGGCCTCAAACATTAGCCTTAAGGGCATACCCCAACAATCTCCCACTTGCACTTAATCTAATGGTTGAGAAACCTCAAACCCATATTATTACAGTGCTTCTCATGCTTCTGCTGCGCCAGAGGCTTGGTAAGCGGGTCTGCCAGATTGTCATCTGTATGAACCTTGCATATTTTGATCTCGCCACGATCTATGATCTCCCGGATCAAGTGAAACCGTCTCTGTATGTGCTTGGACTTCTGGTGCGACCGTGGTTCCTTTGCTTGTGCGATGGCTCCAGTGTTATCACAGAAGATAACCAAAGGATCGACACTCGAAGGAACAACACCAAGTTCTCTCACGAACTTACGAATCCACACTGCCTCCTTGGATGCTTCCGAGGCTGCAACATACTCGGCTTCTGTTGTGCAATCAGCAACAGTTGACTGTTTGAAACTCTTCCACACCACTGCTCCACCATTCAAGCTAAAAACATGGCCTGATTGCGATCGGAAATCATCCTGGTCCGACTGGAACGAAGCGTCAGTATATCCTTCTATACTGGGTTCTTCTTGACCACCATATATCAAGAACATATCTTTGGTCCTCCGCAGATATTTTAAAATGTTCTTGACTGCAATCCAGTGCGCCATACCTGGATTACTTTGGAACCGACTGGTCACGCTTAACCCGTAAGCGACGTCTGGGCGAGTACATAACATCGCATACATAATGGACCCTATAGCCGAAGCATAAGGCGTATTGTCCATTTCATCTTTCTCAATCTATGTTTGTGGACACTGACTCTTCGAAAGATTCAGACCATGTCTGCCTGGAAGATATCCTCTTTTAGAATTCTCTAAATGGAATCTCTCCAGGACTTTATCGATGTAAGTACTCTAGCATAGCCCGAGAAGCCTCTTAGATCTATCCTTGTAGATCTTCACACCTAACACATAGGCTGCTTCTCCTAGATCTTTCATCTGAAAACATTTTCCTAACCATGCTTTAACAGCATGCAGTTCAGGAATATCGTTTCCAATGTTTAAGATATCATCGACGTAGAGGACTAGGAATGTAATCACGCTCCCACTAAACCTCTTATATACACACGGGTCATCTTCGTTCTTGATGAAACCAAACTCAGAGATTGATTCATCAAAACGAATATTCCAGCTTCTAGATGCTTGTTTAAGTCCATAAATGGACTTCTTTAACTTGCATATTTTATGACGATCTGCTGGATTAGTGAAACCTTCAGGTTGTGTCATATACACATCCTCATCCAGTTTTCCATTAAGGAAAGCAGTTTTCACATCCATCTGCCAGATCTCATAATCGTAATATGCTGCTATCGCGAAAAGAATCCGAATAGACTTAAACATGGCTACAGGAGAGAAAGTTTCATCATAATCTATCCCGTAGATTTGTTTGAAACCTTTCGCTACTAGCCTGCCTTTATAGGTAACCACGTTACCATCCATGTCAATCTTCTTCTTGAAGATCCATTTACAGCCTATAGGGATTACTCCCGGAGGCGGATCAACCAAATCCCAGACTTGGTTATCTGACATGGAGTCTATCTCGGCTCGCATAGCTTCAAGCCATCTAGCTGACTCCGGTCCACTGACCGCATCCGCATAAGTAAGGGGTTCATCATTATCAATGATGTAGACTCCATCATAGCGCTCAGGCTGACGACTGATCCGTCCCGATCTTCGCGGTTCCCGTGATATCTGAGCCTCAGTTTGTTCAATAACCTGATCCACTGGCTCAGGGTCATCCAACTGTGCTTGACTACTTTGTCCTTCCTCTGGATTCTCATCCAGCTTTATTTCTCTCCCACTGGCTTCTTGCAGAAGAAACTCCTTCTCAAGAAATATGGCCGTCCGAGCAACAAATACTTTGTTCTCTTTGGGATCGTAGAAATAATAACCCTTAGTTTCCTTAGGGTAACCGACAAAGATACATTTCTCGGATCTGCTCTCCAGTTTCCCAGAGGCGAGCTTTTTGACATAAGCCTCGCAACCCCAGATCCTGATAAATGTCAAGCTCGGCTGTTTCCCATACCATAACTCATATGGCGTCTTAGAAACTGCCTTGGATGGCACTCGGTTTAGTACCTTTGCAGCTGTCTCCAGTGCAAATCCCCAAAAGGAATAAGGTAGAGTAGCCTGACTCATCATAGAACGAACCATATCAAGTAACGTTCTATTTCTCCTCTCGGACACACCATTCCATTGCGGTGTTCCTGGTGGAGTGAGCTGTGAGATAATCCCACACTCCTTCAGATAGTCAGTAAACGCATGACTCAAGTATTCTCCACCTCGATCAGAACGAAGTGCCTTGATATTTCGGCCTAGCTGATTTTGTACTTCATTCTTGAACTCTTTGAACTTGTCAAAAGATTCACTCTTATGTCTCATAAGATAGACATAACCATACCTACTGAAATCATCAGTAAAGGTAATGAAGTACGAATAGCCACCTCTGGCATGTTTACTAAATGGCCCACACACATCACTGTGTATAAGGTCAAGTAAACCTGAAGCCCTTTGACCTTTGTGAGGAAAAGGTGACTTCGTCATTTTACCCATTAAACAAGCTTTGCATGTATCAATCTCCTCACAGGAGAATGATCCCAGCAGTCCATGATCATGCAACCGCTTAATGCGCTTCTTGTTAATATGGCCTAAACGACTATGCCATAACAAGGTGCTGTCTTCAGCATACTTGGCTTTCTTAATATCAACATTTTGTATAGAACTTTCCATGTCCAACATGTATAACCCATTGTTAATTGAACCAGTTGCATAAACAATATTATCTAAAGATAAAACACACTTTGAAATATTGCATTCAAAGGCAAATCCTTTCCTGACAAGAGCAGGAATAGAGATAATATTTTTAGTAATACTTGGAACAAAGTAACAACTATTTAGTTCTAATACAATGCCAGATGGTAATGAGATGAAATAGTCTCCTACAGCAACAGCAGCAACCCGTGCCCCGTTTCCAACGCGTAGGTCCACCTCATGCAGTCCCACCTGTCTTCTTCTCTTGAGTTCCTGTACATTTGAACAAATGTGAACTCCACATGCAGTGTCCAACACCCATGAAATAGAAGAAGAAGATATCATGACTTCAGTCACATATATACCTGAGCCAGAAGCGATGCTTCCCCTCTTATCTCCTTGGAGCGCTTTACAGTCCTTTTTCCAGTGACCCAGCTGGCCACAGTGGAAACACCTGTTGTCCTTCGACCGCTTGACCTTTTGCTTCAGAGCCTTACTGTAGTTCTTGACTGGGGCTTTGCCCTTCTTCCCCTTCTTCTTGTTCCTGGAAGGAACCATTAAGACAGAGGTTGAAGGCTTTCCCTTCAGAGTCTCCTCAGTTGTCAAGAGCATATTCAGCAGCTCTGCCGGAGTACAATCGATTTTGTTCATATTAAAGTTAATAATGAACGCATCGAAAGAGGGCGGGAGAGACTGCAGAATAATGTCTACAGCAAGCTCCTGGTTGATGGTATGCCCCAGTTTCTCCAGAGCCTCCTTGTGCCCAATCATCTTGAGCACGTGAGCTCCCACTGGGCTCCCTTCAGCCAGTTTGCTCTGAAAGAAGAGCTTTGTCAGATTATAGCGTTCTGTCCTCGCCTGTGCAGCATACAGCATCTTGAGGTTCGCTATAATCTCTATAGCCGACATATCCTCATGCTGACGCTGCAGCGGTGGCGTCATAGACGCTAGCATCAGGCAAGCGACATCAATGCTATCATTGACATGCTTTTCATAGGCTTCGCGAACCGCCCTTGCGGCGTTCGCAGCGGGTTGAGGCGGCACAGCCGTCTCGAGGACATACGGTTTCCTCTCAACCTTAAGAATGATCTTAAGGTGTCCGAACCAGTCTGAGAAGTTTGGCCCAGCAAACTTCTCCCTTTCCAGTAGGGATCGCACATTGAAGCTCATGGTGTTCGTTGCTGCAGGAATCTACAACAATGCAAGAACAGCAAGGTCAGTATCAATGTTTAGAATCAATCCAGGACTTAAGAAAGATTCTTTTCTCACTATTTTATCTGGCTGAAAAATCCAGCAAAACAGCCCGAAAGAGTAGAACTCTTTTAGTGAGATGGGATCCAGATTTCATACTTGGTCTCCGCGTCCCGCTCAGGCGAGATAAGATGCACAGAGAGTACAAGCACTAATCTCTGGGAGGCTGTCCCAGCCAATCGCCAACCCGTGCGATTCCCCTTCATCTGGGCAATCCAGCAGACTGTGCCAACTGAGTTGGTACAACACAGTCTCTGACCCCACTGATGGCTGCCTCCATGTGCTACCATATGCGCCACATATGTAGCCTACATGGTCAAGCTGACCCGACCTACTCCCTGGACCACCACGTGCTATGCTGAGCAACGAGAAGGGATAAATCCCTACTCTGTAACACGCAGGTGTAATCCTGCACCGTCTGAAGATAGATGGACGTGCCCACTGAGTGGGTACAACACGGCTCCAATGATAGTCAGAACAGTGAGGTTTCGCGTCAGAAGGCTTACGAGCTTGATATGTTAGCGTTTGGATTTTAACGGTCTTTTATCTTCATACCTATCATGCAAGTCCTATGGTGATAGCAGAAGATAAACTCATGCAATTCTAATTATAAAAGCAATAAATAGAAAGCATGCTGATCTTATGTGGTAAAAGCCCATAGCCTAAGTAAGACCTTAATTTTACTTAAGTCTTCACTTTCTTTTCATGGGTCTTTTATCTCATCAGGTCCATCCCAGGGCCCTTGCGCCAAGTTCAGCTCAGGTGCGCCCACCAGCTGAATGTGCCTCTTTAATGTGTGCTTTTGTGCTCTTGTCTAATCAAATACATTTTGATCTATCTAGACAAGGTTGACTCGCAGGTCAAATATACAATAAATTAATTAAAAAGTGATTCGCAGATCACAATAAAAATTAATTTACAAGTTTAAGTCCAGGCACGCAGGCCCCAGCACAGCACACATTTAACATGGGCAGCCCACATAAGAATAAATAAACAAGCATCATGGCATCATTCAATCAACATGTGATCCATTACAAAGAAAATAAAATTTTGAAAACCCCATTGGCATCAATTTTAATTTTCTTATGAGCCCTACTACCTTACAACGGTCCATTAATAGGGATCCACTCATCCAGCTAGTCAGATCTACTGCCCTTGCATGCACCAAGTCCTAACTGACTCGAGTTGACCTAATGGTCAACCATGCATGCTACAAGGGCTGAACAACCCTCATGAGTTTTGGCAAGCGGGTGTGACCCCGGGCCTAACTCATGTGTGTTCATTAGTCGTCTCAACCAGACCTCGCTACACGCCCTTGATGCAGTCAACCTATAGCCACCTCGTGCTTGCGCACAGGTGCTATCAGGTCAACCCATCTAGGCTGTCAGATGGTCTGATCAGACTAGTTGGATCTTCCCTAGAGGATGCCTTCAACCCTACTAACCCGTCTAAGGGATTATAGCAGGCGCCACTTAGATCTATGGTGATAGGTGCGCAAGATGTAAGGTTTTTTCTTTGAAAAACAACTACAACAAGCGCAATCAAGTAACATGCGCCACTTTGATAAACAAGATACATCAAATATCTAGCATGTCATTCTTTGCATGTTGATAAACCAAAGATCTAGGCATAAGCGCAAACTTCTCCAAGCAATGATACAAGCGCAAACAAACTTATGTGCACACAACATCATGTAAGCGCAAGAAAACAAAGCATGAAGTGAGCGCAATATGGCATCATGAATGGATCACAATCTCAGCAAAGCAATCATATAGATGATACTGAAAAACCCTATGCTCTGATACCAATTGTAGGTCCCCTTCAAGGGGGAGCGCAAACCCTAAGCATGCACAAATCTCAATTGCATGGGCGGAATTAGGGTTTCCATAGATCGCATGTAGTATATCTATAAGATTAACTTTGTTTGCTTATAAAGATCAAGAGAAGATCTCTTACCATAGCCATGATAAAGGGTGGCGACTTGGAAGCAAGAGGGCAAGTAAGCACTCCTCCAAAGATAACGCACACTAGATGAGAGATGGCTACCCTTTCGGATGTTCCTTGTGCTAGCAAGGGATCTCCAAAACTTCCTTGTCGTGTGTAGATGAAGAGAGGTGCTTGGCCGAGAGCTTCGTTGTGCAAGAGTTCCCATTTTTCCTTCTTGTCGAATGAAGATGACAAGCGAGTAATTGGGCAAATGGCGTTAAGGCTTTCATTCAAGTGATGGCGTTACACTTCCAAATATGGAAGGTTATGAAGCCATGCGACCACTTGAAGAAAAACCGCCCAAAATGCCTTCAATCCTTGAACCATACGTTCACCCATGTGAACCGGTTCAAGCCAATTAGGTTCAACTCAATTCGGTTCAAAAAAAACCAAATCAAACCAGCCCAAGCCATGGTCTAGATCTCTTTGAACCAAATGGTTCAAGATCCAACCGTTCATCTCTGGATGCTCTTGATCTCTCCGATCTAGCATCCACACTCTCTATCGAAGCTTACCGATCTCAAGCCCTAATCAATCAAACATTATCAGACCAGATCTCACTTACAATCAGAGTCTAAACTCCTTTAAACTGAATCCAAACAATTCAGTCCACACGATCTGACTTGAGGAAGCCATGTCATCAAATTGTGCGACCCTAAGGGTTTCCTTTAAATGTCGGTAACGACAACTTACGTTATCACGATCAGTGAGGGGTATCTAGCAACACATCACTGTCTCCCAATATAAAGGAAAGAGTCTTCCAAGACTACACCCAAATCACAGCACAAGTGTGAATCCATTTCACGAGGCATGCATGTTTCCTTTGCCACTGGATGTTCTTATTGGACAAGCGTGTCAAGCCTGTAGCTCCAATATGATGAGCATGATTAGATCAGATGCACATTGTCACCTGGGTATGGCCATACACTTTCTCAATCATCTCATTTAGGGGGCCCCTATAGAACACCACACTCCTTCAACAAGGAGACGGCAATCCTCTATCTATCACTTGTGCCCTAACCTGACTCATGATCATTATCCAAGATAGTCTATAACTATTATATTTCAAATGATATTGAACTACCTCAAAACAATGACATTCATCATTTAGAAACACAAGTAATCTCAAGTCAAAGGACATGTGCCACTTGTAGCATACAAGGATTATTCACATTGTGACAAGCAATTGAATATCCTAGTAGGGTCTGTCCAGTACATCCAATGTACCCATGAGTCTACATCTTATTCCATGCTCGAAGCATCCTATAAGATTAGAACACATATTAGTCTTAACCATATCAAGGCTGTCTCATGTTCACCAAGATATATCGACTAAGGACATTACTGCATGTCAGCCTAGCTGAACAGCTTTGAGACATTATTCAGTAGTACACTTATTACAGCAGACAAGGTAACAACCTGAATAACAACCATTGCCTTTATAAACTTAAGAGTTTATACAATGATACTATTACAATCCCAAGGCCTCAAACATTAGCCTTAAGGGCATACCCCAACATGTTGGACACTACATGTGGAGTTCACATTTGTTCGAATGTACAGGAACTCAAGAGAAGAAGACAGGTGGGACAGCATGAGGTGGACCTACGAGTTGGAAACGGGGCACGGGTTGCTGCTGTTGCTGTAGGAGAATATTACATCTCATTACCATCTGGACTTGTATTAGAACTAAACAATTGTTACTTTGTACCAAGCATTACTAAAAATATTATCTCCATTCCTGCTCTTGTCAGGAAGGGATTTTCCTTTGAATGCAAGATTTCAAAGTGTTATCTTTCTCTTGATAATATTGTTTATGCTACTGGGTCAATTAACAATGGGTTATTCATGTTGGACATGGAATGTTCTATACAAAATATTGATAATAAGAAAGCAAGTATGCTGATGACAGCACCTTGCTATGGCATAGTCGTTTAGGCCATATTAATAAGAAGCGCATTAAGCGGTTGCATGACCATGGACTGCTGGGATCATTCTCCTATGAGGAGATTGATACATGCAAAGCTTGTTTAATGGGTAAAATGACGAAGTCTCCTTTTCCTAACAAAGGTCAAAGGGCTTCAGGATTACTTGACCTTATACACAGTGATGTGTGTGGGCCATTTAGTAAACATGCCAGAGGTGGCTATTCATACTTCATTACCTTTACTGATGATTTCAGTAGATATGGGTATGTCTATCTAATGAGACATAAGAGTGAATCTTTTGACAAGTTCAAAGAGTTCAAAAATGAAGTACAGAATCAGCTAGGCCGAAATATCAAGGCACTTCGTTCTGATCGAGGTGGTGAATACCTAAGTCGAGAGTTTACTGACTATCTAAAGGAGTGTGGGATTATCTCGCAGCTCACTCCACCAGGAACACCGCAATGGAATGGTGTGTCCGAGAGGAGGAACAGAACCTTACTTGACATGGTTCGGTCAATGATGAGTCAGGCTACTCTACCTTACTCCTTTTGGGGATTTGCGCTGGAAATAGCTGCAAAGGTACTAAACCGAGTGCCATCCAAGGCAGTTTCAAAGACTCCATATGAGTTATGGTATGGGAAACAGCCAAGCTTGACATTTATTAAGATCTGGGGTTGCGAGGCTTATGTCAAAAAGCTCGCCTCTGGGAAACTAGAGAGTAGATCTGAGAAATGCATCTTTGTCGGTTACCCTAAGGAAACTAAGGGTTATTATTTCTACGATCCCAAAGAGAACAAAATATTTGTTGCTCGGACGGCTATTTTTCTTGAGAAGGAGTTTCTTCTGCAAGAAGCCAGTGGGAGAGAAATAAAACTGGATGAGAGTCCAGAGGAAGGACAAAGTAGTCAAGCGCAATTGGATGAGCCTGAGCCAGTAGAACAGGTTACTGAACAACCTGAGGCTCAGATATCACGGGAACCGCGAAGATCGGGAAGGATCCGTCGACAGCCTGAGCGCTATGACGGAGTCTACATCATTGATAATGATGAACCCCTTACTTATGCGGATGCGGTCAGTGGACCGGAGTCAGCTAGATGGCTTGAAGCTATGCGAGCCGAGATGGACTCCATGTCAGATAACCAAGTCTGGGATTTGGTTGATCCGCCTCCGGGAGTAATCCCTATAGGCTGTAAATGGATCTTCAAGAAGAAGATTGACATGGATGGTAACATAGTTACCTATAAAGGCAGGCTAGTTGCGAAAGGTTTCAAACAAATCTACGGGATAGATTATGATGAAACTTTCTCTCCTGTAGCCATGTTCAAGTCTATTCGGATTATTCTCGCGATAGCAGCATATTACGATTATGAGATCTGGCAAATGGATGTGAAGACCGCTTTCCTTAATGGAAAACTGGATGAGGATGTGTATATGACACAACCTGAATGTTTCACCAATCCATCAGATCGTCATAAAATATGCAAGTTAAAGAAGTCCATTTATGGACTTAAGCAAGCATCGAGAAGCTGGAATATTCGTTTTGATGAATCAATATGTAAATTTGGTTTCATCAAGAATGAAGACGACCCGTGTGTATATAAGAGGTTTAGTGGGAGCGTGATTACTTTCCTAGTCCTCTACGTCGATGATATCTTAATCATTGGAAACAATATTCCTGAACTGCATGCTGTTAAAGCATGGTTAAGAAAATGTTTCCAGATGAAAGATCTAGGAGAAGCAGCCTATGTATTAGGTGTGAAGATCTACAGGGATAGATCTAAGAGGCTTCTCGGGCTGTGCCAGAGTACTTACATCGATAAAGTCCTGGAGAGATTCCATTTAGAGAATTCTAAAAGAGGATATCTTCCAGTCAGACATGGTCTGAATCTTTCAAAGAGTCAGTGTCCACAAACACAGACTGAGAAAGATGAAATGGACAATACGCCTTATGCTTCGGCTATTGGGTCCATTATGTATGCGATGTTGTGTACTCGCCCAGACGTCGCTTACGGGTTAAGCGTGACCAGTCGATTCCAAAGTAATCCAGGTCAGGCGCACTGGATTGCAGTCAAGAACATTTTAAAATATCTGCGGAGGACCAAAGATATGTTCTTGATATATGGTGGTCAGGAAGAACTCAGTATAGAAGGATATACTGACGCTTCGTTCCAATCGGACCAGGATGATTTCCGATCGCAATCAGGCTATGTTTTTAGCTTGAATGGAGGAGCAGTGGTGTGGAAAAGTTTCAAACAATCTATTGTTGCTGATTCCACAACAGAAGCCGAGTATGTTGCAGCCTCGGAAGCATCCAAGGAGGCAGTGTGGATTCGTAAGTTCATTCAGGAACTTGGTGTTGTTCCTTCGAGTGCAGATCCTTTGGTTATCTTCTGTGATAACACTGGAGCAATCGCACAGGCAAAGGAACCACGGTCGCACCAGAAGTCCAAGCACATACAGAGAAGGTTTCACTTGATCCGGGAGATCATTGATCGTGGTGAGATCAAAATATGCAAGGTTCATACAGATGACAATCTGGCTGACCCGCTTACCAAGCCTCTGGCGCAGCAGAAGCATGAGAAGCACTGTAATAATATGGGTTTGAGATTTCTCAACCATTAGATTAAGTGCAAGTGGGAGATTGTTGGGGTATGCCCTCAAGGCTAATGTTTGAGGCCTTGGGATTCTTTCAGTATCATGTATAAACTCTTATGTTTATAAAGGCAATGGTTGTTATTCAGTTTGTTACATTGTCTGCTGCAATAACTGTGCTTCTGAATAATGTCTCAAAGCTGTTCAGCTTGGCTGACATGCTGTTTTGTCCTTAGTCGAGATATCTTGGTGAACATGAGACAGCCTTGATATGATTGAGACTAATATGTGTTCTAATCTTATAGGATGCTTCGAGCATGGAATAAGATGTAGACTCATGGGTACATTGGATGTACTGGACAGACCCTACTAGGATATTCAATTGCTTGTCACAATGTGAATAATCTTTATATGCAAACAAGTGGCATACTTCCTCTGACTTGAGATCACTTGTGTTTCTAAATGATGATTGTCATTGTTTTGAGGTAGTTCAATATCATTTGAAAAATAATGGTTATAGACTATCTTGGATAATGATCATGAGTCAGGTTAGGACACTAGTGATAGATATAGGATTGCCGTCTCCTTGTTTAAGGAGTGTGATGTTCTAAAGGGCCCCCCCTGGATGAGATGATTGAGAAAGTGTATGGCCATACCCAGGTGACTATGTTCATCTGATCTAATCATGCTCATCATATTGGAGCTACAGGCTTGACACGCTTGTCCAATAAGAACATTCAGTGGCAAAGGAAACATGTATGCCTAGTGAAGTGGATTCACACTTGTGCTATGGTTTGGGTGTAGTCTTGGAAGACTCTTTCCTTTATATCGGGAGACAGTGATGTGTTGCTAGATACCCCTCACTGATCGTGATAACGTAAGTTATCGTTACCGACATTTAAAGGAAACCCTCAGGGTCGCACAATTTGATGATATGGCTTACTTAAGTCAGATCGTGTGGACTGAATTGTTTCGGTTCAGTTTAAAGGGATTTAAACTCTGATTGTAAGTGAGATCTGGTCTGATCATGTTTGATTGATTAGGGCTTGAGATCGGTAAGCTTCGATCGAGAGAGTTGATGCTAGATCGGTGAGATCAAGAGCATCAAGAGATGAACGGTTAGATCTTGAACCATTTGGTTCAATAAGATCTAGACCATGGCTTGGGCTGTTTTGATTTGGTTTATGAACCAAATTCAATTGGGACGGTTTGGCTTGAACCGGTTCACATAGGTGAACGCTTGGTTCAATGCTTGTAAGCGTTTTTGGTTGGTTTTAAGATCATGGGCGCATGGCTTCATGATATTCTATTTTTTTGGAATGTCATCAAGGCCACTTTCTCTTAACGCCAAAACGCCAAAGACGTTCCTCTCTTCTCGTGTGGCCGGTTTGCACTCTCGTGTGTGTGTGTGTTGACGAGAAGAGAAGAGAAGATTTCAGCCAAGGAGAGAATTGAAGAAACCCCTTTCGAGAGGGGGGCGAGAACCCTAAACATGCATAACCGAAACCTTTGCATGGCGGAAATTAGGGATTCAAGAATCGCATGTATGATATATAATCAACTAGATGAAAGGTTGCTAAAATCAACAAAGTGTCATACCGATGCCATAGTTTAGATGATGCCTTGGAAGCAAAGACTCGATTGCTTCTTCTCCAAAGGAATCGCACACAAGAGGAAGAAGGCCTACACTTCGATCGCTCCTTGTGCTAGCAAGGCACCAAAGTGTCTTTGATCGCTTGTCGGGGTGATGAAAGACTTGCTCGGCTTTCTCCACTAGACTTCGGCGTGAGTTCTCTTCTCTACACCCGAGAGTCCGCGCGAGGAAGAAGTGAGACAACGATCCACACGAAGTGGAGACGTTCAGCCAAAACGTGGAGACGTTTTTACACTTGAAAAACCGACTTTCCAATTATAGAAAGTCTTTAATTCCAAAACGTTTTGCGTTGAACTATTCGAAACTCACTTATTCACATTGAACCAAGCGCTCAATCATGAGCCAGTTCAAGGTCTTTGGTTCAATGACCAAACCGAATTAGCCCAAGCATTAAGTCAAGATCGAATTAAACCCTAAGGTCCTAGATCTGACCATTCATCTTCTGATGCTCCTGATCTGATCGATCTAGCATCAACACTCTCGATCGAAGCTTACCGATCTCAAGCCCTAATCAATCAAACATGATCAGACTAGATCTCACTTACAATCAGAGTTTAAATCCATTTAAACTGAACCGAAACAATTCAGTCCACACGATCTGACTTAAGTAAGCCATATCATCAAATTGTGCGACCCTGAGGGTTTCCTTTAAATGTCGGTAACGATAACTTACGTTATCATGATCAGTGAGGGGTATCAAGCAACACATCACTGTCTCCCGATATAAAGGAAAGAGTCTTCCAAGACTACACCCAAACCACAGCTCAAGAGTGAATCCATTTCACTAGGCATGCATGTGTCCTTTGCCACTGGATGTTCTTATTGGACAAGCGTGTCAAGCCTGTAACTCCAATATGATGAGCATGATTAGATCAGATGAACACAGTCACCTGGGTATGGCCATACACTTTCTCAATCATCTCATCCAGGGGGGCCCCATTAGAACATCACACTCCTTAAACAAGGAGACGGCAATCCTTTATCTATTACTAGTGCCCTAACCTGACTCAAGCTCACCATCCAAGATAGTCTATAATCATTATGTTTCAAATGATATTAAACCACCTCAAAACAATGACAATCATCATTTAGAAACACAAGTGATCTCAAGTCAAAGGACATGTGCCACTTGATGCAAACAAGGATTATTCACATTGTGACAAGCAATTGAATATCCTAGTAGGGTCTGTCCAGTACATCCAATGTACCCATGAGTCTACATCTTATTCCATGCTCGAAGCATCCTATAAGATTAGAACACATATTAGTCTTAACCATATCAAGGCTGTCTCATGTTCACCAAGATATTTCGACTAAGGACATATAGCATGTCAGCCTAGCTGAACAGCTTTGAGACATTATTCAGAAGTACACTTATTACAGTAGACAAGGCAACAAACTGAATAACAACCATTGCCTTTATAAACATAAAAGTTTATTACATGATACTGATACAATCCCAAGGCCTCAAACATTAGCCTTAAGGGCATACCCCAACAATCTCCCACTTGCACTTAATCTAATGGTTGAGAAATCTCAAACCCATATTATTACAGTGCTTCTCATGCTTCTGCTGCGCCAGAGGCTTGGTAAGCGGGTCAGCCAGATTGTCATCTGTATGTACCTTGCAGATTTTGATCTCGCCACGATCAATGATCTCCCGGATCAAGTGAAACCGTCTCTGTATGTGCTTGGACTTCTGGTGCGACCGTGGTTCCTTTGCTTGTGCAATTGCTCCAGTGTTATCACAGAAGATAACCAAAGGATCTGCACTCGAAGGAACAACACCAAGTTCCTGAATGAACTTACGAATCCACACTGCCTCCTTGAATGCTTCCGAGGCTGCAACATACTCGGCTTCTGTTGTGGAATCAGCAACAGTAGACTGTTTGAAACTCTTCCACACCACTGCTCCTCCATTCAAGCTAAATACATAGCCTGATTGCGATCGGAAATCATCCTGGTCAGACTGGAACGAAGCGTCAGTATATCCTTCAATACTGAGTTCTTCCTGACCACCATACATCAAGAACATATCTTTGGTCCTCCGCAGATATTTCAAAATGTTCTTGACTGCAATCCAGTGTGCCTGACCTGGATTACTTTGGAATCGACTGGTCACGCTTAACCCGTAAGCGACGTCTGGGCGAGTACACAACATCGCATACATAATGGACCCAATAGCCGAAGCATAAGGCGTATTGTCCATTTCATCTTTCTCAGTCTGTGTTTGTGGACACTGACTCTTCGAAAGATTCAGACCATGTCTGACTGGAAGATATCCCCTTTTAGAATTCTCTAAATGAAATCTTTCCAGGACTTTATCGATGTAAGTACTCTGGCACAGCCCGAGAAGCCTCTTAGATCTATCTCTGTAGATCTTCACACCTAACACATAGGCTGCTTCTCCTAGATCTTTCATCTGAAAACATTTTCCTAACCATGCTTTAACAGCATGCAGTTCAGGAATATCGTTTCCAATGATTAAGATGTCATCGACGTAGAGGACTAGGAAAGTAATCACGCTCCCACTAAACCTCTTATATACACACGGGTCATCTTCGTTCTTGATGAAACCAAACTTAGAGATTGATTCATCAAAACGAATATTCCAGCTTCTAGATGCTTGTTTCAGTCCATAAATGGACTTCTTTAACTTGCATATTTTATGATGATCTGATGGATTAGTGAAACCTTCTGGTTGTGTCATATACACATCCTCATCCAGATTTCCATTAAGGAAAGCCGTCTTCACATCCATCTGCCAGATCTCATAATCGTAATATGCAGCTATCGCGAAAAGAATCCGAATAGACTTAAACATGGCTACAGGTGAGAAAGTTTCATCATAATCTATCCCGTAGATTTGTTTGAAACCCTTCGCAACTAGCCTGCCTTTATAGGTAACTATGTTACCATCCATGTCAATCTTCTTCTTGAAGATCCATTTACAGCCTATAGGGATTACTCCCAGAGGCGGATCAACCAAATCCCAGACTTGGTTATCTGACATGGAGTCCATCTCGGCTCGCATAGCTTCAAGCCATCTAGCTGACTCCGGTCCACTGACCGCATCCGCATAAGTGAGGGGTTCATCATTATCAATGATGTAGACTCCGTCATAGCGCTCAGGCTGTTGACGGATCCTTCCCGATCTACGCGGTTCCCGTGATATCTGAGCCTCAGGTTGTTCAATAACCTGTTCTACCGGCTCAGGCTCATCCAACTCTGCTTGAGCACTTTGTCCTTCTTCTGGATTCTCATCCAGTTATATTTCTCTCCCACTGGCCTCTTGCAGAAGAAATTCCTTCTCAAGAAAAATAGCCGTCCGAGCAACAAATACCTTGTTCTCTTTGGGATCGTAGAAATAATAACCCTTAGTTTCCTTAGGGTAACCGACAAAGATACATTTGTCAGATCTGCTCTCCAGTTTCCCAGAGGCGAGCTTTTTGACATAAGCCTCGCAACCCCAGATCTTAATAAATGTCAAGCTAGGCTGTTTCCCATACCATAACTCATATGGCGTCTTTGAAACTGCCTTGGATGGCACTCGGTTTAGTACCTTTGCAGCTGTTTCCAGTGCAAATCCCCAAAAGGAGTAAGGTAGAGTAGCCTGACTCATCATAGAACGAACCATATCAAGTAACGTTCTATTTCTCCTCTCGGACACACCATTCCACTGCGGTGTTCCTGACGGAGTTAGCTGTGAGATAATCCCACACTCTTTTAGATAGTCAGTAAACGCATGACTCAAGTATTCTCCACCTCGATCAGAACGAAGTGCCTTGATATTTCGGCCTAGCTGATTCTGTACTTCATTTTTGAACTCTTTGAACTTGTCAAAAGATTCACTTTTATGTCTCATTAAATAGACATATCCATATCTACTGAAATCATCAGTAAAGGTAATGAAGTACTGATAGCCACCTCTGGCATGTTTACTAAATGGCCCACACATATCGCTGTGTATTAGGTCAATTAAACCTGAAGCCCTTTGACCTTTGTGAGGAAAAGGTGACTTCGTCATTTTACCCATCAAACAAGCTTTGCATGTATCAATCTCCTCATAGGAGAATGATCCCAGCAGTCCATGATCATGCAACCGCTTAATGCGCTTCTTGTTAATATGGCCTAAACGACTATGCCATAACAAGGTGCTGTCATCAGCATACTTGGCTTTCTTATTATCAATGTTTTGTATAGAATTTTCCATGTCCAACATGAATAACCCATTGTTAATTGAACTAGTAGCATAAACAATATTATCAAGAGAAAGTACACACTTTGAAATATTGCATTCAAAGGCAAATCCTTTCCTGACAAGAGCAGGAATAGAGATAATATTTTTAGTAATACTGGGAACAAAGTAACAACTGTTTAGTTCTAATACAATGCCAGATGGTAATGAGATGAAATAGTCTCCTACAGCAACAGCAGCAACCCGTGCCCCGTTTCCAACGCGTAGGTCCACCTCATGCTGTCCCACCTGTCTTCTTCTCTTGAGTTCCTGCACATTTGCACAAATGTGAACTCCACATGCAGTGTCCAACACCCATGATATAGAAGAAGATGAAACCATGACTTCCGTCACGTAAATACCTGAGCCAGAAGCAATGCTTCCCCTCTTATCTCCTTGGAGCGCTTTACAGTCCTTTTTCCAGTGACCCAGCTGGCCACAGTGGAAACATCTGTACTCCTTTGACTGCTTGACCTTTTGCTTCAGAGCCTTGCTGTAGCTCTTGACAGGGGCCTTGCCCTTCTTCCCCTTCTTCTTGTTCCTAGAAGGAACCATTAAGACAGAGGTTGAAGGCTTTCCCTTCAGAGTCTCCTCAGTAGTCAAGAGCATATTCAGCAGCTCTGCCGGAGTACAATCGATTTTGTTCATATTAAAGTTAATAATGAACGCATCGAAAGAGGGCGGGAGAGACTGCAGAATAATGTCTACAGCAAGCTCCTGATTGATGGTATGCCCCAGTTTTTCTAGAGCCTCCTTGTGCCCAATCATCTTGAGCACGTGAGCTCCCACTGGGCTTCCTTCAGCCAGTTTGCTCTGAAAGAAAAGCTTTGTCAGATTATAGCGTTCTGTCCTCGCCTGTGCAGCATACAGCATCTTGAGGTTCGCTATAATTTCTATAGCCGACATATCCTCATGCTGACGCTGCAGCGGTGGCGTCATAGACGCTAGCATCAGGCAAGCGACATCAATGCTATCATTGACGTGCTTTTCATAGGCTTCACGAACCGCCCTTGCGGCGTTCGCAGCGGGTTGAGGCGGTATAGACGTCTCGAGGACATACAGTTTCCTCTCTGCCTTAAGAACGATCTTAAGGTGTCCGAACCAGTCTGAGAAGTTTGGCCCAGCAAACTTCTCCCTTTCCAGTAGGGATCGCACATTGAAGCTCATGGTGTTCGTTGCTGCAGGAATCTACAACAATGCAAGAACAGCAAGGTCAGTATCAATGTTTAGAATCAATCCAGGACTTAAGAAAGATTCTTTTCTCACTATTTTATCTGACTGAAAAATCCATTAAAACAGTCCGAAAGAGTAACACTCTTTTAGTGAGATGGGATCCAGATTTCATACTTGGTCTCCGCGTCCCGCTCAGGCGAGATAAGATGCACAGAGAATACAAGTACTAATTTCTGGTAGGCAGTCCCTGCCAATCGCCAACCCGTGCGATTCCCCTTCATCTGGGCAATCCAGCAGACTGTGCCAACTGAGTTGGTACAACACAATCTCTGACCCCACAGATGGCTGCCTCCATGTGCTACCATATGCGCCACATATGTAGCCTACATGGTCAAGCTGACCCGACCTACTCCCTGGACCACCACGTGCTATGCTGAGCAACGAGAAGCGATAAATCCCTTCTCTGTAACACGCAGGTGAAATCCCGCACCGTCTGAAGATAGATGGACGTGCCCACTGAGAGGGTACAACACGGCTCCAACGATAATCAGAACAGTGAGGTTTCGCGTCAGAAGGCTTACGAGCTTGAAATTGATTCGTTGGATTTTAACGGTCTTTTATCTTCTTACTATCAGGCAAATCCTATGGCTATAGCAGAAGATAAACTCATGCAATTCTAATTATAAAAGCAATAAATAGAAAGCATGCTGATCTTATGTGGTAAAAGCCCATGAACCCTAAGTAAGACCTTAAGTTATCTTAAGTCTTCACTTGCTTCTTGGGTCTTTTGCATCTCATCTGGTCCAACCCAGGGCCCTAGCGCTCAATGCAGCTCAGGTGCGCCCACCAGCTGAATGCGCCTCTGCAATGTGTGCTTTTGAGCTCTTGTCTAATCAAAATACATTTTGATCTATCTAGACAAGCTTGACTCGCAGGTCAATTATACAATAAATTAATTAAAAATGTGATTCGCAGATCACAATACAAATTAATTTACAAGTTTAATTCCAGGCTCGCAGGCCCCAGCACAGCACACATTAAATTGGGCATCCCACATAAGATTAAATAAACAAGCATATGGCATCAATCAATCATCATGTGATCCCTTACAAAGAAAATAAAATTTTGAAAACCCCATAGGCATCAATTTTAATTTCCTTATGTGCCCTACAACCTTACAACGGTCCATTGATAGGGATCCACTCAACAATCTAGTTAGATCCATGCCCTTGCATGCACCAAGTCCTAACTGACTCGAGTTGACCTAATGGTCAACCATGCATGCGCCAAGGGCTGAACAACCAACATGAGTTCTAGCAAGCGGGTGTGACCCCGGGCCTAACTCATGTGTGTTCACTGGTTGTCTCAACCAGACCTCGCTACACGCCTGTGATGCAATCGACCTATAGCCACCATGTGCTTGCGCACAGGTGCCATCTGGTCGATCCATCTAGGCTGTCAGATGGTCTGATCAGACTATTGGATCTAACCTAGAGGGTGACTTCAACCCCATCAACCCGTCTAAGGGTTTATAGTAAGCGCATATAGATCTAATTGTTTGCGCGCAAGTAAACAAGTTTTTAATGAAATACCATTCAACAAACTAAACATGCGCCAACAAGATCATGCAAAAACATGAACAAAACACATGCGCCAACACCTAAAACCTAGCATGTAGATTCGCATGTGAAAAAGATCTATACTAGAGCGCAAACAAGGATCACAAAGCAATCATATAACCATACATACAACCGCAGCTCTGATACCAATTGAAGAAACCCCTTTCGAGAGGGGGGCGAGAACCCTAAACATGCATAACCGAAACCTTTGCATGGCGGAAATTAGGGATTCAAGAATCGCATGTATGATATATAATCAACTAGATGAAAGGTTGCTAAAATCAACAAAGGGTCATACCGATGCCATAGTTTAGATGATGCCATGGAAGCAAAGACTCGATTGCTTCTTCTCCAAAGGAATCGCACACAAGAGGAAGAAGGCCTACACTTCGATCGCTCCTTGTGCTAGCAAGGCACCAAAGTGTCTTTGATCGCTTGTCGGGGTGATGAAAGACTTGCTCGGCTTTCTCCACTAGACTTCGGCGTGAGTTCTCTTCTCTACACCCGAGAGTCCACGCGAGGAAGAAGTGAGACAACGATCCACACGAAGTGGAGACGTTCAGCCAAAACGTGGAGACGTTTTTACACTTGAAAAACCGACTTTCCAATTATAGAAAGTCTTTAATTCCAAAACGTTTTGCGTTGAACTATTCGAAACTCACTTATTCACATTGAACCAAGCGCTCAATCATGAGCCGGTTCAAGGTCTTTGGTTCAATGACCAAACCGAATTAGCCCAAGCAT
The DNA here is from genome assembly GCA_027563935.2 of Costus lasius. Taxonomy (NCBI): domain Eukaryota; kingdom Viridiplantae; phylum Streptophyta; class Magnoliopsida; order Zingiberales; family Costaceae; genus Costus; species Costus lasius. Next base: position 59,576,784 of record CM050453.2, read on the forward strand.
TAAGTCAAGATCGAATTAAACCCTAAGGTCCTAGATCTGACCATTCATCTTCTGATGCTCCTGATTTGATCGATCTAGCATCAACACTCTCGATCGAAGCTTACCGATCTCAAGCCCTAATCAATCAAACATGATCAGACTAGATCTCACTCACAATCAGAGTTTAAATCCCTTTAAACTGAACCGAAACAATTCAGTCCACACGATCTGACTTAAGTAAGCCATATCATCAAATTGTGCGACCCTGAGGGTTTCCTTTAAATGTCGGTAACGATAACTTACGTTATCACGATCAGTGAGGGGTATCTAGCAACACATCACTGTCTCCCGATATAAAGGAAAGAGTCTTCCAAGACTACACCCAAACCACAGCTCAAGAGTGAATCCATTTCACTAGGCATGCATGTGTCCTTTGCCACTGGATGTTCTTATTGGACAAGCGTGTCAAGCCTGTAACTCCAATATGATGAGCATGATTAGATCAGATGAACACAGTCACCTGGGTATGGCCATACACTTTCTCAATCATCTCATCCAGGGGGGGCCCCATTAGAACATCACACTCCTTAAACAAGGAGACGGCAATCCTTTATCTATCACTAGTGCCCTAACCTGACTCAAGCTCACCATCCAAGATAGTCTATAATCATTATGTTTCAAATGATATTAAACCACCTCAAAACAATGACAATCATCATTTAGAAACACAAGTGATCTCAAGTCAAAGGACATGTGCCACTTGATGCAAACAAGGATTATTCACATTGTGACAAGCAATTGAATATCCTAGTAGGGTCTGTCCAGTACATCCAATGTACCCATGAGTCTACATCTTATTCCATGCTCGAAGCATCCTATAAGATTAGAACACATATTAGTCTTAACCATATCAAGGCTGTCTCATGTTCACCAAGATATTTCGACTAAGGACATATAGCATGTCAGCCTAGCTGAACAGCTTTGAGACATTATTCAGAAGTACACTTATTACAGCAGACAAGGCAACAAACTGAATAACAACCATTGCCTTTATAAACATAAAAGTTTATTACATGATACTGATACAATCCCAAGGCCTCAAACATTAGCCTTAAGGGCATACCCCAACAAGAATTGCTCTCGCATCTCAATCTTCCTCCACACAAAGGACCTCTTGAAGCTTTGCTAGCACAAAGACGACAAGGAGAAGCCATTCCTCATCTTGTGTGCGTCATCTTTGGAGAAGATCCCTTTCGATCTTTGCTTCCAAGGCACCATCCAAAGGATGGCGATGGTATGATCTTTCATTCATCTTTGCAATCTTTCAGCAAGTTGATCATATGTTTATTCAAATGATCCTAAGGAAACCCTAGCTTCCGCTATGAGATTCTTGATATGCGCCCCCTTAGGGTTTTCCCCCCTTTCTTGGTAGGGACTCTTCAATATGGCAGATAGATGTTAAGACAATGTTCATTAATGGGAAGCTGACAGAGGATGTGTATATGACGCATCCTGATGGCTTCAACCATCCTACAGAGGCACACATTGTCTGCAGGCTAAAGAAATCCATTTATGGATTAAAGCAAGCATCTCGAATTTGGAATCTTGGCTTTGATGAGGTAGTAAGAGATTATTGTTTTATCAAAAGCGAAGATGATGCTTGTGTGTACATAAAATTAATGGGAGCTTGGTGACTTTTCTGGTCTTGTATATAGATGACATACTGCTCATCAAAAATGACATCCATGGTCTTTAGTCTATAAAGACATGGTTGGGAAAGTGTTTCCACATGGAGGACTTAGGGGAGGCCACCTATATCCTATGCGTGATGATTTACAGGGATAGATCCAAGAGGCTCCTAGCCCATAGTCAGAGTACCTACATTGATATGGTCCTGAACAGATTTAACTTGGAACAATCCAAGAAGGGATACCTTCTACTGAGACATGGCCTTATTCTCTCAAAGTGCTAGTATCCCACCACATAGGCTGTGAGGGAAGACATGAGTGAAGTGCCCTATGCTTCCGTAGTAAGATCGATCATGTATGCGATATTGTGTACTGGAGCAGATGTGGCTTATGTAGTGAGCATAACCAGCTGATACCAATATAATCCAGGTCTGCAGCACTGGATGGCTATAAAGAACATCCTAAAGTATCTGAGAAGAACTAAAGATTTGTTCTTGGTCCATAAGGGACAAATAGAGCTCAGTATTCAAGGCTACACAGATCCGTTATTTTAGTCTGACCCTAATGACTTTAGATCACAGGCAGACTATGTGGTAAAGTTGAATGGAGGCACTGTTTGCTGGAAAAGCTTCAAGCAATCCACCATTGCAGATTCTACGATCAAGGCTGAGTATGTCGCCACTTCTGAGACAGCCAAAGAAGTGGTTTGGATAAGGAAGTTCATTTATTAGCTTCAGGTGGTTCCAACTGCTGTGGATCCCACTAAGCTCTATTGTGACAACAATGACGCTATTGCACAGGCAAAAGAACCACGGTCTCATCAAAGGTCCAGACCCATACTCAGGAGATTTCACCTGATTAGAGAGATCATTGACCGAGGTGATATAAAGATTAGCAGAGTTGACATAGAGAACAATCTAGTAGGCCCACTAACCACGACTTTGGCACAGCAGAAGCATGATGGTCATATGAGGGACATGGGGTTGAGACTCCTCAACCTTTAGGTCTAAGTGCAAGTGGGAGATTATTGGTGTTTATGCCCTAAGGTCTGTTATTGGTCTATCTTTTGTACTACTTGACAATCATATTTCATATATATCATTCTAGCATTGTCGTTATTATGCTTTGTTTACATCTGCGGTTGTGTATTGATGACACAAAAATTCATAGTATATTTTATGTCATTTGATGGGTCTTTTGTGTCATATTCACACTATTTTACTTATTTTTAAGCCTTATTTATCAAATATTGCGGAATCTACACTTTTTCTCATTTTTCAACATTTTCAGGTAAAAAGTGCCTAATTTTGATGGATTTTGAAAGATCTGAGTGCACGAATGAATTCCAGACGTCGAGACAAAACTGCCCATCAATTTTCATGCAAATTAGAGATAGTCATAAAATTACACCCCTGCCATAATTATTTTTACAGGTGTAATTTTCTGCCCATATTACAGCACTACCGTGACAATTTTTACAGGTTGTAATTTCCTGGAGATTCTACACAGAAGAAATTATGGCACTGCCGTAATGATTTTTGCAGGCCATAATTTCTCTCGAGAAATAGAGAAGAAATTATGGCACTATCATAATATTTATTACGGGCCGTAATTATAAAGATGCCGAATCTTCCACAGCCACTCCAAAGCTCAATTTTTTAGATGCAAAATTAGAAGATCCAGGGTACCAATTCAAAAACCATAAAAGGGTAGTTTTCTATAAATCGAGGAGAAGGTTTGAGGACTTGGAGGATTCAATTTCATCAACTATCGAGGGACAAATTGAGAAGGGCATCGCTAGGGCTCAGCCTCTCACCGAGAGGTGTAGAGGCTACCTCAGGCAATGAAACTTACAGGAAAGCTTCACCCATAGGAGAAGAGGATACACCGAAAATTTTAGATCGAAAGGAGTTCGATCGAGGGACAAATCAATGAAACAAGTTTCAGGCGGAAGAAGTACTGTAGCAACCTAAAAATTTGCAAAATCACGGGCTGTGAGATTTTTCACTTCCCAGTGATTATAGTAAACCATTTTTCTCTCTTTTTCTATATTTTTATGAATATTTATTATGCTCCTATGACTTTGGTAGCGTAATTCTTTCCTTGGTGCATGGGGGTTTAATCCCCTTAATTTCATAATGGCTAGATAATCTTTATTTCATCAGGATGCTTTTGTTATGATATTTCTACTTAAGTGATGATTGTCTTTAATCCTTTTTTGTTTTATATTGTCAACATGTATTGGAGTTTTTGTGATATGGACTGAAAAGTGACTTGCAAATCTTGGAACCCTCAAATTGATATTTAGGAACTCATCGTAAGAAATTAGGTTTGTTCTTATTCCTATATTTTAGAAGTTTATTGACTTATTGATAATTCTAATATAGGGAGAATTAATGAGTTAAACATGAAGATATTGTAAGAAATTATGTATCGGATCATTGGAAAACCTTAAGTAGAACTTGTGAAACTAAAATATGAAAATATTTAGTTTTCACTTGAGACATTGATATAGAGATTGGATGCATGAAAGTGATCTTAAATTTCCTTATAGAGATTTACTTATCTTTAGCATTGAATAAATCTTGTGCGAAAGTCAGGATTGTTCTTTGTAAATTGTCAGCTGTTGTGTCCGCAAGTGTACGGATACTCGAAGTAATAAAGAAAGTATCGAATCCACAGGGACCTATGCTGCTGAGTACCGAATAATTGATTTTTCACTATCTAGGCAATCGAAATAATGTAAACTAGCAAACGAAGACCAAAGCGCTAAAATGGAATTATCATAGAGAGAAGCTGGGACTAGGGTTTCGTTCACTTTAATTTTTATGACTAGACATGAATAGAGATTTCATCAGTTTAATTTCAACATGACAAAGATGCAATTTACTTAAATAAAAGGATTATCTCACTTTCGTGCAGACAACCATGCAGGGATAAATCTTCGCTCTCACGCAAGAGTTGTCCCAATCCTAATGATAAGCAAATCATCAACTGAGAACTCAAGGATCACTTTCGTGCATCCGAGTTCTAAGTCGATAATCTCTAGTGGAATCTCAAGGATCACTTTCGTGCGTCCGAATCTCGACACTAGTTTTACTCAAGGTTCTCTAACGTTCCAATCTTTGCTTTCGCACAAGATCTCCACGTTTGAAAGCTTAGACTCAATCCTATATTTATATCATTATCATGGTAGTTAGCTTACTAGAATCAAACAAACAAGAACTAACCTAAAAGGGGTTCCTATCATGCAATTCTAGGGTTCCAAATTCTCAAACAATTACTTTTCAGTCAATAGCGAAAATTATAAAACACAAATAGTAATATAAATCTGAGGAGAGTCTAAGGACAAAACATCACATGAGTAAAATCATCATGCTAAGATTAAACAAGATGAAATAATAGAAAGATAGTTATCTAGTCATTAAAACTCAAGTGAATTACTCCCCCATGTCCCAAAAGAGGTTTAAGCTATCATAGAGGGAAGATTACAATGATTCACGATGAAGAAAATTCAAATAGAGGAGAAGTAAAAATTATGGTACGGCCGTAAAGATGTTTACGGCCGTAATCTGAGCGAACAACGGCGGCGCTCGGTTTTCTGGTGATTTCTCCTCCGTCTGATCTCTGATCACGTTGAAACTTTAGGGGTGTCTTCTTCTCCTCTATGCGTAGCTTCCACTCAAATTTCACGGCCGGAGATGCTCAGAATTGGTCGCGGCAGCGGAACCCTAAGCGGCGGCGTGAACTCTGATTTCTCTCTAGCCGGTGGATCAAAATTGGGGCTTTTGGTGTGCTTGGCTTCGTCTCGTCGATGACTCTCTTTCTCCTTCTTACAGCTTCCCTTTTAAATGCCTGAATCGTTTGAAATCATCTACGTAAAAATTGGACTTCTGAGTTGACCGGGAAAGTCGCGAGCAGCGATGAAATTACGGTCGTAATGATCCTTACGGCAGGGCCGTAACCTTGACAGCGAGCTCTCGCATTAAATTCTTCTGGGATTACAGTATCGTATTGTTCTTTACGGTAGTGTCGTAATGTGAACAATCTTTCGGGTGGAAAATCAACTAGAATTACGGTGTCGTAGAGAGGATTACGGTAGTGCCGTAAGCGTCTCAAAGTATTTGTCCAAAAATGCCTATTAATTACGGCACCGTAAAGATATTTACAGCTGTGCCGTAATGTTCATTGATTCTCTGCCCGATTAAAGCTCCAAATTACGGTATTGTAAAGCATTTGTTGGGGGTGCCGTAATTTCCTCTGAAGCTCCAAATCTTCTGAAATTTGATGTGTGATCTTCTTTTGATGTTGTGAGTTTGATTATGCACTTGGATTGCTCGAAATCGACTAAAAAATATGCCTTTTTGCCTGAAAATCATCAAAAATAGAAAAGAGTGTAGATTCTGCAGATATTGATAAAATATGGCGTAAAAATAAGCAAAGTCTATGAATATGACACATAAATATCAATAAAATGGCATAGAAATCACGATGAATTTCGGTGTCATCATCAGCGCGAAAGAGAGATAATTTCTTTATGAAGTAAATTACATCTTTATCATAATAAGAATAAACTGCCGAATACTTAATTATATGTAGTCATTGAAATTAAGGTGGATGAAACTCTAGTCCTAGCTTTTCTCTCTGATTATCTGTACGCTTTCCGATCATTCGCTTACGTCATATACAATTGCTTAGCTAGTGAGAAAATAACTATTCGGTACTTAACATGTAGGTCTCTGTGGCTCGATATCTTTTTATTAGTTCGAAGTATCCGTGCACTTGCAGACACAATAAGTTTTTAATACAGCAGGCTCAAACTTTGCTTGTCCTCAAGCAAATGAATAGAATAAAGAACAATACTAAGTATGGAAAATATGCTCTTTTATGAAAAATAAATTTCTAAAATATAATCACTTATGAAATATTCCAACAACTATTACACAAAATTTCAGATAAATACACTGTCCTCAGAATTTAATCTTTAAGATTCACAACTTTGATCAAATAAAATTTCACAACTCGAATAATAAATAGAATCTCAATCTCATGAATTCACCCAAGTTTCAGTTTAATTCTATCATACCTTTGTTTACAGGAATAGGATATCCAAAATTTTTTTTCACTCAAAATCCTTCTCTTTTTTTTTGGCATGTACCAACATAGATACACACTTTTTATTTGGACTTCAACTCTTATCTTCGATACCACTACCAATTTTATGCAGTGCTAAGTAGAGGAGTCATTCTCTTTTTCTCCCTCTCTTTTTTATAGACTTCAACCCATATCTTCGGTACCACTATGAATTTTAGACAATGCCAAGTAGGGGAGTCTCTCTCTCTCCTTTTGGATTTTGGATTCTTTCTTCCCAACAAATAGTAAGATAAGCTATACATCAACTAGTCTAATCAATTGACATCAATTCAAAAATTACACTCATATGCTCATTTTATTCAAGAAAGATGTTTCACTCTTAGATTGCCCTTATCAAACAACATACCTACCCAAAACCATATGCATCAATCAATGAAGCATTTCAACAAGTAGATATATATTGAAGAAATAAATTCAGCATAATAGTTATATCTCCATTCACAGGCATTGACATGCATAAACATTTATCATCATGGAAAAATCCACCCTTCTAGGAAAAACATATCATCAAATTAAAAGTTTTACAATATCTTATCATATCCATAAAACCAATTAAAAAACATGTAGACTTACATAGATGCAGCTAGGTCCAAAGATGCACGTTTTGAAAATTTTACCTGTGCAATTTTTAGATACATAAGGCTCAGCCCAAAAATTGTATCTAACTTTAGCAAAAAAATAATATTTTTCTCAAGGGTAATTATAGATATCATCGGTGGTTCAGGAGGATACCGGTGGAAAGAGATGATGTGGAATAGAAGCCGGTGGAAGAGCTACTAGCGGTGAAGATGATGAGTCTGTTGGGGTATGCCCTTAAGGCTAATGTTTGAGGCCTTGGGTTGCTATCAGTATCATGTATAAACTCTATGTTTATAATGGCAATGGTTGTTATTCAGGTTGTTGCATTATCTGCGGCTATATGTATACTTCTGAATAATGTCTCAATGGTGTTCAGCTTGGCTGACATGCAGTATTGTCCTTAGTCGAAATATCTTGGTGAACATGAGACAACCTTGATATGATTGAGACTAATATGTATTCTAATCTTATATGATGCTTCGAGCATGGAATAAGATGTAGACTCATAGGTACATTGGATGTACTGGACTGACCCTACTTAGGATATTCAATTGCTTGTCACAATGTGAATAATCCTTATATGCAAGCAAGTGGCATATTTCCTCTGACTTGAGATCACTTGTGTTTCTAAATGATGATTGGCATTGTCTTGAGGTAGTTCAATATCATTTGAAATATAATGGTTATAGACTATCTTGGATAATGAGCATGAGTCATGTTAGGGCACTAGTGATAGATATAGGATTGCCTTCTCCTTGTTTGGAGTGTGATGTTCTAAAGGGGCCCCCTGTATGAGATGGTTGAGAAAGTGTATGGCCATACCCAGATGACTATGTTCATCTGATCTAATCATTCTCATCATGTTGGAGTTACAGGCTTGACACGCTTGTCCAACGAGAACATCCAGTGGCAAAGGAAACATGTATGCCTAATGAATTGAATTCACACTTGTGCTGTGTTTGGGTGTAGTCTTGGAAGACTCTTTTCTTTATATCGGGAGACAGTGATGTGTTGCTAGATACCCCTCTCTGTTCGTGATAACGTAAGTTATCGTTACCGACATTAAAGGAAACCCTTAGGGTCGCACAATTTGATGATATGGCTTACTTATGTCAGATCGTGTGGACTGAATTGTTTTGGTTCAGTTTAAAGGAGTTTAAACTCTGATTGGAAGTGAGATCTGGTCTGATCATGTTTGATAGATTAGGGCTTGAGATTGGTATGCTTCGATCGAGAGAATTGATGCTTGATCGATGAGATCAGGAGCATCAAGAGATGTGTGGTTAGATCTTGAGCCTTTCGGTTTAATAAGGTCTAGACCAAGGCTTGGTTTAATTTGGTCTTTGAACCAAATGCAATTGAACCGGTTCATCAAATGAACGCTTGGTTCAAAGGGAGATGAAGGATGCGATAGGTTCACTTGGAGTGAACGCATGAGAGATTAAATGCTACTATTTTTAGAAGCCATGTTTTCATTTGGAAAACGCCCCACGTTTTCAATAGTGAAAACGCTTCTCTCGTCGCCATCTTCTCCGCTCGACATCCCTCTCGTCTGGTGAGAGACTTGATGAAAAGAAGGAAGTTGGACAACACCAAGAGTGCATCTCATCTCCTTACACAATCAGGAATCCTTGGAGGTCTTTGCTAGCACAAGGCTCACACCAAGGGAGGAAGCCATCGCCATCTTGTGTGCGTCTACTTTGGAGAAGAAGCACTCGCCTCTTTCCCTTCCAAGTCGCCATCCAAACAATGGCTATGGTAAAATCTTAATCTGATCTTTGCAAGTTAATAGGTTAATCATAAGATCATGCCACATGCGATCCTCATGGAATCCTAGTTTCCGCCCATGCACAATTTATATGTGCATGTTTAGGGTTTCGCCCCTTTTCAATTGGTATCAGAGCTACGTTTGGCTTGATCTATATGATTGCTTCTTTTGTGATCCATGCTTGCGTTTATGAATAGATCTAAACCCTATCATCATGCGAAATATACATGCTAATTATTAGATGTATGTTTTTACTTATGTTTGCGCATGATGTTTGTTGGCGCATATTAAAGGATGTTTTTGTTAAAAACGTATAATCTTGCGCGCCCCTCACTTAGATCTATAAGCGCCTACTTGAAATACTTAGACGGGTTACTAGGGTTGAAGTCGTCAGTCTAGTCTAGACCCAACAGCCTGATCAGACCATCTGACAGCCTGGATGGGTCGACCAGATAGCACCTATGCGCAAGCATGAGGTGGCTATAGGTCGACTGCAGAAAGGCGTGTAGCGATGTCTGATTGAGGCAACCAATGAATGCTCATGATTAAGGCCCGGGGTCAGACCCGCTTGCCAGAAATCATGTGGGACGTTCAGCCCTTAAGACATGCATTGTTGGCCATGAGGTCGACTCAAGTCGGTTATGACTTGGTGCATGCAAGGGCAAGTGGGTCTGACTAGGTCTGATGAGTGGATCCCTATTAATGGACCGTTGTAAGGTAGTAGGGCACATAAGGAAATAAAATTGTTGCCAATGGGATTTTCAAAAATTTTATTTTCTTGTTTGGATCACATGTTGCTTGTCTAACCATGTTGGGTGTCTATTTCATCTTATGCGGGCTGCCCTAATTGTATGCTGTGCTGGGGCCTGCGTGCCTGGATTAATTAATTGTAAATTATTATTGTGATCTGTGAATCACATTTCAATTTATATTAATGTGTAATTGACCTGCGAGTCAAATCATGTCTAGATAGATTAAATGTAAATTAATCAGACATGAGCACAGAGCATACATGGTAGAGGCGCATGCAGCAAGTGGCTTCACTAGTGGGAGGCCTAGAGTTCGACTCTAGTACAGGCGCATGCTACCTGGTGGGCGCATCTGAGCTGCAGAGGGCGCTTGGGCCCGGGCTGGGCCAGATGAAGTGCAAAAGACCCATGAAGAGCTCAAGTGAAGACTCATATTAAACTAAGGTCTTACTTAGGCTTAATGGGCGTTTACCACATAAGATCATTGTGCTTTCAATTTACTATTTTAAGTAATTTTAGCACCTGCATGATTTATCTTTCTACTATCGCCATAGGATATGCATGATAGTAAGAAGATAAAAGGACCGTTAAAATCCAACGTTAAATATCAAGCACGTAAGCCTTCTGACGCGAAACCTCACTGTTCTGACTATCGTTGGGGCCGTGTTGTACCCACTCAGTGGGCACGCCCATCTATCTTCAGACGGTGTGTGGTTACACCTACGTGTTACAGAGAAGGGATTTATCGCTTCTCGTTGCTCAGCATAGCATGTGGTGGTCCAGGGAGTAGGTCAGGTCAGCTTGACCATGTAGGCTACATATTGAGCATATGTTAGCTATATGGAGGTAGCCATCTGTGGAATCAGAAACTGTGTTGTACCAACTCAGTTGGCACAGTCTTCTGGATTGCCTAGATGAAGGGGAATCGCACGGGTTGGCGATTGGCATGCATTGCCTACCAGTGATTAGTGCTTGAACTCTCTGTGCATCTTATCTCGCCTGAGCGGGACGCGGAGACCAAGTATGAAATCTGGATCCCATCTCACTAAAAGAGTGTTACTCTTTCGGATTGTTTTAATGGATTTTTCAGTCAGATAAAATAGTGAGACAAGAATCATTCTTAAGTCCTGGATTGATTCTAACATTGATACTGACCTTGTTGTTCTTGCAATGTTGTAGATTACTGCAGCAACGAACACCACAGCGTTCAATGTGCGATCCTTACTGGAAAGGGAGAAGTTTGCTGGGCCAAACTTCTCAGACTGGTACGGACACCTTAAGATTGTTCTTAAGGCTGAGAGGAAGCTGTATGTCCTTGAGACGGCAATACCGCCTCAACCCGCTGCGAACGCCGCAAGGGCGGTTCGGGATGCTTATGAGAAGCATGTCAATGATAGCATTGATGTCGCTTGCCTTATGCTTGCGTCTATGACGCCAGAGCTACAGCGTCAGCATGAGGATTTATCTGCTATTGAAATTATTGCAAATCTCAAAATGCTGTATGCTGCACAGGCAAGGACAGAACGCTATAACTTGACAAAACTTTTCTTTCAGAGCAAACTGACTGAAGGGAGTCCAGTGGGAGCTCACGTACTCAAGATGATTGGGTACAAAGAGGCTCTAGAGAAACTGGGACACACCATCAATCAGGAGCTTGTTGTAGACATTATCCTGCAGTCTCTCCCGGCCTCTTTCAATCCGTTCATCATTAATTTTAATATGAACAAGATCGACTGTACCCCGGCAGAGTTACTGAACATGCTCTATACTACAGAGCAGACTCTTGAAAAGGGAAAGCCTTCATCCTCTGTCTTGATGATTCCTTCCAGGAACAAGAAGAAGGGGAAGAAGGGCAAAGCCCCTGTCAAGAGCTACAACAAGGCTCTGAAACAAAAGATCAAGCGGTCGAAGGAATACAGATGTTTCCATTGTGGCCAGCTGGGTCACTGGAAGAAGGACTGTAAAGCGCTCCAAGGAGATAAGAAGGGAAGCAAGCCTTTCGCTTCTGGCTCAGGTATTTTTGTGACTGAAGTCATGGTATCTTCTTCTATTTCATGGGTGTTGGACACTGCATGTGGAGTTCACATTTGTTCAAATGTACAGGAACTCAAGAGAAGAAGACAGGTGGGACAGCATGAGGTGGACCTACGAGTTGGAAACGGGGCACGGGTTGCTGCTGTTGCTGTAGGACAATATAACATCTCTTTACCATCTGGTCTTGTATTAGAACTGGACAATTGTTATTTTGTACCGAGCATGACTAAGAATATTATCTCTATTCCTGCTCTTGTCAGGAAAGGGTTTTCCTTTGAATGCAAAACTTCAAAGTGTTGTATTTCTTTTGATAATATTGTTTATTCTACTGGGTCGATTAATAATGGGTTATTCATGTTGGACATGGAATGTTCTGTACAACAGATTGATAATAAGAAAGCCAAGTATGCTGATGACAGCACCTTGCTATGGCATAGTCGTTTAGGCCATATTAACAAGAAGCGCATTAAGCGGTTGCATGACCATGGACTGCTGGGATCATTCTCCTATGAGGAGCTTGATACATGCAAAGCTTGTTTAATGGGTAAAATGACGAAGTCTCCTTTTTCTAATAAAGGTCAAAGGGCTTTAGGTTTACTTGACCTCATTCACAGTGATGTGTGTGGGCCATTTAGTAAACATGCCAGAGGTGGCTATTCATACTTCATTACCTTTACTGATGATTTCAGTAGATATGGTTATGTCTATCTGATGAGACATAAAAGTGAATCTTTTGACAAGTTCAAAGAGTTCAAAAATGAAGTACAAAATCAGCTAGGCCGAAATATCAAGGCACTTCGCTCAGATCGAGGTGGAGAATACTTGAGTCGAGAGTTTACTGACTATCTGAAGGAGTGTGGGATTATCTCACAGCTCACTCCGCCAGGAACACCGCAATGGAATGGTGTGTCCGAGAGGAGAAATAGAACCTTATTGGATATGGTTCGTTCTATGATGAGTCAGGCTACTCTACCTTACTCCTTTTGGGGATTTGCACTGGAAACAGCTGCAAAGGTACTAAACCGAGTGCCATCCAAGGCCGTTTCAAAGACTCCATATGAGTTATGGTATGGAAAACAGCCGAGCTTGACATTTATCAAAATCTGGGGTAGCGAGGCTTATGTCAAAAAGCTCGCCTCTGGGAAACTGGAGAGCAGATCTGATAAATGTATCTTTGTCAGTTACCCTAAAGAAACTAAGGGTTATTATTTATACGATCCCAAAGAGAACAAAGTATTTGTTGCTCGTACGGCTATTTTTCTTGAGAAGGAATTTCTTCTGCAAGAGGCCAGTGGGAGAGAAATAAAGCTGGATGAAAATCCAGAAGAAGGACAAAGTAGTCAAACTCAGTTGGATGAGACTGAGCCAATAGAACAGGTTGATGTTCAACCTGAGGCTCAGATATCACGGGAACCGCGAAGATCGGGAAGGATCCGTCGACAGCCTGAGCGCTATGACGGAGTCTACATCATTGATGATGAACCCCTCACTTATGCAGATGCGGTCAGTGGACCGGAATCAGCAAGATGGCTTGAAGCTATGCGAGCCGAGATAGACTCCATGTCAGATAACCAAGTCTGGGATTTGGTTGATCCGCCTCAGGCAGTAATCCCTATAGGCTGTAAGTGGATCTTCAAAAAGAAGATTGACATGGATGGTAACGTGGTTACCTATAAAGGCAGGCTAGTTGCGAAAGGTTTCAAACAAATCTACGGGATAGATTATGATGAAACTTTCTCTCCTGTAGCCATGTTCAAGTCTATTCGGATTATTCTCGCGATAGCTGCATATAATGATTATGAGATCTGGCAAATGGATGTGAAAACCGCTTTCCTTAATGGAAAACTAGAAGAGGATGTGTATATGACACAACCTGAAGGTTTCATCAATCGATCAGATCGTCATAAAATATGCAAATTAAAGAAGTCCATTTATGGACTTAAGCAAGCATCGAGAAGCTGGAATATTCGTTTTGATGAATCAATCTGTGAATTTGGTTTCATCAAAAATGAAGATGACCCGTGTGTATATAAGAGGTTTAGTGGGAGCGTGATTACTTTCCTAGTCCTCTACGTCGATGATATCTTGATCATTGGAAACGATATTCCTGAACTTCATGCCGTCAAAGCATTGTTAAGAAAATGTTTCCAGATGAAAGATTTAGGAGAAGCAGCCTATGTATTAGGTGTGCGGATCTACAGAGATAGATCTAAGAGGCTTCTCGGGCTGTGCCAGAGTACTTACATCGATAAAATCCTGGATAGATTCCATTTAGAAAATTCTAAAAGAGGAAATCTTCCAGTCAGACATGGTCTGAATCTTTCGAAGAGCCAGTGTCCTCAAACACAGTCTGAGAAAGATGAAATGGACAATACGCCTTATGCTTCGGCTATTGGGTCCATTATGTATGCGATGTTGTGTACTCGCCCAGACGTCGCTTACGGGTTAAGCGTGACCAGTCGATTCCAAAGTAATCCAGGTAAGGCACACTGGATTGCGGTCAAGAACATTTTGAAATATCTTCGGAGGACCAAAGATATGTTCTTGATATATGGAGGTCAGGAAGAACTCAGTATTGAAGGATATACTGACGCTTCGTTCCAATCTGACCAGGATGATTTCCGATCGCAATCAGGCTATGTTTTTAGCTTGAATGGAGGAGCAGTGGTGTGGAAAAGTTTCAAACAATCAATTGTTGCTGATTCCACAACAGAAGCCGAGTATGTTGCAGCCTCGGAAGCATCCAAGGAGGCAGTGTGGATTCGTAAGCTCGTTCAAGAACTTGGTGTTGTTCCTTCGAGTGTAGATCCATTGGTTATCTTCTGTGATAACACTGGAGCCATAGCACAAGCAAATGAACCACGGTCGCACCAGAAGTCCAAGCACATACAGAGAAGGTTTCATTTGATCCGGGAGATCATAGATCGTGGAGAGATCAAGATCTGCAAGGTTCATACAGATGACAATCTAGCTGACCCGCTTACAAAGCCTCTGGCGCAGCAGAAGCATGAGAAGCACTGTAATAATATGGGTTTGAGATTTCTCAACCATTAGATTAAGTGCAAGTGGGAGATTGTTGGGGTATGCCCTTAAGGCTAATGTTTGAGGCCTTGGGTTGTTATCAGTATCATGTATAAACTCTATGTTTATAATGGCAATGGTTGTTATTCAGGTTGTTGCATTATCTGCTGCTATATGTATACTTCTGAATAATGTCTCAATGGTGTTCAGCTTGGCTGACATGCAGTATTGTCCTTAGTCGAAATATCTTGGTGAACATGAGACAACCTTGATATGATTGAGACTAATATGTATTCTAATCTTATAGGATGCTTCGAGCATGGAATAAGATGTAGACTCATAGGTACATTGGATGTACTGGACTGACCCTACTTAGGATATTCAATTGCTTGTCACAATGTGAATAATCCTTATATGCAAGCAAGTGGCATATTTCCTCTGACTTGAGATCACTTGTGTTTCTAAATGATGATTGGCATTGTCTTGAGGTAGTTCAATATCATTTGAAATATAATGGTTATAGACTATCTTGGATAATGAGCATGAGTCATGTTAGGGCACTAGTGATAGATATAGGATTGCCTTCTCCTTGTTTGGAGTGTGATGTTCTAAAGGGGCCCCCTGTATGAGATGGTTGAGAAAGTGTATGGCCATACCCAGATGACTATGTTCATCTGATCTAATCATTCTCATCATGTTGGAGTTACAGGCTTGACACGCTTGTCCAACGAGAACATCCAGTGGCAAAGGAAACATGTATGCCTAATGAATTGAATTCACACTTGTGCTGTGTTTGGGTGTAGTCTTGGAAGACTCTTTCCTTTATATCGGGAGACAGTGATGTATTGCTAGATACCCCTCTCTGTTCGTGATAACGTAAGTTATCGTTACCGACATTAAAGGAAACCCTTAGGGTCGCACAATTTGATGATATGGCTTACTTATGTCAGATCGTGTGGACTGAATTGTTTTGGTTCAGTTTAAAGGAGTTTAAACTCTGATTGGAAGTGAGATCTGGTCTGATCATGTTTGATTGATTAGGGCTTGAGATTGGTAAGCTTCGATCGAGAGAATTGATGCTTGATCGATGAGATCAGGAGCATCAAGAGATGTGTGGTTAGATCTTGAGCCTTTCGGTTTAATAAGGTCTAGACCAAGGCTTGGTTTAATTTGGTCTTTGAACCAAATGCAATTGAACCGGTTCATCAAATGAACGCTTGGTTCAAAGGGAGATGAAGGATGCGATAGGTTCACTTGGAGTGAACGCATGAGAGATTAAATGCTTACTATTTTTAGAAGCCATGTTTTCATTTGGAAAACGCCCCACGTTTTCAATCGTGAAAACGCTTCTCTCATCGCCATCTTCTCCGCTCGACATCCCTCTCGTCTGGTGAGAGACTTGACGAAAAGAAGGAAGTTGGACAACACCAAGAGTGCATCTCATCTCCTTACACAATCAGGAATCCTTGGAGGTCTTTGCTAGCACAAGGCTCACACCAAGGGAGGAAGCCATCGCCATCTTGTGTGCGTCTACTTTGGAGAAGAAGCACTCGTCTCTTTCCCTTCCAAGTCGCCATCCAAACAATGGCTATGGTAAAATCTTAATCTGATCTTTGCAAGTTAATAGGTTAATCATAAGATCATGCCACATGCGATCCTCATGGAATCCTAGTTTCCGCCCATGCACAATTTATATGTGCATGTTTAGGGTTTCGCCCCTTTTCAGAGTCGCCGACGGCAAAAGTGATGATGAGTAGTCTCCTGTGGCATGTTGGACACTACAGTCCTAGAGGCGAAGTTGCCGACTGGCGGGCGGCAAGAAATAATACTGCACAACTAAAAAAAATCAGAGTCACTAAATGTAGATTCTGCTACAAAAATAAAATCAATAAATAAAATCAATGGAAACATAGGCAGCAGAAGAAGTAAGTGGCAGTTGGTGGTGCTCGGTAAATTTTTCTGGTGGTGCTCAATAAATAAAATCAATGGAAACATAGGCAGCAGTATGGTTCTGAAATATAGTTTGAGCAATCATTATAAAAAGAATTTTGGTGATTTTCCCATCTAGAATTATACTAATCATCTTGGTACCAACATCCACAAATATCACATCTAATAGAAGAATAATATGTCCTAACAGGGTGCATATAAGAGTTAAATTTATAACCCAAATAATCTAACTTATCTTCAAGAGTGCACCATGAATCATCATCATACTTACCTTGTGGCATGTATACCTCACCTTTTTCAGTTGCCCACGAGTTGTGATTAAAACACATATCTTCAAATTAAAGCTTTTCTACACAACTAAAAAAAAAATTTGTGATCTCATAGTTCACAAGAAATAAAATCTATCAAGATCTAAGAGTCCCATGTATAAACAAATAGAAGAATCATGTAAACTCAGAATTTTTCAAAATAGAAATAGAAAGATTATCCAACACCAATCAATCAAATTTTTTTTTTAAAAAAAATTATCTGAATATAAAAAAATAGAAAATATAAAACACAAGCAAATTCAAAAATTTTAGGAATCACAATTCTATCACAACTTGTGAAAATCCAAAACCTGCAAAAACAGAAAACAAAGTTAAATCTAAAACAAATAAAACTTAGTCTAGCAATACTAATAACTATCTTGATATTAACAAAACTAAGGCCCTCGGCAACGGTGCCAAAAACTTGTTGTGTCCGCAAGTGCACGGATACTTCGAAGTAATAAAAAGATATCGAACCACATAGACCTACGTGTTAAGTACCGAATAGTTGTTTTCTCGCTAGCTAAGCAATCAAATATAATGTAAGCGAACGATCGAAAAGCGTACAGATAATTAGAGAGAAAAGCTGGGACTAGGCTTTCATCCACCTTAATTTTAATAACTAGATATAATTAAGTATTCGACAGTTTATTCTTATTATGATAAAGATGTAATTTACTTCATAAAGAAATTATCTCGCTTTTGCGCAGACAATTTACAAAGAACAATCCTCACTTTCGCGCAGGATTTATTCAATGCTAAAGATAAGTAAATCTTGATAAGGAGATTTAAGATCACTTTCATGCATCCAATCTCTATATCAATATATCAAGTGAAAACTAAATATTTTCATACTTTAGTTTCACAGGATCTACATAAGGTTCTCCAACGATACAATACTTAATTTCTTACAATATCTTCATGTTTAACTCATTAATGTCTCCTAGATTAGATTATCAACAAGTCAATAAGCTTCTAAGATCTAGAAATAAAAACAAACTAATTTCTTACGATGAGTTCCTAAATCTCAATTTTAGGGTTCCAAGTTTTGCTAATCACTTTTTAGTCCCTATCACAAAACTCTAACACATGTTGACAATATGAAACTAGAAAGGATTAAAGATAATCATCACTTAAGTAGAATTATCATAACAAAAGCATTATGATGAAATAAAGATTGTCTAGCCATCATTTAAATTAAGGTGGTGTTGGGAAACCCCGGGGACATTTTACAATTTTTCAGAGACACATACATACATTGCACAGCGGAAGAATGTCCCCGAAATAGGTCCGTCCCAAAAACCCAGTGAAGATCGCATGCAAGGGGGTCGACACGATGAGTTAGAAAATACCTCAAAGCAAGATGAGGTCGATGTCGTGATAGGCGCCCAACTGTGCGCCCTCTGCAGTCTCACACACACGGATGCCTCGAGTCCTCTTCTTCCACGCCCGGTGCTAGCCTCGGGAAGAAGATCCAAACCTTAGGGAGATGCTCCAACCACCTTGCGCCACCAAGAAAGAAAGATGCGCCAAGTGGTAAGGAAGGAGAAGCTTGCGGCCACTTGATGGAAGAGGAAGAGATTGCGCCAATGCTCCTTGCTCTCTCTCCCTTCTTATGTTCACGCCTCCAAGGATGAATCATTTAAGAGGGGGCGGCTAGGGTCACATATATAGGGCAAGAGGCGATTAGGGCAAGGGCTAGGATCATGACAAGTGTAGGGCTAGGATGAGGAGGTTTGATGCAAGGAAAGTCTCCAAGACTTTACCATAAACTTCATTCAACCTTTCCATAATTGCCCAAGTACCATATCAGCCCAAGACATGCCTTAAAGGCATTCATACCATCAAGGGAGAAGGGCTAGGCGCAAATTGCTTCCTTAATGAAGCAATTTTGCCACCCTAACCCCATTATGCCCCTTAGGTGCCAATGGGGTTGGGTTTCTCCCCATTATACCCTTTTAGCCTCTCTTCTCTTCATGAGAACTTGTTATTGGGCTTCATTGGATAATGAGCTAGCCCAAACTTCATCCTATGGGTTGATTAAGCATTTGGATCTAATCCAATGCAACCCTAATCCAAGTGTGACCAACCATGGTCAAATACGGGTCAACCTGCCAAAAATGAAGTTTGGCTCCAATAACATTCTTCCATCTCATCAGGCCCATTGGTGCTGATGAAATCTCCCAATTAGATCCGAGTTATCCAATAACTTGATCATAAGGTTTCTCGATCAATACGAGAACTCAAGTATCAAGGTGTGCGACCCTGTAGGTTCTTCTGACGCTGGCAGTGCTGACCAAAGGTCACCACAAGCAGTGAGTGGCACCTAGCAGTGCATCGCTGCTACCCAGGTCATTGGAATGGATATCGACATCGACATCCCCATCATCGCAACTAGGTACAGATGCATTACAGTCTCTTTGCCGGACTGATATCTGATTGGACAAGTGTGTCACCACTTGTTTTTCACCCAATCACATGGCTATGACTAAAACAGGTTCTTACCTGGGTATGGCCATACACTCTCAGTCATAGAACCATAAAGGAGCTCCATGGATATCATGCTTCCTTAGGGAAGGGGCAAATCCTATGTCTGTCCATTGATCTTCTCATATGGGTCGTGACATGCTCAATAACAACCGTTATGACCTCCCAGCTACGGCAAGGTGTTGGGTTGTATCAAAGCAAGTCCCTAACCATATAGAATGATCAATGACCTCAAGTCAAGGGATCAATGCATCTCCTGTCACTTATGAGGATAACTCATGACACCAAGTCATAGCCTCATAGCGGGTCTATCCAGTATATCCCCAATGATATACCCATGTGTCTGCGTTAGCACCACGTGCCTAACCAGCCCACATACTAGTCTCACAAGTACCATAGCTGTCCCATATCCACTAAGGTACATCGACTGGGGATTATAATTCGAGCACAGATCCAATCTGTCTCCAGGGACATTATCATGTAAGTACACAATCGCAGGTGTAGTCAAACAATGATAACGACAATGCCAGAATGATATATAAATATCAGTGTCAAGTAGTACATAAGTTGACCAAAACTAGGTCCTAGGGCATATACACCAACAATCTCCCACTTGCACTAAGACCTAGAAGTTGAGGAATCTCAACCCCATATCTCTAGCGTGACCATCATGCTTCTGCTGCGCCAAAGCCTTGGTCAATGGGTCTGCCAGATTGTTTTCTGTGTCTACTCTGCTAATCTTGACATCACCTCTGTCAATGATCTCTCTGATCAGGTGAAATCTTCTGAGTATGTGTTTGGATCTTTGATGAGACCGTGGTTCCTTGGCTTGTGCAATTGCTCCATTGTTGTCACAATAGAGCTCAATGGGATCCACTGCACTAGGAACCACCTGAAGATCAGATATGAACTTCCTTATCCAAACAGCTTCCTTGGCTGCCTCAGAAGCAGCCACATACTCAGCTTCGGTTGTAGAATCTGCTATGGTGGATTGCTTGAAGCTCTTCCAACATACAGCGCCTCCATTTATCTTGAACACATAGCCGGCCTGCGATCTAAAGTCGTCAGGGTCAGACTGGAATGATGCATCAGTATAGCCCTGCATACTGAGCTCTTCCTGTCCCCCATAGACCAAGAACAAATCCTTAGTTCTCCTCAGATACTTTAGGATGTTCTTTACAGCCACCCAGTGCTGCAGACCTGGATTGGATTGGTATCGGCTGGTTATGCTTACAGCATATGCCACGTCTGGTCTAGTACACAACATTGCATACATGATCGATCCTACTGCTGAAGCATAAGGAATTCGACTCATGTCATCCCTCTCAGCCTGTGTTGTAGGACACTGGCTCTTTGAGAGAGTAAGGCCATGTCTTACTGGAAGGTATCCTTTCTTGGATTGCTCCAAGTTAAACCTCTCTAGGACCTTATCAATGTAGGTACTCTGACTAAGGGCCAGGAGCCTCTTGGATCTATCTCGGTAAATCCTCACGCCTAGAATATAGGCGGCCTCCCCTAAGTCTTTCATCTCAAAACACTTCCCCAACCATGTCTTCACAGCTTGAAGACTAGGAATGTCGTTTCCGATGAGCAGTATGTCATCGACATACAAGACCAGAAAAATCACCAAGCTCCCACTGAATTTTCTATATACACAGGCGTCATCTTCGCTTTTGATAAAGCCATAATTTCTCACAGCTTCATCAAATCGAAGATTCCAACTTCGAGATGCTTGCTTTAATCCATAAATGGATCTCTTTAGCCTGCAGACCTTACTAGCCTCTGCAGGATGGATGAAGCCATCAGGTTGTGTCATGTACACATCCTCAGTCAGCTTCCCGTTAAGGAACGCTGTCTTCACATCCATCTGCCATATCTCATAGTCATGATATGCAGCTATAGCAAGCAGAATCCGAATGGACTTGATCATGGCAACTGGCGAGAAGGTTTCATCATAATCCACCCCGTGGACTTGTTTAAATCCTTTAGCCACTAGTCTACCCTTATAGGTAACTATATTGCCATCCATGTCTGTCTTCTTCTTGAAGACCCATTTACACACTATGGGTTTTACCCCATCAGGCAGCTCAACCAAATCCCAGACTTGGTTAGCCGACATGGAGTCCATCTCGGATCGCATGGCGTCAAGCCATCTCTCGGAGTCCGGTCCACTGACCGCCTCATCATAGGTTCTAGGTTCATTCTCAATGATGAAGATCCCATCGTGTTGGGTCGGTAGCGACCCATACCTTTCAGGTGCACGATGAATTCTCCCAGACCTACGTGGGACCTGTGTCTGAGCCTCAGATTGTATAACAACCGGTGCAGGTGGCTCAGATTCCATCTCTTTGTCTTGTGGTTGCACTTGGACCTCATCCAAGTCAAACTCCCTCCCACTAACTTCTTTCATAAGAAATTCTTTCTCTAGAAAGACAGCACCCTGAGCAACAAAAACTTTGTTCTCGGTTGGGACATAGAAGTAGTATCCTTTAGTTTCCTTAGGATACCCCACAAATACACACTTATCAGATCTAGGTTCTAGCTTGCTAGAATCCTGACGTTTGACATAAGCCTCACATCCCCAGATCCTGATAAACGTGAGATTAGGGCGTCTCCCACTCCATACCTCGTATGGTATTTTGGAGACACTCTTAGATGGAACATTATTCAGTATCAGAGAAGCTGTCTCAAGTGCATGCCCCCAGAATGAGGGAGGTAGAGTTGCATGACTCATCATAGATCGAACCATATCCAATAAAGTTTGATTTCTCCTTTCAGACACACCATTCCATTGAGGTGTTCCAGGAGGAGTGAGTTGGGATATGATCCTAGACTCTCTCAGATAGTCAAAGAACTCTCCACTCAGGTATTCTCCACCTCGATCTGATCGAAGAGCTTTAATGGATCTTCCAAGCTGGTTCTCTACTTCATTCTTGAACTCCTTGAATTTCTCAAAGGATTCAGATTTATGTCTCATTAAGTAGACATATCCATACCTACTGAAGTCATCAGTGAAGGTGATGAAGTAGTTGTACCCTCCTCTGGCTTGTTTATTGAAAGGCCCACACACATCAGTATGTATAAGATCCAATAAACTTCCTGCCCTCTCACCAATCTTGGTGAAGGGTGCCTTTGTCATTTTCCCTAATAAACAAGGTTCACAGGTATCAAATTCCTCCAAGGAACTTGAATCTAACAATCCATTTGCATGGAGTTGTTGGATGCGATTCTTGTTTATATGGGCTAATCGACAGTGCCATAGGAAAGCACCAACTGAACCACTCAGTTTGGTCCTTTTATTACTTATGTTACAGATAGAACTTTCCATATCCAAGATATATAGACCATTGCACAAAGTACCCTTCCCATAGAACATATTTGCAAATGAAAAAGAACAAGAGTTCTTATTTATTTCAAACTTAAATCCCTTCTTTGCTAAGCAAGGAATGGATACAATGTTCTTAGTAAGTGAAGGTACACAAAAGCAATTATCTAGTTCTATTTGAAGTCCAGAAGGCAAGGAGAGAGTCAAAACGCCTACAGCAACAGCAGCAACCTGTGCCCCATTTCCAACGCGTAGGTCAATCTCTCCAGGCCGCACCGATCTACTTTTCTTGAGCCCCTGCATATTTGTACAAATATGAGCTCCACATGCGGTATCCAATACCCATGACATATAAGTAGAAAGGTTGACTTCTGTAACATAAATACCTGAGCTAGAAGTTAAGGCCAAGCCTTTCTTCTCCTCATTCTGAAGTTGCCTGCAGTCCTTTCTCCAGTGGCCCTGCTCGCCACAGTGGAAACACCTCTGTTCCTTTGACTTCTTCGCCCTTTTCTTCAGTGCTTTGGTAGGACCTCTGGCACTGCTCTTAGCACGTGCCTTACCCTTCTTCTTTATCTTCTTGGTCTCAGGGACCAAAAGAACAGAATTGGGTTTGGTCTTACCCATCTCTCGCTCGGCTGTTTGGAGCATATTCATCAATTCCTCCCGTGTGCACTCAATCCGGTTCATGTTGAAGTTAATGATAAACGGACTGAAGCTAGGGGGCAGGGAATGAAGAATAAGATCCACAACCAACTCATTGTCTATGGCATGACCCAGTCTTCTGAGATGATCCACATTCCCAATGAGCTTGAGAACATGGGGTCTCACTGGTGCACCCTCAGACAACTTACACCGAAAAACTGCTTTGGCGGTGTCAAATCTTTCAGTTCTAGCCTGAGCCTCGAACATCTGTTTCAGGTGAGTGATCATCTGAAAAGCGTTCTGCTCCTCATATTGCACCTGCAGTTCAGGTGCCATGCTGGCTAGCATAAGACATGCAACCTCCAAAGAGTCATCCTGATGCTTTCTATAAGCATCTCTATCTGCCGTTCGGGCATTAGGCGCAGGAGCCGCAGGAAGAGCCTGTTCAAGGACATACAGCTTCTTCTCGAGCTTGAGGACTATCCTCAAGTTCCGATGCCAGTCCATAAAGTTAGTTCCAACTAACTTATCCTTATCAAGGAGGGATCGCAGTGATAATCCGCCAGTGTTTGTAGCCATTGTTCTACAACACCCAAGAAGAACAGATTAGTACTACTTCGAATCATTTAAACTGGACTTGTTTTAAATGACCATGGCTCCCACTATTTTAAATTCGAATTGACAACCCACAAAGTCAATCGGGAGGTTTAAAACTTCCTAGTGAGATGGGATCCTTATTTCACATGAGGCTTCGCGTCCCACGAGGGTGGGATGAGATGCATAAAGTAACCCATGCTTCCTAAGGTGGGCGCGCCGGCCGGTTGCTCCAAGCAACTCCCCTTGTTGAGACAGTCTGGGCATTTCATGTCCAGCGAGGGCTGGATACAACATGAAACCTTTACCTCTCAATGATGCCTCTAGACTTTCACCATGTGCCCAGCACATGTGAATTTCTAGTCAAGTCCATTCCTAACCGTTATGCCCAGGGCCAACGAGTTTCCTTGCGAAGGCACGTCCAGGTTAAAACTGGACTGGGGAAACCATTGCCACCACGCACTTTCTAAAGATAAGTGGGTGTGTCCCACGAGGGTGGAAAACAATTCACAACTCCACTGATCGATAGCTTAGTGAGGGCTACGCGTTAGAAGGCTACCAGACTTGATATTTTAATTGAGGATTTTTAAGGTCTCATCAGTTTTATCTTATGTCTAACAATACAGGCATGCAATCCTATAGTGATAACATAATGATAAAACATCATAGGCATGCTTTTAGCAGATAAGGAAAGCAGTAAAAGATGATGTGATCAAAGCCCTTTCAAGACATTGAACCAACCCATGCCAAAAGGAGGTTCAACTCTTGACATAGGACTCAAGCCCCTATGATAGACCTATCCTAGCTGCCCTCTATCTTGGTCTTCAAGGTTGGCTCCAAGGTCCTTCCTTCATGGCTTAGCTCTCAAACCTTAAGGGTGGACCTCAAAGGTTCGGCCAATGCCATGGTCTTCCTCCAAGGAGAATGCGCCTCAATGAAAGATGCCAAGTTAGCTAGCTCTCAAACCCAAGGGTTCGGCCATGCCTAACTTGTGCCATCAAGCAAGGTTGCGCCTTTTCCTTGATGCTTGTTGCGCCACCATCCAAGGTGCGCCAACTTCATGCATGCGCCAAGCTCCAAGTACATGCGCTACCCTAGTCTTCTTAAAAGCAAAAGGAAAAGCGGCACGCAGGCCTCACGAGGATACATCACAGGCATGCAAAGGGGGGCTTGACTAATGATCACAACATTATGCACAATCAAGGTATTTACTCATGCAATTCTACATGCTCATGAAAAACATAAAATCTGAAATTTTACTTTTTCATTAAAACCAGTCTCTTTTTCTCATCTTCTTCTCACAAATCTTTTGGTTAATTGCGATTTATTTTTCAAGATGATTTCAGAGATCCTTTCGGCTGGCAATTTTGTCAGATCAAGAGACTTGGCCAGTCCGAAGACACAATGCCCGTCCTACTTGACAAAACTACGTGCGCCTTTGATCTTTAAATCAGACAAGAAAAATAGTCCAAAAATCCAAAAGAGATTGAGAGGATGATAGAAACAAGAAACCCTAATTTTTCCTACTTAGAAAAATCGTTTGCCATGCATCATGCTATTTTCAAAAATAGAGATATGGCATGTGAGCATGAAAGAAAAGCATAAAACATCGTTCGAGTCTTGCAAGTCGCTCTGATACCACTGTTGGGAAACCCCAGGGACATTTTACAATTTTTCAGAGACACATACATACATTGCACAGCGGAAGAATGTCCCCGAAACAGGTCCGTCCCAAAAACCCAGTGAAGATCGCATGCAAGGGGGTCGACACGATGAGTTAGAAAATACCTCAGAGCAAGATGAGGTCGATGTCGTGATAGGCGCCCAACTGTGCGCCCTCTGCAGTCTCACACACACGGATGCCTCGAGTCCTCTTCTTCCACACCCGGTGCTAGCCTCGGGAAGAAGATCCAAACCTTAGGGAGATGCTCCAACCACCTTGCGCCACCAAGAAAGAAAGATGCGCCAAGTGGTAAGGAAGGAGAAGCTTGCGGCCACTTGATGGAAGAGGAAGAGATTGCGCCAATGCTCCTTGCTCTCTCTCCCTTCTTATCTTCATGCCTCCAAGGATGAATCATTTAAGAGGGGGCGGCTAGGGTCACATATATAGGGCAAGAGGCGATTAGGGCAAGGGCTAGGATCATGACAAGTGTAGGGCTAGGATGAGGAGGTTTGATGCAAGGAAAGTCTCCAAGACTTTACCATAAACTTCATTCAACCTTTCCATAATTGCCCAAGTACCATATCAGCCCAAGACATGCCTTAAAGGCATTCATACCATCAAGGGAGAAGGGCTAGGCGCAAATTGCTTCCTTAATGAAGCAATTTTGCCACCCTAACCCCATTATGCCCCTTAGGCGCCAATGGGGTTGGGTTTCTCCCCATTATACCCTTTTAGCCTCTCTTCTCTTCATGAGAACTTGTTATTGGGCTTCATTGGATAATGAGCTAGCCCAAACTTCATCCTATGGGTTGATTAAGCATTTGGATCTAATCCAATGCAACCCTAATCCAAGTGTGACCAACCATGGTCAAATACGGGTCAACCTGCCAAAAATGAAGTTTGGCTCCAATAACATTCTTCCATCTCATCAGGCCCATTGGTGCTGATGAAATCTCCCAATTAGATCCAAGTTATCCAATAACTTGATCATAAGGTTTCTCGATCAATACGAGAACTCAAGTATCAAGGTGTGCGACCCTGTAGGTTCTTCTGACGCTGGCAGTGCTGACCAAAGGTCACCACAAGCAGTGAGTGGCACCTAGCAGTGCATCGCTGCTACCCAGGTCATTGGAATGGATATCGACATCGACATCCCCATCATCGCAACTAGGTACAGATGCATTACAGTCTCTTTGCCGGACTGATATCCGATTGGACAAGTGTGTCACCACTTGTTTTTCACCCAATCACATGGCTATGACTAAAATAGGTTCTTACCTGGGTATGGCCATACACTCTCAGTCATAGAACCATAAAGGAGCTCCATGGATATCATGCTTCCTTAGGGAAGGGGCAAATCCTATGTCTGTCCATTGATCTTCTCATATGGGTCGTGACATGCTCAATAACAACCGTTATGACCTCCCAGCTACGGCAAGGTGTTGGGTTGTATCAAAGCAAGTCCCTAACCATATAGAATGATCAATGACCTCAAGTCAAGGGATCAATGCATCTCCTGTCACTTATGAGGATAACTCATGACACCAAGTCATAGCCTCATAGCGGGTCTATCCAGTATATCCCCAATGATATACCCATGTGTCTGCGTTAGCACCACGTGCCTAACCAGCCCACATACCAGTCTCACAAGTACCATAGCTGTCCCTTATCCACTAAGGTACATCGACTGGGGATTATAATTCGAGCATAGATCCAATCTGTCTCCAGGGACATTATCATGTAAGTACACAATCGCAGGTGTAGTCAAACAATGATAACGACAATGCCAGAATGATATATAAATATCAGTGTCAAGTAGTACATAAGTTGACCAAAACTAGGTCCTAGGGCATATACACCAACAGGTGGATGAAACACTAGTCCCAGTTTTTCTCTCTGATTATTTGTACTTTTTCCGATCGTTTGCTTACATCATATTCGATTTGCTTAGCTATTCGGTACTTAACACGCATGTCTCTGTGGTTTGATATCTTTTATTACTTTGAAGTATCCATGCACTTGCGGACACAACATGTACTTGCTTGATAATGTTCCTGGAGACATATTGGATCTGTTTTCAAACTCTAGTCCCCAGTCAATTTACCTTAGTGGATATGGGAGAGCCCTAGTAGATGTGTGACTGGTATATGGGCTGGTTAGGCATGAGGTGCTAACGCAGAACGTATCACGTGCCCACCTTAAGAAGCATGGGTCACTCTGTGCATCTCATCCCACCCTCGTGGGACACGAAGCCCTATGTTGAATAAGGACCCCTTCTCACTAGGAAATCCTGAATTTTCCGATTGACTTTGTGGGTTGTCAATTCGATCAAAATAGTGGAAGCGATAACTATTTAAAACAAGTCCGGTTTAAATAATTTGAAGTAGTACTAATCTGATGTTTCTTGGTTGTTGTAGAACAATGGCTGCGAACAATAGTAGATGGTCACTACAATCTACCCTGGAAAGGGATAAGTTAGTTGGATCCAACTTACTAGATTGGTATATGAACTTGAGAAATGTGCTCAAGCTTGAGAGGAAGCTCTATGTCCTTGAGCAGCCTATTCCTGAGCCACTTCCAAGCTCGGCCTCAATGGTTGAGAAGGATGTTTATGATAAGGATCTGGCTGATACTTTGGAGGTTGCTAATTTGATGCTAACCAACATATCGCCCGAATTAAGAGGGCAATATGAATCTAAGAGTGCCTCTGAGATTATTCTAATCTAAGCCAGTTCTTTGATGAATTGGTTGAGCTCAACCCTCCTAAAGTAGACATTCAATGTGTTGAGCCGAAAGGCTTAACTAAGATATTGAAGATAAAGATGGAAATATCAGGAATAACAAGCGCTACTCATGTGGAGGACCACCACACATGATAAAGGACATAGTGTGACTTCATAATGAGAAGAAGAGAGGCAAGACTTCATCTTCATGCTCAGGCATTTATGTTACCAAAGCTAACCTTTCTACTTCTATGTCATAGGTATTGGATACCGCATGTGGAGCTCATATTTGTACAAATATGCAGGGGCTCAAGAAAAGTAAATCGGTGCGGCCTGGATAGATTGACCTACGGGTTGGAAACGGGGCACAAGTTGTTGTTGTTGCTGTATGAGTTTTGACTCTCTCCCTGCCTTTTGGACTTCAATTAGAACTAGATCATTGCTATTATGTACCTTCACTTACTATAAACATTGCATCCATTCCTTGCTTGGCAAAGAAAGGATTTAAGTTTGAAATAAAGGAGAACTCTTGTTCTTTCTCATTTGCAAACATGTTTTATGGGAAGGGAACTTTCTGCAATGGGTTATATATCTTGGACATGGATAGTTCTATTTGTAACAAAAATAACAAAAGGATCAAACTGAGTGGTTCAGTCGGTGCTTTCCTATGGCATTGTCGATTAGCCCATATAAACAAAAATCGCATCCAATAGCTCTATGCAAATGGGTTGTTAGATTCAAGTTCCTTGGAGAAAATTGATACTTGTGAGCCCTGTTTATTAGGGAAGATGACAAAGGTGCCCTTCACTAAGATCGGTGAGAGGGCAAGAGGTTTACTGGATCTTATATACAGTGATGTGTGTGGGCCATTCAGTAAACAAGCCAGAGGAGGGTACAGCTACTTCATTACATTCACTGATGACTTCAGTAGATATGGTTATGTCTACTTGATGAGACATAAGTCTGAATCCTTTGAGAAATTCAAGGAGTTCAAAAATGAAGTAGAGAACCAGCTTGGAAGATCCACTAAAACTCTTCGATCAGATTGTGGTGGAGAGTACTTGAGTGGAGAGTTCTTTGACTATCTTAGAGAGTGTGGGATCCTATCCCAACTCACCCCTTCTGGAACACCACAATGGAATGGTGTGTTAGAAAAGAGAAATCAAACCTTGTTGGATATGGTTCGATCTATGATGAGTCATGCAACTCTACCACCCTCATTCTGGAGTTTTGCACTTGAGACAACTTCTCTAATACTGAATAACGTTCAATCTAAGAGTGTCTCCAAGATACCATACGAGGTATGGAGTGTGAAACGCCCTAACCTCTCGTTTATTAGGATCTGGGGTTGTGAGGCTTATGTCAAATGTCAGGATTCTAGCAAGCTAGAACCTAGATATGATAAATGTGTGTTTGTCGGGTATCCTAAGGAAACTAAAGATTGCTACTTCTATGTTCCCACTGAGAACAAAGTTTTTGTTGCTCGGGGTGCTGTCTTTCTAGAGAAAGAATCTCTCATGAGAGAAGTCAGTAGGAGGTCCAAGTGCAACCACAAGACACATAAATGGAACCTGAGCCACCTACACCGGTTGCTAGGCAGCCTGAGGCTCAAACATAGGCCCCATGTAGGTCTGGGAGGATTCATCGTACACCTGAGAGGTATGGGTCACTGTCGACCTAACACGAAGGGATCTTCATCATTGAGGATGAGCCCAGGACTTATGATGAGGCAGTCAGTGGACCGGACTCCGAGAGATGGCTTGAAGCCATCCAATCCGAGATGGATTCCATGTCAGCTAACCAAGTATGGGATTTGGTTGAGCTACCTAATGGGGTAAAACCCATAGGATGTAAATGGGTCTTTAAAAGGAAGACTGACATGGATGGCAACATAGTTACCTATAAGGGTAGACTAGTGGCTAAAGGATTCAAAAAAAGTCCACGGGGTGGACTATGAGGAAACCTTCTCGCCAGTTGCTATGATCAAATCCATTCAAATTCTGCCTGCTATTACTGCATATCATGATTATGAGATGTGGCAGATGGATGTTAAGACAACATTCCTTAATGGGAGGCTGACAGAGGATATGTATATGACACAACCTGATGGTTTCATCCATCCTGTAGATGTCAATAAAGTCTACAAGCTAAAGAAATCCATTTATGGATTAAAGCAAGCATCTCGAAGTTGGAATCTTCAGTTTGATGAAGCTGTGAGAGATTATGCCTTTATCAAAAGCGAAGATGATGTCTGTGTACACAGAAAATTCAGTGAGAGCTTGGTGACTTTTCTGGTCTTATATTTCGATGACATACTGCTCATTGGAAACGACATCCATAGTCTTCAGTCAATGAAGACAAGGTTGGAAAAGTGTTTCGAGATGAAAGACTTAGGGGAGGCCTCCTATATACTAGGCGTGAGGATCTACCAGGATAGATCCAAGAGGCTCCTGGCCGTTAGTCAGAGTACCTACATTGACAAGGTCCTGGAGAGGTTTAACTTTGAGCAATCCAAGAAGGGGTACCTTCCAATGAGACATAGCTTTACTCTTTCAAAGAGCTAGTGTCCCACCACACAGGCTGAGAGGGATGACATGAGTCGAGTGTCCTATGCTTCGACAATGGGATCAATCATGTGTGGAATGTTGTGTATTAGACCAGATGTGGCTTATGCCATGAGCATAACCAGCCGATACCAATCCAATCTAGGTCTGCAGCACTAGGTGGCTATAAAGAACATCCTTAAATATCTGAGAAGGACTAAGGATTTGTTCTTGGTCTATGGGGGACAGGAAGAGCTCAGTGTTCAGGGCGACACTAATGTGTCATTCCAGTCTTATCCTGACGACTTCATATCATAGGCTGGCTATGTGTTCAAGATGAATGGAGGCGTTGTATGCTGGATGAGCTTCAAGCAATCCACCATAGCTGATTCTACAATCGAGGCTGAGTATATGGCCACTTCTGAGGCAGCTAAAGAAGCTGTTTGGATGAGGAAGTTCATTTCTAAACTTCAGGTGGTTCCAGGTGCAGTGGATCCTATTGAGCTCTATTGTGACAACAATGGGGCAATTGCACAAGCCAAGGAACCAAAGTTTCATCAAAGGTCCAAACACATACTCAGAAGATTTCACCTGATTAGAGAGATCATTGACCGAGGTGATGTCAAGATTAGCAGAGTTGACAGAGAGAACAATCTAGCAGACCCACTGACCAAGGCTTTGGCATAGCAGAAGTATGATGGTCATGTCAGGGATATGGGGTTGAGGTTCCTTAACCTCTAGGTCTAAGTGCAAGTGGGAGATTGTTGGTGTGTATGCCCTGAGACCTAGTATCGGTCCATCTTTTGTCCCACTTGACATAGATATGTATATCATTATGGCTTTGTCATTATCAATGTTTGTCTACATCTACGATTATGTACTTACATGATAATGTCCCTAAAGATAGATTGGATCTATGCCAAAATGGTTGTCCCCAGTCGATGTACCTAAGTGGATATAGGTCAGCTCTGGTACATGTAAGACTGGTATATGGGCTGGTTAGGCACGAAGGACTAATGCAGATATATGGGTATATCAGTGGTGAATATGCTGGACCTGTTGGGGTATGCCCTTAAGGCTAATGTTTGAGGCCTTGGGATTGTATAAGTATCATGTAATAAACTCTTAAGTTTATAAAGGCATGGTTATTATTCAGGTTGTTACCTAGTCTGCTGTAATAAGTGTACTTCTGAATAATGTCTCAAAGCTGTTCAGCTAGGCTGACAGGCTATATGTCCTTAGTCGAGATATCTTGGTGAACATGAGACAGCCTTGATATGATTGAGACTGATATGAGTGCTAATCTTATAGGATGCTTCGAGCATGGAATAAGATGTAGACTCATGGGTACATTGGATGTACTGGACAGACCCTACTCGGATATTCCATTGCTTGTCACAATGTGAATGATCCTTGTAAGCACTAAGTGGCACATGTCCTTTGACTTGAGATCACTTATGTTTCTAAATGATGATTGTCATTGTTTTGAGGTAGTTCAATATCATTTGAAACATAATGATTATAGACTATCTTGGATGGTGAGCTTGAGTCAGGTTAGGGCACTTGTGATAGATAAAGGATTGCCGTCTCCTTGTTTAAGGAGTGTGATGTTCTAAAGGGCCCCCCTATATGAGATGATTGAGGAAGTGTATGGCCATACCCAGATGACTATGTGCATCTGATCTAATCATGCTCATCGTATTGGAGTTACAGGCTTGACATGCTTGTCCAATAAGAACATCCAGTGGCAAAGGAATCATGCATGCCTAGTGAGTTGATTCACACTTATGCTGTGGTTGGGTGGAGTCTTGGAAGACTCTTTCCTTTATATCGGGAGACAGTGATGTGTTGCTAGATACCCCTCGCTGATCGTGATAACGTAAGTTATCGTTACCGACATTTAAAGGAAACCCTTAGGGTCGCACAATTTGATGATATGGCTACTTAAGTCAGATCGTGTGGACTGAATTGTTCGAGTTCAGTTTAAAGGAGATTAAACTCTGATTGTAAGTGAGATCCAGTCTGATCATGTTTGATTGATTAGGGCTTGAGATCGGTAAGCTTAGATCGAGAGTGTGGATGCTAGATCGAAGAGATCAAGAGCATTAAAAGGATGAACGGTCAGATTTTGAACCTTAGGGTTTAATTTGGTCTGAACCGATTATTGGGCTGATTTGGTTTGGTCATTGGACCAATTGAATTGAACCGGCTCACATGTGAGCGCTTGGTTCATTTGAGAGGAGAGCTATGCGTTTGGTTCACTTCATGTGAACGCATAACGCAAGCTTTGATGACTTGCCATTTATGGCATTTCGGTTTGACAATTGTGATGAATGTCTCCACATTCGATCACAAGTTTGGCTAACGCTCCTCTCCATCATCTTGCTCTCGACGACACACACTTTCTTGTGTGGTGAAAGTGACGAGAAGAAAGATCGGCCAAGAGTTCATCATCTCCTTCATGCGATAAGACCCCTTGAAGCTTTTGCTAGCACAAAGTTGAGAAGGGAGTAGTCTTTGTCTTCTTGTGTGCGCACCTTTTGGAGGAGATCAACCTTGTTTTCTTCTTCCAAGCCGCCTTCCATCCATGGCAATGGTAAGATCATATCATGATCTTAAGTTGGTTTAAGTTGATTATATAGTTCATATGCGATCTTTAGAAGCCCTTTTTCCGCATTGCATGCTAGATGCGCATGTATAGGGTTTCCCCCCCCCAATATTAGGGGTCCCTACAACTGGTATCAGAGCTAGGCTCTCCATATGATCTATATGATTGCTAGAAGTGTTTGTGATCCATGCTTCTTGCGCTTACTTGATGCTTTGTTTTCATGATGCATGGTTACATGTACATGTAGATTGCGCTTGTATCATGCTAACATGTAGATTGCGCTTGTATCATGGGCTATGTATGCGCTCCCCCTTGAAGGGGACCCCCTAAAGTTTGCGCTCCCCCTTGAAGGGGACCCCCTTAGATCTAAGGGTTATCAACTTTGTTTGTATGTTTGCGCATGCTCTAAGTGTTTTACAAAACTTACATCTTGCGCGGTTGATTAGATCTAAGGTGCCACTACATTAAATCCTTAAATGGGTTGATGGGGTTGAAGGCATCATCTAGTATAGATCAAGCTAGTCTGATCAGACCATCTGACAGCCTAGATGGGTCGACCAGATAGCACCTGTGCGCAAGCACGAGGTGGCTATAGGTTGACTGCATCAAAGGCGTGTAGCGAGGTCTGGTTGAGACAATTACTGAACATACTTGAGTTAGGCCCGGGGTCACACCCGCTTGCCAAAACTCATGAGGGTGGTTCAGCCCTTGACGCATGCATGGTTGACCATCAGGTCAACACGGGTCAGTTAGGACTCGGTGCATGCAAGGGCAAAAGATCTAACTAGATGGATGAGTGGATCCCCATCAATGGACCATTGTAAGGTTGTAGGGCTCATAAGGAAATTAAAATTGATGCCATGGGGTTTTTTCAAAATTTTAATTTCTTGATTGGATCACATGTTGATTGAACCATATGCTTGTTTATTTAGTCTTATGTGGGTTGCCCATTTGTGTGCTGTGCTGGGGCCTGCGTGCCTGGATTTAAAAAATTGTAAATTAATTTGTGATCTGCGAATCACATTGTACTTAATTTATAATATGTTGTTGACCTGCGAGTCAACCTTGTCTAGATAGATCAAATGTACTTTGATTAGACAAGAGCACAAAAGCACACATCCAAGAGGGGCATTCACCTGGTGGTGCACCTGAGGTGCTCTTGGCGCTAGGGCCCTAGGTTGGACCAGATGAGATGCCAAGGAGCTCGAGTGAAGACTTAAGTAAAATTAAGGTCTTACTAGGGTTCATGGGCTTTTACCACATAAGATCATGCTTTCTACTTATTGCTAATAATTAGAATTGCATGTTTAAGTTTATCTTCTACTATAGCCATAGGATATGCCTGATAGTAAGAAGATAAAAGACCGTTAAAATCCAACGCTAACATATCAAGCTCGATAAGCCTTCTGACGCGAAACCTCACCTTTCTGATTATCGTTGGAGCCGTGTTGAACCCACTCAGTGGGCACGTCCATCTATCTTCAGACGGTGCTGGATTTCACCTGCGTGTTACAGAGTTGGGATTTATCCCCTCTCGTTGCTCAGCATAGCACGTGGTGGTCCAGGGAGTAGGTCAGGTCAGCTTGACCATGTAGGCTACATATGTGGCGCATATGGTAGCACATGGAGGCAGCCATCTCTGGGATCAGAGACTGTGTTGTACCAACTCAGTTGGCACAGTCTGCTGGATTGCCAAGATGAAGGGGAATCGCACGGGTTGGCGATTGGCTGGGACAGCCTACCAGAAATTAGTGCTTGTCATCTCTGTGCAACTTATCTCGCCTGAGCGGGACGCGGAGACCAAGTATGAAATCTGGATCCCATCTCACTAAAAGAGTATTACTCTTTCGGACTGTTTACTGGATTTTTCAGTCAGACAAAATAGTGAGAAAAGAATCTTTCTTAAGTCCTGGATTGATTCTGAACATTGATACTGACCTTGCTGTTCTTGCTTGTTGTAGATTCCTGCAGCAACGAACACCATGAGCTTCAATGTGCGATCCCTACTGGAAAGGGAGAAGTTTGCTGGGCCGAACTTCTCTGACTGGTTTGGACACCTTAAGATCGTTCTTAAGGCAGAGAGGAAACTGTATGTCCTCGAGACGGCGATACCGCCGTAGCCCGCTCCGAACGCCGCAAGGGCGGTTCGGGATGCCTACGAAAAGCACGTCAATGATAGCATTGATGTCGCTTGCCTGATGCTAGCGTCTATGACGCCACCGCTGCAGCGTCAGCATGAGGATATGTCGGCTATAGAAATTATAGCGAACCTCAAGATGCTGTATGCTGCACAGGCGAGGACAGAACGCTATAATCTGACGAAGCTCTTCTTTCAGAGCAAACTGGCTGAGGGGAGCCCAGTGGGAGCTCACGTGCTCAAGATGATTGGGCACAAGGAGGCTCTGGAGAAACTGGGGCATACCATCAACCAGGAGCTTGCTGTGGATATTATTCTCCAGTCTCTCCCGCCTTCTTTCGATGCGTTCATCATTAACTTTAATATGAACAAAATCGATTGTACGCCGGCAGAGCTGCTGAATATGCTCTTGACTACTGAGGAAACTCTGAAGGGTAAGCCTTCAACCTCTGTCTTGATGGTTCCTTCTAGGAACAAGAAGAAGGGGAAGAAGGGCAAGGCCCCTGTCAAGAACTACAGTAAGGCCCTGAAACAGAAGGTGAAGCGGTCGAAGGACAACAGGTGTTTCCACTGTGGCCAGCTGGGTCACTGGAAAAAGGACTGTAAAGCGCTCCAAGGAGATAAGAGGGGAAGCATCGCTTCTGGCTCAGGTATATATGTGACTGAGGTCATGTTATCTTCTTCTACTATATCATGGGTGTTGGACACTGCATGTGGAGTTCACATTTGTTCAAATGTGCAGGAACTCAAGAGAAGAAGGCAGGTGGGACAGCATGAGGTAGACCTACGAGTTGGAAACGGGGCACGGGTTGCTGCTGTTGCTGTAGGAGACTATTTCATTACTTTACCATCTGGCATTGTATTAGAATTAAACAATTGTTATTTTGTACCAAGTATCACAAAGAATATTATCTCTATTCCTGCTCTTGTCAGGAAAGGATTTGCCTTTGAATGCAATATTTCAAAGTGTGTTTTATCTCTAGATAATATTGTGTATGCAACTGGTTCAATTAACAATGGGTTATACATGTTGGACATGGAAAATTCTATACAAAACATTGATAATAAGAAAGCCAAGTATGCTGATGACAGCACCTTGTTATGGCATAGTCGTTTAGGCCATATAAACGAGAAGCGCATTAAGCGGTTGCATGATCATGGACTGCTGGGATCTTTCTCCTATGAGGAGATTGATACATGCAAAGCTTGTTTGATGGGTAAAATGACGAAGTCACCTTTTCCTCACAAAGGTCAAAGGACTTCAGGTTTACTGGACCTTATACACAGTGATGTGTGTGGGCCATTTAGTAAACATGCCAGAGGTGGCTATCAGTACTTCATTACCTTTACTGATGATTTCAGTAGGTATGGATATGTCTATTTAATGAGACATAAAAGTGAATCTTTTGACAAGTTCAAAGAGTTCAAAAATGAAGTACAAAATCAGTTAGGCCGAAATATCAAGGCACTTCGTTCTGATCGAGGTGGAGAATACCTGAGTCATACGTTTACTGACTATCTGAAGGAGTGTGGGATTATCTCACAGCTCACTCCGCCAGGAACACCGCAGTGGAATGGTGTGTCCGAGAGGAGAAATAGAACGTTACTTGATATGGTTCGTTCTATGATGAGTCAGGCTACTCTTCCATATTCCTTTTGGGGTTTTGCACTGGAAACAGCTGCAAAGGTACTAAACCGAGTGCCATCCAAGGCAGTTTCAAAGACGCCATATGAGTTATGGTATGGGAAACAGCCTAGCTTGACATTTATCAGGATCTGGGGTTGCGAGGCTTATGTCAAAAAGCTCGCCTCTGGGAAACTAGAGAGCAGATCTGACAAATGCATCTTTGTCGGTTACCCTAAGGAAACGAAGGGTTATTATTTATACGATCCCAAAGAGAACAAGGTGTTTGTTGCTCGGACGGCCATATTTCTTGAGAAGGAATTTCTTCTGCAAGAGGCCAGTGGGAGAGAAATAAAGCTGGATGAGAATCCAGAGGAAGGACAAAGTAGTCAAGCACAGATGGATGAGCCTGAGCCGGTAGATCAGGTTATTGAACAACCTGAGGCTCAAATAACACGGGAACCGCGAAGATCGGGTAGGATCCGTCAACAGCCTGAGCGCTATGACGGAGTCTATATCATTGAAAATGATGAACCCCTAACTTATGCGGATGCGGTCAGTGGACCGGAGTCAGCTAGATGGCTTGATGCTATGCGAGCCGAGATGGACTCCATGTCAGATAACCAAGTCTGGGATTTGGTTGATCCGCCTCCGGGAGTAATCCCTATAGGCTGTAAATGGATCTTCAAGAAGAAGATTGACATGGATGGTAACGTGGTTACCTATAAGGGCAGGCTAGTTGCGAAAGGTTTCAAACAAATCTACGGGTTAGATTATGATGAAACTTTCTCACCTGTAGCCATGTTTAAGTCTATTCGGATTCTTTTCGCGATAGCAGCATATTACGATTATGAGATCTGGCAGATGGATGTGAAAACAGCTTTCCTCAATGGAAATCTGGACGAGGATGTGTATATGACACAACCGGAAGGTTTCACTAATCCATCAGATCGTCATAAAATATGCAAGTTAAAGAAGTCCATTTATGGGCTGAAACAAGCATCAAGAAGCTGGAACATTCGTTTTGATGAATCAATCTCTGAGTTTGGTTTCATCAAGAACGAGGATGACCCGTGTGTATATAAGAGGTTTAGTGGGAGCGTAATTACAATCCTAATCCTCTACGTCGATGATATCTTAATCATTGGAAACGATATTCCTGAACTGCATGCTGTTAAGGCATGGTTAGGAAAATGTTTTCAGATGAAAGATTTAGGAGAAGCAGCCTATGTACTAGGTGTGAAGATCTGCAGAGATAGATCTAAGAGGCTTCTCGGGCTGTGCCAGAGTACTTACATCGATAAGGTCCTGGAGAGATTCCATTTAGAGAATTCTAAACGTGGATATCTTCCAGTCAGACATGGTCTGAATCTTTCGAAGAGTCAGTGTCCACAAACACAGACTGAGAAAGATGAAATGGACAATACGCCTTATGCTTCGGCTATTGGGTCCATTATGTATGCGATGTTGTGTACTCGCCCAGACGTCGCTTACGGGTTAAGCGTGACCAGTCGATTCCAAAGTAATCCAGGATTGGCGCACTGGATTGCGGTCAAGAACATTTTAAAATATCTGCGGAGGACCAAAGATATGTTCTTGATATATGGTGGTCAGGAAGAACTCAGTATAGAGGGATATACTGACGCTTCGTTCCAGTCGGACCAGGATGATTTCCGATCGCAGTCAGGCTATATTTTTAGCTTGAATGGTGGAGCAGTGGTGTGGAAGAGTTTCAAACAGTCAACTGTTGCTGATTCCACAACAGAAGCCGAGTATGTTGCAGCCTCGGAAGCATCTAAGGAGGCAGTGTGGATTCGTAAGTTCGTGAGAGAACTTGGTGTCGTTCCTTCGAGTGCTGATCCTTTGGTTATCTTCTGTGATAACACTGGAGCAATTGCACAAGCAAAGGAACCGCGGTCGCACCAGAAGTCCAAGCACATACAGAGACGGTTTCACTTGATCCGGGAGATCATTGATCGTGGCGAGATCAAAATATGCAAGGTTCATACAGATGACAATCTGGCAGACCCACTTACCAAGCCTCTGGCGCAGCAGAAGCATGAGAAGCACTGTAATAATATGGGTTTGAGATTT
Organism: Costus lasius; assembly: GCA_027563935.2. Lineage (NCBI taxonomy): Eukaryota > Viridiplantae > Streptophyta > Magnoliopsida > Zingiberales > Costaceae > Costus > Costus lasius. The sequence goes on from CM050453.2 coordinate 59,616,454, forward strand.
CTCAACCATTAGATTAAGTGCAAGTGGGAGATTGTTGGGGTATGCCCTTAAGGCTAATGTTTGAGGCCTTGGGATTGTATAAGTATCATGTAATAAACTCTTAAGTTTATAAAGGCATGGTTATTATTCAGGTTGTTACCTTGTCTGCTGTAATAAGTGTACTTCTGAATAATGTCTCAAAGCTGTTCAGCTAGGCTGACAGGCTATATGTCCTTAGTCGAGATATCTTGGTGATCATGAGACAGCCTTGATATGATTGAGACTGATATGAGTGCTAATCTTATAGGATGCTTCGAGCATGGAATAAGATGTAGACTCATGGGTACATTGGATGTACTGGACAGACCCTACTCGGATATTCCATTGCTTGTCACAATGTGAATGATCCTTGTAAGCACTAAGTGGCACATGTCCTTTGACTTGAGATCACTTATGTTTCTAAATGATGATTGTCATTGTTTTGAGGTAGTTCAATATCATTTGAAACATAATGATTATAGACTATCTTGGATGGTGAGCTTGAGTCAGGTTAGGGCACTTGTGATAGATAAAGGATTGCCGTCTCTTTGTTTAAGGAGTGTGATGTTCTAAAGGGCCCCCCTATATGAGATGATTGAGGAAGTGTATGGCCATACCCAGATGACTATGTGCATCTGATCTAATCATGCTCATCGTATTGGAGTTACAGGCTTGACATGCTTGTCCAATAAGAACATCCAGTGGCAAAGGAATCATGCATGCCTAGTGAGTTGATTCACACTTATGCTGTGGTTGGGTGGAGTCTTGGAAGACTCTTTCCTTTATATCGGGAGACAGTGATGTGTTGCTAGATACCCCTCGCTGATCGTGATAACGTAAGTTATCGTTACCGACATTTAAAGGAAACCCTTAGGGTCGCACAATTTGATGATATGGCTACTTAAGTCAGATCGTGTGGACTGAATTGTTCGAGTTCAGTTTAAAGGAGATTAAACTCTGATTGTAAGTGAGATCCAGTCTGATCATGTTTGATTGATTAGGGCTTGAGATCGGTAAGCTTAGATCGAGAGTGTGGATGCTAGATCGAAGAGATCAAGAGCATTAAAAGGATGAACGGTCAGATTTTGAACCTTAGGGTTTAATTTGGTCTGAACCGATTATTGGGCTGATTTGGTTTGGTCATTGGACCAATTGAATTGAACCGGCTCACATGTGAGCGCTTGGTTCATTTGAGAGGAGAGCTATGCGTTTGGTTCACTTCATGTGAACGCATAACGCAAGCTTTGATGACTTGCCATTTATGGCATTTCGGTTTGACAATTGTGATGAATGTCTCCACATTCGATCACAAGTTTGGCTAACGCTCCTCTCCATCATCTTGCTCTCGACGACACACACTTTCTTGTGTGGTGAAAGTGACGAGAAGAAAGATCGGCCAAGAGTTCATCATCTCCTTCATGCGATAAGACCCCTTGAAGCTTTTGCTAGCACAAAGTTGAGAAGGGAGTAGTCTTTGTCTTCTTGTGTGCGCACCTTTTGGAGGAGATCAACCTTGTTTTCTTCTTCCAAGCCGCCTTCCATCCATGGCAATGGTAAGATCATATCATGATCTTAAGTTGGTTTAAGTTGATTATATAGTTCATATGCGATCTTTAGAAGCCCTTTTTCCGCATTGCATGCTAGATGCGCATGTATAGGGTTTCCCCCCCCCCCCAATATTAGGGGTCCCTACAGGACCGACCAGCTGTGAGGCTATGACTTAGTGTCATGAGTTATCATCACAAGTGACAGGAGATGCATTGATCCCTTGACTTGAGGTCATTGACCATTCTATATGGTTAGGAATATGCTTTGATACAACCTAACACCTCGCCGTAGTTGGGAGGTAATAATGGTTGTCATTGAGCATGTCACTGTTAGGGAATGCCGGGTGTAATTTAAAATTTTGCAGTCCCAGGACGCAGTGGAAGAAGCATTACACCCGAAACACATTCCTTTCCCAAGGATCCATGCGAGAGAGAAGACACAAGGATGTGTTAGAGATGTACCTCTTTTGCTTGTCTAGATGTCGAAGCCATGTTGAAGGCGCCCAAGTGTTCGCCCTCTACAAGTATCCACGCATCGACTCCTTGATCGTTGCTCCCTTCCATGCTCGGTGCTAGCCTCGGGAAGAGAATCGAGCCTTAGGGTTCCTTCACTCTTCTTGCGCCACCTCCAAGGTTCATGCGCCAAGTGCAAGGAAGATGCCGCCAACTCCTTATCCTCTTTACTCCAAGAGAAGAGGGAGAAGATGAGTTTCGGTCTTGAGGAAGATTAAAGGGAAATTGCGCCACTAAGTCCTTCTCCAAATCACGCCAAGAGGAGAGGAAGGAGAAGACTTGTGGTCACTTGTTGGAAGAAGGGTTGCGCCACTTTGATGTTGTCACCCTTTGCCCTTGCTTTTGCCCCTCTATTTGTGTTCACGTCTCCAAGTGTTCATCATCTAGAGAGGGCGACAATGGGTCCTATAAATAGGACTAGAGGCGGCTTGGGCAAGGGCTAGGATTACGCCAAGTGTATGGCTAGGATGAAGGAGTCTTGAGGTAAGGAAAGTCTCCAAGACTTTGCCATAAACCTCATTCAACCCATCCATATTTGTCCAAGCACTATATCAGCCCAAGACATGCCTTAAATGCATTCTTACCATCAAAGGATAAGTGGCTAGCCGCAACATGGATGAGGAATTTCGGCTAGAGTGGTGTCTTGGGAGAAACTAGGATTTGAAGTAAGGTAAGTCACCAAGACATTACCATATACCTCTTCCCTATGTCCATATGCGCCTAGGAACTTCCCATAAAAGTTCTCAAGCCATATCAGCCCTAAGACTTGCCTTAGAAGCAAGTATTCCATCCAAGGAAGATGGGCTAGGCGCCCTTTTCTTCCATAATGAAGCAAAGGCGCCTCCCTCACCCCATTATGCCCCTAGGCGCCAATGGGGTGAGATTTCTCCCCATTATACCCTTTTAAGCCAATTCCTCTTCATGACAACTAATTATTGGGCCTAATTGGATAATGAGCTAGCCCAAACTTCATGGCGTGGGTTGATTAAGCCATTGGATCTAATCCAATGCAACCTTAATCCAAATGTGACCAATCTAGGTCAATTTCGGGTCAACCTGCCAAAAATGAAGTTTGGCTCCAATAACTTTCTTCCAACTCATCAGGCCCATTGGCACTGATGAAATTTTCCAAAATTGATCCAAGTTATCCAATAACTTGATCCTAAGGCTTCTGATTAAAGCAACGTCAAGAGTCTATTGCGTGTGACCCCGTAGGATCCATATGACGATGGCAATGATGTAAACATCATAAGTAGTAAGGGGTATCTAGCAACACATCACTACTACCCATGTCATAGGACTTAAGTCATTATGGCAACAACTCCTAACAAACAACGAGGATTCCTATTGCATTACAGATCCCTTTGCCTAAGCTGATATCCTGCCATTGGATTAGTCTCAAGTTTATTATCCAATGCATTGGTCATGACTCAACAAGTGTGGCCACACTCTCCTGTCATGCACCAATAAGGTGGGGCGCCCCGAGTGGATATCATGCTTCCAATAAGGAAGGGGCAAATCCTACTATTGGTCATCCATGTCTCTACATGACTTATGACATGCCCAATGACAGTCGTTTTGATCTCCCAATTACGGAGAGACGTAAGACTGTATTAAAGCACACCCATCATCAAATCTAGACATGAATACCTCAAGTCTAAGGATCAATGCAAACCTCTTGTATGTGAGATTGACTTGTTGACTAGACAAGTCAATCCTCACGGTGGATCACTCCAGTGCATCCAATGCACCTGTATGTCTGCGTTACTGTGCCCCGCACCTAACCAGCCCATACACCAGTCTCACATGTACCAAAGCTGTCCCATATCTGCTAAGGTACCTTGTCTGGGGATAGCTTATGAGAATGGATCCAATCCAAACTCCTGGGACATTATTTATGCAACTCAATACATCAGCGCAGGTAGAGAAGTCTGCATAATAACGACCATGCCTATATAAAGAGTAATAGTTCTATCAAAGTACATTCAAACAATGCCTGACCATGTCCATACATTGGTCTTCAGGGCATATACACCAACAGTCACGACCCATATGAGAGGGTCAATGGACAAATAGAGGATTTGCCCCTTCCGGAGGGAAGCTTGATATCCATGGATCTCCTCTATAGTTCTATGACTGAAAGTGTATGGCCATACCCAGGTGACAACCTGATTTAGTCATGACCATATGATTGGGTGAAAACAAGTGATGACACACTTGTCCAATCGGATATCAGTTTGGCAAAAGGACTATAATGTATCTATACCTAGTTGCGATGATGGGGATGTCAATGTCGATATTTATTCCGATGACTTGGGTAGTAGCGATACACTGCTAGGTGCCTCTCACTACTTGTGGTGACCTTAGGTCAGCACTGCCAACGTCAGAGGAACCTACAGGGTCACACACCTTGATACTCGAGTTCTCGTATTGATCGGGAAGCCTTATGATCGAGTTATTTGATAACTCGGATCTATTTGGGAGATTTCGTCAGCGCCAATGGGCCTGATGAGATGGAAGAGAGTTATTGGAGCCAAACTTTATTTTTTGGCAAGTTTACCCAAAAATGACCAAGATTGGTCACATTTGGATTAGGGTTGCATTGGATTGGATCCAATGGCTTAATCAACCCATGAAACGAAGTTTGGACTAGCTCATTACTTAATGAGGCACAATAACAAGTTGTCATGAAGAGATAATGGGCTTAATGGGTATAATGGAGAGAAGTCTCCTCCCATTGGCACCTAAGAGCACGATAGGGAGGAATGGGCGCATGTTGCTTCATTAGGAAGGATATGGTGCCTCCCCCTTCACCCGTGAATGGTATGCTTGACTCTATGGCAAGTCTTGGGGGCTGATATGCCTTGGATGACTTCTTAGGAAGGTCTTGGGCGCATATGGCAAAGTGGAATGGGTTTATGGAAAACTCTTGGAGAATTTCCTAAGCCCTAAACCCTAATTGCCACCCCACACATACCCAAGCCGCCTCTCTCTTATTGGATTATGCCTACACACTTGCATGGCCACCCCTTGCCTCTCTATATATCATATGAAATGTGAGAGCCTCCTCATGCAATCCAAGGAGGCCTGAGCAATAGCAAGTGGCGCAAACTCTTTATCTCTTCCACAGTCGCAAGCCTTCTTCCTCATCTCCTCTTGGCGGAAGTGAGGGAAGATCATGGCGGCAACCTCTCTTTCCCTTCTCCATCATTGGTGCATCATCCTTGGAGGTGGCACAAGCATTGGAGAAGGAGCTCAAAGGCTTGGTTCTTCTTCACGAGGCTAGCACTGGGCGAGGAAGAAGAGAGCTCGAGGCATCCGTGTGTGTGAGACTGCAGAGGGCGAACACTTGGGCGCCTACCTCGACATTGGTGATGGGGGCAGGGACCACCGGCCAAGAAGATATAAGTGGAGCCTAAGGTTACCGTAGGCAAAGGCTCAGAGTCTCACGAATAAGCTAGCATGCTCACTCTTAAAGCTAGCTCAAAATAATGGGAATAATTACTCAATGACTTCAAGACATTTCAGCTCAATAAGTTGCCGCAATAAATTCCAAAACTTGACCGCTTCCACGGTGGAGGAAACAAGCAACGCGATAATATTCAGCCAGCAACCAACAAGTAGGGATTTCATCATACGCACGTGAACGCTTATCTTCAAGGATGGAAATTCCAACGTCTTTTGCTAGCCATATTCGCTCAACTCAAGCTGCTCAACGTCTCTTTGCTGAAGAAGGAAACTACAACGTTCGGCAGCAACGTTTCTCCCAGCGTGTTCCTATATGAATCATGTATGAGCCTTGTAATCGGCACATTGTTGAATGAAATAGTTTCTTCGTCCATGGAATCGGATGTCTCCTCCTCTGAGGCGCTTGTGTCGCCAACCCTTATCTTCTCCTCCTTCTAGGGTTGAGCCCCTTCCTCTTCCTCGCTTCTCTAATCTTCTCTTCTCCCTCTAATTCTCTTTGTTTTTTTGGAACTTTGTGAGCACGCCGCCGACGATCCGCCGGTCTGATCCTCACAAAATTTTGGGCATCACTCCTCTACACCGGAACGAAGCTTCAGCAACCGGCATCTTCGCATCTGCCTCCCCGATCACCAAAATCGAAACACCGACCTGCTCCCCTGTTTTCGCCTTGCCTGCGACCTAGCTCCGCCCGTCCGCATCGTGCTCCTCCGAAGGCCACCACTCGACTCCAAACTCCGGCCACGTCTTCACCTCATCTTGCTCCTAAGGTACTTACTATCTCATCGTGTCGACCCCCTCGCAAGATGATCTTCACTGGGTTTTTGGGATCGGCTTGTTTCGAGTATATTATTTCGCTGTGCATGTAATTTAATTTCTGCGAAAAATTGTAAAATATCCCATGGGTTTCCCAACAGGGAGATCGCCTCAAAATCGCTCCCTGAAGTCTTGTCGCTTGAACTTTAACCCTAGCTCTATTCGTCGAATGATTTCCGTCCCCTTAGGTCACGATAAAGATGGCTTTTATACCCTGTCAATTTGCCTCCCTCTTGGTTGCCCAAAATATATTTTTCTTGATTTTTTAAAATTTTTTAAGGCCTTCAATTGAGTGAAAAGGAAAGGAATACCAAGAGACAACAATGATCATAGGTGAACACCAGAATCACAGACAGGCTGTGATGTACACTGTGGAGATTGAGAGATAACAATCATGGTCAAATATTTGAATCTTGGGTAGGCCGTGATGTGTACTATAGATTTCTAAAAAATTGTCTTCAATGAAATCACAAATCTTGGTCTGGCCATGTTTCGTGCTGTGAGTTTTGGGACCTTTCTGCAGATCATGGGTGAGCACCAAAATCTTAGGCTTGCCGTGATTTTCAAGGAAGGCTCTATTTGATCCCAATTTTGCTGTGTAGACTTGTCTCTTCATGAGAAATCACTACATGACTTTAAAATCTACAAACAAAACTCCAAAGATGAGTAATTTTACTAGAAATTACAAAAAGACAAAAAAAAGTGAAGACTCCAAAGCAAGCAAGTAAATAAGCCTATATGGGACATAGAAACATCAAAATCAGCCTTGTTTTGAGATAAAATAGTACCAGAAATCGCTATCAAAATGCAAGGCATCAAATACTCCCATACATAGAGCTCTGCTTGTCCTCAAGCAATAAACTAAGATGAAACAGATGACAGGTGTGAAAGTAGTTACTCAAGTTGAAAGCATGAAACCAAATTAGACAATATCTATGGGCAGTCCTGGATCTAGATATGAGAAATCAAATGATGAGATAAGGACCAAAAAATTCAGCAGATAAGTCCCACAATCTCTAGAAGTGAAGACATTTAGCTAAGGGCATACAAAGAACTCTATTTAGCACACATACTACTCAGTCAAATCCAATGCTTTCAAAATCAACTTATTGGGTTAGACACAAATGTATTATTGAAAAACAAATATTTTCACCTCTCATTTTTTTCAAGTATAGACACCAGCGATCAAAACAGATGGGGATTTTAGATTTCAACTCACATCTTAGGTACCACTGCCAATCATTACAATCAAAAGTATTCAAAGTCACATAACAATTGGACAGGATCATAGAATATATCTTAATTGGATGGTGCATTCAAGATATCATAATCACTTAATACCATGCATGGATTCAATCTCAAAATTTACACATGGCTCTCACAGGATCAAAATCAGAGTCACAGCATTTTCATAAACAAAATGATCGGTTGCACTAAAATTGCCTAAATTAAAAAAAAATCACTAAAGCACAAGAGGCAAATCACAATATCAGCATAAACCAAGTCATCACAGTATCATCATCAAAATCATAATGACATTTCAATCAGAATCAACAACATATAAGATAGCATGGATAAAACAGTAGCATAAACAACATCATATATCCAAATATCCATCACAATATAGCATGTCAGGGCCGTGGCTTTATTCCAGAAATACATCGAAGGAATCACGGCCCTGCCGTGGTTATAAACACGGTCGTGATTCTAAATCAGTGTTGTGTCCGCAAGTGCACGGATACTTCAAAGTAATAAAAATATCGAACCACAGAGACCTACGTGTTAAGTACCAAATAATTATTTTCTCACTAGCTAAGCAAACTGGATATGATGTAGCAAATGATCGAAAAGTGCACGGGAAAATATCAGAAAAGAAAACTGGGACTAGGGGTTCATCCACCTTGATTCTAATGACTAGAAGGAAATAAAGGCTGTCAGTCAAATTTCATTACGATAAAGATTTAATCTATTTCATAAAAGGATCATCTCGCTCTCGGGTAGACAATCATACAAAGGACAATCCTCACTCTCGTGCAAGATCTATCCAATGCTGAAAATAAATAAATCATCGAACAAAGAACTCAAGGATCACTCTCGTGCATCCGAATTCTAAGTCAATCATCTCAAGTGGAATCTCAAGGATCACTCTCGTGCATCCTGAAACTCAACACAGGTTGTGCTTAAGGTTCTCTAACGACTCGATACTCAATCTCTTGTAGCATCAAATCAAGTCTAACACAATAACTCATCCTAGATTCAAATTATCAACATGGCAATAAAATCACTAAAAATCAGAATTCAAAGAACAAACCTAATCTCTTACGATAAGTTCCAAACTCGATGATTTCTAGGGTTCCGAATTTCACAATCAACCTCTTAGTCTATTTCGCAAAATTCTAAAACATGTTGATATTTATAAAACTATGGAGAATTAAAGACAATCATCACATAAGTAAAATTATCATAACAAAACTATTATGACAAAATAAAAGTCATCTAGTTATTAAAAATCAAGGAAAATTACTCCCCATGTCCCATAATATGTCTAAGCTAGCATGGAGGTAGATTACAATAAACCATAGTTCAGATGAACATAAATCGAAGAAAAAGGGAAGAAATTACAGAACACGGTGCTGTAATCGAAATTACAGCACCGTAATATGCTAGAAACGCGATGAATAGTGGCGTCACCCACTGTTTCATTGATTTCTCCATCGATCGGACTCCTTTCGATCTAAAACTTCTGGGGTATCCTCTCCTACTGCAAGTGAAGCTTCAATGTAAAAAATCACGACCTGAGGTGGTATCGGATCTCAATTTGGACTTTTGGATCAAAAGATATGGTCCGCCCAAGATTCGGGCGGAAAAATCAAAAAACTGGGTCTAAACATACGGTACCGTATATTAAATACGGTAGTGTCGTATTTTGCCCAAAAATTCAGAAACTTACTGTTTAAAATCCTCAAAAAATACGGTACCGTGACAGTTGTTCCCAAAAATACAGTAGTGCCATAGTTTTGCAAATTGGCTCCGAATTTCATGAAAATTGATGGGTAGTATCGTTTCGACGTCTGGAATCCATTGGTGTGCTCAAATCTTCCAAAATCCGTCAAAATATGGCACTTTTAACCTGAAAATGATAAAAATGAGAAATTGTGTAGATTCTGCAATATTTGACAATTAAGGCTTAAAAACAAGCAAAAGAGCATAATTAAGACACAAAAAGACACATGAAATGACACAAAATATATTATGAATTTTGGTGTCATCAATCAGCCGACATGTTTTCCCGAGTCTTCAACTGCTATGTTCAGTCCGACTTTTCCATTATCGAATTAGAAGATCCAGAGCCTTAATCGGGAAAACAGGAAGTGCATAATTGTTTAATAAAATGAGGAGAAGATTTCAAACCCGATAGGCCAAATTTTAATCAACCACAGAGGGAAAATTCTGAATTGCTACCGCCGCCTTAGGGTTCATCTCTGCGAAGCAACGAGTTCATCTCCGGTGACAAAATTTACAGGAAAGGTGCATCTGGTGGAGGGGAAGATATGCTTAAAGTTTCAGAGCAAAAGGAGTTCGATTAGTGGAGAAATCAACAGAATCGTGGGCGCAGCTACTGTTCAAAGGCTATTCTTCGAGGAAATCACGGGTAGTGAAATAATTCACACCCCTGCGATAATCAGTAAACCATTGTTTTTCTTCCTTTAGAATTCTAATTTTTTTCTGAAATAATTTATTATTGTAATTCTTCCATCATGATAGAGTAAAAATCTCTTTGGGATAGGGGGAGTAATCTCCTTACTTTCTGAAATGACTAGATAACATCTATTTCATCAGTTGTTCTTTGATATGATAATTTTACTTATGTGATTATTTTCGTGCATCTTTTCTAGATTAAAAATATCAGCATGTTTTAGAGTTTGTAACATGGACCGAGAGGTGATTTACAAAACTTAGAACTCTTAAATTATGGTTTTAGGAACTTAGGTTATGAGAATAGATTTATTCTTAACACTTGATTTTTCAAGCATATTTACATGATAATATTTTGATCTCGGAAGTTTCATTGAGTTAGACATAATAAAATAAACCGAGAGGTATTTTTGATTGTTAGAAACCCATAAGTAAAACCTGTAAAGTTAAGATACAAAAGTATTTAATTTTGCTTGAGAAGTTGACATTGAGAGTTAAGCCATGAGAGTGATTTTAATTCTCTTGTCTAGTTTGCTTTTATTAAAACAGTGAGTAGCAAGTCACGAGAGTGAAGGTTGCTTCGTGTAAATTGTTCATTTGAGAAGCAAGCCACAAGAGTGATTTTAATTCTCTTGTCTAGTTTACAAACTTCAACCCATCTCTTAGGTACCACTGTCAATTTTACACAGTGCCAAGTAGGGGAGTCTCTCTCTTTATTTGTGGATCTTGGATTCTTTCTTCCCAACAAATAGTAAAATAGACTAAACATCAACCTGGTTAATCAATTGACATTAATTCAAAAATTACACTCATATGCTCATTTTATTCAAGAAAGATGCTTCACTTTTAGATTGCATTCATCAAACAACATACCTACCCAAAAACCTTATGCATCAATCAATAAATAATTTCAACAAGTAGATATATATTGAAGAAATAAATTGAACATAATAGGTATATCTCCATTCTTAGGCATGCATGCATGAACATTCATCATCATAGAAAAATCTACTCATCTCTCATCACATGGATTCAAGACATAAAATTTTTAAACCTCAAAAATATAATCATCAATGCAAAAGGTGTGAAGCATGAAACTCAAACAATCATAGTCAAAAGTGTGACATGATAGACTCAAGCAACTTCATAGAATAGAAATCTCAGTGAATGATACATCTAAAGCAAATCAAAGATGCAACCATATGGAATAATCTAGAGAGTGCAAACGATAATCACAAAACCATATAGCAAGCTCTGACCAAAAATACATAAGGCTCAGACCAAAAATAATGTCGGGGCAAATGCTGCAAGGTCCAAAGGTGTGCCTTTTGAAAATTTTACCTGCACAATTTAGGATACATAAGGCTCAGTTTTAAAAATAGTCTCTAAAATAATAATGATAGAAATAATTTTCTCAAAGAATAATCAGAGATATCATCGATGGTCCAGAAGAGTGCTGGTGAAAAGAGCTGATGCAGTTGAGAGGCAGAGGGTGAATAGAGGCTAGCTGAAAAGCTCCTAGCAATGATGGTGATGCCGACAATAGAGTGAGTAATCTATAGTGGCCTGCTAGAGAATACAGTCCTGGAGGTGAGATCATCGGCTGGTGGGTGCCAGAAATAATGATGCATAAATAAAAAAAAATCAGTCATTAATGAAGAGTCTACTGCATAAATAAATCAAATCAATGTAATAAGAGGCAACAAAAGAAGCAAGAAGCCGCTGGTGAGGCTCCGCAAGAGGTGGAGGACAATTGCTCTTGAAGATTTCTGAATCTGGAGTAAAATGAAGTAATAACAAGTAGAAAGCAAACCAAGCAGTTTTTCAATTTTTTATGAAAAGTAGTCATACCCTAGAATAAAATTTAATGATCCAAATAGAAAATGGACAGAACCAAGTTGTAGAATAAGATATGTTCTTTTCAGACGTATGAAAATTAAAGGATCAAAATCTGTCAGGAATTTAGGGTATCAACAGAAAGAAGGCTACTCAGATTACAAAACTGCAAAAACTGCACAAAAGTTAATCAGATTCAAAAAGTTGCCATGTGTCCTAAAATGATCAGAAAATAAAATCATGAAAACAATTAATCCACAAGATAGAATGACACATGTTCTTCATATTCCATGTGAAAAATCTGGGTTTCAAGTTATTTAAGCATCTTAAAAACTTACAGCAATTGTGCTAATCAGATTTGTCAGAAGAAAACTGCTGCAGAAATTAATCAGAATCGAAAAGTTGCTAGGTATTTTAGAATGATCCATGGACTTTAAAATTCCGCAAAAATATCCAGATGATAGACTAAGATGAGTACTTTGTGATGGTGCCAAAGATAAAAAATTCTTCCAACCTAGTTTCTTAAAATCACAGCGAGAAAACACCTACTCAAATAAGCAATTTGCAGATTTCAAATACGGTACCATGCATTTCCTTACGACATTTCCGTAATATGCATAACAGAAATCGGCAGAAATACGGTACCGTGAAGATGATTACAGTAGTGCCGTATTTTGCGCATTTTTTTTCAAAAAGAACAGAAAAATAAATTCTAAAAATAAACCAAGATAAAAGAAACTAAGCTAAGCAAAAGTGCTTGGGTTGCCTCCCAAGAAGCGCTAATTTTTAGGTCATTAGCTTGACCAAAACCCAAAAATCATGGTGAAGCAGGTGAATCAGAACCAAAATATATAGCAAATAATTTTTTTCCTTTTCCGCTGTCCAAAAAGTTTAGCCACTAATCCAAATATCCATAATTTCATGTAAATCAAGATCGACATGGCTTTCTCAAATATGCGGGAATCAAAATCAAAATTCTCAACTCCAATCAAAGGATATTCAATGATTTTTCTATATTTATCAGAAAGTAAAATCATAAGTCCTTTCTTCAAATTTATATCTTCAAGTGCAATAGGACCTTGATCAAAAGATACAAGCATTGGATCTTCAAAATAAACTTTCTGTCTCAAATTAGATTTCTCAACAGAGCACAATTTTTCAAATAAATCACAAGAGTCAATAATAGATATGGGAAAAACATCATCATGGTGAGATTCATCAATATTTGCAATATCGAAATTTTCTTCAAGTTCTTCATGCTCACAATCAGGTAATTCATCAATTTCAAAATTTTCAATAAAACTAGAATAAGATTTTTCTAAATTAGTCCCCTCATATCCTTCATCAGATTTAACCATAAATAACATATTATCAAAAGAATCACTATCATCAAAAGATGGTTTTTCAATTTCAATTTCCACAATCTTTTCCACAATTAAATTATCAGAAGAATCTAATTCACAATTATCAAAATTAGAGTGAGATTCATTAATGTTCACATAAGGCTCAATCTCAAAACAATCATAATCAGAGGGAGATTTTTCCAAATCAAGTTCTTCAGTTTCAAACTTAAATAAACAAGCTTGCTGTGCTAACTGGGTTTCTAGAATTTTAGAATGAGCATGCATATTATCCATTCTATGTTTATGGGTCTCATGTGCCTCCTCACTTTGTTTCATGAATTTTTCAACCATCAACTCTAAGCTATATTTTTCAGTATCCTCAAAGTATGGTTCAGAAATATAGTTTGAGCAATCATCATAAAAAGAAGTTTGGTGATTTTCCATCTAGAATACAATTGATAAGATTCTTTCCATGATAAATTGGGATTTAAAAATTGGCAATCAGAGGTATAATGTTCAAAATATCCACAAATATCACATCTAGTAGAAGAAGAAGATTTCTTAACAGAGTGCATAAAAGAGTTAAATGTATATTGGAGTGTGCTCAATGAATCATTTTCATACTTACCTTGTGGCATGTATATCTCACCTCTTGCCCATGAGTTGTGATTAAAAGACATATCTTCAAATCAAAGCTTTTCTACAAAACTAAAAATTGTTATCTCAAAATTCACAGGAAATAAAATATATCAAGATCTAAGAGTCAAATGTATAGACAATTAGAATAAAAACATAAAGATTATCTAAGACCAATCAATCGAATTATTTTTTTTCTTTTTTTAGAATATAAAAAAATAGAAAAAGATAAAACACAAGTAAATTAACAAATTTCAGAAATCACAGTTCTGTCACAACTTGTGAAAATGTAAAACCTGCAATAACAAAAAACAAAGTTAAATCTAAAACAAATAAAACTTAGTCTAGCAATGCTAACAATTATTTTGATATTAACAAAACTAAGGTCCCCGGCAACGGCGCCAAAAACTTGTTGTGTACTCAAGTGCAAGGATACTTCAAAGAAATAAAAATATCGAACCACAGAGACCTACGTGTTAAGTACCAAATAATTATTTTCTCACTAGCTAAGCAAACTGGATATGATGTAGCAAACGATCGAATGACTAGAACGAAATAAAGGCTGTCAGTCAAATTTCATTACGATAAAGATTTAATCTACTTCATAAAGGGATCATCTCGCTCTCGCGTAGACAATCATACAAAGTACCAATCCTCACTCTCGTGCAAGATCTATCCAATGCTGAAAATAAATAAATCATTGAATAAAGAACTCAAGGATCACTCTCGTGCATCCGAATTCTAAGTCAATCATCTCAAGTGGAATATCAAGGATCACTCTCATGTATCCTGAAACTCAACACAGGTTCTACTTAAGGTTCTCTAACGACTCGATACTCAATCTCTTGCAGCATCAAATCAAGTCTAACACAATAACTCATCCTATATTCAAATTATCAACATGGCAATAAAATCACTAAAAATCAGAATTCAAAGAACAAACCTAATCTCTTACGATATGTTCCAAACTCGATGATTTTTAGGGTTCCGAATTTCATAATCAACCTCTTAGTCTATTTCGCAAAATTCTAAAACAAGCTGATATTTATAAAACTAAGGAGAATTAAAGACAATTATCACATAAGTAAAATTATCATAACAAAACTATTATGACAAAATAAAAGTCATCTAGTCATTAAAAATCAAGGAAAATTACTCCCCATGTCCTATAATATGTCTAAGCTAGCATGGAGGTAAGATTACAATAAACCATAGTTCACATGAACAGAAATCGAAGAAAAAGGGAAGAAATTACATAACACGGTGCTGTAATTGAAATTACAGCACCGTAATATGCTGGAAACATGATGAATAGTGGCATCACCCACTTTTTCAATGATTTCTACCTCGATCGGACTCCTTTCGATCTGAAACTTCTGGGTATCCTCTCCTACTCCAGGCGAAGCTTCAATATAAAAATCACGGCCTGAGGTGGTCTCTACGCCTCTCGGCGTTAGGCCAAATCCTAAAGACGCCTCCTTCCATTACACTCTGGATTCGTAATAAAAATTAGGGCTTTCACTTCATGTGTCTTCTCCTTTTAATGATGAGTTCGTAGAAACTTTTGGATCTCAATCTGGACTTCTGGATCAAAAGATATGGTCCGCGCAACATTCGGGCGGAAAAATTGAAAAACTGGGTCTAAAAATACGGTACCGTATATTAAATATGGCAGTGCCATATTTTGCCCAAAAATTCAGAAACTTGTTGTTTAAAATACTCCAAAAATATGGTACTGTGACAGTTGTTCCCAAAAATACAGTAGTGCCGTGTTTTTTGCAAATTGGCTCCGAATTTTATGAAAATTGATGGGTAGCTTTGTTTCAACGTCTGGAATCCATTGGTGTGCTCAAATCTTAAAAATCTATCAAAATATGGCACTTTTTAACCTGAAAATGATCAAAAATATGAAATGGTGTAGATTCTGCAATATTTGACAATTAAGGCTTAAAGACAAGCAAAATAGCATAATTATGACACAAAGGCACATGAAATGACACAAAATATATTATGAATTTTGGTGTCATAAATCAGCCGCCATGTTTTCCCGAGTCTTCAACTGCTCTGTTCAGTCCAATTTTTCTGTTATCGAATTAGAAGATCTAGAGCCTTAATCAGGAAAACAGGAAGTGCATACTTGTTTAATAAAATGAGGAGAAGATTTCAAGCCCGATAGGCCAAATTTTAATCAACCACAGAGGGAGAATTCATAATTGCCGCTGCCACCTTAGGGTTCATCACCGTGAAGCAACGAGTTCATCTCGGGTGACAAAATTTACAGGAAAGGCGCATCTGGTGGAGGGGAAGATATGCTTAAAGTTTCAGAGCAAGAGGAGTTCGATTAGTGGAGAAATCAATAGAATCGTGGGCGCAGCTACTGTTCAATGGCTATTCTTCGAGGAAATCACGAGCAGTGAAATAATTCACACCCCTGGGATAATCAGTAAACCATTGTTTTTCTTCCTTTAGAATTATAATTTTTTTCTGAAATGATTTATAATTGTGATTCTTCCATCATGATAGAGTAAAAATCTCTTTGGGATAGGGGGAGTAATCTCCTTACTTTCTGAAATGACTAGATAACATCTATTTCGTCAGTTGTTCTTTGATATAATAATTTTACTTATGTGATTATTTTCGTGCATCTTTTCTAGATTAAAAATATCAGCATGTTTTAGAGTTTGTAATATGGACCGAGAGGTGATTTACAAAACTTGGAACTCTTAAATTATGGTTTTAGGAACTTAGGTTATGAGAATAGATTTATTCTTAACACTTGATTTTTCAAGCATATTTACATGATAATATTTTGATCTCGGAAGTTTTATTTAGTTAGACATGATAAAATAAACCGAGAGGTATTTTTGATTGTTAGAAACCCATAAGTAAAACCTGTAAAGTTAAGATACAAAAGTATTTAATTTTGCTTGAGAAGTTGACATTAAGAGTTAAGCCACGAGAGTGATTTTAATTCTCTTGTCTAGTTTACTTTTATTAATACAATGAGTAGCAATTCACGAGAGTGAAGGTTACTTCGTGTAAATTGTTCATCTGAGAAGCAAGCCACAAGAGTGATTTTAATTCTCTTGTCTAATTTACAGAATTCAACTCATCTCTTAGGTACCACTGTCAATTTTACACAGTGCCAAGTAGGGGAGTCTCTCTCTTTATTTGTGGATCTTGGATTCTTTCTTCCCAACAAATAGTAAAACAGACTAAACATCAACCAGGTTAATCAATTGACATTAATTCAAAAATTACACTCATATGCTCATTTTATTCAAGAAAGATGCTTCACTTTTAGATTGCATTCATCAAACAACATACCTACCCAAAAACCTTATGCATCAATCAATGAATAATTTCAACAAGTAGATATATATTGAAGAAATAAATTCAACATAATAGGTATATCTCCATTCTTAGGCATGCATGCATGAACATTCATCATCATAGAAAAATTTACTCATCTCTCATCACATCGATTCAAGTCATAAAATTTTTAAAACTCAAAAATATAATCATCAATGCAAAAGGTGTGAAGCATGAAACTCAAACAATCATAGTCAAAAGTGTGACATGATAGATTCAAGCAACTTCATAGAATAGAAATCTCAGTGAATGATACATCTAAAGCAAATCAAAGATGCAACCATATGGAATAATCTAGAGAGTGCAAATGATAATCACAAAACTATATAGCAAGCTCTGACCAAAAATACATAAGGCTCGCACCAAAAATAATGTCAGGGCAAATGCTGCAAGGTCCAAAGGTGTGCCCTTTGAAAATTTTACCTGCACAATTTAAGATACATAAGGCTCAGTTTTAAAAATAGTCTCAAAAATAATAATGATAGAAATGATTTCCTCAAAGAATAATCAGAGATATCATCGATGGTCCAGAAGAGTGCTGGTGAAAAGAGCTGATGCAGCTGAGAAGCAGAGGGTGAACAAAGGCTAGCTGAAGAGCTCCTAGCAATGATGGTGATGCCGACAATAGAGTGAGTAATCTCTAGTGGCCTGCTAGAGAATACAGTCCTGGAGGTGAGATCGTCGGCTGGTGGGTGCAAGAAATAATGCTGCATAAATAAAAAAATCAGTCATTAGTGAAGAGTCTGCTGCATAAATAAATCAAATCAATGTAATAAGAGGCAACAAAAAAGCAAGAAGCCGCTGGTGATGCTCCGCAAGTGGTGGAGAACAATTGCTCTTGAAGATTTATAAATCTGGAGTCAAAAGAAGCAATAACAAGTAGAAAGCAAACCAAGCAGTTTTTGAATTTTTTATGAAAAGTAGCCATACCCTAGAATAAAATTTAATGATCAAAATAGAAAATGGACTGAACCAAGTTGTAGAATAAGATATGTTCTTTTCAGACGTATGAAAATTAAAGGATCAAAATCTGTCAGGAATTTAGGGTATCAACAGAAAGAAGGCTATTCTACTTACAAAACTGCAAAAACTACACAAAAGTTAATCAGATTCAAAAAGTTACCATGTGTCCTAAAATGATCAGAAAATAAAATCATGAAAACAATTAATCCACAAGATAGAATAACACATGTTCTTCATATTCCATTTGAAAAATCTGGGTTTCATGTTATTTAAGCATCTTAAAAACTTACAGCAAAAGTGCTAATCAGATTAGTCAAAAGAAAACTATTGCAGAAATTAATCAGAATCGAAAAGTTGCTAGGTGTTTTAAAATGATCCATGGACTTTAAAATTCCGCAAAAATATCCAGATGATAGACAAAGATGAGTTCTTTGAGATGGTGCCAAAGATAAAAAATTCTTCCAACCCAGTTTCTTAAAATCACAGCGAGAAAACACCTACTCAAATACGGTACCATGCATTTCCTTACGGCATTGCCGTAATATGCATAACAGAAATCGGCAGAAATACGGTACCGTGAAGATGATTACAGTAGTGCCGTATTTTGCGCATTTTTTTCAAAAATAACAGAAAAATAAATTCTAAAAATAAACCAAGATAAAAGAAACTAAGCTAAGCAAAAGTGCTTGGGTTGCCTCCCATGAAGCGCTAATTTTTAGGTCATTAGCTTGACCAAAACCCAAAAATCATGGTGAAGCAGGTGAATCAGAACCAAAATATATAGCAAATAATTTTTTTCCTTTTCCGCTGTCCATAAAGTTTAGCCACTAATCCAAATATCCATAATTTCATCTAAATCAAGATCGACATGGCTTTCTCAAATAAGCGAAACTCAAAATCAAAATTCTCAACTCCAATCAAAGGATATTCAATGATTTTTCAATATTTATCAAAAAGCAAAATCATAAGTCCTTTCTTCAAATTTATATCTTCAAGTGCAATAGGACTTTGATCAAAAGATACAAGCATTGGATCATCAAAATAAACTTTCTGTCTCAAATTAGATTTCTCAACAAAGCATAATTTTTCAAATAAATCACAAGAGTCAATAATAGATATGGGCAAAACATCATCATGGTGAGATTCATCAATTATTTGCAATATCCAAATTTGCTTCAAGTCCTTCATGCTCACAATCAGGTAATTCATCAATTTCAAAATTTTCAACAAAACTAGAATAAGATTTTTCTAAATTAGTCCCCTCATATCCTTCATCAGATTTAACCAATAATAACATATTATCAAATGAATCAATATCATCAAAAGAGGGTTTTTCAATTTCAATTTCCTAAATCTTTTCCACAATTAAATTATCAGAAGAATCTAATTCACAATTATCAAAATTAGAGTGAGATGCATTAATGTTCACATAAGGCTCAATCTCAAAACAATCATAATTAGAGGGAGATTTTTCCAAATCAAATTCTTCAGTTTCAAACTCAAATAAACAAGCTTGTTGTGCTAACTAGGTTTCTAGAATTTCAGAATGAGCATGCAAATTATCCATTCTATGTTTATGGGTCTCATGTGCCTCCTCACTTTGTTTCATGAATTTTTCAAACATCAACTCTAAGCTATATTTTTCAGTATCCTCAAACTATGGTTCAGAAGTATAGTTTGAGCAATCATCATAAAAAGAAGTTTGGTGATTTTCCCATCTAGAATACAATTGATAAGATTCTTTCCATGATAAATTGGGATTTAAAAATTGGCAATCAGAGGTATAATGATCAAAATATCCACAAATATCACATCTAATAGAAGAAGAAGATTTCTTACCAAAGTGCATAAAAGAGTTAAACGTATATTGGAGTGTGCTCAATGAATCATTTTCATACTTACCTTGTGGCATGTATATCTCACCACTTGCCCATGAGTTGTGATTAAAAGACATATCTTCAAATCAAAGCTTTTCTACACAACTAAAAATTGTTATCTCAAAATTCACAGGAAATAAAATATATCAAGATCTAAGAGCCCTGTGTATAGACAATTAGAATAGAAACAGAAAGATTATCTAAGACCAATCTATCAAATTATTTTTTTTCTTTTTTTTTTAGAACATAAAAAAAAAAGAAAAAGATAAAACACAAGCAAATTCACAAATTTCAGAAAACACAGTTCTGTCACAACTTGTGAAAATCCAAAAATTGCAATAACAAAAAATAAAGTTAAATCTAAAACAAATAAAACTAACAATTATTTTGATATTAACAAAACTAAGGTCCCCCGCAACGGCGCCAAAAACTTGTTGTGTCCTCAAGTGCACGGATACTTCGAAGTAATAAAAATATTGAACCACAGAGACCTACGTGTTAAGTACCAAATAATTGTTTTCTCACTAGCTAAGCAAACAGGATATGATGTAGCAAACGATCGAAAAGTGCACGGGAAAATATCAGAAAAGAAAACTGGGACTAGGGGTTCCTCCACCTTGATTCTAATGACTAGAAGGAAATAAAGGCTGTCAGTCAAATTTCATTACGATAAAGATTTAATCTACTTCATAAAAGGATCATCTCGCTCTCCCGTAGACAATTATACAAAGGACCAATCCTCACTCTCGTGCAAGATCTATCCAATGCCAAAAATAAATAAATCATTGAACAAATAACTCAAGGATCACTCTCATACATCCGAATTCTAAGTCAATCATCTCAAGTGGAATCTCAAGGATCACTCTCGTGCATCCTGAAACTCAACACAGGTTCTAGATAAGGTTCTCTGACGACTCGATACTCAATCTCTTGCAGCATCAAATCAAGTCTAACACAATAACTCATCCTAGATTCAAATTATCAACACGGCAATAAAATCAGTAAAAATCAGAATTCAAAGAACAAACCTAATCTCTTACGATAAGTTTCAAACTCGATGATTTCTAGGGTTCCGAATTTCACAATCAAGCTCTCAGTCTATTCTACAAAATTATAAAACATGCTGATATTTATTAAACTAAGGAGAATTAAAGACAATCATCACATAAGTAAAATTATCATAACAAAACTATTATGAAAAAATAAAAGTCATCTAGTCATTAAAAATCAAGAAAAATTACTCCCCATGTCCCATAATATGTCTAAGCTAGCATGGAGGTAAGATTATAATAAACCATAGTTCAGATGAATAGAAATCGAAGAAAAAGGGAAGAAATAAAAGAACACGGTGCTGGAAACGCGATGAACAGTGGCGTCACCCATTGTTTCATTGATTTCTCCCTCGATCGGACTCCTTTCGATCTAAAACTTCTGGGGTATCCTCTTCTACTTCAGGCAAAGCTTCAGTGTAAAAATTGCGGCCTAAGGTGGTCTCTACGCCTCTCGGCGTGAGGCCAAACCCTAAAGACACCTCCTTCAATTACTCTCTGGATTTGTGATACAAATTAGGGCTTTCACTTCGTGTGTCTTCTCTTCTTAACTACGTGTTCGTAGCAACTTTTGGATCTCATTTTGGACTTCTGTATCAAAAGATATGGTCCGCGCAAGATTCGGGCTAAAAAATTAGAAAACTGGGTCTAAAATATGGTACCGTAGTTTAAATACGGCAGTGCCGTATTTTGCCCAAAAATTCAGAAACTTGCTGTTTAAAATCCTCCAAAAATATGGTACCATGACAGTTTTTCCCAAAAATACAGTAGTGTCGTATTTTTGCAAATTGGCTCCGAATTTCATGAAAATTGATGGGGAGCTTCGTTTCGACGTCTAGAATCCATTGGTGTGCTCAAATCTTCCAAAATCCATCAAAATATGGCACTTTAACTTGAAAATGATCAAAAACAAGAAATGGTGTAGATTCTGCAATATTTGGCAATTAAGGCTTAAAAATAAGCAAAAGAGCATAATTATGACACAAAAAGACACATGAAATGACACAAAATATACTATGAATTTTGGTGTCATCAATCAGCCGCCATGTTTTCCCGAGTCTTCAACTGCTCTGTTCAGTCCAATTTTTCTGTTATCGAATTAGAAGACCTAGAGCCTTAATCAGGAAAACAGGAAGTGCATAATTGTTTAATAAAATGAGGAGAAGATTTCAAGCCCGATAGGCCAAATTTTAATCAACCACAGAGGGAGAATTCAGAATTGCCGCTGCCACCTTAGGGTTCATCACCATGAAGCAACGAGTTCATCTCGGGTGACAAAATTTACAGGAAAGGCGCATCTGGTGGAGGGGAAGATATGCTTAATGTTTCAGAGCAAAAGAAGTTTGATTAGTGGAGAAATCAACAGAATTGTGGGCGCAGCTACTATTCAAAGGCTGTTCTTTGAGGAAATCACGGGCGGTGAAATAATTCACACCCCTGTGATAATCAGTAAACCATTGTTTTTCTTCCTTTAGAATTCCAATTTTTTTCTGAAATGATTTATTATTGTAATTCTTCCATCATGATAGCGTATAAATCTTTTTGGGATAGGGGGAGTAATCTCCTTACTTTCTGAAATGACTAGATAACATCTATTTCGTCAGTTGTTCTTTCGTATGATAATTTTACTTATGTGATTATTGTTGTATCCCAAGTTGTTTGGCATGTACCTATGACTAATCCCCGGCAACGGCGCCAAAAACTTGTTGTGATCCGCAAGTGCACGGATACTCGAATTAATAAAGAAAGATATCGAACCACAGAGACCTTATTCTTGAGTACCAAATAATTGTATTCTTACTAGCTAAGTAAACCGAATATGATGCAAGTGAACGATATAAAGGGTGAAAAGATAAATTAGAGAGATAAACTAGGACTAGGGTTTCATCCACCTTGATTCTAATGACTAGACATAAATAAAAGGTCCTCAAACTAATTTTATCATGATAAAGACTTAATTTACTTCATAAAGGGATCATCTCACTTTCGTGCAGACAATCATGCAGGGATCAATCCTCGCTTTCTCGCAAGATTTACCCCAACGCTAAAGATAAGTAAATCATCAATCAAAGAACTCAAATATCACTTTCGTGCATTCGAGTTCTAAGTTGATTGTCTCAAGCGAAATCTCGAGGATCACTTTCGTGCATCCGAGACTCAACACAAGTTCTACTTAAGGTTCTTCAACGTTATGATCCTCACTTTCGTGCAAGATCTCCACGTTTGACAACTCGACTCTATCCTAGATTCATATTATTAAATCATGGCAATAAGATCATTAAAATCAAATAATTAAGAACAAACCTAATTTCTTACAGAAAGCTCCCATCATGCAATTCTAGGGTTCTAAGTTCTCAAGCAAGTCACCTTTCGGTCCTTATTGCGAGAACTCTAAACATGAATAATAACATTAATCTATGGAGAATCAAAGACAAGACAATCACATAAGTAAAATTATCGTGGCAAAATTATCTTGACGAAATAAAAAGTATCTAATCATTAGAAATCAAAGGGATTACACCCCATGTCCAAAAATATGTTTAAGCTTGCATGGAGAAAGAAATACAATCAACCATAGTTTCAAAATATCAGAAATTGAAGAGAAGGAAGAAATAAACTTCACAGCACGGCGGTAATATAAATTACAGCCGTATTTTTCGTGATGAACAGTGTTGTCACTGCTATTTCGTTGATTTCTCCTCCACCCGAACTCCTTTTGATTTGATACTTCTGTGGTGTCTTTCTCTCCTCCAGGCGAAGCTTCTGCGTGAAAATCAAGGCCTCAGGTGCCCTTACGCCTCTCGGTGTGAGGCCTAACCCTAGACGCCTCTATGTCGATTGCTCCCTCGATACTGGATAAAAATTCTTCCTTTCAGTGCGTGTGTCTTCTCCTCTTAAAAATTCTCCTAATTTCTTACAGAAAGCTCCTAACATGCAATTATTGAGTTCTAAGTTCTCAAGCAAGTCACCTTTCGGCCCTTATTGCGAGAACTCTAAACATGAATAATAACATCAATCTATGGAGAATTAAAGACAAGACATTCACATAAGTAAAATTATCATGGCAAAATTATCTTGACGAAATAAAAAGTATCTAATCATTAGAAATCAAAGAGATTACACCCCATGTCCCAAAATATGTTTAAGCTTGCATGGAGAAAGAAATACAATCAACCATAGTTTCAAAGTATCATAAATTGAAGAGAAGGAAGAAATAAACTTCACAACACGAACACGGCTGTAATATAAATTACAGCGGTATTTTTCGTGATGAATAGTGCTGTCACCGCAGTTTCTTTGATTTCTCCTCCACCCGAACTCCTTTTGATCTGAAACTTCTGTGGTGTCTTTCTCTCCTCCAGACGAAGCTTCTGCATAAAAATCAAGGCCTGAGGTGCCTTCTATGCCTCTCGGCGTGAGGCATAACCCTAGACGCCTCTCTGTCAATTTCTCCCTCGATACTGGATAAAAATTCTTCCGTGTGTCTTCTCTTCTTAAAGATGAGTCTGCAGCAACTTTCAGATCTAAATTTGGAGCTCTAGATCAAAAGTTATGGCCCGCGCAAGATTCGACCGCGGAAAACTCATTTTTTTGACTAGAAATTACGGCCGTGTTATATTTTACGACAGTGCCGTATTTTCATTCTGCGTGTCCTGGGTCAAAATTACGGCCCGTAAAATGCTTCTCGACCGTGCCGTAAAATCGGTCAAGTTCTCTAGTTTGAAGATTCTGGAAAATACGACACCGTAATCTGGTTTACGACACTACCGTAAAATCGGCTGAACACTCTGTTCGGAAGTGACTGAAAAATACAGCCTGTGTAATCCTTTACGGTACTACCGTAAAATCTAAAAAACCTTTTGTTCGGAAACTCCTCAAAATACGATAGTGGCTCGGATTTTACGGCAGCGTATTAAAATACGGTACCGTAAAATAGGTTACGGCACTGCCGTAATTTGCTGAGTTGCTCTGTTTTGCGTGAAATTTCTTGGGTGATCTCCTCTTGATGATGGTAACTCTTCTATGTGTTTGATTTTGCTCAAAAACTCCTTGAAATAGTGCCTTTTTACCTGAAAATCATGAAAAACCAAAATAGAAGTAGACTTTGCAATATTCAATGAATTTAGCATAAAAATAAGCAGAAAGATCCTCAATTTAGCATGAAAAGATACATAAAATGATACAAAATATACTATATATTTTGGTGTCATCAATTATTTTCATGCATCTTTTCTAGATTAAAAATATCAGCATGTTTTAGAGTTTGTAATATGGACCGAGAGGTGATTTACAAAACTTGGAACTCTTAAATTATGGTTTTAGGAACTTAGGTTATGAGAATATATTTATTCTTAACACTTGATTTTTCAAGCATATTTACATGATAGTATTTTGATCTTAGAAGTTTTATTGAGTTAGACATGATAAAATAAACCGAGAGGTATTTTTGATTGTTAGAAACCCATAAGTAAAACCTGTAAAGTTAAGATACAAAAGTATTTAATTTTCCTTGAGAAGTTGACATTGAGAGTTAAGCCACGAGAGGGATTTTAATTCTCTTGTCTAGTTTACTTTTATTAAAACAGTGAGTAGCAAGTCACAAGAGTGAAGGTTGCTTCGTGTAAATTGTTCATATGAGAAGAAGCAATTTCATTATAAGTAAACTTTGTTTTATCATGATTAGAGTAAACTAACAAATACTAATTTATATCTAGTTGTAGAAATTAAGTGGATGAAACCCTAATCCCAATTCTCTCTCTTTGATAATCCGTAACAATTTTTGATCATTTGTTTTTATCTTATTCTATCATATATCGATATCTTAGCTAGTGAAAAATTGATTATTTGGTACTTAGCACGTAAGTCCTTGTGGGTTGAATATTTTTTTATTACTTCGACGTATCTGTGCAGTTGCGGATACATCAAATTTTTGGCGCCGTTGTCGGGAACCTTTGTTTTATTAATATCAAAATAATTGATAGTATTGCTAGACTAAGTTTATTTTTTTTAACTTTGTTTTCTGTTTTTGAATTTTTTTTTTCCCTATTATTTTCGCTTTATTTGTTTTTTCTGTTAATTTTTATATTCTAAAATAAAAAGATTATGAATTCTGAGAATTATTTAATTTTTCTACTTGTTTATGCGTGGACCCTTAGGTCAGGACCACTAGCTCCGTTTAATCCTGAAATTAATAAAACTCTTTGAGTGCGTAGAAAGCTCTAGTTTGAAAAGGAGAAAGAATCAACCATGCCTGAAAGAAGATCACTTAAGGATTATGCAGCACCAAATCCATAGGGGATTCATTCCAACATAGCCAGGCCAGCGATAGAGGCCAATAATTTTGAAATTAAGCCAGCCTTGCTTTCTATGATCCAGTAAAATCAGTTCAGAGAATCACCACTTGAGGATCCTAATCAAAATCTCTCTCTTTTTCTTGAATATTGTGATATAATTAAGATTAATGGTGTCTCTGGTGATGCTTTAAAATTAAGATTGTTTCCTTTTTCTCTCAGGGATAAAGCACGCACCTGATTACAATCCCAGCCAACTAGAACACTCACCACATGGGATCAAGTTTTGAACACTTTCTTATCTAAGTATTTCCCACCGAGTAAAATGATCTAGTTGAGAAACCAGATTACCAGCTTTGCACAAAGGGATGGTGAGTCATTGAGTGAAGCATGGGAGTGCTTTAATGAATTGCAGCGGAAGTGTCCTCATCATGGCTTAGAGAAATGGGTTTTAATTCAAACTTTTTATATTGGTCTTCTCTATAGCGCCCGCTTCACTGTTCATGCTGCTGCAGGAGGAGCTCTCATGAATAAGGATGTTGATGATGCCTATACCTTGATTGAGGAGATGTCCCAAAACCATAATCAATGGACCACTGAACGAGGAGTACTATACCGTCCTCCACATGGTAGGACTGAGAATGAGGTTTGGCGCACTTTAGTAGAAAAGGTAGACACTCTGGCTAATAGATTTGATTCTTTTCATAAGCAATCAGTTATGGCTTCTTGTAATGTTTGTGATATTTGTCCTAACCAAGGACATAGTTATAAGGAGTGTACGGTTATAGCTGAATAGGGTACTAAACAGGTTAACGCTATGGGGGGATATAATCAAGGTAGAAATAATGACCCCTACTCTAGTACATATAACCCTGGATAGAGGAATCATCTGAACTTGTCTTAGAAAAGTAATCAGGGGACACAAGCTGAATCTTAACCTCAATTTCAACCTAGGAACACTAATCCTAATCCACCTAAGTCTAGTTTGGAGGAAATGTTTGAAAAATTTATGGGTGTTCAGATGAAACAAAATGAAGAAGTGAATGAGACCCCCAAGCAAATAACCTCTAGGATGGAAAACATGAATTTAAGGATGGAAAATATGAATTATAGGATGGAGAACATGAGTGCCCAAACTAAAATGCTAGAAACCCAAATTGTGCAACAAGTTAGCACATCTTATAGTGCCCAGTGAAATTGCCTACTAAACCTGAGTTAGACCTGAAAGGTCCCTATGAAATAGGGGGCGAAACCCTAAGCATGCGCAACTTAAAATTGCATGGGCGGAATTAGGGTGCCTTAGGATCGCATGTGATATATTCATATGATCAACTTTAAATCTTTGTAAAGATGATGAAGGAATCATACCATTGCCATGACTTGGATGGCAACTTGGAAGAGAAAGATGCAAGCGCTTCTTCTCCAAAGGCACCGCACACAAGATGTGATGGCCTACTCCTTGTTGCTTCTTGTGCTAGCAAGGCTTCAAGGGTCCTTTGTGTGGAGGAGATGAGATCTCTTGGGTTTTCGAAAGCCTTCCTCTACACTCGTCGAGAGAAGCCACACGAGAGGGAGAGGCGTCAAGAAGTGAAGAGAGGCGACAAGAGAAAAACGTTCCTCATGAATGTGGAGGCGTTGCCAAAAACGATTTCCAAAAATAGCAACCCTTTATTTCTCTAGCGTTATGCGTTCACTCCAAGTGAACCGAATGCAACTTCTTTTCACTCTTTGAACCTTTGAACCAAGCGCTCACATGATGAGCCGGTTCAATTGAATTTGGTTCAAAGACCAAATCAAATCAGCCCAAGCCATGGTCTAGATCTCATTGAACCTAAAGGTTCAAGATCTAACCGTTGATCTCTCGATGCTCTTGATCTCACCGATCTAGCATCAATACTCTCGATCGAAGTTTACCGATCTCAAGTCCTAATCAATCAAACATGATCAGACCAGATCTCACTTACAATCAGAGTTTAAATTCCTTTAAACTGAACCAAAACAATTCAGTCCACACGATCTGACATGAGTAAGCCATATCATCAAATTGTGCGACCCTGAGGGTTTCCTTTAAATGTCGGTAACGATAACTTACGTTATCACGATCAGTGAGGGGTATCTAGCAACACATCACTGTCTCCCGATATAAAGGAAAGAGTCTTCCAAGACTACACCCAAACCATAGCATAAGTGTGAATCCACTTCACTAGGCATACATGTTTCCTTTGCCACTGGATGTTCTTATTGGACAAGCGTGTCAAGCCTGTGACTCCAATATGATGAGCATGATTAGATCAGATGAACATAGTCACCTGGGTATGGCCATACACTTTCTCAATCATCTCATCCAGGGGGCCCCTTTAGAACATCACACTCCAATCAAGGAGACGGCAATCCTATATCTATCACTAGTGTCCTAACCTGACTCATGATCATTATCCAAGATAGTCTATAACCATTATGTTTCAAATGATATTGAACTACCTCAAAACAATGACAATCATCATTTAGAAACACAAGTGATCTCAAGTCAGAGGACATGTGCCACTTATTGCAAACAAGGATTATTCACATTGTGACAAGCAATTGAATATCCTAGTAGGGTCTGTCCAGTACATCCAATGTACCCATGAGTCTACATCTTATTCCATGCTCGAAGCATCCTACAAGATTAGAACACATATTAGTCTCAATCATATCAAGGCTGTCTCATGTTCACCAAGATATCTCGACTAAGGACATTACAGCATGTCAGCCAAGCTGAACAGCATTGAGACATTATTCAGAAGCACACTTATTGCAGCAGACAATGTAACAAACTGAATAACAACCATTGCCTTTATAAACATAAGAGTTTATACATGATACTGAAAGAATCCCAAGGCCTCAAACATTAGCCTTAAGGGCATACCCCAACAATCTCCCACTTGCACTTAATCTAATGGTTGAGAAATCTCAAACCCATATTATTACAGTGCTTCTCATGCTTCTGCTGCGCCAGAGGCTTGGTAAGCGGGTCAGCCAGATTGTCATCTGTATGAACCTTGCAGATTTTGATCTCACCACGATCAATGATCTCCCAGATCAAGTGAAACCGTCTTTGTATGTGCTTGGACTTCTGGTGCGACCGTGGTTCCTTTGCTTGTGCGATTGCTCCAGTGTTATCACAGAAGATAACCAAAGGATCTGCACTCGAAGGAACAACACCAAGTTCCTGAACGAACTTACGAATCCACACTACCTCCTTGGATGCTTCCGAGGCTGCAACATACTTGGCTTCTGTTGTGGAATCAGCAACGATAGACTGTTTGAAACTTTTCCACACCACTGCTCCACCATTCAAGCTAAAAATATAGCCTGATTGCGATCGGAAATCATCCTGGTCAGATTGGAACGAAGCGTCAGTATATCCTTCAATACTGAGTTCTTCCTGACGTCCATATATCAAGAACATATCTTTGGTTCTCCGAAGATATTTCAAAATGTTCTTGACCGCAATCTAGTGCGCCTGACCTAGATTACTTTCGAATCGACTGGTCACGCTTAACCCGTAAGCGACGTCTGGGCGAGTACATAACATCGCATACATAATGGACCCAATAGCCGAAGCATAAGGCGTATTGTCCATTTCATCTTTCTCAGTCTGTGTTTGTGGACACTGACTCTTTGAAAGATTCAGACCATGTCTGACTGGAAGATATCCTCTTTTAGAATTCTCTAAATGAAATCTCTCCAGGACTTTATCGATGTAAGTACTTTGGCACAGCCCGAGAAGCCTCTTAGATCTATCTCTGTAGATCTTCACACCTAATACATAGGCTGCTTCTCCTAGATCTTTCATCTGGAAACATTTTCTTAACCATGCTTTAACAGCATGCAGTTCAGGAATATCGTTTCCAATGATTAAGATATCATCGACGTAGAGGACTAGGAAAGTAATCACGCTCCCACTAAACCTCTTATATACACACGGGTCATCTTCATTCTTGATGAAACCAAATTCGCATATTGATTCATCAAAATGAATATTCCAGCTTCTAGATGCTTGCTTAAGTCCATAAATGGACTTCTTTAACTTGCATATTTTATGACGATCTGATGGATTAGTGAAACCTTCAGGTTGTGTCATATACACATCCTCATCCAGTTTTCCATTAAGGAAAGCGGTCTTCACATCCATCTGCCAGATCTCATAATCGTAATAAGCTGCTATCGCAAGAATAATCCGAATAGACTTGAACATGGCTACAGGAGAGAAAGTTTCATCATAATCTATCCCGTAGATTTGTTTGAAACCTTTCGCAACTAGCCTGCCTTTATAGGTAACTACGTTACCATCCATGTCAATCTTCTTCTTGAAGATCCATTTACAGCCTATAGGGATTACTCCCGGAGGCGGATCAACCAAATCCCAGACTTGATTATCTGACATGGAGTCCATCTCGGCTCGCATAGCTTCAAGCCATCTCGCTGAGTCCGGTCCACTGACCGCATCCGCATAAGTAAGGGGTTCATCATGATCAATGATGTAGACTCCGTCATAGCGCTCAGGCTGTCGACGGATCCTTCCCGATCTTCGCGGTTCCCGTGATATCTGAGCCTCAGGTTGTTCAATAACCTGCTCAACTGGCTCAGGCTCATCCAACTGTGCTTGACTACTTTGTCCTTCCTCTGGATTCTCTATAGGTCCCTAGAAGGGGGCGAAACCCTAAAGCATGGCGCGTATAAAATTTTAAACAGCGGAAGAGGGTTTCTAGGGGATCGGATTCATGCATAACATATGATCAACTTGTTAAACCGATTGCAAACATAGAAGATGTCATACCGATGCCATTTCTAGATGGCGTCTTGGAAGCAGAGAGCGAAAGGGATCTCCTCCAAAGGATGCGCACACAAGATGAAGAAGTTTCCTACTCTGATGGTGCTCCTTGTGCTAGCAAGGTTCCAAGAGGTCCTTGTCGTATGGAAGGGAAGAGAATCCTTTGCTTGGCGATTTCTTCCTTCTCCTTTTTCGTCAACCTCTACACCACACGAGAGAGAGCTTGTTGGCGACGAGAGAGGAGGAGAAGCGAGAGAGTAGAGCGCCTTAGGCGTGAACGTGAGTGATGGTCACGTATGTGATCATGCTTTCTAAAAATAGAAAGCCACTTACTCACATGCGATCATGGGTTTACCCCAATCGCAAACTCCTCTCCATTTGAACCACACGCTCACTCAATGAGCTGGTTCAATTTGGTTTGGTCCAAAGACCAATTAACCCAAGCGATATGGTCTAGATCACAATTAAACCCTAAGGTTCCAGATCTAACCGTTGATCTCTTGATGCTGCTGATCTCACTGATCTAGCATCCATTCTCTCGATCGAAGCTTACCGATCTCAAGCCCTAATCAATCAAACATGATCAGACCAGATCTCACTTACAATCAGAGACTAAATCCCTTTAAACTGAACCCAAACAATTCAGTCCATACGATCTGACTTAAAGTAAGCCATATCATCAATTTGTGCGACCCTGAGGGTTTCCTTTAAATGTCGGTAACGATAACTCACGTTATCACGATCAGTGAGGGGTATCTAGCAACACATCACTGTCTCCTGATATAAAGGAAAGAGTCTTCCAAGACTATACCCAAACCACAGCACAAGTGTGAATCCAATTCACAAGGCATGCAAATTTCCTTTGCCACTGGATGTTCTTATTGGACAAGCGTGTCAAGCTTGTTGCTCCAATATGATGAGCATGATTAGATCAGATGATCATAGTCATCTGGGTATGGCCATACACTTTCTCAATCATCTCATACAGAGGGGGGGCCCTTTAGAACATCACACTCCAATTAAGGAGACGGCAATCCTATATCTATCACTAGTGCCCTAACCTGATTCAAGCTCACCATCCAAGATAGTCTATAATCATTATGTTTCAAATGATATTGAACTACCTCAAAACAATGACAATCATCATTTAGAAACACAAGTGATCTCAAGTCAGAGGAAATGTGCCACTTGTTACAATCAAGGATTATTCACATTGTGACAAGCAATTGAATATCCTAGTAGGGTCTGTCCAGTACATCCAATGTACCCATGGGTCTACATCTTATTCCATGCTCGAAGCATCCTATAAGATTAGAACACATATTAGTCTCAATCATATCAAGGTTGTCTCATGTTCACCAAGATATCTCGACTAAGGACATTACAGCATGTCAGCCTAGCTGAACAGCTTTGAGACATTATTCAGAAGTACACCTATTGCAGCAGACAATGTAACAAACTGAATAACAACCATGCCTTTATAGACATAAGAGTTTATACATTATACTGTTACAATCCCAAGGCCTCAAACATTAGCCTTAAGGGCATACCCCAACAATCTCCCACTTGCACTTAATCTAATGGTTGAGAAATCTCAAACCCATATTATTACAGTGCTTCTCATGCTTCTGCTGCGCCAGAGGCTTAGTAAGCGGGTCTGCCAGATTGTCATCTGTATGAACCTTGCAGACTTTGATCTCGCCACGATCTATGATCTCCCTGATCAAATGAAACCGTCTCTGTATGTGCTTGGACTTCTGGTGCGACCGTGGTTCCTTTGCTTGTGCGATTGCTCCAGTGTTATCACAAAAGATAACCAAAGGATCTGCACTCGAAGGAACAACACCAAGTTCTCTCACGAACTTACGAATCCACACTGCCTCCTTGGATGCTTCCGAGGCTGCAACATACTCGGCTTCTGTTGTGGAATCAGCAACGATTGACTGTTTGAAACTCTTCCACACCACCGCTCCTCCATTCAAGCTAAAAACATAGCCTGATTGTGATCGGAAATCATCCTGGTCCGACTGGAACGAAGCGTCAGTATATCCTTCAATACTGAGTTCTTCCTGACCACCATATATCAAGAACATATCTTTGGTCCTCCGCAGATATTTTAAAATGTTCTTGACTGCAATCCAGTGCGCCATACCTGGATTACCTTGGAACCGACTGGTCACGCTTAACCCGTAAGCGACGTCTGGGCGAGTACACAACATCGCATACATTATGGACCCAATAGCCGAAGCATAAGGCGTATTGTCCATTTCATCTTTCTCAGTCTGTGTTTGTGGACACTTACTCTTCGAAAGATTCAGACCATGTCTGACTGGAAGATATCCTCTTTTAGAATTCTCTAAATGAAATCTCTCCAGGACTTTATCGATGTAAGTACTCTGGCACAGCCCGAGAAGCCTCTTAGATCTATCCCTGTAGATCTTCACACCTAATACATAGGCTGCTTCTCCAAGATCATTCATCTGGAAACATTTCCTTAGCCATGCCTTTACGGCATGCATTTCAGGAATGTCGTTTCCAATGATCAAGATATCATCGACGTAGAGGACTAGGAAAGTAATCACGCTCCCACTAAACCTCTTATATACACACGGGTCATCTTCGTTCTTGATGAAACTAAATTTAGTGACTGATTCATCAAAACGAATATTCCAGCTTTTTGATGCTTGTTTGAGTCCATAAATAGACTTCTTTAACTTGCATATTTTATGACGATCTGATGGATTAGTGAAACCTTCTGGTTGTGTCATATACACATCCTCATCCAGATTTCCATTAAGGAAAGCAGTCTTCACATCCATCTGCCAGATCTCATAATCGTAATATGCTGCTATCGCGAAAAGAATCCGAATAGACTTAAACATGGCTACAGGTGAGAAAGTTTCATCATAATCTATCCCGTAGATTTGTTTGAAACCTTTCGCAACTAGCCTGCCTTTATAGGTAACCACGTTACCATCCATGTCAATCTTCTTCTTGAAGATCCATTTACAACCTATAGGGATTACTCCCGGAGGCGGATCAACCAAATCCCAGACTCGGTTATCTGACATGGAGTCCATCTCGGCGCGCATAGCTTCAAGCCATCTCGCTGACTCCGGTCCACTGACCGCATCCGCATAAGTGAGGGGTTCATCATGATCAATGATGTATACTCCGTCATAGCGCTCAGGCTGTCGACGGATCCTTCCCGATCTTCGCGGTTCCCGTGATATCTGAGCCTCAGGTTGTTCACTAACCTGTTCTACCAGCTCTGGCTCATCCAACTGTGCTTGACCACTTTGTCCTTCTTCTGGATTCTCATCCAGCTTTATTTCTCTCCCACTGGCCTCTTGCAGAAGAAACTCCTTCTCAAGAAATATGGCCGTCCGAGCAACAAATACTTTGTTCTCTTTGGGATCGTAGAAATAATAACCCTTAGTTTCCTTAGGGTAACCGACAACGATACATTTCTCAGATCTGCTCTCTAGTTTTCCAGAGGTGAGCTTTTTGACATAAGCCTCGCAGCCCCAGATCCTGATAAATGTCAAGCTAGGCTGTTTCCCATACCATAACTCATATGGCGTCTTAGAAACTGCCTTGGATGGCACTCGGTTTAGTACCTTTGCAGCTGTCTCCAGTGCAAATCCCCACAAGGAGTAAGGTAGAGCAGCCTGACTCATCATAGAACGAACCATATCAAGTAACGTTCTATTTCTCCTCTCGGACACACCATTCCATTGCGGTGTTCCTAGTGGAGTGAGCTGTGAGATAATCCCACACTACTTTAGATAGTCAGTAAACTCTCGACTTAGGTATTCTCCACCTCGATCAGAACGAAGTGCCTTGATATTTCGGCCAAGCTGATTCTGTACTTCATTCTTGAACTCTTTGAACTTGTCAAAAGATTCACTCTTATGTCTCATTAGATAGACATAACCGTATCTACTGAAATCATCAGTGAAGGTAATGAAGTACTGATAGCCACCTCTGGCATGTTTACTAAATGGCCCACACACATCACTGTGTATAAGGTCAAGTAAACCTGAAGCCCTTTGACCTTTATGAGGAAAAGGCGACTTCGTCATTTTGCCCATTAAACAAGCTTTGCATGTATCAATCTCCTCATAGGAGAATGATCCCAGCAGTCCATAATCATGCAACCGCTTAATGCGTTTCTTGTTAATATGGCCTAAACGACTATGCCATAGCAAGGTGCTGTCATCAGCATATTTGGCTTTCTTATTATCAATATTGTGTATAGAACATTCCATGTCCAACATGAATAACCCATTGTTAATTGAACCAGTAGCATAAACAATATTATCTAAAGTAAGAATACACTTTGAAATATTGCATTCAAAGGAAAACCCTTTCCTGACAAGAGCAGGAATAGAGATAATATTTTTAGTAATACTTGGAACAAAGTAACAACTGTTTAATTCTAACACAAGTCCAGATGGTAAAGAGATGAAATAGTCTCCTACAGCAACAGCAGCAACCCGTGCCCCGTTTCCAACTCGTAGGTCCACCTCATGCTGTCCCACCTGCCTTCTTCTCTTGAGTTCCTGTACATTTGAACAAATGTGAACTCTACATGCAGTGTCCAACACCCATGAAATAGAAGAAGATGAAACCATGACTTCCGTCACGTAAATACCTGAGCCAGAAGCGATGCTTCCCCTCTTGTCTCCTTGGAGCGCTTTACAGTCCTTTTTCCAGTGACCCAGCTGGCCACAGTGGAAACATCTGTATTCCTTTGACCGCTTAACTTTTTGCTTCAGAGCCTTGCTGTAACTCTTGACAGGGGCCTTGCCCTTCTTCCCCTTCTTCTTGTTCCTAGAAGGAACCATTAAGACAGAGGTCAAAGGCTTTCCCTTCAGAGTCTCCTCAGTAGTCAAGAGCATATTCAGCAGCTCTGCCGGAGTACAGTCGATTTTGTTCATATTAAAGTTAATGATGAACGCATCGAAAGAGGGCGGGAGAGACTGCAGAATAATGTCTACAGCAAGCTCCTGATTGATGGTATGCCCCAGTTTCTCTAGAGCCTCCTTGTGCCCAATCATCTTGAGCACGTGAGCTCCCACTGGGCTCCCTTCAGCCAGTTTGCTCTGAAAGAACAGCTTTGTCAGGTTATAGCGCTCAGTCCTCGCCTGCGCAGCATACAGCATCTTGAGGTTTGCTATCATTTCTATAGCAGATATATCCTCATGCTGACGCTGCAGCTGTGGCGTCATAGACGCTAGCATCAGGCAAGCGACATCAATGCTATCATTGACATGCTTTTCATAGGCATCCCGAACCGCCCTTGCGGCGTTCGGAGCGGGCTAAGGCGGTATAGCCGTCTCGAGGACATACAGTTTCCTCTCTGCCTTAAGAACAATCTTAAGGTGTCCGAACCAGTCTGAGAAGTTTGGCCCAGCAAACTTCTCTCTTTCCAGTAGGGATCGCACATTGAAGCTCATGGTGTTCGTTGCTGCAGGTATCTACAACAATGCAAGAACAACAAGGTCAGTATCAATGTTAAGAATCAATCAGGACTTAAGAATGATTCTTTTTCTCACTATTTTATCTGGCTGAAAAATCCAGCAAAATAGCCCGAAAGAGTAGAACTCTTTTAGTGAGATGGGATCCAGATTTCATACTTGGTCTCCGCGTCCCGCTCAGGCGAGATAAGATGCACAGAGAGTACAAGCACTAATTTCTGGTAGGCAGTCCCTGCCAATCGCCAACCCGTGCGATTCTCCTTCATCTGGGCAATCCAGCAGACTGTGCCAACTGAGTTGGTACAACACAGTCTCTGACCCCACAGATGGCTGCCTCCATGTGCTACCATATGCGCCACATATGTAGCCTACACGGTCAAGCTAACCCGACCTACTCCCTGGACCACCACGTGCTATGCTGAGCAACGAGAAGCGATAAATCCCTTCTCTGTAACACACAGGTGTAATCCCGCACCGTCTGAAGATAGATGGACGTGCCCACTGAGTGGGTACAACACGGCTCCAACGATAGTCAGAACAGTGAGGTTTCGCGTCAGAAGGCTTACGAGCTTGATATTTTAGCGTTGGATTTTAACGGTCTTTTATCTTCTTGACTATCATGCAATTCCTATGGTGATAGCAGAAGATAAACTCATGCAATTCTAATTATAAAAGCAATAAATAGAAAGCATGCTGATCTTATGTGGTAAAAGCCCATTAAGCCTAAGTTAGACCTTAAATTAAACTTAAGTCTTCACTTGCTTTTCTTCATGGGTCTTTTGCTTCTCATCTGGCCCAACCTAGGGCCCAAGCGCCATCTGCAGCTCAGGTGCGCCTACCAGGGAAAATGCGCCTGGTCCTAGAGTCGAACCCTGGACCTCCCACTTGGTCAAGCCTCTGCTGCAAGCGCCTCTGCCAAGTGTGCTCTGTGCTCTTGTCTGATTAATTTACAAATTAATCTATCTAGACAAGATTGACTCGCAGGTCAATTACATTTTATAAATTAAATGCAATGTGATGCGCAGATCATAATAAAAATTAATTTACAAATTTTAACCAGGCACGTAGGCCCCAGCACAGCACACATTAATTAGGCGTCCCACATAAGATTAAATAAACAAGCATATGCTTACAATCAACATGTGATCCATTCATGAAAATAAAATTTTTCAAAAACCCATTGGCATCAATTTTATTTTCCTTATGTGCCCTACTACCTTACAACGGTCCATTAATAGGGATCCACTCATCAGACCTAGTCAGATCCACTGCCCTTGCATGCACCAAGTCCTAACTTACTTGAGTCGACCCAGTGGTCAACTATGCATGCGCTACGGCTGAACAACCTACATGAGTTTTGGCAAGCGGGTGTGACCCCGGGCCTAACTCATGCGTGTTCACTAGTTGTCTCAACTAGACCTCGCTACACGCCTTTGATGCAGTCGACCTATAGCCACCTTATGCATGCGCATAGGTGCCATCTGGTCGACCCATCTAGGCTGTCAGATGGCCTGATCAAACTAGTTGGATCTTAACTAGAGATGACTTCAACCCTACTAACCCGTCTAAGGGTTTAATGTAGGTGCGGCTTAGATCTAATGATAGTCGCACATGTCATTAGGGTTTTTAGAAAAACAACTACAACAACATGATAGATGCGCTATCAACACACATGCGCCAAGGAAACATACAAGTTTCGGCATGAATGAACAATGTACATGTAAGTCTCGCATGTAAGAAAGATCTAAGCATACAAGGATCACAGCAGGATAGCAATCATATAAATCATGCATATAACCGCTCTGATACCAATTGTTAGGTCCCCAGAAGGGGGCGAAACCCTAAAGCATGGCGCGTATAAAATTTTAAACAGCGGAAGAGGGTTTCTAGGGGATCGGATTCATGCATAACATATGATCAACTTGTTAAACCGATTGCAAACATAGAAGATGTCATACCGATGCCATTTCTAGATGGCGTCTTGGAAGCAGAGAGCGAAAGGGATCTCCTCCAAAGGATGCGCACACAAGATGAAGAAGTTGCCTACTCTGATGGTGCTCCTTGTGCTAGCAAGGTTCCAAGAGGTCCTTGTCGTATGGAAGGGAAGAGAATCCTTTGCTTGGCGATTTCTTCCTTCTCCTTTTTCGTCAACCTCTTCACCACACGAGAGAGAGCTTGTTGGCGATGAGAGAGGAGGAGAAGCGAGAGAGTAGAGCGCCTTAGGCGTGAACGTGAGTGATGGTCACGTATGTGATCATGCTTTCTAAAAATAGAAAGCCACTTACTCACATGCGATCATGGGTTTACCCCAATCGCAAACTCCTCTCCATTTGAACCACACGCTCACTCAATGAGCTGGTTCAATTTGGTTTGGTCCAAAGACCAATTAACCCAAGCGATATGGTCTAGATCACAATTAAACCCTAAGGTTCCAGATCTAACCGTCGATCTCTTGATGCTGCTGATCTCACTGATCTAGCATCCATTCTCTCGATCGAAGCTTACCGATCTCAAGCCCTAATCAATCAAACATGATCAGACCAGATCTCACTTACAATCAGAGACTAAATCCCTTTAAACTGAACCCAAACAATTCAGTCCACACGATCTGACTTAAGTAAGCCATATCATCAATTTGTGCGACCCTGAGGGTTTCCTTTAAATGTCGGTAACGATAACTCACGTTATCACGATCAGTGAGGGGTATCTAGCAACACATCACTATCTCCCGATATAAAGGAAAGAGTCTTCCAAGACTACACCCAAACCACAGCACAAGTGTGAATCCAATTCACAAGGCATGCAAATTTCCTTTGCCACTGGATGTTCTTATTGGACAAGCGTGTCAAGCTTGTAGCTCCAATATGATGAGCATGATTAGATCAGATGATCATAGTCATCTGGGTATGGCCATACACTTTCTCAATCATCTCATACAGAGGGGGGCCCCTTTAGAACATCACACTCCAATTAAGGAGACGGCAATCCTATATCTATCACTAGTGCCCTAACCAGATTCAAGCTCACCATCCAAGATAGTCTATAATCATTATGTTTCAAATGATATTGAACTACCTCAAAACAATGACAATCATCATTTAGAAACACAAGTGATCTCAAGTCAGAGGAAATGTGCCACTTGTTACAATCAAGGATTATTCACATTGTGACAAGCAATTGAATATCCTAGTAGGGTCTGTCCAGTACATCCAATGTACCCATGGGTCTACATCTTATTCCATGCTCGAAGCATCCTATAA
This sequence comes from Costus lasius, assembly GCA_027563935.2. NCBI lineage: Eukaryota > Viridiplantae > Streptophyta > Magnoliopsida > Zingiberales > Costaceae > Costus > Costus lasius. Next base: position 59,656,435 of record CM050453.2, read on the forward strand.
AATTAGAACACATATTAGTCTCAATCATATCAAGGTTGTCTCATGTTCACCAAGATATCTCGACTAAGGACATTACAGCATGTCAGCCTAGCTGAACAGCTTTGAGACATTATTCAGAAGTACACCTATTGCAGCAGACAATGTAACAAACTGAATAACAACCATGCCTTTATAAACATAAGAGTTTATACATGATACTGTTACAATCCCAAGGCCTCAAACATTAGCCTTAAGGGCATACCCCAACATTCTCATCCAGCTTTATTTCTCTCCCACTGGCCTCTTGCAGAAGAAATTCCTTCTCAAGAAAAATGGCCGTCCGAGCAACAAATACCTTGTCCTCTTTGGGATCATAGAAATAATAACCTTAGTTTCCTTAGGGTAACCGACAAAGATACATTTCTCAGATCTGCTCTCTAGTTTCCCAGAGGCGAGCTTTTTGACATAAGCCTCGCAACCCCAGATCTTGATAAATGTCAAGCTCGGCTGTTTCCCATACCATAACTCATATGGAGTCTTTGAAACTGCCTTGGATGGCACTCGGTTTAGTACCTTTGCAGCTGTTTCCAGTGCAAATCCCCAAAAGGAGTAAGGTAGAGTAGCCTGACTCATCATAGAACGAACCATATCCAGTAAGGTTCTGTTCCTCCTCTCGGACACACCATTCCATTGCGGTGTTCCTGGTGGAGTGAGCTGTGAGATAATCCCACACTCCTTCAGATAGTCAGTAAACTCTCGACTTAGGTATTCTCCACCTCGATCTGAGCGAAGTGCCTTGATATTTCGGCCTAGCTGATTCTGTACTTTATTTTTGAACTCTTTGAACTTGTCAAAAGATTCACTCTTATGTCTCATTAGATAGACATACCCATATCTACTGAAATCATCAGTAAAGGTAATGAAGTATGAATAGCCACCTCTGGCATGTTTACTAAATGGCCCACACACATCACTGTGTCTACGGTCAAGTAAACCTGAAGCTCTTTGACCTTTGTTAGGAAAAGGAGACTTCGTCATTTTGCCCAATAAACAAGCTTTGCATGTATCAATCTCCTCATAGGAGTATGATCCCAGCAGTCCATGGTCATGCAACCGCTTAATGCGCTTCTTGTTAATATGGCCTAAACGACTATGCCATAGCAAGGTGCTGTCATCAGCATACTTGGCTTTCTTATTATCAATATTTTGTATAGAACATTCCATGTCTAACATGAATAACCCATTGTTAATTGACCTAGTAGCATAAATAATATTATCAAGAGAAAGATAACACTTTGAAGTCTTGCATTCAAAGGAAAACCCTTTCCTGACAAGAGCAGGAATAGAGATAATATTCTTGGTAATGCTAGGTACAAAATAACAATTGTTCAGTTCTAATACAAGTCCAGATGGTAATGAGATGTGATATTCTCCTACAACAACAGCAGCAACCCGTGCCCCGTTTCCAACTCGTAGGTCCACCTCATGCTGTCCCACCTGTCTTCTTCTCTTGAGTTCCTGTACATTTGAACAAATGTGAACTCCACATGCAGTGTCCAACACCCATGAAATAGAAGAAGAGGATATCATGACTTCAGTCACAAATATACCTGAGCCAGAAGCAATGCTTCCCTTCTTGTCTCCTTGGAGCGCTTTACAGTCCTTTTTCCAGTGACCCAGCTGGCCACAATGGAAACATCTGTATTCCTTCGACCGCTTAACCTTTTGTTTTAGAGCCTTGTTGTAGTTTTTGACAGGGGCTTTGCCCTTCTTCCCCTTCTTCTTGTTCCTGGAAGGAAACTTCAAGACAGAGGTTGAAGGCTTTCCCTTTAGAGTCTCCTCTATAGTCAATAGCATATTCAGCAATTCTGCCGGAGTACAGTCGATCTTGTTCATATTAAAATTAATAATGAACGGATCGAAAGAGGCCGGGAGAGATTGCAGAATAATGTCTACAGCAAGCTCCTGATTGATGGTATGCCCCAGTTTCTCTAGAGCCTCTTTGTGCCCAATCATCTTAAGCACGTGAGCTCCCACTGGACTCCCTTCAGCCAGTTTGCTCTGAAAGAAAAGCTTGGTCAAATTATAGCGTTCAGTCCTCGCCTGTGCAGCATACAGCATCTTGAGGTTTGCTATAATTTCTATAGCAGACATATCCTCATGCTGACGCTGCAGCTGTGGCGTCATAGACGCTAGCATCAGGCAAGCGACATCAATGCTATCATTGACATGCTTTTCATAGGCTTCCCGAACCGCCCTTGCGGCATTCGGAGCGGGTTGAGGCGGTATAGCCATCTCGAGGACATACAATTTCCTCTCTGCCTTAAGAACAATCTTAACGTGTCCGTACCAGTCCGAGAAGTTTGGCCCAGCAAACTTCTCCCTTTCCAGTAGGGATCGCACATTGAAGCTCATGGTGTTCGTTGCTACAGGAATCTACAACAATGCAAGAACAGCAAGGTCAGTATCAATGTTTAGAATCAATCCAGGACTTAAGAAAGATTCTTTTCTCACTATTTTATCTGACTGAAAAATCCATTAAAACAGTTCGAAAGAGTAACACTCTTTTAGTGAGATGGGATCCAGATTTCATACTTGGTCTCCGCGTCCCGCTCAGGCGAGATAAGATGCACAGAGAGTACAAGCACTAATTTCTGGTAGGCAGTCCCTGCCAATCGCCAACCCGTGCGATTCCCCTTCATCTGGGCAATCCAGCAGACTGTGCCAACTGAGTTGGTACAACACAGTCTCTGATCCCACAGATGGCTGCCCATTAAAAGAAAGCATGATGATCTTATGTGGTAAACGCCCATTAAGCCTAGGTAAGACCTTAAGATAACTTAAGTCTTCACTTGAGCTCTTCATGAGTCATTTGCATCTCAACTGGCCCAGACCAGGGCCCCAGCGCCCATTGCAGCTCAGGTGCGCCCACCAGGTAAATGCGCCTGTCCTAGGGTCGAACCCTAGACCTCCCACCTGGTCAAGCCACTGCTGCATGCGCCTCTGCCATGTGTGCTCTGTGCTCTTGTCTGATTAAAATTACAATTTAATCTATCTAGACAAGATTGACACGCAGGTCAATTACACAATAAATTAATTAAAATGTGATGCGCAGATCACAAATATAATAATTTACATTTTAATCCAGGCTCGCAGGCCCCAGCACAGAACACATTAATTGGGCAACCCATATAAGATGAAATAAACAAGCATCATGGCATCCAATCAACATGTGATCCAATACTAAGAAAATAAAATTTTGAAAACCCATTGGCATCAATTTTAATTTTCTTATGTGCCCTACTACCTTACAACGGTCCATTAATAGGGATCCACTCATCATGTCTAGTCAGATCCACTGCCCTTGCATGCACCAAGTCCTAACTGACTTGAGTTGACCTAATGGTCAACCATGCATGCGATAAGGGCTGAACAACCTTCATGAGTTCTGGCAAACGGGTGTGACCCCGGGCCTAACTCATGCGCGTTCACTGGTTGTCTCAACCAGACCTCGCTACATGCCTGTCTGCAGTCGACCTATAGCCACCTCATGCTTGTGCATAGGTGCCATCTGGTCGACCCATCTGGGCTGTCAGATGGTCTGATCAGACTGGTTGGATCTTACCTAGGTGATGACTTCAACCCTACTAACCCGTCTAAGGGTTTATAGCAAGCGCAGCTTAGATCTAATAAGGAGGCGCGCAAGATAAGTTTTGAAAAACAAACATCTAACAAGCGCCAACATGAAACAAGATACATGCGCCAACATATAAGGACAAGCATGTAGATACGCATGTTAACATTAGATCTAATCTTAAGTGCAAACATGGATCACACAAAGCAATCATATGAACATATCTAAAAACCTGGCTCTGATACCAATTGAAAGGTCCCTATGAAATAGGGGGTGAAACCCTAAGCATGCGCAACTTAAAATTGCATGGGCGGAATTAGGGTGTCTTAGGATCACATGTGATATATTCATATGATCAACTTTAAATCTTTGTAAAGATGATGAAGGAATCATACCATTGCCATGACTTGGATGGCAACTTGGAAGAGAAAGATGCAAGCGCTTCTTCTCCAAAGGCACCGCACACAAGATGTGATGGCCTACTCCTTGTTGCTTCTTGTGCTAGCAAGGCTTCAAGGGTCCTTTGTGTGGAGGAGATGAGATCTCTTGGGTTTTCGAAAGCCTTCCTCTACACTCGTCGAGAGAAGCCACACGAGAGGGAGAGGCGTCAAGAAGTGAAGAGGGGCGACAAGAGAAAAACGTTCCTCATGAATGTGGAGGCGTTGCCAAAAACGATTTCCAAAAATAGCAACCCTTTATTTCTCTAGCGTTATGCGTTCACTCCAAGTGAACCGAACGCAACTTCTTTTCACTCTTTGAACCTTTGAACCAAGCGCTCACATGATGAGCCGGTTCAATTGAATTTGGTTCAAAGACCAAATCAAATCAGCCCAAGCCATGGTCTAGATCTCATTGAACCTAAAGGTTCAAGATCTAACCGTTGATCTCTCGATGCTCTTGATCTCACCGATCTAGCATCAATACTCTCGATCGAAGTTTACTGATCTCAAGTCCTAATCAATCAAACATCATCAGACCAGATCTCACTTACAATCAGAGTTTAAATTCCTTTAAACTGAACCAAAACAATTCAGTCCACACGATCTGACATGAGTAAGCCATATCATCAAATTGTGCGACCCTGAGGGTTTCCTTTAAATGTCGGTAACGATAACTTACGTTATCACGATCAGTGAGGGGTATCTAGCAACACATCACTGTCTCCCGATATAAAGGAAAGAGTCTTCCAAGACTACACCTAAACCATAGCATAAGTGTGAATCCACTTCACTAGGCATACATGTTTCCTTTGCCACTGGATGTTCTTATTGGACAAGCGTGTCAAGCCTGTGACTCCAATATGATGAGCATGATTAGATCAGATGAACATAGTCACCTGGGTATGGCCATACACTTTCTCAATCATCTCATCCAGGGGGGCCCCTTTAGAACATCACACTCCAATCAAGGAGACGGCAATCCTATATCTATCACTAGTGTCCTAACCTAACTCATGATCATTATCCAAGATAGTCTATAACCATTATGTTTCAAATGATATTGAACTACCTCAAAACAATGACAATCATCATTTAGAAACACAAGTGATCTCAAGTCAGAGGACATGTGCCACTTATTGCAAACAAGGATTATTCACATTGTGACAAGCAATTGAATATCCTAGTAGGGTCTGTCCAGTACATCCAATGTACCCATGAGTCTACATCTTATTCCATGCTCGAAGCATCCTACAAGATTAGAACACATATTAGTCTCAATCATATCAAGGCTGTCTCATGTTCACCAAGATATCTCGACTAAGGACATTACAGCATGTCAGCCAAGTTGAACAGCATTGAGACATTATTCAGAAGCACACTTATTGCAGCAGACAATGTAACAAACTGAATAACAACCATTGCCTTTATAAACATAAGAGTTTATACATGATACTGAAAGAATCCCAAGGCCTCAAACATTAGCCTTAAGGGCATACCCCAACAAGACCATAGGAAGCATTGTAATGCTATAACTACTCAGAGTGGAAAACAGCTAGATGAACCAAAGGGTAGACTTGAGAATGATGGTGATGGGGAGCCTGACATTGCACCTAGTATTGAGCCAGCCTTAGGGACACCACTAACACGTGCGCAATCCAGCCCTATTTTGCCACCTCACAGGTGTGATGAGCCTTCATAGGGTTGTGATGAGCCGCACCAGGCTGATGTTCCTAGACCTAGCTCACCTACTCCATATAGGCCTCCCATACCTTTTCATAGAGACTTGTTCAAGCTAAGTTAGATAAGTAGTTGGCGAAATTTTTAGAAGTTTTGAAAAAGCTATATATAAATATTCCATTTACTGATGCTTTATCTCAAATGCCCACTTATGCGAAATTTTTGAAAGAAATTTTGTGAAACAAAAGAAAAAATAGAGGACTACGGTACTGTGGCATTAATTGAGGAGTGTAGCATCATAATTCAAAAAAAATTGCCACCCAAATTAAAGGATCCAGGAAATTTCTCTATACCCTATCTAATTAGGGATATGGCTTTTGATCGAGCCTTATGTGATCTTGGGGCTAGCATGAGTTTAATGCCTTTCTCTATTTGTAGGAAGCTTGACATGGGAGAACGAAAGTTGACATCTATTTCTCTACAGCTCGCTGATCGCTCGATTAAGTATCCTATTTGAATTATAGAAGATATTGATAAAATATCTTCCTTGATGATGTGTGTATTTATACTTGTTGTTAGAGAAAAACCCTATCATGTTAGATTTATTTCTTGAATGCATATCTATTTTTGAAATTTGACATTAGTTGATGCATGAGATTTTGGGTGGATATGTTATTTGAGGGATAAAATCTAAAAGTGAAATTGTTCTTTTGAATAAAATGAGCATATGAGTGTGATTTTTGAATTGATGTTGATTGATTAATTTAGTTGATATTTATGTTATTTGCTATTTGTTGGGAAGAAAGTTTCCTTGATCCAAATAAAGTGAGAGACTCCGCTACTTGACACTATAAAATTGATAGTTGTACTTAAGACATGGGTTGAAGTCTACAAAAAAATTGTTGAACTATGAAAATTCATGGCAAAATTTGTTAGATTTGTTGGACTATTAAGATGCATTTTGGTTCAATTGAATGATAGAATTGAAGTATATGACAAAACAATCAAACAAAGAAACAAAGCTTATCAGCTCATCAATGCAAACGAAACAGAGAGCAGACTGCATCTGTAAATGAGCTGTTCAAAGTTGGCTGTGCTTATAAAAGTGAAACAGTAACATCCAATTTTGATGTGATCTGATACCAAAATGGCCAGACAAGAATTATTTGTTTCCTGCATCAATTCTAAATTCTGGCATTGGTTTGTGGTTATTGAAATCAGAGATTAAGCAGTACAATCTATCTGTGGTGATTGAAATCAAAGATTAAGCAGTACAGTCTATCAATACAGGTGCAGAATTTTCAGAAATTCATATGTGGATTAATAGCGCACCACAAAGTATTTAGATTGAAGAGATAAATTATTCCTACGCCATCAAAAGAAAGAAGTATATCACAAAGGGGAACAATGTTTACCTATTATCGCAAGTGTACGTCATGTCAAAACTATTCCAATCAAGTATATAAGCGATACTCTACAACAGAGATCAAATGCCGCAGTGACGATTAATGTAAAAATCAGCCATGTAGTAACATGATCAATTGAACAGAATCTGAAATGGAAATGGCCTATAAACCTATTGATGCCTTGTTTGTCATATTAATGTCGTCCCCAAATTGTTCTCCAATTGTAAGATCTGGAAATTAATTTACTGGCAGGTAAGAAAATAAAATTTTGGTTATCTAGCATTTTTATGGAATTTTTTATGAGGTAATGTGTTGATTTATGTATGTTCCTGCAATGTAAAAATATGTGTCGCGGAGAGGATTCGAACCTGCGACTTAAGGCGTAGGTTGTGTGCTGCACGCCACTAGGCTAGTGGTGTCTTTCTATTAGAAAAGGGGAAGAGCCCTTGTTAAGGGTGAAGTGGGGAAAATAACTTATAGTAAAGGGTTATTGGATCTTGGAGGCTTAATGGGTAGAAAGCTAAAACCTTAGGGGATCCATTTTCTCACCTCTCACTCACGATTTTTCCCTCTTCTCCCTCTTGGCTCACGACATTTCTCCTTTGAGTGAAGGTGGCGGTTTGCCCTCTTCCCTCTTCTCCTCCTCTTGTGGCCGGCGGTGAGAGGTGGTGGAGGCGGCTTCCGGCGAACTCTTGAGTGATCCGGCGACGTGTTGGCGTGAGGATGTGAGGCTTGGAAGAATGAAATCAAGGTGAGTGGATCTTCTCTTCTACCTTGTTCACGCATAGTTGGATTATTGTTTGATTTAGAGAAGTTTAAAGCTTGGAAACATGATATGAACCCTTGATTGTAAAGTTGTATGTGTTTCATTGTTTTTCCCAAATTTTCGAAACCCTAACTTGCATGAAGATTAGGGCTTTTCATCTCTAAGGCTTCTAATCATCAATTAGACCTTGAATAAACATGTATGTGGCATAGATTTTTCAATGGCATGAAGATTAGGGCTAGATTGAGAATTTCGCCCCTCTTCATGAAATTACGCCCAAATTTGTGGGTAAAAATTAGGGCAAACCTGATTTTCATGAAATTAGGTATATGAGGACTCTACAGTAATTTTTTGGGAATTTTTAGAAATAAAAGTTTCTGTTGACTGAAATTGACCTAGGGGTAATGCGGTAAATTTGCTAGTTAAAATTGGGGGAAACCTGAAATTACGAATCTAAGGATCATGAGGGATGGAATGACTATTTTTACGAAATTTTTTGTTGAGTTTTCCTGCATGACTTAAACTTTGAACTAGGGGCATTTCTGTCTTTTGTTATAAGAACTAGGAGAAAACTATGAATTTGTGATATTCTGTGTTTATGCTATATGTGGATGGAATTTGGTGAATTTTCAGTATTAGTATGTATTCTTTTGTTAAATGGTGTATGTATAAAGTAGTGATGTGAAATATTGATTGATAACCTTGGATGATAACTTAGAAAAGGTTAAACCTTGTTTGCATGAAATCTAAGGACCTTTCTTGAACTTGATTGATGTGATGTCCGAGACGATGTTCGTGTGTATGCGTTCGATAAGGGTCCTAGACTTGGGTGGACTGAACCTAAGGGTTAACTAGGGCACTCTATGAACAGTCATTCTGATTTGGGGTTGGAGAATCCACCCATCCTATTCTGCTTGTTTCCGGTAATGGAGGGACTGTTCTAGAGTCTAGTGACCAGATTAGAGGTTCAAGGTTCCGGTTTGTGTTAAGGGTAATTGTCCAAGTGATAAACCTTTTGAGAGTTGGGTGTTTGAAGCAAAGTGCCACGTCTTGGTCAGACGGGGGCCACCTCTTGAATTCATTCACCTTCCGTTCCCGGTTGTGGGGGTGTTGTGTTCCCGGTAAAGGGGGTGTGGTTGAGTGTCGTAGAGCAAAGTGCCACGTCGTGACCTGGCGGGGGCCACCTCTTGAATCTACACCTCACCACTGTTCTGTACATGTTACTCTCAGTGCCTTGACGAAGGCCGGGTTGGACCCTCGGGGTCAATTCTGAAATCACTGGACAAGAGTTGTGTAATCCCAGTCCGTTAGCCGGATAGGCTGTTAGGTGATCTTGTTGCCCGGGGTGGTGGGTGTATTGTTTCCCGATTACGTTTGTGATTTTGTGGTTATCGGTTCATTGTGTTGTTTATGTTGCATTGACATCTTCCGTTAAAAGTTTTGAAAAGATATCTGCATCTATTTCTGATTGTATATTCGTGGATGGTCGAACGAGACTATCTACTCACTGAGCCGTGTAGCTCATTCCACGATATTTTCAGATGCAGGGCAGGAGCCTACAGCTTGAGTGGATACATGATTTTCTGACTTGATATTTTGGGGCCTGCGAGCCTGTACTATTTGTGGGCCGGATGTGGCCAGGGTTTTGTGATTCTATTCATGGATATGTTAGCCGGATGTGGCTGGTATGCTGATGTTTGATTTCTGTGATATTGTTGCCGGGTTGGCAATTGTTTTGATACGATGTTCGATTTCTGTGATATTGTTGCCGGGTTGGCAATTGTTTTGATACGACTGTTAAACCGATGGCTTAAGCCTGTTTTCGGTGAATTCTGTGTTATCCAGTATTTTTCGATTATCGTGGTTTATTATTTCGATGTTGTGATAAGGAATGAGGACTTTTGATTTTGCAAATGTTGTGTTTCAGTTTGTGGTCGGCATGTCGACCCGTATTATGATATTATGGGACATGTACAGGAATTTCCTTAGTTTTCCTGGGGACATGCTGCCGAAATTTCCCGAATCGATTTCCGTAAGCTATTATTCCCTAGCATCTGTATTGTTGTATTGTGTGTGACGTTCCCTTTCTTCCGCGGTTTATGCCTGTGTTTGGGGTTTATTCCGAGGGGGCGTTATAGAATGGTATCAGAGGAATGAAGTAGCTAATGATAGCTGTATGGGGATTGGAAAACCTTGCTTGTGTATTGCTAGACAGCTAGGAAACTTGTTTGAGAACTGACTTGATTAAAAAAATTTGATTTGTGTGTATTTTAGGAGCCAGTATGGTGCGCCCCAGGTCGAGTGATAGTGCTGGCAGCAGTGATCAGACTGCTGAATTCCTGCGGGCTATGGAGTCTTTGACTGGTATGGTGCAGCAACAGAACGCACTAATCCAGCAACAGGCTCAGATGCTGCAGCAGCAGCAGACCCAGCACCAGGAGGTGCAGCAGCAGCTGTTACAGCAGAGTCGCGAACAGTAACGCGAGTTCAGAGAGCAGTTGCAGCTTCTGTCTCAGACTCAGATACCGACGCAGGGGCGAGGGTCTGCGTCTGACTTGGGCCCAGGGGTTAGCTTGCCGGAGGACACCCATAGGCGCTATGCCTTGCTTGTGGGTGAATTCCAGCGGTTGGGCCCTAGCTCTTTTTATGGGAGTCCAGATTACAGGACGGCAGAGGACTGGCTTTTGGGCTTGGATAAGATCTTCCAAGTGATGCGATGTTCAGATGAGGACAAATTATGTTTGGCCACCTATATGATGCGGGGTGACGCAGATGTGTGGTGGAGGAGTGAGCTGAGACTCGCAGTGGACAGATCTGAACCGGTGACGTGGCAATACTTCTTGTCCCGGTTCAATGAGAAATTCTTTCCCACCAGCCTGGTTGAGGATAGAGAGGTGGAGTTTATCCACTTGGAACAAGGAGACATGACGGTGGATCAATATGACTTGAAGTTCTCAAAGCTTGGGAAGTATGCTCCACATTTGATAAATACTGAGGATAGACGAGCTAAGAAATTTCTCAGGGGTCTCAGAAGGGATATCAGACAGAAGGTAGGATTGCTGCACTTGGAGACTTATGCCGAGATGCTGGATCATGCCCGCACTGCAGAGAGGTACATTCTGGAGGAGCAGGCCGAGACGGCCCTAGTTGTAGCCCCTTCAGCTGAGGCACCGGTTCCCCAGCATACTGGTGGAGGCAGTAGGAAATTTCAGAAGGGGAAGGACCAGAAGAAAGGTCGATACAGACCTCACCAGGGGAAAGGGATTCAGAGACCGCAGCAGGCATCTCAGCCACAGCCACAGCAGCAGGGTACTGATGGCCGGGTAGAGGACAGAGTCTGTTACCATTGTGGGGCCAAGGGTCACCTGAAGGCGGACTGCCACAAGAAGTCCGGGGCGTGCTTCAAGTGCGGAAAAGTGGGGCACAGGATCAAAGATTGCACGGCGCATGGGCCACAGATCTGGGGTACCGAGAGACCAGCTGTCCAGGCCAGAGTCTACGCTATAGTAGAGAAGGACACTCGAGCTTCCCGATCCGTCGTGGAAGGTACTTTATATGTTTTTGATCAGTTAGCTCGTATTTTGTTTGATCCGGGGTCCAACTTGTCCTTTGTGTCTGCTAATTTTGCTTCTAGACTACCTGTCTCACCTAGAGTACTAGATTACATAGTTTCAGTATGTACACCCCTGGGGGATAGTTTATCCACTGACATAGTCTACCCTGACTGTGTTATTCACGTAGAGCAGTACCAGTTTATAGTTGATTTGATATTACTAGGCATGCAGGATTATGATTTGATCCTAGGCATGGATTGGCTATCTTCTCACCACGCTACAGTGGATTGCTTTGAGAAGATTGTTACTCTGCATCTGCAGGATGGGAGTCATCTGCTGGTAAGGGGCCTGGTGTCTGATCAAGGGCCACATTTGATATCATTTGTGCATGCCAGCAGGCTGCTAGCCAGTGGGTGCAAAGGATACCTTGCACATGTTAAAGTGCAAGAAGACTCAGCTCCAGACTTAGCTCAGATGGTGGTAGTTTGTGAGTTTCCTGATGTATTCTCGGATGAGTTTTCGGGTTTGCCTCCCCACAGGGATGTGGAGTTTGGTATTGAGCTGGTGCCTGGTACAGCTCCAATATCAAAGGCTCCTTATCGTATGGCCACCTCAGAGTTAGCTGAGTTGAAGAAGCAGTTAGAGGAACTGCTTGAAAAGGGGTATATCAGACCGAGTGCTTCACCCTGGGGAGCGCCAGTTTTGTTTGTAAAGAAGAAGGACGGAACGCTGAGGATGTGTATAGATTACCGCCAGCTGAATCAGGTGACTGTAAGGAACAAGTATCCCCTTCCGAGGATAGATGATCTGTTCGATCAGCTGCAGGGTGCCACGGTGTTCTCCAAGATCGATTTGAGGTCAGGATACCATCAGCTCAGGGTCAGGGATGAGGATATCCTGAAGACTGCTTTCAGGACCAGGTATGGACACTACGAGTTTGTAGTTATGCCTTTTGGACTGACCAATGCACCTGCTGTTTTTATGGATCTGATGAACAGGGTGTTTCACGAGTTATTAGACACTTGTGTGGTGGTGTTTATAGATGATATACTGGTTTACTCCCGTACCTATCAGGATCACGCTAGGGACTTGCGCTGGGTACTAGCAATTCTGAGGAAGCACCAGTTGTATGCTAAGGCCAGCAAGTGCGAGTTTTGGTTGGATCAGATCAGCTTTTTGGGACATGTGATATCTGGTCAGGGCGTATCTGTGGATCCAGTGAAGGTACAGGCTATCCTGAACTAGGGAAGACCATCTAGTGCCACCGAGATCCGGAGCTTTCTGGGATTAGCAGGATATTACAGGAGGTTTGTGGAGGGGTTCTCCAAGTTGGCGGGTCCCTTAACCAAACTGACCAGGAAAGAGGCTAAGTTTGTTTGGGACGAGAAGTGTGAGGAAAGTTTCCAGGAGCTGAAAAGGAGATTGACCAGTACACCCATCCTTATCATTCCTACTGATGGGGAGAGGTTTACTGTTTATACTGATGCCTCAGGCAAAGGACTGGGCTGCGTCCTGATGCAAAAAGGGGCCGTAGTAGCTTATGCTTCGCGGCAACTGAAGGAGTATGAGTTAAACTATCCCACACACGATTTGGAGTTGGCGGCAGTGGTTTTTGCACTGAAGATATGGCGCCACTATCTATTGGGACAGGAGTTTGACTTATTTACTAATCATCAGAGTCTCAAGTACATTTTCACTCAGAAGGAGTTGAATATGAGGCAGAGAAGGTGGATGGAGCTGATAAAGGATTATGATTTCTCTATTCAGTATCAGGCCGGGAAAGCCAATGTGGTAGCTGACGCATTGAGCAGACACCCAGTTACTTCTGTAGCCGCACTGAGGGTCAGTGAGTGGCAGTTACTGCAGGAGTTCCAAGAGCTCAGGGTTGAGGTGTCCCCCAGAGTTCAGTCTGGATATGTGGCTTTTCTCCGGGTTCAGTCTGCGTTACTACAGAGGATCAGGGATCAGCAGCTGGTAGATCCGAGTCTAGTTCAGATCAGAGAGAGGTTGGCTGCCGGGCTAGTGGAGGATTTCTGCTTATCTGGTGATAGTATTCTGCGGTTCCGTGGAAGGGTCTGTGTCCCTGAGGAACCTAATCTGAGGAGAGAGATCTTGGAGGAGGGTCATAACTCCAAGTATTCCTTGCATCCAGGAGTCACAAAAATGTATCAGGATTTGAAGAAAGATTTCTGGTGGCCGGGCATGAAGAAGGAGGTTGCGGTGTTCGTATCTCGGTGTTTGACCTGTCAGACTGTGAAGGCTGAACACCAGAGGCCTGGGGGATTATTGCAGCAGCTCCCTATTCCGCAGTGGAAGTGGGAGTGCATTAGTATGGATTTTATTTGTGGGTTGCCTCGGACCAGGAGAGGGCATGATGCGGTTTGGGTCATCGTAGACAGGCTCACGAAGGCTGCACACTTTTTGCCTATTCGGATGACTTATCCACTCGATCGGCTGGCTAAGCTGTACATCGACGAGATAGTCAGATTACACAGAGTGCCTGTGGATATTGTATCAGACCGCGATTCCAGATTCCTTCCAGATTCTGGAAGAGCTTGCATGAGGGTCTTGGCACTAAGTTGAGTTTTAGTACCGCCTACCATCCGCAGTCAGATGGTCAGTCAGAGCGTACTATACAGACTTTGGAGGAGGGCTTAAGCCTCTTTTCGGTGAATTCTGTGTTATCCAGTATTTTTCGATTATCGTGGTTTATTATTTCGATGTTGTGATAAGGAATGAGAACTTTTGATTTTGCAAATGTTGTGTTTCAGTTTGTGGTCGGCATGTCGACCCGTATTATGATATTATGGGACATGTACAGGAATTTCCTTAGTTTTCCTGGGGACATGCTGCCGAAATTTTCCGAATCGATTTCCGTAAGCTATTATTCCCTAGCACCTGTATTGTTGTATTGTGTGTGACGTTCCCTTTCTTCCGCGGTTTATGCCTGTGTTTGGGGTTTATTCCGAGGGGGCGTTACACCAATGAAGTGATCAATTAAGTCTAACATCCTATGATCATTCTCATAAGGGAGAAGGTGCAGTTGATTACGTCATGTATGTGAAGGAAAATTTTAATGGTAGCAGGAAGAGAAAAGAAGGGACCATTATACTTTAAATTAATTCTTTAAAAGGCTATAAGTTCGTAAAGGCAAGAAATTCTCGAATGAGTGGACTCCTCTAGAAAATGGAAAAATAGATGAGGCTGCAAACTAATTCATCACTTAGACGATCAAGCTGTAAACTAAGAGAGGACGGTTGGCCATAATCATCAGTGAAAGGAAGTCTGACCGCCGATGAAATTAAAAAAAAAAAAAAAAGAGAACGCTTCAAAAGTATGGTGGCAGCTGGCAACGGATTAGCAGCTAACAAACAAGGAAGCAATCATGGTCGAGAGGGAAACACATAAGGCAAAATGAGAAAATTGCTAGCAGCATTTAGTTTAGCCATTAATATCATTTAGTTTAGCCATCACGTAGCCTCTCCATTCTAAAAGAGAAAAGGAGATCTCACTTAACTGGTTAGGTGAAGTTAACATTTATTTTGACTAGGTCAACAACAGCCAAACGACAACAATTGCAAAAAAAAAGCAAAGAGGGACAGGGGCCTGGCACCACCTGCATGGGCTCAGAAAAATAAAAAAAAAGAGAAAAAATAAAATCACAACAGCTAGCAACCAAAAAGGATAAAACAAACAACACAACCTGCCAAGGGAAGAGAGTAAGGCCGATAGGAGAGGGAGATGAAAAGGTGGTCGGGCCAGTCGATAAAAAAAAACAACAAAACGCGAATAAAACAAAGAAGGCAGCTATAAGGGAAGAATCAGTTGGAAGCTTATAAGAAGAAGGGAAACTCGGCCAAAAAAAAAGGGACAGAGAAGACATCGCAACACATGGAGACGCACAACACACCACCGAAGACACTACAACACACGGGGAAGCAAGAAGAAGAGCCAGCAAGAAGCATACGAAGGTAATGAAAGGAGGTTTTCTTTTATTTTTCTCTTAAGGCCTCACAGATGCATTAAGCATCCTGGGATTATGTCTAAGAGGTAGAATCGGAACTGGGAAGCTGGTTCGGAGGGTTTACGCAAAAAGAGGGAGAGGACACAAGGGGTTGAAAAGAAAACGTATATCTGAGAGGTAGAATCGGAACTGGGAAGCTGGTTCCGAGGGTTTACGCAAAAAAAGAGAGAGAACACAAGGGGTTGTAAACAAAACGTGTCGGTTCAGAGAAGAGTGCAAAAAAATATACGCTGCGAGTGATGGAAGCATGCGAGGAATGCAGTAAAGAAAACACGTTATGGGTGATGGAGGTATGCGGATCGGAAGATCAAACGGGCTGAAGAAAAGAATAAAAGCCCAAAAGATGCGAAGAAGCTGAGGAAGAAGAGAAGGGATGTGGAGAGATCAGCAAGATCAAACAGGCAGAAGAAAAGAATAAAAGCCCATAAAAAAAAGGGGGAACGCAAAGAAGAGGACTGAAGAAGCGCGAAGAAGCAAAAAAAAAAAAGGAAAGAAAAAGGGGGGGTCGGTTCGAAGAAAAGAACAGAAAAGAGGAAAAGAGATACCTGTTTAAAGGCCCTTCTGGCTCCCCTCCGAGACCCTGTCCGAAACCAAAAAACGCACGAACAATGAAATGCCTCGCCAAAAAGCTCCATCCGAGAGGTCTGTAGCCACTCCAGTATCTTGAAGAAGACTCCTTGCTGTGAGAGAAGCACGGTGAGGAGGATTATGTCAAGGTCCGTTATGAAGAACAAAAAAAAAAGAAAAGAGAAGAAAAGGGAGAGTGGAAAAGAAATACCCGTCCAAAGTCTCCTCTTGGACTCTATCTTCAAAAAATCAGAGCACACAAATGCCCTGTAAGAAGTTCAAAAAAGGGCTGCCGCCCTAAGTCGTTCGAAGAAGACCCTTCCTTCCTAAAGAAAATGGGAAAAGAGTTCTTACCAAAATGGACGGTAAGACTTCGTCACTATAGAAATACAATAAGCCAAGCCTGTAAGATAGAGGAGTGAATTAGGCTTTTGGGAAGGATGCCGCAAACACAAGAAGGGGAAAATGAAGACTCCTTACAGAAGCTTATGAATATACTTGTGTACAGGAAGATCATCGAAGCACAAAGAGTAATGAAGAACTCTGCTCAACCACCGACTTTCAATCTCCGCCGGCGAAATAACCTGAAAAAAAGACCAGCCCTAACCAAATATTAAAAAAAAAAGGAAGCAGAAGAAAGACTTCAGTCCAAAAGTCAAGAAACAATCTGGTACGGATCCGATCCGAACTACATCCGACCCGAAATGCGAAATCCCACCAAACTTACCTCAGCGACCGTAAGCTGTGAAGCCGGAATCACAGGTAACACGTGGTACAGACTATAGAAGGCCCCTAGACTAGCAGGCAAACCACGGCAACCATCGCCACTTCCGACTACATCGCTCCGCCCCTGATGGAGTCTCCTGGCCTGCCATCTGTGATGATGATAAGTCAACCGTCGACAGAACAGTCGATGGAAGTGAAAAATATTCCAGAATGCTGGAATCAAGGAAATCCAAACGTAAAGATAAAATCTCAGGAAGAATTTCGTAGCCAAGTACAAAATTGTTGGGGTATGCCCTTAAGGCTAATGTTTGAAGCCTTGGGATTATATCAGTATCATGTTTAAACTCTACGTTTATAAAGGCAATGGTTGTTATTCAGGTTGTTACATCATCTGCTACAATATGTATACTTCTGAATAATGTCTCAATGCTGTTCAGCTTGGCTGACATGCAGTTTTGTCCTTAGTCGAGATATCTTGGTGAACATGAGACAGCCTTGATATGATTAAGACTAATATGTGTTCTAATCTTATAGGATGCTTCGAGCATGGAATAAGATGTAGACTCATGGGTACATTGGATGTACTGGACAGACCCTACTTAGGATATTCAATTGCTTGTCACAATGTGAATAATCCTTATATGCAAACAAGTGGCATATTTCCTCTGACTTGAGATCACTTGTGTTTCTAAATGATGATTGGCATTGTTTTGAGGTAGTTTGATATCATTTGAAACATAATGGTTATAGATTATCTTGGATAATGAGCATGAGTCATGTTAGGGCACTAGTGATAGATATAGGATTGCCGTCTCTTTGATTGGAGTGTGATGTTCTATAGGGCCCCCTGGATGAGATGATTGAGAAAGTGTATGGCCATACCCAGATGACTATGATCATCTGATCTAATCATTCTCATCATATTGGAATTACAGGCTTGACACGCTTGTCCAATAAGAACGTCCAGTGGCAAAGGAAACACATATGCCTAGTGAGTTGGGTTCACACTTGTGCTGTGGTTTGGGTGTAGTCTTGGAAGACTATTTTCTTTATATCGGGAGACAGTGATGTGTTGCTAGATACCCCTCACTGATCGTGATAACGTAAGTTATCATTACCGACATTTAAAGGAAACCCTTAGGGTCGCACAATTTGATGATATGGCTTACTTAAGTCAGATCGTGTGGACTGAATTGTTCTGGTTCAGTTTAAAGGGATTTAATCTCTGATTGTAAGTGAGATCTGGTCTGGTCATGTTTGATTGATTAGGGCTTGAGATCGGTAAGCTTCGATCGAGAGAATTGATGCTAGATCGGTGAGATCAAGAGCATCAAGAGATGAACGGTTGGATCTTGAACCTTTAGGGTTTATTGTGATCTGAACCAGATGCTTGGCTTAATTGGTCTTTGAACCAGACCGAAATTGAACCAGCTCATCATGTGAGCGCATGGTTCAAGGGGAGAGCAAAATGCGTTTGGGTAAACCCATGGTCGCATGAACGTTGGTGGTTTGCTATTTTTAGAAGCCATGAGGCCACGCCTCACGTTCACGCCAAGAGAAGTTTTATTCTCGCCTCTCGCCCCTCTCTCTATAGGTTCATTCGTTGTGTGTCGCCTTGACGCATTGGAGAGGATTCGGCCAAGAAGAAAAACATCTCCTTCCCTTCCATTCGATCAGGAGACCTTGGAACCTTGCTTGCACAAGGAGCACTAAGGGAGTAGGCGCATTGATCACCTTGTGTGCGCACCATTTGGAGGAGAAGCGTTTGACTCTCTACTTCCTAGACGCCATCCAAGAAATGGCATCGGTAAGGATCGATTCTCATGTATACAAAATTTTAAAGTTGATCATACTGCATGCATCGATCTAGAAACCTTTTCCGCTGTGTTAAAACCTCTGCATGCGCCTATTAGGGTTTCGCCCCCTCGTGGTAGGGGACTTGCAATTGGTATCAGAGCCAAGTTATTAGCATGTTTTTATGATTGCTTGAGGTTTTTGTGATCCATGTTTGCGCTTGTATGCTTAGATCTAAACCACTTGCGAAAATTACATGTTAAGTTGTTCATGCGAAAACTTGATGAGCATGTTTTCTATTTGGCGCATGTATGTTGGCGCTTATTAGTTTTTCTCAAAACTATATTACTTGCGCAACTCACCTTAGATCTAAGAGGCGCCTACTTTAAAAACTTAGACGGGTTATTAGGGTTGAAGTCACAGTCGAGTCTAGATCCAATCAGTCTGATCAGACTATCTGACAGCCTAGATGGGTTGACCAGATGGCACCTGTGCGCAAGCACGAGGTGGCTATAGGTCGACTGCGGACAGGCGTGTAGCGATGTCTGATTGAGACAACCATTGAACGCGCATGAGTTAGGCCCGGGGTCACGCCCGCTTGCCAGAACTCATGCAGGTCGTTCAGCCCAAGGCATGCATTGTTGATCACTGGGTCGACTCAAGTCAGTTAGGACTTGGTGCATGCCAGGGCAGAGGATCTGACTAGGTCTGATGAGTGGATCCCTATTAATGGACCGTTGTAAGGTAGTAGGGCACATAAGGAAAATAAAATTGATGCCAATGGGTTTTCGAAAATTTTATTTTCTTATTGTTGGATCACATGTTGATTGTATACCATGATGATTGTTTATTTAATCTTATGTGGGCTGTCCGTTTTAATGTGTGCTGTGCTGGGGCCTGTGTGCCTGGTTAATAAATGTAAATTATTTATTGTGATCTGCGCATCACATTTTATTTAATTTATAAAGTGTAATTGACCTACGTGTCAATCTTGTCTAGATAGATTAAATTGTATTTTAATCAGACGAGAGCACAGAGCACACTTGGCAGAGGCGCTTGCAGCAGTGGCTTAACCAGGTGGGAGGTCCAGGGTTCGACTCTGGGACAGGCGCAATTACCTGGTGGGCGCACCTGAGCTGCAGTGGGCGCTTGGGCCAGATGAGATGCAAAAGACCCATGAAGAGCTCAAGTGAAGACTTAAGTTAAATTAAGGTCTTACCTAGGCTTAATGGGCTTTTACCACATAAGATCATCATGCTTTCATTTATTGTTAAGAATTGCATGATTTAATCTTCTGCGATCACCATAGGATTAGCATGATAGTTGAGAAGTTCTAAAGACCGTTAAAATCCAACGCTAAATATCAAGCTCGTAAGCCTTCTGACGCGAAACCTCACTGTTCTGACTATCGTTGGGGCCGTGTTGTACCCACTCAGTGGGCACGCCCATCTATCTTCAGACGGTGTGCGATTACACCTGCGTGCTATAGAGAAGGGATTTATCGCTTCTCGTTGCTTAGCATAGCACGTGGTGGTCCAGGGAGTAGGTCGGGTCAGCTTGACCATGTAGGCTACATATTGAGCATATGGTAGCCATATGGAGGCAGCCATCTGTGGGATTAGAGACTGTGTTGTACCAACTCAGTTGGCACAGTCTGCTGGATTGCCTAGATGAAGGGGAATCGCACGGGTTGGCGATTGGCAGGGATTGCCTACCAGAGATTAGTGCTTGTACTCTCTGTGCATCTTATCTCGCCTGAGCGGGACGCGGAGACCAAGTATGAAATCTGGATCCCATCTCACTAAAAGAGTTTTACTCTTTCGGGCTGTTTTGCTGGATTTTTCAGCCAGATAAAATAGTGAGAAAAGAATCTTCCTTAAGTCCTGGATTGATTCTAACATTGATACTGACCTTGCTGTTCTTGCATTGTTGTAGATTACTGCAGCAACGAACACCACAAATTTCAATGTGCGATCCCTACTGGAAAGGGAGAAGTTTGCTGGGCTGAACTTCTCAGACTGGTACGGACACCTTAAGATTGTTCTTAAGGCTGAGAGGAAGCTGTATGTCCTCGAGACGGCTATACCGCCTCAACCCGCTCCGAACGCCGTAAGGGCGGTTCGGGAAGCTTATGAAAAGCATGTCAATGATAGCATTGATGTCGCTTGCCTGATGCTTGCGTCTATGACACCAGAGCTGCAGCGTCAGCATGAGGATCTATCAGCTATAGATATTATAGCGAACCTCAAGCTGCTGTATGCTGCACAGGCGAGGACTGAATGCTATAATTTGACAAAACTTTTCTTTCAGAGCAAACTGGCTGAAGGGAGTCCAGTGGGAGCTCACGTACTCAAGATGATTGGGTACAAGGAGGCTCTAGAGAAACTGGGACACACCATCAATCAGGAGCTTGTTGTAGACATTATTCTGCAGTCTCTCCCGGCCTCTTTCGATCCATTCATTATTAATTTTAATATGAACAAGATCGACTGTACGCCGGCAGAGTTGCTGAACATGCTCTTGACTACAGAGCAAACTCAGTCTCGTGAGAAGGGAACGCCTTCATCCTTTGTCCTAATCGTTCCTTCTAGGAACAAGAAGAAGGGGAAGAAGGGCAAAGCCCCTATCAAGAGCTACAACAAGGCTCTAAAGCAAAAGATAAAGCGGTCAAAGGAATACAGATGTTTCCATTGTGGCCAGTTGGGTCACTGGAAAAAGGACTGTAAAGCGCTCCAAGGAGATAAGAAGGGAAGTAAGCCTTTCGCTTCTAGCTCAGGTATTTACGTGACTGAAGTCATGGTATCTTCTTCTTCTATTTCATGGGTGTTGGACACTGCATGTGGAGTTCACATTTGTTCAAATGTACAGGAACTCAAGAGAAGAAGACAGGTGGGACAGCATGAGGTGGACCTACGAGTTGGAAACGGGGCACGGGTTGCTGCTGTTGCTGTAAGAGAATATCACATCTCTTTACCATCTGGTCTTGTATTAGAACTGGACAATTGTTATTTTGTACCAAGCATAACTAAGAATATTATCTCTATTCCTGCTCTTGTCAGGAAAGGGTTTTCCTTTGAATGCAAATTTTCAAAGTGTTATATTTCTCTTGATAATATTATTTATGCTACTGGCTCAATTAACAATGGGTTATTCATGTTGGACATGGAATGTTCTGTACAACAAATTGATAATAAGAAAGCCAAGTATGCTGATGACAGCACCTTGCTATGGCATAGTCGTTTAGGCCATATTAACAAGAAACGCATTAAGCGGTTGCATGACCATGGACTGCTGGGATCATTCTCCTATGAGGAGCTTGATACATGCCAACTTGTTTAATGGGTAAAATGACGAAGTCTCCTTTTTCTAATAAAGGTCAAAGGGCTTCAGGTTTACTAGACCTCATTCACAGCGATGTGTGTGGGCCATTTAGTAAACATGCCAGAGGTGGCTATTCATACTTCATTACCTTTACTGATGATTTCAGTAGGTATGGTTATGTCTATTTAATGAGACATAAGAGTGAATCTTTTGACAAGTTCAAAGAGTTCAAAAATGAAGTACAGAATCAGCTAGGCCGAAATATCAAGGCACTTCGTTCAGATCGAGGTGGTGAATACTTGAGTCGAGAGTTTACTGACTATCTGAAGGAGTGTGGGATTATCTCACAGCTCACTCCGCCAGGAACACCGCAATGGAATGGTGTGTCCGAGAGGAGAAATAGAACCTTACTTGATATGGTTCGTTCAATGATGAGTCAGGCTACTCTACCTTACTCCTTTTGGGGATTTGCACTGGAAACAGCTGCAAAGGTACTAAACCGAGTGCCATCCAAGGCCGTTTCTAAGACTCCATATGAGTTATGGTATGGGAAACAGCCAAGCTTGACATTTATTAAAATCTGGGGTTGCGAGGCTTATGTCAAAAAGCTCGCCTCTGGGAAACTGGAGAGCAGATCTGATAAATGTATCTTTGTCGGTTACCCTAAAGAAACTAAGGGTTATTATTTCTACAATCCTAAGGAGAACAAGGTATTTGTTGCTCGGACGGCTATTTTTCTTGAGAAGGAATTTCTTCTGCAAGAGGCCAGTGGGAGAGAAATAAAGCTGGATGAGAATCCAGATGTAGGACAAAGTAGTCAAGCACAGTTGGATGAGCCTGAGCCAGGAGATCAGGTTATTGAACAACCTGAGGCTCAGATATCACGGGAACCGCGAAGATCGGGAAGGATCCGTCGACAGCCTGAGCGCTATGACGGAGTCTACATCATTGATGATGAACCCCTCACTTATGCGGATGCGGTCAGTGGACCGGACTCAGCGAGATGGCTTGAAGCTATGCGCGCCGAGATGGACTCCATGTCTTATAACCAAGTCTGGGATTTGGTTGATCCGCCTCCGGGAGTAATCCCTATAGGCTGTAAGTGGATCTTCAAGAAGAAGATTGACATGGATGGTAACGTGGTTACCTATAAAGGCAGGCAAGTTGCGAAAGGTTTCAAACAAATCTACGGGATAGATTATGATGAAACTTTCTCTCCTGTAGCCATGTTCAAGTCTATTCGGATTATTCTCGCGATAGCTGCATATTATGATTATGAGATCTGGCAAATGGATGTGAAGACCGCTTTCCTTAATGGAACTCTAGAACGGGATGTGTACATGACACAACCTGAAGGTTTCACTAATCCATCAGATCGTCATAAAATATGCAAATTAAAGAAGTCCATTTATGGACTTAAACAAGCATCGCGAAGCTGGAATATTCGTTTTGATGAATCAATCTGTAAGTTTTGTTTCATCAAGAATGAAGATGACCCGTGTGTATATAAGAGGTTTAGTGGGAGCGTGATTACTTTCCTAGTCCTCTACGTCGATGATATCTTGATCATTGGAAACGATATTCCTGAACTGCATGCTGTCAAAGCATGGTTAAGAAAATGTTTCCAGATGAAAGATTTAGGAGAAGCAGCCTATGTATTAGGTGTGAAGATCTACAGAGATAGATCTAAGAGGCATCTCGGGCTGTGCCAGAGTACTTACATCGATAAAGTCCTGGAGAGATTTCATTTAGAGAATTCTAAAAGAGGATATCTTCCAGTCAGACATGGTCTGAATCTTTCAAAGAGTCAGTGTCCACAAACACAGACTGAGAAAGATGAAATGGACAATACGCCTTATGCTTCGGCTATTGGGTCCATTATGTATGCGATGTTGTGTACTCGCCCAGACGTCGCTTACGGGTTAAGCGTAACCAGTCGATTCCAAAGTAATCCAGGTAAGGCACACTGGATTGCAGTCAAGAACATTTTGAAATATCTTCGGAGGACCAAAGATATGTTCTTGATTTATGGAGGTCAGGAAGAACTCAGTATTGAAGGATATACTGACGCTTCGTTCCAATCTGACCAGGATGATTTCCGATCGCAATTAGGCTATGTTTTTAGCTTGAATGGAGGAGCAGTGGTGTGGAAAAGTTTAAAACAGTCAATTGTTGCTGATTCCACAACAGAAGCCGAGTATGTTGCAGCCTCGGAAGCATCCAAGGAGGCAGTCTGGATTCGTAAGTTCGTTCAGGAACTTGGTGTTGTTCCTTCGAGTGCAGATCCATTGGTTATCTTCTGTGATAACACTGGAGCTATAGCTCAAGCAAAGGAACCACGGTCACACCAGAAGTCCAAGCATATACAGAGAAGGTTTCACTTGATCCGGGAGATCATTAATCGTGGCGAGATCAAAATCTGCAAGGTTTATACAGATGACAATCTAGCTGACCCGCTTACTAAGCCTCTGGCGCAGCAGAAGCATGAGAAGCACTGTAATAATATGGGTTTGAGATTTCTCAACCATTAGATTAAGTGCAAGTGGGAGATTGTTGGGGTATGCCCTTAAGGCTAATGTTTGAAGCCTTGGGATTATATCAGTATCATGTTTAAACTCTACGTTTATAAAGGCAATGGTTGTTGTTCAGGTTGTTACATCATCTGCTGCAATATGTATACTTCTGAATAATGTCTCAATGCTGTTCAGCTTGGCTGACATGCAGTTTTGTCCTTAGTCGAGAATCTTGGTGAACATGAGACAGCCTTGATATGATTAAGACTAATATGTGTTCTAATCTTATAGAATGCTTCGAGCATGGAATAAGATGTAGACTCATGGGTACATTGGATGTACTGGACAGACCCTACTTAGGATATTCAATTGCTTGTCACAATGTGAATAATCCTTATATGCAAACAAGTGGCATATTTCCTCTGACTTGAGATCACTTGTGTTTCTAAATGATGATTGGCATTGTTTTGAGGTAGTTCGATATCATTTGAAACATAATGGTTATAGATTATCTTGGATAATGAGCATGAGTCATGTTAGGGCACTAGTGATAGATATAGGATTGCCGTCTCCTTGATTGGAGTGTGATGTTCTATAGGGCCCCCTGGATGAGATGATTGAGAAAGTGTATGGCCATACCCAGATGACTATGATCATCTGATCTAATCATTCTCATCATATTATAATTACAGGCTTGACACGCTTGTCCAATAAAACGTCCAGTGGCAAAGGAAACACATATGCCTAGTGAGTTGGGTTCACACTTGTGCTGTGGTTTGGGTGTAGTCTTGGAAGACTCTTTCCTTTATATCGGGAGACAGTGATGTGTTGCTAGATACCCCTCACTGATCGTGATAACGTAAGTTATCGTTACCGACATTTAAAGGAAACCCTTAGGGTCGCACAATTTGATGATATGGCTTACTTAAGTCAGATCGTGTGGACTGAATTGTTCTGGTTCAGTTTAAAGGGATTTAATCTCTGATTGTAAGTGAGATCTGGTCTGGTCATGTTTGATTGATTAGGGCTTGAGATCGGTAAGCTTCGATCGAGAGAATTGATGCTAGATCGGTGAGATCAAGAGCATCAAGAGATGAACGGTTGGATCTTGAACCTTTAGGGTTTATTGTGATCTGAACCAGATGCTTGGCTTAATTGGTCTTTGAACCAAACCGAAATTGAACCAGCTCATCATGTGAGCGCATGGTTCAAGGGGAGAGCAAAATGCGTTCGGGTAAACCCATGGTCGCATGAACGTTGGTGGTTTACTATTTTTAGAAGCCATGAGGCCACGCCTCACGTTCACGCCAAGAGAAGTTTTATTTGTTGGTGTATATGCCCTAGGACCTAGTTTTGGTCCATCTTTGTACTACTTGACTGTGATATTAATATATATCTTTCTGGCATTGTCGTTATCATTGTTTGTCTACACCTGCGATTGTGTACTTACATGATAATGTCCCTGGAGACAGATTGGATCTGTGCTCGAACTATAGTCCCCAGTCGATGTACCTGAGTGGATATGGGACAACTCTGGTACTTGAGAGACTGGTATATGGGCTGGTTAGGCACGTGGTGCTAACGCAGACACATGGGTATATCATTGGAGGATATACTGGACAGACCCACTGTGAGGCTATGACTTAGTGTCATGAGTTATCCTCACAAGTGACAGGAGATGCATTGATCCCTTGACTTGAGGTCATTGACCATTCTATATGGTTAGGGACTTGCTTTGATGCAACCTAACACCTTGCCGTAGTTGGGAGGTCATAACGGTTGTCATTGAGCATGTCACGACCCATATGAGAAGGTCAATGGACAGACATAGGATTTGCCCCTTCCTTTGGGAAGTATGATATCCATGGAGCTCCCTTATGGTTCTATGACTGAGAGTGTATGGCCATACCCAGGTAAGAACCTGTTCTAGTCATAGCCATGTGATTGGATGAAAACAAGTGGTGACACACTTGTCCAATCGGATATCAGTTCGGCAAAGAGACTGTAATGCATCTGTACCTAGTTGCGATGATGGGGATGTCGATGTCGATATCCATTCCGATGACTTGGGTAGTAGTGATGCACTGCTAGGTGCCACTCACTGCTTGTGGTGACATTTGGTCAGCACTGCCAACGTCAGAGGGACCTACAGGGTCGCACACCTTGATACTCGAGTTCTCGTATTGATCGGGAAGCCTTATGATTGAGTTATTGGATAACTCGGATCTATTTGGGAGATTTCATCAGCGCCAATGGGCCTAATGAGATGGAAGAATGTTATTGGAGCCAAACTTCATTTTTGGCAGGTTGACCCGTATTTGACCATGGTTGGCCACATTTGAATTAGGGTTGCATTGGATTGGATCCAAGTGCTTAATCAACCCATGTAATGAAGTTTGGGCTAGCTCGTTATCCAATGAGGCCCGATAACAAGTTCTCATGAAGTGAGAAAAGGTTAAAAGGGTATAATGGGGACAAAACTTCTCCCCTAGGCGCCTATGGGCATAATGGGGAGAAGTGGCGCAATTTGCTTCATTAGGAAGCTTTAGGCGCCTTGCCCCTCTACCTTGGATGGTATGCTTGCTTCTATGGCAAGTCTTGGGGCTGATATGGCTTGATAGACTTCTTTGGAAGGTCTCATGCGCATATAGATAATTAGGAGAGGTTTATGGTAAAGTCTTGGAGACTTTCCTTACCTCAAACCCTAATTACTCTCTCCCCTTTACCCTAGCCGCCTCCTCCTTTGAGAATTGCGCCCACACCCTATTATTGCTGCCCCCTCTTGCCTCTCTATATATACATGGGTATATGCGTGAGCAAGGGATTTTGATTTTTGGTGTGAGCAAGAATTAGAAGGGTAAAGAGGGAGGCTTTGGCGAAAGTCTTCTCTTCCATCTTCATCCTAGTCACAAGTCTCTTCTATCCTTCTTCTCTTGGAGCAAGGACGGATAGGACTTGGTGTCTTCACCCTCTTGCCTCTTATCTTGGTGCACCTTCTCTAGGAGTTGGCGCAAGTAAGGATGAGGAATTGAAGACATGGCGGCAACATCTCCATCTTTCTTCTTCATTGGCGCTTCTACT
Source organism: Costus lasius (assembly GCA_027563935.2). Taxonomy (NCBI): domain Eukaryota; kingdom Viridiplantae; phylum Streptophyta; class Magnoliopsida; order Zingiberales; family Costaceae; genus Costus; species Costus lasius. The sequence continues at coordinate 59,683,917 of CM050453.2, forward strand.
TTAGAAGTGGCGCAAGGGTTGAAGAAAGTGCACGAAGGCTTGGATCTTCTTCCCGAGGCTAGCACCGGGCGTGGAAGAAGAGGAATCGAGGCATCCGTGTGTGTGAGACTGCAGAGGGCGCACGCTTGGGCGCCTATCACGACATCGACCTCATCTTGCTCTGAGGTATTTTCTAACTCATCGTGTCGACCCCCTTGCATGCGATCTTCACTGGTTTTTGGGACCGGCCTGTTTCGGGGACATTATTCCGCTGTGCAATGTATGTATGTGTCTCTGAAAAATTGTAAAATGTCCCCGGGGTTTCCCAACAGTGGTATCAGAGGGACTCGCAAGACTCGAACGATGTTTTATGCTTTTCTTTCATGCTCACATGCCATATCTCTATTTTCGAAAAATAGCATAATGCATGGCAAACGATTTTTCTAAGTAGGAAAAATTAGGGTTTCTTGTTTCTATCATCCTCTCAATCTCTTTTGGATTTTTGGACTATTTTTCTTGTCTGATTTAAAGATCAAAGGCGCACGTAGTTTTGTCAAGTAGGACGGGCATTGTGTCTTCGGACTGGCCAAGTCTCTTGATCTGACAAAATTGCCAGCCGAAAGGATCTCTGAAATCATCTTGAAAAATAAATCGCAATTAACCAAAAGATTTGTGAGAAGAAGATGAGAAAAAGAGACTGGTTTTAATGAAAAAGTAAAATTTCAGATTTTATGTTTTTCATGAGCATGTAGAATTGCATGAGTAAATACCTTGATTGTGCATGATGTTGTGGTCGTATGTCAAGCCCCCTAGCATGCCTGTGATGTATCCTTGTGAGGCCTGCGTGCCGCTTTTCTTTTTGCTTTTAACTAAGAAGAAGATTAGGGTGGCGCATCTACTTGGAGCAAGGTGCATGCTTGCTTGGTTGCGCATCCTTGCCTGATGGCGCAACAAGCTTCAAAGGTGGCACATCCTTGCATGGGGGCGCAAGTTAGGGTTTGGCCGAGCCTTGTGCTTGTGTGCTATCCCTCTTGTGGCTTGCTAGATGGTGCACCTTCTTTGGAGGAAGACCATGGCATTGGCCGAACCTTGTGGGTGTACCCCTAGGGTTTGAGAGCTAAACCATGGGAGAATGACCTTGGAGCCAACCTTGAAGATATAGCTAGAGGTCGGCTAGGCTAGGTCTAATTTTGGGGCTTGAATCCTAGGTCAAGAGTTGAACCCCTTTTTGGCATGGATTGGTTCAATGTCTTGAATGGGCTATGATCACATCATCCTTTTATTGCTTTCTTTACAAAAGCTAAAGCATGCCTGTGATGTTTTATCGTTATGTTATCACCATAGGATTGCATGCCTGTAATGATAGACATAAGATAAAACTGAGATGATGAGACCTTAAACAAAAACCCTCAATTAAAATATCAAGTCTAGTAGCCTTCTAACGCGTAGCCCTCACTAAGCTATCGATCAGTGGAGTTGTGAACTGTTTCCCACCCTCGTGGGACACACCCACTTATCTTTAGAAAGTGCGTGGTGGCAATGGTTTCCCCAGTCCAGTTTTAACCTGGGCGTGCCTTCGCAAGGAAACTCGTTGGCCCTGGGCATAACAGTTAGGGATGGACTTGACTAGAAGTTCATATGTGCTGGGCACATGGTGAAAGTCTAGAGGCATCATTGAGAGGTAAGGGTTTCATGTTGTATCCAGCCCTCGCTGGACATGAAATGCCTGGACTGTCTCAATAAGGGGAATTGCTTGGAGCAATCGGCTGGCGCGCCCACCTTAGGAAACATGGGTCACTTTGTGCATCTCATCCCACCCTCGTGGGACGCGAAGCCCTGTGTGGAATGAGGATCTCATCTCACTAGGAAATCTTGGATTTCTCGATTGACTTTGTGGGTTGTCAATTCGATTAAAAATAGTGGGAGCCATGGTCATTTAAAAGGCAAGTCCAGTTTAAATGACTCGAAGTAGTACTAATCTGCTGTTTCTTGGTTGTTGTAGAACAATGGCTATGAACAATAGCAGTTGGTCACTGCGATCTACCCTGGATAAGTTGGTTGGATCCAACTTACTGGATTGGTATATGAACTTGAGAATAGTGCTCAAGCTCGAGAGGAAGCTTTATGTTCTTGAGCGTCTTATTCCTGAGCCACTTCCATGCTCGGCCTCAGCGGCTGAGAGGGATGCTTATGATAAGCATCAGGTTGATACTTTGGAGGTCGCTAACCAACATGTCACTTGAATTTAAAGGGTGATATGAATCGAAGAGTGCCTCTAAAATTATTTTAATCTAAGGCAGCTCTTCGATGAATTGGTTGAGCTCAATCCTGCTAAAGTTGATATTCAGTGTGTTGAGCCGAAAGGCTTGACCAAGGAACTGAAATTAAAGATGGATATGATCAGGAATAATAGGTGCTATTCATGTGGAGGGCCACCTCACATGTTGAAGGACATGTTGCAACTTCAGAATGAGGAGAAGAAAGGCAAGGCCTTGTCTTCATGCTCAGGTATTTATGTTACCGAAGTCAACCTTTCTACTCCTATGACATGGGTATTGGATACCGCATGTGGAGTACAAATATGCAAAGGCTCAGAAAGGATAGATCGGTAAGGCCTAGAGAGATTGACCTACGGATAGGTAACAGGGCACAAGTTGCTGCTGTTGCTGTAGGAGTTTTTCTCCCTGCCTTCTGGACTTCAGTTAAAGCTAGACAATTGCTATTATGTACCTTCCCTTACCAAAACATTGTATCCACTCCTTGCTTGGCAAAGAAAGGATTTAGGTTTGAAATAAAAGAGAACTTATGTTCTTTTTCTTTTGCAAACATGTTTTATGGGAAGGGTACTTTGTGCAATAGTCCGCATGTCTTGGACGTGGTTAGCTCTATTTGTAACATAAATATTAAAAGGACCAAACTGAGTGGTTCAGTTGGTGCTTTCCTACAGCATTGTCGATTAGCCCATATAAACAAGAATCGCATTCGACAACTCCATGAAAATGGGTTGCTAGATTCGAGTTCCTTGGAGGAACTTGATACATATGAGACTTGTTTATTAGGGAAACTGACAAAGACGCCCTTCACCAAGACTGGTGAGAGGGCAGGAGGTTTGTTGGATCTCATACATAGTGATGTGTGTGGGCTATTCAATAAACAAGCCAAAGGAGGGTATAACTACTTCATCACATTTACTGATGATTTCAGTAGATATGGTTATGTCTACATGATGAGACATGAGTCTGAATTTGAAATGATATTGTCCAACTTGTTTCTCTTATCTTGTTGCGTATTATATATCTCTTAATCAAAGGTTCCCTACTTTTAGGGGTAATTAACAATGAACGCTTGCGCTCATTGGAAGCCAGAACCCGTTAAACAAAAGCCTTATTAATTTAAGGTGAATTTGAAATGGTCACATTACATTTTTTAATGTAACAAAAATGACCCCACAAAAATTAATGAGAGTGAAAAAGAATAAGACTCCTCTACTTGGCACTGTGTAAAATTAACAGTGGTACCGAAGACAAGGGTTGAAGTCAAAATGAAAACTGTGTATCTATGTGGGTACATGCCATCCATGCAAAAATAACAAAATACATGAAAAAAAAAATTATGTGTGGAAAAAGATCTTGGAAATCCTATTCCTGTAAAAAAAATTGATAGTGATAAATTGAAACTAGATGAAGTCTTGAGATTGATATTCTATTTATTGTACAAGTAGCGAAATTTTATTTGATTGAATTGTGGATCTAGAGGGTTGAGTCCTAAAGATGATATGTTTACTTGAAGTTTTATAAAGCAATTGATGGAATTTTTCATTAATGGGTTGTATTTTATAAATTTATTGAGCATGAAAAGGTTATTATTTTAATCAAGTTTTGATTTTTGCTTGAGGACAAGAAAAGTTTGAGCCTTATGACTGAAAGTGTATGGCCATATCCAGGCTAGACCTATTTAGTCATAGCCATGAGATTGGATAAAAACAAGTGGTGACACACTTGGCCAATCGAATATCAGTTCGGCAAAGAGACTATAATGCATCTGTACCTGGTTCCGATGATGGGGATGTCGATGTCGATATCCATTCTGATGACTTGGGTAGTAGCAATGCACTGCTAAGTGCCACTCACTGCTTGTGGTGACCTTAGGTCAGCACTGCCAACGTCAGAGGAACCTACAGGGTCGCACACCTTGATACTTGAGTTCTCGTATTGATCGGGATGCCTTATGATCGAGTTATTGGATAACTCAGATCTATTTTGGAGATTTCATCAGCGCCAATGGGCCTGATGAGATGGAAGAGATTTATTGGGGCCAACTTCCATTTATGGCATATTAACCATGGTTAGCCTAATTTGACCTTGGGTTAAATTGGATTGGATCCAAGGGATTGGTTAACATGTATGATGGACCTTGGGCTAGGCCCATTGTGTAGTTGGGCTTAATGGGCTTAAGGAGAAGAAGAGGATAGGCGCATGCTTAACCCTAGTTAGACTAGGGTTAGTGCCTATGCCTCATGAGATTTGAAATTAATCATGAGAAAAGGGCTAATTAATTAATTAGAGTCCTAATTGGATTAGGACTAATTATATGATTAATTAATTAGAGTCCTAATTGGATTAGGACTGATTATGATTAATTAGAATCCTAATTGGATTAGGATTTAATTATTTAAACAATTAATTAGAGTCCTAATTGGATTAGGACTTGATTAATTCCTAAAATAATTAAATCTCCTAATTCCTCTCCTAGCCGCCCACTTGGCTTAATTGTAGCCATGTCTTAGGCGCCCCTTGCCCTATAAATAAACCCCCTTGCCGCCCCTCTCATCACACACAATTAATTGGAAGCGTGATCACAAGAGAGAGGCGAGAGCAAGGGGAGTGGCGCACACTTCTCTCCCATCCAAACCTAGCCGCAACACTTCATCTCCCTTTCCTCTTGGCATGAGGAACTTGGTGGTGCTTGGAAACTTCCTTCTCCTCATCTTCCTCTTGGCACATATACCTTGGAGGTGGCGCAAGGCATGAGGAATAAGCACAAGGCTTGGATCTTCTTCCCGAGGCTAGCACCGGGCGTGGAAGAAGAGGACTCGAGGTGATCCGTGTGTGTGAGACTGCAAAGGGCGCACGCTTGGGTGCCTCTACAACATCAGCCTCATATTGCTCAAGGTATTTTCTATCACATCGTGTTGACTCTTTCGCATGCGATCTTCACTGGGTTTTTGGGACTGGCCTGTTTCAGGGGTATTCTTCCGTTGTGCAATGTGTTTGCATCTCTGAAATTTTATAAAATATCCCTGGGGTTTCCCAACACTATTCTCTCCTTCTTTTTGATTTTTGATGCTTTGAAACTATGGTTGATTGTATTTCTTTCTCCATGCACGCTTAAACATATTTGGGACATGGGTGTAATCCCTTTGATTTTATATGATTAGATAACTTTTTATTTCGTCAAGATAATTTTGCCATCATAATTTTACCTTTGTTATTATTGTTCTAAATTTCTCCTTAGTTTACCTCTTGTCATCATGTTTAGAGTTCTCGCAAAAAGGACCGAAAGGTGACTTGCTTGAGAATTGGAACCCTAAAATTGATAAATAGGAACTCACCGTAAGAGATTAGGTTAAAGTTCTTATTTCTTTATTTTAGTGATGTGATTGCCATGTTGATAATTATGAACCTTGGATTAAGTTAGTGTGTCAAACGTGGAGATCTTGCATGAAAGTCAGGATCGAAACGTTGGAGAACCATAGGTAGAACTTGTGTTGAGTCTTCGATGCACGAAAGTGATCCTTGAGATTCCGCTCGAGACAATCAACTTAGAATTCGGATGCACGAAAGTGATCTTTGAATTCTTTGATTGATGGTTTACTTATTTACAGCATTGGGATAAATCTTGTGCGAAAGCGAGGATTGGTCCCTGCATGATTGTCTGCACGAAAGTGAGATAATCCTTTTATGAAGTAAATTAAGTCTTTATCATTATAGGATTTGATTGACGACCTTTTATTATATCTAATCATTGAAATTAAGGTGGATGAAACCCTAGTCCCAGTTTATCTCTCTAATTATTTTCCCATGTTTTTATTGTTTATTCGCATCATACTCGGTTTGCTTGGCTAGTAAGAATACAACTATTTGGTACTTAACACGTAGGTCTCTGTGGGATCGATATTTTCTTTATTACTTCTAGTTGTTGGGGTATGCCCTTAAGGCTAATGTTTGAGGCCTTGGGATTGTAATAGTATCATTGTATAAACTCTTAAGTTTATAAAGGCAATGGTTGTTATTCAGGTTATTACCTTGTCTGCTGTAATAAGTGTACTACTGAATAATGTCTCAAAGCTGTTCAGCTAGGCTGACATGCACTGATGTCCTTAGTCGATATATCTTGGTGAACATGAGACAGCCTTGATATGGTTAAGACTAATATGTGTTCTAATCTTATAGGATGCTTCGAGCATGGAATAAGATGTAGACTCATGGGTACATTGGATGTACTGGACAGACCCTACTAGGATATTCAATTGCTTGTCACAATGTGAATAATCCTTGTATGCTACAAGTGGCACATGTCCTTTGACTTGAGATCACTTGTGTTTCTAAATGATGAATGTCATTGTTTTGAGGTAGTTCAATATCATTTGAAATATAATGGTTCTAGACTATCTTGGATAATGATCATGAGTCAGGTTAGGACACTAGTGATAGATAAAGGATTGCCGTCTCCTTGTTCAAGGAGTGTGGTGTTCTAAAGGGGCCCCCCTGAATGAGATGATTGAGAATAGTGTATGGCCATACCCAGGTGACTATGCTCATCTGATCTAATCATGCTCATCATATTGGAACTACAAGCTTGACAGGCTTGTCCAATCAGAACATCCAGTGGCAAAGGAAACATGTATGCCTAGTGAGTTGATTCACACTTGTGCTGTGATTTGGGTGAAGTCTTGGAGGACTCTTTCCTTTATATCGGGAGACAGTGATGTGTTGCTAGATAGCCCTCACTGATCGTGATAACGTAAGTTATCGTTACCGACATTTAAAGGAAACCCTTAGGGTCGCACAATTTGATGATATGGCTTGCTTAAGTCAGATCGTGTGGACTGAATTGTTTGGATTCAGTTTAAAGGAGTTTAAACTCTGATTGTAAGTGAGATCTGGTCTGATCATGTTTGATTGATTAGGGCATGAGATCGGTAAGCTTCGATCGAGAGAAGTGATGCTAGATCAGTGAGATTAGATGCATCAAAAGATCAACGGTTAGATCTTGAACCATTTGGTTCAGAGAGAGATCTAGACCATGGCTTGGGTTGTTTTGGTTTGGTCATTGAACCAAAAGCGTTGGACCGAATTCCATTGAACCGGTTCACACATGTGTGAACGGTTGGTTCAAGGTGGAAGCGTTTTAGGGCGGTTTGCTTTGAGTGGGCGAAAGCTTCATGACTTTCCATATTGGGAAATCATGTAACGCCTCATCTAAAATAAACGCCTCAACGCATGTTGTCTTCTTGCTTGGTCGTCTATCCATTCGTGAAGAGGTTGGTTTTGACGAAAAGAAGAAGAGCTTCATCGCCCTAGCCGAAAGTGTTCTTCATCTCCTTCATACGACAAGAGGACAAGAACCTTGAAGCCTTGCTAGCACAAGGACGACAAGGAGTGAGCCAACTTCATCTTGTGTGTGGCACACTTTGGAGGAGAACCCTATCGTTCTCTAGCTTCCAAGCCGACTTCTTCTTCATGGCTATGGTAAAAGATCTTAACTTGATCTTTGAACTGAAAGAAGTTGATTATATAGACATACTACATGCGATCCTATGCAAACCCTATTTCCGCCCATGCAAAATCTTATGTTGCGCATGTTTAGGGTTTCACCCCCTTACTCTAGGGACCTTTCAATTGGTATCAGAGCTTTAGGCTTTCGGTATGTTCTATATGATTGCTTTGAAGTGTTTGTGATCCATACATGATGCTATGTTGCGCTTACTTGATGCTTTGTTTACATGATGCAAGGTTTACATTGTTTAGTTTGCGCTTGTATCATTGTTACAAGAAGTTTGCGCTCCCCCTTGAAGGGGACCCCCTAAAGTTTGCGCTCCCCCTTGAAGGGGACCCCCTAGATCTAAGGGTTATCAACATGCTAGAAATGAGATATATCTTGTTTTCTCAAGTGCCGCATGTTGTTTGTTTGCGCATTGTTCTAGATGTTTTATAAAACTTACATCTTGCGCGCCTCATTAGATCTAAGGTGCCCCTACTTTAAATCCTTAGATGGGTTGATGGGGTTGAAAGCATCTTCTAGGTTAGATCCAACTAGTCTGATCAGACCATCTGACAGCCTAGATGGGTTGACCAGATAGCACCTGTGCGCAAGCACGAGGTGGCTATAGGTCGACTGCATCCAGGGCGTGTAGCGAGGTCTGGTTGAGACGACTACTGAACACACATGAGTTAGGCCCGGGGTCACACCCGCTTGCCGAAACTCATGAGGGTGGTTCAGCCCTTTGCGCATGCATGGTTGACCATTAGGTCAACTCAAGTCAGTTAGGACTTGGTGCATGCAAGGGCAGAGGATCTGACTAGATGGATGAGTGGATCCCTATCAATGGACCATTGTAAGGTTGTAGGGCACATAAGAAAATTAAAATTGATGCCAATGGGTTTTCAAAATGTATTTTCTTTGTAATGGATCACATGTTGATTGAATGATGCCATGATGTTTGTCTATTTCATCTTATGTGGGTTGCCCTTTTAACGTGTGCTGTGCTGGGGCCTGCGAGCCTGGTAAATTATTATTTTTGTGATCTGCGAATCACATTTTTAATGAATTTATTGTATAATTGACCTGCGAGTCAAGCTTGTCTAGATAGATCAAAATGTATTTTGATTAGACAAAAGCACAGAGCACAATTGCAAAGGCGCATTCAGCTGGTGGGCGCACCTGAGCTGCATGGAGCGCTAAGGGCGCTGGGTTGGACCAGATTAGATGCTAAAAGACCCATGAAGAGCAAGTGAAGACTTAAGCTAGGCTAAGGTCTTACTTAGGCTTTGGGCTTTTACCACATAAGATCCATGCTTTCTGTTATTGTTTAAATAAATAGAATTGCATGAGTTATTTATCTTCTGCTATAGCCATAGGATTTGCCTGATAGTAAGAAGATAAAAGACCGTTAAAATCCAACGCTAAAAATATCAAGCGCGTAATGCCTTCTGACGCGAAACCTCACTGTTCTGACTATCGTTGGAGCCGTGTTGTACCCACTCAGTGGGCACGTCCATCTATCTTCAGACAGTGCGGGATTTCACCTGCATGTTACAGAGTAGGGATTTATCCCTTCTCGTTGCTCAGCATAGCACGTGGTGGTCCAGGGAGTAGGTCGGGTCAGCTTGACCATGTAGGCTACATATGTGGCGCATATGGTAGCACATGGAGGCAGCCATCTGTGGGATCAGAGACTGTGTTGGACCAACTCAGTTGGCGCAGTCTGCTGGATTGCCCAGATTAAGGGGAATCGCACGGGTTGGCGATTGGCTGGTACAGCCTACCAGAAATTAGTGCTTGTCATCTCTGTGCATCTTATCTCGCCTGAGCGGGACGCGGAGACCAAGTATGAAATCTGGATCCCATCTCACTAAAAGAGTGTTACTCTTTCGGACTGTTTACTGGATTTTTCAGTCAGACAAAATAGTAAGAAAAGAATCTTTCTTAAGTCCTGGATTGATTCTAGACATTGATACTGACCTTGCTGTTCTTGCATTGTTGTAGATTCCTGCAGCAACGAACACCATGAGCTTCAATGTGCGATCCCTACTGGAAAGGGAGAAGTTTGCTGGGCCAAACTTCTCGGACTGGTTCGGACACCTTAAGATTGTTCTTAAGGCTGAGAGGAAACTGTATGTCCTCGAGACGGCTGTGCCGCCTCAACCCGCTCCGAACGCCGCAAGGGCGGTTCGTGATGCCTATGAAAAGCACGTCAATGATAGCATTGATGTCACTTGCCTGATGCTAGCGTCTATGACGCCACCGCTGCAGCGTCAGCATGAGGATATGTCGGCTATAGAAATTATAGCGAACCTCAAGATGCTGTATGCTGCACAGGCGAGGACAGAACGCTATAATCTGACGAAGCTCTTCTTTCAGAGCAAACTGGCTGAAGGGAGCCCAGTGGGAGCTCACGTGCTCAAGATGATTGGGCACAAGGAGGCTCTGGAGAAACTGGGGCATACCATCAACCAGGAGCTTGCTGTAGATATTATTCTGCAGTCTCTCCCGCCTTCTTTCGATGCGTTCATTATTAACTTTAATATGAACAAAATCGATTGTACTCCGGCAGAGCTGCTGAATATGCTCTTGACTACTGAGGAAACTCTGAAGGGAAAGCCTTCAACCTCTGTCTTGATGGTTCCTTCAAGGAACAAGAAGAAGGGGAAGAAGGGCAAGGCCCCTGTCAAGAACTACAGTAAGGCTCTGAAACAAAAGGTGAAGCGGGCGAAGGACAACAGGTGTTTCCACTGTGGCCAGCTGGGTCACTGGAAAAAGGACTGTAAAGCGCTCCAAGGAGATAAGAGGGGAAGCATCGCTTCTGGCTCAGGTATATTTGTGACTGAGGTCATGTTATCTTCTTCTTCTATTTCATGGGTGTTGGACACTGCATGTGGAGTTCACATTTGTTCAAATGTACAGGAACTCAAGAGAAGAAGGCAGGTGGGACAGCATGAGGTAGACCTACGCGTTGGAAACGGGGCACGGGTTGCTGCTGTTGCTGTAGGAGACTATTTCATTTCTTTACCATCTGGCATTGTATTGGAATTAAACAATTGTTATTTTGTACCGAGTATCACCAAAAATATTATCTCTATTCCTGCTCTTGTCAGGAAAGGATTTGCCTTTGAATGCAACATTTCAAAGTGTGTTTTATCTCATGATAATATTGTTTATGGAACTGGTTCAATTAACAATGGGTTATTCATGTTGGACATGGAATATTCTGTACAAAACATTGATAATAAGAAAGCCAAGTATGCTGATGACAGCACCTTGTTATGGCATAGTCGTTTAGGCCATATTAACAAGAAGCGCATTAAGCGGTTGCATGATCATGGACTGTTGGGATCTTTCTCCTATGAGGAGATTGATACATGCAAAGCTTGTTTGATGGGTAAAATGACGAAGTCACCTTTTCCTAACAAAGGTCAAAGGGCTTCAGGTTTACTTGACCTTATACACAGTGATGTGTGTGGGCCATTTAGTAAACATGCCAGAGGTGGCTATCAGTACTTCATTACCTTTACTGATGATTTCAGTAGGTATGGTTATGTCTATCTTATGAGACATAAGAGTGAATCTTTTGACAAGTTCAAAGAGTTCAAAAAGGAAGTACAGAATCAGCTAGGCCGAAATATCAAGACACTTCGTTCTGATCGAGGTGGAGAATACTTGAGTCATGCGTTTACTGACTATCTAAAAGAGTGTGGGATTATCTCACAGCTCACTCCGCCAGGAACACCGCAATGGAATGGTGTGTCCGAGAGGAGAAATAGAACGTTACTTGATATGGTTCGTTCTATGATGAGTCAGGCTACTCTTCCATATTCCTTTTGGGGATTTGCGCTGGAAACAGCTGCAAAGGTACTAAACCGAGTGCCATCCATGGCAGTTTCAAAGACGCCATATGAGTTATGGTATGGGAAACAGCCGAGCTTGTCATTTATCAGGATCTGGGGTTGCGAGGCTTATGTCAAAAAGCTCGCCTCTGGGAAACTGGAGAGCAGATCTGAGAAATGTATCTTTGTCGGTTACCCTAAGGAAACTAAGGGTTATTATTTCTACGATCCCAAAGAGAACAAAGTATTTGTTGCTCGGACGGCCATATTTCTTGAGAAGGAGTTTCTTCTACAAGAGGCAAGTGGGAGAGAAATAAAGCTGGATGAGAATCCACAGGAAGGACAAAGTAGTCAAGCGCAGTTGGATGAGCCAGAGCCAGTGGATCAGGTTATTGAACAACCTGAGGCTCAGATATCACGGGAACCGCGAAGATCGGGAAGGATCCGTCGACAGCCTGAGCGCTATGACGGAGTCTACATCATTGATAATGATGAACCCCTCACTTATGCGGATGCGGTCAGTGGACCGGAGTCAGCTAGATGGCTTGAAGCTATGCGAGCCGAGATGGACTCCATGTCAGATAACCAAGTCTGGGATTTGGTTGATCCGCCTCCGGGAGTAATCCCTATAGGCTGTAAATGGATCTTCAAGAAGAAGATTGACATGGATGGTAACGTGGTTACCTATAAAGGCAGGCTAGTTGCGAAAGGTTTCAAACAAATCTACGGGATAGATTATGATGAAACTTTTTCACCTGTAGCCATGTTTAAGTCTATTCGGATTCTTTTCGCGATAGCTGCATATTATGATTATGAGATCTGGCAGATGGATGTGAAGACGGCTTTCCTTAATGGAAAACTGGATGAGGATGTGTATATGACACAACCTGAAGGTTTCACTAATCCATCAGATCGTCATAAAATATGCAAACTAAAGAAGTCCATTTATGGACTGAAACAAGCATCTAGAAGCTGGAATATTCGTTTTGATGAATCAATCTCTGAGTTTGGTTTCATCAAGAACGAAGATGACCCCTGTGTATATAAGAGGTTTAGTGGGAGCGTGATTATATTCCTAGTCCTCTACGTCGATGACATCTTAATCATTGGAAACGATATTCCTGAACTGCATGCTGTTAAAGCATGGTTAGGAAAATGTTTCCAGATGAAAGATTTAGGAGAAGCAGCCTATGTGTTAGGTGTGAAGATCTACAGGGATAGATCTAAGAGGCTTCTCGGGCTGTGCCAGAGTACTTACATCGATAAGGTCCTGGAAAGATTCCATTTAGAGAAATCTAAAAGGGGATATCTTCCAGTCAGACATGGTCTGAATCTTTCGAAGAGTCAGTGTCCACAAACACAGACTGAGAAAGAGGAAATGGACAATACGCCTTATGCTTCGGCTATTGGGTCCATTATGTATGCGATGTTGTGTACTCGCCCAGACGTCGCTTACGGGTTAAGCGTGACCAGTCGTTTCCAAAGTAATCCAGGACAGGCACACTGGATTGCAGTCAAGAACATCTTAAAATATCTGCGGAGGACCAAAGATATGTTCTTGATATATGGTGGTCAGGAAGAACTCAGTATAGAAGGATATACTGACGCTTCGTTCCAGTCGGACCAGGATGATTTCCGATCGCAATCAGGCTATGTTTTTAGCTTGAATGGTGGAGCAGTGGTGTGGAAGAGTTTCAAACAGTCAACTGTTGCTGATTCCACAACAGAAGCCGAGTATGTTGCAGCCTCGGAAGCATCCAAGGAGGCAGTGTGGATTCGTAAGTTCGTGAGAGAACTTGGTGTTGTTCCTTCGAGTGTCGATTCTTTGGTTATCTTCTGTGATAACACTGGAGCCATCGCACAAGCAAAGGAACCACGGTCGCACCAGAAGTCCAAGCACATACAGAGACGGTTTCACTTGATCCGGGAGATCATTGATCGTGGCGAGATCAAAATTTGCAAGGTTCATACAGATGACAATCTGGCTGACCCGCTTACCAAGCCTCTGGCGCAGCAGAAGCATGAGAAGCACTGTAATAACATGGGTTTCAGATTTCTCAACCATTAGATTAAGTGCAAGTGGGAGATTGTTGGGGTATGCCCTTAAGGCTAATGTTTGAGGCCTTGGGATTGTAATAGTATCATTGTATAAACTCTTAAGTTTATAAAGGCAATGGTTGTTATTCAGGTTGTTACCTTGTCTGCTGTAATAAGTGTACTACTGAATAATGTCTCAAAGCTGTTCAGCTAGGCTGACATGCACTGATGTCCTTAGTCGATATATCTTGGTGAACATGAGACAGCCTTGATATGGTTAAGACTAATATGTGTTCTAATCTTATAGGATGCTTCGAGCATGGAATAAGATGTAGACTCATGGGTACATTGGATGTACTGGACAGACCCTACTAGGATATTCAATTGCTTGTCACAATGTGAATAATCCTTGTATGCTACAAGTGGCACATGTCCTTTGACTTGAGATCACTTGTGTTTCTAAATGATGAATGTCATTGTTTTGAGGTAGTTCAATATCATTTGAAATATAATGGTTCTAGACTATCTTGGATAATGATCATGAGTCAGGTTAGGACACTAGTGATAGATAAAGGATTGTCGTCTCCTTGTTCAAGGAGTGTGGTGTTCTAAAGGGGCCCCCCTGAATGAGATGATTGAGAATAGTGTATGGCCATACCCAGGTGACTATGCTCATCTGATCTAATCATGCTCATCATATTGGAACTACAAGCTTGACAGGCTTGTCCAATCAGAACATCCAGTGGCAAAGGAAACATGTATGCCTAGTGAGTTGATTCACACTTGTGCTGTGATTTGGGTGAAGTCTTGGAGGACTCTTTCCTTTATATCGGGAGACAGTGATGTGTTGCTAGATACCCCTCACTGATCGTGATAACGTAAGTTATCATTACCGACATTTAAAGGAAACCCTTAGGGTCGCACAATTTGATGATATGGCTTGCTTAAGTCAGATCATGTGGACTGAATTGTTTGGATTCAGTTTAAAGGAGTTTAAACTCTGATTGTAAGTGAGATCTGGTCTGATCATGTTTGATTGATTAGGGCATGAGATCGGTAAGCTTCGATCGAGAGAAGTGATGCTAGATCAGTGAGATCAGATGCATCAAAAGATCAACGGTTAGATCTTGAACCATTTGGTTCAGAGAGAGATCTAGACCATGGCTTGGGTTGTTTTGGTTTGGTCATTGAACCAAAAGCGTTGGACCGAATTCCATTGAACCGGTTCACACATGTGTGAACGGTTGGTTCAAGGTGGAAGCGTTTTAGGGCGGTTTGCTTTGAGTGGGCGAAAGCTTCATGACTTTCCATATTGGGAAATCATGTAACGCCTCATCTAAAATAAATGCCTCAACGCATGTTGTCTTCTTGCTTGGTCGTCTATCCATTCGTGAAGAGGTTGGTTTTGACGAAAAGAAGAAGAGCTTCATCGCCCTAGCCGAAAGTGTTCTTCATCTCCTTCATACGACAAGAGGACAAGAACCTTGAAGCCTTGCTAGCACAAGGACGACAAGGAGTGAGCCAACTTCATCTTGTGTGTGGCACACTTTGGAGGAGAACCCTATCGTTCTCTAGCTTCCAAGCCGACTCCTTCTTCATGGCTATGGTAAAAGATCTTAACTTGATCTTTGAACTGAAAGAAGTTGATTATATAGACATACTACATGCGATCCTATGCAAACCCTATTTCCGCCCATGCAAAATCTTATGTTGCGCATGTTTAGGGTTTCACCCCCTTACTCTAGGGACCTTTCACTAGTATCCGTGCACTTGCGGACACTACAAGTTTAGGGACAACAAGTTTTTGGAGCCGTATCAGGGGGTGACAGATCCCTGTGCGCCAAACAAGTTTTGGTTGCGACTCCTTAAATTAGTCTACCTACTTGTATTTAAAAGTGTGTCCTTTCGGATCACAACAAGTTTTTGGCGCCGTTGTCGGGGACCTTAGTTTTGTTAATATCAAAATAGTTGTTAATATTGCTAGACTAAGTTTTATTTGCTTTAGATTTAACTTTGTTTTTTTTGTTTTTGCAGGTTTTGGATTTTCAGAGTTGTGACAGAACTGCGATTTATAAAATTTGTGAATTTGCTTGTGTTTTTTATTTTCTGAAAAAAAAAATCTCTGGTTGATTGGTGTTGGATAATCTTTCTGTTTTGAAGAGATGTCTTTTAATCACTACTCATGGGCAACTGAAAGAGATGAGGTATACATGCCACAAGGAAGGTATGAAGATGATTCATGGTGCACTATTGCAGATAAGTTAGATTATTTGGCTCATAAATTAGACACTTTTAATATGCACCCTATTATGAAATCTTGTTCTCCTGTTAGATGTGATATCTGTGGATATTTTGATCATTGTTCTTCTGATTGCCCATTTTAAATCCCAATTTATCATGGAAAGAATCTGATCAATTGTATTCTAGATGGGAAAACCAAACTTCTTTGTATGATGATTGCTCTGATCATGTTTCTGTGCCATGCTTTGAGGATACTGAAAAATCTAGCTTAAAGACTATGTTAAAAAGATTGATGGCTAATCAAGAAAAATGTCTGGCAGAGCAAAATCAAATTTTGAAAAAACAAAACCAAAGGCTGAGTAATCAAAGTAAGCAAATTAAGGATCTTAAGGGTTTGGTTAATTTTCAAGAAGAATTTTTGACTGCTAATGCTGAATTGCTAGAAACCCAGATTGCACAAAAAGCATGTTTATTTGAATTTGATTCTGAGGAACTTGAATTAGAAAATTCCCCCTGTGATCATGATTGTTTTGAGATTGAGCCTTATGTGAATATTAATGAATCTCCTTTAGATTTTAATTGTTGTGAAATTGATTCTTCTGATAATTTATTTGAGAAAAGGGTTGAGAAAATTGAAATTGAAAAACCTTCTTTTGATGATAATTCTGATTTTGATGTAAATTTATATATGGTTAAATCTGATGAGCATGATGAAGGTTCGAAAATTATAGACATTGATGAACCCCACTATGATTTTGGTGATATTTTTGAAATTAATGATAAATCTCTTGTGGTTAACTCTGATTCTATTGAGAACATTGGTATATCTCATTATGATTTTTCATATGATTCTGATTTTGACTCTTCTGATGATGAATTATTTGTGGGGAGGCATGAGGAAATTGATTTTGAAGAGTCTCATATTGACTTTAATGATGATTTTGAAATTGATAAATTGTTTGATGAAGTGCATGAAGAACCTGTAGATGATTTGAATATTGTGAAAATTGATGAATCTCACCATGTTGATATGTTGCCCATGTCTACTGTTGAATCTTGTGGTTTGTTTGAAAAATTATGTTTTATTGAGGAATCTAATGAAAGACATAAAAATTATTATGATGATCCAATGCTTGATTATTTTGATATAAGTACTATTGTGATTGAAGGTATGATTTTGAAGAAAGGACTTATGATTTTGCTTGGTGACAAACATAGGAAGATCATTGAAAATTTTGATTTTGATTTTCACATATTTAAGAAAGCCACTTTGATTGTGATTCACTTGAGATTTTGGATTTTTGGATTTATGGCTAAAATTTTTGGACAGCGGAAAAGAAAGAAATTATATGCTATTTATTTTGGTACTGATTCACCTGCTTCACCATGATATTGATTTTTGGTCAAACTAATGACTTAAAATTAGCGCTTTTTGGGAGGCAACCCAAGCACTCTATCTTAGTTTAGTTCCTTTTATTTTAGTTAATTTTTAGGATTAATTTTTCTTTTGGTTTTGCACGGAGAATAAAATTTTTTGCAAAATATGGCACTGTCGTAATCTGCTTTACGGTACCGTATTTTTGGTCCGATTTCCACCCGATAGTTTTTGGTATTTTACGGCACTACCGTATGATTTTTCACAGTACCGTATTTTAAAACTGCAGTTTTCTTATTGAGTTGGTGTTTTCTAGCTGCGATTTTAAGAAACTGGGTTGGGAAAAATTTTTATCTCTTACACCATCACGAAGTACTCATCTTTGTCTATCATTTGGATATTTTTTCTGAATGTTAGAATTCATGGATCATTCTGAAACACATAGCAACTTTTTTATTATGATTAATTTGTGCCGCAGTTTTTTTTCTGACTATTCTGATTAGCACTTTTGCTGCAGTTTTTTAAGGTGCTTAAACAACTTGAAACCCAGATTTTTCACTTGGAATATGTAGTTCGTGTGTCATACTATCTTGTGGATTATTTTTTTTTCATGAAAATATTTTCTGACATTTCTAGGACATATGGCAACTTTTCGAATTTGATTAACTTTTGTGCAGTTTTGTAGTTTTTAATCTGAGTAGCCTACTTTTTGTTGATGCCCTAAATTTCTGATAGATTTTGATCTTTTAATTTTCATTCATCTGAAAAGCACATATCTTATTCTACAACTTGGTTTTGACCATTTTCTATTTGGATCATTAAATCTTATTTTTGGGTAGGGCTACTTTTCATAAAAAATTCAAAAACTGCATTGTTTGTTATCTACATGTTATAGCTTCTTTTGCCTCCAGATCCAGAAATCTTCAAGAGCAACTATCTTCCACCTCTAGCCACCACTGCATCTGCCTCTAAGATCACTATTTCTAGCCGTTGACACTGGATTATACCATCTGCATATTCTTATTTCTTCTACTGCCTCTTATTCCATTGATTTGATTTATTTATGCAGTAGACTCTTCATTAGTGATAGATTTTTTTTTATCTATGCAGCATTATTTCTGGCACCCACCGGCCAACGATCTCACCTCCAGCACTGTGATCTCTAGCAGGCCACTAGAGATTACTCACTCTACTGTCGGCACCACCATCACTGCTAGCAGCTTTTTAGCTAGCCTCTGTTCCACTTTTGCATCTCAGCTGCATCAGCTCTTTCCACCCGCATCCTCTTCAGACCTCCGGCAACATCTCTGATTCTCCCTTGAGAAAATTATTTTTATCATTATTATTTTTGAGACTGTTTTTTGATCTGAGCCTTATGTACCTTAAATTTTGTAGAAAATTTTCAAAAGGCACATCTTTGAACCCAGGTGCATTGGCCTGACAATGATTGAGCATGATCTATATAGTTTTGTGAGTATCACTTGCACTCTCTTATTAATGACTATTTCTTATAGTGCATCCTTGACTTTATCATATTTATACTACTTATTGGTTTTCTCTTGAGAAATGATTTTATGGATATATAGAACTCATTGTTTTGATGATGATATTATTCAAATTTGTTGTTAAAATTGATGAAAGCATATGATCCACTTTCTACTATGATTGCATGATTTATTGATAAAATTTCTATTGATAAAATGTCTTCCTTGCTGATGTGAGTATTTATACTTGTGATTAGAGAAAAACCCTATCATGTTAGATTTATTTCTTTAATGCATATCCATTCTTGAAATTTGACATTGGTTGATGCATGAAATTTTGGGTAGATGTGTTATTTGAAGAACAAGATCTAAAGGTGAAACTACTCCTTTAAATAAAATGAGCATATGAGTATGATTTGTGAATTGATATCAATTGATCAACCTAGTAGATGTTTAGTCTATTTTGCTATTTGTTGGGAAAGAAGAATCCAAGATCCATAAAAATAGTGAGAGACTACCCTACTTGGCACTATGTAAAATTGATAGTGGTACCTAAGACATGGGTTGAAGTCTATGCATGAAAAATAATGAGAGATAAAAAGTATAAGACTCCTCTACTTGGCAATGTGTAAAATTGACAGTGGTACCGAAGACAAGGGTTGAAGTCAAAAATAAAAAGAGTATATCTAAGTGGATGCATGCCGTCTTTGCAAAAATAATGAAATAAAAAAAAGGAAAAAAAATTATGTGTGGAAAAAGTTCTTGGAAACCTAATTCCTGTAAACAAAAGCATGATAGATTTGAACTGAAAACTGGGTGAAATCATGAGATTGAAAATTATATTTATTGTACAAGTTGCAAAGTTTTATTTGATTGAGTTGTGGATCTAGAGGGTTGAATTCTAAGAATGATATATTTATTTGAAGTTTTGTGAAACAATTGATGTAATTTTTCATTGATGATTGTATTTTATAAATTTATTGAGCATGAAAAGGTTATTCTTTTAATCAATTTTTGATTTTTGCTTTAGGACAAGCAAAGTTTGAGCCTTATGGATTTGATGACACCGAAATTTATAGTAAATTTCATGCCATTTTATTTGTTAAATATTATGGATTCTACACAATTTCTTATTTTTCATGAATTTCAGGTTAAAAGTGCCATATTTTGATGGATTTTGGAAGATTTGAGCGCACCAATGGATTCCAGACGTCGAAACGAAGCCGCCCGCCAATTTTCATGCAAATCGGAGCAAGTTTGAAAACTACACCCCGGGTGTAATGGATATTACGGGTGTAATTTTCTGCCCAAATTATGGCACTGCCACAAGAAATAACATGGGCCGTAGTTTAGAGCAATTTTCGACCAGAAAGTTCAGTTGAAAATACGGCACTGCCATTTTTTAAATACGGTACCGTAATTGTAATCTGGACACGCGAGTTTTTCGGGCCGATTCTTGCGCGGACCATATCTTTTGATCCAGAGGTGCAAATTGAGATCCAAAAGTTGCTGCGAACTCGTCGTTAAGAGGAGAAGACACACAAAGTGAAAGCCCTAATTTTATCTAGAGAGGTGGCTAGGGTTTGGCCTCGCACCGAGGGGCGTAGAGGGCACCTCAGGCCATGATTTTCACTCAGAAGCTTCACCTGGAGGAGAGGAGGACGCACCAGAAGTTTCAGAGCAAAAGGAGTTCAATTGGAGGAGGAATCAACGAAAGAAAGCCACCGGCACTGTTCATATGCATGATTATGGCTGTAATTTCTATTACAACCGTGTTGTAACGTCTATTCTCTCGTTCTTTTTGATTTTTGATGCTTTGAAACTATGGTTGATTGTATTTCTTTCTGCATGCAAGCTTAAACATATTTGGGACATGGGTGTAATCCCTTTGATTTTATATGATTAGATAACTTTTTATTTCGTCAAGATAATTTTGCCAAGATAATTTTACCTATGTGATTATTGTTCTAAATTTCTCCTTAGTTTACTTCTTATCATCATGTTTAGAGTTCTCGCAATAAGGACCGAAAGGTGACTTGCTTGAGAATTGGAACCCTAAAATTGATAAATAGGAACTCACCGTAAGAGATTAGGTTAAAGTTCTTATTTCTTTATTTTAGTGACGTGATTTCCATGTTGATAATTATGAACCTAGGATTAAGTTAGTGTGTCAAACTTGGAGATCTTGCACAAAAGTGAGGATTGGAACATTGGAGAACCATAGGTAGAACTTGTGTTGAGTCTCGGATGGACGAAAGTAATCCTTGAGATTCCGCTCTAGACAATCAACTTATAATTCGGATGCACGAAAGTGATCTTTGAATTCTTTGATTGATGGTTTACTTATTTACAAAGTTGGGATAAATCTTGCGCGAAAGCGAGGATTGGTCCCTGCATGATTGTCTGCATGAAAGTGAGATAATCCTTTTATGAAGTATATTAAGTCTTTATCATGATAGGATATGATTGACGACCTTTTATTATATCTAATCATTGAAATTAAGGTGGATGAAACCCTAGTCCCAGTTTATCTCTCTGATTATTTTCCAGTGTGTTTATTGTTTATTCGCATCATACTCGGTTTGCTTAGCTAGAAAGAATACAACTATTTGGTACTTAACACGCAGGTCTCTGTGAGATCGATATTTTCTTTATTATTTCGAGTATCCGTGCACTTGCGGACACTACAAGTTTAGGGACAACAAGTTTTTGGATCCGTATCAGGGGGTGACAGATCCCTGTGCACCAAACAAGTTTTGGCTATGACTCCTTAAATTAGTCTACCTACTTGTATTTAAAAGTGTGTCCTTTCGGATCACAACAATGATCACTTTATGAAGTGAATTAAGTCTTTATCATGATACGATTAGTCTAGCAATCTTTTATTTAGGTCTAGTCATTAGAATCAAGGAGGATGAAACCCTAGTCCCAGTTATTTCTCAGTGATTATCTTTTTAGCATACTTTTCTGCATAGTTTACTTCCATCATATTCAACTTGCTTAGCTAGTGAGAAAACATCTATTTGGTACTTAACACGTAGGTCTCTGTGGTTCGATATTTTTATTACTTCGAAGTATCCGTGCACTTGCAGACACTACAAGTTTAGGGACAACAAGTTTTTAGAGCCGTGTCAGGGAGTGACAATAGCCCTGTGCGCCAACACTTAGGTTTTGGCCGTGACACCTTAAATAAGTCTACCTACTTGTATTTATAAGTGTGTCCTTTCGGATACAATAAGTTTTTGGCGCCGTTACCGGGGATTAGTCCAAGGTACATGCCAAACAACTTGGGATACATCATGCATCCATGATGCAAATAGACTCCCAAATAGATCCAAATCATCGAATGATTCGATCTAAGGCTACCCAATCAACACGGGATCTCAAGTGTCTAGGTGTGCGACTCTGTTAGTTCCTTTGACTTGACAATGATGACCTCATCATCACAAGCGGTGAGTAACACCTAGCAGTACGTCACTACTACCCAAGTTATCAAAATGGATGTCATCATCGACAACCCCTAAATTGTAACAAAGTACCTACGCATTCCTATCCTTTTGATAGGCTGATGTCTAGATTGAACAAGCGTATCACACTTGTATAACACAATCAAATGGTCATGACTAACTCAAGCTTAACCTAGGTGTGACCACACACTTTCAGTCATCCATCTATATGGTGAGAGCAAGACATCAAGCTTCGATTTAAGGAAGGGGAAAATCCTCTCTTGGCAAGATGTATCTCACATATAGTTTATGATATACTCAATGACAACCATTATTACCTTCCTGCTACTACGAGGTGTTAGGTTGTTGATGACTCTAAATTTCATAGTGTTTTTCGTACTGATTAACTAAGCTTTTGAGTCATAATTTTACTCTTTTGCTTTATTTTTATGTCTTATTTGCGAGACACTTCGGAATCTACACCTTCCTTGGTTTTGATCAATTTCAGGTAAAAAGGCATTATTATCACGCGTTTTCAATAATTTCGATGCATGGGTGAGTCCAAAACATCAAGAGGAGTTTGAACATCAAATTTCAAGTCAAACCAAACTTTCTAGATAAATTACGACAGTGTCGTAATTAATTTCATGGCCGTAATATGAGATTATGGCACTACTGTAATGGATTTCACGGCAGCAGCTCACAGCGAATTTTTTGGGAAATTACGGCACTGCTGTAATTAATTTTACGGTGCCATGATTTTTGTCTAGATTCAGGCAGAGACTTCAGAGGATCTCAGACGAATTACGGCACTACCGTAATTTCATTATGGTACTGTGATTTTGGACAGAATTTATACAGAAACTTTTAGAGACAATAGAGAAGATTACGGCACTACCGTGATGAATTTTATGGTGCCGTAATTTTGGACAAATTTCTTATAGAAACCTCCGAAGCCATTACGGCAGTTCATCACGGTACCATAATTATCAGCCCAGTTTCTAGATTTTTCCGCCGAAAACTTAAAAAGATGATTTCTCGAGATTTAGGGCACCAATTGAAGATCTGAAAAAAGGAAAAGACTCATAATAAGGAGGAGAAGATTTTCGAAGCAAAAGGAACAATTTTGATTTAGTATTCACGGAGAATTCGAGAGAATCGCCGCCGTGCTAGGGTTTGTCGCCGTTCATTGCACAGACCATCTCCGGCCACAAAATTTGCAAGGAAGCTTCGCTTGGGGAAGGAAAACACGCCACAGAAGTTTCAGAGCGAAAGGAGATAGATTGAAGGAGAAATTAACAAAAATGTGGACACTACCACTATTCATCGTGTGAAAGACAAATTACGGGCCGTAATTTCGATTACAGCCCTATTTTGTAACTTTTACTCCTCCCTTTCAATCTCTAATCATTCTAAACTCATGTTTTGCTATAATTCTTCTATCATGATAGCTTAAACCTTCTTTTAGGATATGGGGGTTTAATCCCCTTGATATTATAATGATTAGATGACTTTTACTCCATCAATATATTCTTGGTATGGTAATTTTACTTAAGAGATTAATGTCTTTAATCTTTCCTAGTTTCATGCATTAACATGTGTTAGAGTTTTGTGATATGGACAGATAGGTGATTCATAGAACTTGGAACCCTATAATTTATAATAGGAACTCATTGTAAGAGATAAGTTGTGTCCTTATTTTTAGATTTTAGAAGTATAATTCTTGTTGATGTTTTGATCTAGAAATCTTTATTGTTTTAGCTATGAAAATATGCTAGAGATAGATATTGAATTGTTTGAAAACCTTAAGTAAAACCTGTGAAGCTAAGGCATGAGAGTGTGTTGAGCTATAAAATGTCGCGACGAAGTCTATCCGATCCACTGAATTATCTGCTTTCAAATGCAGGTACCTAGATGGAATCTAAAACTATCAGTTTAGGGAAGATCGTAAATAAATACTGCAACATTTGAGGAAAAGCTGGTTGATGGCCGCTCAGCTAATCCAAGTCTGATGTAATGTTACGAATAAAGACAATACTAGTGTAGAGTTACAAATAACTGCTAGGCTGAAAGTAACTAGGGTTAATCTCAACCACACATGAATGCACTGAAAGTAAACTAATTCTGTTTGTAAACGAAAATTGAGGATCTTATAAAGGACAACTATCACGAGCCAATCTAAAGCTGGGCAAGTGCGTCAATGAGCATGAGCAGTCATCTACATTAAATACACAAGTCGGAATTCCATCGTGGCAAAGCTAATAAGTGCAACAAGTCTTTCTTTGTAAATAATTACCAAGCAATTAACTTTCTGTGGTATGAAGGAAAAATAGCGAAGGAGAATGAGTGTGAAGTGACCTGAATTCGAGTCTTGCCGTACATGAAAGGGAAGCTCAAGTGCTTGAGGATGTTGGGAAACGATGACGGAAGGATATGGAAGCCACATAACTGCATGAGAGAAACACCAATGCTTAAAACTCAAAAGATGACTAAACGAAAAGCCAATGGAGCAATTAAAAAGGAGGCCAAGTTCTGATAGCTGTTCTCAAGAGCACAAGGTGAAGGAACCCCCGTGCGTCCAGTTAAATCAAGTCCAGATCTATTTTGACTTTAAAAGTCAAAATCTATTTTGACTCATGTGATTAGCGAAAGTCAGGAGAAGAGAACAGAAGGGGGTCATAACAAAAAGAAAGACAAAAAGACAAAACAGCCAATAAATGGAGGCAATCAAGTTTGGCAGGGAGGAGAACAAAAAGTAATCGGACCAGCAGAAAAATACATAGAAGAAGACAAAAGAGGGCAACCAAGAAACAGTGGAAACCATCGAGCTTATGGCCTATATAAGCGGAGAGGGGCGGGAAGGAAGAAAAATAGCAAGAAGGAGCAGGCGTGAGAAATAGAAGAGGAAGAGACCTGAGAAGCGGAGGAAGGTAAAAAGGGGGAAATTTTCTTTTGTTATTGCTTAGGCCTAAGATGCACTAAGCATCTTGGCATCACAATATACAAACACCACTTATGTTACTATTTCTTAGGCCTCAAATGCACTAAGCATCCTGGCATCACAATATACACAAGCACCACTTCATTTGTGCATGCACCACTTTTTTTACTGCTTCTGCCTAAGATGCATTAAGCATCCCGGCATCATATATCTAATCTCTCATTTGGAGGACACACAGTAAGAAGGAGGAGAAGAGATCGATTCAAAAAAGGGACAAAAAAAAGCAAAAAAGGGAAATAAGATAAAAAGAGGGGAAGGCATGCGAAGGAGGGAAACAGCCAAAAACAATCTGGAGTCGAGAGAAGATAAAAAAATATATAATAAAACAGGATGGAGGGGAGCTGTGGAAAGGGAGCTTGCGCCCAGATCATGAAGGAGGAGATAACGAAGCGGTACCTGTTAAAGCCTTCAGCCCTTCCCTTAATTTTCCTTGTTCAGAAAAATCGCTGCGGTAAGAAGTGATGATCGTAAATGTCGCTGCGCTAAGAAATGTCACCTAAGAGAACCCATTGTTACGACTGACCCGAGAAGGAAATCCCTGCAGGAAAAGGGATAACAGAGACGTAAAAACAAAAGAGGCGATGAAATAAAGTTGTTCGGGTAAAACATCATTGTGCCATAGATGCTTGCCTGGCGAGCTTCCTTGAACCCTGCCTGCTGTGTTACCGGGGGATGAACACTACTAAGAGAAAGCAGTAGAGCCTAGTCTCGTCGCACGGCTACAAGAAGAAAATGGCAGGGAAGCGGCGTTATTGAGGAGGAATGAGATCGTCTGCACACAAAAAAAAGAAGAACATTTTTTACCTGGCAGGGGCCGTCAATCACCGCCAGGCATCAGAGATTTTGAATACACTCAAACTCGAGCTCGGAGGACCTCTGCCGAAACTGAAAGGAAAATAGTACCATTAAAGAAACAATGAAGAGAAAGAAGTAAAACAAAAAAAAAACAAAAAGAGAAGAGGAATGTGAAAGTTCCCTAAAGGGGGCGAAACCCTAAAGCATGCGCATATAAAACTTGCATGGGCGGAATCTAGGGTTTCCTAGGATCGCATGTATGAACATAGATCAACTTAAGAGTTTGTATAGATCAACAGAGAGATCATACCAGTGCCATTTCTTGGATGGCGTCTTGGAAGCAAGAGGGCGAGCGGCTCTCCTCCAAAGGTGACGCACACAAGATGGGTGATCGCCTACTCCTTGTCGTTCCTTGTGCTAGCAAGGATCTCCAAGTCTCCTGATCGCTTGAAGGGAAGATGAGATGCTCTCTTGGCTTTGTCAAGTCCTCTCCTTGGCGTCAAGACTCACCCCACGAGAGAAGAGAGGCGACAAGAGGTGAAGAGGCGAGAATAGGGCGTGACCACTTCGAACGTGGAGGCGTTCCCCATTTTGGAAAACCAATTTCCAAAAATAGCAAGCCACTTCTTCAACGCAAGATGCGTTTACCCCAATCGCAACTTCCTCCCTTGACTTGAACCATGCGCTCACACTAAGTGAACCGGTTCAATTACATTTGGTTCAAAGACCAAATTAAACCAAGCATTGGTCTAGATCATATTAAACCATAAGGCTCAAGATCTAACCATTCATCTCTTGATGCTCTTGATCTCACCGATCTAGCATCATTTCTCTCGATCGAAGCTTACCGATCTCAAGCCCTAATCAATCAAACATGATCAGACCAGATCTCACTTACAATCAGAGTTTAAATCCCATTAAACCGAACCAAAACAATTCAGTCCACACGATCTGACTCAAGTAAGCCATATAATCAAATTGTGCGACCCTAAGGGTTACCTTTAAATGTCGGTAACGATAACTCACGTTATCACGATCAGTGAGGGGTATCTAGCAACACATCACTGTCTCCCGATATAAAGGAAAGAGTCTTCCAAGACTACACCTAAACCACAGCACAAGTGTGAACCCAAGTCACTTGACATATGTGTTTCCTTTGCTACTGGATGTTCTTATTGGACAAGCGTGTCAAGCCTGTAATTCCAATATGATGAGAATGATTAGATCAGATGAACATAGTCATCTGGGTATGGCCATACACTTTCTCAATCATCTCATCCAGGGGGCCCCTATAGAACATCACACTCCAATCAAGGAGACGGCAATCCTATATCTATCACTAGTGCCCTAACATGACTCATGCTCACTATCCAAGATAGTCTATAACCATTATGTTTCAAATGATATTGAACTACCTCAAAACAATGCCAATCATCATTTAGAAACAGAAGTGATCTCAAGTCAGAGGAAATATGCCACTTGTTTGCATACAAGGATTATTCACATTGTGACAAGCAATTGAATATCCTAAGTAGGGTCTGTCCAGTACATCCAATGTACCCATGAGTCTACATCTTATTCCATGCTCGAAGCATCCTATAAGATTAGAACACATATTAGTTTCAATCATATCAAGGCTGTCTCATGTTCACCAAGATATCTCGACTAAGGACAAAACTGCATGTCAGCCAAGCTGAACAGCATTGAGACATTATTCAGAAGTATACATATTGCAGCAGATGATGTAACAACCTGAATAACAACCATTGCCTTTATAAACATAGAGTTTATACATGATACTGAAATAATCCCAAGGCCTCAAACATTAGCCTTATGCGCATACCCCAACAATCTCCCACTTGCACTTAATCTAATGGTTGAGAAATCTCAAACCCATATTATTACAGTGCTTCTCATGCTTCTGCTGCGCCAGAGGCTTTGTAAGCGGGTCAGCTAGATTGTCATCTGTATGAACCTTGCAGACTTTGATCTCGCCACGATCAATGATCTCCCGGATCAAGTGAAACCTTCTCTGTATGTGCTTGGACTTCTGGTGCGACCGTGATTCCTTTGCTTGTGCTATAGCTCCAGTGTTATCACAGAAGATAACAAAAGGATCTGCACTCGAAGGAACAACACCAAGTTCCTCAACGAACTTACGAATCCACACTGCCTCCTTGGATGCTTCTGAGGCTGCAACATACTCGGCTTCTGTTGTGGAATCAGCAACAATTGACTGTTTAAAACTTTTCCACACCACTGCTGCTCCATTCAAGCTAAAAACATAGCCTGATTGCGATCGGAAATCATCCTGGTCAGATTGGAACGAAGCATCAGTATATCCTTCAATACTGAGTTCTTCCTGACCTCCATATATCAAGAACATATCTTTGGTCCTCCGAAGATATTTCAAAATGTTCTTGACCGCAATCCAGTGTGCCTTCCCTGGATTACTTTGGAATCGACTGGTAACGCTTAACCCGTAAGCAACGTCTGGGCGAGTACACAACATCGCATACATAATGGGCCCAATAGCCGAAGCATAAGGCGTATTGTCCATTTCATCTTTCTCAGTCTGTGTTTGTGGACACTGACTCTTTGAAAGATTCAGACCATGTCTGACTGGAAGATACCCTCTTTTAGAATTTTCTAAATGGAATCTCTCCAGGACTTTATCGATGTAAGTACTCTGGCACAGCCCGAGAAGCCTCTTAGATCTATCTCTGTAGATCTTCACACCTAATACATAGGCTGCTTCTCCTAAATCTTTCATCTGGAAACATTTTTTTAACCATGCCTTAACCGCATGTAGTTCAGGAATATCGTTTCCAATGATCAAGATATCATCGACGTAGAGGACTAGGAAAGTAATCACGCTCCCATTAAACCTCTTATATACACACGGGTCATCTTCATTCTTGATGAAACCAAATTCACAGATTGATTCATCAAAACGAATATTCCAGCTTCTTGATGCTTGTTTAAGTCCATAAATGGACTTCTTTAATTTGCATATTTTATGACGATCTGATGGATTAGTGAAACCTTCAGGTTGTGTCATATACACATCCTCTTCTAATTTTCCATTAAGGAAAGCGGTCTTCACATCCATTTGCCAGATCTCATAATCATAATATGCCGCTATCGCAAGAATAATCCAAATAGACTTGAACATGGCTACAGGAGAGAAAGTTTCATCATAATCTATCCCGTAGATTTGTTTGAAACCTTTCTCAACTAGCCTGCCTTTATAGGTAACCACGTTACCATCCATGTCAATCTTCTTCTTGAAGATCCATTTACAGCCTATAGGGATTACTCCCGGAGGCGGATCAACCAAATCCCAAACTTGGTTATCTGACATGGAGTCCATCTCGGCTCGCATAGCTTCAAGCCATCTCGCTGATTCCGGTCCACTGACCGCATCCGCATAAGTGAGGGGTTCATCATCAATGATGTAGACTCCGTCATAGCGCTCAGGCTGTCGACGGATCCTTCCCGATCTTCGCGGTTCCCGTGATATCTGAGCCTCAGGTTGTTCAGTAACCTGATCTACTGGCTCAGGCTCATCCAACTGTGCTTGACTACTTTGTCCTTCTTCTGGATTCTCATCCAGCTTTATTTCTCTCCCACTGGCTTCTTGCAGAAGAAATTCTTTCTCAAGAAAAATAGCCGTCCGAGCAACAAATACTTTGTTCTCTTTGGGATCGTAGAAATAATAACCCTTAGTTTCCTCAGGGTAACCGACAAAGATACATTTCTCAGATCTGCTCTGTAGTTTCCCAGAGACGAGCTTTTTGACATAAGCCTCGCAACCCCAGATCTTAATAAATGTCAAGCTCGGCTGTTTCCCATACCATAACTCATATGGAGTCTTTGAAACTGCCTTGGATGGCACTCGGTTTAGTACCTTTGCAGCTGTTTCCAGTGCAAATCCCCAAAAGGAGTAAGGTAGAGTAGCCTGACTCATCATTGAACGAACCATATCCAATAAGGTTCTGTTCCTCCTCTCGGACACACCATTCCATTGCGGAGTTCCTGGTGGAGTGAGCTGTGAGATAATCCCACACTCCTTCAGATAGTCAGTAAACTCTCGACTTAGGTATTCTCCACCTCGATCTGAGCGAAGTGCCTTGATATTTCGGCCTAACTGATTCTGTACTTCATTTTTGAACTCTTTGAACTTGTCAAAAGATTCACTCTTATGTCTCATTAGATAGACATAACCATACCTACTGAAATCATCAGTAAAGGTAATGAAGTATGAATAGCCACCTCTGGCATGTTTACTAAATGGCCCACACACATCACTGTGAATGAGGTCAAGTAAACCTGAAGCCCTTTGACCTTTGTTAGAAAAAGGAGACTTCGTCATTTTACCCATTAAACAAGCTTTGCATGTATCAAGCTCCTCATAGGAGAATGATCCCAGCAGTCCATGGTCATGCAACCGCTTAATGCGCTTCTTGTTAATATAGCCTAAACGACTATGCCATAGCAAGGTGCTGTCATCAGCATACTTGGCTTTCTTAATATCAATTTATTGTACAGAACATTCCATGTCCAACATGAATAACCCATTGTTAATTGACCCAGTAGCATAAACAATATTATCAAAAGAAATATAACACTTTGAAATCTTGCATTCAAAGGAAAACCCTTTCCTGACAAGAGCAGGAATAGAGATAATATTCTTAGTTATGCTCGGTACAAAATTACAATTGTCCAGTTCTAATACAAGACCAGATGGTAAAGAGATGTGATATTCTCCTACAACAACAGCAGCAACCCGTGCCCCGTTTCCTACTCGTAGGTCCACCTCATGCTGTCCCACCTGTCTTCTTCTCTTGAGTTCCTGTACATTTGAACAAATGTGAACTCCACATGCAGTGTCTAACACCCATGAAATAGAAGAAGAAGATACCATGACTTCAGTCACGAAAATACCTGAGCCAGAAGCGAAAGAGTTGCTTCCCTTCTTATCTCCTTGGAGCGCTTTACAGTCCTTTTTCCAGTGACCCAGCTGGCCACAATGGAAACATCTGTATTCCTTCGACCGCTTTACCTTTTGTTTCAGAGCCTTGTTGTAGCTCTTGACAGGGGCTTTGCCCTTCTTCCCCTTCTTCTTGTTCCTTGAAGCAACCATTAGGACAGAGGATGAAGGCGTTCCCTTCTCACGAGACTGAGTCTGCTCAGTAGTCAAAAGCATGTTCAGTAACTCTGCCGGCGTACAGTCGATCTTGTTCATATTAAAATTAATGATGAACGGATCGAAAGAGGCCAGGAGAGATTGCAAGATGATGTCTACAACAAGCTCCTGATTGATGGTGTGTCCCAGTTTCTCTAGAGCCTCCTTGTACCCAATCATCTTGAGTACGTGAGCTCCCACTGGACTCCCTTCAGTTAGTTTGCTCTGAAAGAAAAGTTTAGTCAAGTTATAGCGTTCAGTCCTTGCCTGTGCTGCATACAGCATCTTGAGGTTTGCTATAATTTCTATAGCAGATAAATCCTCATGCTGACGCTGCACCTGTGGCGTCATAGACGCTAGCATAAGGCAAGCGACATCAATACTATCATTGACATACTTTTCATAAGCTTCCCGAACCGCCCTTGCGGCGTTCGCAGCTGGTTGAGGCGGTATAGCCGTCTCGAGGACATACAGTTTCCTCTCAGCCTTAAGAACAATCTTAAGGTGTCCGTACCAGTCTGAGAAGTTTGGCCCAGCAAACTTCTCCCTTTCCAGTAGGGATCGCACATTGAATGCTGTGGTGTTCGTTGCTGCAGTAATCTACAACATTGCAAGAACAGCAAGGTCAGTATCAATGTTAGAATCAATTCAGGACTTAAGAATGATTCTTTTCTCACTATTTTATCTGGCTGAAAAATCCAGCAAAACAGCCCGAAAGAGTAAAACTCTTTTAGTGAGATGGGATCCAGATTTCATACTTGGTCTCCGCGTCCCGCTTAGGCGAGATAAGATGCACAGAGAGTACAAGCACTAATTTCTGGTAGGCATTCCCTGCCAATCGCCAACCCGTGCGATTCCCCTTCATCTGGGCAATCCAGCAGACTGTGCCAACTGAGTTGGTACAACACAGTCTCTGATCCCACAGATGGCTGCCTCCATATAGCTACCATATGCTCAATATGTAGCCTACATGGTCAAGCTAACCCGACCTACTCCCTGGACCACCACGTGCTATGCTGAGCAACGAGAAGCGATAAATCTCTTCTCTGTAACACGCAGGTGTAATCACACACCGTCTGAAGATAGATGGGCGTGCCCACTGAGTGGGTACAACACGGCCCCAACGATAGTCAGAACAGTGAGGTTTCGCGTCAGAAGACTTACGTGCTTGATATTTAACATTGGATTTTAACGGTCCTTTTATCTTCTTACTATCATTCAAATCCTATGGTGATAGCAGAAGAATAGATCATGCAGTTACTAAATTACTTAAACAGTAAATTAAAAGCATGATGATCTTATGTGGTAAAAGCCCATTAAGCCTAAGTAAGACCTTAATTAACTTAAGTCTTCACTTGAGCTCTTCATGGGTCTTTAGCATTTCCTCTGGCCCAACCCGGGCCCAAGCGCCCACTGCAGCTCAGGTGCGCCCACCAGGTAAAATGCGCCTGTCCTAGAGTCGAACCCTAGACCTCCCACTGGTGAAGCCACTTGCTGCATGCGCCTCTGCCAAGTGTGCTCTGTGCTCATGTCTGATTAAATTACAATTTAATCTATCTAGACATGATTGACACGCAGGTCAATTACACTTTATAAATTAATTAAAATGTGATGCGCAGATCACAATAATAATTTACAAATAATACTCCAGGCACGCAGGCCCCAGCACAGCACACATTAAATTTAGGCAGCCCACATAAGATTAAATAGACAATCATCATGTTATACAAACATCATGTGATCCAATCAAGAAAATAAAATTTTTGAAAAACCCATTGGCTTCATTTTATTTCCTTATGTGCCCTACTACCTTACAACGGTCCATTACTAGGGATCCACTCATCAGACCTAGTCAGACCCACTGCCCTTGCATGCACCAAGTCATAACCGACTTGAGTCGACCTAATGGTCAACAATGCATGCGTAGGGCTGAACGTCCCTCATGAGTTCTGGCAAGCGGGTGTGACCCCGGGCCTTAATCATGAGCGTTCATCGGTTGTCTCAATCAGACATCGCTACACGCCTTTCAGCAGTCGACCAATAGCCACCTCATGCTTGCGCATAAGTGCCATCAGGTCGACCCATCTAGGCTGTCAGATGGTCTGATCAGACAGTTGGGTCTATACTAGATGATGACTTCAACCCTAATAACCCGTCTAAGCTTTTGAAGTAGGCGCTTAGATCTAATGAGGGGCGCGCAAGTAAGTTTTGAGAAAACTACAACAAGCGCCAACTATCATGCATGCGCCAATGTAAAACATACATTAAATTTTCGCATGCTCTTTTAGATCTACTAATAAGCGCAAACAAGGATCACAATAGGCAATCATATGAATCATACAAGGAACCTCCCTCTGATACCAATTGAAAGTTCCCTAAAGGGGGCGAAACCCTAAAGCATGCGCATATAAAACTTGCATGGGCGGAATCTAGGGTTTCCTAGGATCGCATGTATGAACATAGATCAACTTAAGAGTTTGTATAGATCAGCAGAGAGATCATACCAGTGCCATTTCTTGGATGGCGTCTTGGAAGCAAGAGGGCGAGCGGCTCTCCTCCAAAGGTGACGCACACAAGATGGGTGATCGCCTACTCCTTGTCGTTCCTTGTGCTAGCAAGGATCTCCAAGTCTCCTGATCGCTTGAAGGGAAGATGAGATGCTCTCTTGGCTTTGTCAAGTCCTCTCCTTGGCGTCAAGACTCACCCCACGAGAGAAGAGAGGCGACAAGAGGTGAAGAGGCGAGAATAGGGCGTGACCACTTCGAACGTGGAGGCGTTCCCCATTTTGGAAAACCAATTTCCAAAAATAGCAAGCCACTTCTTCAACGCAAGATGCGTTTACCCCAATCGCAACTTCCTCCCTTGACTTGAACCATGCGCTCACACTAAGTGAACCGGTTCAATTACATTTGGTTCAAAGACCAAATTAAACCAAGCATTGGTCTATATCATATTAAACCATAAGGCTCAAGATCTAACCATTCATCTCTTGATGCTCTTGATCTCACCGATCTAGCATCATTTCTCTCGATCGAAGCTTACCGATCTCAAGCCCTAATCAATCAAACATGATCAGACCAGAGCTCACTTACAATCAGAGTTTAAATCCCATTAAACTGAACCAAAACAATTCAGTCCACACGATCTGACTCAAGTAAGCCATATCATCAAATTGTGCGACCCTAAGGGTTTCCTTTAAATGTCGGTAACGATAACTCACGTTATCACGATCAGTGAGGGGTATCTAGCAACACATCACTGTCTCCCGATATAAAGGAAAGAGTCTTCCAAGACTACACCCAAACCACAGCACAAGTGTGAACCCAAGTCACTTGACATATGTGTTTCCTTTGCCACTGGATGTTCTTATTGGACAAGCGTGTCAAGCCTGTAATTCCAATATGATGAGAATGATTAGATCAGATGAACATAGTCATCTGGGTATGGCCATACACTTTCTCAATCATCTCATCCAGGGGGCCCCTATAGAACATCACACTCCAATCAAGGAGACAGCAATCCTATATCTATCACTAGTGCCCTAACATGACTCATGCTCACTATCCAAGATAGTCTATAACCATTATGTTTCAAATGATATTGAATTACCTCAAAACAATGCCAATCATCATTTAGAAACAGAAGTGATCTCAAGTCAGAGGAAATATGCCACTTGTTTGCATACAAGGATTATTCACATTGTGACAAGCAATTGAGTATCCTAAGTAGGGTCTGTCCAGTACATCCAATGTACCCATGAGTCTACAACTTATTCCATGCTCGAAGCATCCTATAAGATTAGAACACATATTAGTCTCAATCATATCAAGGCTGTCTCATGTTCACCAAGATATCTCGACTAAGGACAAAACTGCATGTCAGCCAAGCTGAACAGCATTGAGACATTATTCAGAAGTATACATATTGCAGCAGATGATGTAACAACCTGAATAACAACCATTGCCTTTATAAACATAGAGTTTATACATGATACTGAAATAATCCCAAGGCCTCAAACATTAGCCTTAAGGGCATACCCCAACAGAATGAATAGATTTGGGCTTAGACAAATCCGGCCCAAGCCGGAATAGATCTAGCCCGCTAAAACTCATTAAAACAAAACGAAGAAGAATTGAGGTACCTGAGTTCTTTTGCCTTCCCCGATGATCCTATTGAAGGTTCCGGAGGCCGTGTGAAATGTTTACCAACCTTGTTACTCCAACGATTATTCTGCCATTACTCTGAATTCCGAGGATTCCTTTCCTTCCAACACGAGTAAATGACAGGATTATGCAATGTCGAAATGTTGAAAGAGTGATAGAGGGATCAGAGCTCATAACCTTCTCCCCTTTATCACCTCTCCTGCCACGGCCCCGGGATGGCGTGAAGTGATTCTCCATCAGCGAAACCAATTCTAAGCCCGAAGATCCATTCGATCAACTAGTCGAAGAATGAAATCGATCTCAGTGAGAAAAGGAGTCAGAATAAAAAAGAGAGGCAAAAAGCTTCCATATTACCTTGATCCACACTCTAGAACCTGAATTACCCTCAGATGACAAAGCTCAGTCGCCGATCCCATGCTAAGTTCTGAGCTCTAGTCCAAGCGGCTGCCTCAAACGTCGTCGACCTTTTTTGCTTCATGGCCTCGCCAGGCTTCGTTGCCTCCCCACTTATGCCTCAGATGAATACTTCCCGTCTATTCTCGCAGGAGTCACCACCGCTGTTGGCCACCAACCTCCGTGCCCGAAAGACTCCGCCGGTAGCGACGGAGCATTGATTGTCGCCGCTCTCGAAAACAGGCGAGCGTCCTTCGCCTCTGTTCCCTTGAAGAGCATGGTCGCCAAATCCGTCGGCGCCTTCTTGCATGACATCGCTGTATCACTGTCGCCTAAACGGATTGCTCAGGCTTTGTCCATCGTCTGAGCGACGGAAGAAATCTGTCTGTCGTTTAAGTAGTCAACGCAAGAACTTTACTCTTTGACCAGAAGGCGTGAGACCAAAGGCGCACGCAGTATTGCAAATCTCGTTCCTTTGTATTTCAGCTTGATGATAAATTAATGATGGGAATAAGTGATGGGATTAAACCATAACTAAGTCATTAGGCCTCCATGTCGTATCCCTGCCATATCCCTCTGATACTTCCAATCAGTTCACTTGTGGGTGAGGGAGTTTGCCACACTTTGTCCACTAGCCGAAACGGCTGACGTAGACTTTACTCTTCAGATTACAAGGTATGAAGCAAGGGACCCGGAGCCCCATTCGTTAGTTATCATGATAAAAAGGGGGGGGGGAATACATTGTTCTTTGACCGAAAGTCACAAGGTCGAAATAAACCCACATAGCATGGTCGGATTCCCCCATTCAAATTTTAATCAAGATAAAGTGATTGAGAGACAATGAATAACCTGCACTCCTCCAAAATTGAATGATAGGTTTAAGCAAAATCAATAAGCCTTAGGCCCATGTGACGAAATATTGTTTGGGAGATGCGTATGTTGATGTTTCTCACCGGAGCGTATCTCCTCAATATGGCGTCGTGCTCGTCAAGGCCAGGTAAAAATAAATTCTTAATTCAAATTTTCCATTACGCCG
Source organism: Costus lasius (assembly GCA_027563935.2). NCBI lineage: Eukaryota > Viridiplantae > Streptophyta > Magnoliopsida > Zingiberales > Costaceae > Costus > Costus lasius. The sequence continues at coordinate 59,720,661 of CM050453.2, forward strand.
CAAGGCCGGATAATCTCCAATTCAAATTATCCAACACGCTGCGAGACCGGATAAATTCCCAATTCAAATTTTCCATCACGCCGCAAGGCCGGATAAATTCCAAATCAAATTATCCACCACGCCGCAAGGCCGGATATCTCCAATTCAAATTATCCAACACACCGCAAGACCGGATAATCTCCGATTCAAATTATCCAACATGCTGCGAGGCCGGATAATTTCCAATTCAAATTATCCAACACGCCGCGAGGCCGGATAATCTCCAATTCAAATTATCCACCACGCCGCAAGGCCGGATAAATTCCAAATCAAATTATCCAACAGGCCGCAAGGCTGGATAATCTCCAATTCAAATTATCCAACACGCCGCAAGGCGGGATAAATTCCAAATCAAATTATCCAACACGCCGCAAGGCCGGATAATCTCCAATTCAAATTATCCAACACACCGCAAGGCCAAATAAGATCCCAAATGAAATTATCCACCACGCTGCAAGGCCGGATAAAATTTCAAAATCAAATTATCCATTACGCCGCGAGGCCAGATACATTTCCAAATCAAATCATCCACTACGCCGCGAGGCCGAATACATTTCTAATTCAAATTATCGAACACGCCGCAAGGCCGGATAAGATCCCAAATCAAATTATCCACCACGCCGCAAGGCCGGATAAAATTTCAAAATCAAATTATCCATCACGCCGCAAGGCCGGATACATTTCCAAATCAAATCATCCACTACGCCGCGAGGCCGGATACATTTCCAAATCAAGTCATCCACCACGCCGCGAGGAAGGATACAATTCCAAATCAAATCGTCCACCACGCCGCAAGGCCGAATAAAATTCTGATCCAAGTTACTCAACACGCCGTGAGGCCGAGTAACTTTCCTCAAATTCAAGTCATCCAACACGTCGTCAAGATTGGGTGATGTTTCAAACCCAATATCCGACATGCCTTAATGCTGTCACATCCCGTTATCTTAACCCCAAACAAGCAAATCAAGTCTTAGAGAAACAGGATGTTATCATACAAGATCGATTCACATGCTAGGTAAAACCAAGTTCAAGAAAACACGATCTGAAAATTTTTGAGAATCCATACATAGAATCTCAGCGAAAACACAAATTTCAGAAATGTACCTGCCACCACGCAATACTTGCACTAGACATATGCAAGTTCACAATTATATCAAATCCGATTGCAAAAATACCAATCGACTCAAATTGAGAACCAAAGTCACAATATCGATTTTATAAGTTCATAACTAACATCAATGATACCAAACACCGAAACCAGGCCCAGGCCCGCGGCGACACAAAAATCAAAATCTTAAAACTGCCACAACCGGCAACCCAAGTTCACATAGTTCGGCCACAACCGGCCCCAGTTAATTAAGCACAAAAGTCTTATACATCCAACTGGCATAGCTATAGAGAATCACAATATCCATATAACATGCTAACTCAGGCAGTGCGCCCCTGCTCTACACCTGAAAATAGTGAAGGGTGAGCTACACAGCCCAGTGAGTGGATAGTCTCAATCGACCATCCATAGCATACAATCAAAGATACATGCAGATTATTTTAAAAACATTTAGCAGAACATCATGTTAACATATAACAAAAACAAAGAACAGAACTCAAAAAATAATTAGATGTACAGACATCACACACTTGTCACCACAGAGTAACCAAGGTTCTAGAGTCATACTCTAAACCAACTAAACACACCAACCACTTAATTGACCTAGTTGTCCAGCATATTCAAGAGTGACCATTATGGTCCAACCCGGCTTTGGCCTAAGCACTGGGAGAAGCCTGCAAATCACATGCAACATAAACATGGACAGTGTGTAGACTCAAGAGGTAATCCCCACCCGGTCAAGATGTGATACCTTGATCTACACCACCCCATAACACAAAAATCTAAGCGTCTAAGAGTGATGATATCAAGAGGTGGCCCCTGTCCGACCAAGACATGGCACTTTGCATCACACTCGTTCTCCCAAAGGGTTCCTTAACTGGACAACCACTAGACACATCTTATATCTTATTTCATAAAAGTGGACTCCTAAGCGTAGACCAGACTCTAGGATAGTCATTTTCATCACAAGAATCACAACAGGCAGGCTGAACATCAACCCCCTCACATATCACAATATACAGGGCTGAAATCTCAAACCCTTAACATATCACATATAGACTATCCCCTTGAGTACATGGTTACACTTAGCCTTAGTCCTATCCATCCCATAACACATAACATTCGAAACCACATATAACCACATAATATTTTATAGAGTCCTTAGGTTTCATGCTGATCTGTTCAGTATAATCTTGCTAAGTTATCACCCAAGTTTCTCAACCAAAGATACATAACCATAATTATAGAACATGCTACCAATATAGAGAAACAATCATGGATTCTATAACATTATTAGCATTTATCAAACATCCATAAAACCAACATAAAATTAAAACATGTATTCTTACCAACTACTTTACAAATTATCACTTGTAGCCCACGGTATCTACAACATATTATCTACCTAAATTTTAAACCTTAGTTAAAAAGATTTCATGCTCAAGAATTCCATGTAAGAAATATCTAAATTTCGGTTTTCATGAATGAGTTTCGGTTTTAACATGGCGAATATTTCAAGAAATCAAATCTATCATCTAGAGTTTTCGGTTTTTAACATAGTGAATATTTCAAGAAATCAAATCTATCATCTAGCACAAACAAGAGGATAAAATTCAAATAAGACACCCCACTCACTTTGAACCGCGAACACCAAGATGAAGATCTCTCCAAAAACTCGTCTAAGGCCTTGAAGTTCCACCAAATATCGCCACCAATGGAAGAGAAACACCACCAAACACCAAAGACGCCGGCCAAGGGAAGAAAGGAAGAGGAAGAAAGGAATTTCGCCTCCAAGCCTCCAAGAATCGCCCAAGCCTTCAAGCCGTCGCCCTAAGGTTTCTTCCAAGCCAAAAAAAATGCCAATTCTCCTACCCTAGCCGAAATTACCAACTTGAATTTTCGGTTTTTTAAATTTTAAACCCGCTAACCAATTAATTCAAATAGGGTTTATGAAATAACCCACTAACTAATTTATTCAAATTTTAAACTCAAAATCCATCTAATTTAAGTGTAAACCCAATAACCCATAGTTTAAGTGAAAATCCAATAAGGGTTAAACCAACATCCAATAAACTCTAATTAATTAATTCACTTAAACTAACATCCAATAAGCTAATTAATTAATTAAAATTAACAACCATTAAACTCTAATTAATTAATTATAGATTAACAACCAATAAGCACTAATTAATTAGTTATAAATTAACAATCAATACATAGGAAAAATATCACAGTCAATAATTTTATTTAAATCAAAACAAAATATCACAGCCAATGATTTTATTTAAATCAAAAATAGTACTTACCAGGACTTAAGATCCTTGGATCTTACAAATGCATTATAATGGAATATCGTTTGGGAGGTGCGTACGTTGATGTTTACCATCGTGGCGTAGCTCCTCGATATAACGTTGTACTGCCTAGGCTGGGTATTACCCAATACGCCATCACGAGACCAAAGTTTGACGAACACAAATCGTCCATGTTGATGAAAGCTCTTTTCCTTTGTCAAATTATGTGTCACGTCAAATTAAATTCATGAATGATATCATTTGACTCTGTCTCTCTTATTTTGTTGCGTATTATAGATCTCTTAATCAAAGGTTCCCTAATTTTAGGCGTCATTAACAATGAGCACTTGCGCTCATTGGAAGCAAGAACCCATTTAACAAAAAACCTTATTAATTTAAGGTGAATTTGAAAACGGTCATATTACATTCTCAATGTAACAAAAATGACCCCACAAATTCTGGCACGCCCGGTGGGACCTGGCTTCTCCTTTCATCTTTGAGATCTATATTATGTGACCTTTCTTGCTCTTATGATAGCAATGAAGAATCTCTATTCAGTTAGAGGAGTACTTGAGCCTTCATCCTTTGATTTGTCAACTACAATTGGGGCAAAGAGCATATGTTTTGGTTCCATGGTTGAGACTCCAATTTCTTCCACACATGGATGCCTATTCGTCGAGCAGAGGTTGGGTCATTGCTTGGAACCTAACAACTGCAAGCACAACAAGTACTCGGATCAAGGAGGGATTTCCTAAAGATATGGGGGCCCCTCAGATGGCACAAATGACTTCTATTTCTTAAAGGGTTGTTATACCATAATTGAGAAGATCAACATATGGTGGAGCCGAGGTGGAACCTTACTCTTTATAACAAGAAGCAATGAAAAAGAAGGTTGATGTCATGTCAAAATGTTGATCAATGACGTAATAGAGTCGAGGAACACATTTGTAATCACAATCGAGATAGTAGCAACCAACTAATTGCACTAGTTGCCACAAGAATGCTTCTTTCGCATTCAAAGTCGATGTCGAAGCATTAGTGATGGAAGAAGTGCAAAGATTGATGAGCGCAAAATCGATCCTAGTCAAACGGCAATAGGATCGGAAACATCAAGTCCGTTTATGGTTGACAATTTACCAAAAATTGTAAGCTCCTTACACGAGCGCAAAATCGATCCTAGTCAAACGGCAATAGGATTGGAAACATCATGTCCGTTTATGGTTGACAATTTACCAAAAATTGTAAGCTCCTTACACGAGCGCAAAATCGATCCTAATCAAACGGCAATAGGATCGGAAACATCAAGTCCGTTTATGGCTAGCAGTTTGCCAATAACTGTAAGCTCCTAACACGAGCAAAAAAAACACAAAAAACACAAAAAAACAAAAAATAAATAAAATAAAATAAAAAAAAACAAAAAAAACAAAAAAAAAACAAACAACAACAACAACACAACAACAACAACAACAACAACAAAAACAAAAAAAAGCAAGCAAAAGCAAAAGCAAAAGAGCAAAAACAAGATATAAATCACAAAAAACAAAAAAAAACAAAAACAAAAAAAAACAAAAAACAAAAAAAAAACAAAAAACAAAAAAAAAGAAGCAAAAAAAGAAACTATAAAAAAATAAAAAAAAACAACAACAACAACAATAAACAAAAGGCAAAATGTAGGATTTTGGCACATCGTAGTGTGGTATTGATTGGGAAATGCGTATGTCGATACTCGTTATCGGGGCGTAGATCCTCAATACGACACTGTGTGCGGGAAATGCCTACATGTTAAGATTGAAATTCAGATATTCACAAGCCATCAAGTAGAATATTTGCTTAAATGTCCACAAGCCGTGAAGGCCGGGCATATGTCAAAATTCAAAATCCAAATTCCATAAGCCACAAAGGCTCATCAAATTCGAACGTTTGGTCCCATGACCCGTTCACCCAAATTCGAACGTTTGGCCCAATGGCTCGTTCACCACATTTCAAATGCATGGCTCATCCACTCGAATCTTCAACGTTTGGCCCAAAAGCCTGTTCACCCATTTCGAATGTTTAAGCCTCAACGGACTCATACACCCATCTTAACTCTCTCAGCTTCATAATGACAACTCATATTCAAGTCTCAAAGCTCTTAATATTGTTGAAGGAGATTCAAACAAATCATATTGTCGAAGGAGATTCAAACAACACCACGTTCGATCCTTCATGAATGTACACTTCCACAAAGCTCCTCAAGGCTCATCATGCCAAAGTACTCAAGGCAAGCGCAAACTCAAGTCTAAGCTAAGGGATTTATAACTATGGAAAATCAAAGATAAACGGGATGAATTACCAAGGAAGACAAAGATGTCGCTAAAAGAAAAGAGTGGAAGAGACGGGCTAATTCGTAGTGTCATAAACGGAGATTTCACCAAGAGGGAAGCAAAAGTTTGTCTCTTTCAAAAGGGGGAGCATTTTTCTTGTACGATATCAATTTCATAACTCCATTAACGAAATCGGGGCAGTGCAAAGTGGAGATGTTGTATGATTTGAGGTTGAACAACTCGAGCGATGCTTTAGCCCTCACGACTCAAGAAGGAGAGAAAGCCCAAAGCCGAGTGACTTAACTCATAGGCTAGTGAAGTTCTGTGCCATCAAAATATGAAGGCTGTTACTCAACTGAATATGCTCAATCTTCATAACCGACAAACAAAGATTCCAAAGAAACCTGATAAGAGGTGGAACCAACCAAAATAAAGATTCCTCAATGCATGATGTCAAGCCAATTATTTCTTTCCCGAGTGGCACTTGAGAATTGGCAGAAGAAACGCATCTAACCATTTCCCATATGCATATGCTTATGTCTTGAGATGAACTTACAAAGAAAAGGTATTCCTTTTCACTGTCTGAACAAACAGGTAAGGAGAAGTCCAAGCTTCCGCTCCAATCAATGTGGCCTAAATAACAAATTTTGCAAAAATCCCCCTCAACATTCCATGCTTTGACAATACAAACATGACACTATGCAAGTCAGAACAATCTGCCAAAGGAAAGTCACCATTACATTCAGATACCATATGCTTATAAGAAATTGACAAAGTCACAGTCAACATTTCCTCAGTTGGTGGCAAAATCATGTTCAATCAAGGAAAGAACAGAGATGAGGAATATACTGCAATTCAGGTTCGACGAGTGATGAAGCAAAGGATGATACAAAAACGTTGCAGAGGCCTAGGAATTCCATGTGCAGGATATGAGAAGAATAATACATCAAAATTCCTTGACAATCTTTTGGAGGGGCTAGCCTTCGTCCTTCAACCGAAGAAGTAAGTTTACCACGTTCGATCTCCCTGATCTCACGTTGTGCCTTTAAAGCAGCTAGTTGGACTTCGGATTTCTCAATTGACTGTGAGAGCCCGCTTTGAGTGGCTTCAATGTTCCCCAAACTCTTAGCACATTCTTGCATATCGGAAGTCGCCGCGCACCTCTCCAGTAGAAGTCTTGCCTTCTCTTCGTCAATTTGCTCCAACCGTGCATCGATTTGCGATATCCTAGCTCTAGTGGAATCGTAGGATGATATAGAAGCATTTCTCTCGATAATTAATGCATCTTGGAGGGACCACAAGTCTTCTAATATGACTGCTTCTCTGTCAATCTGAGAATCAAGATCCGAGACATTCAGGCCATGCACCAAGCTTTGTTCGGCCTCAAGCTACTTCAAGACAGTCACTATTTCTTGACTCAGCCTCTCCCAAGCGGCCCCCAAGGCTCCAAGACTAATTAAGGTATGTGCGATACTATCTGAGGAAACCAGAAATTCTTCTACTGTAGGCAGTGTGCTCTCAGTGTGAAAAATGCCGAGGTACTCGGAAATGAAATAACGGGCTGCTCTCTCCCGTGCACGTTGAATAACTTCTGGAACTCGAGGAATGGGCGGCTGGGAGGTCGGCAGCTCAGCAATTTCCTGGACCCTGCCCACAATTCCTGAAACAACAATATACATTAGATTGCACATACATGACAAGGAGGAAAGAGTGGGGGTTACCTTCATTAGCTAAATGTCCTACTCCAACCAAATGTTCCTTAGCACTTGTCATGAACTCAGGATAAACTGTTAACATGGCAGAATGCATAGAGTGTTAACGCAGTAGAGTGCACGAACTGCATTTGCATCATGTACTGAAATAAATCAAGGTTACCATCATCAGGAAGATCGACACGTGGAAAACTACTATTATCAAGTGGGTTTCCACCCCCAGTGATGATTTTCCCAACACCTGTTATAAACCCAGGATGGATTGCTAACGTAGCAGAATATATAAAATTTTGGGATACATAAATTTTGTTATACATGCTAAAATAGAATCAAGTTACCATCATTGAAAGAGCCGCCACTTTCTTTGTCAACTCCTTGAACCTTGTCCGTAGTCCCTGAAACAGTAGTACAAGTTAGGTTGTATGTATACGATGGAAAAGGAAAATTACCTTCATCAGCCCGTGTTACCTCTGGCAGTTATCTCGTCAACACCTGTTGACAGATCCAAGGTAAACTGTGATACATGTTGGATTATACATACATAACAAGGGAAGAGAAGGGAAAGTTACCCTCATCAAATGAATGGCCGCCTCCAGCAATAGTCTCTTCAGTGCCTGCTACAAATTTGGGTTACCATGCATATTGGGCTGCATATAAGGGGAAGAAATAAGGAAGACAATACCTGCGCTGAATGTGTCTGCCGTAGCAATCTGTTCGATGCGTGATGCAGGACCTAACAAGAGAAATCCTTTTAATTATGACAGACTATGCGTAAGGAGTGAAAGTGGTAGTATCAAGATTACCACCATCTGTGATTTTCGATGCTGTGGCAACTTGTTTAGTAGGCAGTATAGAATCTAACAAAATAAAGAGAAACAAGAGAAACCCCTCCTATTACTGTAACGGGCTATACAAAAAAAACAAGAATAGCGGTATGAAATTACCGTCTCCTACGACATCCTCATTCTGCACAATTGTATCCTGGGTTCTCAGCGTGAATGCTGAAAATTGTTACACCCCAAGCATGCAATAGGAAATCATTACGGTTTGAGCATGATTCCAACAAAAAAGGAAATAGAAAATTACCATTCTTACGTGACTCTGCATTCTACATAGCGGTATCATGAACCCTAGATGTAAATGCTGAAAAATTGTCATACCATGTTAGATTAAAATATGCCAGCACTGCCGCCAAATTCCTGGGGCACTTGCTAACATAAGAAGAGGGATAAAAGAGGATTACCATTATCCAAAGAATGCATGCCTTCTACACTGACCTCTAGAACATCTGACACGAGCTTTAAGTCTGTTGCTGACATAAGTGAGCCATAAAAATCATGGTTAGGAAGGAAATTGGAGCAAAATTTAGCTTTCTTTGAAAGTTATGGCAATTCAGAGAATGGCAAACAAGAGTAATTTGTGACTCGTAAGTTCCATGCCTCACCTGTCCCGGGATCGGTAAGAGAGACCGCTGCACCAACGCAGAAATCAGATCCTGGTGCAAGCCCCTCTGGCGCACAAATAACTACATCGAGCTCAAGTGTGAGTAGATCATAAAGAACTGCATGTTTAGGCAATTTAATGTACACGTACCCCCTCTCATGGAACCGATCATGTCACCCGACGAATCACTAGAATCATGCTTCGATAAGTCGACGGTATTCGAAGGGCCGCCTACGTCAAAAACATCATCATAAACGCGGGTACCTGCCTGCTCGACAGCCACAATTGGTATTTGAACCCCTGAGAAGTGGAAGAGAAGATTGTAAGTCCCCTAAAGGGGGGGGGGGGCGAAAACCCTAAAACTTGCGCATATAAACTTTTCTAGGGTTTTAACAAGATCGCTTGCATGAATATATATGATCAACTTTGATTATGATGCAAAGATCAAGTTAAGATCTTTTACCGTAGCCATGATGAAGGAGGCGACTTGGAAGCAAGAGGGCGAATTGGCTCTCCTCCTAAGAAGACGCACACTAGATGAGAGATGGCTACCTCTTTGGACGTTCCTTGTGCTAGCAAGGATCTCCAAATTTCCTTGTCGTGTGAAGAAGATGAGATGAATCCTCTTGATGGCCTATCCTCTTTTTCCTTTCGTCAAGGAAGAAGACACCACGATGATAGCTTCACAACTCGAGAAGGGGGCGAACACGTTACAACATGGAGACGTTTTTCCTTTTTGAAAACCGAACTCCAAAAATAGCAAGTCTTCAAAGCTTCATGCGTTCACCTAAAGTGAACTATCGAAACTCCCCTCCTCATTGAACCAAACGTTCACATAGGTGAATGGGTTCAATTGCAATCGGTTCAAAAGGATTTGGTACAAAGACCAAATCAAACCAAGCCAAGCCATGGTCTAAATCTATATGAACCATGAAGGTTCAAGATCTAACCGTTCATCTCTACATGCACTTGATCTCACCGATCTAGCATCACTACTCTCGATCGAAGCTTACTGATCTCAAGCCCTAATCAATCAAACATGATCAGACCAGATCTCACTTACAATCAGAGTTTAAACTCCTTTAAACTGAACCAAAACAATTCAGTCCACACGATCTGACTTAAGTAAGCCATATCATCAAATTGTGCGACCCTGAGGGTTTCCCTTAAATGTCGGTAACGATAACTTACGTTATCACGATCAGTGAGGGGTATCTAGCAACACATCACTGTCTCCCGATATAAAGGAAAGAGTCTTCCAAGACTACACCCAAACCATAGCACAAGTGTGAATCCACTTCACTAGACATACATGTTTCCTTTGCCACTGGATGTTCTTATTGGACAAGCGTGTCAAGCTTGTAACTCCAATATGATGAGCATGATTAGATCAGATGAACATAGTCATCTGGGTATGGCCATACACTTTCTCAATCATCTCATCCAGGGGGCCCCTTTAGAACATCACTCTCCTAAACAAGGAGACGGCAATCCTTTATCTGTCACTAGTGTCCTAACCTGACTCATGATCATTATCCAAGATAGCCTATAACCATTATGTTTCAAATGATATTGAACTACCTCAAAACAATGACAATCATCATTTAGAAACACAAGTGATCTCAAGTCAGAGGAAGTATGCCACTTGTTCACATACAAGGATTATTCACATTGTGACAAGCAATTGAACATCCTAGTAGGGTCTGTCCAGTACATGCAATGTACCTATGAGTCTACATCTTATTCCATGCTCGAAGCATCCTATAAGATTAGAACACATATTAGTCTCAATCATATCAAAGCTGTCTCATGTTCACCAAGATATCTCGACTAAGGACAATACTGCATGTCAGCCAAGCTGAACAGCATTGAGACATTATTCAGAAGTGTACATATTGCAGCAGATGATGTAACAAACTGAATAACAACCATTGCCTTTATAAACATAAGAGTTTATACATGATACTGAAAGAATCCCTAAGCCTCAAACATTAGCCTTAAGGGCATACCCCAACAATCTCCCACTTGCACTTAATCTAATGGTTGAGAAATCTCAAACCCATATTATTACAGTGCTTCTCATGCTTCTGCTGTGCCAGAGGCTTTGTAAGCAGGTCAGCCAGATTGTCATCTGTATGAACCTTGCAGACCTTGATCTCTCCTCGATCAATGATCTCCCGGATCAAGTGAAACCGTCTCTGTATGTGCTTGGACTTCTGGTGCGACCGTGGTTCCTTTGCTTGTGCTATTGCTCCAGTGTTATCACAAAAGATAACCAAAGGATCTGCACTCGAAGGAACAACACCAAGTTCCTGAATGAACTTACGAATCCACACTGCCTCCTTAGATGCTTCCGAGGCTGCAACATACTCGGCTTCTGTTGTGGAATCAGCAACAATAGATTGTTTGAAACTTTTCCACACCACCGCACCTCCATTCAAGCTAAAAACATAGCCTGATTGCGATCGGAAATCATCCTGGTCAGATTGGAACGAAGCGTCAGTATATCCTTCAATACTGAGTTCTTCCTGACCACCATACACCAAGAACATATCTTTGGTCCTCCGCAGATATTTCAAAATGTTCTTGACTGCAATCTAGTGCGCCTGACCTGGATTACTTTGGAATCGACTGGTCACGCTTAACCCGTAAGCGACGTCTGGGCGAGTACACAACATCGCATACATAATGGACCCAATAGCCGAAGCATAAGGCGTTTTGTCCATTTCATCTTTCTCAGTCTGTGTTTGCGGACACTGACTCTTTGAAAGATTCAGACCATGTTTGACTAGAAGATATCCTCTTTTAGAATTCTCTAAATGAAATCTCTCCAGGACTTTATCGATGTAAGTACTCTGGCACAGCCCGAGAAGCCTCTTAGATCTATCTCTGTAGATCTTCACACCTAATACATAGGCTGCTTCTCCTAAATCTCTCATCTGGAAACATTTCCTTAACCATGCTTTAACGGCATGTAGTTCAGGAATATCGTTTCCAATGATCAAGATATCATCGACATAGAGGACTAGGAAAGTAATCACGCTCCCACTAAACCTCTTATACACACACGGGTCATCTTCATTCTTGATGAAACCAAATTCACAGATTGATTCATCAAAATGAATATTCCAGTTTCTAGATGCTTGCTTAAGTCCATAAATGGACTTCTTTAACTTGCATATTTTATGACGATCTGATGGATTAGTGAAACCTTCAGGTTGTGTCATATACACATCCTCATCCAGATTTCCATTAAGGAAAGTGGTCTTCACATCCATCTGCCAGATCTCATAATCGTAATATGCTGCTATCGCAAGAATAATCTGAATAGACTTGAACATAGCTACAGGAGAGAAAGTTTCATCATAATCTATCCCGTAGATTTGTTTAAAACCTTTCGCAACTAGCCTGCCTTTATAGGTAACCACGTTACCATCCATGTCAATCTTCTTCTTGAAGATCCATTTACACCCTATAGGGATTACTCCCGGAGGCGGATCAACCAAATCCCAGACTTGGTTATCTGACATGGAGTCCATCTCGGCGCGCATAGCTTCAAGCCATCTCGCTGATTCCGGTCCACTGACCGCATCCGCATAAGTGTGGGGTTCATCATGATCAATGATGTAGACTCCGTCATAGCGCTCAGGCTGTCGACGGATCCTTCCCGATCTTCGCGGTTCCCGTGATATCTGAGCCTCAGGTTGTTCAATAACCTGTTCTACTGGCTCATGCTCATCCAACTGTGCTTGACTACTTTGTCCTTCCTCTGGATTCTCATCCAGCTTTATTTCTCTCCCACTGGCCTCTTGCAGAAGAAATTCCTTCTCAAGAAAAATGGCCGTCCGAGCAACAAATACCTTGTTCTCTTTGGGATCGTAGAAATAATAACCCTTAGTTTCCTTAGGGTAACCGACAAAGATACATTTCTCAGATCTGCTCTCTAGTTTCCCAGAGGCGAGCTTTTTGACATAAGCCTCGCAACCCCAGATCTTAATAAATGTCAAGCTCGGCTGTTTCCCATACCATAACTCATATGGAGTCTTTGAAACTGCCTTGGATGGCACTCGGTTTAGTACCTTTGCAGCTGTTTCCAGTGCAAATCCCCAAAAGGAGTAAGGTAGAGTAGCCTGACTCATCATTGAACGAACCATATCCAATAAGGTTCTGTTCCTCCTCTCGGACACACCATTCCATTGCGGTGTTCCTGGTGGAGTGAGCTGTGAGATAATCCCACACTCCTTCAGATAGTCAGTAAACTCTCGACTTAGGTATTCTCCACCTCGATCTGAGCGAAGTGCCTTGATATTTCGGCCTAGCTGATTCTGTACTTCATTTTTGCATTCTTTGAACTTGTCAAAAGATTCACTTTTATGTCTCATTAGATAGACATATCCATACCTACTGAAATCATCAGTAAAGGTAATGAAGTATGAATAGCCACCTCTGGCATGTTTACTAAATGGCCCACACACATCACTGTGTATAAGGTCAAGTAAACCTGAAGCCCTTTGACCTTTGTTAGGAAAAGGAGCCTTCGTCATTTTACCCATTAAACAAGCTTTGCATGTATCAATCTCCTCATAGGAGAATGATCCCAGCAGTCCATGGTCATGCAACAGCTTAATGCGTTTCTTGTTAATATGGCCTAAACAACTATGCCATAGCAAGGTGCTATTATCAGCATACTTGGCTTTCTTATTATCAATATTTTGTATATAACATTCCATGTCCAACATGAATAATCCATTGTTAATTGATCCAGTAGCATAAACAATATTATCTAAAGAAATAACACACTTTGAAATATTGCATTCAAAGGAAAACCCTTTCCTGACAAGAGCAGGAATAGAGATAATATTTTTCGTTATGCTAGGTACAAAGTAACAATTGTTCAGTTCTAATACAAGTCCAGATGGTAATGAGATGTGATATTCTCCTACAGCAACAGCAGCAACCCGTGCCCCGTTTCCAACTCGTAGGTCCACCTCATGCTGTCCCACCTGCCTTCTTCTCTTGAGTTCCTGTACATTTGAACAAATGTGAACTCCACATGCAGTGTCCAACACCCATGAAATAGAAGAAGAAAACATGACCTCAGTCACAAAAATACCTGAGCCAGAAGCGATGCTTCCCTTCTTGTCTCCTTGGAGCGCTTTACAGTCCTTTTTCCAGTGACCCAGTTGGCCACAATGGAAACATCTGTATTCCTTCGACCGCTTAACCTTTTGTTTCAGAGCCTTGTTGTAGCTCTTGACAGGGGCTTTGCCCTTCTTCCCCTTCTTCTTGTTCCTGGAAGGAAACATCAAGACAGAGGTTGAAGGCTTTCCCTTTAGAGTCAACTCTGTAGTCAAGAGCATGTTCAGTAACTCTGCCGGGGTACAGTCGATCTTGTTCATATTAAAATTAATGATGAACGGATCGAAAGTAGCCGGGAGAGACTGAAGAATGATGTCTATAGCAAGCTCCTGATTGATGGTATGTCCCAGTTTCTCTAGAGCCTCCTTGTACCCAATCATCTTGAGTACGTGAGCTCCCACTGGACTCCCTTCAGCGAGTTTGCTCTGAAAGAAAAGCTTAGTCAAATTGTAGCGTTCAGTCCTAGCCTGTGCAGCATATAGCATCTTGAGGTTTGCTATAATCTGTATAGCAGATAGATCCTCATGCTGACGTTGCAGCTCTGGCGTCATAGACGCAAGCATCAGGCAAGCGACATCAATGCTATCATTGACATGCTTTTCATAGGCATCGCGAACCGCCCTTGCGGCGTTCGCAGCGGGTTGAGGTGGTATAGCCGTCTCGAGGACATACAGTTTCCTCTCTGCCTTAAGAACAATCTTAAGGTGTCCGTACCAGTCTGAGAAGTTTGGCCCAGCAAACTTCTCCCTTTCCAGTAGGGATCGCACATTGAAATTCGTGGTGTTCGTTGCTGCAGTAATCTACAACAATGCAAGAACAGCAAGGTCAGTATCAATGTTTAGAATCAATCCAGGACTTAAGAAAGATTCTTTTCTCACTATTTTATCTGGCTGAAAAATCCAGCAAAACAGCCCGAAAGAGTAAAACTCTTTTAGTGAGATGGGATCTGTTGGGGTATGCCCTTAAGGCTAATGTTTGAGGCCTTGGGATTCTTTCAGTATCATGTATAAACTCTTATGTTTATAAAGGCAATGGTTGTTATTCAGTTTGTTACATTGTCTGCTGCAATAAGTGTGCTTCTGAATAATGTCTCAATGCTGTTCAGCTTGGCTGACATGCTGTCATGTCCTTAGTCGAGATATCTTGGTGAACTTGAGACAGCCTTGATATGATTGAGACTAATATGTGTTCTAATCTTATAGGATGCTTCGAGCATGGAATAAGATGTAGACTCATGGGTACATTGGATGTACTGGACAGACCCTACTAGGATATTCAATTGCTTATCACAATGTGAATAATCCTTGTATGCAACAAGTGGCATATGTCCTCTGACTTGAGATCACTTGTGTTTCTAAATGATGATTGTCATTGTTTTGAGGTAGTTCGATATCATTTGAAACATAATGGTTATAGACTATCTTGGATAATGATCATCAGTCAGGTTAGGACACTAGTGATAGATATAGGATTGCCGTCTCCTTGTTTGGAGTGTGATGTTCTAAAGGGGCCCCCCTGGATGAGGTGATTGAGAAAGTGTATGGCCATACCCAGGTGACTATGTTCATCTGATCTAATCATGCTCATCATATTGGAGCTACAGGCTTGACACGCTTGTCCAATAAGAACATCCAGTGGCAAAGGAAACATGTATGCCTAGTGAAGTGGATTCACACTTGTGCTGTGGTTTGGGTGTAGTCTTGGAAGACTCTTTCCTTTATATCGGGAGACAGTGATGTGTTGCTAGATACCCCTCACTGATCGTGATAACGTGAGTTATCGTTACCGACATTTGAAGGAAACTCTTAGGGTCGCACAATTTGATGATATGGCTTACTTAAGTCACATCGTGTGGACTGAATTGTTTTGGTTCAGTTTAAAGGGATTTAAACTCTGATTGTAAGTGAGATCTGGTCTGATCATGTTTGATTGATTAGGGCTTGAGATCGGTAAGCTTCGATCGAGAGAGTTGATGCTAGATCGGTGAGATCAGGAGCATCAGGAGATGAACGGTTAGATCTGGAGCCTTAGGGTTTAATAGTGATCTAGACCAAATGCTTGGGTTGATTGATCTTTGAACCAAATTGAAATGCATTCAATTTGCTTGAACCGGTTCACATGAGTGAACGCATGGTTCAATGCATGAAGGCGTTTTCTTTGGTCGGTTATGAGATCATGGGTGCATGACTTCTATTTTTGGAAAGTCATGAAGGCCACTTCCCTCAGTGCCTCAACGCCAAAAACGAAAAAGCGTTCGCTTCTTCCTTTGGACTCTCACACTCTCGTGGGTTGAAGGTGTTGACGACAAGGAGGTCTCGGCTAAGCAACCAAGTCATCTCATCCCTTCCATTCGACAAGCACCCTTGGAGAATCTTGCTAGCACAAGGAACACAAGGAGTAGTCATCTTCCTCTTGTGTGCGTCACCTTTGGAGGAGAGCCCTTTCGCCATCTTCTTCCAAGACGCCATTCGAATCAATGGCTATGGTATGTTTTCATTTGATCCATACAAGATAGTTAAGTTGATCATATATCATACATGCGATTGTTGAAACCCTAGTTTCCGCTATGCCAAAAAAATCTTGATGCGCATAATAGGGTTTATTTCGCCCCCCTCATGAAAGGGGTTCCTACAGGATCCAGATTTCATACTTGGTCTCCGCGTCCTGCTCAGGCGAGATAAGATGCACAGAGAGTACAAGCACTAATTTCTGGTAGGCAGTCCCTGCCAATCGCCAACCCGTGCGATTCCCCTTCATCTGGGCAATCCAGCAGACTGTGCCAACTGAGTTGGTACAACACAGTCTCTGATCCCACAGATGGCTGCCTCCATATAGCTCACATATGCTCAGTATGTAGCCTACATGGTCAAGCTGACCTGACCTACTCCCTGGACCACCACGTGCTATGCTGAGCAACGAGAAGCGATAAATCCCTTCTCTGTAGCACGTAGGTGTAATCACACACCGTCTGAAGATAGATGGGCGTGCCCACTGAGTGGGTACAACACGGCCCCAACGATAGTCAGAACAGTGAGGTTTCGCGCTAGAAGGCTTACGTGCTTGATATTTTAACGTTGGATTTTCACGGTCTTTTATCTTCTTACTATCATTCAAATCCTATGGTGATAGCAGAAGAAAAATCATGCAGTTCTAATTATATAAACAATAAGTAGAAAGCATGCTGATCTTATGTGGTAAAAGCCCATTAAGCTTAGGTTAGACCTTAAGTTAACTTAAGTCTTCACTTGAGCTCTTCTTGGGTTTTTGGCCCATCCCAGGGCCCTAGCGCCCCACTGCAGCACAGGTGCGCTCACCAGGTAAATGCACCTGTCCTAGGGTGGAACCCTAGACCTCCCACCTGGTTAAGCCTCAAGCTGCATGCGCTTCTGCCATGTGTGCTCTATGCTCTTGTCTGATTAAATTACAATTTAATCTATCTAGACAAGATTGACACGCAGGTCAATTACACAATAAATTAATTAAAATGTGATGCACAGATCACAATTATAATAATTTACAATTTAATCCAGGCTCGTAGGCCCCAGCACAGCACACATTAAAAGGGCAACCCACATAAGATAAAATAGACAAGCATCATGGTATACAATCAACATGTGATCCATTACAAGAAAATAAAATTTTTCGAAATCCCATTGGAATCAATTTTATTTTTCTTATGTGCCCTACTACCTTACAACGGTCCATTAATAGGGATCCACTCATCATGTCTAGTCAGATCCACTGCCCTTGCATGCACCAAGTCCTAACTGACTTGAGTTGACCCAATGGTCAACGATGCATGCCTTGGGCTGAACGACCCTCATGAGTTCTGGCAAGCGGGTGTGACCCCGGGCCTAACTCATGCAATATACACCATAGATGGTAGCTTACTTCTCATGGCTGTGGAAATAATAGTGCTGTACAACCCCTGAAAATGCATATTGAACCACCCGAATAGGTAGTGGAGCGGGATTAATGTGTCTCTTAAGCACGGAAAATCAGCGGTACACGCCTCTCTTAATGACCGGAACAAATTTGATAATGCTGCCGGTGCTAGGGAAAGGTGGATCTCTCGTGTCAGTCTATCGGCCATAACGAAGACCTCCGGCCTAATGCGGTTGGGATACTTGTAAGGGATGGAAAAATAGCATAGCTAGCACGCCAAGAACACTGTGAGAAAGGTATCTCGATCCATCTCCCTTCGCGGCGATAGAGGGCCAGGAGGGCGTATCGTAATCTTGCACTAGATTATTCTCCGAGCCGATGCCAAAGGGATCGCGAGGAGATGGGAAGCTAGTCTCATACGAGGTAGCTAAATCCACGAAATGTAGGATCCATTGGGTGATGGTGACCGCCCCGGAATGCCGGCGAAGCAGATCATAAAAATGATGAAACACTGCTTTGAGAGAGGAAGAATGTCGAAACTCGCCGTGCGCAATCTCACCAAAAAGCGTCCTTTCATCCGGCACGTGCTCATCATATTGAGCACCTAATATAGGAAGTCTGCAGACATGCCGCATGTCCCAAAGGCTTGGAAAAATCTCCTCATCAAAAAGGTAGCATGTATTCGTGACTGGGTTCCAGTGCTCCAAGATGCTCTTCAGCAGGGTAACATCATACTCATAATTGAATAGTGACAGCATCACGGCCTCATGTATTCCAGCCTTCTTAAGTACTTTCCCCTCACTGCGTAAAATATATTGTGCCCACTCTATGTAGCCAGGGGTGATGTTTAATGCTGCCGCGAATATTAAACTGCGAGGCCCACTGTGGTACACGGTTGGAAGCCATTTCTAAGCCTAAAAAGAAGACTGGTTCTTGACGAGATGTTCTGGTAATCGGCTCGAGGCATAAACATAGATCTGGACCTTGATCCAAGATATGAGATTTGTAATTTTTTGTCCCAGTAATACTGCATTGAAGGGGCGTCCAGTTCTTACTCTCAAAAGGTGAGCTAGATTTGTGGTTTGTAGGCAACGTGGGTATGGGCAAGTGCCGGGGTATTTTATTATGGAATACATCCCGTCCCTCCAACATTACGTCGCACCACTCATGCCATACTCCCCGAAAATGAGTATGGGCAAGTGCCGGGGGATCATATTTCTTAATGTACTGCAAGATTGCTTCATCGTTGGGCTCATCCAACGGCATAGAAGCGCGACGAAACAATAGTGCGCCATCACTGCGAAGGAGAAAGAGTGGCAAGAATAGGATTTTTATTAGGGGAATCAGCATGAAAAAAAAAAAACCAGGAATGTCAAGTAAACCACATAACTGAAATCTCATATTCATTGGTAAATTTGAGGTTAAGTGAGAACAACACATGAGTATGTATTCCAACAGATTTGTATACGCTCATCACTATTACTAAATCTATTGGGGGGCATTTGTTGAGCTATAAAATGTCACGACGAAGTCTATCCGATCCACTAAATTATCAGCTTTCAAATGCAGGTACCTAGATGGAATCTAAAACTATCAGTTTAGGGGAGATCGTAAATAAATGCTGCAACATTTGAGGAAAAGCTGGTTCATGGCTGCTCAGCTAATCCAAGACTGATGTAAAGTTACGAATAAAGACGATACTGGTGTAGAGTTACAAATAACTGCTAGGCTGAAATTAACTAGGGTTAATCTCAACCACACATGAATGCACTGAAAGTAAAGTAATTATGTTTGTAAACGAAAATTGAGGATATTATAAACGACAACTATCACGAGCCAATCTAAAGCTGGGCAAGTGCGTCAATGAGCATGAGCAGTCATCTACATTAAATACACAAGTCGGAATTCCATCGTGGCAAAGCTAATAAGTGCAACAAGTCTTTCTTTGAAAATAATTACCAAGCAATTAACTTTCTGTGGTATGAAGGAAAAACAGCCAAGGAGAATGAGTGTGAAGCTCTGACCCGAATTCGGGTCTTGCCGTACAGGAAAGGGAAGCTCAGGTGCTCGAGGCTGTTGGGAAACGATGATGGAAGGATATGGAAGCCACAAAACTGCATGAGAGAAACACCAATGCTTAAAACTCCAAAGATGACTAAACAAAAAGCCAATGGAGCAATTGATAAGTCAGCAATTAAAAAGGAGGCCAAGTTCCGATAGCTGTTCTCAAGAGCACAAGGTGAAGGAACCCCCGTGCGTCCAGTTAAATCAAGTCAAGATATATTTTGACTGTAAAAGTCAAAATCTATTTTGACTCATGTGATTAGCGAAAGTCAGGAGAAGAGAACAGAAGGGGGTCATAACAAAAAGAAAGACAAAAAGACAAAACAGCCAATAAAGGGAGGCAATCAGGTTTGGTAGGGAGGAGAACAGAAAGTAATCGGACCAGCAGAAAAATATATAGAAGAAGACAAAAGAGGGCAACCAAGAAACAAAGGAAACCATCGAGCTTATGGCCTATATAACCGGAGAGGGGCGGGAAGGAAGAAAAATAGCAAGAAGGAGCGGGCATGAGAAATAGAAGAGGAAGAGACCTGAGAAGCGGAGGAAGGTAAAAAGGGGGAAATTTTCTTTTGTTATTGCTTAGGCCTAAGATGCACTAAGCATCCTCGCATCACAATATACAAGCACCACTTATGTTACTATTTCTTAGGCCTTAGATGCACTAAGCGTCCTGGCATCACAATATACACAAGCACCACTTCGTTTGTGCGCGCACCACTTTTTTTACTACTTCTGCCTAAGATGCATTAAGCATCCCAGCATCATATATCCAATCTCTCGTTTGGAGGACACACAGTAAGGAGGAGAAGAGATCGATTAAAAAAAGGGACAAAAAAAACCAAAAAAGCTAAATGAGATAAAAAGAGGGGAAGGCATGCAAGGGAGGGAAACAGCCAAAAATGATCCAGAGTCGAGAGAAGATAAAAAAATATATAATAAAACAGGATGGAGGGGAGCTGTGGAAAGGGAGCTTGCGCCCAGATCATGAAGGAGGAGATAACAAAGCGGTACATGTTAAAGCCTTCAGCCCTTCCCTTAATTTTCCTTTTTCTAAAAAATCACCGCAGTAAGAAGTGCTGATCCTAAATGTCGCTCCGCTAAGAAATGTTGCCCAAGAGAACCCGTTGTTACGACTGACTCGTGAAGGAAATCCCTGCAGGAAAAGGGATAATAGAGACGTAAAAATAGAAGAGGCAATGAAATAAAGTTGTTCGGGTAAAACATCGCTGTGCCATAGATGCTTGCCTGGCGAGCTTCCTTGAACCCTGCCTGCTGTGTTAAAGAAACTGAAGAGAAGAAGTAAAATAAAAACAAAAACAAAAAGAAAAGAGGAATGAATAGATTTGGGCTTAGACAAATCTGGCCCAAGCCCCACCTTGCTGATGGGCCAGAACCCAGAACAGATCTAGCCCGCTAAAACTCATTAAAACAAAACGAAGAAGAACTGAGGTACCTGAGTTCTTTTGCCTTCCCCGATGATCCTATTGAAGGTTTTGGAGGCCGTGTGAAATGTTTACCAACCTTGTTATTCCAACGATTATTCTGCCATTACTCTAAATTCCGGGGATTCCTTTCCTTCCGACACGAGTAAATGATAGGATTATACAATGTCGAAATGTTCAAAGAGTGATAGAGGGAACAGAGCTCATAACCTTCTCCCCTTTATCGCCTCTTCTTCCACAGCCCCGGGATGGCATGAAGTGATTCTCCATCAGTGAAACCAATTCTAAGCCCGAAGATCCATTCGATCAACTAGTCGAAGAATGAAATCGATCTCAGTGAGAAAAGGAGTCAGAATAAAAAAGAGAGGCAAAAAGCTTCCAAATTACCTTGATCCACATTCTAGAACCTGAATTACCCTCAGATGACAAAGCTCAGTCGCCAATCCCATGCTAAGTTCTGAGCTCTAGTCCAAGCGGCTCCCTCAAACGCCGTTGACCTTTTTTGCTTCACGGCCTCGCCAGGCTTCGTTGCCTCCCGACTTCTGCCTCGGACGAATACTTCCCGTGTGTTCTCGCAGGAGTCACCACCGCTGTTGGCCGCCAACCTCCATGCCAGAAAGACTCCGCCTGTAGCGATGGACTATTGATTGTCGCCGCTCTTGAAAACAGGCGAGCGTCCTTCGCCTCTGTTCCCTCGAAGAGCATGGTCGCCAAATTCGCCAGCGCCTTCTGGCCCGACATCGTTGTATCGCTGTCGCCTAAACGGATTGCTCAGGCTTCGTCCATCATCTGAGCAACGAAAGAAATCTATGTGTCATTTGAGTAGTCAACGCAAGAACTTTACTCTTTGACCAGAAGGCGTGAGACCAAAGGTGCACGCAGTATTGCAAATCCCGTTCCTTTGTATTTCAGCTTGATGATAAATTAACGATGGGATTGAGTGAAGGGGTTAAACCATAACTAAGTCATTAGGCCTCCATGTCGTATCCCAGCCGTATCCCTCCGATAGTTCCAATCGGTTCACTTGTGGGTGAGGGAGTTTGCCACACTTTGTCCACTAGCCGAAACGGCTGACGTAGATGATGACACCAAAATATATAGTATATTTTGTATCATTTTTGATTTATTTTCATGCTAAATTGAAGATATTTTACTTATTTTCATGATAAATTCATTGAATATTGAAAAGTCTACTTCTATTTTGGTTTTTCATGGTTTTCAGGTAAACAAGCACTACTTTTAGGCATTTTCAAGCAAAATCAAATACATAGAAGGATTACCATCATCAAGAGGAGATCACCCAAGAAGTTTCACACAAAACGGAGCAAGTCAGCAAATTACAGCAGTGCCGTAATCCATTTTACGGTACCGTAATTCCAGACAGTACCGTAAAATCCGAGCTCTGTCGTATTTTGAGAAGTTTCCAAACATAAAGATTTTTGGATTTTACGGCACCTGTCGTAAGCAATATTACGGTACCGTATTCCGGAGAGCTTCCGAACATAAACTTCACCCGATTTTACAGCACTACCGTAAGAAACTACACGGGCCGTAATTTCCAAACACTTCCGAACAGAGAATTCAGCCGATTTTACGGCACTACCGTAAACCAGATTACAGTGTCGTACTTCCCAGACGACATCAAAACAGAAGACTCGACCGATTTTATGGCAGTGCCGTGAACTATTACATTGCCGTAATTCTTGTTTTCAACGCGACGCCCAGGTCAAATTCCACGCCCGATTCTTGCGGAGTTGATTGCGGACGATCCAAGGCCTTATATTCGATGCCGTAAGAAACATATGAGAGTTTTGGGACGAGAGGATTACACACAGATGAAAAGCCCCAATTTTGATCCACTATCGGGGGAGAAATAGTCATCCACGCCGCCGCCTAGGGTTTTGCCACCGTGCTCGATCCAGACGATCTTCGGCTGTGATTTTCATACTAAAACTTCATCTGAAGGAGGAGACGACGTGCCAGAAGTTCCAGACAGAGAGGAGACCAATTGAAGGAGAAATCAAAGAAAGAAGAGGCGTTGACACTATTTATCGCCTCAAATTGGAAATTACGGCTGTGAAATACTTCACAACCGTGCTGTATTTTGTAAACTCCTTTTTTTCCTTCAATTTTTGATCTTCTGAAACCATGGGATTCTGTAACTCCTTTACCATGATAGCTTAAACTACTCTTGGGGCATGGGGGATTAGTTCATTTGATTTCCAATGACTAGATGACTAATTTTACTATTTCGTTGAGTTTAATATTAACATGATGATTTTTCTCATGTGATAAGTGTGCTTAGACTCTCTATAATTTCATGTTACTAATTATGTTCTTAGAATTTTCGCTTGAGACCGAAAGGTAATTGCTTGAGAATTTGGAACCCTAGAATTGCATGTTAGGATCCCTTCTTTAGGTTAGATCTAATTTGATCTGTTCTAGTAGAATAATTGCCATGATTATAACATGAATCTATAGATCGAGTCTATTTGTCAAACGTGGAGATCTTGTGCGAAAGCAAGGATCGGAACATTGGAGATCCGTGAGTAAAACTAGTGTTGAGACTCGGATGTACAAAAGTGATCCTTGAGTCTCCACTAGAGATTATCAACAATTGAGTTCAGATGCACGAAAGTGATCCTTGAGTTCATTGTTTGATGATTTACTTATCTTCAGCGTTGGGAAAAATCTTGCGCGAAAGCGAAGATAAATCCCTGTGCGGTTGTTTGCACGAAAGTGAAACAACCCTTTTATTTAGTAAATTACATCTTCATCATGATAAAATTGAACTGACGAAATCCTTATTCATATCTAGTCATAAGAGTTAAAGTGAACGAAACCCTAGTCCCAGCTGTTCTCCCCGACTATTCCGTTTTTAGCTTCCGATTCCTATTCTCACTATTTCGATAAGCCTAGATAGTAAGAAATCAACCATTTAGTATTCGACAACGTAGGTCCTTGTGGATTCGATACTTTCTTCGTAAATTCAAGTATCCGTGCACTTGCGGATCACAACAAGTTTTTGGCGCCATTTGTTGGGGTATGCCCTTATGGCTAATGTTTGAGGCCTTGGGATTGTATAAGTATCATGTAATACATTCTTGTGTTTATAAAGGCAATGGTTATTATTCAGGTTGTTACATCATCTGCTGCAATGTTTGTTCTTCTGAATAATGTCTCAATGCTGTTCAGCTAGGCTGACATGCTAAATGTCCTTAGTCGATATATCTTGGTGAACATGAGACAGCCTTGATATGATTGAGACTAATATGTGTTCTAATCTTATAGGATGCTTCGAGCATGGAATAAGATGTAGACTCATGGGTACATTGGATGTACTGGACAGACCCTACTAGGATATTCAATTGCTTGTCACAATGTGAATGATCCTTGATTGCAACAAGTGGCACATGTCCTCTGACTTGAGATCACTTGTGTTTCTAAATGATGATTGTCATTGTTTTGAGGTAGTTCAATATCATTTGAAACATAATGGTTATAGACTATCTTGGATAATGATCATGAGTCAGGTTAGGGCACTAGTGATAGATAGAGGATTGCCGTCTCCTTGTTGAAGGAGTGTGGTGTTCTATAGGGGCCCCCTAGATGAGATGATTGAGAAAGTGTATGGCCATACCCAGGTGACTATGTGCATCTGATCTAATCATGCTCATCATATTGGAGCTACAGGCTTGACACGCTTGTCCAATAAGAACATCTAGTGGCAAAGGAAACATGCATGCCTTGTGAAGTGGATTCACACTTGTGCTGTGGTTTGGGTGTAGTCTTGGAAGACTCTTTCCTTTATATCGGGAGACAGTGATGTGTTGCTAGATACCCCTCACTGATCGTGATAACGTAAGTTATCGTTACCGACATTTAAAGGAAACCCTCAGGGTCGCACAATTTGATGATATGGCTTACTTGAGTCAGATCGTGTGGACTGAATTGTTTGGGTTCAGTTTAAAGGGATTTAATCTCTGATTGTAAGTGAGATCTGGTCTGATCATGTTTGATTGATTAGGGCTTGAGATCGGTAAGCTTCGATCGAGAGAGATGATGCTAGATCGGTGAGATCAGGAGCATCAGGAGATGAACGGTTAGATCTGGAACCTATTGGTTCAATGAGGTCTAGACCATGGCTTGGGCTGATTTGATTTGGTTTTTTGGACCAAAGTCAATTGGATCGATTGAGCATGAACCGGTTCACATGTGTGTGAGCGCTTGGTTCAATGCTTAAGCGTTTTGGTCGGTTTTCAAAGCATTACTTCGTGTCATTCCATTTTTGGAAAGTCATCAAGGCGACTTTGTAAAAACGCCTCAACGCTTCTCTTGGATGATGACCGCTTGCAATCTCGTGGAGAGGAGAGTGGGTTGACGACAAGAGGAGGCATTCGGCCGAGCAAAGCCATCTCTATCCTCTCCTTCACGCGACAAGGTCCCATTGAAGCACTTTGCTAGCACAAAGGATTCAAAGGAGCAAGCCATCTTCACTTGTTGTGTGCGTCACCTTTGGAGAAGGAGCACTTGCGTCTTTGCTTCCAAGGCACCAACCAAACCGATGGCATTGGTATGATCTACTCTTGATCTATTCAATCTATGATAGTTGATCATATGGCATGCAAAAGATCATCAAACCCTTGCTTCCGCTTGCAAAATTTTATTTGCGCCATGCTTAGGGTTTTCGCCCCCCTCTCGAAAGGGGTTTCATCACCATTGCCGGGGACCTTAGTTTTGTCGATATTAAAGACGTTGAGATTATTGCTAGATTATTGATGACACCAAAATATGTAGTATATTTTGTATCCTTTTCGATATCTTTTCATGCTAAATTGAAAATCTTTTACTCGTTTTCATGATAAATTCATTGAATATTGCAAAGTCTACTTCTATTTTGGTTTTTCATGGTTTTCAGGTAAAAAGGCACTATTTTTATGCGTTTTCAAGCAAAATCAAATACATAGAAGGATTACCATCATCAAGAGGAGATCGCCCAAGAAATTTCACGCAAAATGGAGCAAGTCAACAAATTACGGCAGTGCCGTAATCCATTTTACGGTATCATAATTCCATACAGTACCGTAAAATCCGAGCCCTGCCGTATTTTGAGAAGTTTCCGAACAGAAAGATTTTTGGATTTTATGGCACCGGGCGTAAGCAATACCATGGTACTGTATTTCGGAGAGCTTCAGAACAGAAACTTCACCCGATTTTATGGCACTACCGTAAGAAACTACACGTGCCGTAATTCCCCGACAACATCAGAATAGAAGACTCGAGCGATTTTACGGCAGTGCCATAAGACATTACACTGCCGTAATGTCGGTTTTGAACACGACGCCCAGGTCAAATTTCCACGCCCGATTCTTGCGGAGATGATTGCGAGCAATCCAAAGCCTTAAATCGGATGCCGTAAGAAGTAGAAATGGAGCTTTTCACGAGAGGATTACGGAGAGACCAAAAGCCCCAATTTTCATACACAGTCGAGGGAGAAATAACGATCCACGCTGCCGCCTGGGGTTTGGCCGCCGCGCTCAATCCAGACATTCTCCGGCCGTGATTTTCATATTGAAGCTTCATCTAAAGGAGGAGAGAACGTGCTAGAAGTTTAGATCGAAAGGAGATCGATTGGAAGAGAAATCGAAGAAAAAGAAGTCGCCGGCACTGTTCATCGACGGTTCTTGCAAAATTACGGCTGTGAAATACTTCACAGTCGTGCTGTATTTTCTAAACATCTCTTTTACTTCAATTTTTGATCCTATAAAACCATGATCTATTGTAATTCCTTCATGATGATAGCTTAAACTACTTTTGGGACATGGGGGAGTAATTCACTAGATTTCTAATGACTACATGACTATTTTTACTATTTCATTGAGTTTAATATTACCATGATGATTTTACTCATGCGATAATTGTGCTTAGACTCTCTATAAGTTCATGTTACTAATTATGTTCTTAGAATTTTCGCTTGAGACCGAAAGGTAATTGCTTGAGAATTTGGAACCCTATAATTGCTTGAGAATTTGGAACCCTAGAATTGCATGTTAGGATCCCTTCCTTAGGTTAGATCTAATTTGATCTGTTCTAGTAGATTAATTGCAATAATTATAACAAGAACCTATAGATCGAGTCTATTTGTCAAACATGGACATCTTGTGCGAAAGCAAGGATCAGAACGTTGGAGATCCATGAGTAAAACTAGTGTTGAGACTCGGATGCACGAAAGTGATCCTCGAATCTCCACTAGAGATTATCAACATTGAATTCGGATGCACGAAAGTGATCCCTGAATTCAATGTTTGATGATTTACTTATCTTCAGCGTTGGGATGAATCTTGCGCGAAAGCGAGGATAAATCCCTGCGCGGTTGTTTGCACGAAAGTGAACCAACCCTTTTTTTTGTAAATTACATCCTCATTCATATCTATCTCATAAAAGTTAAAGTGAACGAAACTCTAGTCCCAGCTTTTCTCTCTGATAATTCCGTTTTTAGCTTCCAATTTCTATTCTCATTACTTCGATTAGACTAGATAGTAAGAATTCAGCTATTTAGTATTCGACAACGTAGGTCCCTGTGGATTCGATACTTTCTTTATTACTTCGAGTATCCGTGCACTTGAGGATCACAACAAGTTTTTGAACCAACACATAAGGCTCGAACTTTGCTTGTCCTCAAGCAAGAATCAAAATTTTGAAATCAAAATTTGATTAAAAGAATAGCCTTTTCATGCTCAATAAATTTCTAAAATACAATTCATCAATGAAAAACTCTATCAATTGATTTACAAAAATTCAAATAAATATATCATCTTTAGAACTCAATCCTCTAGATCTACAATTTAATCAAATAAAACTTTGCAACATGTACAATAATTAGAATTTTCAATCTCATGATTTCACCCAATTTTCAATTCAAATTTATCATGCTTTTGTTTACAGGAATAAGGTTTCCAAGATCTTTTTCCACACATGATTTTTTATTTATTTATTTTTTTTGTTTGATGACACCAAAATATGTAGTATATTTTGTATCATTTTCGATATCTTTTCATGCTAAATTGAAAATCTTTTACTCGTTTTCAAGATAAATTCATTAAATATTGCAAAGTCTACTTCTATTTTGGTTTTTCATGGTTTTCAGGTAAAAAGGCACTATTTTTAGGCGTTTTCAAGCAAAATCAAATACATAGAAGGATTACCATCATCAAGAGGAGATCGCCCAAGAAATTTTACACAAAACAGAGCAAGTCAACAAATTACAGCAATGTCGTCATCCATTTTACGGTACCATAAAATCCGAGCCCTGCCGTATTTTGAGAAGTTTCCGAACAGAAAGATTTTTGGACTTTATGGCACCGGCCATAAGCAATACCACGGTACTGTATTTCGGAGAGCTTCGGAATAGAAACTTCACCCGATTTTACGGCACTACCGTAAGAAACTACACGTGCCGTAATTCCCCGACAACGTCAAAACAGAAGACTCGAGCGATTTTACGGCAGTGCCGTCAGACATTACACTGCCATAATGTCGGTTTTGAACACGACGCCCAGGTCAAATATCCACGCCCGATTCTTGCGGAGATGATTGTGAGCGATCTAGAGCCTTAAATCGGATGCCATAAGAAGCAGAAAGAGAGCTTTTCACGAGAGGATTACGGAGAGACCAAAAGCCCCAATTTTCGTACACAGTCGAGGGAGAAATCACGATCCACGCCGCCACCTAGGGTTTGCCCACCGCGCTCGATCCAGACTTTTCTGGCCGTGATTTTCATACTAAAGCTTCATCTGAAGGAGGAGAGAACGTGCTAGAAGTTTCAGACCGAAAGGAGATCTATTCGAAGAGAAATCGAAGAAAAAGAAGTCGTCGGCACTGTTCATCGACGGTTCTGGCAAAATTACGGCTTTGAAATACTTCACAGCCGTTCTGTATTTTCTAAACTTCTCTTTTACTTAGATTTTCGATCCTCTAAAACCATGATCTATTGTAATTCCTTCATGATGATAGCTTAAACTACCTTTCGGACATGGGGGAGTAATTCACTTGATTTCCATTGACTAGATGACTATTTTTACTATTTCGTTGAATTTAATATTACCATGATGATTTTGCTCATGCGATAATTGTGCTTAGACTCTCTATAAGTTCATGTTACTAATTATGTTCGTAGAATTTTCGCTTGAGACCGAATGGTAATTGCTTGAGAATTTGGAACCCTAGAATTGCATGTTAGGATCCCTTCCTTAGGTTAGATCTAATTTGATCTGTTCTAGTAGATTAATTGCAATAATTATAACATGAATGTATAGATCGAGTTTATTTGTCAAACGTGGAGATCTTGTGCGAAAGCAAAGATCGGAACGTTGGAGATCCATGAGTAAAACAGGTGTTGAGACTCGGATGCACGAAAGTGATCCTCGAATCTCCACTAGAGATTATCAACATTGAATTCGGATGCACGAAAGTGATCCTTGAATTCATTATTTGAAGATTTACTTATCTTCAATGTTGGGAACAATCTTGCGCGAAAGCGAGGATAAATCCCTGTGCGGTTGTTTGCACGAAAGTGAACCAACCCTTTTTTTTGTAAATTACATCTTCATCATGATAAATTTAAACTGATGAAATCCTCATTCATATCTAGCTCATAAAAGTTAAAGTGAACGAAACCCTAGTCCCAGCTTTTCTCTCTGATAATTCCATTTTTAGCTTCCAATTTCTATTCTCATTACTTCGATTATCCTAGATAGTAAGAAATCAGCTATTTAGTATTCGACAACGTAGGTCCCTGTGGATTCGATACTTTCTTTATTAATTTGAGTATCCATGCACTTGCGGATCACAACAAGTTTTTGGTGCCATTGCCAGGGATCTTAGTTGTTGTCGATATTAAAGACATTGAGATTATTGCTAGATTAGGTTTTTATTTACTGTTTTTTATTTACTGCTTATTTTCTGTTTCTTGAAATCACTTGATCTATCTACTTTGCATGCGCAGGAGCCTTAGGTCAGGACCACTTGTACCATTGGATCCTGAAATAAATAAGACATTAAGAGCGCGCAGAAAGTTGAGATTAGAAGAGACATCACAAGAAGAATTGCAAGAGACATCCCAACCAGAATTAGAATAAGAAATATTAGAGACGGGAGACAATCAGAACAATCAGAAAACACTTAGGGACTATGCAGCCCCTAATCATCATGAAATTCGTTCTAGTATTGCTAGGCCAGCAATAGAGGCAAACAATTTTGAGATTAGGCCTGGTTTCATTGCAATGTTTCAACAAGATCAATTTGGAGGATCTCCACTAGAGGATCCCAACCAACACATGGCCTTATTTCTTGAATTATGCGATACTATTAAATTGAATGGTGTTTCTAGCGATGCATCGAGATTAAGACTTTTTCCTTTCTCTCTTAGGGACCAGGCAAAGACATGGATTAATTCACACCCAGCCGGTACCTTCACCACTTGGAATCAACTGTCCAATTCCTTTTTGAACAAATAATTTCCCCCAAGCAAGACACTGCAGATGAGAAACCAAATTACAAGCTTTCAACAAAGAAGTGGGGAGTCGCTCAGTGAGGCCTGGGAGAGATTCAATGAACTGCAGTGGAAGTGTCCTCACCATGGACTAGAACTTCAAACTTTACTGCAAACTTTTTATATTAAATATTCTGATCAGACTAAAATGATTGTGGATGCTGCTGCAGGAGGAGCTCTTATGAGCAAAACACCAGAAGATGCCTTCAGACTACTAGAGGAGATGGCATTAAACCACAATCAATGGACTTCCGAGAGGAGAGTACTTTACAAGCCTTCTCAAGGTAAGGGTGAAAGTGAAGGATGGCAATCCTTAGAAGAAATGGTAGACTTTTTGTGCAGTAAGTTAAATTCCATGCAAACTACTTCTGTTTCTGCTATTACTTGTCAAAATTGTGGCAATGATGGTCATATTGCTGAACATTGTAGAATTGTTGATCAGGGTAACGAGCATGTGAATGTCATAGGGAATTATAATCAAAGTAGACCTAATGATCCCTATTCTAGTACATATAACCCTGGATGGAGAAATCACCCCAACCTTTCATGGAAAAACAATAACAATGTAGGGGGGAACACTGAAAACAAAGGATTCCAAAGGCAAAATCCCAACCAAAATCTGAATCAAAGCAATGATCAATTTTCTGAGATAAAATCCATGTTTGAAAAAATAATGACCAATCAAAATTAGTTTGAGCTAAAACAAGATAGAAAAATTGAAGAGTTTATGTCTGATCAAAAACAAATCCTGTCAAATCAAAATAGACAAATTGAAGAGTTTAAGGAAAGTTTTCATCAAATTAACTCTAGACTGGATAGAGTAGAAGCCCACAACAAAATTCTTGAAAACCAAATTGCACAACATGCTAGTGTACCTTATAGACCCCCCAGGGAAATTGCTTGCAAAACCTGAGATAAACCCTAGGGAGCACTGTAATGCTATCATGACTAGAAGTGGGAAACAACAAGGAGAACCTAGAGGGAGGTTTGAAAACAATGAAAAAAGGCTTATTGATAATGAAAAGGAATTAGAGTTAGGAGAATCTTCTTCACATGAGAAACCCCAAACTTGTTTATCACCTCAAAAGGGTGATGAACCAAAAGGGGAGGAATTGTGTGAGAAAGACAATCCTAAATCTGATTTGCCTAATCCTTATCAGCCACCAATACCCTTTCCTCAAAGGCTGGTTCAACATAAACTAGACAAAAAGTTTGGCAAATTTCTTAAAATCCTGAAAAAGCTTTATGTTAACATTCCTTTTACTGAAGCTATTGCTGAAATGCCATCTTATGCAAAGTTTTTAAAGGAAATTTTGTCTAGTAAAAGAAAATTGGATGATTATGGTACATGCACTGTTACTTTAACTGAAGATTGTAGTGCTATCATACAGAACAAACTGCCACCTAAACATAAAGATCTAGGTAGTTTTTCTATACCTTGTTCAATAGGCACTATGGCTTTTGACCGAGCATTATGTGACCTCAGTGCAAGTGTGAGTCTAATGTCTCTTTCTACTTATAGGAAACTAAATCTTGGGGAGCTAAAGCATACATCCATATCCTTACAGCTCGCAGATTCATCGGTAAAGTATCCTGTAGGAATATTAGAGAATGTCCCTGTACAAATTGGTAAGTTTTTTATTCCTGCAGATTTTGTAGTGTTAGACATGGAAGTAAATTCT
Source organism: Costus lasius (assembly GCA_027563935.2). Taxonomy (NCBI): domain Eukaryota; kingdom Viridiplantae; phylum Streptophyta; class Magnoliopsida; order Zingiberales; family Costaceae; genus Costus; species Costus lasius. Next base: position 59,753,319 of record CM050453.2, read on the forward strand.
AGAAATCCTATCATTCTTGGCAGACCGTTATTGGCCACAGCCAAAGCTAATATTGATGCGAACTAGGGAAAGATTACTTTTGATATATGTGACAACAAGATTGAATTTAATCTTAATGATTCATTGAACAAACTTTCATACTCAGGATCTTGTTGTAGTGTTGAAATATTTAATGATGAAATTTATGATGTTTCAAGTTTCTTTGAGGAGACCTCAAATAATGAATCTAACAATCTTTTTGACGGTCTTGATGAGAAATTGCAGAAAAAGAAAAAGACAAGGAGGAAGAAAAGAAGAGGAAACTCTAGATTGATTGACAAGATAGAAGGGATTCTGAACAAATTTGGATATTGTTTCAAGATTGAGCCTTATGTTGAAAAATCAGAGAGGAAATCTAGGAATTCACGATCACACCCGAGTGTTAAAGGGTCAAGCTAATGACCTTTAAATTGGCGCTTATTGGGAGGCAACCCAAGCTTTCTAACCCATATTTGTCTTCTTTAACTTAATTTTAGCTTGATACTAATTTTTCTTTTATTTTTGTAAGTAAATTTTGATTTGGAGCAAATAACGACACTACCGTAATGTATTTTACGGTACCGTATTTCTAGTCCTCTTTCGATCAGAAGGTTGCCTCGAAATTATGGTACCGCCGTAAGGTAAAGTACGGTACCATATTTTGGTTCCAAAATCCACCTGAGAGTTTCTTCATTTTTACGGCACTACCTTAAGTTGTTTTACGTGCCCAATTTTCTGGAATTTATTTTTCATTTTTCCATAAAAAAAAAATAAAATAAAATATATATTTTTGCTGTTTGGATTTTACGGCTAGTACTGTAAGCTCTGTTACGGTACCGTAATTCCACATCATTTTTTATCAGAAGACTGCTGAGATTTTACGGCGGTACCGTAAGACATTTAACGGTACCATATTCTGCATCCAGTTTCGAACAGAAAGAAGTCGAGATTTTATGGCAGTGCCGTAAGACATTACACGGCCATAAAGTGGTTTCAGACACGCGAGTCTGTGCCGTATTTAGGGTTTTGACAGTGCCGTTTTTAGGGTTTCACCCTCATTTTTGCTCGAGCTTGCGCCGATCTCATTTCTCCGACCGTCTCTGACCTGCTGTGGACACCGGTGATCCTTCCTGTCCAGATTTCACTGTCGATTAGGTACCCATTGTTTTGATTTCATCGTTTCAACGAGTTTTGATGAACTTACGCCCCTTTCGCTCATTCTCGCTCGATTCCCAACCATTTCGAGTGATTCTTGTTTCTATTTACTCGTTAGAAGATGAGCTCTCAATTCTTCGCAGTTTGAAAGAGTTTTGACCAATTTTCATCACCTATTTGGGTTGAAATACGCTGAACACGCTCGAGCTTACTGTTCACTCACGGTTTTGTTATTTTTTGAGTTTAAGCTTGAGTTATGGGTTGATTTTCGCTTCATATTTACTTGGTTAGTGTTATTCATGATGTTGAAACTATGATTCATACCTGCCATATTGATATTGAGATTCAGATTACATGCTCTGTTTATGCCCTATTTTTGTGATAATAGAACATGTTGATTGGCTGTCATTTGCCTTAAATTGAACTATATTATTGTTTTGCTGCCATTAAATTGTGAATTTGCAGCTTGTTAGCAAATATGCCAAGGAGAAAGGTAATTTGCCAAAGAGATAAGAGGAAAGCCCCTGTAGAACCATCTCAACCCCAAAACCCCCATGGTATCATTTTTAGGAATGTGATACAGGAGGCCAGATATAACAAACTGACTGAACGAAGAATTGTCAACACAAAATATGCTGATTAGAGGACTCTTGAAGCCATAGGGCTTTATGAAGACATGCTTTGGATGTTTGACAGGATTCAAGCCAAGCAGTTTTTCCAGATGCATCCACCCACATTCTTGCCCCTTGTTCTAGAGTTTTTGAGCAATCTGACTGTGGAACTGAAGGAGTATTCGCATGGCCCTGCAGACGTGCTTACACTACAAGAAGTAAGAGACATCTTTGGACTGAGCATAGGAGGGTACACTGAGATACCCCTTGGATTTATGGAAAACATCTTTTGGAACCAGATCACTAATGAGAACCGTTTCTATGCTGTTTCTGCCAGAGCTAGCAAGATCATGAACCCTTGTGTCAGATATGCTCATAGGGTTCTAGCACACACAGTATTTGGGAGAGGGGACAGTGACGGCATGGTCCGTCAACACGAGCTGTACTTTCTCTGGGGCATGCTAAATGGATTTGCAGTGGATGTGGCTTATTTCATGGTCAAGCATATGGACAAGGTGGCTAGAGCAACCAGAGGAACTGTGGTGATAGGAGACTTGATTACTCCTATAGCCATGCATTTTGGGATTGAGCCCTTTGACGCAGAGATGGCACGAGGGAATCCAAGACTGGACATGGAATCTTGTATTGCGATGAGGATGATTGTTAGGGAGGGAGATACCTTTTGTTTGGTCCTTGGACCAAATATCCGCCCTCTACATTTACCGCACAACGAGAAGACTAGAGTCAAGGATAGAGCCAATTGGAAGTTGTCACCCAGCGCAGCAGACGCAGCCTTTACCCCACCGCTTGATTCAGCACCACCACCACCCACCTAGGGTAGAAGGGGTGATCCATATGGGATGGAGTCACCTCCTCGTGATCCTCCATAAGATGCCGGTACATCATCACAGAGACCTAGGGCTGGTTTTGCTAGCCACCATGATCCTGGTTTTCAGGCGTTGACAGCATAGATGTATAATCAAGAATGCCACCAGGAGAGGATGGAAGAGACTCTGGGGCACATCCAGAGGGATATGGAGAGGTTATGTGATCATATGGAAGATATGGGTAATTTCCTTTTTGACCGCTTTGGTTATGCAGATCATCGAGATTATGGATACAAGGGTGATCAAGGAAGAACACCATATTATGATCCCATGGAGGCTGCAGCCAGAGATTCAGAGGCTACACGATCAGATGGCGACGAGTAGATACTTTGTGAGTATTGTTTTCCTTTACTTATTTGCCATACTGTGTTTTCCCATATATATCTCATTGATTTTTCATATGATGAAGGGAAGGATGACGCTTCATGATCGCCGCCACTGATTTTTGATATGATTACATTGAATTTTTCAATATGGTTGTATGACAAATATTGATATTCTGACTTATCTTTCGATTGGGTTGTATTACATGATGATGATGATATTACTTCTTTTGACCTGATGTGATGATGAAAATATTTTGAGATTAATGTGATATGTGTTTTGAACTATGTCAATGATTTTTGATGACAAATGAAATTCAAAATCCATGATTAGAGATATAGCCCTATCATGTCAAAAATTTATTTCTTCAATACATATTTGTCAATTAAAATATGAAATTAGTTGATGCATGAAATTTTGGATAGATGTATTGTTTGAATAATAAAATATAAAGGTGAAATTTTTCTTTCGAATAAAATGAGTATATGAGTATGATTTGTGAATTAAGATCAATTGATTTACCTAGTAGATGTTTATTCTATACTTGCTATTTGTTGGGAAATAAGAATCCAAGATCCACAAAATAAAGGTGAGGACTCCCCTACTTGGCACTGTGGGGAAGCATTTATTTTCTGTTTCTTGAAATCTTGATCTATCTACTTTGCATGCGCAGGAGCCTTAGGTCAGGACCACTTGTACCATTGGATCCTAAAATCAATAGAACACTGAGAGTCTGCAGGAAGTTGAGATTAGAAGAAGAACTGCAAGAGACATCCCAACCAGAGTTAGAAGAAGAAATATTAGAAATGGGAGACAATCAGAACAATCAGAAAACACTTAGGGACTATGCAACCCCTAATCATCATGAAATTCGTTCTAGTATTGCTAGGCCAGCAATAGAGGCCAACAATTTTGAGATTAAGCCTGGTTTCATTGCAATGTTTCAACAAGATCAGTTTGGAGGATCTCCACTGGAGGATCCCAACCAACACTTGGCCTTATTTCTTGAATTATGCGATACTATTAAATTGAATGGTGTTTCTAGCAATGCATTGAGATTAAGACTTTTTCCTTTCACTCTTAGGGACCGGGCAAAGACATGGCTTAATTCACACTCAGCCGGTACCTTCACCACTTGGAATCAACTGTCCAATTCCTTCTTGAACAAATACTTTCCCCCAAGCAAGACACTGCAGATGAGGAACCAAATTACTAGCTTTCAACAAAGAAGTGGGGAGTCGCTTAGTGAGGCTTGGGAGAGATTTAATGAACTACAGCGGAAGTGTCCATGTACTAGAACTTCAAACTTTACTGCAAATTTTTTACATTACATTATCTGATCAAACTAAAATGATTGTGGATGCTGCTGCAGGGGGAGCTCTTATGAGCAAAACACCAGATGATGCCTTCAGACTGCTAGAGGAGATGGCACTGAACCACAATCAATGGACTACCGAGAGAGGAGTACTTTACAAGCCTTCTCAAGGTAAGGGTGAAAGTGAAGGATGGCGATCCTTAGAAGAGAAGGTAGACTTTTTGTGCAGTAAGTTAAATTCCATGCAAACTGCTTCTGTTTTTGCTATTACTTGTGAAAATTGTGGCAATGATGGACATACTACTGATTATTGTAGAATTCTTGATCATGGTAATGAGCATGTGAATTCCATAGGGAATTATAATCAAAGTAGATCTAATGATCCCTATTCTAGTACATATAACCCTGGATGGAGAAACCACCCCAACCTTTCATGGAAAAACAATAACAATGTTGGGGGGAACACTGAAAACAAAGGATTCCAAAGGCAAAATCCCAACCAAAATCTGAATCAAAACAATGATCAATTCTCTGAGATATAATCCATGTTTGAAAAAATAATGACCAGTCAAAATCAGTTTGAGCTAAAACAAGATAGAAAAATTGAAGAGTTTATGTCTGATCAAAAACAAATTCTGTCAAATCAAAATAGACAAATTGAAGAGTTTAAGGTAAGTTTTCATCAAATTCACTCTAGACTGGATAGAGTAGAAGCCCACAACAAAATTATTGAAAACCAAATTGCACAATATGCTAGTGTACCTTACAGACCCCCTGGGAAATTGCCTGCAAAACCTGAGATAAACCCTAGGGAGCACTGTAATGCCATCATGACTAGAAGTGGGAAACAACTAGGAGAACCTAGAGGTAGGTTTGAAAACACTGAAGAAAGGCTTGATGATAATGAAAGAGAATTAGAGTTAGGGGAATTTTCTTCATATGAGAAACCCCAAACTTGTTTATCACCTCAAAAGGGTGATGAACCAAAAGGGGAGGAATCATGTGAGAAAGACAATCCTAACCCTAATTTGCCTGCTCCTTACCAGCCACCTATACCTTTCCCTCAAAGGTTAGTTCAACATAAACTAGACAAAAAATTTGGCAAATTTCTTAAAATCCTGAAAAAGCTTTATGTTAACATTCCTTTTACTGAAGCTATTACTGAAATGCCATCTTATGCCAAGTTTTTAAAGGAAATTTTGTCTAGTAAAAGGAAATTAGATGATTATGGTACATGCAGTGTTACTTTAACTGAAGATTGTAGTGCTATCATACAGAACAAACTGCCACCTAAACTGAAAGATCCAAGTAGTTTTTCTATACCCTGTTCAATAGGCACTATGGCTTTTGACCGAGCCTTATGTGACCTCGGTGGAAGTGTGAGTCTAATCCCTCTTTCTACTTACAGGAAACTAAATCTTGGAGAGCTAAAGCATGCATCCATATCCTTACAACTCGTGGATTCATCGGTAAAGTATCTTGTAGGCATATTAGAGAATGTCCCTGTACAAATTGGTAAGTTTTTCATTCCAGCAGATTTTGTAGTGTTAGACATGGAGGTAAATTCTAGAAATCCTATCATTCTGCGTAGACCTCTATTGGCCACAGCTAAAGCTAATATTGATGTGAACCAGGGAAGATTACTTTTGATATATGTGACAACAAGATTGAATTTAACCTTAATGATTCATTGAACAAAGTCTCATACTCAGGATCTTGTTGTAGTGTTGAAATATTTAATGATGAAATTTATGATGTTTCAAGTTTGTTTGAGGAGACCTCAAATAATGAATCTAACAATCTTTTTGAAGGTCTTGATGAGAAATTGCAGAAAAAGAAAAAGACAAGGAGGAAGAAAAGAAGAGGAAGCTCTAGATTGATTGACAAGATAGAAGGGATTCTAAATAAATTTGGATACTGTTTCAAGATTGAGCCTTATGTTGAAAAATCAGAGAGGAAATATAGGAATTCACGATCACACCCGAGTGTTAAAGGGTCAAGCTAATGACCTTTAAACTAGCGCTTCTTGGGAGGCAACCCAAGCTTTCTAACCTCTATTTTATTTTCTTTAACTTAATTTTAGCTTGAAACTAATTTTTTTTTTATTTTGTAGGTAAATTGTGACTTGCTGCAAATTACAGCACTACCGTAAAGTACTTTACGGTACTGTATTTCCAGTTCTCTTTCGATCAGAAGGTTGCCTCAAAATTATGGCATCGCTGTAAGGTACATTACGGTACCGTTGTTTTTATCCGAAATCAACCAGAGAGTTCCTTCATTTTTATGGCACTACCGTAAGTTGTTTTAAGTGCTATATTTTCTGAAATTTATTTTCATTTTTCAATCAAAAAAAAAAAAAATTTTTGCTGCTTGATTTTTACGACAGGTACCATAAGCTTCTTTACGGTACAGTATTTTCACGTCATTTTTGAACAGAAAGTTTCTGAGTTTTTACAACAGGTACCATAAAGCGTTATACGGTGCCGTAATCCTGAATCAGTTTCGAACAGAAAGCAGTCAAGATTTTACGGCAGTGCCGTAAGCAATTACACTGCCGTAAAGTGGTTTCGAACACGCGAGTCTGTGCCGTATTTAGGGTTTCGACCGGGCCATTTTTAGGGTTTCACCCTCGTTTTCGCTCGAGCTTGCGCCGATCTCATTTCTCCGACCGTCTCCAACCATCTGTGGACGCCGGTGATCCTTCCTATCCAGATTTCACAGTCGATTAGGTACCCGTTTTTCCGATTTCATCGCTTTAACGAGTTTTGATGAGTTTTTGCCCCTTTCGTACGTTCTTGTTCAATTCTCAACCATTTTGAGTGATTTTTGTTTCTAATCACTCGTTAGAGGATAAGCTTCCAATTCCTTGCTGTTTGAAATGAATTTGAACCTATTTCATAGGTGATTTGAGCTGAAATGCGATGAACGCGCTCGAGGTTACTGTTCACTCACGGTTTTCTTGATTCTTGAATTTGAGCCTGAGTTATGAGTTGATAGAACTTAATCTGAACTGTTATATTATTATGTTGTGTTTGCATTGAATTGTGAGTTTGCAGCCCGTTAGCAAATATGCCAAGGAGAAAGGTAATTTTCCTAAGAGAGAAGAGAAAAACCCCTACAGAACCTTCTCAACCCCAGAATCCCCATGGAATTATTTTTAGGAATGAGATGCAAGAAACCAGATACAACAAATTGATTGAAAGAAGGATTGTCAACACCAAATATGCTGATCAAAGAACATTGGAAGCCTTAGGGCTTTATGAAGATGTGCTTTGGATGTTTGATAGGATTCAAGCCAAGCAGTTTTTCTAGATGCATCCGCCCACATTCTTGCCCCTTGTTTTAGAGTTTTTGAGCAATGTAAACATAGATCTGAAATAGTATTCCCATGGCCCTGCTTGTAAGTCCCTTTTCAAAGGGGGGTGAAACCCAAAGGGGGCGCATATCAAAGTTTCGCAAGGGATGTTAGGGTTTCATAGATCGATTTATATATCTCATATGATCAACTTTCAATACCTTATATAGATGAAAAGGATTCATACCATTGCCATTGCTTAGATGGCGACTTGGAAGAGAAAGATGCGTGTGCTTCTTCTCCAAAAGTGACGCACACAAGGTGAAGATGACTTGCTCCTTTGAATCCTTTGTGCTAGCAAAGCTCTTCAAAGTATCCTTGTCGAATGGAAGGGAATAGGATGAGAGCTCTAACTTGGCCGAATCCTCTTCAAGGCGTGAAGACCTTCTCTACACGAGAGAGGGGGCGTCAAGAGGAAGAAGCGAGCGTTGAGGCGTTAAGGGAAGTGGCGTTTTTGACTTTCCAAAAATAGAAAGACATGTAGCCATGCGCCCACGACATCAAAACCGACCAAAACGCCTACAAGCTTTGAATCATGCGTTCATTCATGTGAACCGGTTCAAATCAATTCGATCCAATTGCATTTGGTTCAAAAACCAAATCAAATCAGCCCAAGCCATGGTCTAGATCTCATTGAACCAAATGGTTCAAGATCTAACCGTTCATCTCTTGATGTTCTTGATCTCACCGATCTAGCATCAACACTCTCGATCGAAGCTTACCGATCTCAAACCCTAATCAATCAAACATGATCAGACCTGATCTCACTTACAATCAGAGTTTAAATCCCTTTAAACTGAACCAAAACAATTCAGTCCACACGATCTGACTTAAGTAAGCCATATCATCAAATTGTGCGACCCTAAGGGTTTCCTTCAAATGTCGGTAACGATAACTCACGTTATCACGATCAGTGAGGGGTATCTAGCAACACATCACTGTCTCCCGATATAAAGGAAAGAGTCTTCCAAGACTACACCCAAACAACAGCACAAGTGTGAATCCACTTCACTAGGCATACATGTTTCCTTTGCCACTGGATGTTCTTATTGGACAAGCGTGTCAAGCCTGTAACTCCAATATGATGAGAGTGATCAGATCAGATGAACATAGTCATCTGGGTATGGCCATACACTTTCTCAACCATCTCATCCAGGGGGCCCCTTCAGAACATCACACTCCTAAAACAAGGAGACGGCAATCCTATATCTATCACTAGTGCCCTAACATGACTCATGCTCATTATCCAAAATAGTCTATAATCATTATGTTTCAAATGATATTGAACTACCTCAAAACAATGCCAATCATCATTTAGAAACACAAGTGATCTCAAGTCAGAGGACACATGCTACTTGTTTGCATACAAGGATTATTCACATTGTGACAAGCAATTGAATATCCTAGTAGGGTCTGTCCAGTACATCCAATGTACCCATGAGTCTACATCTTATTCCATGCTCGAAGCATCCTATAAGATTAGAACACATATTAGTCTCAATCATATCAAGGCTGTCTCATGTTCACCAACATATCTCGACTAAGGACAATACTGCATATCAGCCTAGCTGAACAGCATCGAGACATTATTCAGAAGTATACGCATTGCAGCAGATAATGTAACAACCTGAATAACAACCATTGCCTTTATAAACATAGAGTTTATACATGATACTGAAATAATCCCAAGGCCTCAAACATTAGCCTTAAGGGCATACCCCAACACTGCTGACGGAAAAATTACTTTCAGGTTGGCTAATGAAGAGAGAGAGCTCACCTTGCAAGATGTGAGAGACATTTTTGGATTGAGCACTGGGGGTTACACTGAGATACCCCTGGGATTTATGGAAAACATCTTTTGGAACCAAATCACTGAGGAGAACCGTTTCTATGCTGTTTCTGCCAGAGCTAGCAAGATCACGAACCCTTGCATAAAGTATGCTCGTTGGGTTCTAGCACATACAGCGTTCGGCAGAGGGGATAGTGACGGTTGTTGGGAAACCACGGGGACATTTTACAATTTCAGAGTCATAGACATACATATTACACAGTGGAAGAATGTCCCCGAAACAGGCCGGTCCCAAAAACCCAGTGAAGATCGCAAGCAAGAGAGTCGACACGTGAAAGTAGACCTAGTTTACAAGCGACTAAAACAAACTTGCATCGGAAAAACTAGGAATCCCAAGAATCGCATATGAAGAGCATATGATCAACCCTTTTAAAACTCGTATAGAACAAGTAAAAGCATTACCTGAGCCATGATATGAGAGGCGGCTTGGAAGAGTAAAGGGGCGAGTGCCTCTTCTCCAAAGAAGTCACACACAAGATGAAGTAGACTTCCTCCCTTGCGTCCCTTGTGCTAGCAAAGACACCAAGGAGTCCTGATCGTCCCTTGCAAGGAAGATGTGCGTCTTGGCTAGAGTTTTTTGGAATGGAGACGATTCACACAAGAGGAAGAAGACGAGTCCTCTTTTCTCTCTCGAAACCGTGGGTGATTAAGGAGAGGTATATTCGGCCACCATTAACTAGTGAAAACCGAAAAACATAACTACCTCCATAACTCCCACTTAAACCATCGAAACCTCCATCTTAAATTGAACCATGCGTTCGCAAGTGAACCGGTTCAAACACCATTTGGTTCAAACACAAAATCGAACCAACCCTGGCTAAAATCTCTTTGAACCGAATGGATCAAGATCTAACCACACATCACATTGAACCCCTGATCAACACGATCAAGAATCAATCCCCCCGATCAAAGCTTACCGATCACATGCCCTAATCAATCAAACATGATTAGACTAGATCTCACTTCTAATCAGAGTTTAAATTCCTTTAAACTGAACTAGAATAATTCCAGTCCACACGATCTGACATAAGTAAGCCATATCATCAAATTGTGCGACCCTAAGGGTTTCCTTCAATGTCGGTAACGATAACTTACGTTATCACGATCAGAGAGAGGTATCTAGCAACACATCACTGTCTCCTGATATGAAAGAAAGAGTCTTCCAAGACTACTCCCAAACCACAGCACAAGTGCGAATCTAATTCACTTGGTATACATGTTTCTCTTTACCACTGGATGTTCCCGTTGGACAAGCGTGTCAGGCCTGCGATTCCAACATGATGAAAATGGTTAGATCAGACGAACATAGTCGTCTGGGTATGGCCATACACATTCTCAACCATTTCATCCAAGGCCCCCCTTAGAACATCACACTCCAACCAGGAGAGGCAATCCTATATCTATCACAAGTGCCCTAGCATGACTCATGCCCATTATCCAAGATAATCCTTAACCATTATCTTTCAAATGATATTGAACTACCTTAAGACAATGCCAATCTTCATTTAGAAACACAAGTGATCTCAAGTCAGAGGGAATATACCACTTGCTTGCATACAAGGATTATTCACATTGTGACAAACAATTGAATATCCAAAGAAGGGTCAGTCCAGTACATCCAATGCACCTATGTGTCTAATCTTATTCCACGCTCGAAGCATCCCACAAGATTAGAGCACACATTAGTCTCAATCATATCAAGGCTATCTCATGTTCACCGAGATATCTCGACTAAGGACAAAACTGAATGTCAGCTAAGCTGAACATCATTGAGACATTACTCAGAAGTATACATACAGCAGCAGATAATGCAACAATCTGAATAATAACAATTGCCCTTTATAAACATATATATATTGTTTATACATGATACTGAAAATAGCCCAAAGCCTCAAACATTGGCCTTAAGGGCATACCCCAACAATCTCCCACTTGCACTTAAACTAATGGTTGAGGTATCTCAAACCCATATTGTTACAGTGCTTCTCATGCTTCTGCTGCGCCAGTGGCTTTGTAAACAGGTCAGCTAGATTGTTATCTGTATGAACCTTGCAGAGCTTGATGTCTCCTCGATTAATGATCTCACGGATCAGGTGAAACCTTCTCTGTATGTGCTTGGACTTTTGGTGTGACCGTGGTTCCTTCACTTGTGCAATCGCTCCAGTGTTATCACAGAAGATAACCAATGGATCTGCACTCGAAGGAATGACACCAAGTTCCTGAACGAATTTACGAATCCAAATTGCCTCCTTTGATGTCTCTGAGGCTGCAACATACTCGGCTTCTGTTGTGGAATCAGCAACAGTTGATTGCTTGAAACTCTTCCACACCACTGCTCCTCCATTCAAGCTAAAAACATAGCCTGATTGCGATCGGAAATCGTCTTGGTCAGACTCGAACGAAGCATCAGTATATCCTTCGATACTGAGCTCTTCCTGACCTCCATAAATCAAGGACATATTTTTGGTTCTGCGAAGATATTTCAAAACGTTCTTAACTGCAATCCAGCGTGCCTTTCCTGGATTACCTTGGAACCGACTGGTCACATTTAACCCGTAAGCAACGTCTGGGCGAGTACATAACATCGCATACATGATGGACCCAATAGCCGAAGCATAAGGCGTATTGTCCATCTCATCTTTCTCAGACTGTCTTTGAGGACACTAGCTCTTTGAAAGATTCAGACCATGTCTGACTCGAAGATAACCTCTTTTAGAATTTTCTAAATGGAATCTTTCCAGGACCTTATCGATGTAAGTACGCTGGCACAGCCCGAGAAGCCTATTAGATCTATCTCTATAGATCTCCACACCTAGTATATAGGCTGCTTCTCCCAAATCTTTCATTTGGAAACAATTTCTTAACCATGCCTTGACTGCATGCAGTTCAGGAATATCGTTTCCAATGATTAATATATCATCGACGTAGAGGACTAGGAGAGTAATCACGCTCCCACTAAACCTTTTATATACACACGGGTCATCTTCATTTTTGATGAAGCCAAATTCAGAAACTGATTCATCAAAATGAATATTCCAGCTTCTTGATGCTTGTTTTAGTCCATAAATGGACTTCTTTAATTTGCATATTTTATGACCTTCTGACGGGTTGATGAAACCTTCAGGTTGTGTCATATACACATCCTCTTCCAGTTTTCCGTTAAGGAAAGCGGTTTTCACATCCATTTGCCAGATCTCATAATCAAAATATGATGCTATCGCGAGAATAATTCGAATGGACTTGAACATGGCTACAGGAGAGAAAGTTTCATCATAATCTATCCCGTAGATTTGTTTGAAACCTTTCGCAACTAGTCTGCCTTTATAGGTAACTACGTTACCATCCATGTCTTTCTTCTTTTTGAAGATCCACTTACAGCCTACAGGGATTACTCCCGGAGGCGGATCAACCAAATCCCAGACTTGGTTATCTGACATGGAGTCCATCTCGGCTCGCATAGCTTCAATCCATTTTGTTGACTCCAGTCCACTGACCGCATCCGCATAGGTGAGGGGTTCATCATTAATGATGTAGACTCCGTCATAGTGCTCAGGCTGACGACGAATCCTTCCCAATCTACGTGGTTCCCGTGATGTCTGAGCCTCAGGTTGAACATTAACCTGATCTATTGGCTCAGGCTTATCCAACTGTGCTTGACTACTTTGTCACTCTTCTAGAATTTCATCCAGTTTTATTTCTCTCCCACTGGCCTCTTGCAGAAGAAACTCCTTCTCAAGAAAAATAGCCATTCGAGCAATAAATACTTTATTCTCCTTGGGATTGTAGAAATAATAACCCTTAGTTTCTTTAGGGTATCCGACAAATATGCATTTATCAGATCTGCTATCCAGTTTCCCTGAGGTGAGCTTTTTGACATAAGCCTCGCAACCCCAGATTTTGATAAATGTCAAGCTCGGCTGTTTCCCATACCATAACTCATATGGTGTCTTTGAAACGGCCTTGGATGGCACTCGGTTTAGTATCTTCGCAGCTGTTTCCAGTGCGAATCCCCAAAAGGAGTAAGGTAGAGTAGCCTGACTCATCATAGAACGAACCATATCCAATATGGTTCGATTCCTCCTCTCGGACACACCATTCCATTGCGGTGTTCCTGGCGGAGTGAGCTGTGAGATAATCCCACACTCCTTTAGATAGTCATTAAACTCACGACTCAAGTATTCTCCACCTCGATCTGATCGAAGTGCTTTGATATTTCGGCCTAACTGATTCTGTATTTCATTTTTGAATTCTTTGAACTAGTCAAAAGATTCACTCTTATGTCTCATTAAATAGACATAACCATACCTATTGAAATCATCAGTAAAAGTAATGAAATATGAATAGCCACCTCTGGCATGTTTACTAAATGGCCCACACACATCACTGTGAATAAGGTCAAGTAAACTTGAAGCCCTTTCACCTTTATTAGTAAAAGGAGTCTTCGTCATCTTACCCATTAAACAAGCTTTGCATGTGTCAAGCTCCTCATAGGAGAATGATCTCAGCAGTCCATGGTCATGCAACCGCTTAATGCGCTTCTTGTTAATATGGCCTAGACGACTATGCCATAACAAGGTGCTGACATCAGTATGTTTGGCTTTCTTATTATCAATTTGTTGTACAGAACATTCCATGTCTAACATGTATAACCCAATGATAATCGACCCAGTTGCATAAACAATACTATCAAATGAAATACAGCACTGTGAAGGTCCGCATTCAAATAAAAAACCTTTCCTGACAAGAGCAGGAATAGAGATAATATTCTTTGTTATGCTTGGTACGAAATAACAATTGTCAAGTTCTAATACAAATCCAGATGGTAAAGAGATGTGATATTCTCCTACAGCAACAACAGCAACTCGTGCCCCGTTTCCAACTCGTAGGTCCACCTCATGCTGTCCCACCTGTCTTCTTCTCTTGAGTTCCTGCACATTTGAACAAATGTGAACTCCACATGCAGTGTCCAACACCCATGAAATAGAAGAAGCAACCATGACTTCAGTCACAAAAATACCTGAGCCAGAAGTGGAAGGCTTGCTTCCCTTCTTCTCTCCTCGGGGCGCTCTACAGTCCTTCTTCCAGTGACCTAGCTGGCCACAATGGAAGCATCTGTTGTCCTTTGACCGCTTCACCTTTTGTTTCAAAGCTTTGTTGTAGCTCTTGATAGGGGTTTTGCCCTTCTTCCTCTTCTTATTCCCAAAAGGAACCATCAAGACAGAGGATGAAGGCTTTCCCTTCTCAAGAGTATGCTTTGTAGTGCAGAGCATATTCAATAATTCTGCCGGAGTACAGTCGATTTTGTTCATATTGAAATTAATAATGAACGCATCAAAAGAAGCCGGAAGAGACTGCAAGATGATGTCTACAACAAGTTCTTGATTGATGGTATGACCCAGTTTCTCTAGAGCTTCTTTGTACCCTATCATTTTGAGTACGTGAGCTCCGACTGGACTCCCTTCAGCCAGCTTGCTATGAAAGAAAAGTTTCGTCAAGTTATAGCGTTCTATCCTTGCCTGAGCAGCATACAGCAATTTCAGATTTGCTATAATATCAATAGCAGATAAATCCTCATGTTGACGCTGGAGCTCGGGCGTCATTGACGCAAGCATAAGGCAAGCGACATCAGTACTATCACTGACGTGCTTTTCATAAGCATCTCGAACCGCCCTTACGGCGTTCGTAGCGAGTTGAACCGGTATTGCCGACTCAAGGACGTACAGCTTCCTCTCAGCTTTAAGGACAATCCTTAGCTGTCTGTACCAGTCTGAGAAGTTTGGCCCAGCAAACTTCTCTTTTTTTCCAATATTGATCGCAAGTTGAGCCCTGTGGTGTTCGTTGCTGCAGGAATCTACAACATAGCAAGAACAACAAGGTCAGCAACCATGTTAGAATAATTCCAGGACTTAAGAGTGATTCCTTTTCTCACTATTTTATCTGACTGAAAATCCAACAAAAAAGCCCGAAAGAGTGAAACTCTTTTAGTGAGATGGGATCCAGATTTCATACTTGATCTCCGCGTCCCGCTCAGGTGAGATAAGATGCACAGAGAACTCAAGCACTAATCACTGGTAGGCAATCCAATGCCACTCGCCAACCCGTGCGATTCCCCTTCATCTAGGTAATCCAGAAGACTGTGCCAACTGAGTTGGTACAACACAATCTCTGATTCCTCAGATGGCTGCCTCCATATAGCTATCATGTGCTCAACATGTAGCCTATATGGTCAAGCTGACCTGACCGACTTTCTGGACCACCACGTGCTATGCTGAGCAACGAGAAGCGATAAATCCCTTCTCTGTAGCATGTAGGTGTAATCTCACACCGTCTGAAGATAGCTGGGCGTGCCCACTGAGTGGGTACAACACGGCCCCAACGATAGTCAGAACAGTGAGGTTTCGCGTCAGAAGGCAATTGAAAGCTTGATGTTGACGTTGGATTTTATCGGTCTTTTATCTTCTTACTATCATGCAAAGCCTATAGTGATAGCAGAAGAATAAAACATACATGTGCTAATATTACTTAAAACAGTAAATAGAAAGCACAATTATCTTATGTGGTAAACGCCCATAAAAATATAAGTAAAACCCTAGTTTGACTTAAATCTTCACTTGAGCTCTTTATGGCATTCTTGTACCTCATGCGGCCCAAACACCATCTGTAGCCTAAATGCGCCCACCAGACAGAATGCGCCTGTTCTAGAGTCGAACTCTAGACCACCCACCTAGTGAAGCCAATTGCTGCAAACGCTTCTGCCATATGTGCTGAGTGCTCATGTCTAATGAAATTACATTTAAAACTATCTAGACATGGATTGACACGCAGGTCATATATACATTATTCAAATAAATCAAATGTGACTCGCAGATCACATCAAATATATTAAGTTCCAGGCTCGCAGGCCCCAGCACAGCATACAAAAAAAGGGCAGCCCACATAAGATTAAATAAACACTCAAAATTACTCGACTCGAGTCCAATCATTCATGGCAACATGTAAAACTTTTACAACACATGAAGAAAAATATATGGCATCAATTTTATTTCCTTATGTGCCCTACTACCTTACAACGGTCCATTAACAGGTATCCACTCGTCAGAACAAGTCAGACCCACTGTCCTTGCATGTACCCAGTCGTAACTGACCAGCGTCGACCCAATGATCGACTATACATGCCTTAAGGACTGAACGTCCTACATGATTCTCGGCAAGCGGGTGCGACCCCGGGCCATTATCATGATCGTTCATCCTTTTTGCCTCAAACAGACATCACTACACGCCCTTCCGCAGTCGGCTTATAGCCACCTGTACGTCTTGCACACAAGTGCTATCCAGCCGCCCATCTAGGCTGTCAGATAATCTGGTTAGGCTATTGGGTTTAGACTGGACAAACGATTTCAAAACTGCTAACCCGTCTAAGTATTTAAAATAGGCGCACAGAAACATCTAATGAAGTCGCGCATGATGGTTTGTGAAAATAACTACAATATGCGCAAGCTATGTAATGTAAACATACATGAAACACAAGGTAAGGAGTACATGTATTCGCATGAGAACAGAAACATGTTCATATCATATGCATGGATCACAAGCATGGATCACAAGAAGGCAATCATATGCATCAAGCCGAAACCTGGCTCTGATACCACTGAAAGTAGACCTAGTTTACAAGCGACTAAAACAAACTTGCATCGGAAAAACTAGGAATCCCAAGAATCGCATATGAAGAGCATATGATCAACCCTTTTAAAACTCGTATAGAACAAGTAAAAGCATTACCTGAGCCATGATATGAGAGGCGGCTTGGAAGAGTAAAGGGGCGAGTGCCTCTTCTCCAAAGAAGTCACACACAAGATGAAGTAGACTTCCTCCCTTGCGTCCCTTGTGCTAGCAAAGACACCAAGGAGTCCTGATCGTCCCTTGCAAGGAAGATGTGCGTCTTGGCTAGAGTTTTTTGGAATGGACACGATTCACACAAGAGGAAGAAGACGAGTCCTCTTTTCTCTCTCGAAATCGTGGGTGATTAAGGAGAGGTATATTCGGCCACCATTAACTAGTGAAAACCGAAAAACATAACTAACTCCATAACTCCCACTTAAACCATCGAAACCTCCATCTTAAATTGAACCATGCGTTCGCAAGTGAACCGGTTCAAACACCATTTGGTTCAAACACAAAATCGAACCAACCCTGGCTAAAATCTCTTTGAACCAAATGGCTCAAGATCTAACCACACATCACATTGAACCCCTGATCTACACGATCAAGAATCAATCGCCCCGATCAAAGCTTACCGATCACATGCCCTAATCAATCAAACATGATTAGACTAGATCTCACTTCCAATCAGAGTTTAAATTCCTTTAAACTGAACTAGAATAATTCCAGTCCACACGATCTGACATAAGTAAGCCATATCATCAAATTGTGCGACCCTAAGGGTTTCCTTCAATGTCGGTAATGATAACTTACGTTATCACGATCAGAGAGAGGTATCTAGCAACACATCACTGTCTCCCGATATGAAGGAAAGAGTCTTACAAGACTACTCCCAAACCACAGCACAAGTGCGAATCTAATTCACTTGGTATACATGTTTCCCTTTACCACTGGATGTTCCCGTTGGACAAGCGTGTCAAGCCTGCGATTCCAACATGATGAAAATGGTTAGATCAGACGAACATAGTCGTCTGGGTATGACCAAACACATTCTCAACCATTTCATCCAAGGGCCCCCTTAGAACATCACACTCCAACCAGGAGAGGCAATCCTATATCTATCACAAGTGCCCTAGCATGACTCTTGCCCATTATCCAAGATAATCCTTAACCATTATCTTTCAAATGATATTGAACTACCTCAAGACAATGCCAATCTTCATTTAGAAACACAAGTGATCTCAAGTCAGAGGGAATATACCACTTGCTTGCATACAAGGATTATTCACATTGTGACAAACAATTGAATATCCAAAGAAGGGTCAGTCCAGTACATCCAATGCACCTATGTGTCTAATCTTATTCCACGCTCGAAGCATCCCACAAGATTAGAGCACACATTAGTCTCAATCATATCAAGGCTGTCTCATGTTCACCAAGATATCTCGACTAAGGACAAAACTGAATGTCAGCTAAGCTGAACATCATTGAGACATTACTCAGAAGTATACATACAGCAGCAGATAATGCAACAATCTAAATAATAATAATTGCCCTTTATAAACATATATATATTGTTTATACATGATACTGAAAATAGCCCAAAGCCTCAAACATTGGCCTTAAGGGCATACTTATGTTACAAATAGAACTTTCCATATCCGAGATATATAGACCATTGAACAAAGTGCCCTTCCCATAGAACATATTTGCAAATAAAAAAGAACAAGAGTTCTTATTTATTTCAAATTTAAATCCTTTCCTTGCTAAGCAAGGAATGGATACAATGTTCTTAGTAAGTGAAGGTACACAAAAGCAATTATCTAGTTCTAATTGAAGTCTAGAAGGCAAGGAGAGAGTCAAAACGCCTACAACAACAGCAGCAACCTGTGCCCCGTTTCCAACGCGTAGGTCAATCTCTCCAAGCCGCACCGATCTACTTTTCTTGAGCCCCTGCATATTTGTACAAATATGAGCTCCACATGCGGTATCCAATACCCATGACATAGAAGTAGAAAGATTGACTTCTATAACATAGATACCTGAGCTAGAAGTTAAGGTCAAGCCTTTCTTCTCCTCATTCTGAAGCTGCTTGCAGTCCCTTCTCCAGTGACCCTGCTCGCCACAGTGAAAACACCTCTGGTCCTTTGACTTCTTTGCTTTTTTCTTCAGTGCTTTGGTTGGACCTCTGGCACTGCTCTTAGCACATGTCTTAGCCTTCTTCTTTATCTTCTTGGTCGCAGGGACCAAAAGAACATAATTGGGTTTGGTCTTACCCATCTCTCGCTCGGCTGTTTGGAGCATATTCATCAATTCCTCCCGTGTGCACTCAATCCGGTTCATGTTGAAGTTAATAATAAACGAACTGAAGCTAGGGGGCAGGGAATGCAGAATAAGATCCACGTTCCCAATGAGTTTGAGAACATGGGGTCTCACTGGTGCACCCTCAGACAACTTGCACTGAAAGACTGCTTTGGCGGTGTCAAATCTCTCAGTTCTAGCCTGAGCCTCGAACATCTATTTCAGACGAGTGATCATCTGAAAAGCGTTCTGCTCCTCATATTGCACCTACAGTTCAAGTGTCATGCTGGCTAGCATAAGACATGCAACCTCCAAAGAGTCATCCTGATGCTTTCTATAAGCATCTCTATCTGCCGTTCGGGCATTAGGCGGAGGAGCCGCAGGAAGAGCCTGTTCAAGGACATACAGCTTTTTCTCGAGCTTGAGGACTATCCTCAAGTTCCGATGCCAGTCCATAAAGTTAGTTCCAACTAACTTATCCTTATCAAGGAGTGATCACAGTGATAATCCGCCATTGTTCGTAGCCATTGTTCTACAACACCCAAGAAATAGCAGATTAGTACTACTTCGAATCATTTAAACTGGACTTGTTTTAAATGATTACTGCTCCCACTATTTTAAATTCGAATTGACAACCCACAAAGTCAATCGGGAAGTTTAAGACTTCCTAGTGAGATGGGATCCTTATTTCACATGAGGCTTCGCGTCCCACTAGGGTGGGATGAGATGCACAAAGTAACCCATGTTTCCTAAGGTGGGTGCACCGGCCGGTTGTTCCAAGCAACTCCCCTTGTTGAGACAGTCTGGGCATTTCATGTCCAGCGAGGGCTGGATACAACATGAAACCTTTACTTCTCAACGATGCCTCTAGACTTTCACCATGTGCCCAGCACATGTGAACTTCTAGTCAAGTTCATTCCTAACTGTTGTGCCCAGGGCCAATGAGTTTCCTTGCGAAGGCATGCCCAGGTTAAAACTGGACTGGGGAAACCATTGCCACCACGCACTTTCTAAAGATAAGTGGGTGTGTCCCACGAGGGTGGGATGAGATGCACAACTCCACTGATCGATAGCTTAGTGAGGGCTACGCGTTAGAAGGCTACCAGACTTGATATTTTAATTGAGGGTTTTTGTTTAAGGTCTCATCATCTCAGTTTTATCTTATGTCTATCATTACAGGCATGCAATCCTATGGTGATAACATAACGATAAAACATTTCAGGCATGCTTCTGCAGATAATAATAAAAGCAGTAAAGAATGATGTGATCATATCCTATTCAAGACATGGAACCAATCCATGCCATGAAAGAGGTTCAACTCTTGTCCTAGAACTCAAGCCCCAAAAACTAGACCAAGCCTAGCCGACCTCTAGCTTGAACTTCAAGGTTGGCTCCATGGTCCTTCTCTCATGGTTTAGCTCTCAAACCCTAGAGGTACACTTTTAAAAGTTCC
Organism: Costus lasius; assembly: GCA_027563935.2. Classification (NCBI taxonomy): domain Eukaryota; kingdom Viridiplantae; phylum Streptophyta; class Magnoliopsida; order Zingiberales; family Costaceae; genus Costus; species Costus lasius. The sequence goes on from CM050453.2 coordinate 59,774,246, forward strand.
CCATAGGTTCGGCTAATGCCATGGTCTTCCTCCAATGAGGATGCGCCACAATGCAAGAAGCCAAATTAGCTAGCTCTCAAACCCAAGGGTTCGGCCATGCCTAATTTGCGCCACTAAGCAAGGTATGCATGCGCCAAGTTCCAAGTACATGCGCCACCCTAATCTTCTTCTTAGTCAAAAGCAAAAAGAAAAGCGGCACGCAGGCCTCACGAGGATACATCGCAGGCATGCAAAGGGGGGCTTGACTAATGATCACAAGATCATGCATAATCAAGGTATTTACTCATGCAATTCTACATGCTCATGAAAAACATAAAATCTGAAATTTTACTTTTTCATAAAACTAGTCTCTTTTTCTCATCTTCTTCTCACAAATCTTTTGGTTTATTGCGATTTATTTTTCATGATGATTTCAAAGATCCTTTCGGCTGGCAATTTTGTCAGATCAAGAGACTTGGCCAGTCCGAAGACACAATGCCCATCCTACTTGACAAAATTACGTGTGCCTTTGATCTTTAAATCAAACAAGAAAAATAGTCCAAAAATCCAAAAGAGATTGAGAGGATGATAGAAACAAGAAACCCTAATTTTTCCTACTTAGAAAAATCGTTTGCCATGCATCATGCTATTTACGAAAATAGAGATATGGCATGTGAGCATGAAAGAAAAGCATAAAACATCGTTCGAGTTGAAAAGTCCCCTACCACGAGGGGGCGAAACCCTAATAGGCGCATGCAGAGGTTTTAACACAGTGGAAAAGGTTTCTAGATCGATGCATGCAGTATGATCAACTTTATTTTCGTATACATGAGAATCGATGTTGGGGTATGCCCTTAAGGCTAATGTTTGAGGCCTTGGGATTGTATCAGTATCATGTATATAAACTTTTATGTTTATAAAGGCAATGGTTGTTATTCAGTATGTTGCATTGTCTGCTGCAATATGTATACTTCTGAATAATGTCTCAAAGCTGTTCAGCTAGGCTGACATGCATATGTCCTTAGTCGAGATATCTTGGTGAACATGAGACAGCCTTGATATGATTGAGACTAATATGTGTTCTAATCTTATAGGATGCTTCGAGCATGGAATAAGATGTAGACTCATGGGTACATTGGATGTACTGGACAGACCCTACTAGGATATTCAATTGCTTGTCACAATGTGAATAATCCTTGTTTGCATCAAGTGGCACATGTCCTTTGACTTGAGATCACTTGTGTTTCTAAATGATGATTGTCATTGTTTTGAGGTAGTTCAATATCATTTGAAATATAATGGTTATAGACTATCTTGGATAATGATTATGATTCAGGTTAGGGCACTAGTGATAGATATAGGATTGCCGTCTCCTTGTTGAAGGAGTGTGATGTTCTATAGGGGCCCCCTAGATGAGATGATTGTGAAAGTGTATGGCCATACCCAGGTGACTATGTTCATCTGATCTGATCATGCTCATCATATTGGAGTTACAAGCTTGACCCGCTTGTCCAATAAGAACATCCAGTAGGCAAAGGATACATGCATGCCTAGTGAAGTTGATTCACACTTGTGCTGTGGTTTGGGTGTAGTCTTGGAAGACTTTTTTCTTTATACCAGGAGACAGTGATGTGTTGCTAGATACCCCTCACTGGTCGTGATAACGTAAGTTATCGTTACCGACATTTAAAGGAAACCCTCAGGGTCACACAATTTGGTGATATGGCTTTCTTGAGTCAGATCGTGTGGATTGAATTGTTTTGATTCAGTTTAAAGGAGTTTGAACTCTGATTGTAAGTGAGATCTGGTCTGGTCATGTTTGATTGATTAGGGCATGAGATCGGTAAGCTTCGATCGAGAGTAGTGATGCTAGATTGGTGAGATCAAAGGCATCAAGAGATGAACGGTTAGATCTTGAACCATTTGGTTCAGAGAGATCTAGACCATGGCTTGGGCTGGTTTGGTTTGGTCTTTGTACCAAACGCATTGAACCGTAGGATTGAACCGGTTCACACATGTGTGAACGCATAGTTCATGATGAAAGCGTTTTTGGGCGGTTTGCATGGATTTAAGCGCATGGCTTCATGACTTTCCATAATTGGAAGTCATGTAACGCCACTTAACTTGTAAATGCCAAAACGCATTTCGGTTCTGATTTTGTGTGGCCGATCCACTCTCGTGTAGAGGGGAGTTCACGCAAGCAAGTGGGAGAGCTTCATCGCCCTAGCAAAGATCTCATCTTCTCCACACAAGGACAACTTGGCACTTTTGCTAGCACAAGAGGTGCGCAAGAAGGAAGTCTTCATCACTTTGGTGTGTGTCTTCTTAGGAGAAGTTCCCCTTCGATCTTTACTTCCAAGTCGCCATCCACTCATGGCTATGGTATGAATTACTTCTTATCTATACAAGTTATGATGTTGATCATATGGCATGCAAAAGATCCCAACATACCCTATGCTTCCTTGCGCAATTCATGATATGCGCCTACTTAGGGTTTCGCCCCCCTCTTGAAAGGGGTTTCTTCAATTGGTATCAGAGCAGGCTTTATGCATGCTAATATGATTGCTATGTTTGCTCTTGTGATCCATGCTTGCGCAAGTGTTTAGATCTAATAGTTTCTTCATGCGAAAATAAGATGTATACATTGTTGGTGGCGCATGTTGTTTGTTTATGCTTTCGCATGACTTGTTGTTGGCGCTTGGTTCATGTTGTTTATCAAAACTTAACTTGCGCGCCTATGATTAGATCTAAGATGCGCCTATTGTAAACCCTTAGACGGGTTGATGGGGTTGAAAGCATCATCTAGTATAGATCAAATTAGTCTGATCAGACCATCTGACAGCCTAGATGGGTTGACCAGATAGCACCTGTGCGCAAGCACGAGGTGGCTATGGGTTGACTGCATCAAAGGCATGTAGCGAGGTCTGGTTGAGATGACTAGTGAACACACATGAGTTAGGCCCGGGGTCACACCCGCTTGCCAGAACTCATGAGGGTTGTTCAGCCCTTGGCGCATGCATGGTTGACCATTAGGTCAACTCGAGTCAGTTAGGACTTGGTGCATGCAAGGGCAGTGGATCTGACTAGATTGATGAGTGGATCCCTATCAATGGACCGTTGTAAGGTTGTAGGGCACATAAGAAAATTAAAATTGATGCCAATGGGTTTTCAAAATTTTATTTTCTTTGTAATGGATCACATGTTGATTGAATGATGCCATGATGCTTGTTTATTTAATCTTATGTGGGTTGCCCTTTCAATGTGTGCTGTGCTGGGGCCTGCGAGCCTGGTAAATTATTATTTTTGTGATCTGCGAATCACATTTTTAATTAATTTATTGTATAATTGACCTACGAGTCAAGCTTGTCTAGATAGATTAAAATGTATTTTAATTAGACAAGAGCACAAAAGCACACATCGCAGAGGAGCATTCAGCTGGTGGGCGCACCTGAGCTGCATTGAGCGCTAGGGCCCTGGGTTGGACCAGATGAGATGCAAAAGACCCAAGAAGAGCAAGTGAAGACTTAAGTTGATTTAAGGTCTTACTTAGGCTCTATGGGCTTTTACCACATAAGATCCATGCTTTCTTTTATTTTCTAAATAATTAGAAATGCATGATTTATTTATCTTCCGCTATCACCATAGGATTTGCATGATAGTTAAGAAGATAAAAGACCGTTAAAATCCAACGCTAAAATATCAAGCACGTAATGCCTTCTGACGCGAAACCTCACTGTTCTGACTATCGTTGGAGCCGTGTTGTACCCACTCAGTGGGCACGTCCATCTATCTTCAGACGGTGTGTGATTTCACCTGCATGTTACAGAGAAGGGATTTATCGCTTCTCGTTGCTCAGCATAGCACGTGGTGGTCCAGGGAGTAGGTCAGGTCAGCTTGACCATGTAGGCTACATATGGGGCATATGGTAGCTACATGGAGGCAGCCATCTGTGGGGTCAGAGACCGTGTTGTACCAACTCAGTTGGCACAGTCTGCTGGATTGCCCAGATGAAGGGGAATCGCACGGGTTGGCGATTGGCAGGGACTGCCTACCAGAAATTAGTGCTTGTACTCTCTGTGCATCTTATCTCGCCTGAGCGGGACGCGGAGACCAAGTATGAAATCTGGATCCCATCTCACTAAAAGAGTGTTACTCTTTCGGACTGTTTTAATGGATTTTTCAGTCAGATAAAATAGTGAGAAAAGAATCTTTCTTAAGTCCTGGATTGATTCTAGACATTGATACTGACCTTGCTGTTCTTGCATTGTTGTAGATTCCTGCAGCAACGAACACCATGAGCTTCAATGTGCGATCCCTACTGGAAAGGGAGAAGTTTGTTGGGCCAAACTTCTTAGACTGGTACGGACACCTTAAGATCGTTCTTAAGGCTGAGAGGAAACTGCATGTCCTCGAGACGGCTATACCGCCTCAACCCGCTGCGAACGCCGCAAGGGCGGTTCGCGATGCCTATGAAAAGCATGTCAATGATAGCATTGATGTTGCTTGCCTGATGCTAGCGTCTATGACGCCACCGCTGCAGCGTCAGCATGAGGATATGTCTGCTATAGAAATTATAGCAAACCTCAAGATGCTGTATGCTGCACAGGCGAGGACTGAACGCTATAATCTGACTAAGCTTTTCTTTCAGAGCAAACTGGCTGAAGGGAGCCCAGTGGGAGCTCACGTGCTCAAGATGATTGGGCACAAGGAGGCTCTGGAGAAACTGGGGCATACCATCAATCAGGAGCTTGCTGTAGACATTATTCTGCAGTCTCTCCCGCCTTCTTTCGATGCGTTCATTATTAACTTTAATATGAACAAAATCGATTGTACTCCGGCAGAGTTGCTGAATATGCTCTTGACTACGGAGGAAACTCTGAAGGGAAAGCCTTCAACCTCTGTCTTGATGTTCCCCTCCAGGAACAAGAAGAAGGGGAAGAAGGGCAAGGCCCCTGTCAAGAACTACAGCAAGGCTCTGAAACAAAAGGTGAAGCGGTCGAAGGACAACAGGTGTTTCCACTGTGGCCAGCTGGGTCACTGGAAAAAGGACTGTAAAGCGCTCCAAGGAGACAAGAAGGGAAGCATCGCTTCTGGCTCAGGTATATTTGTGACTGAGGTCATGATATCTTCTTCTTCTATTTCATGGGTGTTGGACACTGCATGTGGAGTTCACATTTGTTCAAATGTATAGGAACTCAAGAGAAGAAGACAGGTGGGACAGCATGAGGTGGACCTACGAGTTGGAAACGGGGCATGGGTTGCTGCTGTTGCTGTAGGGGATTATTACATCTCATTACCATCTGGCATTGTATTAGAATTAAACAATTGTTACTTTGTACCCAGTATTACCAAAAATATTATCTCTATTCCTGCTCTTGTCAGGAAAGGGTTTTCCTTTGAATGCAAGATTTCAAAGTGTTATCTTACTCTTGATAATATTGTTTATGCTACTGGTTCAATTAACAATGGGTTATTCATGTTGGACATGGAATATTCTATACAAAACATTGATAATAAGAAAGCCAAGTATGCTGATGACAGCACCTTGCTATGGCATAGTCGTTTAGGCCATATTAACAAGAAGCGCATTAAGCGGTTGCATGATCATGGACTGCTGGGATCATTCTCCTATGGGGAGATTGATACATGCAAAGCTTGTTTAATGGGTAAAATGACGAAGGCTCCTTTTCCTCACAAAGGTCAAAGGGCTTCAGGTTTACTTGACCTTATACACAGTGATGTGTGTGGGCCATTTAGTAAACATGCCAGAGGTGGCTATTCGTACTTCATTACCTTTACTGATGATTTCAGTAGATATGGGTATGTCTATCTGATGAGACATAAGAGTGAATCTTTTGACAAGTTCAAATAGTTCAAGAATGAAGTACAGAATCAGCTAGGCCGAAATATCAAGGCACTTCGTTCTGATCGAGGTGGAGAATACCTAAGTCGAGAGTTTACTGACTATCTGAAGGAGTGTGGGATTATCTCACAGCTCACTCCGCCAGGAACACCACAATGGAATGGTGTGTCCGAGAGGAGGAACAGAACCTTACTGGATATGGTTCGTTCGATGATGAGTCAGGCTACTCTACCTTACTCCTTTTGGGGATTTGCACTGGAAACAGCTGCAAAGGTACTAAACCGAGTGCCATCCAAGGCAGTTTCAAAGACTCCATATGAGTTATAGTATGGGAAACAGCCTAGCTTGACATTTATTAAGATCTGGGGTTCCGAGGCTTATGTCAAAAAGCTCGCCTCTGGGAAACTAGAGAGCAGATCTGAGAAATGTATCTTTGTCGGTTACCCTAAGGAAACTAAGGGTTATTATTTCTACGATCCCAAAGAGAACAAGGTATTTGTTGCTCGGATGGCCATTTTTCTTGAGAAGGAGTTTCTTCTGCAAGAGGCCAGTGGGAGAGAAATAAAGCTGGATGAGAATCCAGAGGAAGGACAAAGTAGTCAAGCACAGTTGGATGAGCCTGAGCCGGTAGATTAGGTTACTGAACAACCTGAGGCTCAGATATCACGGGAACCGCGTAGATCGGGAAGGATCCGTCGACAGCCTGAGCGCTATGACGGAGTCTACATCATTGATAATGATGAGCCCCTTACTTATGCGGATGCGGTCAGTGGACCGGAGTCAGCTAGATGGCTTGAAGCTATGCGAGCCGAAATGGACTCCATGTCAGATAACCAAGTCTGGGATTTGGTTGATCCGCCTCCGGGAGTAATTCCTATAGGCTGTAAATGGATCTTCAAGAAGAAGATTGACATGGATGGTAACGTGGTTACCTATAAAGGCAGGCTAGTAGCGAATGGTTTCAAACAAATCTGCGGGATAGATTATGATGAAACTTTCTCTCCTGTAGCCATGTTCAAGTCTATTCGGATTCTTTTCGCGATAGCAGCATATTACGATTATGAGATCTGGCAGATGGATGTGAAGACCGCTTTCCTTAATGGAAAATTGGATGAGGATGTGTATATGACACAACCTGAAGGTTTCACTAATCCATCATATCGTCATAAAATATGCAAGTTAAAGAAGTCCATTTATGGACTTAAGCAAGCATCTAGAAGCTGGAATATTCGTTTTGATGAATCAATCTCTGAGTTTGGTTTCATCAAGAACGAAGATGACCCGTGTGTATATAAGAGGTTTAGTGGGAGCGTGATTACTTTCCTAGTCCTCTACGTCGATGATATCTTAATCATTGGAAACGATATTCCTGAACTGCATGCTGTTAAGGCATGGTTAGGAAAATGTTTTCAGATGAAAGATCTAGGAGAAGCAGCCTATGTATTAGGTGTGAAGATCTACAGGGATAGATCTAAGAGGCTTCTCGGGCTGTGCCAGAGTACTTACATCGATAAAGTCCTGGAGAGATTTCATTTAGAGAATTCTAAAAGAGGATATCTTCCAGTCAGACACGGTCTGAATCTTTCAAAGAGTCAGTGTCCACAAACACAGACTGAGAAAGATGAAATGGACAATACGCCTTATGCTTCGGCTATTGGGTCCATTATGTATGCGATGTTGTGTACTCGCCCAGACGTCGCTTACGGGTTAAGCGTGACCAGTCGATTCCAAAGTAATCCAGGTCAGGCACACTGGATTGCGGTCAAGAACATTTTAAAATATCTGCGGAGGTCCAAAGATATGTTCTTGATATATGGTGGTCAGGAAGAACTCAGTATTGAAGGATATACTGACGCTTCGTTCCAATCGGACCAGGATGATTTCCGATCGCAATCAGGCTATGTTTTTAGCTTGAATGGTGGAGCAGTGGTGTGGAAAAGTTTCAAACAGTCTACTGTTGCTGATTCCACAACAGAAGCCGAGTATGTTGCAGCCTCGGAAGCATGCAAGGAGGCAGTGTGGATTCGTAAGTTCATTCAGGAACTTGGTGTCGTTCCTTCGAGTGCAGATCCTTTGGTTATCTTCTGTGATAACACTGGAGCTATAGCACAAGCAAAGGAACCACGGTCGCACCAGAAGTCCAAGCACATACAGAGACGATTTCACTTGATCCGGGAGATCATTGATCGAGGCGAGATCAAAATCTGCAAGGTTCATACAGACGACAATCTGGCTGACCCGCTTACCAAGCCTCTGGTGCAGCAGAAGCATGAGAAGCACTGTAATAATATGGGTTTGAGATTTCTCAACCATTAGATTAAGTGCAAGTGGGAGATTGTTGGGGTATGCCCTTAAGGCTAATGTTTGAGGCCTTGGGATTGTATCAGTATCATGTATATAAACTTTTATGTTTATAAAGGCAATGGTTGTTATTCAGTATGTTGCATTGTCTGCTGCAATATGTATACTTCTGAATAATGTCTCAAAGCTATTCAGCTAGGCTGACATGCATATGTCCTTAGTCGAGATATCTTGGTGAACATGAGACAGCCTTGATATGATTGAGACTAATATGTGTTCTAATCTTATAGGATGCTTCGAGCATGGAATAAGATGTAGACTCATGGGTACATTGGATGTACTGGACAGACCCTACTAGGATATTCAATTGCTTGTCACAATGTGAATAATCCTTGTTTGCATCAAGTGGCACATGTCCTTTGACTTGAGATCACTTGTGTTTCTAAATGATGATTGTCATTGTTTTGAGGTAGTTCAATATCATTTGAAATATAATGGTTATAGACTATCTTGGATAATGATTATGATTCAGGTTAGGGCACTAGTGATTGATATAGGATTGCCGTCTCCTTGTTGAAGGAGTGTGATGTTCTATTGGGGCCCCCTAGATGAGATGATTGTGAAAGTGTATGGCCATACCCAGGTGACTATGTTCATCTGATCTGATCATGCTCATCATATTGGAGTTACAAGCTTGACCCGCTTGTCCAATAAGAACATCCAGTAGGCAAAGGATACATGCATGCCTAGTGAAGTTGATTCACACTTGTGCTGTGGTTTGGGTGTAGTCTTGGAAGACTTTTTTCTTTATATCGGGAGACAGTGATGTGTTGCTAGATACCCCTCACTGGTCGTGATAACGTAAGTTATCATTACCGACATTTAAAGGAAACCCTCAGGGTCACACAATTTGGTGATATGGCTTTTTTGAGTCAGATCGTGTGGACTGAATTGTTTTGATTCAGTTTAAAGGAGTTTGAACTCTGATTGTAAGTGAGATCTGGTCTGGTCATGTTTGATTGATTAGGGCATGAGATCGGTAAGCTTCGATCGAGAGTAGTGATGCTAGATCGGTGAGATCAAAGGCATCAAGAGATGAACGGTTAGATCTTGAACCATTTGGTTCAGAGAGATCTAGACCATGGCTTGGGCTGGTTTGGTTTGGTCTTTGTACCAAACGCATTGAACCGTAGGATTGAACCGGTTCACACATGTGTGAACGCATAGTTCATGATGAAAGCGTTTTTGGGCGGTTTGCATGGATTTAAGCGCATGGCTTCATGACTTTCCATAATTGGAAGTCATGTAACGCCACTTAACTTGTAAACGCCAAAACGCATTTCGGTTCTGATTTTGTGTGGCCGATCCACTCTCGTGTAGAGGGGAGTTCACGCAAGCAAGTGGGAGAGCTTCATCGCCCTAGCAAAGATCTCATCTTCTCCACACAAGGACAACTTGGCACTTTTGCTAGCACAAGAGGTGCGCAAGAAGGAAGTCTTCATCACTTTGGTGTGTGTCTTCTTTGGAGAAGTTCCCCTTCGATCTTTACTTCCAAGTCGCCATCCACTCATGGCTATGGTATGAATTACTTCTTATCTATACAAGTTATGATGTTGATCATATGGCATGCAAAAGATCCCAACATACCCTATGCTTCCTTGCGCAATTCATGATATGCGCCTACTTAGGGTTTCGCCCCCCTCTTGAAAGGGGTTTCTTCAATCGATCCTTACCGATGCCATTTCTTGGATGGCGTCTAGGAAGTAGAGAGTCAAACGCTTCTCCTCCAAATGGTGCGCACACAAGGTGATCAATGCGCTTACTCCCTTAGTGCTCCTCGTACTAGCAAGGTTCCAAGGTCTCCTGATCGAATGGAAGGGAAGGAGATGTTTTTTCTTCTTGGCCGAATCCTCTCCAAAGCGTCAAGGCGACACACAATGAGTGAACCTCTAGAGAGAGGGGCGAGAGGCGAGAATAAAACTTCTCTTGGCGTGAACGTGAGGCGTGGCCTCATGGCTTCTAAAAATAGCAAACCACCAACGTTCATGCGACCATGGGTTTACCCGAACGCATTTTGCTCTCCCCTTGAACCATGCGCTCACATGATGAGCTGGTTCAATTTCGGTTTGGTTCAAAGACTAATTAAGCCAAGCATCTGGTTCAGATCACAATAAACCCTAAAGGTTCAAGATCCAACCGTTTATCTCTTGATGCTCTTGATCTCACCGATGTAGCATCAATTCTCTCGATCGAAGCTTACCGATCTCAAGCCCTAATCAATCAAACATGACCAGACCAGATCTCACTTACAATCAGAGATTAAGTCCCTTTAAACTGAACCAGAACAATTCAGTCCACACGATCTGACTTAAGTAAGCCATATCATCAAATTGTGCGACCCTAAGGGTTTCCTTTAAATGTCGGTAACGATAACTTACGTTATCACGATCAGTGAGGGGTATCTAGCAACACATCACTGTCTCCCGATATAAAGGAAAGAGTCTTCCAAGACTACACCCAAACCACTGCACAAGTGTGAACCCAACTCACTAGGCATATGTGTTTCCTTTGCCACTGGACGTTCTTATTGGACAAGCGTGTCAAGCCTGTAATTCCAATATGATGAGAATGATTAGATCAGATGATCATAGTCATCTGGGTATGGCCATACACTTTCTCAATCATCTCATCCAGGGGGCCCCTATAGAACATCACACTCCAATCAAGGAGACGGCAATCCTATATCTATCACTAGTGCCCTAACATGACTCATGCTCATTATCCAAGATAATCTATAACCATTATGCTTCAAATGATATCGAACTACCTCAAAACAATGCCAATCATCATTTAGAAACACAAGTGATCTCAAGTCAGAGGAAATATGCCACTTGTTTGCATATAAGGATTATTCACATTGTGACAAGCAATTGAATATCCTAAGTAGGGTCTGTCCAGTACATCCAATGTACCCATGAGTCTACATCTTATTCCATGCTCGAAGCATCCTATAAGATTAGAACACATATTAGTCTTAATCATATCAAGGCTGTCTCATGTTCACCAAGATATCTCGACTAAGGACAAAACTGCATGTCAGCCAAGCTGAACATCATTGAGACATTATTCAGAAGTATACATATTGCAGCAGATGATGTAACAACCTGAATAACAACCATTGCCTTTATAAACGTAGAGTTTAAACATGATACTGATATAATCCCAAGGCTTCAAACATTAGCCTTAAGGGCATACCCCAACAATCTCCCACTTGCACTTAATCTAATGGTTGAGAAATCTCAAACCCATATTATTACAGTGCTTCTCATGCTTCTGCTGCGCCAGAGGCTTAGTAAGCGGGTCAGCTAGATTGTCATCTGTATGAACCTTGCAGATTTTGATCTCGCCACGATTAATGATCTCCCGGATCAAGTGAAACCTTCTCTGTATGTGCTTGGACTTCTGGTGTGACCGTGGTTCCTTTGCTTGAGCTATAGCTCTAGTGTTATCACAGAAGATAACCAATGGATCTGCACTCGAAGGAACAACACCAAGTTCCTGAACGAACTTACGAATCCAGACTGCCTCCTTGGATGCTTCCGAGGCTGCAACATACTCGGCTTCTGTTGTGGAATCAGCAACAATTGACTGTTTGAAACTTTTCCACAGCACTGCCCCTCCATTCAAGCTAAAAACATAGCCTGATTGCGATCGGAAATCATCCTAGTCAGATTGGAATGAAGCGTCAGTATATCCTTCAATACTGAGTTCTTCCTGACCTCCATAAATCAAGAACATATCTTTGGTCCTCCGAAGATATTTCAAAATGTTCTTGACTGCAATCCAGTGTGCCTTACCTGGATTACTTTGGAATCGACTGGTTACGCTTAACCCGTAAGCGACGTCTGGGCGAGTACACAACATCGCATACATAATGGACCCAATAGCCGAAGCATAAGGCGTATTGTCCATTTCATCTTTCTCAGTCTGTGTTTGTGGACACTGACTCTTTGAAAAATTCAGACCATGTCTGACTGGAAGATATCCTCTTTTAGAATTCTCTAAATGAAATCTCTCCAGGACTTTATCGATGTAAGTACTCGGGCACAGCCCAAGAAGCCTCTTAGATCTATCTCTGTAGATCTTCACACCTAATACATAGGCTGCTTCTCCTAAATCTTTCATCTGGAAACATTTTCTTAACCATGCTTTGACAGCATGCAGTTCAGGAATATCGTTTCCAATGATCAAGATATCATCGACGTAGAGGACTAGGAAAGTAATCACGCTCCCACTAAACCTCTTATATACACACGGGTCATCTTCATTCTTGATGAAACCAAACTTACAGATTGATTCATCAAAACGAATATTCCAGCTTTGCGATGCTTGTTTAAGTCCATAAATGGACTTCTTTAATTTGCATATTTTATGACGATCTGATGGATTAGTGAAACCTTCAGGTTGTGTCATGTACACATCCTGTTCTAGAGTTCCATTAAGGAAAGCGGTCTTCACATCCATTTGCCAGATCTCATAATCATAATATGCAGCTATCGCGAGAATAATCCGAATAGACTTGAACATGGCTACAGGAGAGAAAGTTTCTTCATAATCTATCCCGTAGATTTGTTTGAAACCTTTCACAACTAGCCTGCCTTTATAGGTAACCACATTACCATCCATGTCAATCTTCTTCTTGAAGATCCACTTACAGCCTATAGGGATTACTCCCGGAGGCGGATCAACCAAATCCCAGACTTGGTTATCAGACATGGAGTCCATCTCGGCGCGCATAGCTTCAAGCCATCTCGCTGAGTCCGGTCCACTGACCGCATCCGCATAAGTGAGGGGTTCATCATCAATGATGTAGACTCCGTCATAGCGCTCAGGCTGTCGACGGATCCTTCCCGATCTTCGTGGTTCCCGTGATATCTGAGCCTCAGGTTGTTCAATAACCTGATCTCCTGGCTCAGGCTCATCCAACTGTGCTTGACTACTTTGTCCTGCATCTGGATTCTCATCCATCTTTATTTCTCTCCCACTGGCCTCTTGCAGAAGAAATTCCTTCTCAAGAAAAATAGCCGTCCGAGCAACAAATACCTTGTTCTCCTCCGGATTGTAGAAATAATAGCCCTTAGTTTCTTTAGGGTAACCGACAAAGATATATTTATCAGATCTGCTCTCCAGTTTCCCAGAGGCGAGCTTTTTGACATAAGCCTCGCAACCCCAGATTTTAATAAATGTCAAGCTTGGCTGTTTCCCATACCATAACTCATATGGAGTCTTAGAAACGGCCTTGGATGGCACTCGGTTTAGTACCTTTGCAGCTGTTTCTAGTGCAAATCCCCAAAAGGAGTAAGGTAGAGTAGCCTGACTCATCATTGAACGAACCATATCAAGTAAGGTTCTATTTCTCCTCTCGGACACACCATTCCATTGCGGTGTTCCTGGCGGAGTGAGCTGTGAGATAATCCCACACTCCTTCAGATAGTCAGTAAACTCTCGACTCAAGTATTCACCACCTCGATCTGAACGAAGTGCCTTGATATTTCGGCCTAGCTGATTTTGTACTTCATTTTTTTGAACTCTTTGAACTTGTCAAAAGATTCACTCTTATGTCTCATTAAATAGACATAACCATACCTACTGAAATCATCAGTAAAGGTAATGAAGTATGAATAGCCACCTCTGGCATGTTTACTAAATGGCCCACACACATCGCTGTGAATGAGGTCTAGTAAACCTGAAGCCCTTTGACCTTTATTAGAAAAAGGAGACTTCGTCATTTTACCCATTAAACAAGCTTGGCATGTATCAAGCTCCTCATAGGAGAATGATCCCAGCAGTCCATGGTCATGCAACCGCTTAATGCGTTTCTTGTTAATATGGCCTAAACGACTATGCCATAGCAAGGTGCTGTCATCAGCATACTTGGCTTTCTTATTATCAATTTGTTGTACAGAACATTCCATGTCCAACATGAATAACCCATTGTTAATTGAGCCAGTAGCATAAATAATATTATCAAGAGAAATATAACACTTTGAAAATTTGCATTCAAAGGAAAACCCTTTCCTGACAAGAGCAGGAATAGAGATAATATTCTTAGTTATGCTTGGTACAAAATAACAATTGTCCAGTTCTAATACAAGACCAGATGGTAAAGAGATGTGATATTCTCCTACAGGAACAGCAGCATCCCGTGCCCCGTTTCCAACTCGTAGGTCCACCTCATGCTGTCCCACCTGTCTTCTTCTCTTGAGTTCATGTACATTTGAACAAATGTGAACTCCACATGCAGTGTCCAACACCCATGAAATAGAAGAAGAAGATACCATGACTTCAGTCACTTAAATACCTGAGCTAGAAGCAAAAGGCTTACTTCCCTTCTTATCTCCTTGGAGCGCTTTACAGTCCTTTTTCCAGTGACCCAGCTGGCCACAATGGAAACATCTGTATTCCTTCGATCGCTTTATCTTTTGCTTTAGAGCCTTGTTGTAGCTCTTGATAGGGGCTTTGCCCTTCTTCCCCTTCTTCTTGTTCCTAGAAGGAACGATTAGGACAGAGGATGAAGGCGTTCCCTTCTCACGAGACTGAGTCTGCTCTGTAGTCAAGAGCATGTTCAGCAACTCTCCCGGCGTACAGTCGATCTTGTTCATATTAAAATTAATAATGAATGGATCGAAAGAGGCCGGGAGAGACTGCAGAATAATGTCTACAACAAGCTCCTGATTGATGGTGTGTCCCAGTTTCCCTAGAGCCTCCTTGTACCCAATCATCTTGAGTACGTGAGCTCCCACTGGACTCCCTTCAGCCAGTTTGCTCTGAAAGAAAAGTTTTGTCAAATTATAGCGTTCAGTCCTCGCCTGTGCAGCATACAGCAGCTTGAGGTTCGCTATAATATCTATAGCCGATAGATCCTCATGCTGACGCTGCAGCTCTGGTGTCATAGACGCAAGCATCAGGCAAGCGACATCAATGCTATCATTGACATGCTTTTCATAAGCTTCCCGAACCGCCCTTGCGGCGTTCGGAGCGGGTTGAGGCGGTATAGCCGTCTCGAGGACATACAGCTTCCTCTCAGCCTTAAGAACAATCTTAAGGTGTCCGTACCAGTCTGAGAAGTTCGGCCCAGCAAACTTCTCCCTTTCCAGTAGGGATCGCACATTGAAATTTGTGGTGTTCGTTGCTGCAGTAATCTACAACAATGCAAGAACAGAAAGGTCAGTATCAATGTTAGAATCAATCCAGGACTTAAGGAAGATTCTTTTCTCACTATTTTATCTGGCTGAAAAATCCAGCAAAACAGCCCGAAAGAGTAAAACTCTTTTAGTGAGATGGGATCCAGATTTCATACTTGGTCTCCGCGTCCCGCTCAGGCGAGATAAGATGCACAGAGAGTACAAGCACTAATCTCTGGTAGGCAATCCCTGCCAATCGCCAACCCGTGCGATTCCCCTTCATCTGGGCAATCCAGCAGACTGTGCCAACTGAGTTGGTACAACACAGTCTCTGATCCCACAGATGGCTGCCTCCATATGGCTACCATATGCTCAATATGTAGCCTACATGGTCAAGCTGACCCGACCTACTCCCTGGACCACCACGTGCTATGCTGAGCAACGAGAAGCGATAAATCCCTTCTCTGTAGCACGCAGGTGTAATCGTACACCGTCTGAAGATAGATGGGCGTGCCCACTGAGTGGGTACAACACGGCCCCAACGATAGTCAGAACAGTGAGGTTTCGCGTTAGAAGGCTTACGAGCTTGATATTTAGCGTTGGATTTTAACGGTCTTTAGATCTTCTCAACTATCATGCTAATCCTATGGTGATAGCAGAAGATTAAATCATGCAATTCTTAACAATAAATGAAAGCATGATGATCTTATGTGGTAAAAGCCCATTAAGCCTAGGTAAGACCTTAATTTAACTTAAGTCTTCACTTGAGCTCTTCATGGGTCTTTTGCATCTCATCTGGCCCAACCCAGGGCCCAAGCGCCCACTGCAGCTCAGGTGCGCCCACCAGGTAATTGCGCCTGTCCCAGAGTCGAACCCTGGACCTCCCACCTGGTCAAGCCACTGCTGCAAGCGCCTCTGCCAAGTGTGCTCTGTGCTCTCGTCTGATTAAAATACAATTTAATCCATCTAGACAAGATTGACACGCAGGTCAATTACACTTTATAAATTAAACAAAATGTGATGCGCAGATCACAATAAATAATTTACATTTATTAACCAGGCACACAGGCCCCAGCAAAGCACACATTAAAACGGGCAGCCCACATAAGATTAAATAAATAATCATCATGGTATACAATCAACATGTGATCCAACAATAAGAAAATAAAATTTTTGAAAACCCATTGGCATCAATTTTATTTTCCTTATGTGCCCTACTACCTTACAACGGTCCATTAATAGGGATCCACTCATCAGACCTAGTCAGATCCTCTGCCCTGGCATGCACCAAGTCCTAACTGACTTGAGTCGACCCAGAGATCAACAATGCATGCCTTGGGCTGAACGACCTGCATGAGTTCTGGCAAGCGGGTGTAACCCCGGGCCTAACTCATGCGCGTTCAATGGTTGTCTCAATCAGACATCGCTACACGCCTGACCGCAGTCGACCTATAGCCACCTCGTGCTTGCACACAGGTGCCATCTGGTCAACCCATCTAGGCTGTCAGATAGTCTGATCAGACTGATTGGATCTAGACTCGACTGTGACTTCAACCCTAATAACCCGTCTAAGTTTTTAAAGTAGGCGCCTCTTAGATCTAAGGTGAGTTGCGTAAGTAATATAGTTTTGAGAAAAACTAATAAGCGCCAACATACATGCGCCAAATAGAAAACATGCTCATCAAGTTTTCGCATGAACAACTTAACATGTAATTTTCGCATGTAGTTTAGATCTAAGCATACAAGCGCAAACATGGATCACAAAAACCTCAAGCAATCATAAAAACATGCTAATAACTTGCCTCTGATACCAATTGAAAAGTCCCCTACCACGAGGGGGCGAAACCCTAATAGGCGCATGCAGAGGTTTTAACACAGCGGAAAAGGTTTCTAGATTGATGCATGCAGTATGATCAACTTTATTTTCGTATACATGAGAATCGATCCTTACCGATGCCATTTCTTGGATGGCGTCTAGGAAGTAGAGAGTCAAATGCTTCTCCTCCAAATGGTGCGCACACAAGGTGATCAATGCGCCTACTCCCTTAGTGCTCCTCGTGCTAGCAAGGTTCCAAGGTCTCCTGATCGAATGGAAGGGAAGGAGATGTTTTTTCTTCTTGGCCGAATCCTCTCCAAAGCGTCAAGGCAACACACAACGAGTGAACCTCTAGAGAGAGGGGCGAGAGGCGAGAATAAAACTTCTCTTGGCGTGAACGTGAGGCGTGGCCTCATGGCTTCTAAAAATAGCAAACCACCAACGTTCATGCGACCATGGGTTTACCCGAACGCATTTTGCTCTCCCCTTGAACCATGCGCTCACATGATGAGCTAGTTCAATTTCGGTTTGGTTCAAAGACCAATTAAGCCAAGCATCTGGTTCAGATCACAATAAACCCTAAAGGTTCAAGATCCAACCGTTTATCTCTTGATGCTCTTGATCTCACCGATCTAGCATCAATTCTCTCGATCGAAGCTTACCGATCTCAAGCCCTAATCAATCAAACATGACCAGACCAGATCTCACTTACAATCAGAGATTAAATCCCTTTAAACTGAACCAGAACAATTCAGTCCACACGATCTGACTTAAGTAAGCCATATCATCAAATTGTGCGACCCTAAGGGTTTCCTTTAAATGTCGGTAACGATAACTTACGTTATCACGATCAGTGAGGGGTATCTAGCAACACATCACTGTCTCCCGATATAAAGGAAAGAGTCTTCCAAGACTACACCCAAACCACAGCACAAGTGTGAACCCAACTCACTAGGCATATGTGTTTCCTTTGCCACTGGACGTTCTTATTGGACAAGCGTGTCAAGCCTGTAATTCCAATATGATGAGAATGATTAGATCAGATGATCATAGTCATCTGGGTATGGCCATACACTTTCTCAATCATCTCATCCAGGGGGCCCCTATAGAACATCACACTCCAATCAAGGAGACGGCAATCCTATATCTATCACTAGTGCCCTAACATGACTCATGCTCATTATCCCAGATAATCTATAACCATTATGTTTCAAATGATATCGAACTACCTCAAAACAATGCCAATCATCATTTAGAAACACAAGTGATCTCAAGTCAGAGGAAATATGCCACTTGTTTGCATATAAGGATTATTCACATTGTGACAAACAATTGAATATCCTAAGTAGGGTCTGTCCAGTACATCCAATGTACCCATGAGTCTACATCTTATTCCATGCTCGAAGCATCCTATAAGATTAGAACACATATTAGTCTTAATCATATCAAGGCTGTCTCATGTTCACCAAGATATCTCGACTAAGGACAAAACTGCATGTCAGCCAAGCTGAACAGCATTGAGACATTATTCAGAAGTATACATATTGCAGCAGATGATGTAACAACCTGAATAACAACCATTGCCTTTATAAACGTAGAGTTTAAACATGATACTGATATAATCCCAAGGCTTCAAACATTAGCCTTAAGGGCATACCCCAACACGAGTCTTGCAAGTCGCTATGATACCACTATTGGGAAACCCCGGGGACATTTTACAATTTTCAGAGTCATAGACATACATATTACGCAGCGGAAGAATGTCCGCGAAACAGGCCGGTCCCAAAAACCCAGTGAAGATCGCAAGCAAGAGAGTCGACACGATGAGTTAAGAAACGCCTTAAGAGCGATTTGGAGTGATGCCGATATAGGCGCCCAAGTGTGCACCCTCTGCAGTCTTACACACACAGATCTCTTGAGTTCTCTTCTTCCACGCCCGGTGCTAGCCTCGGGAAGAAGATCCAAGCCTTAGGGAGATGCTCTACTTCACTTGCGCCACCAAGAGAAAAGATGCACCAAGAGAAGAAGGAAACAAGCCAAGCCGCCAAGCACCAAAGCTCCTTGCGCCAAGAGGAAAAGAGGGAGAAGCTTGCGGCTATGGAAGAAAGAAGATGCGCCCTTGCTCCTAGCACTCGCCCCTCTTCTTGTGTTCACGCCTTCAAGGATTGATCACTCTCCCTTAGAGAGGGGTCGGCTAGGTGCTCTTTTATAGGGCAAGAGGCGGTTTATGAAAGGCTAGGATCAAGACAAGTGGGCGGCTAGGATGAGAAGGTTTGAGACAAGGAAAGTCTCCAAGACATTTCCATAATTCTCATTCAACTATTCCTTTTGTGCCCATGTCTTTCTTTGTGCGCCAAGGCCTTGCCTTGCGCCCCAAGCAATGCCATATAGGCATTCATACCATAAGGGATAAATGGGGAGGCGCCAATTGCTTCCTTATGAAGCAAATTGCGCCGCTTCTCCCCATTATGCCCATAGGCGCCTAGGGGAGAAGATTTGTCCCCATTATACCCTTCTAGCCCTTCTTCTCTTCATGACAACTTATTATTGGGCCTCATTGGATAATGAGCTAGCCCAAACTCCATTACATGGGTTGATCAAGCACTTGGATCCAATCCAATGCAATCCTAATCCAAATATGACCAACCATGGTCAAATACGGGTCAACCTGCCAAAAATGAAGTTTGGCTCCAATAATATTCTTCCATCTCATCAGGCCCATTGGTGCTGATGAAATCTCCCAATTAGATCCTAGTTATCCAATAACTCGATCATAAGGCTTCCCGATCAATACGAGAACTCAAGTATCAAGGTGTGCGACCCTGTAGGTTCCTCTGACGCTGGCAGTGCTGACCAAGGGTCATCACAAGCAGTGAGTGGCACCTAGCAGTGCATCGCTACTACCTAAGTCATTGGAATGGATATCGACATCGACATCCCCATCATCGCAACTAGGTATAGATGCATTACAGTCTCTTTGCCGAACTGATATCCGATTGGACAAGTGTGTCACCACTTGTTTTTATCCAATCACATGGCTATGACTAAAACAGGTTCTTACCTGGGTATGGCCATACACTCTCAGTCATAGAACCATAGAGGAGCTCCATGGATATCATACTTCCCTAAGGAAGGGGCAAATCCTATGTCTGTCAATTGACCTTCTCATATGGGTCATGACATGCTCAATGACAACCGTTATGACCTCCCAACTACGGCAAGGTGTTAGGTTGTATCAAAGCAAGTCCCTAACCATATAGAATGATCAATGACCTCAAGTCAGGGGATCAATGCATCTCCTGTCACTTGTGAGGATAACTCATGACACCAAGTCATAGCCTCACAGCGGGTCTATCCAGTATATCCTCCAATGATATACCCATGTGTCTGCGTTAGCACCACGTGCCTAACCAGCCCACATACCAGTCTTACAAGTACCAAAGCTGTCCCATATCCACTCAGGTACATCGACTGGGGACAATTATTTGAGCACAGATCCAATCTATCTCCAGGGACATTATCATGTAAGTACACAATCGCAGGTGTAGACAAACAATGATAACGACAATGCCAGAATGATATATAAATATCAATGTCAAGTAGTACATAAGTTGACCAAAACTAGGTCCTAGGGCATATACACCAACAACGGTATGGTTCGTCAGCACGAGTTATATTTGCTTTGGGGAATGCTCAGTGGGTTTGCAGTGGATGTGGCTTATTTCATGGTCAAGCATATGGACAAAGTGGCTAGAGTAACCAGAGGAACTGTGGTGATAGGAGGTTGATTACTCCTATATCCAGATATTTTGGGATTGAGCCCTTTGACGCAGAGATGGCACGAGGGAATCCAAGACTGGACATGGAGTCTTGCATTGCGATGAGGATGATTGTTAGTGTTGGGGTATGCCCTTAAGGCTAATGTTTGAGGCCTTGGGATTGTATAAGTATCATGTAATAAACTCTTATGTTTATAAAAGGCATGGTTGTTATTCAGGTTGTTACCTTATCTGCTGTAATAAGTGTACTTCTGAATAATGTCTCAAAGCTGTTCAGCTAGGCTAACAGGCTATATGTCCTTAGTCGAGATATCTTGGTGAACATGAGACAGCCTTGATATGATTGAGACTAATATAAGTGCTAATCTTATAGGATGCTTCGAGCATGGAATAAGATGTAGACTCATGGGTACATTGGATGTACTGGACAGACCCTACTGGGATATTCCATTGCTTGTCACAATGTGAATGATCCTTGTAAGCAGCAAGTGGCACATGTCCTCTGACTTGAGATCACTTGTGTTTCTAAATGATGATTGTCATTGTCTTGAGGTAGTTCAATATCATTTGAAATATAATGATTATAGACTATCTTGGATGGTGAGCTTGAATCAGGTTAGGGCACTAGTGATAGACATAGGATTGCCGTCTCCTTGTTTAAGGAGTGTGGTGTTCTAAGGGCCCCCCTATATGAGATGATTGAGATAGTGTATGGCCATACCCAGATGACTATGTGCATCTGATCTAATCATGCTCATCGTATTGGAGTTACAAGCTTGACCCGCTTGTCCAATAAGAACATCCAGTGGCAAAGGACACATGTATGCCTTGTGAATTGAGTCACACTTGTGCTATGGTTTGGGAGTAGTCTTGGAAGACTCTTTCCTTTATATCGGGAGACAGTGATGTGTTGCTAGATACCCCTCACTGATCGTGATAACGTAAGTTATCGTTACCGACATTTAGAGGAAACCCTCAGGGTCGCACAATTTGGTGATATGGCTTACTTGAGTCAGATCGTATGGACTGGATTCTTTGAGTTCAGATTAAAGGGATTTAATCTCTGATTGTAAGTGAGATCTGGCCTGATCATGTTTGATTGATTAGGACTTGAGATCGGTAAGCTTCGATCGAGAGAGGTGATGCTAGATCGGAGAGATCAAGGGCATCAGATGATGAATGGTTAGATCATGAGCCTTGGGGGTTCAATTTGGTCTAGACCAAGTGGCTAGAGCTATTTCGGTTTGGTTTGTTGAACCAAAGCCGATTTGACATCTTGGCTTGAACCGGTTCACAATGGTGAACGCATGGTTCAATCCTAAAATGCGTTTGGGTTGAGTTGAGCGCATGGACTTGATGAGCTTCCATTTATGGAAAGTCATCAAGGGCCGGTTTCACTCACTTCAATGCCAAAAACGCATATGCGTTTGCTCTCTTCTCTTCAACGCATTCGACTTTGGTTGGGTGGTGATCGACGAAGAGAAGGAGAGGTTGAGCAAGAGGAGCTCTCGGCCAAGAGGTTCATCATCCCCTTCCATTCGACACTTGAAGGCTTGGGTGTCTTGCTAGCACAAGAGACCGCAAGGAGTAAGCATCTTCACCTTGTGTGTGAACTTGTGGAGGAGATCTACTTTGTTCTCTTTATCCAAGCCGACTTCCAAACATATGGCGTTGGTATGATTTTTATCTCAATCTATTCAATCGATTATAGTTGAACATATGGCATGCAAATGATCTTGAACCCTTGCTTCCGCTTGCATATTTTACATTAGCGCCATGCTTAGGGTTTTGCCCCCTTATGATTAGGGGTTCCTTCAATTGGTATCAGAGCTAGGCTCTATGCATGCTATTATGTTTGCTGATGTGATCCTCATGTTGCGCTTACTTTTACTTGAGGCATGCTTTGCTTACATGAAGTTGCGCTTGTAGCATGCTTTGCTTACATGAAGTTGCGCTTGTATCATGCTTTGCTTACATGAAGTTGCGCTTGTATCATGCTTTGCTTACATGAAGTTGCGCTTGTATCATGCTTTGCTTATATGAAGTATGCGCTCCCCCTTGAAGGGGACCCCCTAAAGTTTGCGCTCCCCCTTGAAGGGGACCCCCTTAGATCTAAGGGTTATATGCAAGCATGTTGTTTGTTTGTATGATTGCGCATGTTCTAAGGTTTTTCTAAAACTTACATCTTGCGCGCTTAATTAGATCTAAGGTGCCACTACATTAAACCCTTAGATGGGTTGATGGGGTTGAAGTCACCACTAGGTTAGATCCAAGTCTGATCAGACCATCTGACAGCTCAGATGGGTTAACCTGATAGCACCTATGCGCAAGCACAAGGTGGCTATAGGTTGACTGCATCTAGGGCGTGTAGCGAGGTCTGGTTGAGACACTACTGAACACACTTGAGTTAGGCCCGGGGTCACACCCGCTTGCCAAAACTCATTGTAAGATCCAAGGATCTTAAGTTCTGGTAAGCATTATTTTCTATGATAAATTATGATAAATTATTGATGTAAATAAAATTATTGACTGAGTTATTATTCCTGAGTATTGATTGTTAATTTATGATAAATTAACTAGAGATTTTGTTGTTAATTAACTGATTTATTGTTAATTTGTAATTAATGGATTTGAGTTTATTTGGTTGTTAATTTATTGTAAATTAATTAGAGATTTTTGATTTGA
Source organism: Costus lasius (assembly GCA_027563935.2). Lineage (NCBI taxonomy): Eukaryota > Viridiplantae > Streptophyta > Magnoliopsida > Zingiberales > Costaceae > Costus > Costus lasius. The sequence goes on from CM050453.2 coordinate 59,797,853, forward strand.
TTATTGGCTGTTAATTTATGATAAATTATTATTGGTTGTCCATGATAAATTAATTAGGATTTATGGGTTGTAAATTGTAAGTTAATTAATTAGACCTTATTGGTTAATTAAATCCTTATTGGATATTAATTAAGTCCTTATTGGATTTCGGTTAAGTGAATGGTTAATGGTTAAGTTAATTAAATTAATTGGTTAACTATGGGTTATTGGGTTTGAAAAATTCGAAATTATGAGTTAAATGGGTTAAACCCTATTGGAATTAATTGGTTAATGGGTTTAAAATTTAAAAACCCAAAGTTTAAGTGGTAATATCGACTAGGGTGAGATTGTGGGCGTTTTTTTTTGGCTTGAGGAAATCTTGGGGCGGCTAGGGCAAAGAAGAAGGCGATTCTTGGAGTTGTTGAGGTGATTTTCTTCATCTTCTTCCCCTTGGCGATTTTTCCTTGAAGTGAAGAAATTTCCTTGGTGTTTGGTGGTGACATCAAAGGCTTTGAACGATTTCTTTTGTGGAAAATTTTCGGTTTAAGAGGTGAGTGGATTTTCTCTTCCACTTAATCCATGTATGCTTGAGATTATTGCTTAGAAACATGGCATGAACCCTTAATTTCAATTTTTGTACATGTTTCTATGTTTTCCCTAAAATTTCGAAAACCCTAGATTGTATGAGAATTAGGGCTTTTCATTTTTAAGGCTTCTAATCATCAATTAGACCTTGTTTAAGCATGTATGTAGCTTTAGTTTTTCAATTGCATGAAGTTTAGGGCTTGAATGAGAATTTCGACCCTTCTTCATGAAGTTACGCCCAAATGCATGGGTAAAATTTGGGGAAAACTTGATATTCATGAAATTAGGTATATGAGGACTCTACTGTAATTTTTTGAGAATTTTTAGAAATAAAAGTTTCTGTTGACTGACATTGACCTAGGGGTAATTCGGTAAATTTTCTAGTTAAAATTGGGGAAAACTTGAAATTTCGAATCTAGGGATCATGAGGGATGTAATGAATATTTTTACGAAATTTTTGGATAACTTTTCCTGCATGACTTAAACTTTGAACTAGGGGTATTTCTGTCTTTTGTTATCAGAACTAGTAGAAAACTATGAAGTTGTGATATTCTACATTTATGTTAATTGTGAACGAAATTTGGTGAATTTTCTGTATTATTATGTATTTTTAATTGAGTGGTGTATGTAGAAAGTAATGACATGAAATATTGATAGAGAACATTGGTTGATAACTTAGCAAAATTACACTGAACTGACCAGCCTGAAATTTAAGGACTACACTATGTTATGTGATTTTTTAAATATTGTGATTTGTGATTTTTGGCATGTTAAGTGATCTTTGAATATGTGAATATTATGTGGTTATGTGAAATTCGAAAATTATGTGGTTATGAGGTTCGAATATTAAGTGTTGTGATTATGTGATGGTTAGGACTAAGGCTAGGTGTAACTATGAACTCAAGGGGATAGCCCTGTTGTGTGATATGTTAAGGGTTTGAATTTCAGCCCTGTATTGTGATATGTGTGGGGGTTGATGTTCAGCCTGCCTATTATGATTATTGTGATGGGGGTTGAAGTTCAGCCTGCCCGATGTGATTTTTGTGATGGCTATCCTAGAGTCAAGTTGACACTTAGGAGTCCACCTTTGTGAAATATGTCCACCTATGTGAAATTATGAAATAAGATATGTGTGTTGTCCAGTAGTAACCTTTTGGGAGAACGGGTTTTGACCCAAAGTGCCATGTCTTGGTCAGACAGGGGCCACCTCTTGATGTCATTACTCTTTTATGTGTTGGGAATGATATAAGACCCAAAGTGCCATGTCTTGGTCAGACAGGGGCCACCTCTTGATGTCATCATTCTCGTTTTATGTTATGGCGGGATAGACCAGCGTGCCACGTCGTGACCTGACGGGGGCCACCTCCTGATTCTATTCTCGTTTTATGTTATGGCGTGATAGACCAGCGTGCCACGTCGTGACCTGACGGGGGCCACCTCCTGATTCTATTCACTGTCCATGTTTGTGTGTTGCACGAGATTTTGCAGCTCCCAGTGCTTTGGCCAAGCCGGGTTAGACCATATTGGTCACTTATGATATGCTGGACAACTAGGTTAAAAATGTGTTGGTGTGTTTAGTTGGTTTAGAATATGTGTGTTTAGTTGGTTTAGAGTATAACTCTAGAACCTGAGTTTGTTTAGAACCTGAGTTGATTATGTTAGTGTGTACATCTGACTGTTTATGTGACTTCTGTATATTTAATCTGGTGATATGTTGACATTATGTTCCTGTTAAAGATTTTTAAAACAATCTGCCTATATTTTTGAGTGTATGTTATGGATGGTCAATTAGACTATCCACTCACTGGGCTGTGTAGCTCACCCCTCACTATTTTCAGGTATAGAGCAGGAGCGCAGTTAGCATGATATTGATGTTGTGATTTATGCTTATGATGTCGGTTGTGGCCCCATGTTTATGTTTAATTAATTTGAGGCTGGCTGTGGCCGAATATGAATTTTATGATTTATGTGAACCATGTGATGTGAACCATGTGAACTATGAAAAATTGTGTTGCCAGACTGTGGCAGTTAAATGATGTTGATTCTTGTGTCACCGCGGGCTTCAGCCTGGTTTCGGTGTTTGGTATTAGTTTATAAAATCGATTTTGTGGATTTGTTTTGAAATTGGAGTTGATGTGTATTTTTGCAATCGGTTTTGATACAACTGTAACGTGCATATGTCTAGTGCACGTATTGCGTGGTGGCAGGTACCTTTATGAGATTTATGATTTGTGATTCGAAGATTTTATGTGTTTGGAGTTTTGAAAATTTTCAGATCGTGTTTTCTTGAACTCGGTTTTACCTAGCATTTGATCGATCTTATATGAAACATCCTATTCCCTTTGTGATTGTGTTCTTTGTTTGGGGTTAAGAATGTGGGATGTTGCAGAATGGTATCAGAGGAGTTGGCTAGCTAAAACTTAGTTTGGGGAAAACATGTTTGTGTATTGCTAGACACCTAATAGGTTATGGTTGTTTTCCTGACTATGATATGTGTGTGACTATGATATGTGTGTGACTATGATATGTGTGTGTAGGAATTTGAATTTAAGATGGTGCGAACCAGAGGTAATGCTGGTGATGAGGGCGAGCAGACCCCGGATCTCACTAGAACTATTGAGGCCTTGACTGGCATGGTACAGCAACAAGGTGCCATGATTGAGAGGCAAGCTCAGATGCTGCAGCAGCAGCAGACTCAGCACCAAGAGGCACAACAGCAGCTTTTGCAGCAGCTGACTCAGGAGAGACCCCAGACTACTACTCGGGCAGTGGGGGATGACTCTCAGGAGGGCGCTCATCGGCGTTATGCCTCACTTGTGAGTGAATTTCAGAAACTGGGTCCTAGCTCATTTTATGGGGGCTCAGAATCCAGTACTGCTGAGAACTGGCAGTTGGTCTTGGAAAAGATTTTCCAAGTTATGCGCTGTTCAGATGAGGATAAGCTATGTTTGTCCACCTATATGATGCGTGCTGACGCAGATGAGTGGTGGAAAGGCGTGGTGAGACTTGCCGAAGAAAGACATGAGGCTGTAGATTGGCCTTACTTCTTGTCTCGATTCAACGAGAAGTACTTCCCAGATAGCTTGGTTGAGGACCGAGAGGTGGAATTTATTCACCTGGAGCAGGGTGATATGACAGTGGACCAGTATGAGCTACAGTTCACGAAATTGGGAAAGTATGCCCCTCACCTGATAAACACTGAAAAGAGGAGAGCTACCAAGTTTCTGAGAGGTCTCAGATGGGATATTCGAGAGCAGGTTGGTGCTCAGCACTTGGAGACCTATGTCGAGACAGTTGGGCGAGCACGCACTATAGAGAGGTATATATCTGAGAGGAGTTCTCATGCTACGGTGACAGTAGTTCCTGCAGCTGAGGCGGCGGTTCCTCAGTATGGCAGTGGCGGCAAGGGTAAGAAGTACCCTAGGCATAAAGATTATAAGAAGAGCAGGTATAAGCCTTACTCCTACAAGGCACCGCAGCAGTCCAGGGATGCACCGCAGCAGTTTAGGGATGCCAGGGATGCAAGAAACGTTATCACTTGTAGTCATTGTGGGCTCAAAGGACATCTAGTGAAAGACTGCCATAGGAAGAATGGTGTATGCTTCAGGTGTAAGAAACCTGGGCACATGGCCAGGGACTGCAAAGAGCCTGAGATGCAGCCTAGAGGCGCAGATAAGCCTACAGTCCAGACTAGAGTTTATGCTGTGGCTGAGAAGGATACACGAGCTTCCCGATCCGTTGTGGAAGGTACATTATTTGTATTTGATCAGTTAGCTCGCATTTTATTTGACCCTGGTGCAAATTTGTCTTTTGTCTCTGTTAAGTTTGCTGCATGTTTACCTGTTGTACCTAAGATGCTAGATTATGCTGTGTCTGTTAGTACTCCTTTAGGAAAATCATTATCTACAGACACTGTATGTGCTGATTGTGTAGTGCATGTAGAGGGTTATGAGTTTCTGGTAGATTTAATCCTCCTAGACATGCAAGATTATGATGTCATCTTAGGAATGGACTGGTTGTCTTCGCATCATGCCTCTGTGGATTGCTTTGAGAAAGTGATCACTTTGAATATGCTTGATGGGAACCGGATCTTTGTGAGAGGTCTAGTGTCAGACCAAGGACCACATGTGATATCTTTCCTGCAGGCCAGGAAGTTACTTGCCAGTGGTTGCAAGGGTTATCTTGCACATGTTAAGGTGCAGGATGATTCTACTTCTGATCTGACTCAGATGGCGGTGGTGAAAGAATTTCCTGATGTGTTCTCTGAGGAACTTTCAGGTTTGCCACCGGTTAGAGAAGTGGAATTTGGCATTGAGTTGCTTGACTCTTGTGTGGTAGTTTTCATAGATGATATATTGGTGTACTCTCGGACTACTTCAGATCACATCAGTGACTTGCGCAGAGTACTGGAAGTTCTGAGGAAGAACCGGTTATATGCCAAGGCTAGTAAGTGTGAGTTCTGGCTAGAGAAGATCAGTTTTCTGGGACATGTAATTTCTGGTCAGGGTGTGTCTGTGGATCCAGTTAAAGTGCAAGCTATCCTTGATTGGGGAAGACCGACTAGCGCTACTGAGATCAGGAGTTTTCTGGGTTTGGCAGGTTATTACCGGAGGTTTGTTGAGGGATTCTCCAAGCTGGCGGGTCCTTTAACGAAATTGACTAGAAAGGAAGCCAAATTTATTTGGGATGACAAGTGTGAAGAGAGCTTTCAAGAGCTGAAGAGAAGGTTGACTAGTACACCGATCCTCATTATTCCTAGTGATGGGGAAAGGTTTACTGTCTATACAGATGCTTCAGGCAAAGGGTTGGGTTGTGTCTTGATGCAGAAGGGTTCTGTGGTGGCTTATGCTTCGAGACAACTGAAAGAGTATGAACTGAACTACCCTACTCATGATTTAGAGTTGGCGGCCGTAGTCTTTGCTTTGAAGATATGGCGTCACTATTTGTTGGGTCAGGAGTTTGATCTGTTCACTGATCACCAGAGTCTCAAGTATATCTTCACTCAGAAGGAGTTGAACATGAGACAGAGAAGATGGATGGAGTTGATCAAAGATTATGACTTCTCTATCCAGTATCAGGCTGGGAAAGCCAATGTGGTGGCGGATGCACTGAGTAGGCATCCAGTTGCTTCAGTAGCTGCCTTGCGGGTCAGTGAGTGGCAGTTACTGCAGGAGTTCAGAGATCTCAGGATCAGTGTTTCTCCTAGAGTTCAGACTGGTTATGTGGCTTTTCTCAGAGTACAGTCTGCTTTGTTGCAGAAGATCAGAGATCAGCAGTCTGTGGATCCGAAATTAGTCCAGATCAGGGGTAGTCTGATTGATGGCGCAGTTCAGGACTTTAGTGTGTCTGATGATGGTATTCTTCGGTTTCGTGGAAGGGTATGTGTCCCTGAGGAACCGAACTTGAGGAAAGAAATATTGGAGGACAGCCATAACTCCAAATATTCTCTACATCCTGGTGTGACTAAGATGTATCAGGACCTCAAGAAAAACTTTTGGTGGCCGGGTATGAAGAAAGAGGTATATGATTTTGTCTCTAGATGTTTGACCTGTCAGACTATAAAGGCTGAACACCAGAAGCCTGGTGGTTTGTTGCAGTCTCTTCCTATTCCTGAGTGGAAGTGGGAATGCATCAGTATGGATTTTGTGTGTGGTTTGCCCAGAACCAGATTGGGTCATGATGCTATTTCGGTGATTGTTGATAGACTTACTAAATCAGCCCATTTTCTCCCGATTAAGATGACTTATTCTTTAGAGAGACTGGCCAGATTGTACATTGATGAGATAGTCAGACTGCATGGAGTGCCTGTTGATATTGTGTCTGATAGGGACTCTCGATTTTTGTCCAGATGTTGGAGGAGTTTACAGGAGGGTTTGGGTACTAAGTTGAGTTTTAGTACCGCATACCATCCTCAGTCTGATGGCCAGTCGGAGCGTACTATACAGACTCTAGAGGATTTGTTGAGAGCCTATGTGGTTGATTGGAGTTCTGAGTGGAACCGGGATCTATCTTTGATAGAGTTCACTTATAATAATAGTTTCCACTCCAGTATTCAGATGGCTCCTTATGAGGCTTTGTATGGGGAGAAGGTGTAGGACTCCCTTGTGTTGGGAGGAAACTGGTGACAGAATGATTTTGAGATCTGATGCAGTACAGGAGACTACTGATAAGGTCAGAGAGATTCAGGATAAACTGAAAATTGCTCGGGACAGACAGAAGAGTTATGCTGATGACCGTCGTCGTCCCTTGGAGTTTATGGTAGGGGACCATGTGTTCTTGAAGGTGTCGCCTACTAAGGGTGTTATGAGATTTGGCAAAAAGGGCAAGTTGAACCCTAGGTTTGTAGGCCCTTTTGATATTATTGAGAGAGTTGGTCCAGTGGCTTACCGATTGGCTTTACCTCCTGCTATGGATCATGTGCATAATGTATTCCATGTCTCTGCTTTGAGGAAATATCATCCTGATCCATCTCATGTGTTGGAGTTGGAACCTCTTCAGATTCAGAGTGACCTGACTTTTGAGGAAAGACCTCTCCGGATTGTGGATAGAAAAGATAAAGTTCTGAGGAACAAGACTATACCTTTGGTGAAGGTTATCTGGGGAAATCAATCAGTTGAAGAAGCGACTTGGGAGACTGAAGCTGATATGAGGAAAAAAATTATGCTTACCTCTTTGATGATATGGATGCTGAGCTTTAGAGGACTAAAGCTTTATAAGGAGGGAGGAATGTAAGATCCAAGGATCTTAAGTTCTGGTAAGCATTATTTTCTATGATAAATTATGATAAATTATTGATGTAAATAAAATTATTGACTGAGTTATTATTCCTGAGTATTGATTGTTAATTTATGATAAATTAACTAGAGATTTTGTTGTTAATTAACTGATTTATTGTTAATTTGTAATTAATGGATTTGAGTTTATTTGGTTGTTAATTTATTGTAAATTAATTAGAGATTTTTGATTTGATTATTGGCTGTTAATTTATGATAAATTATTATTGGTTGTCCATGATAAATTAATTAGGATTTATGGGTTGTAAATTGTAAGTTAATTAATTAGACCTTATTGGTTAATTAAATCCTTATTGGATATTAATTAAGTCCTTATTGGATTTCGGTTAAGTGAATGGTTAATGGTTAAGTTAATTAAATTAATTGGTTAACTATGGGTTATTGGGTTTGAAAAATTCGAAATTATGAGTTAAATGGGTTAAACCCTATTGGAATTAATTGGTTAATGGGTTTAAAATTTAAAAACCCAAAGTTTAAGTGGTAATATCGACTAGGGTGAGATTGTGGGCGTTTTTTTTTGGCTTGAGGAAATCTTGGGGCGGCTAGGGCAAAGAAGAAGGCGATTCTTGGAGTTGTTGAGGTGATTTTCTTCATCTTCTTCCCCTTGGCGATTTTTCCTTGAAGTGAAGAAATTTCCTTGGTGTTTGGTGGTGACATCAAAGGCTTTGAACGATTTCTTTTGTGGAAAATTTTCGGTTTAAGAGGTGAGTGGATTTTCTCTTCCACTTAATCCATGTATGCTTGAGATTATTGCTTAGAAACATGGCATGAACCCTTAATTTCAATTTTTGTACATGTTTCTATGTTTTCCCTAAAATTTCGAAAACCCTAGATTGTATGAGAATTAGGGCTTTTCATTTTTAAGGCTTCTAATCATCAATTAGACCTTGTTTAAGCATGTATGTAGCTTTAGTTTTTCAATTGCATGAAGTTTAGGGCTTGAATGAGAATTTCGACCCTTCTTCATGAAGTTACGCCCAAATGCATGGGTAAAATTTGGGGAAAACTTGATATTCATGAAATTAGGTATATGAGGACTCTACTGTAATTTTTTGAGAATTTTTAGAAATAAAAGTTTCTGTTGACTGACATTGACCTAGGGGTAATTCGGTAAATTTTCTAGTTAAAATTGGGGAAAACTTGAAATTTCGAATCTAGGGATCATGAGGGATGTAATGAATATTTTTACGAAATTTTTGGATAACTTTTCCTGCATGACTTAAACTTTGAACTAGGGGTATTTCTGTCTTTTGTTATCAGAACTAGTAGAAAACTATGAAGTTGTGATATTCTACATTTATGTTAATTGTGAACGAAATTTGGTGAATTTTCTGTATTATTATGTATTTTTAATTGAGTGGTGTATGTAGAAAGTAATGACATGAAATATTGATAGAGAACATTGGTTGATAACTTAGCAAAATTACACTGAACTGACCAGCCTGAAATTTAAGGACTACACTATGTTATGTGATTTTTTAAATATTGTGATTTGTGATTTTTGGCATGTTAAGTGATCTTTGAATATGTGAATATTATGTGGTTATGTGAAATTCGAAAATTATGTGGTTATGAGGTTCGAATATTAAGTGTTGTGATTATGTGATGGTTAGGACTAAGGCTAGGTGTAACTATGAACTCAAGGGGATAGCCCTGTTGTGTGATATGTTAAGGGTTTGAATTTCAGCCCTGTATTGTGATATGTGTGGGGGTTGATGTTCAGCCTGCCTATTATGATTATTGTGATGGGGGTTGAAGTTCAGCCTGCCCGATGTGATTTTTGTGATGGCTATCCTAGAGTCAAGTTGACACTTAGGAGTCCACCTTTGTGAAATATGTCCACCTATGTGAAATTATGAAATAAGATATGTGTGTTGTCCAGTAGTAACCTTTTGGGAGAACGGGTTTTGACCCAAAGTGCCATGTCTTGGTCAGACAGGGGCCACCTCTTGATGTCATTACTCTTTTATGTGTTGGGAATGATATAAGACCCAAAGTGCCATGTCTTGGTCAGACAGGGGCCACCTCTTGATGTCATCATTCTCGTTTTATGTTATGGCGGGATAGACCAGCGTGCCACGTCGTGACCTGACGGGGGCCACCTCCTGATTCTATTCTCGTTTTATGTTATGGCGTGATAGACCAGCGTGCCACGTCGTGACCTGACGGGGGCCACCTCCTGATTCTATTCACTGTCCATGTTTGTGTGTTGCACGAGATTTTGCAGCTCCCAGTGCTTTGGCCAAGCCGGGTTAGACCATATTGGTCACTTATGATATGCTGGACAACTAGGTTAAAAATGTGTTGGTGTGTTTAGTTGGTTTAGAATATGTGTGTTTAGTTGGTTTAGAGTATAACTCTAGAACCTGAGTTTGTTTAGAACCTGAGTTGATTATGTTAGTGTGTACATCTGACTGTTTATGTGACTTCTGTATATTTAATCTGGTGATATGTTGACATTATGTTCCTGTTAAAGATTTTTAAAACAATCTGCCTATATTTTTGAGTGTATGTTATGGATGGTCAATTAGACTATCCACTCACTGGGCTGTGTAGCTCACCCCTCACTATTTTCAGGTATAGAGCAGGAGCGCAGTTAGCATGATATTGATGTTGTGATTTATGCTTATGATGTCGGTTGTGGCCCCATGTTTATGCTTAATTAATTTGAGGCTGGCTGTGGCCGAATATGAATTTTATGATTTATGTGAACCATGTGATGTGAACCATGTGAACTATGAAAAATTGTGTTGCCAGACTGTGGCAGTTAAATGATGTTGATTCTTGTGTCACCGCGGGCTTCAGCCTGGTTTCGATGTTTGGTATTAGTTTATAAAATCGATTTTGTGGATTTGTTTTGAAATTGGAGTTGATGTGTATTTTTGCAATCGGTTTTGATACAACTGTAACGTGCATATGTCTAGTGCACGTATTGCGTGGTGGTAGGTACCTTTATGAGATTTATGATTTGTGATTCGAAGATTTTATGTGTTTGGAGTTTTGAAAATTTTCAGATCGTGTTTTCTTGAACTCGGTTTTACCTAGCATTTGATCGATCTTATATGAAACATCCTATTCCCTTTGTGATTGTGTTCTTTGTTTGGGGTTAAGAATGTGGGATGTTGCACTCATGGGGGTAGTTCAGCCCTTGGCGCATGCATGGTTGACCATTAGGTCAACTCGGGTCAGTTAGGACTCGGTGCATGCAAGGGCAAAGGATCTAACTAGATGGATGAGTGGATCCCCATCAATGGACCATTGTAAGGTTGTAGGGCTCATAAGGAAATTAAAATTGATGCCATGGGGTTTTCAAAACTTTTAATTTCAAGATGATTGGATCACATGTTGATTGAACCATATGCTTGTTTATTTAGTCTTATGTGGGTTGCCCAATTGTGTGCTGTGCTGGGGCCTGCGTGCCTGGACTTAAAAATTGTAAATTAATTTGTGATCTGCGAATCACATTGTACTTAATTTATAATATGTTGTTGACCTGCGAGTCAACCTTGTCTAGATAGATCAAATGTACTTTGATTAGACAAGAACAAAGGCACACATCCAAGAGGGGCATTCACCTGGTGGTGCACCTGAGGTGCTCTTGGCGCTAGGGCACTGGGTTGGACCAGATGAGATGCAATGAAGCTCAAGTGAAGACTTAAGTAATATTAAGGTCTTACTAGGGTTCATGGGCTTTTACCACATAAGATCATGCTTTCTACTTATTGCTAATAATTAGAATTGCATATTTATGTTTATCTTCTGCTATAGCCATAGGACATGCCTGATAGTAAGAAGATAAAAGACCGTTAAAATCCAACGCTAACATATCAAGCTCGTAAGCCTTCTGACGCGAAACCTCACCTTTCTGACTATCGTTGGAGCCGTGTTGAACCCACTCAGTGGGCACGTCCATCTATCTTCAGACGGTGCTGGATTTCACCTGCGTGTTACAGAGTTGGGATTTATCCCCTCTCGTTGCTCAGCATAGCACGTGGTGGTCCAGGGAGTAGGTCAGGTCAGCTTGACCATGTAGACTACATATGTGGCGCATATGGTAGCACATGGAGGCAGCCATCTCTGGGATCAGAGACTGTGTTGTACCAACTCAGTTGGCACAGTCTGCTGGATTGCCAAGATGAAGGGGAATCGCACGGGTTGGCGATTGGCTGGGACAGCCTACCAGAAATTAGTGCTTGTCATCTCTGTGCATCTTATCTCGCTTGAGCGGGACGCGGAGACCAAGTATGAAATCTGGATCCCATCTCACTAAAAGAGTGTTTACTCTTTCGGACTGTTTACTGGATTTTTCAGTCAGACAAAATAGTGAGAAAAGAATCTTTCTTAAGTCCTGGATTGATTCTGAAACATTGATACTGACCTTGCTATTCTTGCTTGTTGTAGATTCCTGCAGCAACGAACACCATGAGCTTCAATGTGCGATCCCTACTGGAAAGGGAGAAGTTTGCTGGGCCGAACTTCTCTGACTGGTTCGGACACCTTAAGATTGTTCTTAAGGCAGAGAGGAAACTGTATGTCCTCGAGACGGCGATACCGCCGCAGCCCGCTCCGAACGCCGCAAGGGCGGTTCGGGATGCCTACGAAAAGCACGTCAATGATAGCATTGATGTCGCTTGCCTGATGCTAGCGTCTATGACGCCACCGCTGCAGCGTCAGCATGAGGATATGTCGGCTATAGAAATTATAGCGAACCTCAAGATGCTGTATGCTGCACAGGCGAGGACTGAGCGCTATAATCTGACGAAGCTCTTCTTTCAGAGCAAACTGGCTGAGGGGAGCCCAGTGGGAGCTCATGTGCTCAAGATGATTGGGCACAAGGAGGCTCTAGAGAAACTGGGGCATACCGTCAACCAGGAGCTTGCTGTGGACATTATTCTACAGTCTCTTCCGCCTTCTTTCGATGCGTTCATTATTAACTTTAATATGAACAAGATCGATTGTACGCCGGCAGAGCTGCTGAATATGCTCTTGACCACTGAGGAAACTCTGAAGGGTAAGCCTTCAACCTCTGTCTTAATGGTTCCTTCTAGGAACAAGAAGAAGGGGAAGAAGGGCAAGGCCCCTGTCAAGAATTACAGCAAGGCCCTGAAACAGAAGGTGAAGCGGTCGAAGGACAACAGGTGTTTCCACTGTGGCCAGCTGGGTCACTGGAAAAAGGACTGTAAAGCGCTCCAAGGAGATAAGAGGGGAAGCATCGCTTCTGGCTCAGGTATATATGTGACTGAGGTCATGTTATCTTCTTCTATATCATGGGTGTTGGACACTGCATGTGGAGTTCACATTTGTTCAAATGTGCAGGAACTCAAGAGAAGAAGGCAGGTGGGACAGCATGAGGTAGACCTACGAGTTGGAAACGGGGCACGGGTTGCTGCTGTTGCTGTAGGAGACTATTTCATTTCTTTACCATCTGGCGTTGTATTAGAATTAAACAATTGTTATTTTGTACCGAGTATTACCAAGAATATTATCTCTATTCCTGCTCTTGTCAGGAAAGGATTTGCCTTTGAATGCAATATTTCAAAGTGTGTTTTATCTCGTGATAATATTGTGTATGCAACTGGTTCAATTAACAATGGGTTATACATGTTGGACATGGAAAATTCTATACAAAACATTGATAATAAGAAAGCCAAGTATGCTGATGACAGCACCTTGTTATGGCATAGTCGTTTAGGCCATATAAACGAAAAGCGCATTAAGCGGTTGCATGAACATGGACTGCTGGGATCATTCTCCTATGAGGAGATTGATACATGCAAAGCTTGTTTGATGGGTAAAATGACGAAGTCTCCTTTTCCTCACAAAGGTCAAAGGGCTTCGGGTTTACTTGACCTTATACACAGTGATGTGTGTGGGCCTTTTAGTAAACATGCCAGAGGTGGCTATCAGTACTTCATTACCTTTACTGATGATTTCAGTAGGTATGGGTATGTCTATTTAATGAGACATAAAAGTGAATCTTTTGACAAGTTCAAAGAGTTCAAAAATGAAGTACAAAATCAGCTAGGCCGAAATATCAAGGCACTTCGTTCTGATCGAGGTGGTGAATACCTGAGTCATGGATTTACTGACTATCTGAAGGAGTGTGGGATTATCTCACAGCTCACTCCGCCAGGAACACCGCAATGGAATGGTGTGTCCGAGAGGAGAAATAGAACGTTACTAGACATGGTTCGTTCTATGATGAGTCAGGCCACTCTTCCATATTCCTTTTGGGGTTTTGCACTGGAAACAGCTGCAAAGGTACTAAACCGAGTGCCATCCAAGGCAGTTTTAAAGACGCCATATGAGTTATGGTATGGAAAACAGCCTAGCTTGACATTTATCAGGATCTGGGGTTGCGAGGCTTATGTCAAAAAGCTCGCCTCTGGGAAACTGGAGAGCAGATCTGAGAAATGTATCTTTGTCGGTTACCCTAAGGAAACCAAGGGTTATTATTTCTACGATCCCAAAGAGAACAAGGTTTTTGTTGCTCGGACGGCCATATTTCTTGAGAAGGAGTTTCTTCTGCAAGAGGCCAGTGGGAGAGAAATAAAGCTGGATGAGAATTCAGAGGAAGGACAAAGTAGTCAAGCAGAGTTGGATGTGCCTGAGCTGGTAGATCAGGTTACTGAACAACCTGAGGCTCAGATATCACGGGAACCGCGAAGATCGGGTAGGATCCGTCGACAGCCTGAGCGCTATGACGGAGTCTACATCATTGATAATGATGAACCCCTAACTTATGCGGATGCGGTCAGTGGACCGGAGTCAGCTAGATGGCTTGAAGCTATGCGAGCCGAGATGGACTCCATGTCAGATAACCAAGTCTGGGATTTGGTTGATCCGCCTCCGGGAGTAATCCCTATAGGCTGTAAATGGATCTTCAAGAAGAAGATTGACATGGACGGTAACGTGGTTACCTATAAAGGCAGGCTAGTTGCGAAAGGTTTCAAACAAATCTACGGGATAGATTATGATGAAACTTTCTCTCCTGTAGCCATGTTTAAGTCTATTCGGATTCTTTTCGCGATAGCAGCATATTACGACTATGAGATCTGGCAAATGGATGTGAAGACAGCTTTCCTTAATGGAAATCTGGATGAGGATGTGTATATGACACAACCGGAAGGTTTCACTAATCCAGCAGATCGTCATAAAATATGCAAGTTAAAGAAGTCCATTTATGGACTTAAACAAGCATCAAGAAGCTGGAATATTCGTTTTGATGAATCAATCTCTGAGTTTGGTTTCATCAAGAACGAAGATGACCCGTGTGTATATAAGAGGTTTAGTGGGAGCGTGATTACATTCCTAATCCTCTACGTCGATGATATCTTAATCATTGGAAATGATATTCCTGAACTGCATGCTGTTAAGGCATGGTTAGGAAAATGTTTCCAGATGAAAGATCTAGGAGAAGCAGCCTATGTATTAGGTGTCAAGATCTACCGGGATAGATCTAAGAGGCTTCTCGGGCTGTGCCAGAGTACTTACATCGATAAAGTCCTGGAGAGATTCCATTTAGAGAATTCTAAACGTGGATATCTTCCAGTCAGACATGGTCTGAATCTTTCAAAGAGTCAGTGTCCACAAACACAGACTGAGAAAGATGAAATGGACAATACGCCTTATGCTTCGGCTATTGGGTCCATTATGTATGCGATGTTGTGTACTCGCCCAGACGTCGCTTACGGGTTAAGCGTGACCAGTCGATTCCAAAGTAATCCAGGATTGGCGCACTGGATTGCAGTCAAGAACATCTTGAAATATCTGCGGAGGACCAAAGATATGTTCTTGATATATGGTGGTCAGGAAGAACTCAGTATAGAGGGATATACTGATGCTTCGTTCTAGTCGGACCAGGATGATTTCCGATCGCAATCAGGCTATGTTTTTAGCTTGAATGGTGGAGCAGTGGTGTGGAAGAGCTTCAAACAGTCAACTGTTGCTGATTCCACAACAGAAGCCGAGTATGTTGCAGCCTCGGAAGCATCCAAGGAGGCAGTGTGGATTCGTAAGTTCGTGAGAGAACTTGGTGTCGTTCCTTCGAGTGCAGATCCTTTGGTTATCTTCTGTGATAACACTGGTGCTATAGCACAAGCAAAGGAACCACGGTCGCACCAGAAGTCCAAGCACATACAGAGACGGTTTCACTTGATCCGGGAGATCATTGATCGTGGCGAGATCAAAATATGCAAGGTTCATACAGATGACAATCTGGCAGACCCGCTTACCAAGCCTCTGGCGCAGCAGAAGCATGAGAAGCACTGTAATAATATGGGTTTGAGATTTCTCAACCATTAGATTAAGTGCAAGTGGGAGATTGTTGGGGTATGCCCTTAAGGCTAATGTTTGAGGCCTTGGGATTGTATAAGTATCATGTAATAAACTCTTATGTTTATAAAAGGCATGGTTGTTATTCAGGTTGTTACCTTATCTGCTGTAATAAGTGTACTTCTGAATAATGTCTCAAAGCTGTTCAGCTAGGCTAACAGGCTATATGTCCTTAGTCGAGATATCTTGGTGAACATGAGACAGCCTTGATATGATTGAGACTAATATAAGTGCTAATCTTATAGGATGCTTCGAGCATGGAATAAGATGTAGACTCATGGGTACATTGGATGTACTGGACAGACCCTACTGGGATATTCCATTGCTTGTCACAATGTGAATGATCCTTGTAAGCAGCAAGTGGCACATGTCCTCTGACTTGAGATCACTTGTGTTTCTAAATGATGATTGTCATTGTCTTGAGGTAGTTCAATATCATTTGAAATATAATGATTATAGACTATCTTGGATGGTGAGCTTGAATCAGGTTAGGGCACTAGTGATAGACATAGGATTGCCGTCTCCTTGTTTAAGGAGTGTGGTGTTCTAAGGGCCCCCCTATATGAGATGATTGAGATAGTGTATGGCCATACCCAGATGACTATGTGCATCTGATCTAATCATGCTCATCGTATTGGAGTTACAAGCTTGACCCGCTTGTCCAATAAGAACATCCAGTGGCAAAGGACACATGTATGCCTTGTGAATTGAGTCACACTTGTGCTATGGTTTGGGAGTAGTCTTGGAAGACTCTTTCCTTTATATCGGGAGACAGTGATGTGTTGCTAGATACCCCTCACTGATCGTGATAACGTAAGTTATCGTTACCGACATTTAGAGGAAACCCTCAGGGTCGCACAATTTGGTGATATGGCTTACTTGAGTCAGATCGTATGGACTGGATTCTTTGAGTTCAGATTAAAGGGATTTAATCTCTGATTGTAAGTGAGATCTGGCCTGATCATGTTTGATTGATTAGGACTTGAGATCGGTAAGCTTCGATCGAGAGAGGTGATGCTAGATCGGAGAGATCAAGGGCATCAGATGATGAATGGTTAGATCATGAGCCTTGGGGGTTCAATTTGGTCTAGACCAAGTGGCTAGAGCTATTTCGGTTTGGTTTGTTGAACCAAAGCCGATTTGACATCTTGGCTTGAACCGGTTCACAATGGTGAACGCATGGTTCAATCCTAAAATGCGTTTGGGTTGAGTTGAGCGCATGGACTTGATGAGCTTCCATTTATGGAAAGTCATCAAGGGCCGGTTTCACTCACTTCAATGCCAAAAACGCATATGCGTTTGCTCTCTTCTCTTCAACGCATTCGACTTTGGTTGGGTGGTGATCGACGAAGAGAAGGAGAGGTTGAGCAAGAGGAGCTCTCGGCCAAGAGGTTCATCATCCCCTTCCATTCGACACTTGAAGGCTTGGGTGTCTTGCTAGCACAAGAGACCGCAAGGAGTAAGCATCTTCACCTTGTGTGTGAACTTGTGGAGGAGATCTACTTTGTTCTCTTTATCCAAGCCGACTTCCAAACATATGGCGTTGGTATGATTTTTATCTCAATCTATTCAATCGATTATAGTTGAACATATGGCATGCAAATGATCTTGAACCCTTGCTTCCGCTTGCATATTTTACATTAGCGCCATGCTTAGGGTTTTGCCCCCTTATGATTAGGGGTTCCTTCAGTTAGGGAGGGAGATACCTTTTGTTTGGTCCTTGGACCAAACATCCACCCTCTACCTTTACCGTGCATTGAGAAGACTACAATCAGGGACAGAGCCAATTGGAAGTTGTCACCCAGTGCAGCAGAGGCAGCCTTTTCCCCACCACTTGATTCAGCAGCACCACCACCCACCTGGGGTGGAAGGGGTGATCCGTATGGGATGGAGTCACCTCCTCGTGATTCTCCACAGGCTGCCGGTACATCTTCACAGAGACCTAGGGCTGGTTTTGCTAGCCACCATGATCCTAGTTTTCAGACGTTGACAGCATAGATGTATAATCAAGAACGCCACTAGGAGAGGATGGAATAGACTCTGGGGCACATCCAGAGAGATATGGAGAGGTTATGCGATCATATGGAAGACATGGGTAACTTCCTCTTTGACCATTTTCGTTATGCAGATCATCGAGATTATGGATACCAGGGTGATCAAGGAGGAACACCATATTATGATCCCATGGAAGTTGCTGCGAGAGATTCAGAGGCTACACGATCAAATGGCGATGAGTAGATACTTTGTGAGTATTGTTTTCCTTTACTTCTTTACTATACTGTGTTTTCCCATGTATATCTTATTGATTTTTCATATGATGAAGGGAAGGATGACGCTTCATGATCGCCGCCACTGATTTTTTATATGATTACATTGAATTTTTCAATATGGTTGTATGACAAATATTGATATTCTGACTTATCTTTCGATTTGGTTGTATTACTACATGATGATGATATTACTCCTGTTGGCATGATGTGATGATGATGATGAAAATATTTTGATATATGATTATGTTTTGAGAGGTGTTGACGATTCTTGGTGACAAATGAAATTCAAAATCCATGATTAGAGATATAGCCTATCATGTCAAAATTTATTTCTTCAATATATATTTGTCTATTGAAATATGAAATTAGTTGATGCATGAATTTTGGATAGATGTATTGTTTGAAGAATAAAATCTAAAGGTAAAATTCTTCTTTTGAATAAAATGAGTATATGAGTATGATTTATGAATTGAGATCAATTGATCAACCCAATAGATGTTTAGTCTATTCTTGTTATTTGTTGGGAAATAAGAAATCCAAGATCCCCAAAATAAAGGTGAGGACTTCCCTACTTGGCACTGTGGGAAAGCGCAGTGGTACCGAAGGTCATGGGTTGAAGCAATAAACTGAAAAAGTATGTATCTATGTGGGTACATGCCATGAGAGAAATCACTTCACATAAACTCTGCCGTCCTTAGTAAATTCTTTCCAAAGTAGAGGATATGAGTTCCATTGCATTGATTATGTGATCTGTGCACTCTAATCTTGTCACCAGAAAAAAAGGTGGTAATTGAGTTAGAGAATGTGAATGATGCAGACAAAAAAAATAAATAAATAAATAAAATTTTGATATGAGTGAAAAAAGATCTTGGAGACCTTATTCTTGTAAACAAAAGCATGATAGATTTGAACTGAAAATTAGGTGAAATCATGAGATTGAAAATTCTATCTATTGTACATGTTGCGAAGTTTTATTTGATTGAATTATGGATCTAGAGGGTTGAGTTCTAAGAATGATATGTCTATTTGAAGTTTTGTAAATCAATTGATAGAATTTTTCATTGACGAGTTGTATTTTAGAAATTTATTAAGCATGAAAAGGTAATTCTTTTGATCAAACTTTGATTTCAAATTTTGATTTTTGCTTGAGGATAAGCAAAGTTTTAGCCTTATGTATTTTGATGACACCAAAATATATAGTATATTTTGTATCATTTTTGATATCTTTTCATGCTAAATTGAAGATCTTTTACTTGTTTTCATGATAAATTCATTGAATATTGCAAAGTCTACTTCTATTTTGGTTTTTCATGGTTTTCAGGTAAAAAAGCACTATTTTTAGGTATTATCAAGCAAAATCAAATACATAGAAGGATTACCATCATCAAGAGGAGATCACCCAAGAAGTTTCACGCAAAATAGAGCGAGTCAGCAAATTACGGCAGTGTCGTAATCCATTTTACGGTACCGTAATGCCAGACAGTACCGTAAAATTCGAGCCCTGCCGTATTTTGAGAAGTTTCCGAACAGAAAGATTTTTGGATTTTATGGCACCTGCCGTAAGCAATATTACGGTACCGTATTCCAGAGAGATTCCAAACAGAAACTTCACCCGATTTTACGGCACTACCGTAAGAAACTACACGGGTCGAATTTCTGAACAGAGAGTTCAGCTGATTTTATGGCACTACCGTAAAGTAGATTACTATGCCGTATTTCCTAGACGACATCAGAATAGAAGACTCGACCGATTTTACGGCAGTGCCGTGAACTATTACACTGCCGTAATTCTTATTTTGAACGCGACGCCCAGGACAAATTCCACGCCTGATTCTTGCGGAGTTGATTGCGGACGATCCAAGGCATTATATTCGATGCCATAAGAAACAGAAGAGAGTTTTGGGATGAGAGGATTACACACAGACGAAAAGCCCCAATTTTGATCCACTATCGGGGGAGAAATCGTCATCCACGCCGCCGCCTTGGGTTTCGCCACCGTGCTCGATCCAGAATATCTCTGACCATGATTTTCATACTGAAGCTTCATCTGAAGGAGGAGACGGCGAGCCAGAAGTTCCAGATAGAGAGGAGACCAATTGAAGGAGAAATCAAGGAAAGAAGAGGCACCGACACTGTTCATCGCCTCAAATTAGAAATTACGGCTGTGAAATACTTCACAGTTGTGCTGTATTTTCTAAACTCCTTTTTTTCCTTCAATTTTCGATCTTCTGAAACCATGGGATTCTATAACTCCTTTACCATGATAGCTTAAACTACTCTTGGGACATGGGGGAGTAGTTCATTTGATTTCCAATGACTAGATGACTAATTTTACTATTTCGTTGAGTTTAATATTAACATGATGATTTTGCTCATGTGATAAGTGTGCTTAGACTCTCATAAGTTCATGTTACTAATTATGTTCTTAGAATTTTTGCTTGAGAGCGAAAGGTAATTGCTTGAGAATTTGGAACCCTAGAATTGCATGTTAGGATCCCTTCTTTAGGTTATATCTAATTTGATCTGTTCTAGTAGAATAATTGCCATGATTATAACATGAATCTATAGATCGAGTCTATTTGTCAAACGTGGAGATCTTGTGCGAAAGCAAGGATCGGAACGTTAGAGATCCGTGAGTAAAACTAGTGTTGAGACTCGGATGCCCGAAAGTGATCCTTGAGTCTCCACTAGAGATTATCAACAATTGAGTTCGGATGCACGAAAGTGATCCTTGAGTTCATTGTTTGATGATTTACTTATCTTCAGCGTTGGGAAAAATCTTACGCGAAAGCGAGGATAAATCCCTGTGCCGTTGTTTGCACGAAAGTGAAACAACCCTTTTATTTAGTAAATTACATCTTCATCATGATAAAATTGAACTGACGAAATCCTTATTCATATCTAGTCATAAAAGTTAAAGTGAACGAAACCCTAGTCCCAGCTTTTCTCCCTGACAATTCCGTTTTTAGCTTCCGATTCCTATTCTCACTATTTCAATATGCATAGATAGTAAGAAATCAACCATTTAGTATTCGACAACGTAGGTCCTTGTGGATTCGATACTTTCTTTATTACTTCGAGTATCCGTGCACTTGCGGATCATAACAGTAGACTTTACTCTTCGAATTACAAGCTATGAAGCAAGGGACCCGGAGCCCCATTCGTTAGTTATCATGATAAAAAGGGGAGGGGAAAATACATTGTTCTTTGACCGAAAGTCACAAGGTCGAAATAAATCCACATACCATGGTCAGATTCCCCCTTTCAAATTTTAATCAAGATAATGCGATTGAGAGACAACGAATAACCTGCACTCCTCCAAAATTGAATGATAGGTTTAAGCAAAATCAATAAGCCTTAGGCCCATGTGACGAAATATTGTTTGGGAGATGCGTACGTCAATGTTTGTCATCGGGGCGTATCTCCTCAATATGGCATCATGCTCGTCAAGGCCAGATAAAAATAAATTCTTAATTCAAATTTTCCATTACGCGGCAAGGCCGGATAATCTCCAATTCAAATTATCCAACACGCCGCGAGGCCGGATAAATTCCCAATTCAAATTTTCCAACACACCGCAAGGCCGGATAAATTCCAAATCAAATTATGCGACATGCCGCAAGGCCGGATAATCTCCAATTCAAATTATCCAACACGCCGCAAGGCCGGATAATCTCCAATTCCAACTATCCAACACACCGCGAGGCCGGATAATTTCCAATTCAAATTATCCAACATGCCGCGAGGCCGGATAATCTCCAATTCAAATTATCCACCACGCCGCAAGGCCGGATAAATTCCAAATCAAATTATCCAACACGCCACAAGGCCAGATAATCTCCAATTCAAATTATCCAACACGCCGCAAGGCCAGATAAATTCCAAATCAAATTATCCAACACGCCGCAAGGCCGGATAATCTCCAATTCAAATTATCCAACACGCCGCAATGCCGGATAAGATCCCAAATCAAATTATCCACCACACCGCAAGGCCATATAAAATTTCAAAATCTAATTATCCATCACGCCGCGAGGCCGGATACATTTCCAAATCAAATCATCCAATACGCCGCGAGGCCGGATACATTTCCAATTCAAATTATCCAACACGCCGCAAGGCTGGATAAGATCCCAAATCAAATTATCCACCATGCCGCAAGGCCGGATAAAATTTCAAAATCAAATTATCCATCGCGCCGCGAGGCCAGATACATTTCCAAATCAAATCATCCACTACGCCGCGAGGCCGGATACATTTCCAAATCAAGTCATCCACCACGCCGCGAGGCAGGATACAATTCCAAATCAAATCGTCCATCACACCACAAGGCCAAATAAAATTCCAATCGAAGTTACTCAACACGCCGTGAGGCCGAGTAACTTTCCTCAAATTCAAGTCATCCAACACGTCATCAAGACCGGGTGATGTTTCAAACCCAATATCCTGTTGGGGTATGCCCTTAAGGCTAATGTTTGAGGCCTTGGGATTGTATAAGTGTAACGCCCTTGATTTTCTGAATTATGATTTAAGGTTAGAAATTCAGTTTCTGTATTTTTATCGGTTAAAATTTAGGGATTTTTGCCTAATTGTAGGACTTTTTCCTACAGGGCAAAAATAATTATTTTCGTTGGGGCTTCGAACCCTCAACCTTGACTATTTGCTCCTGGAATTCTTCCACCATGGTGGCGCATATTTCTGTGTTATTGGAGTGGCGCATGGTGGTTAAGCCCAGGTAAGCCCATTAAAGCCGATTTCCACTTAAGTTAATTGGGTTATTGGATCTTGGATCCGTTTGGGGTGGAAAAAAAAAAAATAAAAAAAAAAGGGGGAAAATTCGTGAGAGCTCCTCTCCCTCACGATTTTTGGTTTGTTTCTTGCCCTAGCCGCCTGTGTTGTCGCCCCTCACTGTGCTTGGCGCTCCTGCAAAATTTCTGACGCTGGTGGTGGTAGACTGGTGGTGGACGAACTTTCTGGAGACCCCTGATCCCCTGTTTTGGCGTTTTCTCTGTGGGCGATTTTTCTGGTGAGTAATTCGATCCTAAGGAGTCTAATCCGAATTAAAATTCGTTATTTGCCATGATTATTCGTATGGGGTTGAATTCAAATAATTATAGGGTTTTAAAATCCTGTTCTGCTGAAATCTGCATTCGTTAATCTGACCTTTGTGTACTATAACCCCAATATCTCATGGTCTATAGATCCAAATCGCACGAAATAAATTTTTTATGAAACTAGATACATTCGGCTTTAATTTGAATCTGATATCGACTATATCCGAGCTGTATTCGTATTTCAATCTGTATTGCAATCTAGCTGTACAAAATCAGTTTTCTGGAAATCTGGATTTCGACCTTTATGTGTTCGAACTATCATATCTCCCTAGGTATAGCTCGAAATCTTGTCAAATCAGTTTTATTAGACCGTAGGCTCGAAGAGCTTTATTTTGACTCCCATAAAGCCTATTTTCGATTAGTTATTGGATCTGAAATAAATGTCGCAAGTCTGATATATGAATCTGTTTTCTTGAAATCTGAAATTCTGACCTTCCTATGTTCGAACCCTTATATCTTCCTGTCTAAAATTCGAAATCTTGTGAAACCAGTTTTATTGGAAACTAGATTCAGAGAGCTTCATTTTGAATACAATATTGACTAGCTTTGGTTCGAAATTGGACTAAAAATATATTTTGTAAACGGACAATATAAATCTGCTATGTTTTGGTTAGACGAATATTCCTTTGTGAGAAAAATTTACATTGTATGGTTTAACCTCTTAAATTGTGGTCTGTAGTTCTTCTAAAATTTATTTGTTTGATGAGAAATTTTAGAGAAAACAAAATTGGGGATTTAACTAAGAACTTAGGAATTTTTGAAAATATAGTTGAGCCAATTTTTGGGCTTTTGTCAATTTTCTTCACGAGCGTGTAATTAAAATTATCTGTAGTGGGGGACTGAAATTATTTACATGAAATTTGTGCGTTCTGTTAAGGTTCTGAAAGTGGCGCCCCTTACAGTAATTTTATAGCTCACGGTTTTAGGAATTTTGAGGAGATTATTTCATGAATAATTTCTGTTCTGTATTTAAATGTTTGTTATATGAATAATTTCTGTTCTGTATTTAATTGTTTGTTATGTGGATATTTCCTGTTCTGTTTATATGTTGTGAAGTTTCTGAAAACCTTGAATGTGTTAAAACATTTGTGAGAACATAGAATGGTTTGACATGAATTAAGGTTAGTTGTAAGGAATTCACTCATATAATTTCTGTTCTGTGTTTAAGGACTGGATATTGGGGTGTGTCATTTTCTGGTTTGTTAGACTTTGGGCATAATGTAAGAATTAAGTAGTGGTTGATCCTACTTCTCCGTTTCAGTATAATCTGTTCTGTAAAATTATGCCCTAGTGTAGCACTCTTCCGTGTCCTTACCCTCCTTCTGTGGCGCTGTAATGGTGCTGATAGTCTACTACGACCCTTGAGACACTATTTCTGTTCTGGGTTTTGGAGGCCAGAGTGCCACGTCCTAACAAGACGGGGGCCACCCACTGATACCTCCTCTACCATTCAGTTCTGGGTTTTGGAGGCCAGAGTGCCACGTCCTAACAAGACGGGGGCCACCCACTGATACCTCCTCTACCATTCAGTTCTGGGTTTTGGAGGCCAGAGTGCCACGTCCTAACAAGACGGGGGCCACCCACTGATACCTCCTCTACCATTCAGTTCTGGGTTTTGGAGGCCAGAGTGCCACGTCCTAACAAGATGGGGGCCACCCACTGATACCTCCTCTACCATTCTGTTCTGGGTATTGGAGACTAGAGTGCCACGTCCTGACAAGACGGGGGCCACCCACTGATATCTCCTTTACCATTCTGTTTCTGATATGCATGCATTGTCTCGTCCTCGGCAGAGGTGGGGTCAGACCTTCTGTGGTCATCAGGCCTTCTGTGGCCTTTCTGTTTCCGATGTAGACTATCTGTTTGGACTCTGAAAATTCTGATTTTCTGTCTGTCAGTTCTGATTTCTGTAGTTCTGTTTCGATCTGTATTTAGATGTATTAGGCGGTGTGGTTAGTTGGTATGGGTTGGTATATTCATATCCTACCTGTTTGATGCCTATTGTTACAAGTATCTGTATTTGATTGTGTTTGTTTCTGATATGAGCATGCATGTTAAGTTGATTTATCTTATCTGTTAAATAAAAAGAATTTCAACTTAAGTATGATATTTTTGATGTGTACTATGGATGACTTTTAGTGTCTTTTACTCACTGAGCTTTTTAGCTCACCTCCGTTGTTTAAATGTTTTCAGGTGAGACATCAAGACAGTAATTGCTACAGCTAATATGACGCTAATGTTTGATGTCATTTCTAAGAATAGTCTTCTAAAGATTTATCAGGCCTGCGTGCCTAATTTATTATGACCTATATGACATGTTTTATCTCCTGAGGGCTTATGCCTGTTTTCAGGATATTATATTATAGTTGTTTCGTTTAAATTATTGGATACAAGTCTTGGATTCTTTTATTGAATTGATTCTTATTTTGAAATGTCCGATTTGAGATGTGTAACCGAATTTGTGTTGTTTATTTTAGTATCTGAATAATCAGTTCTGTATATTTCTGAAATTCCACATATGTGTAGTGTGGACGTTTGTTGTTGTTACAAGATATGTGTGTCTGTGTAGCAGTAGTTTAGAATACTTGCTGCCGGATTTTTTATGGATTTCCGGATTTCTATTTCCTAGTAATCGATCCTATTCAGTTCTGTGCGGTTTTCTGTTCCGTAGTAATGTCCTTCGATGCCGCTTTCTTCTTGTGTTTTAATGGAAGAGTAAAAAAATTTTTGAAACCCCGTATTTTACTTGTATGCGTGTGGGGTGTGATTCTGAGGGATGTTACAGATGGTATCAGAGCATTTTTACTGGCAATTAGAAACTCCGGGGAAGGAAAACTCTGTTTGTGTATTGCTAGAAACCAAGTTAGGATCTGATTTGTGATTGAATATTGGTTGTTATTCTACTGTGTTATGTGATGCAGGTAAACATAATGGTGCGACCAAGAGCTAGCAGTAGCAACGGTGATCAACAGCCTGATCTGAGGCAGACCATGGAGGCTATGACTGCTATGATGCAACAACAGAACGCATTCATTCAGCAGCAAACTCAGATGATGCAGCAGCAGCAGGCGCAGCACATGGAGGTTCAGCAACAGTTATTGCAGCGGCTGTCGCAGACACAGTCTCAGTCACAAGCACAACCGGCTGGTTCTCCTCTGGGTGATGGCGCACATCAACGATATGCTCGGTTGGTTCGAGAGTTTCAGCACCTGAACCCGACTGCATTTTATGGTAGTCCGGGGCCTAGAGCTGCTGAGGATTGGCTTTTGACACTGGAGAAGATTTTCCAGGTTTTGCGCTGTGATGATGCAGACAAGCTATGTTTGTCTGTCTTTATGTTGCGAGGAGATGCTGAAGACTGGTGGAAGGGAGTCGTCAGACTGGCGGCAACTGAATCCAGAGATGTTGATTGGCAGTACTTCATGATGAAGTTCAATGCCAAGTTTTTCCCCTCTAGCTTATCTGAGGAGCGCGAGGTGGAGTTTATTCATCTTGAGCAGGGCGACATGACGGTGGATCGGTATGAGGCCACATTCGCTCGGTTGTCGGGGTATGCTCCTCACTTAGTCAACACCGAGGAAAGAAGAGCCAAGAAGTTTCAGCGGGGTTTGAGGAAAGATATCAGGACAAGGGTAGCTATGCTACACTTGGAAACTTATGCTGAAGTGGTAGATAGGGCTCGCACTGCTGAGAAGTGCATTGCGGAGATGGCTGCAGATACTATTCCAGTCACTGCACCCGCCCCTACTTCTGTGACTTACGCACCCACTCTGGGTGGTAAGGATAAGAAGAATTTCAAGAGGAAGAAAGACAATAAGGGCAGATACCAACCTTATCAGAAGCCAGCCAGCACAGTTTCTCAGAATGGCAAGAAGTGTCTCCACTGTGGGAGTACTAAACATCAGGATAATGAGTGCTACAGGAAGACTGGCGCTTGCTTCAGATGTGGTAAGGCGGGGCATATGATTAGGGACTGTCCTATGCCGGATGCTAGAGGACAGGGTCAGGGTGAGAAGCCTACTGTGCAGACTCGCGTGTATGCCATCGCGGAGAGGGATGCTTCGGCTTCGAAGTCCGTGGTGGAAGGTACACTTTATGTGTTTAGTTATTTGGCACGCATTCTTTTTGATCCTGGTGCCAATTTATCCTTTGTGTCTGCATGTTTTGCATCATGTCTGCCTGTGTTGCCTAGGATACTTGATTTCTGTATTTCTGTTCATACACCTATGGGTGAGGCCGTATCTACAGATATAACATACCCTGACTGTTTGATTAAGGTAGAAGGATATGATTTACCTATTGACTTGATTAGTCTTTCTATGAAAGACTATGACATCATTCTGGGCATGGATTGGCTGTCTGCCTATCATGCTACTTTAGATTGTTTTGAAAAGCTAATTACTCTGCATCTAAGTGATGGACAGCAACTGGTTATCCAAGGCCGGATTTCAGAACAAGAGCCTTTGGTGATATCTCATCTGCAGGCCAGGAAGCTTTTAGCCCAGGGCTGCAAGGGGTATCTGGCGCATGTCAAGGTGCTGGAGATTCTGCGGCTGAAGCGGCTATATGCTAAGGCCAGCAAATGTGAGTTCTGGCTAGATCAGATTGGTTTTCTGGGACACATTATTTCTAGCCAGGGTGTGTCTGTGGATCCAGTGAAGGTGGAGGCCATTCTTCACTGGGGAAGACCAACTACAGCGACTGAGGTCAGAAGTTTTCTGGGCTTAGCTGGATACTACCGCCGCTTTGTGGAGGGTTTTTCCAAGCTGGCAGGTCCTCTGACTAAGCTAACTAGAAAGAATCTGAAGTTTGAGTGGTCTGATGATTGTGAGTCTAGTTTTCAGGAACTGAAAAAGAGACTGACCAGTGCTCCTATCCTCATCATTCCCTGTGATGGAGAGAAGTTCATTGTTTACACTGATGCCTCTGGTAAGGGTCTGGGTGCTGTACTGATGCAGCAAGGAAAAGTAGTCGCTTATGCTTCAAGGCAACTCAAAGATTACGAAGTAAACTACCCCACTCATGATCTGGAGTTGGCAGCTGTAGTTTTTGCCTTGAAAATCTGGAGGCACTATCTGTTTGGACAGACATTTGAATTGTTTACAGATCACCAGAGCTTGAAGTATATCTTCACTCAGAAAGAGCTGAATATGAGACAGAGGCGATGGCTTGAATTGATAAAGGATTATGACTTCACCATCCAATATCAGTCTGGTAAAGCTAATGTGGTGGCTGATGCGCTTAGTCGGTATCCTGTGACTCAGATAGCTGCACTGCGAGTCCAGGAGTGGCGACTATTGCAGGAGTTCAGTGACATGCATCTGAGTGTGACTCCGGGTGAGAGAGGCGGTCTTCTGGCTTCTCTCAGGGTTCAGTCAGACTTACTGCAGAGACTGAGATCAGGGCAGCAGTCAGATCAGGATATTCTACGGTGGAAAGAGAGGTCTGAGCAAGGCTGGGATGAGAATTTCAGTATGTCGGATGATGGTCTCCTCAGATTCCGTAGAAGGGTCTGTGTCCCTGAGGACCCTGAGTTGAGAAATGACATTCTTAAGGAAAGTCATTGCACTAAGTATACCGTTCATCCTGGTAGTACCAAGATGTATCAGGATCTGAAAAAGACTTTCTGGTGGCATGGTATGAAGAAGGATGTGCATTTGTTTGTGTCCAGATGTTTGACTTGCCAAACCGTGAAGGCTGAGCATCAGAGGCCGGGCGGTTTGATGCAGTCTCTCCCTATTCCTCAGTGGAAGTGGGAGCATATCAGTATGGACTTTGTGTGTGGGCTGCCCAATACCAGAAGGAATCATGATGCCGTATGGGTGATTGTGGACAGACTCACGAAGTCGGCTCACTTCTTACCGATTAAAATGACTTACAGTTTGGATCGGTTAGCAAAACTGTACATCGACGAGATTGTCAGATTACATGGAGTTCCTTTGGACATTGTCTCTGATCGTGATCCTCGATTTCTGTCCAGGTTTTGGAAGAAATTATAGGAAGATTTGGGAACTAATCTGAGTTTTAGCACTGCATATCATCCTCAATCTGATGGTCAGACAGAGAGAACTATTCAGACACTGGAGGATCTTCTGAGATCTTATGTGGTTGACTGGTCTGTTGAGTGGGATCTGGACTTATCACTAATAGAGTTCACCTACAACAATAGCTTTCACTCTAGCATACAGATGGCTCCGTATGAGGCCCTATATGGGAGGAAATGCAGAACGCCTATATGCTGGGAGGAAACTGGGGACAGAACAGTGCTAAGGTCTGATGCTGTTCAGGAAGCCACTGAGAAGATCAGAGAAATTCAGAAAAAGATGAAGATTGCTCAGGATAGATAGAGGAGTTATGCTGATGTGAGGCGGCGTCCTCTTGAGTTTTTGGTGGGAGAGCATGTTTTCCTAAAGGTCTCGCCTATGAAAGGGGTGATGAGATTTGGGAAGAGAGGAAAATTGAGTCCCAGGTACATTGGTCCCTTTGATATCATTGAGAGGATTGGACCTATGGCATACCGACTTGCTTTGCCCCCATCACTGGAACACCTCCATAATGTGTTCCATGTTTCTGCACTCAGAAAATATTGTTCTGATCCTTCTCATGTTCTGGAGTTGGAACCTCTCCAGCTTGAAGAGAACATGACTTTTGTGGTGAAACCTCTCAGAATTGAAGATAGAAAAGACAAAGTGCTGAGGAATAAGGTTATTCCACTTGTGAAAGTCATCTGGGGAAATCAGTCTGTTGAAGAAGCCTCTTGGGAGGTTGAAGCAGATATGAGAAAGGAGCATCCTCACCTGTTTAGTGACGGGCTTGGTCAGCTTTAGAGGACTAAAGCTCTATAAGGGGGGGAGGATGTAACGCCCTTGATTTTCTGAATTATGATTTAAGGTTAGAAATTCAGTTTCTGTATTTTTATCGGTTAAAATTTAGGGATTTTTGCCTAATTGTAGGACTTTTTCCTACAGGGCAAAAATAATTATTTTCGTTGGGGCTTCGAACCCTCAACCTTGACTATTTGCTCCTGGAATTCTTCCACCATGGTGGCGCATATTTCTGTGTTATTGGAGTGGCACATGGTGGTTAAGCCCAGGTAAGCCCATTAAAGCCGATTTCCACTTAAGTTAATTGGGTTATTGGATCTTGGATCCGTTTGGGGTGGAAAAAAAAAAATAAAAAAAAAAGGGGGAAAATTCGTGAGAGCTCCTCTCCCTCACGATTTTTGGTTTGTTTCTTGCCCTAGCCGCCTGTGTTGTCGCCCCTCACTGTGCTTGGCGCTCCTGCAAAATTTCTGACGCTGGTGGTGGCAGACTGGTGGTGGACGAACTTTCTGGAGACCCCTGATCCCCTGTTTTGGCGTTTTCTCTGTGGGCGATTTTTCTAGTGAGTAATTCGATCCTAAGGAGTCTAATCCGAATTAAAATTCGTTATTTGCCATGATTATTCGTATGGGGTTGAATTCAAATAATTATAGGGTTTTAAAATCCTGTTCTGCTGAAATCTGCATTCGTTAATCTGACCTTTGTATACTATAACCCCAATATCTCATGGTCTATAGATCCAAATCGCACGAAATAAATTTTGTATGAAACTAGATACATTCGGCTTTAATTTGAATCTGATATCGACCATATCCGAGCTGTATTCGTATTTCAATCTGTATTGCAATCTAGCTGTACAAAATCAGTTTTCTGGAAATCTGGATTTCGACCTTTATGTGTTCGAACCATCATATCTCCCTAGGTATAGCTCGAAATCTTGTCAAATCAGTTTTATTAGACCGTAGGCTCGAAGAGCTTTATTTTGACTCCCATAACGCCTATTTTCGATTAGTTATTGGATCTGAAATAAATGTCGCAAGTCTGATATATGAATCTGTTTTCTTGAAATCTGAAATTCTGACCTTCCTATGTTCGAACCCTTATATCTTCCTGTCTAAAATTCGAAATCTTGTGAAACCAGTTTTATTGGAAACTAGATTCAGAGAGCTTCATTTTGAATACAATATTGACTAGCTTTGGTTCGAAATTGGACTAAAAATATATTTTGCAAACGGATAATATAAATCTGCTATGTTTTGGTTAGACGAATATTCCTTTGTGAGAAAAATTTACATTGTATGGTTTAACCTCTTAAATTGTGGTCTGTAGTTCTTCTAAAATTTATTTGTTTGATGAGAAATTTTAGAGAAAACAAAATTGGGGATTTAACTAAGAACTTAGGAATTTTTGAAAATATAGTTGAGCCAATTTTTGGGCTTTTGTCAATTTTCTTCACGAGCGTGTAATTAAAATTATCTGTAGTGGGGGACTGAAATTATTTACATGAAATTTGTGCGTTCTGTTAAGGTTCTGAAAGTGGCGCCCCTTACAGTAATTTTATAGCTCACGGTTTTAGGAATTTTGAGGAGATTATTTCATG
The DNA here is from genome assembly GCA_027563935.2 of Costus lasius. Lineage (NCBI taxonomy): Eukaryota > Viridiplantae > Streptophyta > Magnoliopsida > Zingiberales > Costaceae > Costus > Costus lasius. Next base: position 59,829,350 of record CM050453.2, read on the forward strand.
AATAATTTCTGTTCTGTATTTAAATGTTTGTTATATGAATAATTTCTGTTCTGTATTTAATTGTTTGTTATGTGGATATTTCCTGTTCTGTTTATATGTTGTGAAGTTTCTGAAAACCTTGAATGTGTTAAAACATTTGTGAGAACATAGAATGGTTTGACATGAATTAAGGTTAGTTGTAAGGAATTCACTCATATAATTTCTGTTCTGTGTTTAAGGACTGGATATTGGGGTGTGTCATTTTCTGGTTTGTTAGACTTTGGGCATAATGTAAGAATTAAGTAGTGGTTGATCCTACTTCTCCGTTTCAGTATAATCTGTTCTGTAAAATTATGCCCTAGTGTAGCACTCTTCCGTGTCCTTACCCTCCTTCTGTGGCGCTGTAATGGTGCTGATAGTCTACTACGACCCTTGAGACACTATTTCTGTTCTGGGTTTTGGAGGCCAGAGTGCCACGTCCTAACAAGACGGGGGCCACCCACTGATACCTCCTCTACCATTCAGTTCTGGGTTTTGGAGGCCAGAGTGCCACGTCCTAACAAGACGGGGGCCACCCACTGATACCTCCTCTACCATTCAGTTCTGGGTTTTGGAGGCCAGAGTGCCACGTCCTAACAAGACGGGGGCCACCCACTGATACCTCCTCTACCATTCAGTTCTGGGTTTTGGAGGCCAGAGTGCCATGTCCTAGCAAGACGGGGGCCACCCACTGATACCTCCTCTACCATTCTGTTCTGGGTATTGGAGACCAGAGTGCCACGTCCTGACAAGACGGGGGCCACCCACTGATATCTCCTTTACCATTCTGTTTCTGATATGCATGCATTGTCTCGTCCTCGGTAGAGGTGGGGTCAGACCTTCTGTGGTCATCAGGCCTTCTGTGGCCTTTCTGTTTCCGATGTAGACTATCCGTTTGGACTCTGAAAATTCTGATTTTCTGTCTGTCAGTTCTGATTTCTGTAGTTCTGTTTCGATCTGTATTTAGATGTATTAGGCGGTGTGGTTAGTTGGTATGGGTTGGTATATTCATATCCTACCTGTTTGATGCCTATTGTTACAAGTATCTGTATTTGATTGTGTTTGTTTCTGATATGAGCATGCATGTTAAGTTGATTTATCTTATCTGTTAAATAAAAAGAATTTCAACTTAAGTATGATATTTTTGATGTGTACTATGGATGACTTTTAGTGTCTTTTACTCACTGAGCTTTTTAGCTCACCTCCGTTGTTTAAATGTTTTCAGGTGAGACATCAAGACAGTAATTGCTACAGCTAATATGACGCTAATGTTTGATGTCATTTCTAAGAATAGTCTTCTAAAGATTTATCAGGCCTGCGTGCCTAATTTATTATGACCTATATGACATGTTTTATCTCCTGAGGGCTTATGCCTGTTTTCAGGATATTATATTATAGTTGTTTCGTTTAAATTATTGGATACAAGTCTTGGATTCTTTTATTGAATTGATTCTTATTTTGAAATGTCCGATTTGAGATGTGTAACCGAATTTGTGTTGTTTATTTTAGTATCTGAATAATCAGTTCTGTATATTTCTGAAATTCCACATATGTGTAGTGTGGACGTTTGTTGTTGTTACAAGATATGTGTGTCTGTGTAGCAGTAGTTTAGAATACTTGCTGCCGGATTTTTTATGGATTTCCGGATTTCTATTTCCTAGTAATCGATCCTATTCAGTTCTGTGCGGTTTTCTGTTCCGTAGTAATGTCCTTCGATGCCGCTTTCTTCTTGTGTTTTAATGGAAGAGTAAAAAAATTTTTGAAACCCCGTATTTTACTTGTATGCGTGTGGGGTGTGATTCTGAGGGATGTTACAATAAGTATCATGTAATACATTCTTGTGTTTATAAAGGCAATGGTTATTATTCAGGTTGTTACATCATCTGCTGTAATGTGTGTTCTTCTGAATAATGTCTCAATGCTGTTCAGCTAGGCTGACATGCTAAATGTCCTTAGTCGATATATCTTGGTGAACATGAGACAGCCTTGATATGATTGAGACTAATATGTGTTCTAATCTTATAGGATGCTTCGAGCATGGAATAAGATGTAGACTCATGGGTACATTGGATGTACTGGACAGACCCTACTAGGATATTCAATTGCTTGTCACAATGTGAATGATCCTTGATTGCAACAAGTGGCACATGTCCTCTGACTTGAGATCACTTGTGTTTCTAAATGATGATTGTCATTGTTTTGAGGTAGTTCAATATCATTTGAAACATAATGGTTATAGACTATCTTGGATAATGATCATGAGTCAGGTTAGGGCACTAGTGATAGATAGAGGATTGTCGTCTCCTTGTTGAAGGAGTGTGGTGTTCTATAGGGGCCCCCTAGATGAGATGATTGAGAAAGTGTATGGCCATACCCAGGTGACTATGTGCATCTGATCTAATCATGCTCATCATATTGGAGCTACAGGCTTGACACGCTTGTCCAATAAGAACATCCAGTGGCAAAGGAAACATGTATGCCTTGTGAAGTGGATTCACACTTGTGCTGTGGTTTGGGTGTAGTCTTGGAAGACTCTTTCCTTTATATCGGGAGACAGTGATGTGTTGCTAGATACCCCTCACTGATCGTGATAACGTAAGTTATCGTTACCGACATTTAAAGGAAACCCTCAGGGTCGCACAATTTGATGATATGGCTTACTTGAGTCAGATCGTGTGGACTGAATTGTTTGGGTTCAGTTTAAAGGGATTTAATCTCTGATTGTAAGTGAGATCTGGTCTGATCATGTTTGATTGATTAGGGCTTGAGATCGGTAAGCTTCGATCGAGAGAGATGATGCTAGATCGGTGAGATCAGGAGCATCAGGAGATGAACGGTTAGATCTGGAACCTATTGGTTCAATGAGGTCTAGACCATGGCTTGGGCTGATTTGATTTGGGTTTTTGGACCAAAGTCAATTGGATCGATTGAGCATGAACCGGTTCACATGTGTGTGAGCGCTTGGTTCAATGCTTAAGCGTTTTGGTCGGTTTTCAAAGCATTACTTCATGTCATTCCATTTTTGGAAAGTCATCTGGCGACTTTGTAAAAACGCCTCAATGCTTCTCTTGGATGATGACCGCTTGCAATCTCATGGAGAGGAGAGTGTGTTGACGACAAGAGGAGGCATTCGGCCGAGCAAAGCCATCTCTATCCTCTCCTTCACGCGACAAGGTCCCATTGAAGCACTTTGCTAGCACAAAGGATTCAAAGGAGCAAGCCATCTTCACTTGTTGTGTGCGTCACCTTTGGAGAAGGAGCACTTGCGTCTTTGCTTCCAAGGCACCAACCAAACCGATGGCATTGGTATGATCTACTCTTGATCTATTCAATCTATGATAGTTGATCATATGGCATGCAAAAGATCATCAAACCCTTGCTTCCGCTTGCAAAATTTTATTTGCGCCATGCTTAGGGTTTTCGCCCCCCTCTCGAAAGGGGTTTCATCATATCCGACATGCCTTAATGCATTACAATGGAATATCGTTTGGGAGGTGCATACGTCGATGTTTACCATCGGGGCGTAGCTCCTCAATATAACATTGTACTGCCTAGGCCGGGTATTACCCAATACACCATCACGAGACCAAAGTTTGACGAACTCAAATCGTCCATGTTGTTGAAAGCTCTTTTCCTTTGTCAAATTATGTGTCACGTCAAATTAAATTCATGAATGATATCATTTGACTCTGTCTCTCTTATTTTGTTGCATATTATAGATCTCTTAATCAAAGGTTCCCTAATTTTAGGGGTAATTAACAATGAGCGCTTGCGCTCATTCGAAGCCAGAACCCACTTAGCAAAAAACCTTATTAATTTAAGGTGAATTTGAAAACGGTCATATTACATTCTCAATGTAACAAACATGACCCCACATAGTGCTTAGTTTTGCTTGAGATCTTGACATTGAGATGGAATGCACGAGAGTGATTCTTGATCTCTTTGTTGAAGTTTACTTATCTTAAGCACTAAATTGATCTTGCACGAGAGTGAGGATCGTTCTTTGCAAATTGTGTGCACGAGAGCGAGTTAATTTCTTTATTAAGTAAGCCATATCTTTACCATAACTAAAATAGATTGATGAACATTTAATTATATCTAATCATGAATATCAAGTTGGATGAACCCCTAGTCCCAAGCTTTTCTCTCTGATTTTTTTGTACATCGTTCGATCGTTTACTTGCATCATTATTCGATTTGTTTAGCTAGTGAAAACTCAATTTGTTGGTACTTAACAATATATCTTAAATATTACTTCAAGTATCCGTGCACTTGCAGACTACAACAAGTTTTTAGCGCCATTGCCGGGGACCTTAGTTTGTTAATATCAAAATAGTTGTTAGTATTGCTAGACTAAGTTTTATTTGTTTAATATTTAACTTTGTTTTTTTGTTTTTGCAGGTTTTGGATCTTCACAGTTGTAACAGAACTATGATATCTGAAAATTTTGTATTTTCTTGTGTTTTGTGTTTTTCTAAATATTTAAAAAAAAATTCTAATTGATTGTTGTTGGATAATCTTTCTGTTCTTGATAGATTTGATTTCTTATGAACTCTGAGATAACAAATTTTTTTTAGTTGTGTAGAGAAGCTTTGATTTGAAGATATGTCTTTTAATCGCAACTCCTAGGCAACTGAAAGAGGTGAGGTATATATGCGACAAGGTCGGTATGAAGATTATTCATTGTTCACTCTTGAAGATAAGCTAGATTATTTTGCTCATAAATTAGACTCAAATATGCACCCTGTTAGGACATCTAATTCTTCCATTAGATGTGATATTTGTGGATATTTTGATCATTATACTTCTGATTGCCAATTATTAATTTCTCAAAATCCCAATTCACCATGGTATCAAGATGATTAATATAATTCTAGATGGGAAAATCAAACTTCTTTTTATGGTGATTGCTCAAATCATATTTCTGTACCATGCTTTGAGGACACTGAAAAATCTAACTTAGAGTTGTTGTTTGAAAAATTCATGAAACAAAGCGAGGAGGCACATGAGACCCATAAAGATAGGATGGATAATATGCATGCTCATACTGAAATGTTAAAAACCCAGATAGCACAACAAGATTGTTTATTTGAGTTTGATTTGGAAACTGAGGAAATTGATTTAGAAAAGTCCACCTCTGATTTTGATAATTTTGAAATTGAGCCTTATGTGAACATTGGTGAATTTCACTCTGATTTTGATTGTAAAATTGATTCATTTGATAATTTATTTGTAGAAAAGTTTGAAGAAATTGATTTTGAAAAATCCCCTCTTGATTCTAGTGATAGTGATGAAATTAATGGCCATACCCAATAGATTGGATTTCCTACTTGAGTCACCCCACACAATTGGAGTAGCAAGTTTGACACACTTGTCTAGTCAAGGATAATCAGAAGGGAAAGAGATTGTATTGAATATAAAGAAATTTTATCACTACTTAGGCGTTGTTCGATGACAACATATTCCTATGACTTGGGGTAGTATCAATGCTTTGCTAGATGCGACTCGCTGCTTGTGATGATCTGTCTAGTTTATCATTGTCAACATCATATGGGCCTATACCGCCGCACACGACACCTGGAGATCACTTTATATATAGGAGCCTTGGATAGAATTATGGATTAATTCAAGTCCATTTAGATAATTGGACAAGACAGAGCTGAGTAGTAGCGAATGGATGGTTCGAATGTTTTGATTTGCAACAAGAATGGGACTAGGGTCCGATTCCCATGATATGGAGAAGATAAATGAGCTTCAGGTCCAATAAGGGACAAGCTATTGGGCCCATTTGCTGAAACCCCTTTCGAGAGGGGGGCGAAAACCCTAAGCATGGCGCAAATAAAATTTTGCAAGCGGAAGCAAGGGTTTGATGATCTTTTGCATGCCATATGATCAACTATCATAGATTGAATAGATCAAGAGTAGATCATACCAATGCCATCGGTTTGGTTGGTGCCTTGGAAGCAAAGACGCAAGTGCTCCTTCTCCAAAGGTGACGCACACAACAAGTGAAGATGGCTTGCTCCTTTGAATCCTTTGTGCTAGCAAAGTGCTTCAATGGGACCTTGTCGCGTGAAGGAGAGGATAGAGATGGCTTTGCTCGGCCGAATGCCTCCTCTTGTCGTCAACCCACTCTCCTCTCCACGAGATTGCAAGCGGTCATCATCCAAGAGAAGCGTTGAGGCGTTTTTACAAAGTCGCCTTGATGACTTTCCAAAAATGGAATGACATGAAGTAATGCTTTGAAAACCGACCAAAACGCTTAAGCATTGAACCAAGCACTCACACACATGTGAACCGGTTCATGCTCAATCGATCCAATTGACTTTGGTCCAAAAACCCAAATCAAATCAGCCCAAGCCATGGTCTAGACCTCATTGAAGGTTCCAGATCTAACCGTTCATCTCCTGATGCTCCTGATCTCACCGATCTAGCATCATCTCTCTCGATCGAAGCTTACCGATCTCAAGCCCTAATCAATCAAACATGATCAGACCAGATCTCACTTACAATCAGAGATTAAATCCCTTTAAACTGAACCCAAACAATTCAGTCCACACGATCTGACTCAAGTAAGCCATATCATCAAATTGTGCGACCCTGAGGGTTTCCTTTAAATGTCGGTAACGATAACTTACGTTATCACGATCAGTGAGGGGTATCTAGCAACACATCACTGTCTCCCGATATAAAGGAAAGAGTCTTCCAAGACTACACCCAAACCACAGCACAAGTGTGAATCCACTTCACAAGGCATGCATGTTTCCTTTGCCACTGGATGTTCTTATTGGACAAGCGTGTCAAGCCAATAGCTCCAATATGATGAGAATGATTAGATCAGATGCACATAGTCACCTGGGTATGGCCATACACTTTCTGTTGGGGTATGCCCTTAAGGCTAATGTTTGAGGCCTTGGGATTGTAATAGTATCATGTAATAAACTGTTGTGTTTATAAAGGCATGGTTATTATTCAGGTTGTTACCTTGTCTGCTGTAATAAGTGTACTTCTGAATAATGTCTCAAAGCTGTTCAGCTAGGCTGACAGGCTATATGTCCTTAGTCGAGATATCTTGGTGAACATGAGACAGCCTTGACATGATTGAGACTAATATGTGTGCTAATCTTATAGGATGCTTCGAGCATGGAATAAGATGTAGACTCATGGGTACATTGGATGTACTGGACAGACCCTACTGGGATATTCCATTGCTTGTCACAATGTGAATGATCCTTGTAAGCACTAAGTGGCACATGTCCTCTGACTTGAGATCACTTGTGTTTCTAAATGATGATTGTCATTGTCTTGAGGTAGTTCAATATCATTTGAAACATAATGATTATAGACTATTTTGGATGGTGAGCTTGAATCAGGTTAGGGCACTAGTGATAGACAAAGGATTGCCGTCTCCTTGTTTAAGGAGTGTGATGTTCTAAAGGGCCCCCCTATATGAGATGATTGAGAAAGTATATGGCCATACCCAGATGACTATGTTCATCTGATCTAATCATGCTCATCATGTTGGAGTTACAAGCTTGACATGCTTGTCCAATATGAACATCCAGTGACAAAGGAAACATGTATGCCTTGTGAGTTTGATTCACACTTGTGCCATGGTTTGGGTGTAGTCTTGGAAGACTATTTCCTTTATATCGGGAGACAGTGATGTGTTGCTAGATACCTCTCACTGATCGTGATAACGAAAGTTATCGTTACCGACATTTAAAGGAAACCCTTAGGGTCGCACAATTTGATGATATGGCTTACTCAAGTCAGATCGTATGGACTGAATTGTTTGGGTTCAGTTTAGAGGAGTTTAACCTCTGATTGTAAGTGAGATCTGGTCTGATCATGTTTGATTGATTAGGGCTCTAGATCGGTAAGCTTCGATCGAGAGAGTTGATGCTAGATCGATGAGATCAGAAGCATCAAAAGGATGAACGGTCAGATCTTAAACCTTGGGTTTATTTTGATTTGGACCAATGCTTGGGCTGATTTGATTTGGTTTATTGAACCAAAATCAATTGGATCGATTAAGCTTGAACCGGTTCACATGTGTGAACGCTTGGTTCAAAGCATAAGCGTTTTGTTTTGATCGGTTTCGAAAGCTCTCCTTCATGACATTCCATTTATGGAAAGTCATCATGGTGACTTGATGAAAAAACGCCAAAACGCTTTTTGCTTGAAGGCTTCTCACTTTGGCGAAGAAGTGTGCTTGAGAGAGCATTATCGCCGAGAGTGGAGAGGTGGAATTCGGCCAAGCAAAGACTCCAAGGATTCTCCTTCAAACGATCAAGACCCCTTGAAGCTTTTGCTAGCACAAAGGCGTGAAGGGAGTAGCCAACTTCTTCTTGTGTGCGCGCCATTTGGAGGGGATCTATTTTGCTCTCTTGCTTCCAAGCCGACCTCCATCTCTATGGCTATGGTATAGATCTAAACTCATTCAAGTTGATCATATGGTTTTTCATATGCGATCCTTGAGAAACCCTCTTTCCGCCATGCTTGCTAGAGGCGCATGTTCTAGGGTTTCCCCCCCCCCCCCATGAGTTAGGGGTTCTTTTCAATTGGTATCAGAGCCAAGGTTTTCGATATGATCTATATGATTGCTTTGAAATGTTTGTGATCCATACATGTTGCGCTTACTTGATGCATGCTTTATTTACATGAAGTTTGCGCTTGTATCATGGTTACATGAAGTTTGCGCTTGTATCATGGTTACATGAAGTTTGCGCTTGTATCATGGTTACATGCAGTTTGCGCTCCCCCTTGAAGGGGACTCCCTAATGTTTGCGCTCCCCCTTGAAGGGGACCCCCTTAGATCTAAGGGTTATCAACATGCTAGATATGACATATATCTTATGTTCTCAAGTGAAGCATGTTGTTTGTTATGTTTGCGCATGTTCTAAATGTTTTTATAAAACTTACATCTTGCGCGCATGCTTAGATCTAAGGTGCCCCTACTATAAATCCTTAGATGGGTTGATGGGGTTGAAAGCATCTACTATGTTAGATCCAAAGTCTGATCAGACCATCTGACAGCCTAGATGGATCGACCAGATGGCACCTGTGCGTAAGCACAAGGTGGCCATAGGTTGATTGCATCTTAGGTGTGTAGCGAGGTCTGGTTGAGACAACTACTGAACACACATGAGTTAGGCCCGGGGTCACACCCGCTTGCCAAAACTCATGAGGGTGGTTCAGCCCTTGGCGCATGCATGGTTGACCATTAGGTCAACTCGGGTCAGTTAGGACTCGGTGCATGCAAGGGCAGAGGATCTGACCAGATGGATGAGTGGATCCCTATCAATGGACCATTGTAAGGTTGTGGAGCACATAAGGAAATTAAAATTGATACCTATGGGGTTTTTCAAAATTTAATTTCATGATTGGATCACATGATGATTGATACCATATGCTTGTTTATTTAGTCTTATGTGGGTTGCCCTATTGTGTGCTGTGCTGGGGCCTGCGTGCCTGGTAAATTATAAGTTAATATTATTGTGATCTGCGAATCATTTTTTCATTTAATTTATAATATGTGTTTGACCTGCGAGTCAAAGCTTGTCTAGATAGAGCAAAATGTATTTTGACTAGACAAGAACATAAAAGCACACATCCAAAAGGAGTATTCACCTGGTGGCGCACCTGAGGTGCTCTTGGCGCTAGGGCCATGGGTTGGACCAGATGAGATGCTAAGGAGCTCAAGTGAAGACTTAAGTAAAATTAAGGTCTTACTAGGGTTCATGGGCTTTTACCACATAAGATCATGCTTTCTATTTATTGCTTATATACATTAGAACAGCATGAGTTTATCTTCTGCTATCACCATAGGAATTGCATGATAGTAAAGAAGATAAAAGACCGTTAAAATCCAACGCTAACATATCAAGCTCGTAAGCCTTCTGACGCGAAACCTCACTGTTCTGACTATCGTTGGAGCCGTGTTGAACCCACTCAGTGGGCACGTCCATCTATCTTCAGACGGTGCTGGATTTCACCTGCGTGTTACAGAGTAGGGATTTATCCCTTCTCGTTGCTCAGCATAGCACGTGGTGGTCCAGGGAGTAGGTCAGGTCAGCTTGACCATGTAGGCTACATATGTGGCGCATATGGTAGCACATGGAGGCAGCCATCTGTGGGATCAGAGACTGTGTTGTACCAACTCAGTTGGCACAGTCTGCTGGATTGCCCAGATGAAGGGGAATCGCACGGGTTGGCGATTGGCTGGGACAGCCTACCAGAAATTAATGCTTGTCATCTCTGTGCATCTTATCTCGCCTGAGCGGGACGCGGAGACCAAGTATGAAATCTGGATCCCATCTCACTAAAAGAGTATTACTCTTTCGGACTGTTTACTGGATTTTTCAGTCAGACAAAATAGTGAGAAAAGAATCTTTCTTAAGTCCTGGATTGATTCTGAACATTGATACTAACCTTGCTGTTCTTGCATTGTTGTAGATAACTGCAGCAACGAACACCATGAGCTTCAATGTGCGATCCCTACTGGAAAGGGAGAAGTTTGCTGGGCCAAACTTCTCTGACTGGTTTGGACACCTTAAGATCGTTCTTAAGGCAGAGAGGAAACTGTATGTCCTCGAGACGGCAATACCGCCGCAGCCCGCTCCGAACGCCGCAAGGGCGGTTCGGGATGCCTATGAAAAGCACGTCAATGATAGCATTGATGTCGCTTGCCTGATGCTAGCGTCTATGACGCCACCGCTGCAGCGTCAGCATGAGGATATGTCGGCTATAGAGATTATAGCGAACCTCAAGATGCTGTATGCTGCACAGGCGAGGACAGAACGCTATAATCTGACGAAGCTCTTCTTTTAGAGCAAACTGGCTGAGGGGAGCCCAGTGGGAGCTCACGTGCTCAAGATGATTGGGCACAAGGAGGCTCTGGAGAAACTGGGGCATACCATCAACCAGGAGCTTGCTGTAGATATTATTCTGCAGTCTCTTCCGCCCTCTTTCGATGCGTTCATTATTAACTTTAATATGAACAAAATCGATTGTACGCCGGCAGAGCTGCTGAATATGCTCTTGACTACTGAGGAAACTCTGAAGGGAAAGCCTTCAACCTCTGTCTTAATGGTTCCTTCAAGGAACAAGAAGAAGGGGAAGAAGGGCAAGGCCCCTGTCAAGAACTACAGCAAGGCACTGAAACAGAAGGTGAAGCGGTCGAAGGACAACAGGTGTTTCCACTGTGGCCAGCTGGGTCACTGGAAAAAGGACTGTAAAGCGCTCCAAGGAGATAAGAGGGGAAGCATCGCTTCTGGCTCAGGTATATATGTGACTGAGGTCATGTTATCTTCTTCTTCTATTTCATGGGTGTTGGACACTGCATGTGGAGTTCACATTTGTTCAAATGTACAGGAACTCAGGAGAAGAAGGCAGGTGGGACAGCATGAGGTAGACCTACGCGTTGGAAACGGGGCACGGGTTGCTGCTGTTGCTGTAGGAGACTATTTCATTTCTTTACCATCTGGCATTGTATTAGAATTAAACAATTGTTATTTTGTACCCAGTATTACCAAGAATATTATCTCTATTCCTGCTCTTGTCAGGAAAGGATTTGCCTTTGAATGCAAGATTTCAAAGTGTGTTTTAACTTATGATAATATTGTGTATGCGACTGGTTCAATTAACAATGGGTTATTCATGTTGGACATGGAAAATTCTATACAAAACATTGATAATAAGAAAGCCAAGTATGCTGATAACAGCACCTTATTATGGCATAGTCGTTTAGGCCATATAAACGAGAAGCGCATTAAGCGGTTGCATGATCATGGACTGCTGGGATCATTCTCCTATGAGGAGATTGATACATGCAAAGCTTGTTTGATGGGTAAAATGACGAAGTCTCCTTTTCTTAACAAAGGTCAAAGGGCTTCAGGTTTACTTGACCTCATACACAGTGATGTGTGTGGGCCATTTAGTAAACATGCCAGAGGTGGCTATCAGTACTTCATTACCTTTACTGATGATTTCAGTAGGTATGGGTATGTCTATTTAATGAGACATAAAAGTGAATCTTTTGACAAGTTCAAAGAGTTCAAGAATGAAGTACAAAATCAGTTAGGCCGTAATATCAAGACACTTCGTTCTGATCGAGGTGGTGAATACCTGAGTCATGCATTTACTGACTATCTAAAGGAGTGTGGGATTATCTCACAGCTCACTCCGCCAGGAACACCACAATGGAATGGTGTGTCCGAAAGGAGAAATAGAACGTTACTTGATATGGTTCGTTCTATGATGAGTCAGGCTACTCTTCCATATTCCTTTTGGGGTTTTGCACTGGAAACAGCTGCAAAGGTACTAAATCGAGTGCCATCCAAGGCAGTTTCAAAGACGCCATATGAGTTATGGTATGGGAAACAGCCTAGCTTGACATTTATCAGGATCTGGGGTTGCGAAGCTTATGTCAAAAAGCTCGCCACTGGGAAACTGGAGAGCAGATCTGAGAAATGTATCTTTGTCGGTTACCCTAAGGAAACTAAGGGTTATTATTTCTTCGATCCCAAAGAGAACAAGGTTTTTGTTGCTCGGACGGCTATATTTCTTGAGAGGGAATTTCTTCTGCAAGAGGCCAGTGGGAGAGAAATAAAGCTGGATGAGAATCCAGAGGAAGGACAAAGTAGTCAAGCACAGTTGGATGAGCCTGAGCCAGTTGAACAGGTTATTGAACAACCTGAGGCTCAGATAACACGGGAACCGCGAAGATCGGGAAGGATCCGTCGTCAGCCTGAGCGCTATGACGGAGTCTACATCATTGATAATGATGAACCCCTCACTTATGTGGATGCGGTCAGTGGACCGGAGTCAGCTAGATGGCTTGAAGTTATGCGAGCCGAAATGGACTCCATGTCAGATAACCAAGTCTGGGATTTGGTTGATCCGCCTCCGGGAGTAATCCCTATAGGCTGTAAATGGATCTTCAAGAAGAAGATTGACATGGATGGTAACGTGGTTACCTATAAAGGCAGGCTAGTTGCGAAAGGTTTCAAACAAATCTACGGGATAGATTATGATGAAACTTTCTCACCTGTAGCCATGTTTAAGTCTATTCGGATTCTTTTCGCGATAGCAGCATATTACGATTATGAGATCTGGCAGATGGATGTGAAAACAGCTTTCCTTAATGGAAATCTGGATGAGGATGTGTATATGACACAACCTGAGGGTTTCACTAATCCATCAGATCGTCATAAAATATGCAAGTTAAAGAAGTCCATTTATGGACTGAAACAAGCATCTAGAAGCTGGAATATTCGTTTTGATGAATCAATCTCTGAGTTTGGTTTCATCAAGAATGAAGACGACCCGTGTGTATATAAGAGGTTTAGTGGGAGCGTGATTACATTCTTAATCCTCTACGTCGATGATATCTTAATCATTGGAAATGATATTCCTGAACTGCATGCTGTTAAAGCATGGTTAGGAAAATGTTTCCAGATGAAAGATTTAGGAGAAGCAGCCTATGTGTTAGGTGTGAAGATCTACCGAGATAGATCTAAGAGGCTTCTCGGGCTGTGCCAGAGTACTTACATCGATAAGGTCCTGGAGAGATTCCATTTAGAGAATTCTAAACGTGGATATCTTCCAGTCAGACATGGTCTGAATCTTTCGAAGAGTCAGTGTCCACAAACACAGACTGAGAAAGATGAAATGGACAATACGCCTTATGCTTCGGCTATTGGGTCCATTATGTATGCGATGTTGTGTACTCGCCCAGACGTCGCTTACGGGTTAAGCGTAACCAGTCGATTCCAAAGTAATCCAGGTTTGGCGCACTGGATTGCAGTCAAGAACATCTTAAAATATCTGCGGAGGACCAAAGATATGTTCTTGATATATGGTGGTCAGGAAGAACTCAGTATAGAGGGATATACTGACGCTTCGTTCCAGTCGGACCAGGATGATTTCCGATCGCAATCAGGCTATGTTTTTAGCTTGAATGGTGGAGCAGTGGTGTGGAAGAGTTTCAAACAGTCAACTGTTGCTGATTCCACAACAGAAGCCGAGTATGTTGCAGCCTCGGAAGCATCCAAGGAGGCAGTGTGGATTCGTAAGTTCGTGAGAGAACTTGGTGTCGTTCCTTCGAGTGCAGATCCTTTGGTTATCTTCTGTGATAACACTGGAGCAATAGCACAAGCAAAGGAACCACGGTCGCACCAGAAGTCCAAGCACATACAGAGACGGTTTCACTTGATCCGGGAGATCATTGATCGTGGCGAGATCAAAATATGCAAGGTTCATACAGATGACAATCTGGCAGACCCGCTTACCAAGCCTCTGGCGCAGCAGAAGCATGAGAAGCACTGTAATAATATGGGTTTGAGATTACTCAACCATTAGATTAAGTGCAAGTGGGAGATTGTTGGGGTATGCCCTTAAGGCTAATGTTTGAGGCCTTGGGATTGTAATAGTATCATGTAATAAACTGTTGTGTTTATAAAGGCATGGTTATTATTCAGGTTGTTACCTTGTCTGCTGTAATAAGTGTACTTCTGAATAATGTCTCAAAGCTGTTCAGCTAGGCTGACAGGCTATATGTCCTTAGTCGAGATATCTTGGTGAACATGAGACAGCCTTGATATGATTGAGACTAATATGTGTGCTAATCTTATAGGATGCTTCGAGCATGGAATAAGATGTAGACTCATGGGTACATTGGATGTACTGGACAGACCCTACTGGGATATTCCATTGCTTGTCACAATGTGAATGATCCTTGTAAGCACTAAGTGGCACATGTCCTCTGACTTGAGATCACTTGTGTTTCTAAATGATGATTGTCATTGTCTTGAGGTAGTTCAATATCATTTGAAACATAATGATTATAGACTATTTTGGATGGTGAGCTTGAATCAGGTTAGGGCACTAGTGATAGACAAAGGATTGCCGTCTCCTTGTTTAAGGAGTGTGATGTTCTAAAGGGCCCCCCTATATGAGATGATTGAGAAAGTGTATGGCCATACCCAGATGACTATGTTCATCTGATCTAATCATGCTCATCATGTTGGAGTTACAAGCTTGACATGCTTGTCCAATATGAACATCCAGTGGCAAAGGAAACATGTATGCCTTGTGAGTTTGATTCACACTTGTGCCATGGTTTGGGTGTAGTCTTGGAAGACTATTTCCTTTATATCGGGAGACAGTGATGTGTTGCTAGATACCTCTCACTGATCGTGATAACGAAAGTTATCATTACCGACATTTAAAGGAAACCCTTAGGGTCGCACAATTTGATGATATGGCTTACTCAAGTCAGATCGTATGGACTGAATTGTTTGGGTTCAGTTTAGAGGAGTTTAACCTCTAATTATAAGTGAGATCTGGTCTGATCATGTTTGATTGATTAGGGCTCTAGATCGGTAAGCTTCGATCGAGAGAGTTGATGCTAGATCGATGAGATCAGAAGCATCAAAAGGATGAACGGTCAGATCTTAAACCTTGGGTTTATTTTGATTTGGACCAATGCTTGGGCTGATTTGATTTGGTTTATTGAACCAAAATCAATTGGATCGATTAAGCTTGAACCGGTTCACATGTGTGAACGCTTGGTTCAAAGCATAAGCGTTTTGTTTTGATCGGTTTCGAAAGCTCTCCTTCATGACATTCCATTTATGGAAAGTCATCATGGTGACTTGATGAAAAAACGCCAAAACGCTTTTTGCTTGAAGGCTTCTCACTTTGGCGAAGAAGTGTGCTTGAGAGAGCATTATCGCCGAGAGTGGAGAAGTGGAATTCGGCCAAGCAAAGACTCCAAGGATTCTCCTTCAAACGATCAAGACCCCTTGAAGCTTTTGCTAGCACAAAGGCGTGAAGGGAGTAGCCAACTTCTTCTTGTGTGCGCGCCATTTGGAGGGGATCTATTTTGCTCTCTTGCTTCCAAGCCGACCTCCATCTCTATGGCTATGGTATAGATCTAAACTCATTCAAGTTGATCATATGGTTTTTCATATGCGATCCTTGAGAAACCCTCTTTCCGCCATGCTTGCTAGAGGCGCATGTTCTAGGGTTTCCCCCCCCCCATGAGTTAGGGGTTCTTTTCACTTTCTCAATCATCTCATCTAGGGGGCCCCTATAGAACACCACACTCCTTCAACAAGGAGACGGCAATCCTCTATCTATCACTAGTGCCCTAACCTGACTCATGATCATTATCCAAGATAGTCTATAACCATTATGTTTCAAATGATATTGAACTACCTCAAAACAATGACAATCATCATTTAGAAACACAAGTGATCTCAAGTCAGAGGACATGTGCCACTTGTTGCAATCAAGGATCATTCACATTGTGACAAGCAATTGAATATCCTAGTAGGGTCTGTCCAGTACATCCAATGTACCCATGAGTCTACATCTTATTCCATGCTCGAAGCATCCTATAAGATTAGAACACATATTAGTCTCAATCATATCAAGGCTGTCTCATGTTCACCAAGATATATCGACTAAGGACATTTAGCATGTCAGCCTAGCTGAACAGCATTGAGACATTATTCAGAAGAACACATATTGCAGCAGATGATGTAACAACCTGAATAATAACCATTGCCTTTATAAACACAAGAATGTATTACATGATACTTATACAATCCCAAGGCCTCAAACATTAGCCTTAAGGGCATACCCCAACACCATTGGCCTAGAGCACATATTAGACTTGTATAGGAGGCTTAAAGCATGGATAAGATCTAGATGAACCTCATTGGGCTTGAGGGCTCAACCAAGAACTGCCATAGGTGCTTGGGTTCATCATGAGGCACATAGGAAGAAGGATGGATCACCTCGTTAGTACAAGGGCCCAATGAACCAAGGGGTGGGCAGCTACACTATATAAAAGAGGAAGCAAAGGGCTTTAAGCCTTGGACCAAGCCCCTTGCCTAATCACCTAATAGAGGTGCCACTTCAAAAATGGGGTGCCTATGTGGACAGCCAAGCAAGACATGATTGCCTTGACACGAGGTGATTGGGGGAAGTTATTTGGCCTTCATTGGTAAATCTTCCCCTCTCTTCCTTTTGCACCTGTCTAGGCGCATAATCAAGGCATAGACTGGTCGTGTTGGGAAACCCCGGGGACATTTTACAATTTTCAGAGTCATGGACATACATTTTACGCAGCGGAAGAATGTCCCCGAAACAGGCCGGTCCCAAAAACCTAGTGAAGATCGCAAGCAAGGGAGTCGACACAGCGAGTTAGGAAATACCTTAAGAGCAATGAAGAGCGATGCCGATGCAGGCACCCAAGTGTGCGCCCTCTGCAGTCTCACACACACGGATCTCTTGAGTTCTCTTCTTCCACGCCCGGTGCTAGCCTCGGGAAGAAAATCCAAGCCTTAGTCTTCTTCTTCAATGCTCGCGCCACCTCCAAGGTAGAAGCGCCAATTGATGAAGAAGATGGGAGAAGGGAGAATGCCGCCAAGCCTTTACTTCTCTTGCGCCAAAGGAGGAAGAAGGGACGAAGCTTGTGGCTAGGGTTTGATGGAAGAGGATGGTTGCGCCAATGCCCCTTGTTCTCGCCCTCTTGATGTGTTAACGCCTTCGAGGATTGATCATCAACAAGAGGGAGCGACTAGGGTCACATTTATAGGGCAAGAGGCGGTTAGGGTAAGGGCTAGGATCATGACAAGTGTAGGGCTAGGATGAGGAGGTTTGAGACAAGGAAAGTCTCCAAGACATTTCCATAATTCTCATTCAACCATTCCTTATTGTGCCCCACGCCTTTCCTTATGCGCCAAGGCCTTGCCTTGCGCCCCAAGCAATGCCATAGAGGCATGCATTCCATCCTAGGAAGAGAGGGGAGGCGCCCTTTTCTTCCATAATGAAGCAAAGGCGCCAACATGACCCCATTATGCCCCTAGGCGCTTAATGGTTCATGTTTCTCCCCATTATACCCTTTTAGCCTCTCATCTCTTCATGAGAACTTGTTATTGGGCCTCATTGGATAATGAGCTAGCCCAAATTTCATTACATGGGTTGATTAAGCACTTGGATCTAATCCAATGCAACCCTAATCCAAATGTGACCAACCATGGTCAAATACGGGTCAAACTGCCAAAAATGAAGTTTAGCTCATTTTTGGCGCTGATGAAATCTCCCATCTCATCAGGTCAAATACGGGTCAACCATGGTCAAATACGGGTCAAACTGTCAAATACGGGTCAAGTTTGGCTCCAATAACATTCTTCCATCTCATCAGGCCCATTGGCGCTGATGAAATCTCCCAATTAGATCTGAGTTATCCAATAACTCGATCATAAGGCTTCCCGATTAATACGAGAACTCAAGTATCAAGGTGTGCGACCCTGTAGGTTCCTCTAACACTGGCAGTGGTGACCAGAGGTCATCACAAGCAGTGAGTGGCACCTAGCAGTGCATCGCTGCTACCCAGGTCATTGGAATGGATATCGACATCGACATCCCCATTATCGCAACTAGGTACAGATGCATTACAGTCTCTTTGCCGAACTGATATCCGATTGGACAAGTGTGTCACCACTTGCTTTCATCCAATCTCATGGCTATGACTAAAACAGGTTCTCACCTGGGTATGGCCATACACTCTCAGTCATAGAACCATAAAGGAGCTCCATGGATATCATACTTCCCTAGGGAAGGGGCAAATCCTATGTTTGTCCATTGATCTTCTCATATGGGTCATGACATGCTCAATAACGACTGTTATGACCTCTTAGCTACGGCAAGGTGTTAGGTTGTATCAAAGCAAGTCCCTAACCATATAGAATGATCAATGACCTCAAGTCAAGGGATCAATGCATCTCCTGTCACTTATGAGGATAACTCATGACACCAAGTCTTAGCCTCATAGCGGGTCTATCCAGTATATCCTCCTATGATATACCCATGTATCTGCGTTAGCACCACGTGCCTAATCAGCCCACATACCAGTCTCTCAAGTACCAGAGCTGTCCCATATCCACTCAGGTACATCGACTAGGGACAATTATTTGAGCACAGATCCAATCTGTCTCTAGGGACATAATCATGTAAGTACACAATTGCAGGTGTAGACAAACAATGATAACGACAATGCCAGAATGATATATAAATATCAATGTCAAGTAGTACATAAGTTGACCAAAACTAGGTCCTAGGGCATATACACCAACAATCTCCCACTTGCACTAAGACCTAGAAGTTGAGGAATCTCAACCCCATATCTCTAGCGTGACCATCATGCTTCAGCTGCGCCAAAGCCTTGGTCAATGGGTCTACCAGATTGTTCTCTGTGTCTACTCTGCTAATCTTGACATCACCTCTGTCAATGATCTCTCTGATCAGGTGAAATCTTCTGAGTATGTGTTTGGATCTTTGATGAGACCGTGGTTCCTTGGCTTGTGCAATTGCTCCATTGTTGTCATAGTAGAGTTCAATGGGATCCATTGCACTAGGCACCACTTGAAGATCACATAAGAACTTCCTTATCCAAGCAGCTTCCTTGGCTGCCTCAGAAGCAGCCACATACTCAGCTTTGGTTGTAGAATCTGCTATGGTGGATTGCTTGAGGCTCTTCCAGCATACAGCGCCTCCATTTATCTTGAACACATAGCCGGCCTGCGATCTAAAGTCGTCAGGGTCAGACTGGAACGATGCATCAGTATAGCCCTGCATACTGAGCTCTTCCTGTCCCCATAGACCAAGAACAGATCCTTAGTTCTTTTCAGATACTTTAGGATGTTTTTTACAGCCACCCAGTGCTGCAGACCTGGATTGGATTGGTATCGGCTGGTTATGCTCACAGCATATGCCACATCTGGTCTAGTACATAACATTGCATACATGATCGATCCTACTGCCGAAGCATAAGGAATTCGACTCATGTCATCCCTCTCAGCCTGTGTTGTAGGACACTGGCTCTTTGAGAGAGTAAGGCCATGTCTCACTGGAAGGTATCCTTTCTTGGATTGCTCCATGTAGAACCTCTCCAGTACCTTATCAATGTATGTAGTCTGACTGGAAGGCCAGAAGCCTCTTGGATCTGTCCCGGTAGATCCTCACGCCTAGAATATAGGCGGCCTCCCCTAAGTCTTTCATCTCGAAACACTTCCCCAACCATGTCTTCACAGCTTGAAGACTAGGGATGTCGTTTCCGATGAGCAGTATGTCATCAACATACAAGACCAGAAAAATCACCAAGCTCCCACTGAATTTTTTGTATACACAAGCGTCATCTTCGCTTTTGATAAACCCATAATCTCTCACGGCTTCGTCAAATCGAAGATTCTAACTTCGAGATGCTTGCTTTAATCCGTAAATGGACCTCTTTAACCTGCAGACCTTATTAGCCTCTGCAGGATGGATGAAGCCATCAGGTTGTGTCATATATACATCCTCAGTCAGCTTCCCGTTAAGGAACGCTGTCTTCACATCCATCTGCCATATCTCATAATCATGATATGCAGCTATAGCAAGCAGAATCCGAATGGATTTAATCATGGCAACTGGCGAGATGGTTTCATTATAGTCCACCCCGTGGACTTGTTTAAATCCTTTAGCCACTAGTCTACCCTTGTAGGTAACTATATTGCCATCCATGTCTGTCTTCCTCTTGAATACCCATTTACACCCTATGGGTTTTACCCCATCAGGCAGCTCAACCAAATCCCAGACTTGGTTAGCCGACATGGAATCCATCTCAGATTGCATGGCGTCAAGCCATTTCTCGGAGTCCGGTCCACTGACCGCCTCATCATAGGTTCTAGGTTCATCCTCAATGATGAAGTTCCCATCGTGTTGGGTCGGTAGCGACCCATACCTTTCAGGTGCACGACGAATTCTCCCAGACCTACACGGGACCTGTGTCTGAGCCTCAGGTTGCCTAGCAACCGGTGCAGGTGGCTCAGATTTTATCTCTTTGTCTTGTGCTTGCACTTGGACCTCATCTAAGTCAAACTTCCTCCCACTAACTTCTTTCATGAGAAATTCTTTCTCTAGAAAGTCAGCACCCCGAGCAACAAAAACTTTGTTCTCGGTTGGGACATAGAAGTACTATCCTTTAGTTTCCTTAGGATACCCCACAAATACACACTTATCAGATCTAGGTTCTAGCTTGCTAGAATCCTGACGTTTGACATAAGCCTCACATCACCAGATCCTGATAAACGCGAGATTAGGGCATCTCCCACTCCACATCTCGTATGGTATTTTGGAGACACTCTTAGATGGAACATTATTCAGTATCAAAGAAGCTGTTTCTAGTGCATGCCCCCAGAATGATGAAGGTAGAGTTGCATGACTCATCATCGATCGAACCATATCCAATAAAGTTCGATTTCTCCTTTCAGACACACCATTCCATTGAGGTGTTCCAGGAGGAGTGAGTTGGGATATGATCCCACACTCTCTCAGATAGTCAAAGAACTCACCACTCAGGTATTCTCCACCTCGATCTGATCGAAGAGCTTTAATGGATCTTCCAAGCTGGTTCTCTACTTCATTCTTGAACTCCTTGAATTTCTCAAAGGATTCAGATTTATGCCTCATTAAGTAGACATAGCCATACCTACTGAAGTCATCAGTGAAGGTAATGAAGTAGTTGTACCCTCCTCTGGCTTGTTTATTGAAGGGCCCACACACATCAGTATGTATGAGATCCAATAAACCTTCTGCCCTCTCACCAATCTTGGTGAAGGGCACCTTTGTCATTTTCCCTAATAAACAAGGTTCACAAGTATCAAATTCCTCTAAGGAACTCGAATCTAACAATCCATTTGCATGGAGTTGTTGGATGCGATTCTTGTTTATATGGGCTAATCGACAGTGCCATAGGAAAGCACCAACTGAACCACTCAGTTTGGTCCTCTTATTGCTTATGTTACAAATAGAACTTTCCATATCCAAGAAATATAGACCATTGCACAAAGTACCCTTCCCATAGAACATATTTGCAAATGAAAAAGAACAGGAGTTCTTATTTATTTCAAATTTAAATCCTTTCTTTGCCAAGCAAGGAATGGATACAATGTTCTTTGTTAGCGAAGGTACACAAAAGCAATTATCTAGTTCTAATCAAAGTCCAGAAGGCAAGGAGAGAGTCAAAATGCCTACAGCAACAGCAGCAACCTGTGCCCCGTTTCCAACGCGTAGGTCAATCTCTCCAAGCCACACCGATCTACTTTTCTTGAGCCCCTGCATATTTGTACAAATATGAGCTCCACATGCGGTATCCAATACCCATGACATAGAAGTAGAAAGATTGACTTCTGTAACATAGATACCTGAGCTAGAAGTTAAGGCCAAGCCTTTCTTCTCCTCATTCTGAAGCTGCTTGCAGTCCCTTCTCCAGTGGCCCTGCTCGCCACAGTGAAAACACCTCTGTTCCTTTGACCTCTTCGCCTTTTTCTTCAGTGCTTTGGTAGGACCTCTAGCACTGCTCTTAGCACGTGCCTTACCCTTCTTCTTTATCTTCTTGGTCGCAGGGACCAAAAGAACAGAATTGGGTTTGGTCTTACCCATCTCTCGCTCGGCTGTTTGGAGCATATTCATCAATTCCTCCCGTGTGCACTCAATCTGGTTCATGTTGAAGTTAATGATAAACGGACTGAAGCTAGGGGGCAGGGAATGAAGAATAAGATCCACAACCAGCTCGTTGTCTATGGTGTGTCCCAGTCTCCTGAGATGATCCACGTTCCCAATGAGTTTGAGAACATGGGGTCTCACTAGTGCACCTTCAGACAACTTGCACCGAAAGACTGCTTTGGCGGTGTCAAATTTCTCAGTTCTAGCCTGAGCCTCGAACATCTGTTTCAGACGAGTAATCATCTGAAAAGTGTTCTGCTCCTCATATTGCACCTGCAGTTCAGGTGCCATACTGGCTAGCATAAGACATGCAACCTCCAAAGAGTCATCTTGATGCTTTGTATAAGCATCTCTGTCTGCCGTTCGGGCATTAGGCAGAGGAGCCGCAGGAAGAGGCTGTTCAAGGACATACAGCTTCTTCTCGAGCTTGAGGACTATCCTCAAGTTCCGATGCCAGTCCATGAAGTTAGTTCCAACTAACTTATCCTTATCAAGGAGGGATCGCAGTGATAATCCGCCAGTGTTCGTAGCCATTGTTCTACAACACCCAAGAAGAACAGATTAGTACTACTTCGAATCATTTAAACTAGACTTGTTTTAAATGATTTCTGCTCTCACTATTTTAAATTCGAATTGACAACCCACAAAGTCAATCGGGAAGTTTAAGACTTCCTAGTGAGATGGGATCCTTATTTCACATGAGGCTTCGCATCCCACGAGGGTGGGATGAGATGCACAAAGTAACCCATGCTTCCTAAGGTGGGCGCGCCGGCCGATTGCTCCAAGCAACTCCCCTTGTTGAGACAGTCTGGGCATTTCATGTCCAGCGAGGGCTGGATACAACATGAAACCTTTACCTCTCAACGATGCCTCTAGACTTTCACCATGCGCCCAGCACATGTGAACTTCTAGTCATGTCCATTCCTAACCGTTATGCCCAGGGCCAACGAGTTTCCTTGCGAAGGCACGCCCAGGTTAAAACTGGACTGGGGAAACCATTGCCACCACGCACTTTCTAAAGATAAGGTGGTGTGTCCCACGAGGGTGGGAAACAATTCACAACTCCACTGATCGATAGCTTAGTGAGGGCTACGCGTTAGAAGGCTACCAGACTTGATATTTTAATTAAGGGTTTTTGTTTAAGGTCTCATCATCTCAGTTTTATCTTATGTCTATCATTACAGGCATGCAATCCTATAGTGATAACATAACGGTAAAACATTTCAGGCATGCTTCTGCAGATAATAATAAGAGCAGTAAAGGATGATTTGATCATATCCTATACAAGACATTGAACCAATCCATGCCATGAAATAGGTTCAACTCTTGTCCTAGAACTCAAGCCCCAAAAACTAGACCTAGCCTAGCCGACCTCTAGCTTGAACTTCAAGGTTGGCTCCAAGGTCCTTCTCTCATGGCTTAGCTCTCAAATCGTAGAGGAACACTTTTGAAGTTCCCATAGGTTCGGCCAATGCCATGGTCTTGCGCCACTAAGCAGGTTTGCACCTCTTGCTTGTTGCATCACCATCCAAGGTATGCATGCGCTAACCTCCAATCACATGCGCCACCCTAATCTTCTTCTTAGTCAAAAGCAAAAAGAAAAGCGGCATGCATGCCTCACGAGGATACATCGCAGGCATGCAAAGGGGGCTTGATTAATGATCACAACATCATGCACAATCAAGGTATTTACTCATGCAATTCTACATGCTCATGAAAAACATAAAATCTGAAATTTTACTTTTTCATAAAACTAGTCTCTTTTTCTCATCTTATTCTCACAAATCTTTTGGTTTATTGCGATTTATTTTTCATGATGATTTCAGAGATCCTTTCGGCTGGCAATTTTGTCAGATCAAGAGACTTGGCCAGTCCGAAGACACAATGCCCATCCTACTTGACAAAATTACGTGCGCCTTTGATCTTTAAATTAAACAAGAGAAATAGTCCAAATATCCAAAAGAGATTGAGAGGATGATAGAAACAAGAAACCCTAATTTTTCTACTTTTAGAAAATCGATTGCCATGCATCATGCTATTTACGAAAATAGAGATATGGCATGTGAGCATGGAAGAAAAGCATAAAACATCGTTCGAGTCTTGCAAGTCGCTCTGATACCACTGTTGGGAAACCCCGGGGATATTTTACAATTTTCAGAGTCATGGACATACATTTTACGCAGCGGAAGAATGTCCCCGAAACAGGCCGGTCCCAAAAACCCAGTGAAGATCGCAAGCAAGGGAGTCGACACGACGAGTTAGGAAATACCTTAAGAGGAATGAAGAGCGATGCCGATGCAGGCGCCCAAGTGTGCGCCCTCTACAGTCTCACACACACGGATCTCTTGAGTACTCTTCTTCCATGCCCGGTGCTAGCCTCGGGAAGAAAATCCAAGCCTTAGTTTTCTTCTTCAATGTTCGCGCCACCTCCAAGGTAGAAGCGCCAATTGATGAAGAAGATGGGAGAAGGGAGAATGTCGCCAAGCCTTTACTTCTCTTGCGCCAAAGGATGAAGAAGGGAAGAAGCTTGTGGCTAGGGTTTGATGGAAGAGGATGGTTGGGCCAATGCCCCTTGTTCTCGCCCTCTTGATGTGTTAACGCCTTCGAGGATTGATCATCAACAAGAGGGGGCGACTAGGGTCACATTTATAGGGCAAGAGGCGGTTAGGGTAAGGGCTAGGATCATGACAAGTGTAGGGCTAGGATGAGGAGGTTTGAGACAAGGAAAGTCTCCAAGACATTTCCATAATTCTCATTCAACCATTCCTTATTGTGCCCCACGCCTTTCCTTATGCGCCAAGGCCTTGCCTTGCGCCCCAAGCAATGCCATAGAGGCATGCATTCCATCCTAGGAAGAGAGGGGAGGCGCCCTTTACTTCCATAATGAAGCAAAGGTGCCAACATGACCCCATTATGCCCCTAGGCGCTTAATGGTTCATGTTTCTCCCCATTATACCCTTTTAGCCTCTCATCTCTTCATGAGAACTTGTTTTTGGGCCTCATTGGATAATGAGCTAGCCCAAACTTCATTACATGGGTTGATTAAGCACTTGGATCTAATCCAATGCAACCCTAATCCAAATGTGACCAACCATGGTCAAATACGGGTCAACCTGCCAAAAATGAAGTTTGGCTCCAATAACATTCTTCCATCTCATCAGGCCCATTGGCGCTGATGAAATCTCCCAATTAGATCCGAGTTATCCAATAACTCGATCATAAGGCTTCCCGATTAATACGAGAACTCAAGTATCAAGGTATGCGACCCTGTAGGTTCCTCTAACGCTGGCAGTGGTGACCAGAGGTCATCACAAGCAGTGAGTGGCACCTAGCAGTGCATCGCTGCTACCCAGGTCATTGGAATGGATATCGACATCGACATCCCCATTATCGCAACTAGGTACAGATGCATTACAGTCTCTTTGCCGAACTGATATCCGATTGGACAAGTGTGTCACCACTTGCTTTCATCCAATCTCATGGCTATGACTAAAACAGGTTCTCACCTGGGTATGGCCATACACTCTCAGTCATAGAACCATAAAGGAGCTCCATGGATATCATACTTCCCTAGGGAAGGGGCAAATCCTATGTCTGTCCATTGATCTTCTCATATGGGTCGTGACATGCTCAATAACAACTGTTATGACCTCCCAGCTACAGCAAGGTGTTAGGTTGTATCAAAGCAAGTCCCTAACCATATAGAATGATCAATGACCTCAAGTCAAGGGATCAATGCATCTCCTGTCACTTATGAGGATAACTCATGACACCAAGTCATAGCCTCATAGCGGGTCTATACAGTATATCCTCCTATGATATACCCATGTGTCTGCGTTAGCACCACGTGCCTAATCAGCCCACATACCAGTTCTCAAGTACCAGAGCTGTCCCATATCCACTCAGGTACATCGACTAGGGACAATTATTTGAGCACAGATCCAATCTGTCTCCAGGGACATTATCATGTAAGTACACAATCGCAGGTGTAGACAAACAATGATAACGACAATGCCAGAATGATATATAAATATCAATGTCAAGTAGTACATAAGTTGACCAAAACTAGGTCATAGGGCATATACACCATCAGGTCGATCATGCCTTGTGATGGGAATGTCTAGCTTTGTATAAATAAGCAGGTAGGGGTCTGTCCACAATGCATAAGACAATACTCTTTTCCTCTTTTGTGTGCCACCTCCCTTGTCCTTTTCTATGAGCATCAAGGCCGGGTTCCTGCTTCTGAGGCTAGCACCATGCATGAAGTGGGCTGATCTTCAAAGGGTCACTATGTGGATACTAGTAAAGGGCAAATACTTAAGTGCCTACAATAGGTAAAATTAATGTCATGACCCTTAGCTCATCTTGCATGGATCCTCTTGGCATAGGAAAAAATTATTTCAGACAATTTTTCACTGCATATTTTTTGTTTGCTTGTGATTTTTCCCAACAAAAGATTTTTAGAGGTTTTGGCCAAATTCTGAGAGGAATTAGCGAAAATTCAAAATACACCATCGTGTTGAATTTTTACTTAATTTTAATAGGGATAGAATTAAATATCAACACAATTCAACTTTCCAGAAAGTAAAGTTATTTACAACTATATTGCAAATAAAAGTAAGTGCATTAAAAATACAA
Organism: Costus lasius; assembly: GCA_027563935.2. NCBI lineage: Eukaryota > Viridiplantae > Streptophyta > Magnoliopsida > Zingiberales > Costaceae > Costus > Costus lasius. The sequence goes on from CM050453.2 coordinate 59,856,566, forward strand.
ATAAATTGTTGGGCTCTTCTATAAATGCCAAACTGAAAACATGTCAAATTTATGTATACCCATATCAAATCATCAACAAAAAAGAATGAGAGAAAGGGTAAGAAATACTCACAGTGTATGCAGTGGTGGCTCATCTCATGCTCCTCTCACTCATCATTTTCCTCCTGAGAGTCAGATAACTCCGCTGACTTTCATGATTGAGACTATGAATTATATTATACTACTTCATGGTATACTTTAAACTTGTTATGATGCTGACAGTAAACAACATATAACAGTTTAATGACCAAATTGCTTTAAAAATCTCTTATCTCTAACATCACTGAAATTCTTGAAGTAAAAATTTTATCTGTTAAGTGAAATTGATTTATTAAATTGAAAGTATCTGATATTTAGTGTGTGTTGAATGGATGTTATGACATGAAGTGTGAGTTTTATCTTTCTTGGATTGTAACCTCTTGGAATTTGTCTCTATTATGATTTTTCTTAAATTACTTGAGTTTGAAATATTGATTGCTTAATTTATTAACTGAGGATATTATTAGGGGCAAAAACAAATGAGTGTTCCTTAAATTTACATTCTTCATACATATTAGAGTATTGCTCGAGGACAAGCAAAATTCTAAGTCTAGGGTATTCTGATGCATTGCATTTACACCATGTTTTTGCCAATATTTTATATCATATTTTGAGCTTAATCGAATGATTTTGTGCTATTTTTAGTATTTTTGCTTTACTTTGCACAGAATCTTTACTTTTCTTGGTTTTAATGAAAATGTAGGTAAAATGGCGTAAAAACGAAGGATTTTGAGGGGTTTGAAGCCAAAGCATGATTCCCGAGGAGATCGCGGGCCTACATGGCAAATTTGGGGTGAAAAACGATGAAGAACGAGAAATTTACGGCGTGGGCCGTAATTGCATAATCAGCCGTGAACGCGAAGATGAGCGGAAGGCGAAAATCGGCTAAGTGTCGGTATGAACAAAAACTTTCACGGGTGTGGCCGTAATTCCATCACGGACCGTGAAACTTTCTGTGACCGAAAGCATTATACACAGAAACATTTATGGCCGCAGCCGTATACACATCACTGACAGTAAAAACTTTCGCCCGACGAGTTTTTTACCCATTTCTCCGCGGATTCGAACCGGATTTGTACCAAACCTTGCAGAAACGTTCGCTGATGGGTTCCAAACCGGTCTAACTATAAAAGATCAGATTTTCAAGTGAGAAGGAGGACGATTTGGATGAGCACAAGCGGCAGCGGCGACAAAGGTGACAACATGATTTATGAGCATACTCCGGTGAGATTGCACACGAATTCGACGATCGATCCACTCTTCCTCATCTCCAGAATGAGGAGAAGGCGGTTTCGTTGTTCTTTCTGCCTTTGCAAAATTTTTAGAAGATATTCACTCGTTCATCATAAACATGTATTCCCTTACCAATATGAGCGAGTAGATACCTTTTTCGGGATTATTGGGCGTAGCCCACTGATTTTCATGGATTGATTTACATTATTGCCCTTTTCTTATAAATTTGCCATCTTGATTTAATTGAAATTGCATGTAACCCGTAAATTACCTTGGCTAAGTAATCTTACGTCATTGACGAAGCGAGAAGAACCGAGAGGTGAACCGCAACATCCGACCTATTTCGATTAAGCCTTCGAATCTAATCACGAGAGTAGGTTAGATTCGTCTGAAGGAAATAACCTGGTTTTCATAGAACTCAAGGGGTTTAATTAGGTTGACTGTCACGAGAGTAGGGTGTTGACGTAATTGAATAAGTATTTTGTTCTAGTAGATTTTGTAGTATTAGAGATGGAGGAAAGTTCAAAAAACCCAATTATTCTTGGTAGTCCATTTTTAGCCATAGCAAGGGCAGTCATTAATGTTATGAAAGGAAAACTCACACTAAATATTGGTGAAAACATAATTGAGTTTGAGTTGGCAGATTCATTGAAAAAACCATCATATTCAGGATCATGTTGTTGTATTGATGTAGTTGATAATGTCATTAATAATTTGCATAAGTTATTTGATGAACCTCCTCATGTTGAAAGTGACAATTCTCCTGAGTGTGTGAAAAAAAAATTTCAGGAAAAGGCTTATTTAATTTTAAAAAAGAAAAGAAAGAAGAGGTAGAAAAGAAAAGAAAGATTGAAGCTGCTTAACAAAGGAAGAAAGTTCTTAAGCAAAATTGGTCACTGTTTCTTGAATGAGCCTTGTGTATTCAGAAGTTGTGAATAGAACAAAGAAAAAGCATAATGGTGATAGAAGAAACCACGATCGAATCTGAGTGCGTAACGATCAAGCTAATGACCTTTAAATTAGCGCTTCTTGGGAGGCAACCCAAGCACTCTTACTTAGTTTAGTTCTTTTATTTTAGTTTCTTTTTAGAGTTAATTTTTCTTTTTTGTAGGGAAAAATGAACTTTTTGCAAAATATGGCACTGCCGTAATGGAAATTACAGGCCGTAATCTTGGTTCATTTTCATCCAGAAACTTTTGAGGCTTTTACGGCACTACCGTAAGGATTTTAACGGGCAGCAATTTCGTGAGATTTTCGGCGCAAAAGTTTCCATGATTTGGTTCGTATTACGGTAGTACCGTAAGTATTTTCATTTGCCGTAATTTTTTGTTGATTTTCATATATAAAAAAATCTCTCTTCATTTTTATGACACTATCATAACGTATTTCACGGTGCCATAATTACGGTCAATTTTTGACCCGAGAGTTTTGAGATGTTTACGACACTACCATAATCATTTGTACGGTACCGTAATTTTGGCCAATTTTTTACCCGAGAGTTTTGAGATGTTTACAGCAGGGCCGTAAAGCTATTACGGCCCGTGTTTTTTGAACTTATCACATTATGGCACCGCCGTAAGAGAAATTTTGACCGTAATTCTATCGGCCCTACACAATTTCTCTGCCGTATTTCTAGGGTTTCAACCGTGTTTTAGGGTTTTCACACTCGTTCTTGCATCGATTTCAAGTTTCCGACCTACCCTCGCCTTTAGAAATCGCTGGCGACCCTTCCCGACTAGCACCGGCCTTCGATTTGGTAATCTCTAGCTCGATCTATTCGATTTGGCGAGTTCAGGCATGATTTCCACCCCTTTCTCGTTTTCTTCCGATTCTTTGTCGAATCTTGAAATTTCTGCTTGCATTTGTTTCTTTGATCACCAGTGAACCTACTTAGAGCAATTTTTGATGATTTTGACTGATATTAGAATGATTTTGAGCCTTGAATGAGCTCAAGCTACCGCTTCTTCCACACTGTTCCGCCCTTCTCGATTTTTACCGATTTTAGCTTCGCTAAACCTGTTGTTTGCTTCCTAGGTTCTTGCCAGAGTTCAAAGAAAGTTCCTGAAGCATTTGTTTGGTTCATGTATGGACATGAAAATAATTGTCAGAATCATTACCCCTATAGCTCAATTTCTAAATGTTGAGCCTTATGGAGTTGAGGTGGCCAGGGGAAATGCAAAATTAGATATCGAGTCATGTATGGACATGAAAATAATTGTCAGAGAAGGTGATACCTTTTGTTTGGTTCTTGGACTAGGGGCTCCAACGTTGCCCTTGCCCAACACTGAGAAGACTACTGTTCAGAATCAAGTAAATTGGAAATTGTCTCCTAGTGATGCTGCTTTTGCTATGCCACCTCCCTTGGATATCGTATCGCCACCACCCACCTAGGGTGGTAGAGATGACCCATTCGATATGGGTATAGATCCACCATCTCATGGAGCTGCGGAGTCACCTTCACACCGAGCTTTAGGTTCCTCAGGCCGTGCTACTGAGAGAGGATGGGCCAGAGCCTTTCACCCTGATTTCCAGTCTCTCTCTTCTGAGGTGTACCGTCAAGGTCGCCTCATGGAAATAATGCTTGATTCCATAGGGAGAATGCCTGACTCCATGGAGCATATTCATCAGGATGTGGAAGAGCTTGGCAACTACATGGAGGAGATGGGGAATTTCCTCTATGACCATTTCGATTTCGAGGACAGCAGGAGAGGTGGAGATTATGGAGGAGACTATGGTGGAGACCAGGGAGGACAGCACGATGATCCAATGGATGTAGCCCCTAAGGACACTAAAGAGATTGGATCTATTGATGATCATTAGAGCAATGTGAGTATCTTTTTCCCTACCTATTCCTTGTTTATCTTATATTGCAATTGATGTTTCATGATTTTATAGGGAAGGATGACTTGGATTGGTCAAACTTCTTGTGTCTGCTGCTGCTATTATATACTGCTTGTCATGACTCTCTGAATTTTAAAATTTGATTTGGTTGTATCACTATGATTCTGAATTTGTTATTGTGATATTGAGTTCGATTGGGTTGTCTGATATTTGATATTTTGTTGATATTGAGCACCTTGTGTGGGTGCCTACTGATGCATGATTGTATAAATTTATTTCTGAAAGGATATATGCAAATTTTCTCTTGTTTTGGTTTTATGCTTTATTGTTGAAGTGTGGTCTATTTCCAAAATTTCTGTTGATAGTATGATTTTCTTGATGATAAATTTGTCAAATGCCTATGATTTGGGATAGACCTATTGTGATGAATTTATTTCTTTAATATACATCTGTCTATTGGAATTTTTCATTGATTGATGCATGAGATTTTGGGTAGATATTGTTGGGGTATGCCCTTAAGGCTAATGTTTGAGGCCTTGGGATTATATCAGTATCATGTATAAACTCAATGTTTATAAAGGCAATGGTTGTTATTCAGGTTGTTACGTTATCTGTGAAAGTCCCCTGACTAAGGGGGAAAAACCCTAAACTGGCGCAAACAGAAACATGGGCAGCGGATACTAGGGTTTCAAAGAATCGGTGCATGAAGTATGATTAACTTTGATATAACTTGTAAACAAGAATGAATGCGATTCATACCATGGCCATTTCTAGATGGCGCCTTGGAAGCAAAGATCAAACGAGATCTTCTCCAAATCGTCACACACAAGATGAGAATGCGCTTCTTCTTGTCGTCCCTTGTGCTAGCAAGGATCGTCCAAGTATCACAATTGTATGAAGGGAAGAGAAAAACTTGCTTAGTGATTTCCTCCTTCTTTTCGTCAAAACTCTTCTTCACGAGAGAGCAAGCCACACGAGAAGAGGCAAGAGGCGAGAGTGATGATCGACCATAGAGCCAACGTGAGATGTGGTCACGTAAGAGACATGCTATCTAAAAATAGCAAACACGTCTCAACGTTCACAAGTCGCAAATCTCTCCACTTATTTTGAACCACTCGCTCATCCATGAGCCGGTTCATCTTGGTCTGGTTCAAAGACCAAATAAGCCAAGCGACATGGTCTAGATCAAATTAAACCCTAAGGCTCCAGATCTAACCGTCGATCTCTTGATGCTTCTGATCTCACCGATCTAGCATCTATTCTCTCGATCGAAGCTTACCGATCTCAAGCTCTAATCAATCATACATGATCAGACTAGATCTCACTTACAATCAGAGATTAAATCCCTTTAAACTGATCTCGAACAATTCAGTCCACACGATCTGACTTAAGTAAGCCATATCATCAAATTGTGCGACCCTGAGGGTTTCCTTTAAAGGTCGGTAACGATAACCCACGTTATCACGATCAGTGAGGGGTATCTAGCAACACATCACTGTCTCCCGGTATAAAGAAAAGAGTCTTCCAAGACTACACCCAAACCACAGCACAAGTGTGAATCCAATTCACAAGGCATGCATAAAACCTTTGCCACTGGATGTTCTTATTGGACAAGCGTGTCAAGCTTGTAGCTCCAATATGATGAGCATGATTAGATCAGATGAACACTGTCACCTGGGTATGGCCATACACTTTCTCAATCATCTCATCCAGGGGGCCCCTTTAGAACATCACACTACTTAAACAAGGAGACGGCAATCCTATGTCTATCACTAGTGCCCTAACATGACTCAAGCTCATTATCCAAGATAGTCTATAATCATTATTTCTCAAATGATATTGAACTACCTCAAAACAATGACAATCATCATTTAGAAACACAAGTGATCTCAAGTCAGAGGAAATGTGCCACTTGTCGCAATCAAAGATTATTCACATTGTGACAAGCAACTGAATATCCTAGTAGGGTCTGTCCAGTACGTCCAATGTACCCATGAGTCTACATCTTATTCCATGCTCGAAGCATCCTATAAGATTAGAACACATATTAGTCTCAATCATATCAAGGCTGTCTCATGTTCACCAAGATATCTCGACTAAGGACTTTACTGCATGTCAGCCTAGCTGAACAGCTTTGAGACATTATTCAGAAGTATACTTATTGCAGCAGACAAGGTAACAACCTGAATAACAACCATGCCTTTATAAACACAAGAGTTTATTACATGATACTGTTACAATCCCAAGGCCTCAAACATTAGGCTTAAGGGCATACCCCAACAATCTCCCACTTGCACTTAATCTAATGGTTGAGAAATCTCAAACCCATATTATTACAGTGCTTCTCATGCTTCTGCTGCGCCAGAGGCTTTGTAAGCGGGTCTGCTAGATTGTCATCTGTATGAACCTTGCAGACTTTGATCTCGCCACGATCTATGATCTCCCTGATCAAATGAAACCATCTCTGTATGTGCTTGGACTTCTGGTGTGACCGTGGTTCCTTTGCTTGTGCGATTGCTCCAGTGTTATCACAGAAGATAACCAAAGGATCTGCACTCGAAGGAACAACACCAAGTTCTCTCACGAACTTACGAATCCACACTGCCTCCTTGGATGCTTCCGAGGCTGCAACATACTCGGCTTCTGTTGTGGAATCAGCAACAGTTGACTGTTTGAAACTCTTCCACACCACTGCTCCTCCATTCAAGCTAAAAACATAGCCTGATTGCGATCGAAAATCATCCTGGTCAGACTGGAACGAAGCATCAGTATATCCTTCAATACTGAGTTCTTCCTGACCACTATAAATCAAGAACATATCTTTGGTCCTCCGCAGATATTTTAAGATGTTCTTGACTGCAATCCAGTGTGCCTGTCCTGGATTACTTTGGAAACGACTGGTCACGCTTAACCCGTAAGCGACGTCTGGGCGAGTACACAACATCGCATACATAATGGATCCAATAGCCGAAGCATAAGGCATATTGTCCATTTCATCTTTCTCAGTCTGTGTTTGTGGACACTGACTCTTCGAAAGATTCAGACCATGTCTGACTGGAAGATATCCTCGTTTAGAATTCTCTAAATGAAATCTCTCCAGGACTTTATCGATGTAAGTACTCTGGCACAGCCCGAGAAGCCTCTTAGATCTATCCCTGTAGATCTTTACACCTAATATATAGGCTGCTTCTCCTAGATCTTTCATCTGGAAACATTTCCTTAACCACGCCTTAACTGCATGCATTTCAGGAATGTCATTTCCAATGATCAAGATGTCATCGACGTAGAGGACTAGGAAAGTAATCACGCTCCCACTAAACCTCTTATATACACACGGGTCATCCTCGTTCTTGATGAAACCAAATTTACTGACTGATTCATCAAAACGAATATTCCAGCTTCTCGATGCTAGTTTCAGTCCATAAATGGACTTCTTTAACTTGCATATCTTATGACGATCTGATGGATTAGTGAAACCTTCTGGTTGTGTCATATACACATCCTCATCCAGATTTCCATTAAGAAAAGCTGTTTTCACATCCATCTGCCAGATCTCATAATCATAATATGCAGCTATCGCGAAAAGAATCCGAATAGACTTAAACATAGCTACAGGTGAGAAAGTTTCATCATAATCTATCCCGTAGATTTGTTTGAAACCTTTCGCAACTAGCCTGCCTTTACAGGTAACCACGTTACCATCCATGTCAATCTTCTTCTTGAAGATCCATTTACAGCCTATAGGGATAACTCCCGGAGGCGGATCAACCAAATCCCAGACTTGGTTATCTGACATGGAGTCCATTTCGGCGCGCATAGCCTCAAGCCATCTCGCTGACTCCGGTCCACTGACCGCATCCGCATAAGAGAGGGGCTCATCATTATCAATGATGTAGACTCCGTCATAGCGCTCAGGCTGTCGACGGATCCTTCCCGATCTTCGCGGTTCCCGTGATATCTGAGCCTCAGGTTGATTAGAAACCCGTTCTACCGGCTCAGGCTCATCCAACTCTGCTTGCGCACTTTGTCCTTCTACTGGATTCTCATCCAGCTTTATTTCTCTCCCACTAGCCTCTTGCAGAAGAAATTCCTTCTCAAGAAATATGGCCGTCCGAGCAACAAAAACCTTGTTCTCTTTGGGATCGTAGAAATAATAACCCATAGTTTCCTTAGGGTAACCGACAAAGATGCATTTGTCAGATCTGCTCTCTAGTTTCCCAGAGGCGAGCTTTTTGACATAAGCCTCGCAGCCCCAGATCCTGATAAATGACAAGCTCGGCTGTTTCCCATACCATAACTCATATGGAGTCTTAGAAACGGCCTTGGATGGCACTCGGTTTAGTACCTTTGCAGCTGTTTCCAGTGCAAACCCCCAAAAGGAATATGGAAGAGTAGCCTGACTCATCATAGAACGAACCATATCAAGTAACGTTCTATTTCTCCTTTCGGACACACCATTCCATTGCGGTGTTCCTGGCGGAGTGAGTTGTGAGATAATCCCACACTCCTTTAGATAGTCAGTAAACGCATGACTTAGGTATTCTCCACCTCGATCAGAACGAAGTGCCTTGATATTTTGGCCTAGCTGATTTTGTACTTCATTCTTGAACTCTTTGAACTTGTCAAAAGATTCACTTTTATGTCTCATTAAATAGACATACCCATACCTACTGAAATCATCAGTAAAGGTAATGAAGTACTGATAGCCACCTCTGGCATGTTTACTAAATGGCCCACACACATCACTGTGTATAAGGTCAAGTAAACCTGAAGCCCTTTGACCTTTGTTAGGAAAAGGTGACTTCGTCATTTTACCCATTAAACAAGCCTTGCATGTATCAATCTCCTCATAGGAGAATGATCCCAGCAGTCCATGATCATGCAACCGCTTAATGCATTTCTTGTTAATATGGCCTAAACGATTATGCCATAGCAATGTGCTGTCATCAGCATACTTGGCTTTCTTAATATCAATGTTTTGTATAGAACTTTCCATGTCCAACATGAATAACCCATTGTTAATTGAACCAGTTGCATAAACAATATTATCAAAAGATAAAACACACTTTGAAATATTGCATTCAAAGGAAAATCCCTTCCTGACAAGAGCAGGAATAGAGATAATATTTTTAGTAATACTGGGAACAAAGTAACAACTGTTTAGTTCTAATACAAGACCAGATGGTAAAGAAATGAAATAGTCTCCTACAGCAACAGCAGCAACCCGTGCCCCGTTTCCAACGCGTAGGTCCACCTCATGCTGTCCCACCTACCTTCTTCTCTTGAGTTCCTGTACATTTGAACAAATGTGAACTCCACATGCAGTGTCCAACACCCATGATATAGAAGAAGATGAAACCATGACTTCCGTCACGTAAATACCTGAGCCAGAAGCGAAGCTTCCCCTCTTATCTCCTTGGAGCGCTTTACAGTCCTTTTTCCAGTGACCCAGCTGGCCACAGTGGAAACACCTGTATTCCTTGGACCGCTTAACCTTCTGCTTCAGAACCTTGCTGTAGTTCTTGACAGGGGCCTTGCCCTTCTTCCCCTTCTTCTTGTTCCTGGAAGGAACCATTAAGACAGAGGTCGAAGGCTTACCCTTCAGAGTTTCCTCAGTAGTCAAGAGCATATTCAGCAGCTCTGCCGGAGTACAATCGATTTTGTTCATATTAAAGTTAATAATGAACGCATCAAAAGAGGGCGGGAGAGACTGCAGAATAATATCTACAGCAAGCTCCTGGTTGATGGTATGCCCCAGTTTCTCTAGAGCCTCCTTGTGCCCAATCATCTTGAGCACGTGAGCTCCCACTGGGCTCCCTTCAGCCAGTTTGCTCTGAAAGAAAAGCTTTGTCAGATTATAGCGTTCTGTCCTCGCCTGTGCAGCATATAGCATCTTGAGGTTTGCTATCATGTCTATAGCAGACATATCCTCATGCTGACGCTGCAGCGGTGGCGTCATAGACGCTAGCATCAGGCAAGCGACATCAATGCTATCATTGACGTGCTTTTCATAAGCTTCCCGAACCGCCCTTGCGGCGTTCGGAGCGGGCTGAGGCGGTATCGCCGTCTCGAGGACATACAGTTTCCTCTCAGCCTTAAGAACGATCTTAAGGTGTCCAAACCAGTCAGAGAAGTTCGGCCCAGCAAACTTCTCCCTTTCCAGTAGGGATCGCACATTGAAGTTCATGGTGTTCGTTGCTGCAGGTATCTACAACAATGCAAGAATAGCAAGGTCAGTATCAATGTTAAGAATCAATCAGGACTTAAGAAAGATTCTTTTTCTCACTATTTTATCTGGCTGAAAAATCCAGCAAAACAGCCCGAAAGAATAAACACTCTTTTAGTGAGATGGGATCCAGATTTCATACTTGGTCTCCGCGTCCCGCTCAGGCGAGATAAGGTGCACAGAGAGAACAAGCACTAATTTCTGGTAGGCAGTCCCTGCCGATCGCCAACCCGTGCGATTCCCCTTCATCTGGGCAATCCAGCAGACTATGCCAACTGAGTTGGTACAACATAGTCTCTGACCCCACAGATGGCTGCCTCCATGTGCTACCATATGCGCCACATATGTAGCCTACATGGTCAAGCTGACCCGACCTACTCCCTGGACCACCACGTGCTATGCTGAGCAATGAGAAGCGATAAATCCCTTCTCTGTAACACGCAGGTGTAATCCCGCACCGTCTGAAGATAGATGGACGTGCCCACTGAGTGGGTACAACACGGCTCCAACGATAGTCAGAACAGTGAGGTTTCGCGTCAGAAGGCTTACGAGCTTGATATTTAAGCGTTGGATTTTAACGGTCTTTTTATCTTCTTGACTATCATGCAATTCCTATGGTGATAGCAGAAGATAAATTAAAACATGCTGTTCTACTTATATAAACAATAAAAGAAAGCATGGATCTTATGTGGTAAAAGCCCATAGCCCTAGTAAGATCTTAATCATAACTTAAGTCTTCACTTGCTCTTGTTCATGGGGCTTTTGCTGCTCATCTGGCCCAAACCAGGGCCCAAGCGCCAACTGCAGCTCAGGTGCGCCCACCAGGTAAATGCGCCTGGTCCCAGAGTCGAACCCTGGACCTCCCACCTGGTCTAGCCACTACTGCATGCGCCTCTGCCAAGTGTGCTCTGTGCTCTTGTCTAATTAAATTACAAATTTAACTATCTAGACAAGATTGACACGCAGGTCAATTACATTTTATAAATTAAAGCAATGTGATGCGCAGATCACAATAATTAATTTACAACTTTAATTTCCAGGCACGCAGGCCCCAGCACAGCAGACATTTAACATGGGCAGCCCACATAAGAATAAATAGACAAGCACATGGCATCATTCAATATGTGATCCATTCATGAAAATTAAATTTCAAAAACCCCATAGGCATCAATTTTAATTTCCTTATTTGCCCTACAACCTTACAACGGTCCATTACTAGGGATCCACTCATCCATCCTAGTCAGATCCACTGCCCTTGCATGCACCAAGTCCTAACTGACTTGAGTCGACCATAAGGTCAACCATGCATGCGCCAGGGCTGAACAACCACAATGAGGTCTGGCAAGCGGGTGTGACCCCGGGCCTAACTCATGTGCGTTCATCGGTTGTCTCAATCAGACATCGCTACACGCCTGTCTGCAGCCGACCTGTAGCCACCACGTGCTTGCGCACAGGTGCTACCTGGTCAACCCATCAAGGCTGTCAGATGGTCTGATCAGACTTTTGGATCTAACCTAGGGGGTGACTTCAACCCTAATAACCCGTCTAAGGGTTTAATGCAAGGCCTTAGATCTAGTGAGGTCGCGCAAGTAATTTAGATTTTGAAAACCTAAGATGCGCCAACACATCAAACATGCGCAAAAGATAGAAACATACATAATAGATGTATTTTCGCAAGATGATAAAAACTATCATAACACTTTCGCATGTCATGTAGATCTAAGCATATGCACAAGTATGGATCAAACATGAAGACCAAGCATTAAGCAATCATAAAAACATGCGTTAACCTTGCTCTGATACCAATTGAAAGTCCCCTGACTAAGGGGGAAAAACCCTAAACTGGCGCAAACAGAAACATGGGCAGCAGATACTAGGGTTTCAAAGAATCGGTGCATGAAGTATGATTAACTTTGATATAACTTGTAAACAAGAATGAATGTCATACCATGGCCATTTCTAGATGGCGCCTTGGAAGCAAAGATCAAACGAGATCTTCTCCAAATCGTCACACACAAGATGAGAATGCGCTTCTTCTTGTCGTCCCTTGTGCTAGCAAGGATCGTCCAAGTATCACAATCGTATGAAGGGAAGAGAAAAACTTGCTTAGCGATTTCCTCCTTCTTTTCGTCAAAACTCTTCTTCACGAGAGAGCAAGCCACACGAGAAGAGGCAAGAGGCGAGAGTGATGATCGACCATAGAGCCAACGTGAGATGTGGTCACGTAAGAGACATGCTATCTAAAAATAGCAAACACGTCTCAACGTTCACAAGTCGCAAATCTCTCCTCTTATTTTGAACCACTCGTGTTGGGGTATGCCCTTAAGGCTAATGTTTGAGGCCTTGGGATTGTATCAGTATCATGTAATAAACTCTTGTGTTTATAAAGGCATGGTTATTATTCAAGTTGTTACCTTGTCTGCTGTAATAAGTGTACTACTGAATAATGTCTCAAAGCTGTTCAGCTAGGCTGACATGCTAAATGTCCTTAGTCGATATATCTTGGTGAACATGAGACAGCCTTGATATGATTGAGACTAATATGTATTCTAATCTTATAGGATGCTTCGAGCATGGAATAAGATGTAGACTCATGGGTACATTGGATGTACTGGACAGACCCTACTAGGATATTCAATTGCTTGTCACAATGTGAATGATCCTTGATTGCAACAAGTGGCACATGTCCTCTGACTTGAGATCACTTGTGTTTCTAAATGATGATTGTCATTGTTTTGAGGTAGTTCAATATCATTTGAAACATAATGGTTATAGACTATCTTGGATAATGATCATGAGTCAGGTTAGGGCACTAGTGATAGATAGAGGATTGCCGTCTCCTTGTTGAAGGAGTGTGGTGTTCTATAGGGGCCCCCTAGATGAGATGATTGAGAAAGTGTATGGCCATACCCAGGTGACTATGCTCATCTGATCTAATCATGCTCATCATATTGGAGTTACAAGCTTGACAGGCTTGTCCAATAAGAACATCCAGTGGCAAAGGAAACATGTAATGCCTAGTGAGTTGATTCACGCTTGTGCTGTGGTTTGGGTGAAGTCTTGGAAGACTCTTTCCTTTATATCGGGAGACAGTGATGTGTTGCTAGATACCCCTCACTGATCGTGATAACGTGAGTTATCGTTACCGACATTTAAAGGAAACCCTCAGGGTCGCACAATTTGGTTATATGGCTTACTTAAGTCAGATCGTGTGGACTGAATTGTTTAGGTTCAGTTTAAAGGGATAGAGACTCTGATTGTAAGTGAGATCTGGTCTGATCATGTTTGATTGATTGAGGCTTTAGATCGGTAAGCTTCGATCGAGAGAGTTGATGCTAGATCGGTGAGATCAAGAGCATCAAGAGATGAACGGTTAGATCTTGAACCCTTTGGTTCAGAGTGAGATCTAGACCATGGCTTGGGCTGGTTTAATTTGGTTCTTGAACCAAATTGAAGTGGATTAAAGTTGCTTGAACCGGTTCACAAAGGGTGAACGCTTGGTTCAAGGCGTTAGGCGTTTTTGGTTTGGTTGTGGCGCATGGCTTCATATCTTCCATTTATGGAATGTAATGAAGGCGACTTCACCTTAACGCAAAAGCATTTTGAACGCTCGACTTCACTCTTCTCTTCTCAACGTTCCTCTTTGGGGGCGAAAGGATTCGGACGAGAAGGAGAAGAAGAAGGTTACTCTCGCCAAGCTTCATCTCGGAAACACCCTCACGCGACAAGGATTCTTTGAAGTGCTTTTGCTAGCACAAAGGACTCAAAGAGCAACCTATCGTCATCGGTTGTGTGCGTCACCTTTGGAGAAGGAGCACTTGAACCTTTGCTTCCAAGGCATCATCAAATCGATGGCATTGGTATGATCTTTTAGATCTATTCCTCTTATACAAGTTGATCATATGCTTTTATGATTGCGATCCCATGAAGCCCTATCTTCCGCTTGCAAAACTCTATATGTGCGCCACAATCAGGGTTTCGGCTTCCCTCTTGAAAGGGGTTTTCTACAAGTTTCGGCCCCCCTCTTGAAAGGGGTTTCATCAATTGGTATCAGAGGATGCGGTTGTATGTAGAATCATATGATTGCTTGTTGATTTGTGATCCTTGTTTGTGTTTAACTAGTAGATCTAGTAGTTAGCATCTTGTGCATCTCATGTTTAGTAGTGAAAAATACATGGTGTATGTTTTTACTCCCTTGCGCATGCATATATGATGAAGGAGGGCGCATGTTGAATGATGTAGGTTTTCTTAAAAAACTTAATCACTTGTGCGCCTCACTAGATCTAAGTGGCGCCTACAATAAACCCTTAGATGGGTTGATGGGGTTGAAGTCACCTCTATGTTGGATCCAATAGTCTGATCAGACCATCTGACAGCCTAGATGGATCGACCAGATGGCACCTGTGCGCAAGCACAAGGTGGCCATAGGTCGATTGCATCTTAGGCGTGTAGCGAGGTCTGGTTGAGACAACCAGTAAGAACACATGAGTTAGGCCCGGGGTCACACCCGCTTGCCAGAACTCATGAGGGTTGTTCAGCCCTTGGCGCATGCATGGTTGACCATTAGGTCAACGCGAGTCAGTTAGGACTTGGTGCATGCAAGGGACACAGGATCTGACTAGATGGATGAGTGGATCCCTATCAATGGACCATTGTAAGGTTGTAGGGCTCATAAGAAAATTAAAATTGATGCCAATGGGGTTTTCAAAATTTTATTTTCTTGTTAAATGGATCACATGTTGATTTGATGCCATGTGCTTGTTTATTTAATCTTATGTGGGTTGCCCTTTTAATGTGTGCTGTGCTGGGGCCTGCGAGCCTGGTAAATTATTATTTTGTGATCTGCGAATCACATTTTTTAATTCATTTATAATGTGTAGTTGACCTGCGAGTCAACCTTGTCTAGATAGATCAAAATGTATTTTGATTAGACAAGAGCACAAAGGCACACATCCAAGAGGGGCATTCAGCTGGTGGCGCACCTGAGGTGCTCTTGGCGCTAGGGCCCTGGGTTGGACCAGATGAAAGGCAAAAGACCCAAGAAGAGCTAGTGAAGACTTAAAATTAGGTTAAGGTCTTACTTAGGCTCTATGGGCTTTTACCACATAAGATCCATGCTTTCTTTTTATTCCATATATAATTAGAACTGCATGAGTTTATCTTCTGCTATCACCATAGGGTTTGTATGATAGTTAAGAAGTTAAAAGACCATTAAAATCCAACGCTAACATATCAAGCTCGTAAGCCTTCTGACGCGAAACCTCACTGTTCTGATTATCGTTGGAGCCGTGTTGTACCCACTCAGTGGGCACGTCCATCTATCTTCAGACGGTGCGGGATTTCACCTGCGTGTTACAGAGTAGGGATTTATCCCTTCTCGTTGCTCAGCATAGCACGTGGTGGTCCAGGGAGTAGGTCGGGTCAGCTTGACCATGTAGGCTACATATGTGGCGCATATGGTAGCACATGGAGGCAGCCATCTGTGGGATCAGAGACTGTGTTGTACCAACTCAGTTGGCGCAGTCTGCTGGATTGCCCAGATGAAGGGGAATCGCACGGGTTGGCGATTGGCTGGTACAGCCTACCAGAAATTAGTGCTTGTCATCTCTGTGCATCTTATCTCGCCTGAGCGGGACGCGGAGACCAAGTATGAAATCTGGATCCCATCTCACTAAAAGAGTGTTACTCTTTCGGACTGTTTACTGGATTTTTCAGTCAGACAAAATAGTGAGAAAAGAATCTTTCTTAAGTCCTGGATTGATTCTAGACATTGATACTGACCTTGCTGTTCTTGCATTGTTGTAGATTCCTGCAGCAACGAACATCATGAGCTTCAATGTGCGATCCCTACTGGAAAGGGAGAAGTTTGCTGGGCCAAACTTCTCAGACTGGTTCGGACACCTTAAGATTGTTCTTAAGGCAGAGAGGAAACTGTATGTCCTCGAGATGGCTGTGCCGCCTCAACCCGCTGCGAACGCCGCAAGGGCGGTTCGTGATGCTTATGAAAAGCACGTCAATGATAGCATTGATGTCGCTTGCCTGATGCTAGCGTCTATGACGCCACCGCTGCAGCGTCAGCATGAGGATATGTCGGCTATAGAAATTATAGCGAACCTCAAGATGCTGTATGCTGCACAGGTGAGGACAGAACGCTATAATCTGACAAAGCTTTTCTTTCAGAGCAAACTGGCTGAAGGGAGCCCAGTGGGAGCTCACATGCTCAAGATGATTGGGCACAAGGAGGCTCTGGAGAAACTGGGGCATACCATCAACCAGGAGCTTGCTGTAGATATTATTCTGCAGTCTCTTCCGCCTTCTTTCGATGCGTTCATCATTAACTTTAATATGAACAAAATCGATTGTACTCCGGCAGAGCTGCTGATTATGCTCTTGACAACTGAGGAGACTCTGAAGGGAAAGCCTTCAACCTCTGTCTTAATGGTTCCTTCTAGGAACAAGAAGAAGGGGAAGAAGGGCAAGGCCCCTGTCAAGAACTACAGTAAGGCTCTGAAACAAAAGGTTAAGCGGGCGAAGGACAACAGGTGTTTCGACTGTGGCCAGCTGGGTCACTGGAAAAAGGACTGTAAAGCGCTCCAAGGAGATAAGAGGGGAAGCATCGCTTCTGGCTCAGGTATATATGTGACTGAGGTCATGTTATCTTCTTCTTCTATTTCATGGGTGTTGGACACTGCATGTGGAGTTCACATTTGTTCAAATGTACAGGAACTCAAGAGAAGAAGGCAGGTGGGACAGCATGAGGTAGACCTACGCGTTGGAAACGGGGCACGGGTTGCTGCTATTGCTGTAGGAGACTATTTCATTTCTTTACCATCTGGCATTGTATTGGAATTAAACAATTGTTATTTTGTACCCAGTATAACCAAGAATATTATCTCTATTCCTGCTCTTGTCAGGAAAGGATTTGCCTTTGAATGCAATATTTCAAAGTGTGTACTTTCTCTTGATAATATTGTTTATGCTACTGGTTCAATTAACAATGGGTTATTCATGTTGGACATGGAATATTCTATACAAAACATTGAGCCAAGTATGCTGAAGACAGCACCTTGTTATGGCATAGTCGTTTAGGCCATATCAACAAGAAGCGCATTAAGCGGTTGCATGATCATGGACTGCTGGGATCATTCTCCTATGAGGAGATTGATACATGCAAAGCTTGTTTAATGGGTAAAATGACGAAGTCACCTTTTCCTAACAAAGGTCAAAGGGCTTCAGGTTTACTTGACCTTATACACAGTGATGTGTGTGGGCCATTTAGTAAACATGCCAGAGGTGGCTATCAGTACTTCATTACATTTACTGATGATTTCAGTAGATATGGTTATGTCTATCTAATGAGACATAAGAGTGAATCCTTTGACAAGTTCAAAGAGTTCAAGAATGAAGTACAGAATCAGCTAGGCCGAAATATCAAGGCACTTCGTTCTGATCGAGGTGGAGAATACCTGAGTCATGCGTTTACTGACTATCTGAAGGAGTGTGGGATTATCTCACAGCTCACTCCGCCAGGAACACCGCAATGGAATGGTGTGTCCGAGAGGAGAAATAGAACGTTACTTGATATGGTTCGTTCTATGATGAGTCAGGCTACTCTTCCATATTCCTTTTGGGGATTTGCACTGGAAACAGCTGCAAAGGTACTAAACCGAGTGCCATCCAAGGCCGTTTCAAAGACGCCATATGAATTATGGTATGGGAAACAGCCGAGCTTGACATTTATCAGGATCTGGGGTTGCGAGGCTTATGTCAAAAAGCTCGCCTCTGGGAAACTAGAGAGCAGATCTGAGAAATGTATCTTTGTCGGTTACCCTAAGGAAACTAAGGGTTATTATTTCTTCGATCCCAAAGAGAACAAAGTATTTGTTGCTCAGACGGCCATATTTCTTGAGAAGGAGTTTCTTCTGCAAGAGGCCAGTGGGAGAGAAATAAAGCTGGATGAGAATCCAGAGGAAGGACAAAGTAGTCAAGCACAGTTGGATGAGCCTGAGCTGGTGGATCAGGTCATTGAACAACCTGAGGCTCAGATATCACGGGAACCGCGAAGATCGGGAAGGATCCGTCGTCAGCCTGAGCGCTATGACGGAGTCTACATCATTGAGAATGATGAACCCCTCACTTATGCGGATGCGGTCGGTGGACCGGAGTCAGCTAGATGGCTTGAAGCTATGCGAGCCGAGATGGACTCCATGTCTGATAACCAAGTCTGGGATTTGGTTGATCCACCTCCGGGAGTAATCCCTATAGGCTGTAAATGGATCTTCAAGAAGAAGATTGACATGGATGGTAACGTGGTTACCTATAAAGGCAGGCTAGTTGCGAAAGGTTTCAAACAAATCTACGGGATAGATTATGATGAAACTTTCTCTCCTGTAGCCATGTTTAAGTCTATTCGGATTCTTTTCGCGATAGCTGCATATTACGATTATGAGATCTGGCAGATGGATGTGAAAACAGCTTTCCTTAATGGAAATCTGTATGAGGATGTGTATATGACACAACCTGAAGGTTTCACTAATCCATCAGATCGTCATAAAATATGCAAACTAAAGAAGTCCATTTATGGACTGAAACAAGCATCTAGAAGCTGGAATATTCGTTTTGATGAATCAATCTTTGAGTTTGGTTTCATCAAGAACGAAGATGACCCGTGTGTATATAAGAGGTTTAGTGGGAGCGTGATTACTTTCCTAGTCCTCTACGTCGATGATATCTTGATCATTGGAAACGATATTCCAGAAATGCATGCGGTTAAGGCATGGCTAAGGAAATGTTTCCAGATGAAAGATTTAGGAGAAGCAGCCTATGTATTAGGTGTGAAGATCTACAGGGATAGATCTAAGAGGCTTCTCGGGCTGTGCCAGAGTACTTACATCGATAAGGTCCTGGAAAGATTCCATTTAGTAAAATCTAAAAGGGGATATCTTCCAGTCAGACATGGTCTGAATCTTTCGAAGAGTCAGTGTCCACAAACACAGACTGAGAAAGATGAAATGGACAATACGCCTTATGCTTCGGCTATTGGGTCCATTATGTATGCGATGTTGTGTACTCGCCCAGACATCGCTTACGGGTTAAGCGTGACCAGTCGTTTCCAAAGTAATCCAGGACAGGCACACTGGATTGCAGTCAAGAACATCTTAATGCAGGAACCCCTTTCGAGAGGGGGGCAAAAACCCTAATCATGGCGCAAATGAAATTTATGCAAGCGGAAGCAAGGGTTTCAAGATCTTTTGCATGCCATATGTTCAACTATCATAGATTGATTAGAACAAGGGGAGATTCATACCAACGCCATAGGCTTGGAATTCGGCTTGGAAGAAGAGAACAAGTTAGGTCTCCTCCACAAGTCCACACACAAGATGAAGATGCTCACTTCCTTGACGTCCCTTGTGCTAGCAAGGCACCCAAGCTATCTTGTCGAATGGAAAGGGGGTGATTAGATGAATCCCTATGGCCGAGAGCTCCTCTTCCTTGTCTTCCTCTTTCGTCAACCACACAACGAAAAGGATCAAGGCGTTGTCGTCAAGAGACCAACGCTTAAGCGTTTTGGCGTTTAAGCAAAACCGGCTTTGATGACTTTCCATAAATGGAAGACAATCAAGCCATGCGCTCAAGACAAACCAAAAACGCCTATTGGCATTGAACCAAGCGTTCACATTTGTGAACCGGTTCAAGCCAAATCGTCCAATCGAATTTGGTTCATCAAACCAAACCGAAATAGCTCAAGCCACTTGGTCTAGACCAAATTGAACCCTAAGGCTCACGATCTAACCACTCATCTCCTGATGCCCCTGATCTCCCCGATCTAGCATCATTTCTCTCGATCGAAGCTTACCGATCTCAAGCCCTAATCAATCAAACATGATCAGACCATATCTCACTTACAATCAGAGATTAAATCCCCTTTAATCTGAACTCAAAGAATCCAGTCCATACGATCTGACTCAAGTAAGCCATATCATCAAATTGTGCGACCCTGAGGGTTTCCTTTAAATGTCGGTAACGATAACTTACGTTATCACGACCAGTGAGGGGTTGCTAGCAACACATCACTGTCTCCCGATATAAAGGAAAGAGTCTTCCAAGACTTCTCCCAAACCATAGCACAAGTGTGAATCAAACTCACGAGGCATACATGTGTCCTTTGCCACTGGATGTTCTTATTGGACAAGCGTGCCAAGCCTGTAATTCCAATATGTTGAGCATGATTAGATCAGATGCACATAGTCATCTGGGTATGGCCATACACTATCTCAATCATCTCATAAGGGGGCCCCTTAGAACACCACACTCCTTAAACAAGGAGACGACAATCCTATGTCTATCACTAGTGTCCTAACCTGACTCATGATCATTATCCAAGATAGTCTATGATCATTATCTTTCAAATGATATTGAACTACCTCAAAACAATGACAGTCATCATTTAGAAACACAAGTGATCTCAAGTCAGAGGACATGTGCCACTTGTTGCAATCAAGGAATATTCACATTGTGACAAGCAATTGAATATCCTAGTAGGGTCTGTCCAGTACATCCAATGTACCCATGAGTCTACATCTTATTCCATGCTCGAAGCATCCTATAAGATCAGCACACATATTAGTCTCAATCATATCAAGGCTGTCTCAGGTTCACCAAGATATCTCGACTAAGGACATATAGCATGTCAGCCTAGCTGAACAGCTTTGAGACATTATTCAGAAGTACACTTATTACAGCAGACAAGGTAACAACCTGAATAATAACCATGCCTTTTATAAACATAAGAGTTTATTACATGATACTTTTACAATCCCAAGGCCTCAAACATTAGCCTTAAGGGCATACCCCAACACTTAAAATATCTGCGGAGGACCAAAGATATGTTCTTGATATATGGTGGTCAGGAAGAACTCAGTATAGAAGGATATACTGACGCTTCGTTCCAGTCGGACCAGGATGATTTCCGATCGCAATCAGGCTATGTTTTTAGCTTGAATGGTGGAGCAGTGGTGTGGAAGAGTTTCAAACAGTCAACTGTTGCTGATTCCACAACAGAAGCCGAGTATGTTGCAGCCTCGGAAGCATCCAAGGAGGCAGTGTGGATTCGTAAGTTCGTGAGAGAACTTGGTGTTGTTCCTTCGAGTGTCGATCCTTTGGTTATCTTCTGTGATAACACTGGAGCCATCGCACAAGCAAAGGAACCACGGTCGCACCAGAAGTCCAAGCACATACAGAGACGGTTTCACTTGATCCGGGAGATCATAGATCGTGGCGAGATCAAAATATGCAAGGTTCATACAGACGACAATCTGGCTGACCCGCTTACCAAGCCTCTGGCGCAGCAGAAGCATGAGAAGCACTGTAATAACATGGGTTTGAGATTTCTCAACCATTAGATTAAGTGCAAGTGGGAGATTGTTGGGGTATGCCCTTAAGGCTAATGTTTGAGGCCTTGGGATTGTATCAGTATCATGTAATAAACTCTTGTGTTTATAAAGGCATGGTTATTATTCAAGTTGTTACCTTGTCTGCTATAATAAGTGTACTACTGAATAATGTCTCAAAGCTGTTCAGCTAGGCTGACATGCTAAATGTCCTTAGTCGATATATCTTGGTGAACATGAGACAGCCTTGATATGATTGAGACTAATATGTATTCTAATCTTATAGGATGCTTCGAGCATGGAATAAGATGTAGACTCATGGGTACATTGGATGTACTGGACAGACCCTACTAGGATATTCAATTGCTTGTCACAATGTGAATGATCCTTGATTGCAACAAGTGGCACATGTCCTCTGACTTGAGATCACTTGTGTTTCTAAATGATGATTGTCATTGTTTTGAGGTAGTTCAATATCATTTGAAACATAATGGTTATAGACTATCTTGGATAATGATCATGAGTCAGGTTAGGGCACTAGTGATAGATAGAGGATTGCCGTCTCCTTGTTGAAGGAGTGTGGTGTTCTATAGGGGCCCCCTAGATGAGATGATTGAGAAAGTGTATGGCCATACCCAGGTGACTATGCTCATCTGATCTAATCATGCTCATCATATTGGAGTTACAAGCTTGACAGGCTTGTCCAATAAGAACATCCAGTGGCAAAGGAAACATGTAATGCCTAGTGAGTTGATTCATGCTTGTGCTGTGGTTTGGGTGAAGTCTTGGAAGACTCTTTCCTTTATATCGGGAGACAGTGATGTGTTGCTAGATACCCCTCACTGATCGTGATAACGTGAGTTATCATTACCGACATTTAAAGGAAACCCTCAGGGTCGCACAATTTGGTGATATGGCTTACTTAAGTCAGATCGTGTGGACTGAATTGTTTAGGTTCAATTTAAAGGGATAGAGACTCTGATTGTAAGTGAGATCTGGTCTGATCATGTTTGATTGATTGGGGCTTTAGATCGGTAAGCTTCGATCGAGAGAGTTGATGCTAGATCGGTGAGATCAAGAGCATCAAGAGATGAACGGTTAGATCTTGAACCCTTTGGTTCAGAGTGAGATCTAGACCATGGCTTGGGCTGGTTTAATTTGGTTCTTGAACCAAATTGAAGTGGATTAAAGTTGCTTGAACCGGTTCACAAAGGGTGAACGCTTGGTTCAAGGCGTTAGGCATTTTTGGTTTGGTTGTGGCGCATGGCTTCATATCTTCCATTTATGGAATGTAATGAAGGCGACTTCACCTTAACGCAAAAGCGTTTTGAACGCTCGACTTCACTCTTCTCTTCTCAACGTTCCTCTTTGGGGGCGAAAGGATTCGGACGAGAAGGAGAAGAAGAAGGTTACTCTCGCCAAGCTTCATCTCGGAAACACCCTCACGCGACAAGGATTCTTTGAAGTGCTTTTGCTAGCACAAAGGACTCAAAGAGCAAGCTATCGTCATCGGTTGTGTGCGTCACCTTTGGAGAAGGAGCACTTGAACCTTTGCTTCCAAGGCATCATTAAATCGATGGCATTGGTATGATCTTTTAGATCTATTCCTCTTATACAAGTTGATCATATGCTTTTATGATTGCGATCCCATGAAGCCCTATCTTCCGCTTGCAAAACTCTATATGTGCGCCACAATCAGGGTTTCGGCTTCCCTCTTGAAAGGGGTTTTCTACAAGTTTCGGCCCCCCTCTTGAAAGGGGTTTCATCAACTCGCTCATCCATGAGCCGGTTCATCTTGGTCTGGTTCAAAGACCAAATAAGCCAAGCGACATGGTCTAGAACAAATTAAACCCTAAGGCTCCAGTTCTAACCGTCGATCTCTTGATGCTTCTGATCTCACCGATCTAGCATCTATTGTCTCGATTGAAGCTTACCGATCTCAAGCTCTAATCAATCATACATGATCAGACTAGATCTCACTTACAATCAGAGATTAAATCCCTTTAAACTGATCTCGAACAATTCAGTCCACACGATCTGACTTAAGTAAGCCATATCATCAAATTGTGCGACCCTGAGGGTTTCCTTTAAATGTCGGTAACGATAACCCACGTTATCACGATCAGTGAGGGGTATCTAGCAACACATCACTGTCTCCCGGTATAAAGAAAAGAGTCTTCCAAGACTACACCCAAACCACAGCACAAGTGTGAATCCAATTCACAAGGCATGCATAAAACCTTTGCCACTGGATGTTCTTATTGGACAAGCGTGTCAAGCTTGTAGCTCCAATATGATGAGCATGATTAGATCAGATGAACACTGTCACCTGGGTATGGCCATACACTTTCTCAATCATCTCATCCAGGGGGCCCCTTTAGAACATCACACTCCTTAAACAAGGAGACGGCAATCCTATGTCTATCATTAGTGCCCTAACATGACTCAAGCTCATTATCCAAGATAGTCTATAATCATTATTTCTCAAATGATATTGAACTACCTCAAAACAATGACAATCATCATTTAGAAACACAAGTGATCTCAAGTCAGAGGAAATGTGCCACTTGTCGCAATCAAGGATTATTCACATTGTGACAAGCAACTGAATATCCTAGTAGGGTCTGTCCAGTACATCCAATGTACCCATGAGTCTACATCTTATTCCATGCTCGAAGCATCCTATAAGATTAGAACACATATTAGTCTCAATCATATCAAGGCTGTCTCATGTTCACCAAGATATCTCGACTAAGGACTTTACTGCATGTCAGCCTAGCTGAACAGCTTTGAGACATTATTCAGAAGTATACTTATTGCAGCAGACAAGGTAACAACCTGAATAACAACCATGCCTTTATAAACACAAGAGTTTATTACATGATACTGTTACAATCCCAAGGCCTCAAACATTAGGCTTAAGGGCATACCCCAACAATATGCTGCAATATGTATACTTCTGAATAATGTCTCAAAGCTGTTCAGCTTGGCTGACATGCAGTTTTGTCCTTAGTCGAGATATCTTGGTGAACATGAGACAGCCTTGATATGATTGAGACTAATATGTGTTCTAATCTTATAGGATGCTTCGAGCATGGAATAAGATGTAGACTCATGGGTACATTGGATGTACTGGACAGACCCTACTTAGGATATTCAATTGCTTGTCACAATGTGAATAATCCTTATATGCAAACAAGTGGCATACTTCCTCTGACTTGAGATCACTTGTGTTTCTAAATGATGATTGGCATTGTTTTGAGGTAGTTCAATATCATTTGAAACATAATGGTTATAGACTAACTTGGATAATGAGCATGAGTCATGTTAGGGCGCTAGTGATAGATATAGGATTGCCGTCTCCTTGGAAGGAGTGTGATGTTCTATAGGGGCCCCCTGGATGAGATGATTGAGAAAGTGTATGGCCATACCCGGATGACTATGTTTCATCTGATCTAATCATTCTCATCATATTGGAATTACAGGCTTGACACGCTTGTCCAATAAGAACATCCAGTGGCAAAGGAAACATGTATGCCTAGTGAAGTGGATTCACACTTGTGCTGTGGTTTGGGTGTAGTCTTGGAAGACTCTTTCCTTTATATCGGGAGACAGTGATGTGTTGCTAGATACCCCTCACTGATCGTGATAACGTAAGTTATCGTTACCGACATTTAAAGGAAACCCTTAGGGTCGCACAATTTGATGATATGGCTTACTTATGTCAGATCGTGTGGACTGAATTATTTTGGTTCAGTTTAAAGGGATTTAATCTCTGATTGTAAGTGAGATCTGGTCTGATCATGTTTGATTGATTAGGGCTTGAGATCGGTAAGCTTCGATCGAGAGATTGGATGCTAGATCGGTGAGATCAAGAGCATCAAGAGATGAATGGTCAGATCTTGAGCCTTTTGGTATAATGTGATCTGGATCAAGGCTTGGTTTATTTTGGTCTTTGAACCAAATGAATTGAACTGGCTCATCAAGTGAGCGCATGGTTCAAAGAGGAGAATGTTGCGATCGTTCATTTGACTTGAACGCTTGAACACGTTGAGTTTTTGCTATTTTTGGATAGCATGACTTCTAAACATGGTGCACGCCTCCACGTTAGAAGTGGATCGCTCTATTCTCGCTCGTTCCCTCCTCTCTCATCGCCGCTTGCTCTCTCGTGGTGAAGAAGGCTCACGCCAAGGAAGAGAAAAATAAAAATTCGCCCAAGCAAGAGTTCTTCTCATCTTCCCTTTCATTCGATCAGGACTCTTGGAGCCTTGCTAGCACAAGGAGCAACAAGAAGAAGCCGAGACTCATCTTGTGTGCGTCTGCTTTGGAGGAGAGCAGCATCACTCTCTGCTTCCAAGTCGCCATCCAAGAAATGGCATTGGTAAGAATCTTTATCGATCTATTCAAGTTGATCATAGATATATGCAAACCGATCCTTAGAAACCCTAGATTCTTCTGCTAAGAATCCTCTGAAATGCGCCTATTAGGGTTTCGACCCCGCCCCTTAGGGACTTTTCAATTGGTATCAGAGCTAGGTTTTCATATGATCATATGATTGCTTGATATTAATGTGTGATCCATGTTTGCGCTTATGCTTAGCTCTAAGGTTTATCATCATGCCGTGAACTACATGCTTAGATATCTATGTTTTTCATTGGCGCATGTATGATGTTTTTCATTTGCGCATGTTGTAGTTTTTTATGAAAACTCATTTACTTGCGCGCCTATCATTAGATCTAAGCGCCTACTTCAAAAACTTAGACGGGTTATTAGGGTTGAAGTCATCACTCGAGTCTAGACCCAACAGTCTGATCAGACTAACTGACAGCCTAGATGGGTCGACCAGATGGCACCTATGCGCGAGCATGAGGTGGCTATAGGTCGACTGCAGACAGGCATGTAGCGATGTCTGGTTGAGACAACCAGTGAACGCTCATGAGTTAGGCCCGAGGTCACACCCGCTTGCCAGAACTCATGAGGGTCGTTCAGCCCAGCGCATGCATGGTTGACCATTAGGTCGACTCAAGTCAGTTAGGACTTGGTGCATGCAAGGGAAGTGGGTCTGACTAGGTCTGATGAGTGGATCCCTATTAATGGACCGTTGTAAGGTAGTAGGGCACATAAGGAAATAAAATTGATGCCAATGGGTTTTTCAAAAATTTTATTTTCTTGATTGGATCACATGATGTTTGTATAACATGATGAGTGTTTATTTAATCTTATGTGGGCTGCCAAAATTTAATGTGTGCTGTGCTGGGGCCTGCGAGCCTGGATTTAATATTGTAAATTATTTATTGTGATATGCGTATCACATTTTAATTAATTTATAAAGTGTTATTGACCTGCGTGTCAATCATGTCTAGATAGATTAAATTGTATTTCAATCAGACATGAGCACAGAGCACACTTGGCAGAGGCGCATGCAGCAGGTGGCTTCACCAGTGGGAGGTCTAGGGTTCGACTCTAGGACAGGCGCATTTTACCTGGTGGGCGCACCTGAGCTGCTGTGGGCGCTTGGGCCCGGGTTGGGCCAGAGAAAATGCAAAAGACCCAAGAAGAGCTCAAGTGAAGACTTAAGTTAATTAAGGTCTTACTTAGGCTTAATGGGCTTTTACCACATAAGATCATCATGCTTTTAATTTACTGTTTCAGTAATTTAGTAACTGCATGATTTATTCTTCTGCTATCACCATAGGATTTGAATGATAGTAAGAAGATAAAATGACCGTTAAAATCCAACGTTAAATATCAAGCACGATAGCCTTCTGACGCGAAACCTCACTGTTCTGACTATCGTTGGGGCCGTGTTGTACCCACTCAGTGGGCACGCCCATCTATCTTCAGACGGTGTGAGATTACACTTGCGTGTTACAGAGAAGGGATTTATCGCTTCTCGTTGCTCAGCATAGCACGTGGTGGTCCAGGGAGTAGGTCGGGTCAGCTTGACCATGTAGGCCACATACTGAGCATATGGTAGCTATATGGAGGCAACCATCTGTGGGATCAGAGACTGTGTTGTACCAACTCAGTTGGCACAGTCTGCTGGATTGCCCAGATGAAGGGGAATCGCACGGGTTGGCGATTGGCAGGGATTGCCTACCAGAGATTAGTGCTTGTACTCTCTGTGCATCTTATCTCGCCTGAGCGGGACGCGGAGAGCAAGTTTGAAATCTGGATCCCATCTCACTAAAAGAGTTTCACTCTTTCGGACTGTTTTACTGGATTTTTCAGTCAAATAAAATAGTGAGAAAAGAATCATTCTTAAGTCCTGAATTGATTCTAACATTGATACTGACCTTGCTGTTCTTGCATTGTTGTAGATTACTGCAGCAACGAACACCACAGCCTTCAATGTGCGATCCCTACTGGAAAGGGAGAAGTTTGCTGGGCCAAATTTCTCAGACTGGTACGGACACCTTAAGATTGTTCTTAAGGCTGAGAGGAAACTGTATGTCCTCGAGACGGCTATACCGCCTCAACCCGCTGTGAACGCCGCAAGGGCGGTTCGGGAAGCTTATGAAAAGCATGTCAATGATAGCATTGACGTCGCTTGCCTTATGCTAGCGTCTATGATGCCACAGCTGCAACGTCAGCATGAGGATTTATCTGCTATAGAAATTATAGCAAACCTCAAGATGCTGTATGCAGCACAGGCAAGGACTGAACGCTATAATTTGACTAAACTTTTCTTTCAGAGCAAACTGACTGAAGGGAGTCCAGTTGGAGCTCATGTGCTCAAGATGATTGGGTACAAGGAGGCTCTAGAGAAACTGGGACATACCATCAATCAGGAGCTTGTTGTAGATATCATCCTGCAGTCTCTCCCGGCCTCTTTCGATCCTTTCATTATTAATTTTAATATGAACAAGATCGACTGTACGCCAGCAGAGTTACTGAACATGCTCTTGACTACTGAGCAGACTCAGTCTCGTGAGAAGGGAACGCCTTCATCCTCTGTCCTCATGGTTCCTTCTAGGAACAAGAAGAAGGGGAAGAAGGGCAAAGCCCCTGTCAAGAGCTACAACAAGGCTCTGAAGCAAAAAGTAAAGCGGTCGAAGGAATACAGATGTTTCCATTGTGGCCAGCTGGGTCACTGGAAAAAGGACTATAAAGCGCTCCAAGGAGATAAGAAGGGAAGCAACTCTTTCGCTTCTGGCTCAGGTATTTTCGTGACTGAAGTCATGGTTTCTTCTTCTATTTCATGGGTGTTAGACACTGCATGTGGAGTTCACATCTGTTCAAATGTACAGGAACTCAAGAGAAGAAGACAGGTGGGACAGCATGAGGTGGACCTACGAGTAGGAAACGGGGCACGGGTTGCTGCTATTGCTGTAGGAGTTTATCACATCTCTTTACCATCTGGTCTTGTATTAGAACTGGACAATTGTTATTTTGTACCAAGCATAACTAAGAATATTATCTCTATTCCTGCTCTTGTCAGGAAAGGGTTTTCCTTTGAATGCAAGATTTCAAAGTGTTACATTTCTTTTGATAATATTGTTTATGCTACTGGGTCATTTAACAATGGGTTATTCATGTTGGACATGGAATGTTCTATACAACAGATTGATGTTAAGAAAGCCAAGTATGCTGATGACA
Organism: Costus lasius; assembly: GCA_027563935.2. Classification (NCBI taxonomy): domain Eukaryota; kingdom Viridiplantae; phylum Streptophyta; class Magnoliopsida; order Zingiberales; family Costaceae; genus Costus; species Costus lasius. The sequence goes on from CM050453.2 coordinate 59,885,933, forward strand.
GCACCTTGTTATGGCATAGTCGTTTAGGCCATATTAATAAGAAGCGCATTAAGCGGTTGCATGACTATGGACTGCTGGGATCATTCTCCTATGAGGAGCTTGATACATGCAAAGCTTGTTTAATGGGTAAAATGACGAAGTCTCCTTTTTCCAACAAAGGTCAAAGGGCTTCAGGTTTACTTGACCTCATTCACAGTGATGTGTGTGGGCCATTTAGTAAACATGCCAGAGGTGGCTATTCATACTTCATTACCTTTACTGATGATTTCAGTAGGTATGGTTATGTCTATCTTATGAGACATAAGAGTGAATCTTTTGACAAGTTCAAAGAGTTCAAAAATGAAGTACAAAATCAGCTAGGCCGAAATATCAAGGCACTTCGCTCAGATCGAGGTGGAGAATACTTGAGTCATGAGTTTACTGACTATCTGAAGGAGTGTGGGATTATCTCACAGCTCACTCCGCCAGGAACACCGCAATGGAATGGTGTGTCCGAGAGGAGAAATAGAACCTTACTGGATATGGTTCGTTCTATGATGAGTCAGGCTACTCTACCTTACTCCTTTTGGGGATTTGCACTGGAAACAGCTGCAAAGGTACTAAACCGAGTGCCATCCAAGGCCGTTTCAAAGACTCCATATGAGTTATGGTATGGGAAACAGCTGAGCTTGACATTTATTAAGATCTGGGGTTGCGAGGCTTATGTCAAAAAGCTCGCCTCTGGGAAACTAGAGAGCAGATCTGAGAAATGTATCTTTGTCGGTTACCCTAAGGAAACTAAGGGTTATTATTTCTACGATCCCAAAGAGAACAAAGTATTTGTTGCTCGGACGGCTATTTTTCTTGAGAAAGAATTTCTTCTGCAAGAAGCCAGTGGGAGAGAAATAAAGCTGGATGAGAATCCAGAAGAAGGACAAAGTAGTCAAGCTCAGTTGGATGAGCCTGAGCCAGTAGATCAGGTTATTGAACAACCTGAGGCTCAGATATCACGGGAACCGCAAAGATCGGGAAGGATCCGTCGACAGCCTGAGCGCTATGACGGAGTCTACATCATTGATGATGAACCCCTCACTTATGCGGATGCGGTCAGTGGACCGGAATCAGCAAGATGGCTTGAAGCTATGCGAGCCGAGATGGACTCCATGTCAGATAACCAAGTTTGGGATTTGGTTGATCCGCCTCCGGGAGTAATCCCTATAGGCTGTAAATGGATCTTCAAGAAGAAGATTGACATGGATGGTAACGTGGTTACCTATAAAGGCAGGCTAGTTGCGAAAGGTTTCAAACAAATCTACGGGATAGATTATGATGAAACTTTCTCTCCTGTAACTATGTTCAAGTCTATTCGGATTATTCTCGCGATACCGGCATATTATGATTATGAGATCTGGTAGATGGATGTGAAGACCGCTTTCCTTAATGGAAAATTAGAAGAGGATGTGTATATGACACAACCTGAAGGTTTCACTAATCCATCGGATCGTCATAAAATATGCAAATTAAAGAAGTCCATTTATGGACTTAAACAAGCATCAAGAAGCTGGAATATTCGTTTTGATGAATCAATCTGTGAATTTGGTTTCATCAAGAATGAAGATGACCCGTGTGTATATAAGAGGTTTAGTGGGAGCGTGATTACTTTCCTAGTCCTCTACGTCGATGATATCTTAATCATTGGAAACGATATTCCTGAACTACATGCGGTCAAAGCATGGTTAAGAAAATGTTTCCAGATGAAAGATTTAGGAGAAGCAGCCTATGTATTAGGTGTGAAGATCTACAGAGATAGATCTAAGAGGCTTCTCGGGTTGTGCCAGAGTACTTACATCGATAAAGTCCTGGAAAGATTCCATTTAGAAAATTCTAAAAGAGGATATCTTCCAGTCAGACATGGTCTGAATCTTTCAAAGAGTCAGTGTCCACAAACACGGACTGAGAAAGATGAAATGGACAATACGCCTTATGCTTCGGCTATTGGATCCATTATGTATGCGATGTTGTGTACTCGCCCAGACGTTGCTTACGGGTTAAGCGTGACCAGTCGATTCCAAAGTAATCCAGGGAAGGCACACTGGATTGCGGTCAAGAACATTTTGAAATATCTTCGGAGGACCAAAGATATGTTTTTGATATATGGAGGTCAGGAAGAACTCAGTATTGAAGGATATACTGATGCTTCGTTCCAATCTGACCAGGATGATTTCCGATCGCAATCAGGCTATGTTTTTAGCTTGAATGGAGGAGCAGTGGTGTGGAAAAGTTTCAAACAGTCAATTGTTGCTGATTCCACAACAAAAGCCGAGTATGTTGCAGCCTCAGAAGCATCTAAGGAGGCAGTGTGGATTCGTAAGTTCGTTCAGGAACTTGGTGTTGTTCCTTCGAGTGCAGATCCTTTGGTTATCTTCTGTGATAACACTGGAGTAATAGCACAAGCAAAGGAACCACGGTCGCACCAGAAGTCCAAGCACATACAGAGAAGGTTTTGTTGGGGTATGCCCTTAAGGCTAATGTTTGAGGCCTTGGGATTATATCAGTATCATGTATATAAACTCTATGTTTATAAAGGCAATGGTTGTTATTCAGGTTGTTACATCATCTGCTGCAATGTGTATACTTCTAAATAATGTCTCAATGCTGTTCAGCTAGGCTGACATGCAGTATTGTCCTTAGTCGAGATATCTTGGTGAACATGAGACAGCCTTGATATGATTGAGACTAATATGTGTTCTAATCTTATAGGATTCTTCGAGCATGGAATAAGATGTAGACTTATGGGTACATTGGATGTACTGGACAGACCCTACTAGGATATTCAATTGCTTGTCACAATGTGAATAATCCTTGTATGCAAACAAGTGGCATACTTCCTCTGACTTGAGATCACTTGTGTTTCTAAATGATGATTGGCATTGTTTTGAGATAGTTCGATATCATTTGAAACATAATGGTTATAGACTATCTTGGATGGTGAGCATGAGTCATGTTAGGGCGCTAGTGATAGATATAGGATTGCCGTCTCCTAGTTTGGAGTGTGATGTTCTAATGGGGCCCCTCTGGATGAGATGATTGAGAAAGTGTATGGCCATACCCAGATGACTATGTTCATCTGATCTAATCATTCTCATCATATTGGATTTACAGGCTTGACACGCTTGTCCAATAAGAACATCCAGTGGCAAAGGAAACATGTATGTCTTGTGAAATGGATTCACACTTGTGCTGTGGTTTGGGTGTAGTCTTGGAAGACTCTTTCCTTTATATCGGGAGACATTGATGTGTTGCTAGATACCCCTCACTGATCGTGATAACGTAAGTTATCGTTACCGACATTTAAAGGAAACCCTTAGGGTCGCACAATTTGATGATATGGCTTACTTGAGTCAGATCGTGTGGACTGAATTGTTTTGGTTCAGTTTAAAGGGATTTAATCTCTGATTGTAAGTGAGATCTGGTCTGATCATGTTTGATTGATTAGGGCTTGAGATCGGTAAGCTTCGATCGAGAGAATTGATGGTAGATCGGTGAGATCAAGAGCATCAAGAGATCAACGGTTAGATCTTGAATCATTTGGTTCAGTAAGATCTAGACCATGGCTTGGGCTGATTTGACTTGGTCTTTGTACCAAATTGAAATGCATCGAATTGGCTTGAACCGGTTCACATGAGTGAACGCATGGTTCAAAGCTTGAAGGCGTTTTTGGTCGGTTATGAGATCATGGGCGCATGGCTTCATGTTTTTCTATTTTTGGAAAGACATGTAGGCCACTTTCGAAAAACGCCTCAACGCCAAAAACGCTTGCCTCTTCTCTCGACGCCCTCTCTCTCGTGTGGTGTCTTCTTCACGCCTTGGAGAGAATTCGGTGAAGCCCGAGAACAAGGAGATCTCATCCCTTCCATTCGACAAGGATTCTTGGAGAACTTTGCTAGCACAAAGATCAACAAGGAGTAGGCGATCACATCTTGTGTGTGCATCTTTTGGAGGAGATCCCTTTCGCTCTCTACTTCCAAGGCGCCATCCAAAGCAATGGCTATGGTATGAATATTCTTCATGCATCTTTAACAAGTTGATCATATGACAAGCATGCGATCCTAAGAAACCCTTTCCTTCCGCTTCGAAAATTTTTATCATGCGCCTAGTAGGGTTTCGCCACCCCCAAGTATAGGGGACTTTCAATTGGTATCAGAGCCAGGTTGCTATGTTCATATGATTGCTTGACATTGTGTGATCCTTGTTTGCTCAAATGTTTAGATCTAAAGGTTACATGCGGAACTACATAATATGCGAAAATTGTTTATGTTGGTTGGCGAAAATACATGCTTATCTTAGATGTATTCTTTCTCCTTCGCGCATGTATATTGTTTGGCGCATCTTGTTGTTTTTATAAAACCTTCTCTTGCGCGCATACACTAGATCTAAGTGGCGCCTACTTGAAAAACTTAGACGGGTTATTAGGGTTGATGTCATCGTCTAGTTAAGATCCAACCAGTCTGATCAGACCATCTGACAGCCTAGATGGGTCGACCAGATGGCACCTGTGTGCTAGCATGAGGTGGCTATAGGTCGACTGCAGACAGGCGTGTAGCGATGTCTGGTTGAGACAATAAGTGAACGCTCTTGAGTTAGGCCCGGGGTCACACCCGCTTGCCAGAACTCATGAAGGTTGTTCAGCCCTTTGCGCATGCATGGTTGACCATTAGGTCAGCTCAAGTCAGTTACGACTTGGTGCATGCAAGGGCAGTGGATCTGACTAGGTATGATGAGTGGATCCCTATTAATGGACCGTTGTAAGGTAGTAGGGCTAATAAGGAAAATAAAATTGATGCCAATGGGTTTTCGAAAATTTTATTTTCTGATTTGGATCACATGATCACATGATGAATGTATACCATATTGCTTGTTTATTTAATCTTATGTGGGCTGCCTATTTAATGTGTGCTGTGCTAGGGCCTGCGTGCCTGGATTAAAATTGTAAATTAATATTTATTGTGATCTGCGCATCACATTTTAATTAATTTATAAAGTGTAATTGACCTGCGTGTCATTCTTGTCTAGATAGATTGAAATGTAATTTTAATTAGACAAGAGCACAGAGCACACTTGGCAGAGGCGCATGCAGCAGTGGCTTGACCAGGTGGGAGGTCCAGGGTTCGACTCTGGGACAGGCGCATTTACCTGGTGGGCGCACCTGAGCTGCAGTGGGCGCTTGGGCCCTGGGTTGGGCCAGATGAGATGCAAAAGACCCATCAAGAGCTCAAGTGAAGACTTAAGATAAATTAAGGTCTTACCTAGGCTTATGGGCTTTTACCACATAAGATCAGCATGCTTTCTATTTATTGTTTATATAATTAGAATTGCATGATTTAATCTTCTGCTATCACCATAGGGTTTGCATGATAGTTAAGAAGATAAAAAGACCGTTAAAATCCAACGCTAAAATATCAAGCACGATAGCCTTCTGACGCGAAACCTCACTGTTCTGACTATCGTTGGGGCCGTGTTGTACCCACTCAGTGGGCACGCCCATCTATCTTCAGACGGTGTGTGATTACACCTGCGTGTTACAGGGAAGGGATTTATCGCTTCTCGTTGCTCAGCATAGCACGTGGTGGTCCAGGGAGTAGGTCGGGTCAGCTTGACCATGTAGGCTACATATGTGGCGCATATGGTAGCTATATGGAGGCAGCCATCTGTGGGATCAGAGACTGTGTTGTACCAACTCAGTTGGCACAGTCTGCTGGATTGCCCAGATGAAGGGCAATCGCACGGGTTGGCGATTGGCAGGGATTGCCTACCAGAGATTAGTGCTTGTACTCTCTGTGCATCTTATCTCGCCTGAGCGGGACGCGGAGACCAAGTATGAAATCTGGATCCCATCTCACTAAAAGAGTTTTACTCTTTCGGGCTGTTTTGCTGGATTTTTCAGCTAGATAAAATAGTGAGAAAAGAATCATTCTTAAGTCCTGAATTGATTCTCACATTGATACTGACCTTGCTGTTCTTGCATTGTTGTAGATTACTGCAGCAACGAACACCACGAATTTCAATGTGCGATCCCTACTGGAAAGGGAGAAGTTTGCTGGACCGAACTTCTCAGACTGGTACGGACACCTTAAGATTGTTCTTAAGGCTGAGAGGAAGCTGTATGTCCTCGAGACGGCTGTACCGCCTCAACCCGCTGCGAACGCCGCAAGGGCAGTTCGGGATGCCTATGAGAAGCATGTCAATGATAGCATTGATGTCGCTTGCCTGATGCTTGCGTCTATGACGCCAGAGTTGCAGCGTCAGCATGAGGATCTATCTGCTATACAAATTATAGCAAACCTCAAGCTGCTGTATGCTGCGCAGGCTAGGACTGAACGCTACAATTTGACTAAGCTTTTCTTTCAGAGCAAACTGGCTGAAGGGAGTCCAGTGGGAGCTCACGTACTCAAGATGATTGGGTACAAGGAGGCTCTTGAGAAACTGGGACATACCATCAATCAGGAGCTTGCTGTAGACATTATCCTGCGGTCTCTTCCGGCTACTTTTGATCCGTTCATCATTAATTTTAATATGAACAAGATCGACTGTACCCCGGCAGAGTTGCTGAATATGCTCTTGACTACAGAGTTGACTCTAAAGGGAAAGCCTTCATCCTCTGTCTTGATTGTTTCTTCAAGGAACAAGAAGAAAGGGAAGAAGGGCAAAGCCCCTGTTAAGAGCTACAGCAAGGCTCTGAAACAAAAGGTTAAGCGGTCGAAGGAATACAGATGTTTCCACTGTGGCCAGCTGGGTCACTGGAAAAAGGACTGTAAAGCGCTCCAAGGAGACAAGAAGGGAAGTTTTGCTTCTGGCTCAGGTATTTTTGTGACTGAAGTCATGATGTCTTCTTCTTCTATATCATGGGTGTTGGACACTGCATGTGGAGTTCACATTTGTTCAAATGTACAGGAACTCAAGAGAAGAAGACAGGTGGGACAGCATGAGGTGGACCTACGAGTTGGAAACGGGGCACGGGTTGCTGCTGTTGCTGTAGGCATTTATTACATCTCTTTACCATCTGGACTTGTAGTGGAACTTGACAATTGTTATTTTGTACCAAGCATTACGAAAAATATTATCTCTATTCCTGCTCTTGTCAGGAAAAGGGTTTTCCTTTGAATGCAATATTTCAAAGTGTATTATTTCTTCTGATAATATTGTTTATGCTACTGGTCGATTAACAATGGGTTATTCATGTTGGACATGGAATGTTCTATACAAAATATTGATATTAAGAAAGCCAAGTTTGCTGATGACAGCACCTTGCTATGGCATAGTCGTTTAGGCCATATTAACAAGAAGTGCATTAAGCGGTTGCATGATAATGGACTGCTGGGATCATTCTCCTATGAGGAGCTTGATACATGCAAAGCTTGTTTAATGGGTAAAATGACGAAAGCTCCTTTTTCTAAGAAAGGTCAAAGGGCTTCAGGTTTACTTGACCTTATACACAGTGATGTGTGTGGGCCATTTAGTAAACATGCCAGAGGTGGCTATTCGTACTTCATTACCTTTACTGATGATTTCAGTAGATATGGGTATGTCTATCTAATGAGACATAAAAGTGAATCTTTTGACAAGTTCAAAGAGTTCAAGAATGAAGTATAGAATCAGCTAGGCCGAAATATCAAAGCACTTCGTTCAGATCGAGGTGGTGAATACTTGAGTCGAGAGTTTACTGACTATCTGAAGGAGTGTGGGATTATCTCACAGCTCACTCCACCAGGAACACCGCAATGGAATGGTGTGTCCGAAAGGAGGAACAGAACCTTACTGGATATGGTTCGTTCAATGATGAGTCAGGCTACTCTACCTTACTCCTTTTGGGGATTTGCACTGGAAATAGCTGCAAAGGTACTAAACCGAGTGCCATCCAAGGTAGTTTCAAAGACGCCATATGAGTAATGGTATGGGAAACAGCCGAGCTTGACATTTATCAAGATCTGGGGTTGCGAGGCTTATGTCAAAAAGCTCGCCTCTGGGAAACTGGAAAGCAGATCTGAGAAATGTATCTTTGTCGGTTACCCTAAGGAAACTAAGGGTTATTATTTCTACGATCCCAAGGAGAACAAGGTATTTGTTGCTCGGACGGCTATTTTTCTTGAGAAGGAAGTTCTTTTGCAAGAAGCTAGTGGGAGAGAAATAAAGCTGGATGAGAATCCAGAAGAAGGACAAAGTTGTCAAGCACAGTTGGATGAGCCTGAGCCAGTAGATCAGGTTACTGAACAACCTGAGGCTCAGATATCACGGGAACCGCGTAGATCGGGAAGGATCCGTCGACAGCCTGAGCGCTATGACGGAGTCTACATCATTGATGATGAACCCCTCACTTATGCGGATGCGGTCAGTGGACCGAAATCAGCGAGATGGCTTGAAGCTATGCGAGCCGAGATGGACTCCATGTCAGATAACCAAGTCTAGGATTTGGTTCATCTGCCTCCGGGAGTAATCCCTATAGGCTGTAAATGGATCTTCAAGAAGTAGATTGACATGGATGGTAACGTGGTTACCTATAAAGGCAGGCTAGTTGCGAAAGGTTTCAAACAAATCTACGGGATAGATTATGATGAAACTTTCTCTCCTGTAGCTATGTTTAAGTCTATTCGGATTATTCTCGCGATAGCAGCATATTATGATTATGAGATCTGGCAGATGGATGTGAAGACTGCTTTCCTTAATGGAAAACTGGATGAGGATGTGTATATGACACAACCTGAAGGTTTCACTAATCCATCAGATCGTCATAAAATATGCAAGTTAAAGAAGTCCATTTATGGACTTAAGCAAGCATCAAGAAGCTGGAATATTCGTTTTGATGAATCAATCTGTGAGTTTGGTTTCATCAAGAATGAAGATGACCCGTGTGTATATAAGAGGTTTAGTGGGAGCGTAATCACTTTCCTAGTCCTCTACGTCGATGATATCTTGATCATTGGAAACGATATTCCTGAACTGCATGCGGTTAAGGCATGGTTAAGAAAATGTTTCCAGATGAAAGATTTAGGAGAAGCAGCCTATGTATTAGGTGTGAAGATCTACAGAGATAGATCTAAGAGGCTTCTCGGGCTGTGCCAGAGTACTTACATCGATAAAGTCCTGGAGAGATTTCATTTAGAAAATTCTAAAAGAGGATATCTTCCAGTCAGACATGGTCTGAATCTTTCGAAGAGTCAGTGTCCACAAACACAGACTGAGAAAGATGAAATGGACAATACGCCTTATGAAGGTCCCTAAAGTAAGGGGGTGAAACCCTAAGCATGCGCAAATTAAAACTTGCATGGGCGGAATTAGGGTTTCCATAGGATCGCATGTAGTATGTCTATATAATCAACTTTGATTCATTTCATAGATCAAGAGAAGATCTCACCATGGCCATGAGTGGATGGCGATTTGGAAGCAAGAGGGCGAAGTGGCTCTCCTCCAAAGAAGACGCACACAAAGGTGATGATGGCTTCCTCCTTGCGCAATTCTTGTGCTAGCAAAAATGCCAAGTTATCCTTTTGTATGGAGGAGATGAGATGATCCTCTCTTTTTCGAAAGCTCTCCTCTTCGTCTCAACGATACACCACACAAGAGAGAGCTTCCAAGACAAGAGGCGTTTAGGCAATTTGGCGTTTAGGCATTAGGCGTTACAAGACTTCCAAAATTGGAAAGTCATGAAGCCATGCGCTTATGTCATGTGAACCAATCCAAAACGCCAATTAAATTGAACCATGCGTTCACATATGTGAACCGGTTCAATTGTGTTCGGTCCAATTGCAATTGGTTCAAAGACCAAATTGAACCAAGCCAAGCCATGGTCTAAATCTCATATGAACCATGAAGGTTCAAGATCTAACCGTACATCTCTCGATGCTCTTGATCTCACCGATCCAGCATCAATACTCTCGATCGAAGCTTACCGATCTCAAGCCCTAATCAATCAAACATGATCAGACCAGATCTCACTTGCAATCAGAGTTTAAACTCCTTTTAAACTGAATCAAAACAATTCAGTCCACACGATCTGACTTAAGTAAGCCATATCATCAAATTGTGCGACCCTGAGGGTTTCCTTTAAATGTCGGTAACGATAACTTATGTTATCACGATCAGTGAGGGGTATCTAGCAACACATCACTGTCTCCCGATATAAAGGAAAGAGTCTTCCAAGACTACACCCAAACCACAGCATAAGTGTGAATCCACTTCACTAGGCATACATGTTTCCTTTGCCACTGGATGTTCTTATTGGACAAGCGTGTCAAGCCTGTAGCTCCAATATGATGAGCATGATTAGATCAGATGAACATAGTCACCTGGGTATGGCCATACACTTTCTCAATCATCTCATCCAGGGGGGGCCCCTTTAGAACATCACACTCCAATCAAGGAGACGGCAATCCTATATCTATCACTAGTGCCCTAACATGACTCATGATCATTATCCAAGATAGTCTATAACCATTATGTTTCAAATGATATTGAACTACCTCAAAACAATGACAATCATCATTTAGAAACACAAGTGATCTCAAGTCAGAGGACATTATGCCACTTGTTGCAAACAAGGATTATTCACATTGTGACAAGCAATTGAATATCCTAGTAGGGTCTGTCCAGTACATCCAATGCACCCATGAGTCTACATCTTATTCCATGCTCGAAGCATCCTATAAGATTAGAACACATATTAGTCTCAATCATATCAAGGCTGTCTCATGTTCACGAAGATATCTCGACTAAGGACATATAGCATGTCAGCCTAGCTGAACAGCATTGAGATATTATTCAGAAGTACATTTATTGCAGCAGACAATGTAACAAACTGAATAACAACCATTGCCTTTATAAACATAAAAGTTTATACATGATACTGAAAGAATCCCAAGGCCTCAAACATTAGCCTTAAGGGCATACCCCAACAATCTCCCACTTGCACTTAATCTAATGGTTGAGAAATCTCAAACCCATATTATTACAGTGCTTCTCATGCTTCAGCTGCCCCAGAGGCTTGGTAAGCGGGTCAGCCAGATTGTCATCTGTATGAACCTTGCAGATTTTGATCTCACCACGATCAATGATCTCCCGGATCAAGTGAAACCTTCTCTGTATGTGCTTGGACTTCTGGTGCGACCGTGGTTCCTTTGCCTGTGCGATTGCTCCAGTGTTATCACAGAAGATAACCAAAGGATCTGCACTCGAAGGAACAACACCAAGTTCCTGAATGAACTTACGAATCCACACTGCCTCCTTGGATGCTTCCGAGGCTGCAACATACTCGGCTTCTGTTGTGGAATCAGCAACGATAGACTGTTTGAAACTTTTCCACACCACTGCTCCACCATTCAAGCTAAAAACATAGCCTGATTGCGATCGGAAATCATCCTGGTCCGATTGGAATGAAGCGTCAGTATATCCTTCTATACTGAGTTCTTCCTAACCACCATATATCAAGAACATATCTTTGGTCCTCCGCAGATATTTTAAAATGTTCTTGACTGCAATCCAGTGCGCCTGACCTGGATTACTTTGGAATCGACTGGTCACGCTTAACCCGTAAGCGACGTCTGGGCGAGTACACAACATCGCATACATAATGGATCCAATAGCCGAAGCATAAGGCGTATTGTCCATTTCATCTTTCTCAGTCTGTGTTTGCGGACACTGACTCTTTGAAAGATTCAGACCATGTCTGACTGGAAGATATCCTCTTTTAGAATTCTCTAAATGAAATCTCTCCAGGACTTTATCGATGTAAGTACTCTGGCACAGCCCGAGAAGCCTCTTAGATCTATCCCTGTAGATCTTCACACCTAATACATAGGCTGCTTCTCCTAGATCTTTCATTTGGAAACATTTTCTTAACCATGCTTTAACAGCATGCAGTTCAGGAATATCGTTTCCAATGATTAAGATATCATCAACGTAGAGGAATAGGAAAGTAATCATGCTCCCACTAAACCTTTTATATACACACGGGTCATCTTCATTCTTGATAAAACCAAATTCACAGATTGATTCATCAAAACGAATATTCCAGCTTCTTGATGCTTGTTTAAGTCCATAAATGGACTTCTTTAACTTGCATATTTTATGACGATCTGATGGATTGGTGAAACCTTCAGATTGTGTCATATACACATCCTCATCCAGTTTTCCATTAAGGAAAGCAGTCTTCACATCCATTTGCCAGATCTCATAATCGTAATATGCCGCTATCGCAAGTATAATCCGAATAGACTTGAACATGGCTACAGGAGAGAAAGTTTCATCATAATCTATCCCGTAGATTTGTTTGAAACCTTTCGCAACTAGCCTGCCTTTATAGGTAACCACGTTACCATCCATGTCAATCTTCTTCTTGAAGATCCATTTACAGCCTATAGGGATTACTCCCGGAGGCAGATCAACCAAATCCCAGACTTGGTTATCTGACATGGAGTCCATCTCGGCTCGCATAGCTTCAAGCAATCTAGCTGACTCCGGTCCACTGACCGCATCCGCATAAGTAAGGGGTTCATCATTATCAATGATGTAGACTCCGTCATAGCGCTCAGGCTGTCGACGGATCCTTCCCGATCTTCGCGGTTCCCGTGATATTTGAGCCTCAGGTTGTTCAATAACCTGTTCTACTGGCTCATGCTCATCCAACTGTGCTTGACTACTTTGTCCTTCTTCTGGATTCTCATCAAGCTTTATTTCTCTCCCACTGGCTTCTTGCAGAAGAAATTCCTTCTCAAGAAAAATAGCCGTCCGAGCAACAAATACTTTGTTCTCTTTGGGATCATAGAAATAATAACCCTTAGTTTCCTTAGGGTAACTGACAAAGATACATTTCTCAGATCTGCTCTCTAGTTTCCCAGAGGCGAGCTTTTTGACATAAGCCTCGCAACCCCAGATCTTAATAAATGTCAAGCTCGGCTGTTTCCCATAGCATAACTCATATGGAGTCTTTGAAACTGCCTTGGATGGCACTCGATTTAGTACCTTTGCAGCTGTTTCCAGCGCAAATCCCCAAAAGGAGTAAGGTAGAGTAGCCTGACTCATCATAGAACGAACCATATCCAGTAAGGTTCTGTTCCTCCTCTCGGACACACCATTCCATTGCGGTGTTCCTGGTGGAGTGAGCTGTGAGATAATCCCACACTCCTTCAGATAGTCAGTAAACTCTTGACTTAGGTATTCTCCACCTCAATCAGAGCGAAGTGCCTTGATATTTCGGCCTAGCTGATTCTGTACTTCATTCTTGAACTCTTTGAACTTGTCAAAAGATTCACTCTTATGTCTCATTAGATAGACATACCCATATCTACTGAAATCATCAGTAAAGGTAATGAAGTATGAATAGCCACCTCTGGCATGTTTACTAAAAGGCTCACACACATCACTGTGTATAAGGTCAAGTAAACCTGAAGCCCTTTGACCTTTGTGAGGAAAAGGAGACTTCGTCATTTTACCCATTAAACAAGCTTTGCATGTATCAATCTCCTCATAGGAGAATGATCTCAGCAGTCCATGATCATGCAACCGCTTAATGCGCTTCTTGTTAATATGGCCTAAACGACTATGCCATAGCAAGGTGCTGTCATCAGCATACTTGGCTTTCTTATTATCAATATTTTGTATAGAACATTCCATGTCCAACATGAATAACCCATTGTTAATTGACCCAGTAGCATAAACAATATTATCAAGAGAAAGATAACACTTTGAAGTCTTGCATTCAAAGGAAAACCCTTTCCTGACAAGAGCAGGAATAGTGATAATATTTTTAGTAATGCTCGGTACAAAGTAACAATTGTTTAGTTCTAATACAATTCCAGATGGTAATGAGATGTAATAAGTTCCTACAGCAACAGCAGCAACCCGTGCCCCGTTTCCAACTCGTAGGTCCACCTCATGCTGTCCCACCTGTCTTCTTCTCTTGAGTTCCTGTACATTTGAACAAATGTGAACTCCACATGCAGTGTCCAACACCCATGAAATAGAAGAAGAGGATATCATGACTTCAGTCACAAAAATACCTGAGCCAGAAGCGATGCTTCCCTTCTTGTCTCCTTGGAGCGCTTTGCAGTCCTTTTTCCAGTGACCCAGCTGGCCACAGTGGAAACATCTGTTGTCCTTCGACCGCTTCACCTTTTGTTTCAGAGCCTTGCTGTAGTTCTTGACAGGGGCTTTGCCCTTCTTCCCCTTCTTCTTGTTCCTAGAAGGAAACATCAAGACAGAGGTTGAAGGCTTTCCCTTTAGAGTTTCCTCTGTAGTCAAGAGCATATTCAGCAACTCTGCCGGTGTACAGTCGATCTTGTTCATATTAAAATTAATAATGAACGGATCGAAAGAGGCCGGGAGAGACTGCAGAATAATGTCTACAGCAAGCTCCTGATTGATGGTATGCCCCAGTTTCTCTAGAGCCTCTTTGTGCCCAATCATCTTGAGCACATGAGCTCCCACTGGACTCCCTTCAGCCAGTTTGCTCTGAAAGAAAAGCTTGGTCAAATTATAGCGTTCAGTCCTCGCCTGTGCAGCATATAGCATCTTGAGGTTTGCTATAATTTCTATAGCAGACATATCCTCATGCTGACGCTGCAGCTGTGGCGTCATAGACGCTAGCATCAGGCAAGCGACATCAATGCCATCATTGACATGCTTTTCATAGGCTTCCCGAACCGCCCTTGCGGCGTTCGGAGCGGGTTGAGGCGGTATAGCCGTCTCGAGGACATACAGTTTCCTCTCAGCCTTAAGAACGATCTTAAGGTGTCCGTACCAGTCTGAGAAGTTTGGCCCAGCAAACTTCTCCCTTTCCAGTAGGGATCGCACATTGAAGCTCATGGTGTTCGTTGCTGCAGGAATCTACAACAATGCAAGAACAGCAAGGTCAGTATCAATGTTTAGAATCAATCCAGGACTTAAGAAAGATTCTTTTCTCACTATTTTATCTGACTGAAAAATCCATTAAAACAGTCCGAAAGAGTAAGACTCTTTTAGTGAGATGGGATCCATATTTCATACTTGGTCTCCGCGTCCCGCTCAGGCGAGATAAGATGCACAGAGAGTACAAGCACTAATTTCTGGTAGGCAGTCCCTGCCAATCGCCAACCCGTGAGATTCCCCTTCATCTAGGCAATCCAGCAGACTGTGCCAACTGAGTTGGTACAACACAGTCTCTGATCCCACAGATGCCTGCCTCCATATAGCTAACATATGCTCAGTATGTAGCCTACATGGTCAAGCTGACCCGACCTACTCCTTGGACCACCACGTGCTATGCTGAGCAACGAGAAGCGATAAATCCCTTCTCTGTAACACGCAGGTGAAATGACACACCGTCTGAAGATAGATGGGCGTGCCCACTGAGTGGGTACAACAAGGCCCCAACGATAGTCAGAACAGTGAGGTTTCGCGCCAGAAGGCTTACGTGCTTGATATTTAACATTGGATTTTAACGGTCTTTTATCTTCTTACTATCAGGCAAATCCTATGGCGATAGCAGAAGAAAAACATGCAGTTCTAATTATAAAAACAATAAATAGAATGCAAGCTGATCTTATGTGGTAAAAGCCCATCAAGCCTAGGTAAGACCTTAATTTAACTTAAGTCTTCACTTGCTTTTCTTCATTGGTCTTTTGCATCTTGTCTGGCCCAGACCAGGGCCCAAGCGCCCATTGCAGCTCAGGTGCGCCCACCAGGTAAAGGCGCCTGTCATAGGGTCGAACCCTAGTCCTCCCACCTGGTCAAGCCACTGCTACATGCGCCTCTGCCAAGTGTGCTCAGTGCTCTTGTCTGATTGAATTACAATGTAATCTATCTAGACAAGATTGACACGCAGGTCAATTACATTTCATAAATTAATTAAAATGTGATGCGCAGATCACAATAATAATAATTTACAATTTTTTTAATTCAGGCACGCAGGCCCCAGCACAGCACACATTAAAACAGGCAGCCCACATAAGATGAAATAGACAAGCATCATGGCATCCAATCAACATGTGATCCATCAACAAAATAGAATTTTCAAAATCCCATTGGAATCAATTTTATTTGTCTTATGAGCCCTACTACCTTACAACGGTCCATTAATAGGGATCCACTCATCATGTCTAGTCAGATCCACTGCCCTTGCATGCACCAAGTCCTAACTGACTTGAGTTGACCTAATGGTCAACCATGCATGCGCCAAGGGCTGAACAACCATCATGAGTTCTGGCAAGCGGGTGTGACCCCGGGCCTAACTCATGTGCGTTCACTGGTTGTCTCAACCAGACCTCGCTACACGCCTATCTGCAGTCGACCTATAGCCACCTCATGCTTGCGCATAGGTGCCATCTGGTCGACCCATCTAGGCTGTCAGATGGTCTGATCAGACTATTTGGATCTTACCTAGAGGATGACTTCAACCCTATCAACCCGTCTAAGGGTTTATAGTAGGCGCCTATAGATCTATGTGAGGGGGCGCGCAAGATGATAGTTTTGGTAAAAAACATCTTCAACAAGCGCAAACAAAGAACATGCGCAACTTAAGAAAAACAAGATACATGTAATATCTAGCATGTTAATCTTCGCATGTTGATAACCCTTAGATCTATGCAGAAGCGCAAACAACTTGTAGCAAAGATACAAGCACAAACAAAGTATGTAAACATAGCATCAAGTAAGCGCATGTAAACATGGCATCATGTATGGATCACAATCAGGTCAAAGCAATCATATAGATTCATACCGAAAACCCATGCTCTGATACCAATTGAAGGTCCCTAAAGTAAGGGGGTGAAACCCTAAGCCTGCGCAAATTAAAACTTGCATGGGCGGAATTAGGGTTTCCATAGGATCGCATGTAGTATGTCTATATAATCAACTTTGATTCATTTCATAGATCAAGAGAAGATCTCACCATGGCCATGAGTGGATGGCGATTTGGAAGCAAGAGGGCGAAGTGGCTCTCCTCCAAAGAAGACGCACACAAAGGTGATGATGGCTTCCTCCTTGCGCAATTCTTGTGCTAGCAAAAATGCCAAGTTATCCTTTTGTATGGAGGAGATGAGATGATCCTCTCTTTTCCGAAAGCTCTCCTCTTCGTCTCAACGATACACCACACAAGAGAGAGCTTCCAAGACAAGAGGCGTTTAGGCAATTTGGCGTTTAGGCGTTAGGTGTTACAAGACTTCCAAAATTGGAAAGTCATGAAGCCATGCGCTTATGTCATGTGAACCAATCCAAAACGCCAATTCAATTGAACCATGCGTTCACATATGTGAACCGGTTCAATTGTGTTCGGTCCAATTGCAATTGGTTCAAAGACCAAATTGAACCAAGCCAAGCCATGGTCTAAATCTCATATGAACCATGAAGGTTCAAGATCTAACCGTACATCTCTCGATGCTCTTGATCTCACCGATCCAGCATCAATACTCTCGATCAAAGCTTACCGATCTCAAGCCCTAATCAATCAAACATGATCAGACCAGATCTCACTTGCAATCAGAGTTTAAACTCCTTTTAAACTGAATCAAAACAATTCAGTCCACACGATCTGACTTAAGTAAGCCATATCATCAAATTGTGCGACCCTGAGGGTTTCCTTTAAATGTCGGTAACGATAACTTACGTTATCATGATCAGTGAGGGGTATCTAGCAACACATCACTATCTCCCGATATAAAGGAAAGAGTCTTCCAAGACTACACCCAAACCACAGCACAAGTGTGAATCCACTTCACTAGGCATACATGTTTCCTTTGCCACTGGATGTTCTTATTGGACAAGCGTGTCAAGCCTGTAGCTCCAATATGATGAGCATGATTGGATCAGATGAACATAGTCACCTAGGTATGGCCATACACTTTCTCAATCATCTCATCCAGGGGGGGCCCCTTTAGAACATCACACTCCAATCAAGGAGATGGCAATCCTATATCTATCACTAGTGCCCTAACATGACTCATGATCATTATCCAAGATAGTCTATAACCATTATGTTTCAAATGATATTGAACTACCTCAAAACAATGACAATCATCATTTAGAAACACAAGTGATCTCAAGTCAGAGGACATTATGCCACTTGTTGCAAACAAGGATTATTCACATTGTGACAAGCAATTGAATATCCTAGTAGGGTCTGTCCAGTACATCCAATGCACCCATGAGTCTACATCTTATTCCATGCTCGAAGCATCCTATAAGATTAGAACACATATTAGTCTCAATCATATCAAGGCTGTCTCATGTTCACGAAGATATCTCGACTAAGGACATATAGCATGTCAGCCTAGCTGAACAGCATTGAGACATTATTCAGAAGTACATTTATTGCAGCAGACAATGTAACAAACTGAATAACAACCATTGCCTTTATAAACATAAAAGTTTATACATGATACTGAAAGAATCCCAAGGCCTCAAACATTAGCCTTAAGGGCATACCCCAACACCTTATGCTTCGGCTATTGGGTCCATTATGTATGCGATGTTGTGTACTCGCCCAGACGTTGCTTACGGGTTAAGCGTGACCAGTCGATTCCAAAGTAATCCAGGGCAGGCACACTGGATTGCAGTCAAGAACATTTTGAAATATCTGCGGAGGACCAAAGATATATTCTTGGTATATGGTGGTCAGGAAGAACTCAGTATTGAAGGATATACTGACGCTTCGTTCCAATCTGACCAGGATGATTTCCGATCGCAATCAGGCTATGTTTTTAGCTTGAATAGAGGAGCAGTGGTGTGGAAAAGTTTCAAACAATCAATTGTTGCTGATTCCACAACAGAAGCCGAGTATGTTGCAGCCTCGGAAGCATCTAAGGAGGCAGTGTGGATTCGTAAGTTCGTTCAGGAACTTGGTGTTGTTCCTTCAAGTGCAGATCCTTTGGTTATCTTCTGTGATAACACTGGAGCTATAGCACAAGCAAAGGAACCACGGTCGCACCAGAAGTCCAAGCACATACAGAGACGGTTTCACTTGATCCGGGAGATCATTGATCGTGGCGAGATCAAAGTTTGCAAGGTTCATACAGATGACAATCTGGCTGACCCGCTTACTAAGCCTCTGGCGTAGCAGAAGCATGAGAAGCACTGTAATAATATGGGTTTGAGATTTCTCAACCATTAGATTAAGTGCAAGTGGGAGATTGTTGGGGTATGCCCTTAAGGCTAATGTTTGAGGCCTTGGGATTATATCAGTATCATGTATATAAACTCTATGTTTATAAAGGCAATGGTTGTTATTCAGGTTGTTACATCATCTGCTGCAATGTGTATACTTCTGAATAATGTCTCAATGCTATTCAGCTAGGCTGACATGCAGTATTGTCCTTAGTCGAGATATCTGGTGAACATGAGACAGCCTTGATATGATTGAGACTAATATGTGTTCTAATCTTATAGGATGCTTCGAGCATGGAATAAGATGTAGACTCATGGGTACATTGGATGTACTGGACAGACCCTACTAGGATATTCAATTGCTTATCACAATGTGAATAATCCTTGTATGCAAACAAGTGGCATACTTCCTCTGACTTGAGATCACTTGTGTTTCTAAATGATGATTGGCATTGTTTTGAGATAGTTCGATATCATTTGAAACATAATGGTTATAGACTATCTTGGATGGTGAGCATGAGTCATGTTAGGGCGCTAGTGATAGATATAGGATTGCCGTCTCCTAGTTTGGAGTGTGATGTTCTAATGGGGCCCCTCCTGGATGAGATGATTGAGAAAGTGTATGGCCATACCCAGATGACTATGTTCATCTGATCTAATCATTCTCATCATATTGGATTTACAGGCTTGACACGCTTGTCCAATAAGAACATCCAGTGGCAAAGGAAACATGTATGTCTTGTGAAATGGATTCACACTTGTGCTGTGGTTTGGGTGTAGTCTTGGAAGACTCTTTCCTTTATATCGGGAGACAGTGATGTGTTGCTAGATACCCCTCACTGATCGTGATAACGTAAGTTATCGTTACCGACATTTAAAGGAAACCCTTAGGGTCGCACAATTTGATGATATGGCTTACTTGAGTCAGATCGTGTGGACTGAATTGTTTTGGTTCAGTTTAAAGGGATTTAATCTCTGATTGTAAGTGAGATCTGGTCTGATCATGTTTGATTGATTAGGGCTTGAGATCGGTAAGCTTCGATCGAGAGAATTGATGGTAGATCGGTGAGATCAAGAGCATCAAGAGATCAACGGTTAGATCTTGAATCATTTGGTTCAGTAAGATCTAGACCATGGCTTGGGCTAATTTGACTTGGTCTTTGTACCAAATTGAAATGCATCGAATTGGCTTGAACCGGTTCACATGAGTGAACGCATGGTTCAAAGCTTGAAGGCGTTTTTGGTCGGTTATGAGATCATGGGCGCATGGCTTCATGTTTTTCTATTTTTGGAAAGTCATGAAGGCCACTTTCGAAAAATGCCTCAACGCCAAAAATGCTTGCCTCTTCTCTCGACGCCCTCTCTCTCGTGTGGTGTCTTCTTCACGCCTTGGAGAGAATTCGGTGAAGCCCGAGAACAAGGAGATCTCATCCCTTCCATTCGACAAGGATTCTTGGAGAACTTTGCTAGCACAAAGATCAACAAGGAGTAGGCGATCACATCTTGTGTGCGCATCTTTTGGAGGAGATCCCTTTCGCTCTCTACTTCCAAGGAGCCATCCAAAGCAATGGCTATGGTATGAATATTCTTGATGCATCTTTAACAAGTTGATCATATGACAAGCATGCGATCCTAAGAAACCCTTTCCTTCCGCTTCGAAAATTTTTATCATGCGCCTAGTAGGGTTTCGCCCCCCCAACTATAGGGGACTTTCAGGTTTCACTTGATCCGGGAGATCATTGATCGTGGCGAGTTCAAAGTCTGCAAGGTTCATACAGATGACAATTTGGCAGACCCGCTTACAAAGCCTCTGGCGCAGCAGAAGCATGAGAAGCACTGTAATTATATGGGTTTGAGATTTCTCAACCATTAGATTATGTGCAAGTGGGAGATTGTTGGGGTATGCCCTTAAGGCTAATGTTTGAGGCCTTGGGATTATATCAGTATCATGTATAAACTCAATGTTTATAAAGGCAATGGTTGTTATTCAGGTTGTTACGTTATCTGCTGCAATATGTATACTTCTGAATAATGTCTCAAAGCTGTTCAGCTTGGCTGACATGCAGTTTTGTCCTTAGTCGAGATATCTTGGTGAACATGAGACAGCCTTGATATGATTGAGACTAATATGTGTTCTAATCTTATAGGATGCTTCGAGCATGGAATAAGATGTAGACTCATGGGTACATTGGATGTACTGGACAGACCCTACTTAGGATATTCAATTGCTTGTCACAATGTGAATAATCCTTATATGCAAACAAGTGGCATACTTCCTCTGACTTGAGATCACTTGTGTTTCTAAATGATGATTGGCATTGTTTTGAGGTAGTTCAATATCATTTGAAACATAATGGTTATAGACTAACTTGGATAATGAGCATGAGTCATGTTAGGGCGCTAGTGATAGATATAGGATTGCCGTCTCCTTGGAAGGAGTGTGATGTTCTATAGGGGCCCCCTGGATGAGATGATTGAGAAAGTGTATGGCCATACCCGGATGACTATGTTTCATCTGATCTAATCATTCTCATCATATTGGAATTACAGGCTTGACACGCTTGTCCTATAAGAACATCCAGTGGCAAAGGAAACATGTATGCCTAGTGAAGTGGATTCACACTTGTGCTGTGGTTTGGGTGTAGTATTGGAAGACTCTTTCCTTTATATCGGGAGATAGTGATGTGTTGCTAGATACCCCTCACTGATCGTGATAACGTAAGTTATCGTTACCGACATTTAAAGGAAACCCTTAGGGTCGCACAATTTGATGATATGGCTTACTTATGTCAGATCGTGTGGACTGAATTGTTTTGGTTCAGTTTAAAGGGATTTAATCTCTGATTGTAAGTGAGATCTGGTCTGATCATGTTTGATTGATTAGGGCTTGAGATCGGTAAGCTTCGATCGAGAGATTGGATGCTAGATCGGTGAGATCAAGAGCATCAAGAGATGAATGGTCAGATCTTGAGCCTTTTGGTTTAATGTGATCTGGATCAAGGCTTGGTTTATTTTGGTCTTTGAACCAAATGAATTGAACTGGCTCATCAAGTGAGCGCATGGTTCAAAGAGGAGAATGTTGCGATCGTTCATTTGACTTGAACGCTTGAACACGTTGAGTTTTTGCTATTTTTGGATAGCATGACTTCTAAACATGGTGCACGCCTCCACGTTATAAGTGGATCGCTCTATTCTCGCTCGTTCCCTCCTCTCTCATCGCCGCTTGCTCTCTCGTGGTGAAGAAGGCTCACGCCAAGGAAGAGAAAAATAAAAATTCGCCCAAGCAAGAGTTCTTCTCATCTTCCCTTTCATTCGATCAGGACTCTTGGAGCCTTGCTAGCACAAGGAGCAACAAGAAGAAGCCGAGACTCATCTTGTGTGCGTCTGCTTTGGAGGAGAGCGGCATCACTCTCTGCTTCCAAGTCGCCATCCAAGAAATGGCATTGGTAAGAATCTTTATCGATCTATTCAAGTTGATCATAGATATATGCAAACCGATCCTTAGAAACCCTAGATTCTTCTGCTAAGAATCCTCTGATATGCGCCTATTAGGGTTTCGACCCCGCCCCTTAGGGACTTTCAGATATATTATTTGATGAATATGATCTAAAAGTGAAGCTACTTCTTTAAATAAAATAAGCATATGATTATGATTTTTGAATTGATATCGATTGATTAACTTAGTTGATGTTCAATCTATTTGCTATTTGTTGGGAAGAAATATCCCATGATACAACATTAAGAGAGGTTACTCCCTTACTTGGCACTATGCAAAATTGGCAGTGGTATCAAAGACATGGGTTGAAGTCAAAATAAAAAAAATGAGGAGAGAAAAGAAAATCAATAAAATGACTCGTCTTAGCATCGTGTTGATTTGCAGTGGTACCAAAGTTAAGAGTTGAAGTCCAAACAAAAAAATTATGTATCTATATGGACACATGCCTTGGAGAGAAATCATTTCACATTAACTCCGCTATCTCGTGTAAGATTCTTCCTACCCAAGAGATATGAGTTCTATTGCATTGGTTATGTGATCAATGTACTCTAAATTCATCAACAGGAAAAAAGGTGGTAATCGAATTAGAGAATGTGAACAATACAAAAAAGGGAGAAACTTAAAAATTCTGAGTGGAAAAAGATCTTGGAAATCCTATTCCTGTAAATGAAAGTATGATGGGTTTGAACTAAAACTGGGTGAAGTCTTGCGATTGAAATTCTATTTATTATACAAGTTGCGAAATTTTATTTGATTAAGTTGTAGATCTTGAGGATTGAATTCAAAAGATGATATGTTTATTTGAAATTCTATGTAGCATTTGGTGAAATTTTTCTTTGGTGATTGTATTTTAGAAATTTATTCTTCATAAGAAAGTTTTTTCCTTTAATCAGTTTTTTATTTTGCTTAAGGACAAGCAAAGTTTGAGCCTTATGTATTTGAAGACACAAAAATTCATAGTATATTTTATGTCATTTGATATGTCTTATTGTGTCATATTCATGCTCTTTTGCTTATTTTCATGCCTTATTTATCAAATATTGTAGAATTTACACTTTTTCTAGTTTTTGATCATTTTCAGGTAAAAAGGCATCATTTTAAGGCATTTTCAAGCAATTCAAGTGCATAGACAAATTCCCATCATCAAGAGAAGATTATATGTCAAATTTCACTCAAATCGGAGCTTCAAATTAAATTACGGCAGGGCCATAATCAATATTATGGTACCGTGGTTTTACTGAACCTATAGAATAAACCATGGCACTGCCATAACCTGTTTGACCTGCCGTAATTCTAGTCGATTTCTATATAGAAAGATTTGCAGATATTATGGCACTACCGTAACGAATATTACGGACTGTAATTTCGGGTGATTTCTTTCCAGAAGGTTTTACGCGATCATGGTACTGCCGTGGTTATTTTTACGGCACGTAATTATTCCAGAATTTAGACTAGAACACATTACGGTACTACCATAATGGAAATTATGGTCGTAATTGTATCCCAGAAAGCCGATTTACCTGGTCAAAACAAAGGAGGATAAGCACACCAAAAGCCCTAATTTTAATCAGCGTTTCAGAGAGAAATCGAGATCTTCACCGCCACCTTAGGTTTCACCACCGAGAAGCATATAGAGTGTCTCCGGTCGTGAAATTTGAAAGGAAGCTATGTCTGAGTGAGAAGAACTAGAAGTTTCAGAGTGAAAGGAGACTGCCCTAGGATCATATTTCATCGGAATACATTTGTTATGATAATTCTACTTGAGTGATGATTGTCTTTAATCTATTCTAGTTTCATATTGTCAACATGTTTTGGAGTTCTTATGATATCGACTGAAAAATGACTTGCAAAACTTGAAACCCTAGAATCGTGATTTAGGAACTCAACGTAAGAAATTAGGATTGTTATTGTTTCTAGATATTAGAAGTTTATTGACTTGTTGATAATTTGACCTAGGAGACATTAATGAGTTAAACATGAAGATATTATAAGAAATTAGGTATCAGATCATTGGACAACCTTAAGTAGAGCCTGTGAAAACTAAAGTATTAAAGTATTTAGTTTTCACTTGAGATGATTGACATAAAGATTGGATGCATGAAAGTGATCTTAAATCTTCTTGTCAACGATTTACTTATCTTTAGCATTGAATAAATCTTGTGCGAAAGTGAGGATTGGTTCTTTGTAAATTATCTATGCGAAAGCGAGATGATTTCTCTATTAAGTAAATTATATCTTTATCATAACAAGAAAAAATTGACGATCATTTAATTATATCTAGTTATTGAAATTAAGGAGGAAGAAGCACTAGTCCCAGCTTTTCTCTCTGATATTTCATGCGATTTCCGTTTGCTGCTTACATCATATTCGACTGCCTAGCTAATAAGAAATTAATTCTTTGGTACTTAACAAACGAGGTTTCTATGGTTCGATATCTTTTTATTACTTCAAGTATCCGTGCAATTGCGGACACAATAGTTTGCAAGCCTCTCAACCATCTGATCGATAAAAGGTAAGGGAAGGTGGTCTTTCCTAGTGGCAGCATTCAATTTTCTATAATATATGCACATGCGCCAACTAGTTATTGTTCTAACAGGAATCAACTCATTATCTTTGTTTTTCATTATAGTTACTCCCCCTTTCTTAGGAACACAATGAACAGGACTTACCCATTTACTGTCAGAGATAGGAAAGATAATACATGCATCAAGTAATTTCAAAACTTTATTCTTCACAACTTCTTTCATAGAGGGGTTAAGTCTCCTTTGAAAATCTACATGTGGCTTGTGTTCCTCTTCCATCAAAATTCTGTGCATACAAAAAAAGGGGTTAATTCCCTTTTAAGTCATCATTTGTGTACTCATTTACCTTCCTATGAATCCTCAATTCATCGAGTAGTAAATCTGTCTCCCTTTTACTAAGTTGTGCATTAACAATAACTGGGTAAGTATAATCAGGTCCAAGAAATTCATAACAAAGATTATCAAGTAAAGTTTTTAGTTCTACTTTTGGGACCTTCTCTTGCTCATTCCTTTTATCATCACAAACAGTGCAGTCTAAAAGATCATGAATTTCAGAACTAGAGTCAAGATAAGAATCATTATCTAAATCAGAATTATATGTAGAAGTTTTAACAAATAGATCACTAAGATTATAGACAGTGTCATCTACAACATGTATACTACAGCATGATCCAGTGTAAGATGGTTTCTTCATAGATTCATTCAAATCAAACTCAATTTTTTTATCTTCAATATTCAGTGTGAGTTTACCATTCTTTACATCAGTAATTGCTCCTGTTGTGGCTAAGAACGGTCTACCAAGATTGATAGGAATTTTTGCATCTTCTTCTATCTCTAGAACTACGAAATCTGTTGGAACAAAATACTTACCAACCTAGATTGGCACATCCTCAAGAATACCTACAGGGTACTTAACTGAACGATCGGTGAGCTGCAAAGATATAGAAGTTGGTTTGGGCTCTCCCATGTCCAGTTTCCTACAAACAGATAGAGGCATTATGCTTACACTAGCACCTAAATCACATAAGGCTCGGTCAAAAGCCATACTCCCAATCAAACAAGGAATAGAGAAACTACCTAGATCCTTTAATTTTGGTGGCAACTTGTTTTGAATGATAGCACTACACTCCTCTATCAATGCCACAGTGCCATAGTCCTCTAGTTTTCTTTTATTTGACAAAATTTCTTTTAAGAATTTAGCATAAGTGGGCATTTGAGATAAAGCATAAGTGAATGGAATATTAATATAAAGCTTTTTCAAAACATCAAGAAACTTCCCAAATTGCTTATCTAATTTAGCTTGGACTAATCTTTGGGGAAAAGGTAAAGGTGGCCTATGAGGAGCAGGTGAACTAGGTCTAGGAAAATCAGGTTGACATGGCTCGTCATCGTTAGGTTCATTACCTGGTGGGGTGGCGAACTAGTGAGGGACTGCTCATGTGCAGGAGGTGTTTCTAAGTCTGGTTCACCTCTATTTTCAAAGTCAGGCTCTTCTTCATCCTCAAAAATCCCTCTAGGTTCCTCTAATTGTTTCCCACTCCTAGTAGTAACAGCATTACAATGTTCCCTGGGGTTCAATTCAGGTTTTGTTGGGGTATGCCCTTAAGGCTAATGTTTGAGGCCTATGGGAATGTATCTGTATCATGTAATAAACTGTTATGTTTATAAAGGCATGGTTATTATTCAGTTGTCTACATTGTCTGCTGCAATATATGTTCTTCTGAATAATGTCTCAAAGCTGTTCAGCTGGGCTGACATGCTATATGTCCTTAGTCGAGATATCTTGGTGAACATGAGACAGCCTTGATATGATTAAGACTAATATGTGTTCTAATCTTATAGGATGCTTCGAGCATGGAATAAGATGTAGACTCATGGGTACATTGGATGTACTGGACAGACCCTACTAGGTTATTCAATTGTTTGTCACAATGTGAATAATCCTTGAGTGCAACAAGTGGCACATTTCCTTTGACTTGAGATCACTTGTGTTTTCTAAATGATGATTGTCATTGTTTTGAGGTAGTTCAATATCATTTGAAACATAATGATTATAGACTATCTTGGATGGTGAGCTTGAGTCAGGTTAGGGCACTAGTGATAGACATAGGATTGCCGTCTCCTTGTTTAAGGAGTGTGATGTTCTAAAGGGGCCCCCTGGATGAGATGATTGAGAAAAGAGTATGGCCATACCCAGGTGACAGTGTTCATCTGTTCTAATCATGCTCGTCATATTGGAGTTACAAGCTTGACACGCTTGTCCAATAAGAACATCCAGTGGCAAAGGACATATGTATGCCTAGTGAAGTTGATTCACACTTGTGCTGTTTTTGGGTGTAGTCTTGGAAGACTCTTTTCTTTATATCGGGAGACAGTGATGTGTTGCTAGATACCCCTCACTGATCGTGATGACGTGAGTTATCGTTACCGACATTTAAAGGAAACCCTTAGGGTCGCACAATTTGATGATATGGCTTACTTAAGTCAGATCGTGTGGACTGAATTGTTTGGGTTCAGTTTAAAGGGATTTAATCTCTGATTATAAGTGAGATCTGGTCTGATCATGTTTGATTGATTAGGGCTTGAGATCGGTAAGCTTCGATCGAGAGAATGGATGCTAGATCGGTCAGATCAGGAGCATTAAGAGATCAACGGTCAGATCAAAAGCCTTATGGTTTAATTATGATTTGGGCTAGTTGCTTGGCTTGATTGGTTCTTAAATTGAACCAAAATGAACCGGCTCACTAAATGAGCGCATGGTTCAAGGGGAGAGGAGTTGACGACATGTTCACTTGGTGTGAACGTTGGGGCGATGAGTGGTTACTATTTTTAGTAACCATGATCTCCACTTGGAGAGTGCTCTCGTCCAAATAGAGTATGCTCTATTTTCGCCTCGATGATTTTTCCCTCTCGCCCATATTCCTCTCGACACCTTGTGTGAGTGCGGCGACGCTTGAAGGATATAGGAGGATTCGGCCAAGAGAGATCGAGATCTCATCATTCCCTTTCACTCGACAAGGACCTCTTGGAACCTTGCTAGCACAAGGAGCACCAAGGGAGATAGCGTCATCATCCTGTGTGTGACGACAAGGAGAAGATCTCATTTGATCTTTGCTTCCAAGGCGCCATCTTGAAATGGCCATGGTATGAATTCTTTTTCATATTTTAAAGTTGATCATAATACATGCTATGCGATCTTAGAAACCCTCTTCCGCTGTTTTAAATCCCTTAGTTGCGCCTATTAGGGTTTCCTTCCCTCTTTAGGGGACTTTCAATTGGTATCAGAGCAAGTTTATCATGCATGTTTTTATGATTGCTTAATGTTTGATCCATATTTGCGCATATGCCTAGATCTAATTGACATGCGAAAGTTTCATGATATTATGTATCATCTTGCGAAAATACATCCATATGTATGTTTCTATATCTTGCGCATGTTTGATGTCTTGGCGCATTTACAATGTTGTTGGTTTTCTTAAAAACTTAAACACATGCGCGACTCACTATAGATCTAAGGCCTTACTGTAAACCCTTAGACGGGTTACTAGGGTTGAAGTCATCCCCTAGGTTAGATCCAACAGTCTGATCAGACCATCTGACAGCCTGAATGGGTCGACCAGTTAGCACCTTGGCGCAAGCCTATGGTGGCTATAGGTCGACTGCAGACAGGTGTGTAGCGATGTCTGATTGAGACAACTTATGAACACACATGAGTTAGGCCCGGGGTCACACCCGCTTGCCAGACCTCATTGTGGTTGTTCAGCCCTGGCGCATGCATGGTTGACCTTATGGTCGACTCAAGTCAGTTAGGACTTGGTGCATGCAAGGGCAGTGGATCTGACTAGGTTGGATGAGTGGATCCCTAGTAATGGACCGTTGTAAGGTAGTAAGGGCGAATAAGGAAATTAAAATTGATCCCATGGGGTTTTTCGAAAATTTTAATTTTTATGGATCACATGATTGCTGATTGGATGCATATGTTTATCTATTTAGTCTTTTGTGGGCTGCTCATATTAATTGTGTGCTGTGCTGGGGCCTGCGTGCCTGGGATTTAAAAATTGTAAATTAATTATTGTGATCTGCGCATCACATCGCTTTAATTTATAAAATTGTAATTGACCTGCGTGTCAATCTTGTCTAGATAGTTAAATTTGTAATTTAATTAGACAAGAGCACAGAGCACACTTGGCAGAGGCGCATGCAGCAGTGGCTTGACCAGGTGGGAGGTCCAGGGTTCGACTCTGGGACCAGGCGCATTTTCCCTGGTGGGCGCACCTGTGCTGTAATTGGCGCTTGGGCCCTGGTTTGGGCCAGATGAGCAGCAAAAGACCCATGAAGAGCAAGTGAAGACTTAAGTTAGGTTAAGGTCTCACTAGGGCTATGGGCTTTTACCACATAAGATTCATGCTTTCTTTTATTTATTGTTTAAATATTAGAATTGCATGATTAAGTTTATCTTCTGCTATCACCATAGGAATTGCATGATAGTGAAGAAGATAAAAGACCGTGAAAATCCAACGCTTAATATCAAGCTCGTAAGCCTTCTGACGCGAAACCTCACTGTTCTGATTATCGTTGGAGCCGTGTTGTACCCACTCAGTGGGCACGTCCATCTATCTTCAGACGGTGTGGGACTACACCTGTGTGTTACAGAGTGGGGATTTATCCCTTCTCGTTGCTCAGCATAGCACATGGTGGTCCAGGGAGTAGGTCGGGTCAGCTTGACCGTGTAGGCTACATATGTGGCGCATATGGTAGCACATGGAGGCAGCCATCTGTGGGGTCAGAGACTGTGTTGTACCAACTCAGTTGGCACAGTCTGCTGGATTGCCCAGATGAAGGGGAATCGCACGGGTTGGCGATCGGCAGGGAATGCCTACTGGAGATTAGTGCTTGTACTCTCTGTGCATCTTATCTCGCCTGAGCGGGACGCGGAGACCAAGTATGAAATCCGGATCCCATCTCACTAAAAGAGTACTACTCTTTCGGGCTGTTTTGCTGGATTTTTCAGCCAGATAAAATAGTGAGAAAAAGAATCTTTCTTAAGTCCTGAT
The DNA here is from genome assembly GCA_027563935.2 of Costus lasius. NCBI lineage: Eukaryota > Viridiplantae > Streptophyta > Magnoliopsida > Zingiberales > Costaceae > Costus > Costus lasius. The sequence goes on from CM050453.2 coordinate 59,916,109, forward strand.
TGATTCTAATACATTGATACTGACCTTGCTGTTCTTGCATTGTTGTAGATACCTGCAGCAACGAACACCATGAACTTCAATGTGCGATCCCTACTGGAAAGGGAGAAGTTTGCTGGGCCGAACTTCTCTGACTGGTTTGGACACCTTAAGATCGTTCTTAAGGCAGAGAGGAAACTGTATGTCCTTGAGACGGCAATACCGCCGCAGCCCGCTCCGAACGCCGCAAGGGCGGTTCGGGAAGCCTATGAAAAACACGTCAATGATAGCATTGATGTCGCTTGCCTGATGCTAGCATCTATGACGCCACCGCTGCAGCGTCAGCATGAGGATATGTCGGCTATAGAGATTATAGCGAACCTCAAGATGCTGTATGCTGCACAGGCGAGGACAGAGCGCTACAATTTGACGAAGCTCTTCTTTCAGAGCAAACTGGCTGAAGGGAGCTTAGTGGGAGCTCACGTGCTCAAGATGATTGGGCACAAGGAAGCTCTGGAGAAACTGGGGCACACCATCAACCAGGAGCTTGCTGTGGATATTATTCTACAGTCTCTTCCGCCTTCATTCGACGCGTTCATTATTAACTTTAATATGAACAAAATCGATTGTACTCCGGCAGAGCTGCTGAATATGCTCCTCACCACTGAGGAGACTCTGAAGGGTAAGCCTTCAACCTCTGTCTTGATGTTTCCTTCTAGGAACAAGAAGAAGGGGAAGAAGGGCAAGGCCCCTGTCAAGAGCTACAGCAAGGCTCTGAAGCAGAAGGTTAAGCGGTCCAAGGAATACAGGTGTTTCCACTGTGGCCAGCTGGGTCACTGGAAAAAGGACTGTAAAGCGCTCCAAGGAGATAAGAGGGGAAGCTTCGCTTCTGGCTCAGGTATATTCGTGACTGAGGTCATGTTCTCTTCTTCTATATCATGGGTGTTGGACACTGCATGTGGAGTTCACATTTGTTCAAATGTACAGGAACTCAAGAGAAGAAGACAGGTGGGACAGCATGAGGTGGACCTACGCGTTGGAAACGGGGCACGGGTTGCTGCTGTTGCTGTAGGAGACTATTTCATTTCTTTACCATCTGGACTTGTATTGGAACTAAACAATTGTAATTTTGTTCCCAGTATTACTAAAAATATTATCTCCATTCCTGCTCTTGTCAGGAAGGGATTTTCCTTTGAATGCAATATTTCAAAGTGTATTTTGTCTTTTGATAATATTGTTTATGCAACTGGTTCAATTAACAATGGGTTATACATGTTGGACATGGAATGTTCTATACAGCAAATTGATATTAAGAAAGCCAAGTATGCTGATGACAGCACCTTGCTATGGCATAGTCGTTTAGGCCATATTAACGAGAAACGCATTAAGCGGTTGCATGATCATGGACTGCTGGGATCATTCTCCTACAAGGAGATTGATACATGCAAGGCTTGTTTAATGGGTAAAATGACGAAGTCACGTTTTCTTCACAAAGGTCAAAGGGCTTCAGGTTTACTTGACCTTATACACAGTGATGTGTGTGGGCCATTTAGTAAACATGCCAGAGGTGGCTATCAGTACTTCATTACCTTTACTGATGATTTCAGTAGGTATGGGTATGTCTTTTTAATGAGACATAAAAGTGAATCTTTTGACAAGTTCAAAGAGTTCAAAAATGAAGTACAGAATCAGCTAGGCCGAAATATCAAGGCACTTCGCTCAGATCGAGGTGGTGAATACCTAAGTCATGCGTTTACTGACTATCTGAAGGAGTGTGGGATCATCTCACAGCTCACTCCGCCAGGAACACCGCAATGGAATGGTGTGTCCGAGAGGAGAAATAGAACGTTACTTGATATGGTTCGTTCTATGATGAGTCAGGCTACTCTTCCATACTCCTTTTGGGGTTTTGCGCTGGAAACAGCTGCAAAGGTACTAAACCGAGTGCCATCCAAGGCAGTTTCAAAGACGCCATATGAGTTATGGTATGGGAAACAGCCAAGCTTGACATTTATCAGGATCTGGGGCTGCGAGGCTTATGTCAAAAAGCTCGCCTCTGGGAAACTAGAGAGCAGATCTGACAAATGTATCTTTGTCGGTTACCCTAAGGAAACTAAGGGTTATTATTTCTACGATCCCAAAGAGAACAAGGTTTTTGTTGCTCGGACGGCCATATTTCTTGAGAAGGAGTTTCTTCTGCAAGAGGCCAGTGGGAGAGAAATAAAGCTGGATGAGAATCCAGAGGAAGGACAAAGTAGTCAAGCACAGTTGGATGAGCCTGAGCCGGTAGAACAGGTTATTGAACAACCTGAGGCTCAGATATCACGGGAACCGCGAAGATCGGGAAGGATCCGTCGACAACCTGAGCGTTATGACGGAGTCTACATCATTGATAATGATGAACCCCTCACTTATGCGGATGCGGTCAGTGGACCGGAGTCAGCGAGATGGCTTGAAGCTATGCGCGCCGAAATGGACTCCATGTCAGATAACCAAGTTTGGGATTTGGTTGATCCGCCTCCGGGAGTTATCCCTATAGGCTGTAAATGGATCTTCAAGAAGAAGATTGACATGGATGGTAACGTAGTTACCTATAAAGGCAGGCTAGTTGCGAAAGGTTTCAAACAAATCTACGGGATAGATTATGATGAAACTTTCTCACCTGTAGCCATGTTTAAGTCTATTCGGATTCTTTTCGCGATAGCTGCATACTATGATTATGAGATCTGGCAGATGGATGTGAAAACAGCTTTCCTGAATGGAAATCTGGATGAGGATGTGTACATGACACAACCAGAAGGTTTCACTAATCCAGCAGATCGTCATAAGATATGCAAGTTAAAGAAGTCCATTTATGGACTTAAGCAAGCATCAAGAAGCTGGAATATTCGTTTTGATGAATCAGCTACTGAATTTGGTTTCATCAAGAACGAGGATGACCCGTGTGTATATAAGAGGTTTAGTGGGAGCGTGATTACTTTTCTAGTCCTCTACGTCGATGACATCTTGATCATTGGAAATGACATTCCTGAAATGCATGCTGTGAAGGCATGGCTGAGGAAATGTTTCCAGATGAAAGATTTAGGAGAAGCAGCCTATGTGTTAGGTGTGAAGATCTACAGGGATAGATCTAAGAGGCTTCTCGGGCTGTGCCAGAGTACTTACATCGATAAGGTCCTGGAGAGATTTCATTTAGAGAATTCTAAACGAGGATATCTTCCAGTCAGACATGGTCTGAATCTTTCAAAGAGTCAGTGTCCACAAACACAGACTGAGAAAGATGAAATGGACAATACGCCTTATGCTTCGGCTATTGGATCCATTATGTATGCGATGTTGTGTACTCGCCCAGACGTCGCTTACGGGTTAAGCGTAACCAGTCGTTTTCAAAGTAATCCAGGTATGGCGCACTGGATTGCAGTCAAGAACATTTTAAAATATCTGCGGAGGACCAAAGATATGTTCTTGATATATGGTGGTCAGGAAGAACTCAGTATTGAAGGATATACTGACGCTTCGTTCCAGTCGGACCAGGATGATTTCCGATCGCAATCAGGCTATGTTTTTAGCTTGAATGGAGGAGCAGTGGTGTGGAAGAGTTTCAAACAGTCAACTGTTGCTGATTCCACAACAGAAGCCGAGTATGTTGCAGCCTCGGAAGCATCCAAGGAGGCAGTGTGGATTCGTAAGTTCGTGAGAGAACTTGGTGTCGTTCCTTTGAGTGCAGATCCTTTGGTTATCTTCTGTGATAACACTGGAGCAATCGCACAAGCAAAGGAACCACGGTCGCACCAGAAGTCCAAGCACATACAGAGACGGTTTCATTTGATCAGGGAGATCATAGATCGAGGCGAGATCAAAGTCTGCAAGGTTCATACAGATGACAATCTGGCAGACCCGCTTACCAAGCCTCTGGCGCAGCAGAAGCATGAGAAGCACTGTAATAATATGGGTTTGAGATTTCTCAACCATTAGATTAAGTGCAAGTGGGAGATTGTTGGGGTATGCCCTTAAGGCTAATGTTTGAGGCCTATGGGAATGTATCTGTATCATGTAATAAACTGTTATGTTTATAAAGGCATGGTTATTATTCAGTTGTCTACATTGTCTGCTGCAATATATGTTCTTCTGAATAATGTCTCAAAGCTGTTCAGCTGGGCTGACATGCTATATGTCCTTAGTCGAGATATCTTGGTGAACATGAGACAGCCTTGATATGATTAAGACTAATATGTGTTCTAATCTTATAGGATGCTTCGAGCATGGAATAAGATGTAGACTCATGGGTACATTGGATGTACTGGACAGACCCTACTAGGTTATTCAATTGTTTGTCACAATGTGAATAATCCTTGAGTGCAACAAGTGGCACATTTCCTTTGACTTGAGATCACTTGTGTTTTCTAAATGATGATTGTCATTGTTTTGAGGTAGTTCAATATCATTTGAAACATAATGATTATAGACTATCTTGGATGGTGAGCTTGAGTCAGGTTAGGGCACTAGTGATAGACATAGGATTGCCGTCTCCTTGTTTAAGGAGTGTGATGTTCTAAAGGGGCCCCCTGGATGAGATGATTGAGAAAAGAGTATGGCCATACCCAGGTGACAGTGTTCATCTGTTCTAATCATGCTCGTCATATTGGAGTTACAAGCTTGACACGCTTGTCCAATAAGAACATCCAGTGGCAAAGGACATATGTATGCCTAGTGAAGTTGATTCACACTTGTGCTGTTTTTGGGTGTAGTCTTGGAAGACTCTTTTCTTTATATCGGGAGACAGTGATGTGTTGCTAGATACCCCTCACTGATCGTGATGACGTGAGTTATCGTTACCGACATTTAAAGGAAACCCTTAGGGTCGCACAATTTGATGATATGGCTTACTTAAGTCAGATCGTGTGGACTGAATTGTTTGGGTTCAGTTTAAAGGGATTTAATCTCTGATTGTAAGTGAGATCTGGTCTGATCATGTTTGATTGATTAGGGCTTGAGATCGGTAAGCTTCGATCGAGAGAATGGATGCTAGATCGGTCAGATCAGGAGCATTAAGAGATCAACGGTCAGATCAAAAGCCTTATGGTTTAATTATGATTTGGGCTAGTTGCTTGGCTTGATTGGTTCTTAAATTGAACCAAAATGAACCGGCTCACTAAATGAGCGCATGGTTCAAGGGGAGAGGAGTTGACGACATGTTCACTTGGTGTGAACGTTGGGGCGATGAGTGGTTACTATTTTTAGTAACCATGATCTCCACTTGGAGAGTGCTCTCGTCCAAATAGAGTATGCTCTATTTTTGCCTCGACGATTTTTCCCTCTCGCCCATATTCCTCTCGACACCTTGTGTGAGCGCGGCGACGCTTGAAGGATAGAGGAGGATTCGGCCAAGAGAGATCGAGATCTCATCATTCCCTTTCACTCGACAAGGACCTCTTGGAACCTTGCTAGCACAAGGAGCACCAAGGGAGATAGCGTCATCATCCTGTGTGTGACGACAAGGAGAAGATCTCATTTGATCTTTGCTTCCAAGGCGCCATCTTGAAATGGCCATGGTATGAATTCTTTTTCATATTTTAAAGTTGATCATAATACATGCTATGCGATCTTAGAAACCCTCTTCCGCTGTTTTAAATCCCTTAGTTGCGCCTATTAGGGTTTCCTTCCCTCTTTAGGGGACTTTCAGGTTTAGCAGGCAATTTCCCTGGGGGGCTATAAGAAGTACTTGCTTGTTGAGCTATTTGACTTTCTAGAGCTTTATTATAACCTACTAAAGATCCTACTTGAGAAGTAAGTTGACTAACTATTCCTTTAAGATCTTCAATTTACTTACTTTGATTTGCCATGATTTGGCTTTGATTTGTCATGAATTGATTTTGACCGGCCATTAATTTTTCAAGCATGGACTCATAGAATTTTGGAGTTAGTTTTGATTATGATTTTGTCTCTGTTGATACACTCTATTCTCAGCCTATCCCCTTGTATTATTGTTAAATTTCCAAGATAAATTTGGGTGATTTCTCCACCTAGGGTTATATGTACTAAAGTAGGGATCATTATTATGTCTATTCCGATTATATCCCCCTACAGCATTCACATGTTCTATACCCTGATCAGCGATTACTTTAAACTCCTCAGAATAGTGTCCATGATTACCACAAACTTTACAAATAATAGAAGATGAAACTACAGCAGTTTGTATTTGAAAAGAATCAAATCTATTGCATAATGAATATACCTTTTCAGCCAAAGTGCGCCAACTATCATTCTCATTCTTACCATGTGGAGGACGATATATCACTCCTCTCTCAGTGGCCCACTGGTTGTGGTTCAGCGCCATCTCCTCAAGCAGAGTGAAAGCATCATCAATGGTCTTGTTCATGAGGGCTCCACCTGCAGCAGCATCAATGTTGTGTCCGCAAGTGCACGGATACTCGACGTAATAAAGAAAGATATCGAGCCACAGAGACCTCGTTTGTCAAATACCGAATAATCAATTTCTTAATATCTAGGCAATCGAAACTATGTAAGTGAACTAAAGAAGGCTAACGAAAATACCAGAGAGAGAATCTGGGACCAGGGTTTCATTCATTTTAATTTCCATGACTAGATATGCAAAGATGTTCGTCGAGTCTAATTCTATCATGATAAAGATGCGATTTACTTCATAAAGAGATAGTCTCACTTTCGTGCAGACAAACATACAGGGGACCAATCCTCGCTTTCGCACGGGATCTATCCCATGCTGAAAATAGGTAAGTCATCAATCAAAGAACTCAAGGATCACTTTCGTGCATCCGAATTCTAAGTTGATTAACTCAAGTGGAGTCTCAAGGGTCACTTTCATGCTTTCAAGTCTCAACACAAGTTATACTTAAGGTTCTCCAACGTTCCGATCCTCACTTTCGCACAAGATCTTCACGTTTAACAAAATAACTCAATCTGAGATTCAAATTATCAAACATGGCAATTATTCTTCTAAAATCAAGAAATAAGAACTAACCTAATTTCTTATGGTGAGTTCCTAATATTCAAGTTTAGGGTTCCTGTTGTATCCCAAGTTGTTTGGCGTGTACCTTGGACAAATCCCCGGCAACGGCGCCAAAAACTTGTTGTGATCCGCAAGTGCACGGATACTCGAAGTAATAAAGAAATATATCGAACCACAGAGACCTTATTGTTAAGTACCAAATAGTTGTTTTCTCACTAGCTAAGTAAACCGAATATGATGCAATAATCCATGGAAATAGTGTAAAGTCAATCAGAGAGATAAATATGGGACTAGGGTTTCATCCACCTCGATTTCAATGATTAGATATAAATAAAAGGTCATCAGTCTAATTTTATCATGATAAAGACTTAATTTACTTCATAAAGGGACCATCTCACTTTCGTGCAGACAATCATGCAGGGACCAATCCTCGCTTTCACGCAAGACTTATCCCAGGCTAATGATAAGTAAATCATCAATCAATGAACTCAAGGATCACTTTCGTGCATCCGAATTCTAGGTTGATAATCTCTAGTGGAATCTCAATGATCACTTTCGTGCATCCGAGCCTCAACACTAGTTTTACTCATGGATCTCCAACGTTCCAATCCTCACTTTCGTGCAAGATCTCCACGTTTGACAATTAGACTCGATCTATAGATTCATGTTATTATCACGTCAATTAATCTACTAGAACTGAACAAATTGGATCTAACCTAAGGAAGGGTTCCTAACATGCAATTCTAGGGTTTTAAATTCTCAAGCAATTACCTTTCAGTCAATAGCGAAATTTGAATTATTGACTTTTAAATAATCATTCTAGAACACATAGCAAGACAACTTGGAGGCTTGGCCTTCCTCTTGATCATTTGTCCTTTTAAAAATTCCAACATACACCTATGTAAGCTTGTTGGATAGTGTGGTTGTAATTGCCAACCATCTCCATTATTCATTAGAGTAGGACCATTGAAGAATAGGATGGCCACCCTTTCTACTCTCAAAAGGTGCAAGGTGAGGCCTCTACTATTAATTACTTTTCCCATAGTTCAATTTACACTTCTCAATTTTCCTACAAAGAAAATACAAAAAAACTATTTTCAAACCCCTATTAGTTAATTTAAGTTTTCATATTTAAAAATAGCAAAAAATAATATTTTCCAAATGTGTTTGCGTGTTGCTTGCATTCCCACCCTGCATCTCTAGTAGAGAGTAGACACTTGTGCACGTATTCCATCATCATTAGACAATGGTGCTAAGTGTTAGGCCCAGGCGCTGGCCCCAAGCCCAGGTTCAGTAGAGGAAGCAGGTCGAGCAGTGTGGCTAGGGGTTCGGGTTGGGCGGCTTTAATGGGTCGGGCGACCCGTTTGAGGAAAAACAAGCTAGGGCTACAGTAGCCCTAGCTTCGGCGCTATGCGGGGGAAGGAACACGAGTAGACGGTAGCTGCTCCTCTCCCCTTTCCCCTATTTCTTCCTCCCCTCCGTTGAGCAGGCTCTGGTGTTGGGTTCTCCGGCAACAGCGGCGGATTCCAGTGGCTTCCCCGTGGTGTGGGTTTTTGGGAAACCCCGGGGATATTTTACAATTTTTCAGAGGTTTATGGACATAAATACATTGCGCAGCAGAAGAATATCCCCGAAACAGGCCAGTCCCAAAAACCCAGTGAAGATCGTCAAGCGAGAGAGTCGACACGATGTGATAGAAAATACCTTAATGCAAGGTGAGGCCGATGTCAACGTAGGCACCCAAGTGTGCGCCCTCTGCAGTCTCACACACACGGATTGCTCAAGTCCTCTTCTTCCATGCCCGGTGCTAGCCTCGGGAAGAAGATCCAAGCCTTGGGGAGATCACCACTTCACTTGCGCTACCTTCTAGAGAAGTTGCGCCAAGGAGGAAGAGGAGAGAAGACAAGCCGCCAAGTGCCAAAAGGAAAGGAGGAAGGATGCTTGTGGCTAGGGTAAGGAAGGTGTTCGCCCAAGCCTTCTTTGTTCTCGCCCTCAAGAGCTAGAACTTGCCTCCTCTCTTGATCACACCTCCAATGAATAAGTATCTTGAGAGGGGAGGCATGGGGTGTTATTTATAGCGCAAGGGGCGGCTTAATGTGTGGCCACCATTCAAATTGAATGTGCGGCTAGGAGAGATTTTAGGGAGTTAAGTCCTAGTCCAATTAGGACTTAATTTGGGCGGTTAGATCATGTCCTAATCCAATTAGGACTCTCATGAATGGTTTGATCATGTGGGCGGTTTGATCAAGTTTAATTCCTAATCTAATTAGGATTTGATCAAGCCCAAGTCCTAATCCAACTAGGACTTTCAATGGGCGGTTTGAACAAGTCCTAATCCAATTAGGATTTGATTATTTATTTAATTAATTAAATCCTAATCCAATTAGGACTCTAATTAATTCAAATAAATCAGCCCATTAAATCTCATAAATTATGACTCTAATTAATTCAAATAATTAGTCCCAAGATTAATTTCAAACCTCATGATGCATAGGCGCTAAACCTAGTCTAACTAGGGTTAAGCACACGCCATGCACACGCCATCCCTTTTCTCCTGCTTAACCTCATTAAACCCAACTTATCAATGGGCCCAGCCCAATGTCCATTATGAATGTTAACCAAGCCCACAGATCCAATCCAAATTTAACCCTAGGTCAAATTGGGCTAACCATGGTTAATATGCCGTAAATGGAAGTTGGCCCCAATAAATTTCTTCCATCTCATCAGGCCCATTGGCACTGATGAAATCTCCAAAATAGATCCGAGTTATCCAATAACTCGATCATAAGACTTTCCGATCAATACGAGAACTCGAGTAACAAGGTGTGCGACCCTGTAGGTTCCTCTGACGTTGGCAGTGCTGACCTAAGGTTATCACAAGCAGTGAGTGGCACCTAGCAGTGCATCGCTGCTACCCAAGTCATCAGAATGGATATCGACATTGACATCCCCATCATCGCAATCAGGTACATATGCATTACAGTCTCTTTGCCGTACTGATATCCAATTGGACAAGTGTGTCACCACTTGTTTCTATCCAATCTCATGGCTATGACTAAATTAGGTCTAACCTGGGTATGGCCATAGACTTTCTGCCATAGAACCATAGAGGAGCTCCATGGATATCATGCTTCCCTTAGGAAGGGGCAAATCCTATGTCTGTGCATTGACCTTCTCATATGGGTCGTGACATGCCCAATGACAACCATTATTACCTCCCAACTACAGCAAGGTGTTAGGTTGTATCAAAGCATATCCCTAACCACATAGAATGGCCAATGACCTCAAGTCAAGGGATCAATGCATCTCCTATCACTTGTGAGGATAACTCGTGACACCAAGTCATTGCCTCACAGCGGGTCGGTCTAGTATATCTACCACTGATATACCCATATGCCTGCGTTAGAACCTCATGCCTAACCAGCCCATATACCAGTCTTACAAGTGCCATAGCTGTCCCATATCCACTAAGGTACATTGACTAGGGACAATAGTTTGAGCACAAATCCAATCTGTCTCCAGGGACATTATCATACAAGTACATGTTCGCAGATGTAAACAAATAATGATAACGACAATGCCAGTATGATATAAATATCAATGTCAAGTAGTACAAGTAATGGATCAGAATTAGGTCCTTAGGGCATATAGCAAGCAGAATCCGAATGGATTTGAACAAGGCAACTGGCGATAAGGTTTCATCATAATCCACCCCATGGACTTGCTTGAATCCTTTAGCCACTAATCTACCTTTATAGGTAAGTATGTTGCCATCCATGTCTGTCTTCTTCTTGAAGACCCATTTACAGCCTATGGGTTTTACCCCATCCGGCAGCTCAACCAAATCCCAGACTTGGTTAGCTGACATGGAATCCATCTCGGATCGCATGGCCTCAAGCCATTTCTCAGAGTCCGATCCACTTACCACCTCATCATAAGTCCTGGGTTCATCCTCAATGATGAAGATCCCGTCGTCTTGGGTCGGCAGCGACCCATACCTCTCAGGCGCATGACGAATTCTCCCAGACCTATGTGGGGCCTGTGTCTGAGCCTCAGGTTGCCTAGCAACTGGTACAGGTGGCTTAGGTTCCATCTCTGTGTCTTGTGGTTGCACTTGAACCTCATCCAAGTCAAACTTCCTCCCACTAACTTCTTTCATGAGAAATTCTTTCTCTAGAAAGACAGCACCCCGAGCAACAAAACCTTTATTCTCGGTGGGAACATAGAAATAGTAACCCTTAGTTTCCTTAGGGTACCACACAAACACACATTTATGAGATCTAGGTTCTAGCATGCTAGAATCCTGACGCTTGACATATGCCTCGCATCCCCAGATCTTGATAAAAGATAGATTAGGGCGTCTCCCACTCCACACCTCGTATGGAATCTTTGAGACACTCTTATATGGAATGTTATTCAGTATCAGAGAAGCTGTCTCCAGTGCATGTGCCCAGAATGAGCGAGGTAGAGTTGTATGACTCATCATACATCGAACCATGTCCAACAGAATTTGATTTCTCCTTTCAGACACACCATTCCATTGAGGTGTTCCAGGCGGAGTAGTTGGGATAGAATCCCACACTCTATTAGATAGTCAAGGAACTCACCATTCAAGTACTTTTATTATTTATGTTACAAATAGAGTTATCTATAATCCATTGCATAAGGTACCATTCATATTTGCAAATGAAAAAGAACATGAGTCCTCTTTTATTTCAAATTTAAATTCTTTCCTTGCCAAGCAAGAAATAGATACAATGTTTTGGTAAAAGAAGGTACATCATAGTAATTATTCAACTGTAATAGAAGTCCAGAAGGCAAGGAGAGAGTCAAAATTCCTACAGCAACAGCAGCAACCTATGTCCTATTCTCAACTCGTAGGTTATTCTCTCTAGGCCACACCAATCTATTTTTCTTGAGCCCCTGCATATTTGTATAAATATGAGCTCCACATGTGGTATCCAAACCCATGACATAAAAATAGAAAAGTTGACTTCAGTAACATAATTACCTGAGCTAGAAGCTAAGGCCAAGCCTTTCTTCTCCTCATTTTGAAGTTGCTTGCAGTCCCTCCTCCAGTGACCCTGCTCGCCACAGTGGAAGCACCTCTGGTCCTTTGACTTCTTTGCCTTTTTCTTCAGTGCCTTGGTTGGACCCTTGGCATTGCCTTTGGCATGTGCCTTACCCTTTTTCTTCATCTTCTTGGCCATAGGGACCAAAAGAACATAATTAGGTTTGGTCTTTACCATCTCACACTCGGCTGTCTGGAGCATATTCATCAATTCCTCCCGTGTGCACTCAATCTGGTTCATGTTGAAATTTATGATAAACGGACTGAAGCTAGGGGGCAGGGAATGCAGAATAAGATCCACAACCAGCTTGTTATCTATGGCGTGTCCCAGCCTTCTAATATGATCCACGTTCCCAATCAACTGGAGAACATGGGGTCTCACTGGTGCACCCTCAGATAACTTACACCGAAAGACTGCTTTGGCGGTGTCAAATCTCTCAGTTCTAGCCTAAGCCTCGAACATCTGTTTCAAATGAGTGATCATCTGAAAGACGTTCTGCTCCTCATATTGCACCTGAAGTTCAGGTGCCATAGTGGCCAGCATGAGACATGATACCTCCATAGAGTCACCCTGATGCTTTCTAAAAGCATCTCTATCTGCCGCTCGGGCATTAGGCGGAGGAGGTGCCGGAAGAGCCTGCTCTAGGACATACAGCTTCTTCTCGAGCTTGAGGGCTATCCTCAAGTTCCGATGCCAGTCCATGAAGTTGGTTCCAACCAACTTATCCTTATCAAGGAGTGATCGTAGTGTCAATCCGCTATTGTTCGTTGCCATTGTTCTACAAAGTCAAGAAATAGCAGATTAGTACTACTTCAAATCATTTAAACTGGACTTGTTTTCAATGAACGTGACTCCCACTATTTTAATCGAATTGACAACCCACAAAGTCAATCGGGAAATCTGAGATTTCCTAGTGAGATGGGATCCTTGTTCCTCACACGGCCTCGCGTCCCGCTAGGGCAGGATGTACTGCACGAGGTACGGCATGTATCTCAAGGATGGCGCGCCAGCCAATTGCAACTTAGCAATTCCCCTTCTCAAGACAGTTCAAGCATTTTGTGCCTAGCTAGGGCTGGAACAACATAAAACCCTAACATCTTGAGGCTGCCTTTAGAGTTCCATCATGTGGCCATCACATATGAAAAACTAGTCAAGTCTATCCTGACCGTTATGCCCAGGGCCAACGAATTCCTTGCAAAGGCGCGTCCAGGATTTTAACTGGACTGGGGAAAACATTGTCACCACACGCCTCCAAAAGATAGATGGGTGTGTCCACTAGGGTGGAAACAATGCACAGCACCATCGATCGATAGTTTGATGAGGGCTACGCGTCAGAAGGCTACTAGACTTGATATTTGAATGAGGGTTTTGAGGTCTCATCAATTCAGTTTTATCTTATGTCTAGCATTACAGGCATGCAATCCTATAGTGATAACATAAAATAAAACATCATATGCATGCTTTAGCATATATGGAAAGCAGTAAAGGGATGATGTGATCATAGCCTTTTCAAGACATTGAAACAACCCATGCCAGAAGAGGTTCGACTCTTGACCTAGGACTCAAGCCCCAAGACTAGACCTAGCCGACCTCTATCTTGAACTTCAAGGTTGGCTCCAAGGTCCTCCAAAGGTGAATCGCCATCTTGCAAGTTCCAACATAGCTAGCTCACAAGCCCTAAGGCTCGGCCATGCTATGCTTGCGCCACCAAGCAAGCTTGCACCATCTTGCATGCGCCACCAATCCAAGTAGGGTGCTTGTTGCGCCACCATCCAAGATGTGCCACCAAGCTCCTTCCCTTAATCTTCATCTTAATTTTACAAAAATAAAGAAAAAGATGGCACACAGGCCACACAAGGATACATCACAGGCATGCAAGGGGGCTTGACTCATGATCACAACAATATGCAGAATCAAGGTATTTACACATGCAATTCTACATGCTCATGAAAAACATAAAATCTCAAATTTTACTTTTTCATAAAACTAGTTTCTTTTCCTCATCTTCTTCTCACAAATCTTTTAGTTATTTGCGATTAACTTTCATGGTGATTTCAAAGATCCTTTCTGCTGGTAATTTTGTTAGATCAAGGGACCCAGCCAGTCCGAAGACACAATGCCCGTCCTACTTGACAAAACCATGTGCACCTTTGATCCTTAAATCATGCAAGAAAAATAACCCAAAAATCCAAAAGAAATTGAAAAGGTGATAGAAACAAGAAACCCTAATTTTTCCTACTTTTAGAAAAATCGTTTGCCATGCAATTTGCAATTTTCAAAAATTGAAATATGCCATGTGAGCATGAAAAACATGAAAAGCATGAAGAACATCGTTCAACTTTCACAAGTCGCTCTGATACCACTGTTGGGAAACCCCGGGGATATTTTACAATTTTTCAGAGGTTTATGGACACAAATACATTGCGCAGCGGAAGAATATCCCCGAAACAAGCCAGTCCCAAAAACCCAGTGAAGATCATCAAGCGAGAGAGCCGACACGATGTGATAGAAAATACCTTAATGCAAGGTGAGGCCGATGTCAATGTAGGCACCCAAGTGTGCGCCCTCTGCAGTCTCACACACACGGATTGCTCAAGTCCTCTTCTTCCACGCCCGGTGCTAGCCTTGGGAAGAAGATCCAAGCCTTGGGGAGATCACCACTTCACTTGCGCTACCTTCTAGAGAAGTTGCGCGAAGGAGGAAGGGGAGAGAAGACAAGCCGCCAAGCTCCAAAGCTCCAAGCGCCAAAAGGAAAGGAGGAAGGATGCTTGCGGCTAGGGTATGGAAGGTGTTCGCCCAAGCCATCTTTGTTCTCGCCCTCAAGAGCTAGAACTCGCCTCCTCTCTTGATCACGCTTCCAATGAATAAGTATCTTCAGAGGGGCGGCTTGGGGTGTTATTTATAGGGCAAGGGGCGGCTTAATGTGTGGCCACCATTCAAATTGAATGTGCGGCTAGGAGAGATTTTAGGGAGTTAAGTCCTAGTCCAATTAGAACTTAATTTGGGCGGTTAGATCATGTCATAATCCAATTAGGACTCTCATGAACGGTTTGATCATGTGGGCAGTTTGATCAAGTTTAATTCCTAATCTAATTATGATTTGATCAAGCCCAAGTCCTAATCCAACTAGGACTTTCAATGGGCGGTTTGAACAAGTCCTAATCCAATTAGGATTTGATCATTTATTTAATTAATTGAATCCTAATCCAATTAGGACTCTAATTAATTCAAATAAATCAGCCCATTAAACCTCATAAATTAGGACTCTAATTAATTCAAATAATTAGTGCCAAGATTAATTTCAAACCTCATGATGCATAGGTGCTAACCCTAGTCTAACTAGGGTTAAGCACACGCCATCCCTTTTCTCCTCCTTAACCCCATTAAGCCCAACTTATCAATGGGCCCAACCCAATGACCATTATGCATGTTAACCAAGCTCACGGATCCAATCCAAATTTAACCCTAGGTCAAATTGGGCTAACCATGGTTAATATGCCGTAAATGGAAGTTGGCCCCAATAAATTTCTTCCATCTCATCAGGCCAATTGGCGCTGATGAAATCTCCAAAATATATCTGATTTATCCAATAACTCGATCATAAGGCTTCCCGATCAATACGAGAACTCGAGTATCAAGGTGTGCGACCTTGTAGGTTCCTCTGACGTTGGCAGTGCTGACCTAAGGTTATCACAAGCAGTGAGTGGCACCTAGCAGTGCATTGCTGCTACCCAAGTCATCGGAATGGATATCGACATCGACATCCCCATCATCGTAATCAGGTACAGATGCATTACAGTCTCTTTGCCGTACTGATATCCGATTGGACAAGGGTGTCACCACTTGTTTCTATCCAATCTCATGGCTATGACTACATCAAATCTAACCTGGGTATGGCCATACCCTTTAAGTCATACAACCATAGCGGAGCTCCATGGATATCATGCTTCCCTTAGGAAGGGGCAAATCCTATGTCTGTGTATTGACATTCTCATATGGGTCGTGACATGCCCAATGACAACCGTTATTACCTCCCAACTACGGCAAGGTGTTAGGTTGTATCAAAGCATATTCCTGACCACATAGAATGGCCAATGACCTCAAGTCAAGGGATCAATGCATCTCCTATCACTTGTGAGGATAACTCGTGACACCAAGTCATTGCCTCACAGCGGGTCGGTCTAGTATATCTACCACTTATATGCCCATATGCCTGCGTTAGCACCTCGTGCCTAACCAGCCCATATACCAGTCTTACAAGTACCATAGCTGTCCCATATCCACTAAGGTACATTGACTAGGGACAATAGTTTGAGCACAGATCCAATCTGTCTCCAGGGACATTATCATATAAGTACATGTTCGCAGATGTAAACAAATAATGATAACGACAATGCCAGTATGATATAAATATCAATGTCAAGTAGTACAAGTAATGGACCAGAATTAGGTCCTTAGGGCATATACACCTACATGGGTGTGGTGGTAAGGGAAGTGACGAAGCAATGGGGCGGCGTCCCCTTTTCCCTCATCCTCCTCCTTCTTCGGCATCGCTGGTGGTGGAGTCGGTGGACAGACGTCCACCGAGGTAACCTTCCTTTCTCACCATACCGATGCTGTCCGGGGGTGTGTTTTTGTCGACGAATCTTTCACCGACACCTTTTTCTCCTCGCCGTTGTGTCCTCCGCTCCTCTCGCCTTCCGGTGAGGCTGTGGATGCCGAACGAGTCGGGGGCATCGGCCCCACTTCCTAGTGACATCCGGTGATGGGTTCACCGATGTCTCCCCTTGCTCCGGCATGCTCGGGCTGGACCAGCGTGGTTCCAGCTGTTAGGGAATACCGGGTGTAATTTAAAATTTTGCATTCCCAGGACGCAGCGGAAGAATCATTACACCCGAAACATATTCCGGTCCCAAGGATCCATGCGAGGGAGAAGACACAAGGATGTGTTAGAGATGTACCTGTTAGGGTATGCCCTTAAGGCTAATGTTTGAGGCCTTGGGATTATTTCAGTATCATGTATAAACTTTATGTTTATAAAGGCAATGGTTGTTATTCAGGTTGTTACAGTATCTGCTGCAATATGTATACTTCTGAATAATGTCTCAATGCTGTTCAGCTTGGCTGACATGCAGTAAAGTCCTTAGTCGAGATATCTTGGTGAACATGAGACAGCCTTGATATGATTGAGACTAATATGTGTTCTAATCTTATAGGATGCTTCGAGCATGGAATAAGATGTAGACTCATGGGTACATTGGATGTACTGGACAGACCCTACTAGGATATTCAATTGCTTGTCACAATGTGAATAATCCTTGTATGCAAACAAGTGGCATATTTCCTCTGACTTGAGATCACTTGTGTTTCTAAATGATGATTGGCACAGTTTTGAGGTAGTTCAATATCATTTGAAACATAATGGTTATAGACTATCTTGGATAATGAACATGAGTCATGTTAGGGCACTAGTAATAGATATAGGATTGCCGTCTCCTTGTTTGGAGTGTGATGTTCTAAAGGGGCCCCCTGGATGAGATGATTGAGAAAGTGTATGGCCATACCCAGATGACTATGTTTCATCTGATCTAATCATTCTCATCATATTGGAATTACAGGCTTGACACGCTTGTCCAATAAGAACATCCAGTGGCAAAGGAAACACATATGTCAAGTGACTTGGGTTCACACTTGTGCTGTGGTTTGGGTGTAGTCTTGGAAGACTCTTTCCTTTATATCGGGAGACAGTGATGTGTTGCTAGATACCCCTCACTGATCGTGATAACGTGAGTTATCGTTACCGACATTTAAAGGAAACCCTTAGGGTCGCACAATTTGATGATATGGCTTACTTAAGTCAGATCGTGTGGACTGAATTGTTTGGGTTCAGTTTAAAGGGATTTAAACTCTGATTGTAAGTGAGATCTGGTCTGATCATGTTTGATTGATTAGGGCTTGAGATCAGTAAGCTTCGATCAAGAGAATTGATGCTAGATCGGTGAGATCAGGAGCATCAAGAGATGAACGGTTAGATCTTGAACCTTTAGGGTTTATTGTGATCTAGACCAATGGCTTGGGTTAATTGGTCTTTGAACCAAACCAAATTGAACCGGCTCATCAATTGAGCGCATGGTTCAAGGGGAGAGGAAAATGTGATGGTTCACTTGGAGTGAACGCATCACACGTTAAGGCTTTGCTAATTTTAGATAGCATGCTGCTAAACGTGACCACGCCTCACGTTGCTTCTCTTCATGCCCTATTGTCGCCTCTTGCCTCTGGCTCTCGACATTCTCGCGTGGTGAAGAGGGTTGATGACAAGGAGAGGTCTCGGCCAAGCAATCAAGTCATCTCATCCCTTCCATTCGACAAGGATTCTTGGAGAACTTTGCTAGCACAAAGATCAACAAGGAGTAGGCGATCACATCTTGTGTGCGCATCTTTTGGAGGAGATCCCTTTCGATCTCTGCTTCCAAGGCGCCATCCAAAGCAATGGCGATGGTATGACTCCTTTTCGATGTATACATGTTTTAGTTGATCATATGACATACATGCTATCGATCTAGAAGCCCTAGCTTCCGCTGTGAAAATTTATATATGCGCCTATTTAGGGTTTCGCCACCCCCCCTTAGGGACTTTCAGTACCTCTTTTGCTTGTCTAGTGTCGAAGCCATGTTGAAGACGATCAAATGCTCGCCCTCTATAAGTATCCAATCGTCGACTCCTTGATCGTTCCTCCCTTCCACGCTTGGTGCTAGCCTCGGGAAGAGAATCAAGCCTTAGGGTTCCTTCACTTTTTCTTGCGCCACCTCCAAGATGAAAGCGCCAAGAAGAGATGAGGAGGAAGATGATGCCGCCAAGTTACTTCCTTCTTCTTCTTTGCTTGCACCACCTTCAAGAAAGGTGCGCCTATGGCCAAGGAAGGGAGAGAGCTTGTGGCAAGGAGATGCCACGAAGCACCAAGAGTCCTTGCGCCAAGAAGAGAGGGAGAGGAAGAACTTGCGGCTCCAAGCAAGAAGATTGCGCCAAGCCTATGTTGCTCTCGCCCCTTGCACTCCAAGTCTCTCCAAGAGATATGTCACTCCTCCAAGATGTTGTTCACACGAATCAACCCTTTTGATGGGGCTGCAAGGGTCCTATTAATAGGACAAGGGGCGGCTAGGGGAATGGCTAGGATCTTGCCAAGTGGGCGGCTTGGATAAAGGAGACTTGAGGTAAGGAAAGTCTCCAAGACTTTACCATAAACCTCATTCAACCTATCCTAATTTGCCCAATGGCCATATCCGCCCAAGACATGCCTTAGAGGCATGCATTCCATCCAAGGATGTCACATCCCGTTATCTTAACCCCAAACAAGTAACACAGGTCATAGAGAAACAGGATATTATCATACAAGATCGATTCACATGCTAGGTAAAACCAAGTTCAAGAAAACACGATCTGAAAATTTTCGAGAATCCATACATAGAATCTCAGCGAAAACACAATTTTAGAAATGTACCTGCCACCACGCAATACTTGCACTAGACATATGCAAGTTCACATTTATATCAAATCCGATTGCAAAAACATAAGTCGACTCGAAATTCAAAGCAAAGCCACAAAATCGATTCTATAAACTTATGAAAATAACATGAATAATACCAAACACCGAAACCAGGCCAAAGCCCGCGGTGACACAAAAATCAAAACTTCAAAACTTAAAACTGCCACAACCGGCAACACAAGTTCACATAATTCGGCCACAACCGGCCCCAGTTAATTAAGCACAAAAGTCTTATACATTAACCAGCATAATATCCATATCAACGCTAACTCAAGAAATGCGCCCCTGCTCTACACCTGAAAATAGTGAGGGAGTGAGCTACACAGCCCAGTGAGTGGATAGTCTCAAACGACCATCCATAACATACACTCAAAAATACATGCAGATTATTTTAAAAACATTTAACAGAATATCATGTCAACATATAACAAAATTAAAGGACAGAACTCATATAAAACAATCAGGTGTAAACTGCTAAGACATCATTGTCACCAAAGAGTAACCAGGGTTTTAGAGCTAACTTAATTGTTCTAGTTGTCCAGCATAATCAATAGTGACCATTATGGTCCAACCCGGCTTTGGCCTAAGCACTGGGAGAAGCCTGCAAATCACATGCAACATATATACATGGACAGTGTGTAGACTCAAGAGGTAATCACCACCTGGTCAAGATGTGATACCTTGATCTACACCACCCCATAATCACAAAAATCTAAGCGTCTAAGAGTGATGACATCAAGAGGTGGCCCCTGTCCGACCAAGACATGACACTTTGCGTCTTATATCACTCGTTCTCCCAAAGGGTTCCTTAACTGGACAACACCAGACACACCTTATATCTTATTTCACAAAAGTGGACTCCTAAGTGTCAACTAAACTCTAGGATAGTCATTTTTATCACAATAATCACATCAGGCAGGCTGAACAACAACCCCCTCACATATCACAATACAGGGCTGAAATCTCCAACCCTTAACATATCACATATAGACTATCCCCTTGAGTACACAGTTACACTTAGCCTTAGTCCTAACCATTCCATGATCACAACCTCACATATCACAATACAGGGCTGAAATCTCCAACCCTTAACATATCACATATAGACTATCCCCTTGAGTACACAGTTACACTTAGCCTTAGTCCTAACCATTCCATGATCACAACACATATTATTCGAAAATCACATAACCACATAATATTTGAAAATCACATAACCACATAATATTCAAAAATCACATAATCACATAATATTCAAAAATCACATAATCACATAGTAGTGTAGTCCTTAAGTTTCATGCTGATTAGTTCAGTCTAACCTTGCTATGTTATCACCCAAAGTTATCAATCAATATTTCATGTCATTACTTTCTGCATACACCATTCAATTAAAAATACATAATAATACAGAAAATTCACTAAATTTCGTTCACAATTAACATAAATGCAGAATATCACATATTCATAGTTTTCTACTAGTTCTGATAACAAAAGACAGAAATACCCCTAGTTCAAAGTTTAAGTCATACAAGAAAAGTTATCCAAAAATTTCGTAAAAATATTCATTACGTCCCTCATGATCCCTAGATTCGTAATTTCAAGTTTTCCCCAATTTCAACTAGGAAATTTACCGAATTACCCCTAGGTCAATTTCAGTCAACAGAAACTTTTATTTCTAAAAATTCCCAAAAAAATACAGTAGAATCCTCATATACCTAATTTCATGAATATCAAGTTTTCCCCAATTTTTATCCATGCATTTGGACGTAACTTCATGAAGAAGGGTCGAAATTCTCCTTCAAGCCCTAATTTTCATGCAATTGAAATTCTAAAGCTACATACATGTTTAATCAAGGTCCAATTTAGGATTAAGAGTCTTAAAAACGAAAAGCCCTAATTTTCATGCAAGCTAGGGTTTCGAAAATTTGGAAAAAAAACAAGGAAAACATGTACAATTGAAATTAAGAGATCATGCCATACTCCTATGCATTAATCTTCTCTAAAACAAGCAATGCATCCAATTTTCGTGAACTAGGTGAAGGAGAACATCCACTCACTTTGAACCGTGAACACCAAGATGAAGATCTCTCCAAAAAATTCGTCTAAGGCCTTGAAGTTCCACCAAATATCGCCACCAATGGAAGAGAAACACCACCAAACACCAAAGACGCCGGCCAAGGGAAGAAAGGAAGAGGAAGAAAGGAATTTCGCCTCCAAGCCTCCAAGAATCACCCTAAGGTTTCTTCCAAGCCAAAAAAAACGCCAATTCTCCTACCCTAGCCGAAATTACCAACTTGAATTTTTGGTTTTTAAATTTTAAACCCGCTAACCAATTAATTCAAATAGGGTTTAACCCACTAACTAATTAATTCAAATTTTAAACCCAAAACCCATAGTTAACTAATTAATTTAACCATTAACTAACAATTAACCATTCACTTAAACGAAAATCCAATAAGGATTTAATTAATATCCAATAAGGTCTAATTAATTAACCAATAAGCTCTAATTAATTAACTTAAAATTAACAACCAATAATTTTATTTAAATCAGAATAAAATATCACAGCCAATGATTTTATTTAAATCAAAAATAGTACTTACCAGGACTTAAGATCCTTGGATCTTACATCCCTCCCTCCTTATAAAGCTTTAGTCCTCTAAAGCTCAACATTCATATCATCAAAAAGATAAGCATAAAACTTCCTCATATCAGCTTCAGTCTCCCAAGTCGCCTCCTCAACCGACTGATTTCCCCAGATAACCTTTACCAAAGGTATAGACTTATTCCTCAGAACCTTATCCTTTCTATCAACAATCCGGAGAGGTCTTTCTTCAAAGGTCAAATCACTCTGAATCTGAAGAGGTTCCAACTCCAATACATGAGATGGATCAGGATGATATTTCCTCAAAGCAGAAACATGGAATACATTATGCACATGTTCCAAAGCAGGAGGTAAAGCTAACTTGTAAGCCACTGGACCAACTCTCTCAATAATGTCAAAAGGGCCTACAAACCTAGGGCTCAGCTTGCCCTTTTTGCCAAACCTCATAACACCCTTAGTAGGTGACACTTTCAAGAAAACATGATCCCCTACCACAAACTCCAGGGAACGACGACGATCATCAGCATAACTCTTCTGTCTGTCCCGAGAAATCTTCAGTTTATTCTGTATCTCTCTGACCTTATCAGTAGTCTCCTGTACTGCATCAGATCTCAAAATCATTCTGTCACCAGTTTCCTCCCAACACAAGGGAGTCCTACACCTTCTCCCATACAAAGCCTCATAAGGAGCCATCTGAATACTGGAGTGGAAACTATTATTATAAGTGAACTCTATCAAAGATAGATCCCGGTTCCACTCAGAACTCCAATCAACCACATAAGCTCTCAACAGGTCTTCTAGAGTCTGTATAGTACGCTCCGTCTGGCCATCAGACTGAGGATGGTATGCTGTACTAAAACTCAACTTAGTACCCAAACCCTCCTGTAAGCTCTTCCAAAACCTGGACAGAAATCGAGAGTCCCTATCAGACACAATATCAACAGGCACTCCATGCAGTCTGACTATCTCATCAATATACAATCTAGCCAGTCTCTCTAAAGGATAAGTCATCTTGATCGGAAGAAAATGGGCTGATTTAGTGAGTCTATCAACAATCACCCAAATAGCATCATGTCCCAATCTGGTTCTGGGCAAACCACATACAAAGTCCATACTAATACATTCCCACTTCCACTCAGGAATAGGAAGGGGCTGCAACAAACCACCAGATTTCTGGTGTTCAGCCTTTACTGTCTGACAGGTTAAACACCTAGAGACAAAATCAATTACCTCTTTCTTCATACCCGGCCACCAAAAGCTTTTCTTGAGGTCCTGATACATCTTAGTCACGCCAGGATGTAGAGAATATTTGGAATTATGGCTATCCTCCAATATTTCTTTCCTCAAGCTTGGTTCCTCAGGGACACACACCCTTCCACGAAACCGAAGAACACCATCATCAGACAAGCTAAAATCCTGAACTATACCCGCATCCAAACTATCCCTGATCTGAGCTAATTTCGGATCCACAGACTGCTGATCTCTGATTTTCTGCAACAAAGTAGACTGTACTCTGAGGAAAGCCACATAACCCGAATGAACTCTAGGAGAAACACTGATCCTGAGATCGCTGAACTCCTGTAGTAACTGCCACTCACTGACCCGTAGTGCCGCTACTGAAGTTACTGGATGTCTGCTCAGTGCATCAGCCACTACATTGGCCTTTCCAGCCTGATACTGAATAGAGAAGTCATAATCTTTGATCAACTCCATCCATCTTCTTTGTCTCATGTTCAACTCCTTCTGAGTGAAGATGTACTTGAGACTCTGGTGGTCAGTGAACAGATCAAACTCTTGACCCAACAAATAGTGACGCCATATCTTCAGAGCAAAGACTACGGCCGCCAACTCTAAGTCATGAGTAGGGTAGTTCAACTCATACTCCTTCAGTTGTCTCGAAGCATAGGCTACCATAGAACCCTTCTGCATCAAGACACAACCCAACCCTTTGCCCGAAGCATCCGTATAGACAGTAAACCTTTCCCCATCACTAGGAATAATGAGGATCGGTGTACTAGTCAACCTCCTCTTCAGTTCCTGAAAACTCTCTTCACACTTGTCATCCCAATTAAACTTGGCCTCCTTTCTGGTCAATTTAGTTAAAGGACCCGCCAGCTTGGAGAATCCCTCAACAAACCTCCGATAGTAACCTGCTAAACCCAGGAAACTTCTGATCTCAGTAGCACTAGTCGGTCTTCCCCAATTAAGTATGGCTTGCACTTTAACCGGATCCACAGACACCCCCTGACCAGAAATCACATGCCCAAGGAAACTGATCTTTTCTAGCCAGAACTCACACTTACTAGCCTTGGCATATAATCGGTTTTTCTTCAGAATCTCCAGCACTCTGCGCAAGTCACTGACATGATCCGAAGTAGTCCGAGAGTACACCAAGATATCATCTATGAAAACCACCACACATGAATCAAGTAATTCATGAAATACCCTGTTCATCAAATCCATGAAGACAGCAGGTGCATTCGTCAGTCCAAAAGGCATAACTAGAAATTCGAAATGCCCATACCTGGTCCTGAAAGCAGTCTTAAATATATCCTCATCCTTGACCCTAAGCTGGTAATATCCTGATTTCAGATCAATCTTAGAGAACACTGTAGCTCCCTGTAATTGATCAAATAGATCATCAATTCTGGGAAGAGGATACTTATTCTTGATAGTCACTTGGTTCAGTTGCCTGTAGTCTATACACATCCTCAGGGTTCCATCCTTCTTCTTAACGAACAGCACTGGTGCTCCCCAGGGAGAAGCACTAGGCCGGATGTAACCTTTTTCCAGCAATTCCTCCAATTGCTTCTTAAGTTCGGCCAATTCTGAGGTAGCCATGCGGTAAGGAGCTCTGGAGATAGGTGCAGTACCTGGCACCAACTCAATGCCAAACTCTACCTCTCGTATTGGTGGCAAGCCTGAAAATTCCTCAGAGAACACATCAGGAAACTCTTGCACCACCGCCATCTGAGTCAAATCAGGAGTAGAATCATCCTGCACTTTAACATGCGGAAGATAACCCTTGCACCCACTAGCAAGTAACTTCCTGGCCTATAGGAAAGATATCACATTCGGTCCTTGGTCTGACACTAGACCTCTCACAAAAAGCCGATTCCCATCTAGCAGATTCAAGGTGATTTCTTTCTCAAAGCAATCCACAGTGGCATGATGTGAGGACAACCAATCCATACCTAGGATAACATCATAATCTTGCATGTCTAAGAGGATTAGATCTACAAGAAACTCATAACCCTCTACATGCACTACACAATCAGCACAAACAATGTCTGTAGATAATGACTTTCCTAAGGGAGTACTTACAGACACAACATAATCTAGCATCTTCGGTAATACAGGTAAACATGCAGCAAATCTAACAGATACAAAAGATAAATTTGCACCAGGGTCAAATAAGATGCGAGCTAACTGATCAAATACAATTAAGGTACCTTCCACAACGGATCGGGAAGCTCGTGTATCCTTTTCAGCCACGGCATAAACTCGAGTTTGGACTGTAGGCTTATCTGCGCCTCTCTGCTGCAGCTCAGGTTCTTTGCAGTCCTTGACCATGTGCCCAGGTTTCTTACACCTGAAGCACACACCATTCTTCTTATAACAGTCCTTCATTAGATGTCCCTTGAGCCCACAATAATGACAATTCCGGTCCTCTGTGATACTGTTCTTTACATCCCTGGTATCCCTGAACTGCTGCGGTGCATCCCTGGACTGCTGCGGTGCCTTGTAAGAGTAAGGCTTATACCTGCTCTTCTTGTAGTCCTTATGCCTAGGGTACTTCTTACCCTTGCCGCCATTACCATACTGAGGAGCCACCGCCTCAGCTGCAGGAACCACCGTCACGGCCACACTAGAACTCCTCTCAGATATGTACCTCTCAATGGTGCGTGCTCATCCAACAGTCTCAACGTAAGTCTCCAAGTGCTGAGCACCAACCTGCTCCCGAATGTCCCATCTGAGACCTCTGAGAAACTTGGTAGCCCTCCTCTTTTCAGTGTTTATCAGGTGAGGGGCATACTTTCCCAACTTAGTGAACCGTAACTCATACTGGTCCACAGTCATATCACCCTGCTCTAGATGAATAAATTCCACCTCTCGGTCCTCCACCAAGCTATCAGGGAAATACTTCTCATTAAATTGAGACAAGAAATAGGTCCAATTTACTGTTTCATGTCTTTCTTCAGCAAGCCTCACCACGCCCTTCCACCACTTATCTGCATCACCACGCATCATATAGGTGGCCAGACACAGCTTGTCCTCATCTGAGCAACGCATGACTTGAAAAATCTTTTCCAAGACCAGCTGCCAGTTCTCTGCAGTACTTGATTCTGAGCCCCCATAAAAAGAGCTGGGACCCAGTTTCTGGAATTCACTCACAAGCGAGGCATAGCGCCTGTGAGCGTCCTCCTGAGAGTCAGTCCGCACCCCTCGAGTAGTAGTCTGGGATCTCTCCTGAGTCAATTGCGGCAAGAGCTGCTGTTGCGCTTCTTGATGCTGAGTCTGTTGCTGCTGCAGCATCTGAGCTTGCCTCTCTATCATGGCACCCTGTTGCTGTACCATGCCTGTCAGAGTCGCAATGGCTCTCGTGAGATCCGAGGTCTGCTCACCCTCACTGCTAGCATTTCCTCTGGATCGCACCATCTTAAATTCCTACACACACATACCATAGTAAGGAAAACAAACATAAACCTATCAGATGTCTAGCAATACACAAACATGTTTTCCCCCGAACTAAGTTTTAGCTAGCCAACTCCTCTGATACCATTCTGTCACATCCCGTTATCTTAACCCCAAACAAGTAACACAGGTCATAGAGAAACAGGATGTTATCATACAAGATCGATTCACATGCTAGGTAAAACCAAGTTCAAGAAAACACGATCTGAAAATTTTCGAGAATCCATACATAGAATCTCAGCGAAAACACAATTTCAGAAATGTACCTGCCACCACGCAATACTTGCACTAGACATATGCAAGTTCACATTTATATCAAATCCGATTGCAAAAACATAAGTCGACTCGAAATTCAAAGCAAAGCCACAAAATCGATTCTATAAACTCATGAAAATAACATGAATAATACCAAACACCGAAACCAGGCCAAAGCCCGCGATGACACAAAAATCAAAACTTCAAAACTTAAAACTGCCACAACCGGCAACACAAGTTCACATAATTCGGCCACAACCGGCCCCAGTTAATTAAGCACAAAAGTCTTATACATTAACCAGCATAATATCCATATCAACGCTAACTCAAGAAATGCGCCCCTGCTCTACACCTGAAAATAGTGAGGGAGTGAGCTACACAGCCCAGTGAGTGGATAGTCTCAAACGACCATCCATAACATACACTCAAAAATACATGCAGATTATTTTAAAAACATTTAACAGAATATCATGTCAACATATAACAAAATTAAAGGACAGAACTCATATAAAACAATCAGGTGTAAACTGCTAAGACATCATTGTCACCAAAGAGTAACCAGGGTTTTAGAGCTAACTTAATTGTTCTAGTTGTCCAGCATAATCAATAGTGACCATTATGGTCCAACCCGGCTTTGGCCTAAGCACTGGGAGAAGCCTGCAAATCACATGCAACATATATACATGGACAGTGTGTAGACTCAAGAGGTAATCACCACCTGGTCAAGATGTGATACCTTGATCTACACCACCCCATAATCACAAAAATCTAAGCGTCTAAGAGTGATGACATCAAGAGGTGGCCCCTGTCCGACCAAGACATGGCACTTTGCGTCTTATATCACTCGTTCTCCCAAAGGGTTCCTTAACTGGACAACACCAGACACATCTTATATCTTATTTCACAAAAGTGGACTCCTAAGTGTCAACTAAACTCTAGGATAGTCATTTTTATCACAATAATCACATCAGGCAGGCTGAACAACAACCCCCTCACATATCACAATACAGGGCTGAAATCTCCAACCCTTAACATATCACATATAGACTATCCCCTTGAGTACACAGTTACACTTAGCCTTAGTCCTAACCATTCCATGATCACAACCTCACATATCACAATACAGGGCTGAAATCTCCAACCTTAACATATCACATATAGACTATCCCCTTGAGTACACAGTTACACTTAGCCTTAGTCCTAACCATTCTATGATCACAACACATATTATTCGAAAATCACATAACCACATAATATTCAAAAATCACATAACCACATAATATTCAAAAATCACATAATCACATAATATTCAAAAATCACATAATCACATAGTAGTGTAGTCCTTAGGTTTCATGCTGATTAGTTCAGTCTAACCTTGCTATGTTATCACCCAAAGTTATCAATCAATATTTCATGTCATTACTTTCTGCATACACCATTCAATTAAAAATACATAATAATACAGAAAATTCACTAAATTTCGTTCACAATTAACATAAATGCAGAATATCACATATTCATAGTTTTCTACTAGTTCTGATAACAAAAGACAGAAATACCCCTAGTTCAAAGTTTAAGTCATACAAGAAAAGTTATCCAAAAATTTCGTAAAAATATTCATTACGTCCCTCATGATCCCTAGATTCGTAATTTCAAGTTTTCCCCAATTTTAACTAGGAAATTAACCGAATTACCCCTAGGTCAATTTCAGTCAACAGAAACTTTTATTTCTAGAAATTCCCAAAAAAATACAGTAGCATCCTCATATACCTAATTTCATGAATATCAAGTTTTCCCCAATTTTTACCCATGCATTTGGACGTAACTTCATGAAGAAGGGTCGAAATTCTCCTTCAAGCCCTAATTTTCATGCAATTGAAATTCTAAAGCTACATACATGTTTAATCAAGGTCCAATTTAGGATTAAGAGTCTTAAAAACGAAAAGCCCTAATTTTCATGCAAGCTAGGGTTTCGAAAATTTGGAAAAAAAACAAGGAAAACATGTACAATTGAAATTAAGAGATCATGCCATACTCCTATGCATTAATCTTCTCTAAAACAAGCAATGCATCCAATTTTCGTGAACTAGGTGAAGGAGAACATCCACTCACTTTGAACCGTGAACACCAAGATGAAGATCTCTCCAAAAAATTCGTCTAAGGCCTTGAAGTTCCACCAAATATCGCCACCAATGGAAGAGAAACACCACCAAACACCAAAGACGCCGGCCAAGGGAAGAAAGGAAGAGGAAGAAAGGAATTTCGCCTCCAAGCCTCCAAGAATCGCCCTAAGGTTTCTTCCAAGCCAAAAAAAATGCCAATTCTCCTACCCTAGCCGAAATTACCAACTTGAATTTTTGGTTTTTAAATTTTAAACCCGCTAACCAATTAATTCAAATAGGGTTTAACCCACTAACTAATTAATTCAAATTTTAAACCCAAAACCCATAGTTAACTAATTAATTTAACCATTAACTAACAATTAACCATTCACTTAAACGAAAATCCAATAAGGATTTAATTAATATCCAATAAGGTCTAATTAATTAACCAATAAGCTCTAATTAATTAACTTAAAATTAACAACCAATAATTTTATTTAAATCAGAATAAAATATCACAGCCAATGATTTTATTTAAATCAAAAATAGTACTTACCAGGACTTAAGATCCTTGGATCTTACAAAGGAGGAAGGGCTAGGCGCAACAAGCAAGAGGTATTCGGCTAGGGTAAGGTTTTGGGTGCATGTAGAGTTTATGAGGTAAGGAAAGTCTCCAAGACTTGACCATAAATCTCACCCTACTTGTCATATGCGCCAAAGCTATTTCCAAAAGAGTTTTCAAGCCATATCAGCCCCAACCCTTACAATAGAGGCAAGGTTTCTTTCCAAGGAACAAAGTGGGAGGCGCCTAATGCTTCCTTATGAAGCAACATGCGCCCACTTCACCCCATTATGCCCTTGGCGCCAATGGGGTGAAACTCTTCCCCATTATACCCTTATTTGCTTATACCTCTTCTTGACAACTAGTTATTGGGCCTCATTGGATAATGAGCTAGCCCAAACTTCATGGTATGGGTTGATTAAGCCATTGGATCCAATCCAATGCAACCCTAATCCAAATGTGACCTATCTAGGTCAATTTCGGGTCAACCTGCCAAAAATGAAGTTTGGCTCCAATAACTTTCTTCCAGCTCATCAGGCCCATTGGCGCTGATGAAATCTTCCAAATTGATCCAAGTTATCCAATAACTTGATCATAAGGCTTCTGATTAAAGCAACGTCAAGAGTCTATTGCGTGTGACCCCGTAGGATCCATATGACGATGACAATGATGTAAACATCATAAGTAGTGAGGGGTATCTAGCAACACATCACTACTACCCATGTCATAGGATTTAAGTCATTATGGCAACAACTCCTAACAAGCAACGAGGATTCTCATTGCATTATAGATCCCTTTGCCTAAACTGATATCCTGCCATTGGATTAGTCTCAAGTTTATCAATCCAATGCATTGGTCATGACTCAACAAGTGTGGCCACACTCCTGTCATGCACCAATTAAGGTGGGCGCCCCAAAGTGGATATCATGCTTCCTCTGAAGGAAGGGGCAAATCCTACTATTGGTCATCCATGTCTCTATGTGACTTATGACATGCCCAATGACAGTCGTTTTGGTCTCCCAATTACAGAGAGACGTAAGACTATATCAAAGCATACCCATCATCAAATCTAGACATGAATACCTCAAGTCTAAGGATCAATGCAAACCTCTTGCATGTGAGATTGACTTGTTGACTAGACAAGTCAATCCTCACGGTGGATCACTCCAGTGCACCCAATGCACTTGTATGTCTGCGTTACTGTGCCCCGCACTTAACCAGCCCATACACCAGTCTCACATCTACCAAAGCTGTCCCATATCTGCTAAGGTACCTTGTCTGGGGATTTCTTATGAGAATGGATCCAATCCAAACTCCTAGGACATTATACATGCAACTCAATACATCAACGTAGGTATAGAAGTCTGCATAATAACGACCATGCCTATACAAAGAGTAATACTTCTATCAAAGTACATTCAAACAATGCCTATCAATGTCCATACATTGGTCTTCAGGGCATATACACCAACACCAGCGGGCGTGGACGCTGTGTGTGCGTCCGCCGTATCATTTCTCCTTCTCCGTGTCCCTTCGCCTGAGTGGTGCTGGGTTTGGCTAGATGGTGCTCTGGTGAGCTTCGGCTGTCGACCTGCTGCCTCGATTTCCATGCGTGCACACTCTAACGGGTTCTGGATGCGGATTCCGTTCCCGGCCGATCAGCTACCCTCAGCCAGCGTCTTCCACTCTCTGGCTTCTTTACGCTTTGTGCTCCCAGTCGGGTTGTCCTTCTCGGTCGGCGACTCCTTGCCCCTCTCCGTGCTCCGGTCAATTGCGCCGGCCTTGTGTGGTGTTTGCTCGGCATTTGCCAGTTTATTTGTGCCAGACGTCTGCGAGACGTCCCTGTTGGGTGAGTGGGTGAGTTTGACCTCCTGCGTGCGGTCTGGTTGGAGTTAGGGTGTGTGCCCGACGTCTTGCGTGATGTCGTTTCTTGCATGTGTGTGTGTGTGCGCCACCACCTATGTGCAACTTGTTTCTTTTCCAATGTACCGGACTCGTACACATGCGGCATTGGCATCGAGTCTTGGGTGATGTATTTTGGTGGACTTTGGAGCTAGTTCGTGCAGTGGTCCTTGGCGCACGCGTGGCGATCCCCAACTCATCGAGATGAGCAGACAGGTGGTCATCCGAGATAGGCTGAGGAGTGCGTCGGAGACATACACCTACGGTCGCATCTAGAATGTGAGTTCGGCCATCTAGCCCATGCGTGTGCGTGCTTGGGTGCGAGTCAAGTGTTGACTCGATTGTAATTTTGTTCAAATTTTATTACCTTAATTCTGGGTGTGACAGACTGGTATCAAAGCCCAGATTCTGCATGTTCCAACTTGTACACCGGCGTTGTATGCTATTTGGTAGCAGTGATCATTACGATGACCACAAACGTCCACAACATTGAGATGCTGATGGAGACTGTCGGATATGGGGGGGGGGAGTTTCGCTCCAATGATATTGACCGAGTTGGCTTTGTCCAACTAGAGCCTCACGGCTTAGTTTTCATGTCTCCTTAGCAGAAGCATATTCTATGGAGGTCACGTAGCTGAAGTGTGTGTTGGTGTATATGCCCTAAGACCTATGGCTAGTCTGATATGTGTCACATTTATTTGTGGTATACATCCTGGCATGGTCGTTGTTATGCCTATTGTACATCTGTGTCATATGTACCTTTGCATATACAATGTCCGTGAAGATAGATTTTATCTAGTCTCAAAGAATAATCCCCGGCCAAGTGTCATAGTGGATAAGGGACAACTGTGATGCACATGAGATTGGTATATGCGCTGATTGAGCACGGGTTGCTAACACAGGCATATGGGTATATCAAGGGAGATATATTGGATCGACCCGCCGTGAGGATTTGACTTGGTGTCACAGGTCAAATCTCACAATGACAGAGATTTACTCGTCCTTGACTTGAGGGCATTGATATCTCTATATGGTAAGGGATGTACTTTGATACAACCTAACACTCCACGTAACAGGGGAGTCATAACGGTTGTCATTGGGTATATCTTGAGCCATATGAGAGATTCAATGTGCCAATAGAGGATTTTCCCCTTCCCTGCGGGGAAGTTTGATGTCCATGGGCCCCTACATGGTGTATGACTAAAAGTGTGTGGCCACACCCAAGTTAAACCTGAATAGAGTCATGACCATTGATGTTGGAATTAACAACTGTGACACACTTGTCCAACTTGGACGATCAGCCTGGCAAAAGGACTAGAGCGTACATATATCTTGTCGCAGTTTTAGGGGATGTCGATGACGATTGCATTCCGAGGACTTGGGTAGCAATGATGTACTGCTAGGCGCCACTAATTGCTTGTGATGACTTGTGGTTATCACTGCCAATGTCTGAGGAACCTACAGGGTCGCACACCTAGACACTCGAGATCTCATATTGATCGAGTTGCCTAAAATCGAGTCATTTGGTTGATTCGAGTCAGTTTGGGAGTCTGATGCATCACGAATGCGTTTGATGAGTTGGAGATGATCTTTTGGGATGATGTTGCATTTTGACTTCAGTTGACCCCGGTTGACCTTCGGGTGACCATGTTTCACCTCGATGGACTAGGTTCAGTCAAATGGTCAAATATTGGGTTTAAGCTCCGGTTTTGTTTGGAGGCTTTTTGACATTGATTTAAACGTAACATGGGGGCCCACGACTTAAGCGCTAAAATGAATATAAATATTCATTTTATTCACAACTTAAGTCATGGGGGCCACGCGCAACTTGAGTGAATATTTATATTAAATATATTTATCACTTAAGTTGTGAATCCGCATCCATTAAGCAATAATGGATCTAGGTGCTAATTAATTGTGAATTTTCGTAATTAAATATAGCCCTAGCGAAAACATCGATGACAACTCTTCTAACCTAGCCGCTCACCTCTAAAAACTCTCCCCATGGCGCTTCCTTGCATGGAAGTGTTGCCCACATCCATGGACGACATGTTTCATCACTTCTAGGCGCATGAGATCACTTCGGAGCTTCTTCCTTCTTCCTTGGCGTGTCCCTTGAAGGTTTTGGTGCTTGAGGAAATATTTTTCCTCCATGGGCGCACCTTCCATGAAGGTGGCGCAACACATGAAAGATGGAGAAGAAGAGGAGTTACAACATCTCTTCTCATCTTAGTGCATCTTCTTGGGAAATTGGCACTAAGAAGGAGCTCTCATCATGATGGCGCATCTTCATGAAGATGGTGCATGCTTTGAAGAAGTGAAAGGAGGTTTGTGAGATCATCACTTCATCTAGGCGCATCCTCTAGGAGGGTTCGCGTATGATGGATAGAATATCCTCTAGGAGGATTGGCGCATCTTCTAGGAAGATGGCGCATGATCTCTAGGATGATTGGTGCATCTTCTAAGAAGATGGCGCATGTTCCTCTCATCATCTTCTTCATGGGCGCATCTCTATGGTGGCGCATACCATGAGGAAGAAGAAAAGTGGCTAGACAAGAGATTATCACAAGTTGCAGAGCTTCCCTCTCCTTGTGGTCAATCTCCTCCCTTCATCATCACTTTGGCGCATCTTGGAGATGGCGCAAGCAAAGAGGGTAGCAACATAGGCAAAACGATCTTCCTCCCGAAGGCTAGCACCAGGCGCGGAGTGAAGAGCATTTCGAGGAGTCCGTGTGCGCACGATTGTAGAGGGCAGACACTTGTGCACCTCTCTTGTGTCATCATCAACAATCCCTTGGAATTATGCAAATAAAGCTATATTACTCTAACACATCCGGTGGATCACTCGTAAGGGATCCTAGCTCTTAGGGTTATCCTGTTTCGGGCCAATGCTTCCGCTGTAATTAAAATTTTAAAATTGACCCGGGGATTCCCAACAGTGGTATCAGAGCGAACTTACGGGACCCATGTGGTGTGTTTTGCTTATGTACATGCGCCCATGTCATAAAAGATTTTTAAAATTTTTATGTCAAGATTTTTCTGCTTAGAAACAGGTAGGTTTATCACACTGAAATTTTTGTCTAAAATTTCCTACTGACAGATTCTCCTTGTGTGTCAAGGATGGACCTTGCGCACAAGCTATGTAAATATTTTAGGGAATTTTTCCCTTTAAATTTTACATAGTAAGGTGGACTGAAAGGGGGCGGCTTGCATGCCTTGGGCTTGCACGCGCCACTTTTCACAGGTAGCCTGAGAGAATTATTTTGGGAGAACTTTGTGACAATTATTTTGGGTGATGAACAGTTTTAATTGTTGGTTTTTCATTGCATGTAGAAGTGCATGAGTAGGTGCTTTTATTATTGCATTATGATATGGTTATAGACAAGCCCTTATGCATGCTTGGGATGTATTCTTGTGAGGCCTGCGTGCCGCCCTATTTTCTTTATTTGTTTTGTAATTAAAGTAGAAGATTAGGGATTAGAGAGAGCACATCATGACTTCTCTTTAGCGCATCTAAATCATATGGGGCAGCCTCTTCCTTAGCCGAATCCTTGGTGGCTTCTAGGGTTCACCTTAGTGGCGCACCTAGAAGATTAAGGGCTGGTGAAGAGGGCTTCTGCAAACCTATTGATTGGCCAAAACTTTGGTGGCTTATAGGGTTTTCTAGAGGCGAATCTGAAGGGTCCCCTAAAAGGAGGGGGGCCGAAACCCTAATAGGTGGCGCATATAGTTCATTTGCAACGGAAGCAAGGGTTTCAAAGGATCTCATGTGATATTCATATGATCAACTTAAAACGATAGCATAGAGATGCGTTACCATGGCCATGAGTAAGGAGGCGGCTTGGAAGAGAAAGAATCAAATGCTTCTTCTCCAAAGGCGACGCACACAAGGTGAAGATGGCTTTCTCCTTGTTGTCCTTTGTGCTAGCAAAGACCTTCAAGAATCCTAATCGCGTGTAGGAGATGTCGAAGAAGAAGTCTTGCTGGCCGAATGTTTTCCTCCTTGCCTCGAGAGGCCTTCACACGAGAGGAATCAATGGAGAATAATGGGCGAGCAGCGTTACTACGTGGGAGCGTTTCCAATTTGGAAACCGACTTCCAAAATTAGTAACTCCTCAATGTTTCATGCGTTCACCCAAGTGAACCATCGAAACAATCCTTCTCCAATTGAACCAAGCGTTCACTTATGTGAACCGGTTCTATTTATTCGGTCCAATTGAATTTGGTTCAAAAACCAAATCAAACCATCATAGGCTCAGATCCAATCAAACCAAATGGTTCAAGATCTAACCGTTCATCTCTTGATGCTCTTGATCTCACCGATCTAGCATCAATACTCTCGATCGAAGCTTACCGATCTCAAGCCCTAATCAATCAAACATGATCAGACCAGATCTCACTTACAATCAGAGTTTAAACTCCTTTAAACTGAACCAAAACAATTCAGTCCACACGATCTGACTTAAGTAAGCCATATCATCAAATTGTGCGACCCTACGGGTTTCCTTTAAATTGTGCGACCATGTAGGCTACATATGTGGCGCATATGGTAGCACATGGAGGCAGCCATCTGTGGGATCAGAGACTGTGTTGTACCAACTCAGTTGGCACAGTCGGCTGGATTGCCCAGATGAAGGGAAATCGCACGGGTTGGCGATTGGCAGGGACTGCCTACCAGAAATTAATGCTTGTACTCTCTGTGCATCTTATCTCGCCTGAGCGGGACGCGGAGACCAAGTATGAAATCTGGATCCCATCTCACTAAAAGAGTGTTACTCTTTCGGACTGTTTTAACGGATTTTTCAGTCAGATAAAATAGTGAGAAAAGAATCTTTCTTAAGTCCTGGATTGATTCTAAACATTGATACTGACCTTGCTGTTCTTGCATTGTTGTAGATTCCTGCAGCAACGAACACCATGAGCTTCAATGTGCGATCCCTACTGGAAAGGGAGAAGTTTGCTAGGCCAAACTTCTCAGACTGGTACGGACACCTTAAGATTGTTCTTAAGGCTGAGAGGAAACTGTATGTCCTCGAGACGGCTATACCGCCTCAACCCGCTGCGAACGCCGCAAGGGCGGTTCGCGATGCCTATGAAAAGCATGTCAATGATAGCATTGATGTTGCTTGCCTGATGCTAGCGTCTATGACGCCACCGCTGCAGCGTCAGCATGAGGATATGTCAGCTATAGAAATTATAGCAAACCTCAAGATGCTGTATGCTGCACAGGCGAGGACTGAACGCTATAATCTGACCAAGCTTTTCTTTCAGAGCAAACTGACTGAAGGGAGTCCAGTGGGAGCTCATGTGCTCAAGATGATTGGGCACAAGGAGGCTCTAGAAAAACTGGGGCATACCATCAATCAGGAGCTTGCTGTAGACATTATTCTGCAGTCTCTCCCGGCCTCCTTCGATGCATTCATTATTAATTTTAATATGAACAAGATCGACTGTACTCCGGCAGAGTTGCTGAATATGCTCTTGACTACAGAGGAAACTCTGAAGGGAAAGCCTTCAACCTCTGTCTTGATGTTCCCTTCCAGGAACAAGAAGGAGGGGAAGAAGGGCAAAGCCCCTGTCAAGAACTACAGCAAGGCTCTGAAACAAAAGGTGAAGTGGTCAAAGGACAACAGATGTTTCCACTGTGGCCAGCTGGGTCACTGGAAAAAGGACTGTAAAGCGCTCCAAGGAGACAAGAAGGGAAGCATCGCTTCTGGCTCAGGTATATTTGTGACTGAGGTCATGATATCTTCTTCTTCTATTTCATGGGTGTTGGACACTGCATGTGGAGTTCACATTTGTTCAAATGTACAGGAACTCAAGAGAAGAAGGCAGGTGTGACAGCATGAGGTGGACCTATGAGTTGGAAACGGGGCACGGGTTGCTGCTATTGCTGTAGGGGTTTATTACATCTCATTACCATCTGGACTTGTACTAGAACTTGACAATTGTTATTTTGTTCTAAGTATTACGAAAAATATTATCTCTATTCCTGCTCTTGTCAGGAAAGGATTTGCCTTTGAATGCAATATTTCAAAGTGTGTTCTGTCTTATGATAATATTGTTTATGCTTCTGGATCAATTAACAATGGGTTATTCATGTTGGACATGGAATGTTCTATACAAAACATTGATAATAAGAAAGCCAAGTATGCTGATGACAACACCTTGCTATGGCATAGTCGTTTATGCTATATTAACAAGAAACGCATTAAGCGGTTGCATGATCATGGACTGCTGGGATCATTCTCCAATGAGGAGATTGATACATGCAAAGCTTGTTTAATGGGTAAAATGACGAAGGCTCCTTTTCCTCACAAAGGTCAAAGGGCTTCGGGTTTACTTGACCTTATACACAGTGATGTGTGTGGGCCATTTAGTAAACATGCCAGAGGTGGCTATTCGTACTTCATTACCTTTACTGATGATTTCAGTAGATATGGGTATGTCTATTTAATGAGACATAAGAGTGAATCTTTTGACAAGTTCAAAGAGTTCAAAAATGAAGTACAAAATCAGCTATGCCGAAATATCAAGGCACTTCGTTCTGATCGAGGTGGAGAATACCTAAGTCGAGAGTTTACTGACTATCTGAAGGAGTGTGGGATTATCTCACAGCTCACTCCGCCAGGAACACCGCAATGGAATGGTGTGTCCGAGAGGAGGAACAGAACCTTACTAGATATGGTTCGTTCTATGATGAATCAGGCTACTCTACCTTACTCCTTTTGGGGATTTGCACTGGAAACAGCTGCAAAGGTACTAAACCGAGTGCCATCCAAGGCAGTTTCTAAGACTCCATATGAGCTATGGTATGGGAAACAGCCGAGCTTGACATTTATTAAGATCTGGGGTTGTGAGGCTTATGTCAAAAAGCTTGCCTCTGGGAAACTAGAGAGCAGATCTGAGAAATGTGTCTTTGTCGGATACCCTAAGGAAACTAAGGGTTATTATTTCTACGATCCCAAAGAGAACAAAGTATTTGTTGCTCGGACGGCAATTTTTCTTGAGAAGGAATTTCTTCTGCAAGAAGCCAGTGGGAGAGAAATAAAGCTGGATGAGAATCCAGAGGAAGGACAAAGTAGTCAAGCACAGTTGGATGAGCCTGAGCCGGTAGAACAGGTTATTGAACAACCTGAGGCTCAGATATCACGGGAACCGCGTAGATCGGGAAGGATCCGTCAACAGCCTGAGCGCTATGACGGAGTCTACATCATTGAAAATGATGAACCCCTCACTTATGCGGATGCGGTCAGTGGACCGGATTCAGCTAGATGGCTTGAAGCTATGCGAGCCGAGATGGACTCCATGTCAGATAACCAGGTCTGGGATTTGGTTGATCTGCCTCCGGGAGTAATCCCTATAGGCTGTAAATGGATCTTCAAGAAGAAGATTGACATGGATGGTAACGTGGTTACCTATAAAGGCAGGCTAGTTGCGAAAGGTTTCAAACAAATCTACGGGATAGATTATGATGAAACTTTCTCTCCTGTAGCCATGTTTAAGTCTGTTCGGATTCTTTTCGCGATAGCAGCATATTACGATTATGAGATCTGGCAGATGGATGTGAAGACCGCTTTCCTTAATGGAAAACTGGATGAGGATGTGTATATGACACAACCTGAAGGTTTCACTAGTCCATCAGATCGTCATAAAATATGCAAGTTAAAGAAGTCCATTTATGGACTTAAACAAGCATCTAGAAGCTGGAATATTCGTTTTGATGAATCAATCTGTGAGTTTGGTTTCATCAAGAACGAAGATGACCCGTGTGTATATAAGAGGTTTAGTGGGAGCGTGATTACTTTCCTAGTCCTCTACGTCGATGATATCTTAATCATTGGAAACGATATTCCTGAACTGCATGCTGTTAAAGCATGGTTAGGAAAATGTTTCCAGATGAAAGATTTAGGAGAAGCAGCCTATGTATTAGGTGTGAAGATCTACAGAGATAGATCTAAGAGGCTTCTCGGGCTGTGCCAGAGTACTTACATCGATAAAGTCCTGGAGAGATTTCATTTAGAGAATTCTAAAAGAGGATATCTTCCAGTCAGACATGGTCTGAATCTTTCAAAGAGTCAGTGTCCACAAACATAGACTGAGAAAGATGAAATGGACAATACGCCTTATGCTTCGGCTATTGGGTCCATTATGTATGCGATGTTGTGTACTCGCCCAGACGTCGCTTACGGGTTAAGCGTGACCAGTCGATTCCAAAGTAATCCAGGTCAGGCACACTGGATTGCGGTCAAGAACATTTTAAAATATCTACGGAGGACCAAAGATATGTTCTTGATATATGGTGGTCAGGAAGAACTCAGTATAGAAGGATATACTGACGCTTCGTTCCAGTCGGACCAGGATGATTTCCGATCGCAATCAGGCTATGTTTTTAGCTTGAATGGAGGAGCAGTGGTGTGGAAAAGTTTCAAACAGTCTATCGTTGCTGATTCCACAACAGAAGCCGAGTATGTTGCAGCCTCAGAAGCATCTAAGGAGGCAGTGTGGATTCGTAAGTTCATTCAGGAACTTGGTGTTGTTCCTTCGAGTGCAGATCCTTTGGTTATCTTCTGTGATAACACTGGAGCAATCGCACAAGCAAAGGAACCACGGTCGCACCAGAAGTCCAAGCACATACAGAGACGGTTTCACTTGATCCGGGAGATCATTGATCGTGGCGAGATCAAAATCTGCAAGGTACATACAGATGACAATATGGCTGACCCGCTTACCAAGCCTCTGGCGCAGCAGAAGCATGAGAAGCACTGTAATAACATGGGTTTGAGATTTCTCAACCATTAGATTAAGTGCAAGTGGGAGATTGTTGGGGTATGCCCTTAAGGCTAATGTTTGAGGCCTTGGGATTCTATCAGTATCATGTATATAAACTCTTATGTTTATAAAGGCAATGGTTGTTATTCAGTATGTTACATTGTCTGCTGCAATGAGTGTGCTTCTGAATAATGTCTCAATGCTGTTCAGCTAGGCTGACAGGCTGTAATGTCCTTAGTCGAGATATCTTGGTGAACATGAGATAGCCTTGATATGATTGAGACTAATATGTGTTCTAATCTTATAGGATGCTTCGAGCATGGAATAAGATGTAGACTCATGGGTACATTGGATGTACTGGACAGACCCTACTAGGATATTCAATTGCTTGTCACAATGTGAATAATCCTTGTTTGCATCAAGTGGCACATGTCCTCTGACTTGAAATCACTTGTGTTTCTAAATGATGATTGTCATTGTTTTGAGGTAGTTCAATATCATTTGAAACATAATGGTTATAGACTATCTTGGATAATGATCATGAGTCAGGTTAGGACACTAGTGATAGATATAGGATTGCCGTCTCCTTGTTTAAGGAGTGTGATGTTCTAAAGGGGCCCCCCTAAATGAGATGATTGAGAAAGTGTATGGCCATACCCAGGTGACTATGTTCATCTGATCTAATCATGCTCATCATATTGGAGTTACAGGCTTGACACGCTTGTCCAATAAGAACATCCAGTGGCAAAGGAATCATGTATGCCTAGTGAAGTGGATTCACACTTGTGCTGTGGTTTGGGTGTAGTCTTGGAAGACTATTTCCTTTATATCGGGAGACAGTGATGTGTTGCTAGATACCCCTCACTGATCGTGATAACGCAAGTTATCGTTACCGACATTTAAAGGAACCCTCAGGGTCGCACAATTTGATGATATGGCTTACTTAAGTCAGATCGTGTGGACTGAATTGTTTGGGTTCAGTTTAAAGGAGTTTAAACTCTGATTGTAAGTGAGATCTGGTCTGATCATGTTTGATTGATTAAGGCTTGAGATCGGTAAGCTTCGATCGAGAGTATTGATGCTAGATCGGTGAGATCAAGAGTATCAAGAGATCAGCGGTTAGATCTTGAACCATTGGTTCAATGAGATCTAGACCAAATGGCTTGGGCTGGTTTGATTTGGTCTTTGAACCAAATGCATCTAAACCGAATTGCTTTGAACCGGTTCACTTATGTGAACGTATGGTTCAAAGGCAAGAGGAGTTTTCGATGGTTAAAGAGGGGTTTTAAGTGAAGTTAAAACTTGCCAAATTGGGAAGGCGTTTTGCTAGTGGAAAACGCTCCCATGCTTTGAACGCCTCTCTAGCCTCTTCCTCTTTCTCTCACTCTCCTTCACGCGACAAGGGGCACTTGAAGATCCTTGCTAGCACAAGGAGCGACAAGAAGAAAGCTACTTCTCATCTTGTGTGCGCATCTTGTGGAGGAGACCCCTTTCGATCTCTTCTTCCAAGACACCATCCAAGCGATGGCAATGGTATGATATTTCTTCTAGATCTATCTACATTACAAGGTATTGAAAGTTGATCATATGTCATATAAATCGATCATGGAAACCCTTGCTTCCGCTCAAAAGCTCTATATGCGCTTACCTTTAGGGTTTCACCCCCTTGCGCTCCCCCTTGAAGGGGACTCTTCAGAATCCACTTCACGAGGCATACATGTTTCCTTTGCCACTGGATGTTCTTATTGGACAAGCGTGTCAAGCTTGTAACTCCAATATGATGAGCATGATTAGATCAGATGATCATAGTCACCTGGGTATGGCCATACACTTTCACAATCATCTCATTCAGGGGGGCCCCTTTAGAACATCACACTCCAATCAAGGAGACGGCAATCCTATATCTATCACTAGTGTCCTAACCTGACTCATTATCATTATCCAAGATAGTCTATAACCATTATATTTCAAATGATATTGAACTACCTCAAAACAATGACAATCATCATTTAGAAACACAAGTGATCTCAAGTCAGAGGACATGTGCCACTTGTTGCAAACAAGGATTATTCACATTGTGACAAGCAATTGAATATCCTAGTAGGGTCTGTCCAGTACATCCAATGTACCCATGAGTCTACATCTTATTCCATGCTCGAAGCATCCTATAAGATTAGAACACATATTAGTCTCAATCATATCAAGGCTGTCTCATGTTCACCAAGATATCTCGACTAAGGACATTACAGCATGTCAGCCAAGCTGAACAGCATTGAGACATTATTCAGAAGCACACTTATTGCGGCAGACAATGTAACAAACTGAATAACAACCATTGCCTTTATAAACATAAGAGTTTATACATGATACTGAAAGAATCCCAAGGCCTCAAACATTAGCCTTAAGGGCATACCCCAACAATCTCCCACTTGCACTTAATCTAATGGTTGAGAAATCTCAAACCCATGTTATTACAGTGCTTCTCATGCTTCTGCTGCGCCAGAGGCTTGGTAAGCGGGTCAGCCAGATTGTCATCTGTATGAACCTTGCAGATTTTGATCTCACCACGATCAATGATCTCCCGGATCAAGTGAAACCGTCTCTGTATGTGCTTGGACTTCTGGTGCGACCGTGGTTCCTTTGCTTGTGCGATTGCTCCAGTGTTATCACAGAAGATAACCAAAGGATCTGCACTCGAAGGAACAACACCAAGTTCCTGAACGAACTTGCGAATCCACACTGCCTCCTTAGATGCTTCCGAGGCTGCAACATACTCGGCTTCTGTTGTGGAATCAGCAACGATAGACTGTTTGAAACTTTTCCATACCACAGCTCCTCCATTCAAGCTAAAAACATAGCCTGATTGCGATCGGAAATCATCCTGGTCAGATTGGAATGAAGCGTCAGTATATCCTTCAATACTGAGTTCTTCCTGACCTCCATATATCAAGAACATATCTTTGGTCCTCCGAAGATATTTCAAAATGTTCTTGACCGCAATCCAGTGCGCCTGACCTGGATTACTTTGGAATCCACTGGTCACGCTTAACCCGTAAGTGACGTCTGGGCGAGTACATAACATCGCATACATAATGGACCCAATAGCCGAAGCATAAGGCGTATTGTCCATTTCATCTTTCTCAGTCTGTGTTTGTGGACACTGACTCTTTGAAAGATTCAGACCATGTCTGACTGGAAGATATCCTCTTTTAGAATTCTCTAATTGGAATCTCTCCAGGACTTTATCGATGTAAGTACTTTGGCACAGCCCGAGAAGCCTCTTAGATCTATCTCTGTAGATCTTCACACCTAATACATAGGCTGCTTCTCCTAGATCTTTCATCTGGAAATATTTTCTTAACCATGCTTTAACAGCATGCAGTTCAGGAATATCATTTCCAATGATTATGATATCATCGACGTAGAGGACTAGGAAAGTAATCACGCTCCCACTAAACCTCTTATATACACACGGGTCGTCTTCATTCTTGATGAAACCAAATTCACATATTGATTCATCAAAACGAATATTCTAGCTTCTAGATGCTTGCTTAAGTCCATAAATGGACTTCTTTAACTTGCATATTTTATGACGATCTGATGGATTAGTGAAACCTTCAGGTTGTGTCATATATACATCCTCATCCAGTTTTCCATTAAGGAAAGCGGTCTTCACATCCATTTGCCAGATCTCATAATCGTAATATGCTGCTATCGCAAGAATAATCCGAATTGACTTGAACATGGCTACAGGAGAGAAAGTTTCATCATAATCTATCCCGTAGATTTGCTTGAAACCTTTCGCAACTAGCCTGCCTTTATAGGTAACTACGTTACCATCCATGTCAATCTTCTTCTTGAAGATCCATTTACAGCCTATAG
Source organism: Costus lasius (assembly GCA_027563935.2). NCBI lineage: Eukaryota > Viridiplantae > Streptophyta > Magnoliopsida > Zingiberales > Costaceae > Costus > Costus lasius. Next base: position 59,960,463 of record CM050453.2, read on the forward strand.
GGATTACTCCCGGAGGCGGATCAACCAAATCCCAGACTTGATTATCTGACATGGAGTCCATCTCAGCTCGCATAGCTTCAAGCCATCTAGCTGACTCCGGTCCACTGACCGCATCCGCATAAGTGAGGGGTTCATCATGATCAATGATGTAGACTCCGTCATAGCGCTCAGGCTGTCGACGGATCCTTCCCGATCTACGCGGTTCCCGTGATATCTGAGCCTCAGGTTGTTCAATAACCTGTTCTACTGGCTCAGGCTCATCCAACTGTGCTTGACTACTTTGTCCTTCCTCTGGATTCTCATCCAGTTTTATTTCTCTCCCACTGGCTTCTTGCAGAAGAAACTCCTTCTCAAGAAAAATAGCCATCCGAGCAACAAATACTTTGTTCTCTTTGGGATCGTAGAAATAATAACCCTTAGTTTCCTTAGGGTAACCGACAAAGATGAATTTCTCAGATCTGCTCTCTAGTTTCCCAGAGACGAGCTTTTTGACATAAGCCTCGCAACCCCAGATCTTAATAAATGTCAAGCTCGGCTATTTCCCATACCATAACTCATATGGAGTCTTTGAAACTGCCTTGGATGGCACTCGGTTTAGTACCTTTGCAGTTGTTTCCAGCGCAAATCCCCAAAAGGAGTAAGGTAGAGTAGCCTGACTCATCATAGAACGAACCATATCCAGTACGGTTCTGTTCCTCCTCTCGGACACACCATTCCATTGCGGTGTTCCTGGTGGAGTGAGCTGTGAGATAATCCCACACTCCTTCAGATAGTCAGTAAATTCTCGACTTAGGTATTCTCCACCTCGATCTGAGCGAAGTGCCTTGATATTTCGGCCTAGCTGATTTTGTACTTCATTTTTGAACTCTTTGAACTTGTCAAAAGATTCACTCTTATGTCTCATTAGACAGACATACCCATATCTACTGAAATCATCATTAAAGGTAATGAAGTATGAGTAGCCACCTCTGGCATGTTTACTAAATGGCCCACACACATCACTGTGTATAAGGTCAAGTAAACCTGAAGCCCTTTGACCTTTGTTAGGAAAAGGAGACTTCGTCATTTTGCCCAATAAACAAGCTTTGCATGTATCAATCTCCTCATAGGAGAATGATCCCAGCAGTCCATGGTCATGCAACCGCTTAATGCGCTTCTTGTTAATATGGCCTAAACGACTATGCCATAGCAAGGTGCTGTCATCAGCATACTTGGCTTTCTTATTATCAATATTTTGTATAGAACATTCCATGTCCAACATGAATAACCCATTGTTAATTGACCCAGTAGCATAAATAATATTATCAAGAGAAAGATAACACTTTGAAGTCTTGCATTCAAAGGAAAACCCTTTCCTGACAAGAGTAGGAATAGAGATAATATTCTTGGTAATGCTAGGTACAAAATAACAATTGTTCAGTTCTAATACAAGTCCAGATGGCAATGAGATGTAATATTCTCCTACAGCAACAGCAGCAACCCGTGCCCCGTTTCCAACTCGTAGGTCCACCTCATGCTGTCCCACCTGTCTTCTTCTGTTGAGTTCCTGTACATTTGAACAAATGTGAACTCCACATGCAGTGTCCAACACCCATGAAATAGAAGAAGAAGATATCATGACTTCAGTCACAAAAATACCTGAGCCAGAAGCGATGCTTCCCTTCTTGTCTCCTTGGAGCGCTTTACAGTCCTTTTTCCAGTGACCCAGCTGGCCACAATGGAAACATCTGTATTCCTTCGACCGCTTGACCTTTTGTTTCAGAGCCTTGTTGTAGTTCTTGACAGGGGCCTTTGCCCTTCTTCCCCTTCTTCTTGTTCCTAGAAGGGAACATCAAGACAGAGGTTGAAGGCTTTCCCTTTAGAGTCTCCTCTGTAGTCAAGAGCATATTCAGCAACTCTGCCGGAGTACAGTCGATCTTGTTCATATTAAAATTAATAATGAACGGATCGAAGGAGGCCGGGAGGGACTGCAGAATAATGTCTACAGCAAGCTCCTGATTGATGGTATGCCCCAGTTTCTCTAGAGCCTCTTTGTGCCCAATCATCTTGAGCACGTGAGCTCCCACTGGACTCCCTTCAGCCAGTTTGCTCTGAAAGAAAAGCTTAGTCAAATTATAGCGTTCAGTCCTCGCCTATGCAGCATACAGCATCTTGAGGTTTGCTATAATTTCTATAGCAGACATATCCTCATGCTGACGCTGTAGCTGTGGCGTCATAGATGCTAGCATCAGGCAAGCGACTTCAATGCTATCATTGACATGCTTTTCATAGCCATCCCGAACCGCCCTTGCGGCGTTCGGAGCGGGTTGAGGCGGTATAGCCGTCTCGAGGACATACAGTTTCTTCTCAGCCTTAAGAACAATCTTAAGGTGTCCGTACCAGTCTGAGAAGTTTGGCCCAGCAAACTTCTCCCTTTCCAGTAGGGATCGCACATTGAAGCTCATGGTGTTCGTTGCTGCAGGAATCTACAACAATGCAAGAACAGCAAGGTCATTATCAATGTTTAGAATCAATCCAGGACTTAAGAAAGATTCTTTTCTGACTATTTTATCTGACTGAAAAATCCATTAAAACAGTCCGAAAGAGTAAGACTCTTTTAGTGAGATGGGATCCAGATTTCATACTTGGTCTCCGCGTCCCGCTCAGGCGAGATAAGATGCACAGAGAGTACAAGCACAAATTTCTGGTAGGCAGTCCCTGCCAATCGCCAACCCGTGCGATTCCCCTTCATCTGGGCAATCCAGTAGACTGTGCCAACTGAGTTGGTACAACACAGTCTCTGATCCCACAGATGGCTGCCTCCATATAGCTAACATATGCCCCATATGTAGCCTACATGGTCAAGCTGACCTGACCTACTCCCTGGACCACCACGTGCTATGCTGAGCAACGAGAAGCGATAAATCCCTTCTCTGTAACACGCAGGTGAAATCACACACCGTCTGAAGATAGATGGGCGTGCCCACTGAGTGGGTACAACATGGCCCCAACGATAGTCAGAACAGTGAGGTTTCGCATCAGAAGGCTTACGTGCTTGATATTTAGCGTTGGATTTTAACGGTCCTTTTATCTTCTTAACTATCATGCAAACCCTATGATGATAGTAGAAGATAAATAAATCATGCATTTCTAATTATTTAAACAATAAAGGAAAGCATGATGATCTTATGTGGTAAACGCCCATTAAGCCTAAGTAAGACCTTAAGTTAACTTAAGTCTTCACTTGAGCTCTCCATGAGTCTTTTGCATCTCATCTGGCCCAGACCAGGGCCCAAGCGCCCACTGCAGCTCAGGTGCGCCCACCAGGTAAATGCCCCTGTCCCAGAGTCGAACCCTGGACCTCTCACCTGGTCAAGCCACTGCTGCATGCGCCAATGCCATGTGTGCTCTGTGCTCTTGTCTGATTAAAATTACAATTTAATCTATCTAGACAAGATTGACACGCAGGTCAATTACACAATAAATTAATTAAAATGTGATGCGCAGATCACAAAAATAATAACTTATAATTAATCCAGGCTCGCAGGCCCCAGCACAGCACACATTAAAAGGGCAACCCACATAAGATGAAATAGACAAGCATCATGGCATCCAATCAATATGTGATCCATCAACTAAATAAAAATTTTCAAAATCCCATCGGAATCAATTTTATTTGTCTTATGTGCCCTACTACCTTACAACGGTCCATTAATAGGGATCCACTCATCATGTCTAGTCAGATCCACTGCCCTTGCATGCACCAAGTCCTAACTGACTTGAGTCGACCTAATGGTCAACCATGCATGCGCAAAGGGCTGAACAACCTTCATGAGTTCTGGCAAGCGGGTGTGACCCCGGGCCTAACTCATGTGCGTTCACTGGTTGTCTCAACCAGACCTCGCTACACGCCTATCTGCAGTCGACCTATAGCCACCTCGTGCTTGCGCACAGGTGCCATCTGGTCGACCCATCTAGGCTGTCAGATGGTCTGATCAGACTGGTTGGATCTTACCTAGAAGATGACTTCAACCCCATCAACCCGTCTAAGGGTTTATAGTAGGCGCTTAGATCTAATATGGGGCGCGCAAGTGAAGGTTTTTAACAAAACAACAACATGCGCCAATACATGCGCCAAAGTGTAACATACATCAAACATATGTATTTTCGCATGATGAACTATCATAAACTTTAGCATGTAAAAACCTTAGATCTTAAGCTTACGCTCAAACATGGATCACACAATAACATCAAGCAATCATATGAACACATATAGAACCGCATGCTCTGATACCAATTGAAGGGTCCCCTAAAAGGAGGGGGGCCGAAACCCTAATAGGTGGCACATATAGTTCATTTGCAACGGAAGCAAGGGTTTCAAAGGATCTCATGTGATATTCATATGATCAACTTAAAACGATAGCATAGAGATGCGTTACCATGGCCATGAGTAAGGAGGCGGCTTGGAAGAGAAAGAATCAAATGCTTCTTCTCCAAAGGCGACGCACACAAGGTGAAGATGGCTTTCTCCTTGTTGTCCTTTGTGCTAGCAAAGACCTTCAAGAATCCTAATCGCGTGTAGGAGATGTCGAAGAAGAAGTCTTGCTGGCCGAATGTTTTCCTCCTTGCCTCGAGAGGCCTTCACACGAGAGGAATCAATGGAGAATAATGGGCGAGCAGCGTTACTACGTGGGAGCGTTTCCAATTTGGAAACCGACTTCCAAAATTAGTAACTCCTCAATGTTTCATGCGTTCACCCAAGTGAACCATCGAAACAATCCTTCTCCAATTGAACCAAGCGTTCACTTATGTGAACCGGTTCTATTTATTCGGTCCAATTGAATTTGGTTCAAAAACCAAATCAAACCAGCATAGGCTCAGATCCAATCAAACCAAATGGTTCAAGATCTAACCGTTCATCTCTTGATGCTCTTGATCTCACCGATCTAGCATCAATACTCTCGATCGAAGCTTACCGATCTCAAGCCCTAATCAATCAAACATGATCAGACCAGATCTCACTTACAATCAGAGTTTAAACTCCTTTAAACTGAACCAAAACAATTCAGTCCACACGATCTAACTTAAGTAAGCCATATCATCAAATTGTGCGACCCTAAGGGTTTCCTTTAAATGTCGGTAACGATAACTTACGTTTTCACCATCAGTGAGGGGTATCTAGCAACACATCACTGTCTCCCGATATGAAGGAAAGAGTCTTCCAAGACTACACCCAAACCACAGCACAAGTGTGAATCCACTTCACGAGGCATACATGTTTCCTTTGCCACTGGATGTTCTTATTGGACAAGCGTGTCAAGCTTGTAACTCCAATATGATGAGCATGATTAGATCAGATGATCATAGTCACCTGGGTATGGCCATACACTTTCTCAATCATCTCATTCAGGGGGCCCCTTTAGAACATCACACTCCAATCAAGGAGACGGCAATCCTATATCTATCACTAGTGTCCTAACCTGACTCATGATCATTATCCAAGATAGTCTATAACCATTATATTTCAAATGATATTGAACTACCTCAAAACAATGACAATCATCATTTAGAAACACAAGTGATCTCAAGTCAGAGGACATGTGCCACTTGTTGCAAACAAGGATTATTCACATTGTGACAAGCAATTGAATATCCTAGTAGGGTCTGTCCAGTACATCCAATGTACCCATGAGTCTACATCTTATTCCATGCTCGAAGCATCCTATAAGATTAGAACACATATTAGTCTCAATCATATCAAGGCTGTCTCATGTTCACCAAGATATCTCGACTAAGGACATTACAGCATGTTAGCCAAGCTGAACAGCATTGAGACATTATTCAGAAGCACACTTATTGCGGCAGACAATGTAACAAACTGAATAACAACCATTGCCTTTATAAACATAAGAGTTTATACATGATACTGAAAGAATCCCAAGGCCTCAAACATTAGCCTTAAGGGCATACCCCAACAGAATCAAGCATTGTTTCAAGGGCTGATCTGAGAAATGATGCAAACAGCCCCTCATGGTGATATTTCTATGCAAGTGGCGCACCTTCACGGTGGCGCAACATGCTATATGTGATGGCGCCCCTATGATTGGCCGAACCCTAGGAGGAGCCTAGAGTTTGCGAGCTAGCATGGGTAGAGAAGAGTGTTGGCTGAATCCTAGAAGGAGTCTAGGGTTTGCGAGCTAACACAAGTGGACCAAGGGGCTGACCTAAACCTAAGAGAGCACCTAGGGTGTCCTAAGTGGCTCTTCTATGGTTTGAGGGGCTGACCCTAAGGCAGAGGACCTAGGCAGCAGCACACTGATGTCTCGTATTCTAATAGTCTTTTTGACTTATATTTCCTAGCAAATCGAGACCTATTATCATGCTTTTACATATATTTCCAGCTTATTTCATTAACTTTCTTCAGAAGCTTCACTACTTGTCGTGTTTGCTTGAATACAGGTCAATTCACCCACTTCTAGAGCTACAAGGACGTATATTTACATATCTGAGTGAATTAGGAATCTCGACAAGAAGTTTGGTTGCAAACGGAAGTAATTTCAAGAATTACGGCTGAGGCCATAATCTACATCATGACCGTAATTCTCTGACAGGCTATACGAAGGACCCATTTCTATACGAGCATATGCAGACGCGATCATAAATTCTTCAACGATAACTTTTCAAATTAACACGCCCTTGACAAGAAAATTACGGGCATGGTCGTGATTCGCCTCTCGACGAAAATCTCGCATCTGGCGCAAGAGTTAATCCGTAGACGCCAGAATTTATTACCGGCCGTCGTGGATTAAATGAGCATTAATCATCTGAAGGTTACGAGAATTAATGAGGGTGCAATTAATGCATTTCCGTTACAAGTCATAAATGTGGAGTTTATTTATTAACCATCAAGACTCATAATGGATGAGAATTAAGTTGAGAATTTGAAGAGTCATGCAATTAATGGATGAGATTTAATGCAGAATGTGAAGAGACAAGCCATAATAGGGATTTAATCCAGAATTTAATTTCGAATTTAATGCGGAATATGAAGAGGCACTAGTTTTTCTATAAAAGGACCCAAGGAAGAGGCCCCAGGGGAGCGCCCGGGAAGGCGCCCAGAGGCCCAAGGAGCGCCCAGTTGGGGCTCCGGGAGAATAAGAGAGGAGGTACTACACTCGAGAGCTCAAAGTTCGGTGGCGAGCAAGAACGCAAGCCAATCCAAGGAGAAGAAGGCGACTACAAAGGAGGAGCGAAAGGAGTTTGTTTGAATTCTTTTCTCATCTTTACTTTGTTTAGTCTTCTTTACGTGCTGATCGAAAGGCTTGTACTTGTGATAACCATATATGTACTAGCGTAAAAACCTCAATCGGGATTTGGGCATAGCTCGTCTTTTTGATTTTCAAGTCTTAATGCTAAGAATTGCTTTTGGATGTATCTTTCGAGGCTATTTGATCTTGATTTGTTTCATTCATGTTTATCATTTCTTGGCCAGATTGGTTTTCACTTTAGTTGATTGTGGTAACAACTGAGAGGTGAATCACAATCAATGGATCCTCCTAGATCATTCCTGTGTGCTCTACTACTTGAAGACTTGATAATAACGAGAGTTATAGAGACCACTTGGGGAATCTTCTTGTCCTATTTCAACACAATCTATTTATGCTTAGTCCACCGCGAGAGTAGAAGATTAACTAAGTAGATCGTGTAGTTGTCCACCGCGAGAGTAGGAGACTAACTATGTTGCTGAGTTGTGCACCCAAGAGGGGTACAGCTCAAGGGGACATGTCCTTGGTTTTCGAAAGATTTTATAAGCAGCACTTTTCATTTCACTTGTAGGTTGATTAACGTGGTAAACCCCGATTTTCCAACTTATCTCATATCTGTTGGACCTTTATTTTATTGCACTTTTAGCTTAGTTTGTATCACCAACCGAGATTTTTAATTGCTTAGCTATCGAAGATTAGAAGATTTGGTACTTAACAACCCATCCCTGAGGGAACGATATCTTAAGTACTACATCGGTAAGACGTGCGCTTGCAGATTTTGTGCAACAAGTTTTTGGCGCCGTTGCCGGGGATGGTATTTTATTAATATCAAAATATTCTATGAATTGATAGACTAGGCTTTATCATGTTTTCTTGTTTTTTCTTAGTAACTTTGTTTAACTTTAGTTCGCATAACTCTGTTTTTGCATGGACTTCTTGAAATATTCATTGCCAAACTTTTTAAGTCATTAAAGTCTTTGAAGAAATGGCCATCTTACTATTACTTGCTGATCATTTTGTATAAAAAGTGGTGGAAATTTTAGACGATGTTCTAGGCAAGCTGAGAAGGATGAAAAGAACAATGAAGAAACTCAAACTTTTGTGAAAGTCCTTGATTCTGCTGAACGAATCGATTCGAGACTGGTAAAAATCTGAAAACCTACATGTGGAAGCACCCTAAGTAATTATTGAAAGAAACACATATCTGAAATCACTGTATGACAATTTACGGTATGCATTTCTTGGTGCTGGTTTATACATTCTAAACTCTGCATTACACTATGGTCAAGCTAATAACCCTAAACTAGCGCTTCTTGGGAGGCAACCCAAGTGCTTTATTTATTTAATTTTCATTTATTTTTCTGATGTGTGTTAAAAAAAACTCTGACATTTGTTTTTTTTGAAGGACCCCTTTCGAGAGGGGGGCGAAAACCCTATTAGGGTGGCGCATAAAATTTTGCAAGCGGAAGAAGGGCTTTCAAAGATCTTTCTATTGCATATGATCAACTTAGATAGATGTGAGAATGATCCATACCGTCGCCATCTCTTGGATGGTGTCTTGGAAGAAGAAAGCAAAAGAGATCTCCTCCAAAGGCTGTCGCACACAAGAAGAAGAAGGCCTACTTCTTTGGGGCGATTTGTGCTAGCAATGCTCCAAAGCTTCCTCGATCGTTTGAGGGATGATGAGATGAAAATTTAGCCGAATCCTCTTGTCGTCAACCTTCACACCACCAGCCGTGAGTCGTCTAATGCCAAGAGCGAATTCGCAAGAGGAATAGAGAGGAGGCGTTGCAAGTGAACGTGGAAACGTTCCCACGTTGAAAACCGACCGAGAGTTCCCAAAATAGCAAGCCATGATTACGTGCGTTATGCGTTCACCAAGTGAACCATGCGCAACTCTCTTCTCCCACCTGAACCTTGCGCTCAACCCATGAGCCGGTTCAAGATGTTTGGTTCAATGACCAAACCAAATCAGCCCAAACATTAAGTCTAGATCGAATTAGACCCTAAGGTCCTAGATCTGACCATTCATCTCCAGATGCTTCTGATCTGATCGATCTAACATCAACACTCTCGATCGAAGCTTACCGATCTCAAGCCCTAATCAATCAAACATGATCAGACCAGATCTCACTTACAATCAGAGTTTAAATCCCTTTAAACTGAACCGAAACAATTCAGTCCACACGATCTGACTTAAGTAAGCCATATCATCAAATTGTGCGACCCTGAGGGTTTCCTTTAAATGTCGGTAACGATAACTTACATTATCACGATCAGTGAGGGGTATCTAGCAACACATCACTGTCTCCCGATATAAAGGAAAGAGTCTTCCAAGACTACACCCAAAACACAGCTCAAGTGTGAATCCTTTTCACTAGGCTTCACTAGGCATACATATTTCCTTTGCCACTGGATGTTCTTATTGGACAAGCGTGTCAAGCTTGTAGCTCCAATATGATGAGCATGATTAGATCAGATGAACACAGTCACCTGGGTATGGCCATACACTTTCTCAATCATCTCAGCCGGGGGGGCCCCTTTAGAACACCACACTCCTTAAACAAGGAGACGGCAATCCTATGTATATCACTAGTGCCCTAACCTGACTCATGATCATTATCCAAGATAGTCTATAATCATTATGTTTCAAATGATATTGAACTACCTCAAAACAATGACAATCATCATTTAGAAACACAAGTGATCTCAAGTCAGAGGAGATGTGCCACTTGTAGCAAACAAGGATTATTCACATTGTGACAAGCAATTGAATATCCTAGTAGGGTCTGTCCAGTACATCCAATGTACCCATGAGTCTACATCTTATTCCATGCTCGAAGCATCCTATAAGATTAGAACACATATTAGTCTTAACCATATCAAGGCTGTCTCATGTTCACCAAGATACATCGACTAAGGACATAACTGCATGTCAGCCTAGCTGAACAGCTTTGAGACATTATTCAGAAGAACATATATTGCAGTAGACAATGTAGCTTAACTGAATAACAACCATGCCTTTATAAACATAAGAGTTTATTACATGATACTTTTACAATCCCAAGGCCTCAAACATTAGCCTTAAGGGCATACCCCAACATTTTTGACATGTGTTATTTTATTTTCTTTTATTTTTTTTAGGTTGAGATTAAGATTACGGATCTGGTCGTAATCGTTAAAAAAAAAAAAAAACTCTAACATGACACCACAATTACAGGCATGGCTGCAATGTTCATTACGGCCATAATCTTGCCACTTATGGCCATCGTTGCACAGTGAACTGATCAACAAGGTGGAAATTATAGTTTCTCCAATTAGCGCCACTCTTCCTCTACTTCAATGGATATTGGCAAGCTACATCGCCACCCTTCCTGATCTGCAACCAAAAACAACGCCGCCCTTCAACATCTTTAACGGAAATCAAAATAGTTCGCCGTTTGCCCATGATTCTAGGATTTATTGCGGTGATGATTTCTCTTCTATAACTGCACTTTCGGCGACATTACTCGGTCCCAGCAAATGCTTGACGCCTCCAGCATCTCAGCATCGTCTCTTCCATTCACCTCTCTTGCGCCGACACTGCTCCAAATGGTGCCACCTTCATATGACTTCAAGGCGCCGTCACCATTATCTTCAGCTTCAACGTAAAACGGCGATTCTAAATCGCTGCTTCAAATGCCGCCCTCCTCCAGTCGCAACGGAAGACAATGCTACCGTTCTCCGTCATCAACGCTGTCGTCACTCTTCTTCAATCCAACCCGAAATCAGCCGCAGATTTCCATAGATCCAGGCTGAAATCGCCGTCTGCACTGAAAACAACGGCTTCCGTTTGAGATTCCAGCTATCATTGCTCGACACCGCGTGGATCCCTTCTTAAGTCAATCCCCTTCTCCAGGCGACTTCAGCGGCAGCTATATAGATGATCACCTTAGCTACATATGCTTCGTTGCTTCCTCCTTCCGACTGGAAAATCTAGTGCATGTGGTGATTCCTCCTTTGCCTCCAGTCGCTGATGATTTCTACCATGGAATTTTTGGAGGCGACTTGCTACTTGCTTTAGATGCGTCTAATTAGTTGACCTGATTTCTCCACCTGACTTTAGTATTGCTCTACTCTGCTGCTAGAACTCCTCTACCACACTTGAAGTTTATTCACCGGGAGGCAGTCGTTCGCTTCTTCCATCCGAATATTCTGATGTTGGCGGCAATTTCTCCTTCAATTCCGGCTATGAACTGTTTAACGGTTTCATCTAGCAGGGACTTCTCTTGATGCTGCTACCTCATAATCTCGCCGTGTCGCTGGAACTACTCTGCTCTACCACTGCTACCGCCGTGATTGAAGTTTATTCGCCGATCCTGCTTCTCCACTGTTATCAAATTTCTACAGGATATGGTATTGCTCTGCTAGCCTTTTCTTCACGATTCCTCTAATTCTGTAATTTTCTCCTGCACTATGTCCCCAAAACTCAAGATGAGCGCCCGGAAATCAACTAGCAACATTCCTCCCCAAAACCGCCGGATGCCTTCTTCTTCCTCGTTTGTGCCTTCATCGATTGAACCAAATGCAAATAATCAACGCAATTCTCCATTTGGCTTTCCTATGAGTAATTATGTTCAAGTCCACAAATGCCAGAAACTTTTTCAACCTCTCTGGAAGTCTTGCTAAATTCACCTAACGATGTGGACGACGCTCAAGAGGAACATGCTAAGACGAGCAACGACGATGACTCTAACTGATCTTGTGAGTATTGCTACCCATCTCTCCAAATTTTGTATTCTTTACATGCTATGCATAGGGACTATGCATAATTTAAGTCTGGGAGATTTTGGGTTGGGTTCATTTTCAAAACATGATATGCAGTACCACAACACTTATGCTTTGCACTTTGATGATACATTTCATATCCTACGCTCTGATAATATGATGAAGATTAGTGGTGATATTATTTCTGATTTTTGGAAATCATGATAGCTTGGTTTTTTTTATATATATTGACTCCTTGGGATTTTTTATATTCTGAATCTTAGTTCCAAGTCAGGCAATTCATATGATTATCTTTTGATGGAAAAAGGACTGTGGAGTGACCTATCCGATTTTTGATTGAGTTTTTTTTACTTTCAAAGTAATGCTTATGATCTCTCTGTGCAACTACGTACCTCAATCTATTTGATTCACCTTACTACTTGTTGGTTCTGATTAATGCATTTATCTGATGGTTGTTATCTCCTCTAAAAAAAGAAAAAAAAAGACTCCTCTACTTGGCACTGCGTAAAATTGGCAGTGGTACCGAAGATATGAGTTGAAGTCTACGAAAAAAAATAATAAGACTCCTCTACTTGGCACTGCGAAAAATTGGCAGTGGTACCGAAGACATGAGTTGAAGTCAAATAACAAAAAAAAAGAAAAAAGAAAAGAGAGGATAAAAACAACATAAAAATAAAGAGTGCATTGTTTTTTTTCCAACTTGTATCTTTGGTTGAATCAGGTTTGAACAGAGTGCATACTCCACACAGACGATTATTGCAACTCATGAAGGTAAGCATTATCTAACTTCGGTTTTTGGATCTTCACGCCTTTATTCTTGAAGATATCATTACATTGAAACCCTTGACTTGCTGAGGTTTGTTCATAATGATATCTCCCTAGGACACAATATTTTACAAGCTTGAACTGATTTCACCCTTTTATGACTACCACTTTTATCTTTATATGCTTGAGGACAAGCATTGATCTATGTCTGGGAGATTTTGATGTCTCGTATTCTAATAGTCTTTTTGACTTATATTTCCTAGCAAATCGAGACCTATTATCATGCTTTTACATCTATTTCTAGCAAATTTCATTAACTTTCTTCATAAGCTTCACTACTTGTCATGTTTGCTTGAATACAGGTCAATTCACTCCCTTCTAGAGCTACATGGATGTATATTTACATATCTGAGTGAATCAGGAATCTCAACAAGAAGTTTGGTTGCAAACGGAAGTAATTTCAAGAATTACGGCTGAGGCCATAATCTACATCACGACCGTAATTCTCTGACAGGCTATACGAAGGACTTGTTTCTATACGAGCATAGGCAGACGCGATCGTAAATTCTTCGACGATAACTTTTTGGATAAACACGCCCTCGGCAAGAAAATTATGGGCATGGTCGTGATTCGCCTCTCGACGGAAATCTCGCATTTGGCGCAAGAGTTTATCCGTAGCCGCCAGAATTTATTACCGGCCGTCATGGATTAAATGAGCATTAATCGTCCGAAGGTTACGAGAATTAATGAGGCTGCAATTAATGCATTTCCGTTACAAGTCATAAATGCGGAGTTTATTTATTGACCATCAAGACTCATAATGGATGAGAATTAAGTTGAGAATTTGAAGAGTCATGCAATTAATGGATGAGATTTAATGCAGAATGTGAAGAGACACGCCATAATGGGGATTTAATCCAAAGTTTAATTCAGAATTTAATTTCGAATTTAATGCGGAATACGAAGAGGCACTAGGTTTTCTATAAAAGGACCCAAGGAAGAGGCCCTAGGGGAGCGCCCGGGAAGGCGCCCAGAGGCCCATGGAGCGCCCAGTTGGGGCTCCGGGAGAATAAGAGAGGAGGTACTATGCTCGAGAGCTCAAAGTTCGGTGGTGAGCAAGAACGCAAGCCAATCCAAGGAGAAGAAGGCGACTACAAAGGAGGAGCGAAAGGAGTTTGTTTGAATTCCTTTCTCATCTTTACTTTGTTTAGTCTTCTTTACGTGCTGATCGAAAGGCTTGTACTTGTCATAACCATATATGTACTAGCGTAAAAACCTCAATCGGGATTTGGGCGTAGCCCGTCTTTTTTATTTACAAGTCTTAATGTTAAGAATTGCTTTTGGATGTATCTTTCGAGGCTATTTGATCTTGGTTTGTTTCATCTGTGTTCATCATTTCTTGGCCAGATCGGTTTTCACTTTAGTTGATTGTGGTAACAACTGAGAGGTGAATCACAATCAATGGATCCTCCTAGATCATTCTGTTGGGGTATGCCCTTAAGGCTAATGTTTGAGGCCTTGGGATTGTATAAGTATCATGTAATACATTCTTGTGTTTATAAAGGCAATGGTTATTATTCAGGTTGTTACATCATCTGCTGTAATGTGTGTTCTTCTGAATAATGTCTCAATGCTGTTCAGCTAGTCGATATATCTTGGTGAACATGAGACAGCCTTGATATGATTGAGACTAATATGTGTTCTAATCTTATAGGATGCTTCGAGCATGGAATAAGATGTAGACTCATGGGTACATTGGATGTACTGGACAGACCCTACTAGGATATTCAATTGCTTGTCACAATGTGAATGATCCTTGATTGCAACAAGTGGCACATGTCCTCTGACTTGAGATCACTTGTGTTTCTAAATGATGATTGTCATTGTTTTGAGGTAGTTCAATATCATTTGAAACATAATGGTTATAGACTATCTTGGATAATGATCATGAGTCAGGTTAGGGCACTAGTGATAGATAGAGGATTGCCGTCTCCTTGTTGAAGGAGTGTGGTGTTCTATAGGGGCCCCCTAGATGAGATGATTGAGAAAGTGTATGGCCATACCCAGGTGACTATGTGCATCTGATCTAATCATGCTCATCATATTGGAGCTACAGGCTTGACACGCTTGTCCAATAAGAACATCCAGTGGCAAAGGAAACATGTATGCCTTGTGAAGTGGATTCACACTTGTGCTGTGGTTTGGGTGTAGTCTTGGAAGACTCTTTCCTTTATATCGGGAGACAGTGATGTGTTGCTAGATACCCCTCACTGATCGTGATAACGTAAGTTATCGTTACCGACATTTAAAGGAAACCCTCAGGGTCGCACAATTTGATGATATGGCTTACTTGAGTCAGATCGTGTGGACTGAATTGTTTGGGTTCAGTTTAAAGGGATTTAATCTCTGATTGTAAGTGAGATCTGGTCTAATCATGTTTGATTGATTAGGGCTTGAGATCGGTAAGCTTCGATCGAGAGAGATGATGCTAGATCGGTGAGATCAGGAGCATCAGGAGATGAACGGTTAGATCTGGAACCTATTGGTTCAATGAGGTCTAGACCATGGCTTGGGCTGATTTGATTTGGTTTTTTGGACCAAAGTCAATTGGATCGATTGAGCATGAACTGGTTCACATGTGTGTGAGCGCTTGGTTCAATGCTTAAGCGTTTTGGTCGGTTTTCAAAGCATTACTTCATGTCATTCCATTTTTGGAAAGTCATCAAGGCGACTTTGTAAAAACGCCTCAACGCTTCTCTTGGATGATGACCGCTTGCAATCTCGTGGAGAGGAGAGTGTGTTGACGACAAGAGGAGGCATTCGGCCGAGCAAAGCCATCTCTATCCTCTCCTTCACGCGACAAGGTCCCATTGAAGCACTTTGCTAGCACAAAGGATTCAAAGGAGCAAGCCATCTTCACTTGTTGTGTGCGTCACCTTTGGAGAAGGAGCACTTGCGTCTTTGCTTCCAAGGCACCAACCAAACCGATGGCATTGGTATGATCTACTCTTGATCTATTCAATCTATGATAGTTGATCATATGGCATGCAAAAGATCATCAAACCCTTGCTTCCGCTTGCAAAATTTTATTTGCGCCATGCTTAGGGTTTTCGCCCCCCTCTCGAAAGGGGTTTCAGCAATTGGTATCAGAGCTTGGCTTTATGCATGCTATTATGTTTGCTCGTGTGATCCATGTTTACACTTATGCTTAGATCTATGGTTGGTTACATGCGCAAGCTCATGAAAAATTTATGATGCGAAAACAACATGCATGATGTTTATTGCTCTTAGCCGCATGTATTGGTGCTTGTTGTTGTT
This sequence comes from Costus lasius, assembly GCA_027563935.2. Classification (NCBI taxonomy): domain Eukaryota; kingdom Viridiplantae; phylum Streptophyta; class Magnoliopsida; order Zingiberales; family Costaceae; genus Costus; species Costus lasius. Next base: position 59,976,557 of record CM050453.2, read on the forward strand.
TTTGTCAAAGTTGCGCTCCCCCTTGAAGGGGACTCTACAATTGTTATGGATGGCGCATGTTTGTTGGCGCTTCTTACTTGTTGTTTTTGACAAAACAAAAGATCTTGCGCGCCTCATCTAGATCTAAGGCCCTACTTTAAACCCTTAGATGGGTTGATGGGGTTGAAAGCATCATCTAGTATAGATCAACTAAGTCTGATAAGACCATCTGACAGCCTAGATGGGTTGACCAGATAGCACCTGTGCGCAAGCACGAGGTGGCTATAGGTTAACTGCATCAAAGGCGTGTAGCGAGGTCTGGTTGAGACAACCAGTGAACACACATAAGTTAGGCCCGGGGTCACACCCGCTTGCCAGAACTCATGTTGGCTGTTCAGCCCTTGGCGCATGCATGGTTGACCATTAGGTCAACTCGAGTCAGTTAGGACTTGGCGCATGTAAGGGCATGGATCTAACTAGATTGATGAGTGGATCCCTATCAATGGACCATTGTAAGGTTGTAAGGCACATAAGAAAATTAAAATTGATGCCAATGGGTTTTCAAAATTTTATTTTCTTGTAATGGATCACATGTTGATTGAATGATGCCATGATGTTTGTTTATTTAATCTTATGTGGGTTGCCCTTTTAATGTGTGCTGTGCTGGGGCCTGCGAGCCTGGTAAATTATTATTTTTGTGATATGCGAATCACATTTTTATGAATTTATTGTATAATTGACCTGCGAGTCAAGCTTGTCTAGATAGATTAAAATGTATTTTAATTAGACAAGAGGATTGAGCGCTAGGGCCCTGGGTTGCATTCAGCTGGTGGGTGCACCTGAGCTGCATTGAGCGCTAGGGCCCTGGGTTGGACCAGATGAGATGCAAAAGACCCAAGAAGAGCAAGTGAAGACTTAAGTTGATTTAAGGTCTTACTTAGGCTCTATGGGCTTTTACCACATAAGATCCATGCTTTCTTTTTATTGTTTAATAAATAGAATTGCATGAGTTATTTATCTTCTGCTATAGCCATAGGATTTGCCTGATAGTAAGAAGATAAAAGACCGTTAAAATCCAACGCTAAAATATCAAGCACGTAATGCCTTCTGACGCGAAACCTCACTGTTCTGACTATCGTTGGAGCCGTGTTGAACCCACTCAGTGGGCACGTCCATCTATCTTCAGACGGTGTGTGATTTCACCTGCGTGTTACAGAGAAGGGATTTATCGCTTCTCGTTGCTCAGCATAGCACGTGGTGGTCCAGGGAGTAGGTCGGGTCAGCTTGACCATGTAGGCTACATGTGTGGAGCATATGGTAGCACATGGAGGCAGCCATCTGTGGGATCAGAGACTGTGTTGTACCAACTCAGTTGGCACAGTCTGCTGGATTGCCCAGATGAAGGGGAATCACACGGGTTGGCGATTGGCAGGGACTGCCTACCAGAGATTAGTGCTTGTACTCTCTGTGCATCTTATCTCGCCTGAGCGGGACGCGGAGACCAAGTATGAAATCTGGATCCCATCTCACTAAAAGAGTGTTACTCTTTCGGACTGTTTTAATGGATTTTTCAGTCAGATAAAATAGTGAGAAAAGAATCTTTCTTAAGTCCTGGATTGATTCTAAACATTGATACTGACCTTGCTGTTCTTGCATTGTTGTAGATTCCTGCAGCAACGAACACCATGAGCTTCAATGTGCGATCCCTACTGGAAAGGGAGAAGTTTGCTGGGCCAAACTTCTCAGACTGGTTCGGACACCTTAAGATTGTTCTTAAGGCAGAGAGGAAACTGTATGTCCTCGAGACGGCTGTGCCGCCTCAACCCGCTGCGAACGCCGCAAGGGCGGTTCGTGATGCCTATGAAAAGCACGTCAATGATAGCATTGATGTCGCTTGCCTGATGCTAGCGTCTATGACGCCACCGCTGCAGCGTCAGCATGAGGATATGTCCTCTATAGAGATTATAGCGAACCTCAAGATGCTGTATGCTGCACAGGCGAGGACAGAACGCTATAATCTGACAAAGCTTTTCTTTCAGAGCAAACTGGCTGAAGGGAGCCCAGTGGGAGCTCACGTGCTCAAGATGATTGGGCACAAGGAGGCTCTGGAGAAACTGGGGCATACCATCAACCAGGAGCTTGCTGTAGACATTATTCTGCAGTCTCTCCCGCCCTCTTTCGATGCGTTCATTATTAACTTTAATATGAACAAAATCGATTGTACTCCGGCAGAGCTGCTGAATATGCTCTTGACAACTGAGGAGACTCTGAAGGGAAACCCTTCAACCTCTGTCTTAATGGTTCCTTCCAGGAACAAGAAGAAGGGGAAGAAGGGCAAGGCCCCTGTCAAGAGTTACAGCAAGGCTCTAAAACAGAAGGTTAAGCGGTCAAAGGACAACAGGTGTTTCCACTATGGCTAGCTGGGTCACTGGAAAAAGGACTGTAAAGCGCTCCAAGGAGATAAGAGGGGAAGCATCGCTTCTGGCTCAGGTATATACGTGACGGAAGTCATGGTTTCATCTTCTTCTATTTCATGGGTGTTGGACACTGCATGTGGAGTTCACATTTGTTCAAATGTACAGGGACTCAAGAGAAGAAGACAGGTGGGACAGCATGAGGTGGACCTACGCATTGGAAACGGGGCACGGGTTGCTGCTGTTGCTGTAGGAGACTATTTCATCTCATTACCATCTGGCATTGTATTAGAACTAAACAGTTGTTATTTTGTTCCCAGCATTACTAAAAATATTATCTCCATTCCTGCTCTTGTCAGGAAAGGATTTGCCTTTGAATGCAATATTTCAAAGTGTGTTTTGTCTTTAGATAATATTGTTTATGCAACTGGTTCAATTAACAATGGGTTATACATGTTGGACATGGAAAGTTCTATACAAAGTGTTGATATTAAGAAAGCCAAGTATGCTGAAGACAGCACCTTGTTATGGCATAGTCGTTTAGGCCATATTAACAAGAAGCGCATTAAGCGGTTGCATGATCATGGACTGCTGGGATCTTTCTCCTATGAGGAGATTGATACATGCAAAGCTTGTTTGATGCGTAAAATGACGAAGTCACCTATTCCTCACAAAGGTCAAAGGGCTTCAGGTTTACTTGACCTTATACACAGTGATGTGTGTGGGCCATTTAGTAAACATGCCAGAGGTGGCTATTCGTACTTCATTACCTTTACTGATGATTTCAGTAGGTATGGGTATGTCTATCTAATGAGACATAAGAGTGAATCTTTTGACAAGTTCAAAGAGTTCAAAAATGAAGTACAGAATCAGCTAGGGCGAAATATGAAGGCACTTCGTTCTGATCGAGGTGGAGAATACTTGAGTCATGCGTTTACTGACTATCTAAAAGAGTGTGGGATTATCTCACAGCTCACTCCGCCAGGAACACCACAATGGAATTGTGTGTCCGAGAGGAGAAATAGAACGTTACTTGATATGGTTCGTTCTATGATGAGTCAGGCTACTCTTCCAAATTCCTTTTGGGGATTTGCACTGGAAACAGCTGCAAAGGTACTAAACCGAGTGCCATCCAAGGCCGTTTCAAAGACGCCATATGAATTATGGTATGGGAAACAGCCGAGCTTGACATTTATCAGGATCTGGGGTTGCGAGGCTTATGTCAAAAAGCTCGCCTCTGGGAAACTAGAGAACAGATCTGAGAAATGCATCTTTGTCGATTACCCTAAGGAAACTAAGGGTTATTATTTCTTCGATCCCAAAGAGAACAAAGTATTTGTTGCTCGGACGGCCATATTTCTTGAGAAGGAGTTTCTTCTGCAAGAAGCCAGTGGGAGAGAAATAAAACTGGATGAGAATCCAGAGGAAGGACAAAGTAGTCAAGCACAGTTGGATGAGCCCGAGCTGGTAGAACAGGTTATTGTGCAACCTGAGGCTCAGATATCGCGGGAACCGCGTAGATCGGGAAGGATCCGTCGACAGCCTGAAAGCTATGACGGAGTCTACATCATTGATAATGATGAACCCCTTACTTATGTGGATGCGGTCAGTGGACCGGAGTCAGCTAGATGGCTTGAAGCTATGCGAGCCGAGATGGACTCCATGTCAGATAACCAAGTCTGGGATTTGGTTGATCCGCCTCCGGGAGTAATCCCTATAGGCTGTAAATGGATCTTCAAGAAGAAGATTGACATGGATGGTAACGTAGTTACCTATAAAGGCAGGCTAGTTGCGAAAGGTTTCAAACAAATCTACGGGATAGATTATGATGAAACTTTCTCTCCTGTAGCCATGTTCAAGTCTATTCGGATTCTTTTCGCGATAGCAGCATATTACGATTATGAGATCTGGCAGATGGATGTGAAGACGGCTTTCCTTAATGGAAAACTGGATGAGGATGTGTATATGACACAACCTGAAGGTTTCACTAATCCAGCAGATCGTCATAAAATATGCAAGTTAAAAAAGTCCATTTATGGACTTAAACAAGCATCTAGAAGCTGGAATATTCGTTTGATGAATCAATCTCTGAGTTTGGTTTCATCAAGAACGAAGATGACCCGTGTGTATATAAGAGGTTTAGTGGGAGCGTGATTACTTTTCTAGTCCTCTACGTCGATGATATCTTAATCATTGGAAACGATATTCCTGAACTGCATGCTGTTAAAGCATGGTTAGGAAAATGTTTTCAGATGAAAGATTTAGGAGAAGCAGCCTATGTATTAGGTGTGAAGATCTACAGGGATAGATCTAAGAGGCTTCTCGGGCTGTGCCAGAGTACTTACATCGATAAAGTCCTAGAGAGATTCCATTTAGAGAATTCTAAAAGAGGATATCTTCCAGTCAGACATGGTCTGAATCTTTCGAAGAGTCAGTGTCCACAAACACAGACTGAGAAAGATGAAATGGACAATACGCCTTATGCTTCGGCTATTGGATCCATTATGTATGCGATGTTGTGTACTCGCCCAGACGTCGCTTACGGGTTAAGCGTGACCAGTCGGTTCCAAAGTAATCCAGGTATGGCGCACTGGATTGCAGTCAAGAACATTTTAAAATATCTGCGGAGGACCAAAGATATGTTCTTGATATATGGTGGTCAGGAAGAACTCAGTATAGAAGGATATACTGACGCTTCGTTCCAGTCGGACCAGGATGATTTCCGATCGCAATCAGGCTATGTTTTTAGCTTTAATGGTGGAGCGGTGGTGTGGAAAAGTTTCAAACAATCAACTGTTGCTGATTCCACAACAGAAGCCGAGTATGTTGCAGCCTCGGAAGCATCCAAGGAGGCAGTGTGGATTCGTAAGTTCGTGAGAGAACTTGGTGTTGTTCCTTCGAGTGCAGATCCTTTGGTTATCTTTTGTGATAACACTGGAGCAATCGCACAAGCAAAGGAACCACGGTCGCACCAGAAGTCCAAGCACATACAGAGACGGTTTCACTTGATCCGGGAGATCATTGATCGTGGCGAGATCAAAGTCTGCAAGGTTCATACAGACGACAATCTGGCTGACCCACTTACCAAGCCTCTGGCGCAGCAGAAGCATGAGAAGCACTGTAATAACATGGGTTTGAGATTTCTCAACCATTAGATTAAGTGCAAGTGGGAGATTGTTGGGGTATGCCCTTAAGGCTAATGTTTGAGGCCTTGGGATTGTATAAGTATCATGTAATACATTCTTGTGTTTATAAAGGCAATGGTTATTATTCAGGTTGTTACATCATCTACTGCAATGTGTGTTCTTCTGAATAATGTCTCAATGCTGTTCAGCTAGGCTGACATGCTAAATGTCCTTAGTCGATATATCTTGGTGAACATGAGACAGCCTTGATATGATTGAGACTAATATGTGTTCTAATCTTATAGGATGCTTCGAGCATGGAATAAGATATAGACTCATGGGTACATTGGATGTACTGGACAGACCCTACTAGGATATTCAATTGCTTGTCACAATGTGAATGATCCTTGATTGCAACAAGTGGCACATGTCCTCTGACTTGAGATCACTTGTGTTTCTAAATGATGATTGTCATTGTTTTGAGGTAGTTCAATATCATTTGAAACATAATGGTTATAGACTATCTTGGATAATGATCATGAGTCAGGTTAGGGCACTAGTGATAGATAGAGGATTGCCGTCTCCTTGTTGAAGGAGTGTGGTGTTCTATAGGGGCCCCCTAGATGAGATGATTGAGAAAGTGTATGGCCATACCCAGGTGACTATGTGCATCTGATCTAATCATGCTCATCATATTGGAGCTACAGGCTTGACACGCTTGTCCAATAAGAACATCCAGTGGCAAAGGAAACATGCATGCCTTGTGAAGTGGATTCACACTTGTGCTGTGGTTTGGGTGTAGTCTTGGAAGACTCTTTCCTTTATATCGGGAGACAGTGATGTGTTGCTAGATACCCCTCACTGATCGTGATAATGTAAGTTATCGTTACCGACATTTAAAGGAAACCCTCAGGGTCGCACAATTTGATGATATGGCTTACTTGAGTCAGATCGTGTGGACTGAATTGTTTGGGTTCAGTTTAAAGGGATTTAATCTCTGATTGTAAGTGAGATCTGGTCTGATCATGTTTGATTGATTAGGGCTTGAGATCGGTAAGCTTCGATCGAGAGAGATGATGCTAGATCGGTGAGATCAGGAACATCAGGAGATGAACGGTTAGATCTGGAACCTATTGGTTCAATGAGGTCTCGACCATGGCTTGGGCTGATTTGATTTGGTTTTTTGGACCAAAGTCAATTGGATCGATTGAGCATGAACCGGTTCACATGTGTGTGAGCGCTTGGTTCAATGCTTAAGCGTTTTGGTCGGTTTTCAAAGCATTACTTCATGTCATTCCATTTTTGGAAAGTCATCAAGGCGACTTTGTAAAAACGCCTCAACGCTTCTCTTGGATGATGACCGCTTGCAATCTCGTGGAGAGGAGAGTGTGTTGACGACAAGAGGAGGCATTCGGCCGAGCAAAGCCATCTCTATCCTCTCCTTCACGCGACAAGGTCCCATTGAAGCACTTTGCTAGCACAAAGGATTCAAAGGAGCAAGCCATCTTCACTTGTTGTGTGCGTCACCTTTGGAGAAGGAGCACTTGCGTCTTTGCTTCCAAGGCACCAACCAAACCGATGGCATTGGTATGATCTACTCTTGATCTATTCAATCTATGATAGTTGATCATATGGCATGCAAAAGATCATCAAACCCTTGCTTCCGCTTGCAAAATTTTATTTGCGCCATGCTTAGGGTTTTCGCCCCCCTCACGAAAGGGGTTTCATCACCATCTAGTCAGATCCACTGCCCTTGCATGCACCAAGTCCTAACTGACTTGAGTTGACCTAATGGTCAACCATGCATGCGCAAAGGGCTGAACAACCCTCATGAGTTTCGGCAAGCGGGTGTGACCCCGGGCCTAACTCATGTGTGTTCACTAGTCGTCTCAACCAGACCTCGCTACACGCCCTTGATGCAGTCGACCTATAGCCACCTCGTGCTTGCGCACAGGTGCTATCTGGTCAACCCATCTAGGCTGTCAGATGGTCTGATCAGACTATTTGGATCTAACCTAGAGGATGCTTTCAACCCCATCAACCCGTCTAAGGGTTTATAGTAGGTGCCACTTAGATCTAGTGAGGCGCACATATGATAAAGTATGTTAAGAAAAAACTACAACAATCAATATGCGCCACCATACATCATACTTGCACAAAGGAGTAAAACATACATCATGTATTTTCACTAGTTAACATGTAGATGCACAAAATGCTTCCTACTAGATCTACTTATCAACCACAAAGAAGGATCACAAATCATCAAGCAATCATATGATTCTACAAGAACCAAAGCTCTGATACCAATTGAAAGTCCCCTTCAAGGGGGAGCGCAAGGAGATGAAACCCTATGGTAAGGGGGGCGCATGTAATATTTCTAGGGAATTCATCATCAAGATCGCATGTAGTTCATATGATTAACTTGTATAAACGAAAAGATCTCAAAGGGATCATACCAACGCCATTAGATTGGATGTCGGCTTGGAAGCAAAGATCAAAAGAGAGCTTCTCCACAAGTGACGCACACAAGATGAGGAATGGCTTCTCCTTGTCGTCTTTGTGCTAGCAAAGCTTCAAGGGGTCCTTTGTGTGTAGGAAGTTTGAGATGCGAGAGCAAGCCTCTCCTTGGATGAAATCTTCTCATTGCTCACGTCTCCCCTTCGTCACGAGAGTGCAAGCAAGCCACATGAGAAGAGTGGAACGTATTGGCCTTTTGGCGTTGAGAGGAATCGGCATTGATCACATTCCAAAAATGGAATATCATTAAGCCATGCGCTCTTGCCAACCAAAAACGCTTAAGCATTGAACCAAGCGTTCACACATGTGAACCGGTTCAAGCTCAATCGATCCAATAGACTTTGGTCCCAAAAAAAACCAAATCAAATCAGCCCAAGCCATTTGGTCTAGACCATAGTAAACCCTAAGGTTCCAGATCTAACCGTTCATCTCTTGATGCTCATGATCTCACCGATCTAGCATCAACTCTCTCGATCGAAGCTTACTGATCTAAAGCCCTAATCAATCAAACATGATCAGACCAGATCTCACTTACAATCAGAGACTAAATCCCTTTAAACTGAACCCTAACAATTCAGTCCACACGATCTGACTTAAGTAAGCCATATCATCAAATTGTGCGACCCTGAGGGTTTCCTTTAAATGTCGGTAACGATAACTTACGTTATCACAATCAGTGAGGGGTATCTAGCAACACATCACTGTCTCCCGATATAAAAGAAAGAGTCTTCCAAGACTACACCCAAACCACATGCACAAGTGTGAATCCACTTCACTAGGCATACATGTTTCCTTTGCCACTGGATGTTCTTATTGGACAAGCATGTCAAGCCTGTAACTCCAATATGATGAGCATGATTAGACCAGATGAACATAGTCACCTGGGTATGGCCATACACTTTCTCAATCATCTCATTTAGGGGGGCCCCTTTAGAACATCACACTCCTTAAACAAGGAGACGGCAATCCTATATCTATCACTAGTGTCCTAACCTGACTCATGATCATTATCCAAGATAGTCTATAACCATTATGTTTCAAATGATATTGAACTACCTCAAAACAATGACAATCATCATTTAGAAACACAAGTGATCTCAAGTCAGAGGACATGTGCCACTTGATGCAAACAAGGATTATTCACATTGTGACAAGCAATTGAATATCCTAGTAGGGTCTGTCCAGTACATCCAATGTACCCATGAGTCTACATCTTATTCCATGCTCGAAGCATCCTATAAGATTAGAACACATATTAGTCTCATCATATCAAGGCTGTCTCATGTTCACCAAGATATCTCGACTAAGGACATTACAGCATGTCAGCCTAGCTAAACAGCATTGAGACATTATTCAGAAGCACACTCATTGCAGCAGACAATGTAACATACTGAATAACAACCATTGCCTTTATAAACATAAGAGTTTATATACATGATACTGATAGAATCCCAAGGCCTCAAACATTAGCCTTAAGGGCATACCCCAACAGTATATCCTAAGTTCACTTAGGGATACAAATTTCCATAAACCCACAGTAGAACAAGTAATTGTTGCTCATAGTGCCATTTTTCTTGAAAATATCTTTCCTTGAAAAAGGCTAGTGGGAGGAAGTTGTGACTTGGATTTAGTCCAAGGTCAACCACTTAGCACAAAAGGATCAAAGATGGAATCTGAACCATATATGTAGGATGTGGGCAACCTAGGGTTCATAAAATGTGGGAATAAGGATTGGATTGATTCATGTGTTCCTCCTAGCAAGGACAATGAATCTTCCCATATGGATAAGATTAAGTAGTTCTGCTTGATAGATCCATATAGCTTTCTAATTTGTGAGAAAGCAATTGAGACATAGTTTATGACTGTCCCTAAGAGTATGAGATTTCCTCATAGCTCACTCCTTATATAACTCTTCATTGAGGCTGAGTGTCTAATTGGAGGAATCGAATGATTCAATGTAGGTGAAGTCATATAACTCCTTGTAAAGGTTGTGCAAAATGAATAGTTTTTCTTAAACACTGAAAGATGTTCCATATCTAACATATGTGTGTATGGAGTATACTTTGGGGATACTGCTTCCATAATCCCACAAGAGAGCAACTTGGTTGCTACTTAAGGTGCTGATTTTCTTTGGAAGATTTTCACTTGAAAAAGGCTAGTAGGAGAAACTTTGACTTGGATGTAATCCAAGGTCAAATATTTGACACATTTGGTCAAAGATGGACTCTGAGCTAGTTTTTACAGGTTATGGGTAACCTGAGGCTCAGAACACACAGGCTGTACAGGTTAAATCGATTCATCTGACTTTGACTTATGGGTAATGACGGTTCCCACTGGGGGGGCGAAACCCTAAAGCATGCGCAAGGATAAAATGGCATAGGCGGAATCTAGGGTTTCCTTAGGATCGAATAGCATGCATTATATGATCAACTATCGAAAACTTGAATAGATAAGAAAAATTCTCACCATTGTCATCACTTGGATGGTGTCTTGGAATCAAAGACCAAAAGAGATCTTCTCCAAAGCGACGCACACAATTGATGTCGCCTACTCTCTTTGGCGTTCCTTGTGCTAGCAAGGTCCCAAAGCGTTCTTTGTCGAATGGAAAGGATGAAGAGCTTCTCTGCTTGGCGATTTCTTTTCCTCTTCTTTTCGTCAACCTCTTCACCACACGAGTGTCAAGAGACCAGAGGAAAGGGGGCAAGAGGCGAGAGAGATTAGCGTCGTGAGAGCCAACGTGAGAGGTGGTCACGAATGTGACATGCTATCTAAAAATAGCAAACACCATCTCCACTTGCGAACATGCATTACCCCAATCGCAATTGCCTCTTTAATTGAACCATACGCTCATTCAATGAGCTGGTTCAAATTGATTTGGTTCAATAACCAAATAAACCAAGCAACTAGTCCAGATCATAATAAACCCCTAAGGCTTAAGATCTAACCGCTCACTTCTTGATGCTTCTGATCTGAGGGATCTAGCATCCATTCTCTCGATCGAAGCTTACCGATCTCAAGCCCTAATCAATCAAACATGATCAGACCAGATCTCACTCACAATCAGAGATTAAATCCATTTAAACTGAACCCAAATAATTCAGTCCACACGATCTGACTTAAGTAAGCCATATCATCAAATTGTGCGACCCTGAGGGTTTCCTTTAAATGTCGGTAACGATAACTTACGTTATCACGATCAGTGAGGGGTATCTAGCAACACATCACTGTCTCCCGATATAAAGGAAATAGTCTTCCAAGACTACACCCAAATCACAGCACAAGTGTGAATCAAACTCACAAGGCATACATGATTCCTTTGCCACTGGATGTTCTTATTGGACAAGCGTGTCAAGCCTATAACTCCAATATGATGAGCATGATTAGATCAGATGAACACAGTCACCTGGGTATGGCCATACACTTTCTCAATCATCTCATCCAGGGGGGCCCCTTTTGAACATCACACTCCAATCAAGGAGATGGCAATCCTTTGTCTATCACTAGTGCCCTAACCTGACTCAAGCTCATTATCCAAGATAGTCTATAATCATTATGTTTCAAATGATATTGAACTAACTCAAAACAATGACAATCATCATTTAGAAACACAAGCGATCTCAAGTCAGAGGACATGTGCCACTTGTTACAATCAAGGATTATTCACATTGTGACAAGCAATTGAATATCCTAGTAGGGTCTGTCCAGTACATCCAATGTACCCATGAGTCTACATCTTATTCCATGCTCGAAGCATCCTATAAGATTAGAACACATATTAGTCTCAATCATATCAAGGCTGTCTCATGTTCACCAAGATATATCGACTATGGACAAAAGTACATGTCAGCCTAGCTGAACAGCTTTGAGACATTATTCAGAAGCACACTTATTGCAGCAGACAATGTAACAAACTGAATAACAACCATTGCCTTTATAAACAAAAGAGTTTATACATGATACTGATACAATCCCAAGGCCTCAAACATTAGCCTTAAGGGCATACCCCAACAATCTCCCACTTGCACTTAATCTAATGGTTGAGAAATCTCAAACCCATATTATTACAGTGCTTCTCATGCTTCTGCTGCGCCAAAGGCTTGGTAAGCGGGTCAGCCAGATTGTCATCTGTATGAACCTTGCAGACTTTGATCTCGCCACGATCAATGATCTCCCGGATCAAGTGAAACCGTCTCTGTATGTGCTTGGACTTCTGGTGCGACCGTGGTTCCTTTGCCTGTGCGATTGCTCCAGTGTTTTCACAGAAGATAACCAAAGGATCTGCACTCGAAGGAACAACACCAAGTTCTCTCACGAACTTACGAATCCACACTGCCTCCTTGGATGCTTCTGAGGCTGCAACATACTCGGCTTCAGTTGTGGAATCAGCAACGATAGACTGTTTGAAACTCTTCCACACCACTGCTCCTCCATTCAAGCTAAAAACATAGCCTGATTGCGATCGGAAATCATCCTGGTCAGACTGGAACGAAGCGTCAGTATATCCTTCAATACTGAGTTCTTCCTGACCACCATATATCAAGAACATATCTTTGGTCCTCCGCAGATATTTCAAGATGTTCTTGACTGCAATCCAGTGCGCCTGACCTGGATTACTTTGGAATCGACTGGTCACGCTTAACCCATAAGCGACGTCTGGGCGAGTACACAACATCGCATACATAATGGACCCAATAGCCGAAGCATAAGGCGTATTGTCCATTTCATCTTTCTCAGTCTGTGTTTGTGGACACTGACTCTTCGAAAGATTCAGACCATGTCTGACTGGAAGATATCCTCTTTTAGAATTCTCTAAATGGAATCTTTCCAGGACTTTATCGATGTAAGTACTCTAGCACAGCCCGAGAAGCCTCTTAGATCTATCCCTGTAGATCTTCACACCTAATACATAGGCTGCTTCTCCTAAATCTTTCATCTGGAAACATTTCCTTAACCATGCCTTAACAGCATGCAGTTCAGGAATATCATTTCCAATGATTAAGATATCATCGACGTAGAGGACTAGGAAAGTAATTACGCTCCCACTAAACCTTTTATATACACACGGGTCATCTTCGTTCTTGATGAAACCAAATTCACTGATTGATTCATCAAAACGAATATTCCAGCTTCTTGATGCTCGTTTAAGTCCATAAATGGACTTCTTTAACTTGCATATTTTATGACGATCTGATGGATTAGTGAAACCTTCAGGTTGTGTCATATACACATCCTCTTGCAAATTTCCATTAAGGAAAGCAGTCTTCACATCCATCTGCCAGATCTCATAATCATAATATGCTGCTATCGCGAAAAGAATCCGAATAGACTTAAACATGGCTACAGGTGAGAAAGTTTCATCATAATCTATCCCGTAGATTTGTTTGAAACCTTTCGCAACTAGCCTGCCTTTATAGGTAACCACATTACCATCCATGTCAATCTTCTTCTTGAAGATCCATTTACAGCCTATAGGGATAACTCCCGGAGGCGGATCAACCAAATCCCATACTTGGTTATCTGACATGGAGTCCATTTCGGCTCGCATAGCTTCAAGCCATCTAGCTGAGTCCGGTCCACTGACCGCATCCGCATAAGTGAGGGGTTCATCATTATCAATGATGTAGACTCCGTCATAGCGATCAGGCTGTCGACGGATCCTTCCTGATCTTCGCGGTTCCCGTGATATCTGAGCCTTAGATTATTCAGTAACCTGTTCTACCGGCTCAGGCTCATCCAACTGTGCTTGACTACTTTGTCCTTCCTCTGGATTCTCATCCAGTTTTATTTCTCTCCCACTGGCCTCTTGCAGAAGAAACTCCTTCTCAAGAAAAATGGCCGTCCGAGCAACAAATACCTTGTTCTCCTTGGGATCGTAGAAATAATAACCCTTAGTTTCCTTAGGGTAACCGACAAAGATACATTTGTCAGATCTGCTCTCTAGTTTCCCAGAGGCGAGCTTTTTGACATAAGCCTCGCAGCCCCAGATCTTAATAAATGTCAAGCTAGGCTGTTTCCCATACCATAATTCAAATGGGGTCTTTGAAACTGCCTTGGATGGCACTCGGTTTAGTACCTTTGCAGCTGTCTCCAGTGCAAATCCCCAAAAGGAGTAAGATAGAGTAGCCTGACTCATCATAGAATGAACCATATCTAGTAAGGTTCTGTTCCTCCTTTCGGATACACCATTCCATTGCGGTGTTCCTGGCGGAGTGAGCTGTGAGATAATCCCACACTCCTTTAGATAGTCAGTAAACTCTCGACTTAGGTATTCTCCACCTCGATCAGAATGAAGTGCCTTGATATTTCGGCCTAGCTGATTCTGTACTTCATTTTTGAACTCTTTGAACTTGTCAAAAGATTAACTTTTATGTCTCATAAGATAGACATACCCATATCTACTGAAATCATCAGTAAAGGTAATGAAGTATTGATAGCCACCTCTGGCATGTTTACTAAATGGCCCACACACATCACTGTGTATATGGTCAAGTAAACCTGAAGCCCTTTGACCTTTATTAGGAAAAGGAGACTTCGTCATTTTGCCTATTAAACAAGCTTTGCATGTATCAATCTCCTCATAGGAGAATGATCCCAGCAGTCCATGATCATGCAACCGCTTAATGCGCTTCTTGTTAATATGGCCTAAACGACTATGCCATAGCAAGGTGCTGTCATCAGCATACTTGGCTTTCTTATTATCAATGTTTTGTATAGAACATTCCATGTCCAACATGAAAAACCCATTGCTAATTGATCCAGTAGCATAAACAATATTATCTAAAGATAAAACACACTTTGAAATATTGCATTCAAAGGAAAACCCTTTCCTGACAAGAGCAGGAATAGAGATAATATTCTTGGTAATGCTAGGAACAAAATAACAATTGTTTAATTCTAATACAAGTCCAGATGGTAATGAGATGTAATATTCTCCTACAGCAACAGCAGCAACCCGTGCCCCGTTTCCAACTCGTAGGTCCACCTCATGCTGTCCCACCTGTCTTCTTCTCTTGAGTTCCTGTACATTTGAACAAATGTGAACTCCACATGCAGTGTCTAACACCCATGAAATAGAAGAAGAAAACATGACCTCAGTCACATAAATACCTGAGCCAGAAGCGATGCTTCCCTTCTTGTCTCCTTGGAGCGCTTTACAGTCCTTTTTCCAGTGACCCAGCTGGCCACAGTGGAAACATCTGTACTCCTTCGACCGCTTAACCTTTTGTTTCAGCGCCTTGTTGTAGTTCTTGACTGGGGCTTTGCCCTTCTTCCCCTTCTTCTTGTTCCTAGAAGGAACCATTAAGACAGAGGTTGAAGGCTTTCCCTTCAGAGTCTCCTCAGTAGTCAAGAGCATATTCAGCAATTCTGCCGGAGTACAGTCGATTTTGTTCATATTAAAGTTAATGATGAACGCATCGAAAGAGGGCGGTAGAGACTGCAGAATAATATCTACAGCAAGCTCCTGATTGATGGTATGTCCCAGTTTCTCTAGAGCCTCCTTGTGCCCAATCATCTTGAGCACGTGAGCTCCCGAGCTCCCACTGGACTCCCTTCAGCCAGTTTGCTCTGAAAGAACAGCTTGGTCAAGTTATAGCGCTCAGTCCTCGCCTGTGCAGCATACAGCATCTTGAGGTTTGCTATAATTTCTATAGCAGACATATCCTCATGCTGACGCTGCAGCGGTGGCATCATAGACGCTAGCATCAGGCAAGCGACATCAATGCTATCGTTGACATGCTTTTCATAGGCTTCCCGAACCGCCCTTGCGGCGTTCGGAGCGGGTTGAGGCGGTATCGCCGTCTCGAGGACATACAGTTTCCTCTCTGCCTTAAGAACAATCTTAAGGTGTCCGTACCAGTCTGAGAAGTTTGGCCCAGCAAACTTCTCCCTTTCCAGTAGGGATCGCACATTGAAGTTCATGGTGTTCGTTGCTGCAGGAATCTACAACAATGCAAGAACAGCAAGGTCAGTATCAATGTATAGAATCAATCCAGGACTTAAGAAAGATTCTTTTTCTCACTATTTTATCTGACTGAAAAATCCATTAAAACAGTCCGAAAGAGTAACACTCTTTTAGTGAGATGGGATCCAGATTTCATACTTGGTCTCCGCGTCCCGCTCAGGCGAGATAAGATGCACAGAGAGTACAAGCACTAATTTCTGGTAGGCAGTCCCTGCCAATCGCCAACCCGTGCGATTCCCCTTCATCTGGGCAATCCAGCAGACTGTGCCAACTGAGTTGGTACAACACAGTCTCTGATCCCACAGATGGCTGGCTCCATATAGCTCACATATGCTCAGTATGTAGCCTACATGGTCAAGCTGACCTGACCTACTCCCTGGACCACCACGTGCTATGCTGAGCAACGAGAAGCGATAAATCCCTTCTCTGTAACACGCAGGTGTAATCCCGCACCGTCTGAAGATAGATGGACGTGCCCACTGAGTGGGTACAACACGGCTCCAACGATAGTCAGAACAGTGAGGTTTCGCGTCAGAAGGCTTTCGAGCTTGATATTTTAGCGTTGGATTTTAACGGTCTTTTATCTTCTTAACTATCATGCAATTCCTATGGTGATAGCAGAAGATAAATAAATCATGCAATTCTAATTATTAGACAATAAAAGAAAGCATGGATCTTATGCGGTAAACGCCCATGCAACCTAAGTAAGACCTTAATTAACTTAAGTCTTCACTTGCTTTTCTTCATGGGGCTTTAGCTGCTCATTTGGCCCATACCAGCGCCCAAGCGCCATCTGCAGCTCAGGTGCGCCCACCAGGTACATGCGCCAGGTCCCAGAGTCGAACCCTGGACCTCCCGTCTGGTCAAGCCACTGCTGCATGCGCCTCTGCCAAGTGTGCTCTGTGCTCTTGTCTGACTAATTTACAAATTAATCTATCTAGACAAGATTGACTCGCAGGTCAATTACATTTTATAAATTAAATGCAATGTGATGCGCAGATCACAATATAAAAATAATTTACAAAATTAACCAGGCACGCAGGCCCCAGCACAGCACATATTAAACACGGGCAGCCCACATAAGATTAAATAAACAAGCAAATGGCATCAATCATCATGTGATCCAATCAAGAAATTAAATTTTTTGAAAAACCCCATTGGCATCAATTTTAATTTCCTTATACGCCCTACTACCTTACAACGGTCCATTACTAGGGATCCACTCATCAGTCCTAGTCAGATCCACTGCCCTTACATGCACCAAGTCCTAACTGACTTGAGTCGACCCAGTGGTCAACTATGCATGCGCCATGGGCTGAACGACCACAATGAGGTCTGGCAAGCGGGTGTGACCCCGGGCCTAACTCATGTGCGTTCATAGGTTGTCTCAATCAGACATCGCTACACGCCTGTCCGCAGTCGACCTATAGCCACCACGTGCTTGCGCACAGGTGCTATCTGGTCAACCCATCTAGGCTGTCAGATAGTCTGATCAGACTGGTTGGATCTAACCTAGAGGATGACTTCAACCCTAATAACCCGTCTAAGGGTTTAAAGTAAGGCCTTAGATCTAGTGAAGGTCGCGCAAGTGATATAGATTTTTGATAAAACCTAAGATGCGCCAACAAGCAAAATAAACAAAAATAAGTTTCGGCATGAAACAAGTTAACATGTATTTTCGCATGTTGATAACCCTAGATCTAAATATTTGAAACATGGATCACAAAACATGTAGCAATCATATAAATCATGCATTAAAACCAGGCTCTGATACCAATTGACGGTTCCCACTGGGGGGGCGAAACCCTAAAGCATGCGCAAGGATAAAATGGCATAGGCGGAATCTAGGGTTTCCTTAGGATCGAATAGCATGCATTATATGATCAACTATCGAAAACTTGAATAGATAAGAAAAATTCTCACCATTGTCATCACTTGGATGGTGTCTTGGAATCAAAGACCAAAAGAGATCTTCTCCAAAGCGACGCACACAATTGATGTCGCCTACTCTCTTTGGCGTTCCTTGTGCTAGCAAGGTCCCAAAGCGTTCTTTGTCGAATGGAAAGGATGAAGAGCTTCTCTGCTTGGCGATTTCTTTTCCTCTTCTTTTCGTCAACCTCTTCACCACACGAGTGTCAAGAGACCAGAGGAAAGGGGGCAAGAGGCGAGAGAGATTAGCGTCGTGAGAGCCAACGTGAGAGGTGGTCACGAATGTGACATGCTATCTAAAAATAGCAAACACCATCTCCACTTGCGACCATGCATTACCCCAATCGCAATTGCCTCTTTAATTGAACCATACGCTCATTCAATGACTGGTTCAAATTGATTTGGTTCAATAACCAAATAAACCAAGCAACTAGTCCAGATCATAATAAACCCCTAAGGCTTAAGATCTGACCGCTCACTTCTTGATGCTTCTGATCTGAGGGATCTAGCATCCATTCTCTCGATCGAAGCTTACCGATCTCAAGCCCTAATCAATCAAACATGATCAGACCAGATCTCACTCACAATCAAAGATTAAATCCATTTAAACTGAACCCAAACAATTCAGTCCACACGATCTGACTTAAGTAAGCCATATCATCAAATTGTGCGACCCTGAGGGTTTCCTTTAAATGTCGGTAACGATAACTTACGTTATCACGATCAGTGAGGGGTATCTAGCAACACATCACTGTCTCCCGATATAAAGGAAATAGTCTTCCAAGACTATACCCAAATCACAGCACAAGTGTGAATCAAACTCACAAGGCATACATGATTCCTTTGCTACTGGATGTTCTTATTGGACAAGCGTGTCAAGCCTGTAACTCCAATATGATGAGCATGATTAGATCAGATGAACACAGTCACCTGGGTATGGCCATACACTTTCTCAATCATCTCATCCAGGGGGGCCCCTTTTGAACATCACACTCCAATCAAGGAGATGGCAATCCTTTGTCTATCACTAGTGCCCTAACCTGACTCAAGCTCATTATCCAAGATAGTCTATAATCATTATGTTTCAAATGATATTGAACTAACTCAAAACAATGACAATCATCATTTAGAAACACAAGCGATCTCAAGTCAGAGGACATGTGCCACTTGTTACAATCAAGGATTATTCACATTGTGACAAGCAATTGAATATCCTAGTAGGGTCTGTCCAGTACATCCAATGTACCCATGAGTCTATATCTTATTCCATGCTCGAAGCATCCTATAAGATTAGAACACATATTAGTCTCAATCATATCAAGGCTGTCTCATGTTCACCAAGATATATCGACTAAGGACAAAAGTACATGTCAGCCTAGCTGAACAGCTTTGAGACATTATTCAGAAGCACACTTATTGCAGCAGACAATGTAACAAACTGAATAACAACCATTGCCTTTATAAACAAAAGAGTTTATACATGATACTGATACAATCCCAAGGCCTCAAACATTAGCCTTAAGGGCATACCCCAATAGGTAACTCCTAACTCAATACAGAGAATCTTCATTATATGGTGCCTGAGTGCAGTGGGAGCTTAATGACATCTCTGGTCTTGTATGTTAGGTACATACAGATCATCAGAGACAACATCCTGATCCTTCACTTGGTGAAGAGATGATTGGGAAGTGTCTCATGATGAATAACTTAGTGGACATCACCTGTGGTGTAGGTGTGAGAGTTTTTGGATAGATCCAAGAAACTTCAAGTCCTAAGTTAGACAACATACATCGATGTTGGTATGTTATAGACCAGATATTGTTAGTGCTGAGAGCATAACCGATTGATACCAAGTCCAATTGAAGTATAGGGTAACACTTGATAGCTTGTTCTATTCTGACCTTGATCCCAGTATCAGTTTTATACCTGGTAGTGAAGGAAGCTATAAAAGGCTTCATGATAGACTACCATCATCTCCAATTGAAGGCAGAGTATGTTATGGCTTCTAGGAAGCTGTTTGGATATGGGAGTTCATCATTGAACTTTAAGTGGTTGTCATACCGTTATTGTTCTCTATTAGTGAGCACAAAGGAGCAATAACGCATGACAGAAAAAACAAGGTTTCACCTAAAGATCCGAATAGATACTCTAGTGCTTCCACTTTGTCTTGGAGACAGAGGTGTTGTCAGATTGCAGATATTTACACCGAGGGAGTCATGATAGGCCCACTGACCGATGCTCTGGCGCAGTAGAGCATGGCAGGTCTGACTGAGGACGTGTTGATTGTGGCGACACAATGACAGGGTCCTAGTGCAAGTGGGAGATTGTTGGTGTATATGCCCTAGGACCTATGGCTGGTCCGATATGTGTCACATTTATTTGTGGTATACATCCTGGCATGGTCGTTGTTATGCCTTTTGTACATTTGCGTCATATGTACATTTGCATATACAATGTCTCTCGAGATAGATTTTATCTAGTCTCAAAGAATAATCCCCAGTCAAGTGTCATAGTGGATAAGGGACAACTGTGATGCACTTGAGATTGGTATATGTGCTGATTGCTAACGTAGGCATATGGGTATATCAAGGGAGATATACTAGATTGACCCGCCATGAGCCTTTGACTTGGTGTCACAGGTCAAATCTCACAATGATAGAGATTTATTCATCCTTGACTTGAGGGCATTGAAATCTCTATAAGGTAAGGGATGTACTTTGATACAACCTAACACTCCGCATAACAGGGGAGTCATAACGGTTGTCATTAGGTACATCTTGAGTGTTGGGGTATGCCCTTAAGGCTAATGTTTGAGGCCTTGGGATTGTAATAGTATCATTGTATAAACTCTTAAGTTTATAAAGGCAATGGTTGTTATTCAGGTTGTTACCTTGTCTGCTGTAATAAGTGTACTACTGAATAATGTCTCAAAGCTGTTCAGCTAGGCTGACATGCAGTAATGTCCTTAGTCGATATATCTTGGTGAACATGAGACAGCCTTGATATGGTTAAGACTAATATGTGTTCTAATCTTATAGGATGCTTCGAGCATGGAATAAGATGTAGACTCATGGGTACATTGGATGTACTGGACAGACCCTACTAGGATATTCAATTGCTTGTCACAATGTGAATAATCCTTGTATGCTACAAGTGGCACATGTCCTTTGACTTGAGATTACTTGTGTTTCTAAATGATGAATGTCATTGTTTTGAGGTAGTTCAATATCATTTGAAATATAATGGTTATAGACTATCTTGGATAATGATCATGAGTCAGGTTAGGGCACAAGTGATAGATAGAGGATTGCCGTCTCCTTGTTGAAGGAGTGTGGTGTTCTATAGGGGCCCCCTAAATGAGATGATTGAGAAAGTGTATGGCCATACCCAGGTGACAATGTGCATCTGATCTAATCATGCTCATCATATTGGAGCTACAGGCTTGACACGCTTGTCCAATAAGAACATCCAGTGGCAAAGGAAACATGCATGCCTCGTGAAATGGATTCACACTTGTGCTGTGAATTGGGTGTAGTCTTGGAAGACTCTTTCCTTTATATCGGGAGACAGTGATGTGTTGCTAGATACCCCTCACTGATCGTGATAACGTAAGTTGTCGTTACCGACATTTAAAGGAAACCCTTAGGGTCGCACAATTTGATGACATGGCTTCCTCAAGTCAGATCGTGTGGACTGAATTGTTTGGATTCAGTTTAAAGGAGTTTAGACTCTGATTGTAAGTGAGATCTGGTCTGATCATGTTTGATTGATTAGGGCTTGAGATCGGTAAGCTTCGATCGAGAGTGTGGATGCTAGATCGGAGAGATCAAGAGCATCCAGAGATGAACGGTTGGATCTTGAACCATTTGGTTCAAAGAGATCTAGACCATGGCTTGGGCTGGTTTGATTTGGTTTTTTGAACCGAATTGAGTTGAACCTAATTGGCTTGAACCGGTTCACATGGGTGAACGTATGGTTCAAGGATTGAAGGCATTTTGGGCGGTTTTTCTTCAAGTGGTCGCATGGCTTCATAACCTTCCATATTTGGAAGTGTAACGCCATCACTTGAATGAAAGCCTTAACGCCATTTGCCCAATTACTCTCTTGTCATCTTCATTCGACAAGGAAAATGGGGAACTCTTGCACAACGAAGCTCTCGGCCAAGCACCTCTCTTCATCTACACACGACAAGGAAGTTTTGGAGATCCCTTGCTAGCACAAGGAACATCCGAAAGGGTAGCCATCTCTCATCTAGTGTGCGTTATCTTTGGAGGAGTGCTTACTTGCCCTCTTGCTTCCAAGTCGCCACCCTTTATCATGGCTATGGTAAGAGATCTTCTCTTGATCTTTATAAGCAAACAAAGTTAATCTTATAGATATACTACATGCGATCTATGGAAACCCTAATTCCGCCCATGCAATTGAGATTTGTGCATGCTTAGGGTTTGCGCTCCCCCTTGAAGGGGACCTACAATTGGTATCAGAGCATAGGGTTTTTCAGTATCATCTATATGATTGCTTTGCTGAGATTGTGATCCATTCATGATGCCATATTGCGCTCACTTCATGCTTTGTTTTCTTGCGCTTACATGATGTTGTGTGCACATAAGTTTGTTTGCGCTTGTATCATTGCTTGGAGAAGTTTGCGCTTATGCCTAGATCTTTGGTTTATCAACATGCAAAGAATGACATGCTAGATATTTGATGTATCTTGTTTATCAAAGTGGCGCATGTTACTTGATTGCGCTTGTTGTAGTTGTTTTTCAAAGAAAAACCTTACATCTTGCGCGCCTATCACCATAGATCTAAGTGGCGCCTGCTATAATCCCTTAGACGGGTTAGTAGGGTTGAAGGCATCCTCTAGGGAAGATCCAACTAGTCTGATCAGACCATCTGACAGCCTAGATGGGTTGACCTGATAGCACCTGTGCGCAAGCACGAGGTGGCTATAGGTTGACTGCATCAAGGGCGTGTAGCGAGGTCTGGTTGAGACGACTAATGAACACACATGAGTTAGGCCCGGGGTCACACCCGCTTGCCAAAACTCATGAGGGTTGTTCAGCCCTTGTAGCATGCATGGTTGACCATTAGGTCAACTCGAGTCAGTTAGGACTTGGTGCATGCAAGGGCAGTGGATCTGACTAGCTGGATGAGTGGATCCCTATTAATGGACCGTTGTAAGGTAGTAGGGCTCATAAGAAAATTAAAATTGATGCCAATGGGGTTTTCAAAATTTTATTTTCTTTGTAATGGATCACATGTTGATTGAATGATGCCATGATGCTTGTTTATTTATTCTTATGTGGGCTGCCCATGTTAAATGTGTGCTGTGCTGGGGCCTGCGTGCCTGGACTTAAACTTGTAAATTAATTTTTATTGTGATCTGCGAATCACTTTTTAATTAATTTATTGTATATTTGACCTGCGAGTCAACCTTGTCTAGATAGATCAAAATGTATTTGATTAGACAAGAGCACAAAAGCACACATTAAAGAGGCGCATTCAGCTGGTGGGCGCACCTGAGCTGAACTTGGCGCAAGGGCCCTGGGATGGACCTGATGAGATAAAAGACCCATGAAAAGAAAGTGAAGACTTAAGTAAAATTAAGGTCTTACTTAGGCTATGGGCTTTTACCACATAAGATCAGCATGCTTTCTATTTATTGCTTTTATAATTAGAATTGCATGAGTTTATCTTCTGCTATCACCATAGGACTTGCATGATAGGTATGAAGATAAAAGACCGTTAAAATCCAAACGCTAACATATCAAGCTCGTAAGCCTTCTGACGCGAAACCTCACTATTCTGACTATCGTTGGAGCCGTGTTGTACCCACTCAGTGGGCACGTCCATCTATCTTCAGACGGTGCAGAATTACACCTGCGTGTTACAGAGTAGGGATTTATCCCTTCTCGTTGCTCAGCATAGCACGTGGTGGTCCAGGGAGTAGGTCGGGTCAGCTTGACCATGTAGGCTACATATGTGGCGCATATGGTAGCACATGGAGGCAGCCATCTGTGGGGTCAGAGACTGTGTTGTACCAACTCAGTTGGCACAGTCTGCTGGATTGCCCAGATGAAGGGGAATCGCACGGGTTGGCGATTGGCTGGGACAGCCTACCAGAGATTAGTGCTTGTACTCTCTGTGCATCTTATCTCGCCTGAGCGGGACGCGGAGACCAAGTATGAAATCTGGATCCCATCTCACTAAAAGAGTTCTACTCTTTCGGGCTGTTTTGCTGGATTTTTCAGCCAGATAAAATAGTGAGAAAAGAATCTTTCTTAAGTCCTGGATTGATTCTAAACATTGATACTGACCTTGCTGTTCTTGCATTGTTGTAGATTCCTGCAGCAACGAACACCATGAGCTTCAATGTGCGATCCCTACTGGAAAGGGAGAAGTTTGCTGGGCCAAACTTCTCAGACTGGTTCGGACACCTTAAGATCATTCTTAAGGCTGAGAGAAAACTGTATGTCCTCGAGACGGCTGTGCCGCCTCAACCCGCTGCGAACGCCGCAAGGGCGGTTCGCGAAGCCTATGAAAAGCATGTCAATGATAGCATTGATGTCGCTTGCCTGATGCTAGCGTCTATGACGCCACCGCTGCAGCGTCAGCATGAGGATATGTCGGCTATAGAGATTATAGCGAACCTCAAGATGCTGTATGCTGCACAGGCGAGGACAGAACGCTATAATCTGACAAAGCTCTTCTTTCAGAGCAAACTGGCTGAAGGGAGCCTAGTGGGAGCTCACGTGCTCAAGATGATTGGGCACAAGGAGGCTCTGGAGAAACTGGGGCATACCATCAACCAGGAGCTTGCTGTAGACATTATTCTGCAGTCTCTCCCGCCCTCTTTCGATGCGTTCATTATTAACTTTAATATGAACAAAATCGATTGTACTCCGGCAGAGCTGCTGAATATGCTCTTGACAACTGAGGAGACTCTGAAGGGAAAGCCTTCAACCTCTGTCTTAATGGTTCCTTCCAGGAACAAGAAGAAGGGGAAGAAGGGCAAAGCCCCAGTTAAGAACTACAGTAAGGCTCTGAAGCAAAAGGTCAAGCGGTCGAAGGACAACAGGTGTTTCCACTGTGGCCAGCTGGGTCACTGGAAAAAGGACTGTAAAGCGCTCCAAGGAGATAAGAGGGGAAGCATCGCTTCTGGCTCAGGTATATATGTGACTGAAGTCATGATATCTTCTTCTTCTATTTCATGGGTGTTGGACACTGCATGTGGAGTTCACATTTGTTCAAATGTACAGGAACTCAAGAGAAGAAGACAGGTGGGACTGCATGAGGTGGACCTACGCGTTGGAAACGGGGCACGGGTTGCTGCTGTTGCTGTAGGAGACTATTTCATCTCATTACCATCTGGCATTGTATTAGAACTAAACAGTTGTTACTTTGTTCCAAGTATTACTAAAAATATTATCTCTATTCCTGCTCTTGTCAGGAAAGGATTTGCCTTTGAATGCAATATTTCAAAGTGTGTTTTATCTTTAGATAATATTGTTTATGCAACTGGTTCAATTAACAATGGGTTATACATGTTGGACATGGAAAGTTCTATACAAAATGTTGATATTAAGAAAGCCAAGTATGCTGAAGACAGCACCTTGTTATGGCATAGTCGTTTAGGCCATATTAACAAGAAGCGCATTAAGCGGTTGCATGATCATGGACTGCTGGGATCATTCTCCTGTGAGGAGATTGATACATGCAAAGCTTGTTTAATGGGTAAAATGACGAAGTCACCTTTTCCTCACAAAGGTCAAAGGGCTTCAGGTTTACTTGACCTTATACACAGTGATGTGTGTGGGCCATTTAGTAAACATGCCAGAGGTGGCTATTCGTACTTCATTACCTTTACTGATGATTTCAGTAGGTATGGTTATGTCTATCTTATGAGACATAAGAGTGAATCTTTTGACAAGTTCAAAGAGTTCAAGAATGAAGTACAAAATCAGCTAGGCCGAAATATCAAGGCACTTCGTTCTGATCGAGGTGGAGAATACTTGAGTCATGCGTTTACTGACTATCTGAAGGAGTGTGGGATTATCTCACAGCTCACTCCACCAGGAACACCGCAATGGAATGGTGTGTCCGAGAGGAGAAATAGAACGTTACTTGATATGGTTCGTTCTATGATGAGTCAGGCTACTCTACCTTATTCCTTTTGGGGATTTGCACTGGAGACAGCTGCAAAGGTACTAAACCGAGTGCCATCCAAGGCAGTTTCTAAGACGCCATATGAGTTATGGTATGGGAAACAGCCGAGCTTGACATTTATCAGGATCTGGGGTTGCGAGGCTTATGTCAAAAAGCTCGCCTCTGGGAAACTGGAGAGCAGATCTGAGAAATGTATCTTTGTCGGTTACCCTAAGGAAACTAAGGGTTATTATTTCTACGATCCCAAAGAGAACAAAGTATTTGTTGCTCGGACGGCCATATTTCTTGAGAAGGAGTTTCTTCTGCAAGAAGCCAGTGGGAGAGAAATAAAGCTGGATGAGAATCCACAGGAAGGACAAAGTAGTCAAGCGCAGTTGGATGAGCCTGAGCCGGTAGATCAGGTTATTGAACAACCTGAGGCTCAGATATCACGGGAACCGCGTAGATCGGGAAGGATCCGTCGTCAGCCTGAGCGCTATGACGGAGTCTACATCATTGATAATGATGAACCCCTTACTTATGCGGATGCGGTCAGTGGACCGGAGTAAGCTAGATGGCTTGAAGCTATGCGAGCCGAGATAGACTCCATGTCAGATAACCAAGTCTGGGATTTGGTTGATCCGCCTCCGGGAGTAATCCCTATAGGCTGTAAATGGATCTTCAAGAAGAAGATTGACATGGACGGTAACGTGGTTACCTATAAAGGCAGGCTAGTAGCGAAAGGTTTCAAACAAATCTACGGGATAGATTATGATGAAACTTTCTCTCCTGTAGCCATGTTTAAGTCTATTCGGATTCTTTTCGCGATAGCAGCATATTACGATTATGAGATCTGGCAGATGGATGTGAAAACTGCTTTCCTTAATGGAAAACTGGATGAGGATGTGTATATGACACAACCTGAAGGTTTCACTAATCCAGCAGATCGTCATAAAATATGCAAGTTAAAGAAGTCCATTTATGGACTTAAACAAGCATCTAGAAGCTGGAATATTCGTTTTGATGAATCAATCTCTGAGTTTGGTTTCATCAAGAATGAAGATGACCCGTGTGTATATAAGAGGTTTAGTGGGAGCGTGATTACTTTCCTAGTCCTCTACGTCGATGATATCTTAATCATTGGAAACGATATTCCTGAACTGCATGCTGTTAAAGCATGGTTAGGAAAATGTTTTCGGATGAAAGATCTAGGAGAAGCAGCCTATGTGTTAGGTGTGAAGATCTACAGGGATAGATCTAAGAGGCTTCTCGGGCTGTGCCAGAGTACTTACATCGATAAAGTCCTGGAGAGATTCCATTTAGAGAATTCTAAAAGAGGATATCTTCCAGTCAGACATGGTCTGAATCTTTCGAAGAGTCAGTGTCCGCAAACACAGACTGAGAAAGATGAAATGGACAATACGCCTTATGCTTCGGCTATTGGGTCCATAATGTATGCGATGTTATGTACTCGCCCAGACGTAGCTTACGGGTTAAGCGTGACCAGTCGGTTCCAAAGTAATCCAGGTATGGCGCACTGGATTGCAGTCAAGAACATTTTAAAATATCTGCGGAGGACCAAAGATATGTTCTTGACATATGGTGGTCAGGAAGAACTCAGTATAGAAGGATATACTGACGCTTCGTTCCAGTCGGACCAGGATGATTTCCGATCGCAATCAGGCTATGTTTTTAGCTTGAATGGTGGAGCAGTGGTGTGGAAGAGTTTCAAACAGTCAACTGTTGCTGATTCCACAACAGAAGCCGAGTATGTTGCAGCCTCGGAAGCATCCAAGGAGGCAGTGTGGATTCGTAAGTTCGTGAGAGAACTTGGTGTTGTTCCTTCGAGTGTCGATCCTTTGGTTATCTTCTGTGATAACACTGGAGCCATCGCACAAGCAAAGGAACCACGGTCGCACCAGAAGTCCAAGCACATACAGAGACGGTTTCACTTGATCCGGGAGATCATAGATCGTGGCGAGATCAAAATATGCAAGGTTCATACAGATGACAATCTGGCAGACCCGCTTACCAAGCCTCTGGCGCAGCAGAAGCATGAGAAGCACTGTAATAATATGGGTTTGAGGTTTCTCAACCATTAGATTAAGTGCAAGTGGGAGATTGTTGGGGTATGCCCTTAAGGCTAATGTTTGAGGCCTTGGGATTGTAATAGTATCATTGTATAAACTCTTAAGTTTATAAAGGCAATGGTTGTTATTCAGGTTGTTACCTTGTCTGCTGTAATAAGTGTACTACTGAATAATGTCTCAAAGCTGTTCAGCTAGGCTGACATGCAGTAATGTCCTTAGTCGATATATCTTGGTGAACATGAGACAGCCTTGATATGGTTAAGACTAATATGTGTTCTAATCTTATAGGATGCTTCGAGCATGGAATAAGATGTAGACTCATGGGTACATTGGATGTACTGGACAGACCCTACTAGGATATTCAATTGCTTGTCACAATGTGAATAATCCTTGTATGCTACAAGTGGCACATGTCCTTTGACTTGAGATTACTTGTGTTTCTAAATGATGAATGTCATTGTTTTGAGGTAGTTCAATATCATTTGAAATATAATGGTTATAGACTATCTTGGATAATGATCATGAGTCAGGTTAGGGCACAAGTGATAGATAGAGGATTGCCGTCTCCTTGTTGAAGGAGTGTGGTGTTCTATAGGGGCCCCCTAAATGAGATGATTGAGAAAGTGTATGGCCATACCCAGGTGACAATGTGCATCTGATCTAATCATGCTCATCATATTGGAGCTACAGGCTTGACACGCTTGTCCAATAAGAACATCCAGTGGCAAAGGAAACATGCATGCCTCGTGAAATGGATTCACACTTGTGCTGTGAATTGGGTGTAGTCTTGGAAGACTCTTTCCTTTATATCGGGAGACAGTGATGTGTTGCTAGATACCCCTCACTGATCGTGATAACGTAAGTTGTCGTTACCGACATTTAAAGGAAACCCTTAGGGTCGCACAATTTGATGACATGGCTTCCTCAAGTCAGATCGTGTGGACTGAATTGTTTGGATTCAGTTTAAAGGAGTTTAGACTCTGATTGTAAGTGAGATCTGGTCTGATCATGTTTGATTGATTAGGGCTTGAGATCGGTAAGCTTCGATCGAGAGTGTGGATGCTAGATCGGAGAGATCAAGAGCATCCAGAGATGAACGGTTGGATCTTGAACCATTTGGTTCAAAGAGATCTAGACCATGGCTTGGGCTGGTTTGATTTGGTTTTTTGAACCGAATTGAGTTGAACCTAATTGGCTTGAACCGGTTCACATGGGTGAACGTATGGTTCAAGGATTGAAGGCATTTTGGGCGGTTTTTCTTCAAGTGGTCGCATGGCTTCATAACCTTCCATATTTGGAAGTGTAACGCCATCACTTGAATGAAAGCCTTAACGCCATTTGCCCAATTACTCTCTTGTCATCTTCATTCGACAAGGAAAAAGGGGAACTCTTGCACAACGAAGCTCTCGGCCAAGCACCTCTCTTCATCTACACACGACAAGGAAGTTTTGGAGATCCCTTGCTAGCACAAGGAACATCCGAAAGGGTAGCCATCTCTCATCTAGTGTGCGTTATCTTTGGAGGAGTGCTTACTTGCCCTCTTGCTTCCAAGTCGCCACCCTTTATCATGGCTATGGTAAGAGATCTTCTCTTGATCTTTATAAGCAAACAAAGTTAATCTTATAGATATACTACATGCGATCTATGGAAACCCTAATTCCGCCCATGCAATTGAGATTTGTGCATGCTTAGGGTTTGCGCTCCCCCTTGAAGGGGACCTACATTGAGCCATATGAGAGATTCAATGTGCCAATAGAGGATTTGCCCCTTTCCTGCGGGGAAGTTTGATGTCCATGGGCCCCTACATGGTGCATGACTAAAAGTATGTGGCCACACCCAGGTTATGTTGGTGTATATGCCCTGCAGACCAATGTATGGACATGGTTAGGCATTGTTTGAATGTACTTTGATAGAATTATTATTCTTTATAGAGGCATGGTCATTATTATGCAGACTTGTCTACCTGCGTTGATGTATTGAGTTGCATGAATAATGTCCCAGGAGTTTGGTTGGATCCATTCTCATAATCTATCCCCAGTCAAGGTACCTTAGCAGATATAGGACAGCTTTGGTACAGGTGAGACTGGTGTATGGGCTGGTTTGGTGCAAGGCACAGTAATGCAGACATACAGGTGCATTGGATGCATTGGAGTGATCCACCATGAGGATTAACTTGTCTAGTCAACAAGTCAATCTCACATGCAAGAGGTTTGCATTGATCCATAGACTTGAGGTATTCATGTCTAGATTTGATGATGGATATGCTTTGATGCAGTCTTTGTTAGGGAATACCGGGTGTAATTTAAAATTTTGCAGTCCCAGGACGCAGCGGAAGCATTACACCCGAAACATATTCCGGTCCCAAGGATCCATTCGAGAGAGAAGACACAAGGATGTGTTAGAGATGTACCTCTTTTGCTTGTCTAGTTGCCGAAGCCATGTTGAAGGCGCCCAAGTGTTCGCCCTCTACAAGTATCCACGCATCGACACCCTGATCGTTGCTCCCTTCCATGCTTGGTGCTAGCCTCGGGAAGAAAATCAAGCCTTATCACTCTCTTCAAATCTTTCGCCACCTCCAAGGTAGAAGCGCCAAGAAGAGATGAGGAAGTGGATGATGCGCCAAGTGCTTCCTTCCTCTTCTTTGCATGCGCCACCTTCAAGCAAGGTGCGCCTATGGCCAAGGAACGAAGAGGACTTGTGGCAAGTAGATACCACCAAGCACTAAGAGTCCTTGCGCCAAGAAGAGAGGGAGAAGAAGAAGAACTTGCGGTTCCAAGGAAGAAGGAGATTGCGCTCCTTGATGAAGAAGGAGAGCTCCAAGCTCTCAAGTTGTCGCCACCCTAAGCTTCCAATTCTCTCCAAGAGATGTCGCCACCAAGCCCTTCTCCAAGTTACGTCAAGAGGTGAGGAAGGAGAAGAAGGCTTGCGGCTTCAAGGAGGAAGAAGGGTTGCGCCACCTTCAAGTTGTCACCCTTTGCCCTTGCTCACGCCTCTCTATGTGTCTTCACGCCACCAAGGAGTTAACATAACAGAGGGGACGGCTAGGGTCTTATTTATAAGGTCAAGAGGCGGTTTAGGGAGGGCGAAGATCATGCCAAGTGGGCGGCTAGGATGAAGGGGGTTTGTGGCAAGGAAAGTCTCCAAGACTTTTCCATAAACCTCATTCAACCTATCCTTATTTGCCCTATAGCCATATCAGCCCAAGAGATGCGTTAAAGGCATGCATTCCATCCTAGGAAGAAGGGCTAGGCGCCCTTTACTTCCATAATGAAGCAAAGGCGCCTCCCTCACCCCATTATGCCCCTAGGTGTACTAAGTAAGCTGTGAGATAACTCCACACTTCTTAGGACAGTCATCAAATTCTCCACTAATCACCTTGATCCAATCAAAGTGCTTTAATAGATCCTCCAATTTGAGTCAATACTTCATTTGTGAACTTCTTGGATTTCTCCAAAGTTCTTAGGTTGGATAAGACATACCCACACCTGATGAAGCATATAACACCTCTTCGTGCTTGTTTATATGGGTCCACACACATTGCTGTGTAATAGATCCAACAAGCTACTTACCCTTCCACCCCTTATGGTGAAGGCAGCATCTTGCTCCTTTGAACAAGGCTCATATGTATCATAATCCTAAAAGGATAATGATCCCAACAGTCCATGGACCTTTGGATGTGATCATTGTTCTATGGTTCAAGAGGCAATGCTATAAGAGGGTGTTTATTGAATCATTGGATCTGATCTTGTGTTACATATAGAACCACAAACTATTTATCAATTGTATCACTTCAATAGAACATCTCAGATTTAAAGAAAATATCATTTATTATTTAAAACTGAAATCCTTTCAAAAAAAAAGATGTTCTAATACATAAGCTGATACATAATAGCAAAGTTCTAGATAAAGTCTTCAAGGCAGTGAGATGATATCAACAGCAACATCCAATGCTCCGTCCCTGACCCGAGAGTCGATCCCATCAAGCCTAATCATCCTATTTCTTTTGAGCTCCTGCACATGTAAAACATATGTGAGCCTCACATGCGGTACCTAGTACCCATGAATAAGAAGTAGACATACAGACCTTGGTAACACAATACCTAAAGCGGATGGATTACATCCCTTCTTCTTTGTCATGCTCTTCTTGGCCATTAATCCTCTTCGAAATATCCATGCATTCCCAGTCTTCCGAAGTATTAGCTTCGAAGATATAGAACCATGGTCATTCTCAGATTTAGGCATATACTCTGAAGATCCAACAGAACTTTCTTGATCTTTGTCTATAGAGCATGGTGTGAAGAGACCTTTGAGATGTATGACAAGATCATAAATTCCCATCTCATCACACTCAACTTTAACCTCTGGGGTCATGCACTCTAAGACAAGAGCAGTGTACTGTTCGTTATCTTCACAATGTTCAAGATAGACATTCCACTCCCATTCAGTAGTGAAATACACACTGGGCTGGGATGGAGGTCTTTCAAGAAGATGCACCTTATTCTCTTGTTCTAGTATCTTGGACAAAATCTTGAACCACTTTGTCCAAGTTATCCCATCCAGTTTGTTTTTATGAAGTTTCAATCTTAGATCAGGAGATGCCATCTACAATAAGCAAATAAGTAAAATAAGTACTATGATAAAGCATTTAACAAGGACTTTAAATTAAATGCTATGCTCCCACTACTTCCAAAACAAGTTGAGAACTCTCAAACTCAACATGGAAAGAGGTGAGTAGGATCCTAATTTCACATGAGGTCTCCGCTACTCACGAGGGTGAGTTGGGATGCACAGAGTGTCACATGCTTCCTTTGGTAGGCATGCCAGCCAATTGTGCCGTGCACAATTCCTCTTAGTTAAGACAAACTAGGCGCCCTGTGTCCAGCGAGGGCTGGATACAACACAGAACCCTATCCTCTCAACAGCTGCCTCTAGTAATTCATCATGTCAGTGACATATGAAAAACTAGTCAAGTCTGGTCCTAACCGTTATGCCCAGGGCCAATAAATTCCTTGCGAAGGCATGCCCAGGTTAAAAACTGGACTGGGGAAATCTTTGTCACCACACACCTTCTAAAGATAAGCGGGTGTGTAAGATCCAAGGATCTTAAGTCCTGGTAAGTACTATTTTTTATTTAAATAAAATCATTGGCTGTGATATTTTGTTTTGATTTAAATAAAATTATTGACTGTGATATTTTTCCTATGTATTGATTGTTAATTTATAACTAATTAATTAGTGCTTATTGGTTGTTAATCTATAATTAATTAATTAGAGTTTAATGGTTGTTAATTTTAATTAATTAATTAGCTTATTGGATGTTAGTTTAAGTGAATTAATTAATTAGAGTTTATTGGATGTTAGTTTAATCCTTATTGGATTTTCACTTAAACTATGGGTTATTGGGTTTACACTTAAATTAGATGGATTTTGAGTTTAAAATTTGAATAAATTAGTTAGTGCGTTATTTCATAAACCCTATTTGAATTAATTGGTTAGCGGGTTTAAAATTTAAAAACCAAAAATTCAAGTTGGTAATTTCGGCTAGGGTAGGAGAATTGGCGTTTTTTTTTGGCTTGGAAGAAACCTTAGGGCGACGGCTTGAAGGCTTGGGCGATTCTTGGAGGCTTGGAGGCGAAATTCCTTTCTTCCTCTTCCTTTCTTCCCTTGGCCGGCGTCTTTGGTGTTGGTGGTGTTTCTCTTCCATTGTTGGCGATATTTGGTGGAACTTCAAGGCCTTAGACGAGTTTGTTGGAGAGATCTTCATCTTGGTGTTCACGGTTCAAAGTGAGTGGGGTGTCTCATTTGAATTTTATCCTCTTGTTTGTGCTAGATGATAGATTTGATTTCTTGAAATATTCACTATGTTAAAAACCGAAAACTCTAGATGATAGATTTGATTTCTTGAAATATTCACCATGTTAAAACCAAAACTCATTCATGAAAACCGAAATTTAGATATTTCTTACATGGAATTCTTGAGCATGAAATCTTTTTAACTAAGGTTTAAAATTTAAGTAGATAATATGTTGTAGATACCGTGGGCTACAAGTGATAATTTGTAAAGTAGTTTGTAAGAATACATGTTTTAATTTATGTTGGTTTTATGGATGTTTGATAAATGCGTTAATTTTATGTTGGTTTTATGGATGTTTGATAAATGCTAATAATGTTATAGAATCCATGATTGTTTCTCTATGTTGGTAGCATGTTCTATAATTATGGCTATGTATCTTTGGTTGAGAAACTTGGGTGATAACTTAGCATGATTATACTGAACTGATCAGCATGAAACCTAAGGACTCTATAAAATATTATGTGGTTATATGTGTTTCGAATGTTATGTGTTATGGGATGGATAGGACTAAGGCTAAGTGTAACCGTGTACTCAAGGGGATAGTCTATATGTGATATGTTAAGGGTTTGAGATTTCAGCCCTGTATATTGTGATATGTGAGGGGGTTGATGTTCAGCCTGCCTGTTGTGATTCTTGTGATGAAAATGACTATCCTAGAGTCTGGTCTACGCTTAGGAGTCCACTTTTATGAAGTAAGATATAAGATGTGTCTAGTGGTTGTCCAGTTAAGGAACCCTTTGGGAGAACGAGTGTGATGCAAAGTGCCATGTCTTGGTCAGACAGGGGCCACCTCTTGATATCATCACTCTTAGACGCTTAGATTTTTGTGTTATGGGGTGGTGTAGATCAAGGTATCACATCTTGACCGGGTGGGGATTACCTCTTGAGTCTACACACTGTCCATGTTTATGTTGCATGTGATTTGCAGGCTTCTCCCAGTGCTTAGGCCAAAGCCGGGTTGGACCATAATGGTCACTATTGATTATGCTGGACAACTAGGTCAATTAAGTGGTTGGTGTGTTTAGTTGGTTTAGAGTATGACTCTAGAACCTTGGTTACTCTGTGGTGACAAGTGTATGATGTCTGTACATCTAATTATTTTTTTTGAGTTCTGTTCTTTGTTTTTGTTATATGTTAACATGATGTTCTGCTAAATGTTTTTAAAATAATCTGCATGTATCTTTGATTGTATGCTATGGATGGTCGATTGAGACTATCCACTCACTGGGCTGTGTAGCTCACCCCTCAATATTTTCAGGTGTAGAGCAGGGGCGCAGTACCAGTTAGCATTTTATATGGATGTTGTGATAAGACTTTTGTGCTTAATTATCTGGGGCCGGTTGTGGCCGAACTATGCGAACTATGTGAACTATGTGAACTTGTGTTGCCGGTTGTGGCAGTTTTAAGATTTTGATTTTGTGTCACCGCGGGCTTTGACCTGGTTTCGGTGTTTGATATTATTGATGTTAGTTATGAATTTATAGAATCGACATTGTGACTTTGGTTTTCAATTTGAGTCGATTGGTATTTTTGCAATCGGATTTGATATAAATGTGAACTTGCATATGTTTAGTGCAAGTATTGCCTGGTGGCAGGTACCTTTATGTGATTTATGGATTTTACGGATTTTATGTGGTTTTGATATAACTGTTGACTTGCATATGTCTAGTGCAAGTATTGCGTGGTGGCAGGTACATTTGTGAAATTATGATTCGTGGAGATTTTTGTATGGATTTCTCGAAAATTTTCAGATCGTGTTTTCTTGAACTTGGTTTTACCTAGCATGTGAATCGATCTTGTATGATAACATCCTGTTTCTCTATAACTTGTGTTGCTTGTTTGGGGATTAAGATAACGGGATGTGACAGAATGGTATCAGAGGAGTTGGCTAGCTAAAACTTAGTTCGGGGGAAAACATGTTTGTGTATTGCTAGACACCTGATAGGTTTATGTTTGTTTTCCTTACTATGGTATGTGTGTGTAGGAATTTAAGATGGTGCGATCCAGAGGAAATGCTAGCAGTGAGGGTGAGCAGACCTCGGATCTCACGAGAGCCATTGCGACTCTGACAGGCATGGTACAGCAACAGGGTGCCATGATAGAGAGGCAAGCTCAGATGCTGCAGCAGCAACAGACTCAGCATCAAGAAGCGCAACAGCAGCTCTTGCAGCAATTGACTCAGGAGAGATCCCAGACTACTACTCGAGGGGTGGGGACTGACTCTCAGGAGGACGCTCACAGGCGCTATGCCTCGCTGGTGAGTGAATTCCAGAAACTGGGTCCTAGCTCTTTTTATGGGGGCTCAGAATCAAGTACGGCAGAGAACTGGCAGTTGGTTTTGGACAAGATTTTTCAAGTCATGCGTTGCTCAGATGAGGACAAGCTGTGTCTGGCCACTTATATGATGCGTGGTGACGTAGATGAGTGGTGGAAGGGCGTGGTGAGGTTAGCTGCAGAAAGACAAGAAACAGTAAATTGGCCCTACTTCTTGTCTCAATTTAACGAGAAGTATTTCCCTGATAGCTTGGTAGAGGACCGAGAGGTGGAATTTATTCACCTGGAGCAGGGTGATATGACTGTGGACCAGTATGAGTTGCAGTTCACTAAATTGGGAAAGTATGCCCCTCACCTGATAAACACTGAAAAGAGGAGGGCTACCAAGTTTCTCAGAGGTCTCAGATGGGATATTCGAGAGCAGGTGGGTGCTCAGCACTTGGAGACTTATGTTGAGACTGTTGGGAGAGCACGCACCATCGAGAGATACATATCTGAGAGGAATTCTAGTGCTGCTATGACCGTGGTTCCTGCAGTTGAGGCGGCGGCTCCTCAGCATGGTGATGGCGGCAAGGGTAAGAGGTACCCTAAGCATAAGGACTACAAGAAGAGCAGGTATAAGCCTTACTCTCACAAGGCACCGCAGCAGTCCAGGGATGCCAGGGATGTAAAGAACAGTATCACAGAGGATCGGAATTGTCATTATTGTGGGCTCAAGGGACATCTAATGAAAGACTGTTATAAGAAGAATGGTGTTTGCTTCAGGTGTAAGAAACCTGGGCACATGGTCAAGGACTGCAAAGAGCCTGAGATGCAGCATAGAGGCACAGATAAGCCTACAGTCCAGACCCGAGTTTATGCCGTGGCTGAAAAGGATACACGAGCTTACCGATCCGTCGTGGAAGGTACCTTATTTGTATTTGATCAGTTAGCTCGCATCTTATTTGACCCTGGTGCAAATTTATCTTTTGTATCTGTTAGATTTGCTGCATGTTTACCTGTAATATCTAAGGTGCTAGATTATGTTGTGTCTGTAAATACTCCTTTAGGAAAATCATTATCTACAGACACTGTTTGTGCTGATTGTGTAGTGCATGTAGAGGGTTATGAGTTTCTTGTAGATCTAATCCTCTTAGACATGCAAGACTATGATGTCATCTTAGGTATGGATTGGTTATCCTCACATCATGCCACTGTGGATTGCTTTGAGAAAGTAATCACCTTGAATTTGCTAGATGGGAATCGGCTTTTTGTGAGAGGTCTAGTGTCAGACCAAGGACCGCATGTGATATCTTTCCTGCAGGCCAAGAAGTTACTTGCTAGTGGGTGCAAGGGTTATCTTGCGCATGTTAAGGTGCAGGATGATTCTACTCCTGATTTGACTCAGATGGTGGTGGTGAAAGAGTTTCCTGATGTGTTCT
This sequence comes from Costus lasius, assembly GCA_027563935.2. NCBI lineage: Eukaryota > Viridiplantae > Streptophyta > Magnoliopsida > Zingiberales > Costaceae > Costus > Costus lasius. The sequence continues at coordinate 60,014,268 of CM050453.2, forward strand.
CTGAGGAATTTTCAGGCTTGCCACCAATACGAGAGGTAGAGTTTGGTATTGAGTTGGTGCCAGGTACTGCACCTATCTCCAGAGCTCCTTACCGCATGGCTACATCAGAATTGGCTGAACTTAAGAAGCAACTGGAGGAATTGCTGGAAAAAGGTTACATCCGGCCTAGTGCTTCTCCCTGATGGCCAGACGGAGCGTACTATCCAGACTCTAGAAGACCTGTTGAGAGCTTATGTGGTTGATTGGAGTTTCGAGTGGAACCGGGATCTATCTTTGATAGAGTTCACTTATAATAATAGCTTCCACTCCAGTATTCAGATGGCTCCATATGAGGCTTTGTATGGAAGAAGGTGTAGGACTCCCTTGTGTTGGGAGGAGACTGGTGATAGATTGATTTTGAGATCTGATGCAGTACAGGAAACTACTGATAAGGTCAGAGAGATTCAGGATAAATTGAAGATTGCTCGGGACAGGCAGAAGAGTTATGCTGATGACCGTCGTCGTTCCCTAGAGTTTATGGTAGGGGATCATGTTTTCTTAAAGGTGTCACCTACTAAGGGTGTTATGAGGTTTGGCAAAAAGGGCAAGCTGAGCCCTAGGTTTGTAGGCCCTTTTGACATTATTGAGAGAGTTGGTCCAGTGGCTTACAGGTTAGCTTTACCTCCTGCTATGGATCATGTGCATAATGTGTTCCATGTTTCTGCTTTGAGGAAATATCATCCTGATCCATCTCATGTATTGGAATTGGAACCTCTTCAGATTCAGAGTGATTTGACCTTTGAGGAAAAACCTCTCCGGATTGTGGATAGGAAGGATAAAGTTCTGAGGAACAAGTCTATACCTTTAGTAAAGGTTATCTGGGGAAATCAGTCGGTTGAGGAGGCGACCTGGGAGACTGAAGCGGATATGAGGAAATTTTATGCTTATCTTTTTGATGATATGAATGTTGAGCTTTAGAGGACTAAAGCTTTATAAGGAGGGAGGGATGTAAGATCCAAGGATCTTAAGTCCTGATAAGTACTATTTTTGATTTAAATAAAATCATTGGCTGTGATATTTTGTTTTGATTTAAATAAAATTATTGACTGTGATATTTTTCCTATGTATTGATTGTTAATTTATAACTAATTAATTAGTGCTTATTGGTTGTTAATCTATAATTAATTAATTAGAGTTTAATGGTTGTTAATTTTAATTAATTAATTAGCTTATTGGATGTTAGTTTAAGTGAATTAATTAATTAGAGTTTATTGGATGTTAGTTTAATCCTTATTGGATTTTCACTTAAACTATGGGTTATTGGGTTTACACTTAAATTAGATGGATTTTGAGTTTAAAATTTGAATAAATTAGTTAGTGCGTTATTTCATAAACCCTATTTGAATTAATTGGTTAGCGGGTTTAAAATTTAAAAACCGAAAATTCAAGTTGGTAATTTCGGCTAGGGTAGGAGAATTGGCGTTTTTTTTGGCTTGGAAGAAACCTTAGGGCGACGGCTTGAAGGCTTGGGCGATTCTTGGAGGCTTGGAGGCGAAATTCCTTTCTTCCTCTTCCTTTCTTCCCTTGGCCGGCGTCTTTGGTGTTGGTGGTGTTTCTCTTCCATTGTTGGCGATATTTGGTGGAACTTCAAGGCCTTAGACGAGTTTGTTGGAGAGATCTTCATCTTGGTGTTCACGGTTCAAAGTGAGTGGGGTGTCTCATTTGAATTTTATCCTCTTGTTTGTGCTAGATGATAGATTTGATTTCTTGAAATATTCACTATGTTAAAAACCGAAAACTCTAGATGATAGATTTGATTTCTTGAAATATTCACCATGTTAAAACCGAAACTCTTTCATGAAAACCGAAATTTAGATATTTCTTACATGGAATTCTTGAGCATGAAATCTTTTTAACTAAGGTTTAAAATTTAAGTAGATAATATGTTGTAGATACCGTGGGCTACAAGTGATAATTTGTAAAGTAGTTTGTAAGAATACATGTTTTAATTTATGTTGGTTTTATGGATGTTTGATAAATGCGTTAATTTTATGTTGGTTTTATGGATGTTTGATAAATGCTAATAATGTTATAGAATCCATGATTGTTTCTCTATGTTGGTAGCATGTTCTATAATTATGGCTATGTATCTTTGGTTGAGAAACTTGGGTGATAACTTAGCATGATTATACTGAACTGATCAGCATGAAACCTAAGGACTCTATAAAATATTATGTGGTTATATGTGTTTCGAATGTTATGTGTTATGGGATGGATAGGACTAAGGCTAAGTGTAACCGTGTACTCAAGGGGATAGTCTATATGTGATATGTTAAGGGTTTGAGATTTCAGCCCTGTATATTGTGATATGTGAGGGGGTTGATGTTCAGCCTGCCTGTTGTGATTCTTGTGATGAAAATGACTATCCTAGAGTCTGGTCTACGCTTAGGAGTCCACTTTTATGAAGTAAGATATAAGATGTGTCTAGTGGTCGTCCAGTTAAGGAACCCTTTGGGAGAACGAGTGTGATGCAAAGTGCCATGTCTTGGTCGGACAGGGGCCACCTCTTGATATCATCACTCTTAGACGCTTAGATTTTTGTGTTATGGGGTGGTGTAGATCAAGGTATCACATCTTGACCGGGTGGGGATTAACTCTTGAGTCTACACACTGTCCATGTTTATGTTGCATGTGATTTGCAGGCTTCTCCCAGTGCTTAGGCCAAAGCCGGGTTGGACCATAATGGTCACTATTGATTATGCTGGACAACTAGGTCAATTAAGTGGTTGGTGTGTTTAGTTGGTTTAGAGTATGACTCTAGAACCTTGGTTACTCTGTGGTGACAAGTGTATGATGTCTGTACATCTAATTATTTTTTTTGAGTTCTGTTCTTTGTTTTTGTTATATGTTAACATGATGTTCTGCTAAATGTTTTTAAAATAATCTGCATGTATCTTTGATTGTATGCTATGGATGGTCGATTGAGACTATCCACTCACTGGGCTGTGTAGCTCACCCCTCAATATTTTCAGGTGTAGAGCAGGGGCGCAGTACCAGTTAGCATTTTATATGGATGTTGTGATAAGACTTTTGTGCTTAATTATCTGGGGCCGGTTGTGGCCGAACTATGCGAACTATGTGAACTATGTGAACTTGTGTTGCCGGTTGTGGCAGTTTTAAGATTTTGATTTTGTGTCACCGCGGGCTTTGACCTGGTTTCGGTGTTTGATATTATTGATGTTAGTTATGAATTTATAGAATCGACATTGTGACTTTGGTTTTCAATTTGAGTCGATTGGTATTTTTGCAATCGGATTTGATATAAATGTGAACTTGCATATGTTTAGTGCAAGTATTGCCTGGTGGCAGGTACCTTTATGTGATTTATGGATTTTACGGATTTTATGTGGTTTTGATATAACTGTTGACTTGCATATGTCTAGTGCAAGTATTGCGTGGTGGCAGGTACATTTGTGAAATTATGATTCGTGGAGATTTTTGTATGGATTTCTCGAAAATTTTCAGATCGTGTTTTCTTGAACTTGGTTTTACCTAGCATGTGAATCGATCTTGTATGATAACATCCTGTTTCTCTATAACTTGTGTTGCTTGTTTGGGGATTAAGATAACGGGATGTGACAGGGTGTGTCCCACTGGGGTGGGAAACAGTTCACAACACCACCGATCGATAGTTTGATGAGGGCTACGCGTTAGAAGGCTATTGACTTGATATTGTATTGAGAGTTTTTGCATGTTTGTTTTATTCTTTTCTACCATGCAGTTTTCCTATGGTTATGGCAGAAAAGGAAAAACATCACAGGCATGCTATGGACAAAATAATAAACCATCACAGGCATGCTAGTTTGGTCGATATGGTCATAGCCCTTTTCATACACATAACTTGTCACGAGCCATGTGACATGTTATCGTGCATCCAAGGGTTGCGAGTCCCTAAAGCAGATCAGCCCATGCCAGAAGCCGAAAGTATGTGTCCTTCCTTCAGCCGCAAGTCCATCACCACGCTTCCAAAGCTGGCGCCACACTGATTCCGATTGAAGAAGACTGCTTGTTGTCAAGATGAAGCCTTAACCTATCATATAATTCTACATCTATTCTAAACAAGATGAAAAATTCTTTACAACAAGATAGGGAGAGAACCACACGCAGGTGGAAAGAGATTTTACAAGCATTCATCACAAGTGGAAACATGCTTCCACATCACAACACAGGAGGGCACTCGCTATGACCATATCAACCCAATCAAGTGGCGCATGTAAAATTTGAAAATCCGGAAAAATCAAATTTTAGCACCTTATGCGCCAACATCATCCAAAGCACTCTCTCAATCAAATTTATGCTAAAATTGGGATCAAGTTTCATGATGATTTCATGGACCTTATCAGCTGGCAATTTTGTCAGATCAAGAGACCCGGCTAGTCCGAAGACACAATGCCCGTCCTAGTTGACAAAACTACGTGCGCCTTTGGTCTTAAATCCATCATAAACACAATCCAAATTTCGGCCATAAAAATGATAAAAGAAGTTTGGATGAAAGAGGCTTTCTATGTGAAACGCGCATGGATAGAAGAAAAATTTTCCAAAAACTTTTCATACAAGCAAACATACACCTTGTGTTTCTCGCAAGTACCTCTGATACCACTGTTAGGGAATACCGGGTGTAATTTAAAATTTTGCAGTCCCAGGACGCAGCGGAAGCATTACACCTGAAACATATTCCGGTCCCAAGGATCCATGCGAGAGAGAAGACACAAGGATGTGTTAGAGATGTACCTCTTTTGCTTGTCTAGTTGCCGAAGCCATGTTGAAGGCGCCCAAGTGTTCGCCCTCTACAAGTATCCACGCGTCGACTCCCTGATTGTTGCTCCCTTCCACGCTTGGTGCTAGCCTCGGGAAGAGAATCAAGCCTTATCACTCTCTTCAAATCTTTCGCCACCTCCAAGGTAGAAGCGCCAAGAAGAGATGAGGAAGTGGATGATGCGCCAAGTGCTTCCTTCCTCTTCTTTGCATGCGCCACCTTCAAGCAAGGTGCGCCTATGGCCAAGGAACGAAGAGGACTTGTGGCAAGTAGATACCACCAAGCACTAAGAGTCCTTGCGCCAAGAAGAGAGGGAGAAGAAGAAGAACTTGCGGTTCCAAGGAAGAAGGAGATTGCGCTCCTTGATGAAGAAGGAGAGCTCCAAGCTCTCAAGTTGTCGCCACCCTAAGCTTCCAATTCTCTCCAAGAGATGTCGCCACCAAGCCCTTCTCCAAGTTACGTCAAGAGGTGAGGAAGGAGAAGAAGGCTTGCGGCTTCAAGGAGGAAGAAGGGCTGCGCCACCTTCAAGTTGTCACCCTTTGCCCTTGCTCACGCCTCTCTATGTGTCTTCACGCCTCCAAGGAGTTAACATAACAGAGGGGGCGGCTAGGGTCTTATTTATAAGGTCAAGAGGCGGTTTATGGAGGGCCAAGATCATGCCAAGTGTGCGGCTAGGATGAAGGGGGTTTGTGGCAAGGAAAGTCTCCAAGACTTTTCCATAAACCTCATTCAACCTATCCTTATTTGCCCTATAGCCATATCAGCCCAAGAGATGCCTTAAAGGCATGCATTCCATACTAGGAAGAAGGGCTAGGCGCCCTTTACTTCCATAATGAAGCAAAGGCGCCTCCCTCACCCCATTATGCCCCTAGGCGCCAATGGGGTGAGATTTCTCCCCATTATGCCCTTTTTGCCTCTAATCTCTTCATGACAACTTATTATTGGGCCTCATTGGATAATGAGTTAGCCCAAACTTTATTGCATGGGTTGATTAAGCCATTGGATCTAATCCAATGCAACCCTAATCCAAATGTGACCAATTAAGGTCAATTTCGGGTCAACCTGCCAAAATTGAAGTTTGGCTCCAATAACTTTCTTCCAACTCATCAGGCCCATTGGCGCTGATGAAATCTTCTAAATGGATCCAAGTTATTCAATAACTTGATCCTAAGGCTTCTGATTAAAGCAACGTCAAGAGTCTATTGCGTGTGACCCCGTAGGATCCATATGACGATGGCAATGATGTAAACATCATAAGTAGTGAGGGGTATCTAGCAACACATCACTACTACCCATGTCATAGGACTTAAGTCATTATGGCAACAACTCCTAACAAGCAACGAGGATTCTCATTGCATTATAGATCTCTTTGCCTAAACTGATATCCTGCTATTGGATTAGTCTCAAGTTTATCAATCCAATGCATTGGTCATGACTCAACAAGTGTGGCCACACATTCCTGTCATGCACCAATAAGGTGGGGCGCCCCGGAGTGGATATCATGCTTCCAATATTGAAGGGGCAAATCCTACTATTGGTCATTTATGTCTCTACGTGACTTATGACATGCCCAATGACAATCGTTTTGGTCCCCCAATTATGGAGAGACGTAAGACTGTATCAAAGCATATCCATCATCAAATCTAGACATGAATACCTCAAGTCTAAGGATCAATGCAAACCTCTTGCATGTGAGATTGACTTGTTGACTAGACAAGTCAATCCTCATGGTGGATCACTCCAGTGCATCCAATGCACCAGTATGTCTGCGTTATTGTGCCCCGCACCTAACCAGCCCATACACCAGTCTCACATGTACCAAAGCTGTCCCATATCTACTATGGTACCTTGTCTGAGGATAGCTTATGAGAATGGATCCAATCCAAACTCCTGGGACATTATATATGCAACTCAATACATCAACGCAGGTAGAGAAGTCTGCATAATAACGACCATGCCTTTATAGAGAATAATTATTCTATCAAAGTACATTTAAACAATGCCTGACTATGTCCAAACATTGGTCTGCAGAGCATAAACACCAATAGTCTTACGTTTCTCCGTAACTGGGTGACTAAAACGACTGTCATTTGGGCATGTCATAAGTCATGTAAAGACATTGGGCATGTCGTAACTGGGTTACTAAAATGATTGTCATTGTTGCTAGATACTACTCACTACTTATGATGTTTACATCATTGCCATTGTCATATGGATCCTACGGGGTCACACGCAATAGACTCTTGATGTTGTTTTAATCAAAAGCCTTATGATCAAGTTATTGGATAACTTGTATCAATTTGGAAGATTTCATCAGCGCCAATGGGTCTGATGAGTTGGAAGAAAGTTATTAGAGCCAAACTTCATTTTTGGCAGGTTGACCCGAAATTGACCTAGAATGGTCACATTTGGATTAGGGTTGCATTGGATTGGATCCAATGGCTTACTCAACCCATGCCATGAAGTTTGGGCTTGCTCATTAACCAATGAGGCCCAATAACTAGTTGTCATGAAGAGGTATAAGCAAATAAGGGTATAATGGGGAAGAGTTTCACCCCATTGGCGCCAAGGGCGTAATGGGGTGAACTAAGCGCATGTCATAAGGAAGCATTAGGCGCCTCCCCCTTTGTTCTTTGGATGGAAAAATTGCCTCTATGGCAAGGGTTGGGGCTGATATGGCTTGAGGACTCTTATGGAAGGTCCTTAGGCGCATATGAGAAGTAGGGTGAGGTTTATGGTAAAGTCTTGGAGACTTTCCTTACCCCATAAACCCTACATGCACCCAAACCCTTACCCTAGCCGGATACCTCTTGCATGTTGCGCCTAGCCCTTCTCGTTTGATGGAAAGAATGCATTTGAGGCATGTCTTGGGCTGATATAGTGCTTGGACAAATTAGGATAGGTTGAATGAGGTATATGGTAAAGTCTTGGAGACTTTCCTTGCCTCAAGACACCTCATCCTAGCCATTTCCCTAGCTGCCCCTTGTCCTATTAATAGGACCCTTGCCGCCCCCTCTTATGTTGTTGTTCGTGTGTTCAATCCTTGGAGGCGTGAGCACATAAAGAGGCGAGGGCAAAAGGCTGGTGGTGCAAGCATAAGGGCGAAAGTACATAGAGGTGGCGCAACCTTCTTCGTCCTTGAAGCCGCAAGCATCCTCTTCCTCCTCTCTCTTTGGCGCAAGAAGGAGGAGTGCTTGATGTCTTCATCTTCTTCCATAGCCGCAAGCGTCATCATCTCCTTGTCTTGGCGCAAGGACAAGGAGAGCTTGGCGGCATCATCTTCTCCATCCCCTCTCTTGGCGCAACCTCCCTTGAAGGTGGCGCAAGTGAGTTGAAGATACCCTAAGGCTTGATTCTCATCCCAAGGCTAGCACCAAGCGCGGAAGGGAGCAACGTTGAGACGGTCGACGCGTGGATACTTGTAGAGGGCGAACACATGGGCGCCTTCAACATGGCTTCAACGACAAAGCAAGCAAAAGGGGTATATCTCTAACACATCCTTGTGTCTTCTCTCTCCCATGGATCCTTGGGAAAGGAATATGTTTCGGGTGTAATGATTCTTCTGCTGTGTCCTGGGACTGCAAATTTTAAAATTACACTCGGTACTTGCGAGATACACAAGGTGTACTATTGCTTGTGTAAAAAATTTTTGGAAAATTTTTCTATCATCCATGCGCGTTTTACGTAGAAATCATTTTTCATCCAATCTTCTCTTTCCAATTTTATGGCCGAAATTTGATTGTGTTTTATGATTGATTTAAGGCCAAAGGCGCACGTGGTTTTGTCAAGTAGGACGGACATTGTGTCTTCGGACTAGCCGGGTCTCTTGATCTGACAAAACTGCCAGCCGATAGGGTCTAAGAAATTATCAAGGAACTTGATCTAAATTTTAGCATAAATTTGATTAAGAGAGTGCTTTGGATGATGATGGCGCATAAGGGGCTAAAATTTGTTTTTCCCGGCTTTTCAAATTTTATGTGTGCCACTTGATTGGGTTGATATGGTCATAGCGAGTGCCCTCCTGTGTTGTGCTGTGGAAACATGTTTCCACTTGTGATGAATGCTTGTAAAATCTCTTTCCACTTGCGTGTGGTTCCCTCCCTATCTTGATGTAAAGATTTTTCATCTTGTTTTAGAATAGATGAAGAATTAGAAGATAGGTTAAGGCTTCATCTTGACAACAAGGAGTCTTCTTCAACTGAAGTTAGTAGTGGCTCCAGCTTTGGAAGCATGGTGATGAGCTTGTGGCTGAAGGAAGGACACTTGCTTTCGGCTTCTGGCATGGGCTGATCTGTTATAGGGACTCGCAACCCTTGGATGCATGATAACATGTCACATGGCTCGTGACAAGTTATGTGTATGAAAAGGGCTATGACTGTTGGTGTATATGCCCTAAAGACCAATGTATGGACATGGTCAGGCATTGTTTGAATGTACTTTGATAGAACTATTACTCTTTATATAGGCATGGTCGTTATTATGCAGACTTCTCTACCTGCATTGATGTATTGAGTTGCATAAATAATGTCCCAGGAGTTTGGATTGGATCCATTCTCATAAGCTATCCCCAGACAAGGTACCTTAGCAGATATGGGACAGCTTCGATACATGTGAGACTGGTGTATGTGCTGGTTAGGTGCGGGGCACAGTAACGCAGACATACAGGTGCATTGGATGCACTGGAGTGATCCATCGTGAGGATTGACTTGTCTAGTCAACAAGTCAATCTCACATGCAAGAGGTTTGTATTGATCCTTAGACTTGAGGTATTCATGTCTATACTTGATGAAGGGTATGCTTTAATACAGTCTTACGTCTCTCCGTAATTGGGAGATCAAAACGACTGTCATTGGGCATGTCATTAGTCACGTAGAGACATGGATGACCAATAGTAGGATTTTCCCCTTCCTTCCGAGGAAGCATGATATCCACCTCGGGGCGCCCCACCTTATTGGTGCATGACAGGAAAGTGTGGCCACACTTGTTGTGTCATGACCAATGCATTGGATAATAAACTTGAGACTAATCCAATGGCAGGATATCAGCTTAGGCAAAGGGATCTGTAATGCAATGGGAATCCTCGTTGCTTGTTAGGAGTTGTTGCCATAATGACTTAAGTCCTCTGACATGGGTAGTAGTGATGTGTTGCTAGATACCCCTCACTACTTATGATGTTTACATCATTGCCATCGTCATATGGATCCTACGGGGTCACACGCAATAGACTCTTGACGTTGCTTTAATCAGAAGCCTTAGGATCAAGTTATTGGATAACTTGGATCCATTTGGAAGATTTCATCAGCGCCAATGGGCCTGATGAGATGGAAGAAAGTTATTGGAGCCAAACTTCATTTTTGGCAGGTTGACCCGAAATTGACCTAGATTGGTCACATTTGGATTAGGGTTGCATTGGATTGGATCTAATGGCTTAATCAACCCATGCCATGAAGTTTGGGCTAGCTCATTATCCAATGAGGCCCAATAATTAGTTGTCATGAAGAGGAATTGGCTTAAAAGGGTATAATGGGGAGAAATCTCACCCCATTGGCGCCTAGGGGCATAATGGGGTGAGGGAGGCGCCTTTGCTTCATTATGGAAGTAAAGGGCGCCTAGCCCTTCTTCCTTGGATGGAATACTTGCCTCTAAGGTAAGTCTTGGGGCTGATATGGCTTGAGAACTTTTATGGGAAGTTCCTAGGCGCATATGGACATAGGGAAGAGGTATATGGTAATGTCTTGGAGACTTACCTTACCTCAAACCCTAGTTTCTCCCAAAAACCTTACCCTAGCCGAAACTCCTCATGCATGTTGCGCCTAGCCACTTAGCCTTTGATGGTAAGAATGCATTTGCGGCATATCTTGGGCTGATATAGTGTTTAGACTTTTATGGATAGGTTGAATGAGGTTTATGGTAAAGTCTTGGAGACTTTCCTTACTTCAAGACACCTCATCCTAGCCATACACTTGGCAAGATCCTAGCCCTTGCTCAAACCGCCTCTAGTCCTATTTATAGGACCCATTGTCGCCCTCTCTTGATGATGAACGCTTGGAGACGTGAACAATCATAGAGGGGTGAAAGCAAGGGCAAAGGGTGACAACATCAAAGTGGCGCAACCCTTCTTCCAACAAGTGACTGCAAGTCTTCTCCTTCCTCTCCTCTTGGCGTGACTTGGAGAAGGACTTGGTGGCGCAATTTCCCCCTAATCTTCCTCAAGGCCGAAACTCATCTTCTCCCTCTTCTCTTGGAGTGAAGAGGATAAGGAGTTGGCGGCATCTTCCTTGCACTTGGCGCATGAACCTTGGAGGTGGCGCAAGAAGAGTGAAGGAACTCTACGGCTCAATTCTCTTCCCGAGGATAGCACCGAGCGTGGAAGGGAGCAACGATCAAGGAGTCGACGCGTGGATACTTGTAGAGGGCGAACACTTGGGCGCCTTCAACATGGCTTCGACATCTAAACAAGCAAAAGAGGTACATCTCTATCACATCCTTGTGTCTTCTCTCTCGCATGGATCCTTGGGAAAGGAATGTGTTTCGGGTGTAATGCTTCTTCCGCTGCGTCCTGGGACTGCAAAATTTTAAATTACACCCCTCATTCCCCAACAGTGGTATCAGAGGTACTTGCGAGAAACACAAGGTGCACGTTTGCTTGTGTGAAAAATGTTTTTTGAAAATTTTTCTTCTATCAATGCGCGTTTCACGTAGAAAGCATTTTCATCCAATCTTCTCTTCTCAACTCTATGGCCGAAACTTGGCTTGTGTTTATGCTTGATTTAAGACCAAAGGCGCACGTAAGTTTTGTCAAGTAGGACCGGCATTGTGTCTTCGGACTGGCCGGGTCTCTTGATCTGACAAAACTGCCAGCCGATAGGGTCTATGAAATCATCATGGAACTTGATCTAAATTTTGGCATGGAATTGGTTAAGAGAGTGCCTTGGATGATATTGGCGCATAAGGTGCTAAAATTTGATTTTTCCGGATTTTCAAATTTTACATGCGCCACTTGATTGGGTTGATATGGTCATAGCGAGTGCCCTCCTGTGTTGTGATGTGGAAGCATGTTTCCACCTATGATGAATGCTTGTAAAATCTTTCTACCACCTGCGTGTGGTTCTCCCCCTTCTTGATGTAAAATTTTCATCTTTCCTTAGAATAGATGTAGAATTGTTTACATGAGATAGGTTAAGGTTCATCAAAGACAACAAGGAGCCTTCTTCAATTGGAGTCAGAAGTGGCGCCAGCTTTGGAAGCGTGGTGATGGACTTGCGATTGAAGGAAGGACACATGCTTTCGGCTTCTGGCATGGGCTGATTTGCTTCAGGGACTCGCAACCCTTGGATGCACAATAACATGTCACATGGCTCGTGACAAGTTATGTGTGTGAAAAGGGCTATGACCAAAAATAGCATGCCTGTGATGGTTTATTATTTTGTCCATAGCTTGCCTGTGATGTTTTTCCTTTGCTGCCATAACCATAGGAAAACTGCATGCTAGAAAAGAATAAAAAACATGCATAAACTCTCAATACAATATTAAGTCGATAGCCTTCTAACGCGTAGCCCTCATCAAACTATCGATCGGTGGTGTTGTGAACTGTTTCCCACCCTCGTGGGACACACCCACTTATCTTTAGAAGGTGTGTGGTGACAATGATTTCCCCAGTCCAGTTTTAACCAGGGCATGCCTTCGCAAGGAAATTTGTTGGCCCTGGGCATAACGGTTAGGACCAGACTTGACTAGTTTTTCATATGTCATTGACATGATGAATTACTAGAGGCAGCTGTTAAGAGGATAGGGTTTTGTGTTGTATCCAGCCCTCGCTGGACACAGGGCGCCTAGTCTGTCTTAACTAAGAGGAATTGTGCAAGGCACAATTGGCTGGCATGCCTACCTAAGGAAGCATGAGACTCTCTGTGCATCTCAACTCATCCTCGTGAGTCGCGGAGACCTTATGTGAAATTAGGATCCTACTCACTTATTTCCATGTTGAGTTAGAGAGTTCTCAACTTGTATTGAAAATAGTGGGAGCATAGCATTTACTTTAAAGTCCTTGTTAAATGCTTTATCATAGTACTTATTTTACTTATTTGCTTATTGTAGAAGGCATCTCCTGATCTAAGATTGAAACTTTATAAACATAAACTGGATGGGATAAATTGGACAAAATGGTTCAAGACTTTGTCCAAGATACTGGAACAAGAATATAAGGTGCATCTTCTTGAAAGACCTCCATCCCAGCCCAGTGTGTATTTCACTAATGACTGGGAGTAGAATGTCTATCTTGAACATTGTGAAGATAACGAACAGTACACTGCTCTTGTCTTAGAGTGCATGACCCCGGAGGTCAAGGTTGAATGTGATGAGATGGGGATCTATGTTCTAATCATACATCTCAAAGGTCTCTTCACACCATGCTCTATAGACAATGATCAGGAGAGTTCTGTTGGATCTTCAGAATGTGTGCCTGAATCTGAGAAAGACCATGGTTCTGTATCTTCGAAGCTAATACTTCGGAAGACTGTGAATGCATGGGTATTTCGAAGAGGATTGATGGCCAAGAAGAGCATGGCAAAGAAGAAGGGATGCAATCCATCCGCTTTAGGTATTGTGTTACCGAGGTCTTTTGTCTACTTCTCATTCACGGGTACTGGGTACCGTATGTGAGGCTCACATATGTTTTACATGTGCAGGAGCTCAAAAGAAGTAGGACGAAGAGGCTTGATGGGATTGACTCTCGGGTCAGGGACGGAGCATTGGATGCTGCTGTTGATATCATCTCACTGCCTTGAAGACTTTATATAGAACTTTGCTATTATTGTATCAGCTTATGTATTAGAACATCATTCCTTTTGGAAAGGACTTCAGTTTGAAATAATAAATAATATTTTTCTTTAATCTGAGATGTTCTATTGAAGTGATACAATTGACAATAGTTCTATATGTAACACAAGATCAGATCTAATGATTCAATAAAATTCCTCTTATAACATTGTCTCTTGAACCATAGAACAATGGTCACATCCAAAAGTCCATGGACTATTGGGATCATTATCCTTTCAGGATTATGATACATGTGAGCCTAGTTCAAAGGAACAATGTGACAGATGCTGCCTTCACCGGAAAGGATAAGTGACTTGTTGGATCTATGACACAGCAATGTGAGTGGACCCATGTAAACAAGCACTAAAAGGAGTTTTATATATACTTCATTAGGTATGGGTATGCCTCACGCAACCCAAGAACTTTGGAAAAATCCAAGAAGTTCATAAATGAAGTATTGAGTCAAATTGAAGGATCTTTCAAAGCACCTTGATTGGATCAAGAAGATTAAGTGGAGAATTTGATGACTGTCCTAAGAAGTGTGGAGTTATCTCACAGCCTTCTTAGCTCACCACTGTGTGGTGAATTTCAAAGAAAGAAAAGGAACTCATTGGATGTGGTTTCATCTTTGAGTAGTCATGCAAATATATTACTATGATGCCATGCAAACAGAAGTACTGCTACTCCATAAGAAAATGTCTAAGTTAGCTTTTGAGTTAAGAACTGCAAATATCCCATTTCTTCAATGGAATTGGGAATGTAATGTGTAGTGATTCAAAAAGTATGTGTTTGTGGTGCACTATAGAGTGCTAATTCTATCCCAAGGAGAACAAAATATTTGTTGCTCAAACTGCTGTCTCTCTTGAGAAAGTATTTCTTTTGAAAGAAGCTAGTGGGAGTAGATTTGATTTGGACAAGGTCCAGAATCAACCACAATATAATTAGACACACATGGAGAGCAAAATCTCACATACAGGTTGAAAGTCAACCTGAGGTTCAAGTAACACAGGAATAACATAAGTCTGGATCGATTCGATATGCTGGGCATGACGAATTTTCATCAAGCATGAACCTAAGACTTATGAGGAAATGGAAGCGGTCGGTGGACCAGATTCCAAGAAATGGCTAAGGGCCATGAGAACCATAATGGACTCCATGTCTGCTAATCAAGTCTGAGACTTGGATAAGCTGCCAAAAGGGGTAATTCCCACAGCCTATAATAAATCTTCTAGGAAGATATGAAGGAACCCCTTCAATGGGGGGGCGAAACCCTAATAGGCGCATTTTGGAGGATTTGAAGCAGCGGAGAGGGTTTCTAGATCTATTGCATGCTATATGATCAACATAAAAACATTCTATAGAAAGAATGAGATTCATACCGATGCCATTTCTAGATGGCGACTTGGAAGCAGAAAGCGATGTGGCTTTCCTCCAGAGGTGACGCACACAAGATGAGTCTTGGCTCCTCCTTTTCGCCCCTTGTGCTAGCAAGGATCGTCCAAGTATCCTGATCGAATGAAAGGGATGAGATCTTCTTGGCGATTTCTTCCTTCTCCTTTGCGTTCACCTTCTTCACCACACGAGAGAGAACTTGTGTCGACTCGTGGAGAGGCGAGGCGAGAAGAGGCGTGGAGAGGTGAAACGTGAGGCGTGGTCACGTTTAGAGAAGTGCTATCTAAAAATAGCATGCCACTTCTCAATATGCGATCATGGGTTTACCCAATCGCAAACCTCTTATCTCATGAACCATCCGCTCACTTAATGAGCTGGTTCAATTCGGTTCGGTTCAAGAACCAATCAAGCCAAGCGATCCAGTCTAGATCATGATTAAACCCTAAGGCTCCAGATCTAACCGTTGATCTCTTGATGCTTCTGATCTCACCGATCTAGCATCCATTCTCTCGATCGAAGCTTACCGATCTCAAGCCCTAATCAATCAAACATGATCAGACCAGATCTCACTTACAATCAGAGATTAAATCCCTTTAAACTGAACCCAAATAATTCAGTCCACACGATCTGACTTAAGTAAGCCATATCATCAAATTGTGCGACCCTGAGGGTTTCCTTTAAATGTCGGTAACGATAACTTACGTTATCACGATCAGTGAGGGGTATCTAGCAACACATCACTGTCTCCCGATATAAAGGAAAGAGTCTTCCAAGACTACACCCAAACCACAGCACAAGTGTGAATCCAACTCACAAGGCATACATATTTCCTTTGCCACTGGATGTTCTTATTGGACAAGCGTGTCAAGCTTGTAGCTCCAATATGATGAGCATGATTAGATCAGATGAACATAGTCACCTGGGTATGGCCATACACTTTCTCAATCATCTCATCTAGGGGGGCCCTTTAGAACATCACACTCCTTAAACAAGGAGACGGCAATCCTTTGTCTATCACTAGTGCCCTAACCTGACTCAAGCTCACCATCCAAGATAGTCTATAATCATTATGTTTCAAATGATATTGAACTACCTCAAAACAATGACAATCATCATTTAGAAACACAAGTGATCTCAAGTCAGAGGACATGTGCCACTTGTTGCAATCAAGGATTATTCACATTGTGACAAGCAATTGAATATCCTAGTAGGGTCTGTCCAGTACATCCAATGTACCCATGAGTCTACATCTTATTCCATGCTCGAAGCATCCTATAAGATTAGAACACATATTAGTCTTAACCATATCAAGGCTGTCTCATGTTCACCAAGATATCTCGACTAAGGACTTAACTGCATGTCAGCCTAGCTGAACACCATTGAGACATTATTCAGAAGTACAATTATTGCAGCAGACAATGTAACAACCTGAATAATAACCATGCCTTTATAAACATAAGAGTTTATTACATGATTCTGATATAATCCCAAGGCCTCAAACATTAGCCTTAAGGGCATACCCCAACAATCTCCCACTTGCACTTAATCTAATGGTTGAGGAATCTCAAACCCATGTTATTACAGTGCTTCTCATGCTTCTGCTGCGCCAGAGGCTTGGTAAGCGGGTCAGCCAGATTGTCATCTGTATGAACCTTGCAGACTTTGATCTCGCCACGATCAATGATCTCCCGGATCAAATGAAACCGTCTCTGTATGTGCTTGGACTTCTGGTGCGACCGTGGTTCCTTTGCTTGTGCGATTGCTCCAGTGTTATCACAGAAGATAACCAAAGGATCTGCACTCGAAGGAACAACACCAAGTTCTCTCACGAACTTACGAATCCAAACTGCCTCCTTAGATGCTTCCGAGGCTGCAACATACTCGGCTTCTGTTGTGGAATCAGCAACAGTTGACTGTTTGAAACTCTTCCACACCACCGCTCCTCCATTCAAGCTAAAAACATAGCCTGATTGCGATCGGAAATCATCCTGGTCTGACTGGAACGAAGCGTCAGTATATCCTTCAATACTGAGTTCTTCCTGACCACCATATATCAAGAACATATCTTTGGTCCTCCGCATATATTTTAAGATGTTCTTGACTGCAATCCAGTGCGCCATACCTGGATTACTTTGGAACCGACTGGTCACGCTTAACCCGTAAGCGACGTCTAGGCGAGTACACAACATCGCATACATAATGGACCCAATAGCCGAAGCATAAGGCGTATTGTCCATTTCATCTTTCTCAGTCTGTGTTTGTGGACACTGACTCTTTGAAAGATTCAGACCATGTCTGACTGGAAGATACCCTCTTTTAGAATTCTCTAATGGAATCTCTCCAGGACTTTATCGATGTAAGTACTCTGGCACAGCCCGAGAAGCCTCTTAGATCTATCTCTGTAGATCTTCACACCTAGTACATAGGCTGCTTCTCCTAGATCTTTCATCTGGAAACATTTCCTTAACCATGCCTTTACGGCATGCATTTCAGGAATGTCATTTCCAATGATCAAGATGTCATCGACGTAGAGGACTAAGAAAGTAATCACGCTCCCACTAAACCTCTTATATACACACGGGTCATCCTCGTTCTTGATGAAACCAAATTCTGAGATTGATTCATCAAAACGAATATTCCAGCTTTTCGATGCTTGTTTCAGTCCATAAATGGACTTCTTTAACTTGCATATTTTATGACGATCTGATGGATTAGTGAAACCTTCAGGTTGTGTCATATACACATCCTCTTCCAGATTTCCATTAAGGAAAGCTGTTTTCACATCCATTTGCCAGATCTCATAATCTTAATATGCTGCTATCGCGAAAAGAATCCGAATAGACTTAAACATAGCTACAGGTGAGAAAGTTTCATCATAATCTATCCCGTAGATTTGTTTGAAACCTTTCGCAACTAGCCTGCCTTTATAGGTAACCACGTTACCATCCATGTCAATCTTCTTCTTGAAGATCCATTTACAGCCTATAGGGATTACTCCCGGAGGCAGATCAACCAAATCCCAGACTAGGTTATCTGACATGGAGTCCATCTCGGCTCGCATAGCTTCAAGCCATCTCGCTGACTCCGGTCCACTGACCGCATCCGCATAAGTGAGGGGTTCATCATTATCAATGATGTAGACTCCGTCATAGCGCTCAGGCTGTCGACGGATCCTTCCCGATCTTCGCGGTTCCCGTGATATCTGAGCCTCAGGTTGTTCAATAACCTGATCCACCGGCTCAGGCTCATCCAACTGTGCTTGATCACTTTGTCCTTCTTCTGGATTCTCATCAAGCTTTATTTCTCTCCCACTGGCCTCTTGCAGAAGAAACTCCTTCTCAAGAAATATGGCCGTCCGAGCAACAAATACCTTGTTCTCTTTGGGATCGTAGAAATAATAACCCTTAGTTTCCTTAGGGTAACCGACAAAGATACATTTGTCAGATCTGCTCTCTAGTTTCCTAGAGGCGATCTTTTTGACATAAGCCTCGCAGCCCCAGATCCTGATAAATGTCAAGCTCGGCTGTTTCCCATACCATAACTCATATGGCGTCTTTGAAACTGCCTTGGATGGCACTCGGTTTAGTACCTTTGCAGCTGTCTCCAGTGCAAAACCCCAAAAGGAGTATGGAAGAGTAGCCTGACTCATCACAGAACGAACCATATCAAGTAACGTTCTATTTCTCCTCTCGGACACACCATTCCATTGCGGTGTTCCTGGCGGAGTGAGCTGTGAGATAATCTCACACTCCTTCAGATAGTCAGTAAACGCATGACTCAAGTATTCTCCACCTCGATCAGAACGAAGTGCCTTGATATTTCGGCCTAGCTGATTTTGTACTTCATTCTTGAACTCTTTGAACTTGTCAAAAGATTCACTTTTATGTCTCATAAGATAGACATACCCATATCTACTGAAATCATCAGTAAAGGTAATGAAGTACTGATAGCCACCTCTGGCATGTTTACTAAATGGCCCACACACATCACTGTGTATAAGGTCAAGTAAACCTGAAGCCCTTTGACCTTTATTAGGAAAAGGTGACTTCGTCATTTTACCCATTAAACAAGCCTTGCATGTATCAATCTCCTCATAGGAGAATGATCCCAGCAGTCCATGATCATGCAACCGCTTAATGCGTTTCTTGTTAATATGGCCTAAACGACTATGCCATAACAAGGTGCTGTCATCAGCATGCTTGGCTTTCTTAATATCAATATTTTGTATAGAACATTCCATGTCTAACATGAATAACCCATTGTTAATTGAACCAGTTGCATAAACAATATTATCATGAGAAAGAACACACTTTGAAATATTGCATTCAAAGGAAAACCCCTTCCTGACAAGAGCAGGAATGGAGATAATATTTTTAGTAATGCTGGGAACAAAGTAACAATTGTTTAGTTCCAATACAAGTCCAGATGGCAAAGAGATGAAATAGTCTCCTACAGCAACAGCAGCAACCCGTGCCCCGTTTCCAACGCGTAGGTCCACCTCATGCTGTCCCACCTGTCTTCTTCTCTTGAGTTCCTGTACATTTGAACAAATGTGAACTCCACATGCAGTGTCCAACACCCATGATATAGAAGAAGATGAAACCATGACTTCCGTCACGTATATACCTGAGCCAGAAGCGATGCTTCCCCTCTTGTCTCCTTGGAGCGCTTTACAGTCCTTTTTCCAGTGACCCAGCTGGCCACAGTGGAAACATCTGTATTCCTTTGACCGCTTAACTTTTTGCTTCAGAGCCTTGCTGTAACCCTTGACAAGGGCCTTGCCCTTCTTCCCCTTCTTCTTGTTCCTAGAAGGAAACATCAAGATAGAGGTTGAAGGCTTTCCCTTCAGAGTCTCCTCAGTAGTCAAGAGCATATTCAGCAGCTCTGCCGGAGTACAGTCGATTTTGTTCATATTAAAGTTAATGATGAACGCATCGAAAGAAGGCGGGAGAGACTGCAGAATGATGTCTACAGCAAGCTCCTGGTTGATGGTATGCCCCAGTTTCTCTAGAGCCTCCTTGTGCCCAATCATCTTGAGCACGTGAGCTCCCACTGGGCTCCCTTCAGCCAGTTTGCTCTGAAAGAACAGCTTTGTCAGATTATAGCGTTTTGTCCTCGCCTGTGCAGCATACAGCATCTTGAGGTTTGTTATCATGTCTATAGCAGACATATCCTCATGCTGACGCTGCAGCGGTGGCGTCATAGACGCTAGCATCAGGCAAGCGACATCAATGCTATCATTGACGTGCTTTTCATAAGCTTCCCGAACCGCCCTTGCGGCGTTCGGAGCGGGCTGAGGCGGTATCGCCGTCTCGAGGACATACAGTTTCCTCTCTGCCTTAAGAACAATCTTAAGGTGTCCGAACCAGTCTGAGAAGTTTGGCCCAGCAAACTTTGTTAGGTCCCCTTCAAGGGGGAGCGCAAGCGGATAAAGCCCCTTTCTAGAGGGGGGCGCAAATGCAATTTTAGGGGTGTCACCCTCATGATCGCATGTAGATCATATGGTTAACTTATGTATAAGCGAAAGGATCTTTAAAGGGATCATACCAACGCCATGAAGTTGGATGTCGGCTTGGAAGAAGAGAGCAACTTTGATCTCCTCCAAAAGTTCACACACAAGGTGAAGATCTCTTACTTCCTTGGCGTCACTTGTGCTAGCAAGGCACCCAAGGTTCCTTGTCGAATGGAAGGAGATGATGAAAGCTTTCTTGGCCGATCCTTCTTCTCGTCAACCTCTACCACTCGAGAGTTCGAGTGTCGTCGAGAGCCAAAGGGGAGATGAGCATTTTTTCAAGCTTGTGATCGAATGTGGAGACATTCATCACTATGGCAAAACCGAAATGCCATAAATGGTAAGTCTTCAACACATGCGTTATGCGTTCACATGAAGTGAACCAAACGCATATCTCATCTCACAAATGAACCAAGCGCTCACATATGAGCCGGTTCAATGTAGTTGGTCCAATGACCAAACCAAATCAGCCCAAGTATTGGTCCAGACCAAAATAAACCCTAAGGTTCAAGATCTGACCGTTCATCCTTTGATGCTCTTGATCTCCCAGATCTAGCATCCACACTCTCGATCAAAGCTTACCGATCTCAAGCCCTAATCAATCAAACATGATCAGACTAGATCTCACTTACAATCAGAGTTTAATCTCCTTTAAACTGAATCAAAACAATCCAGTCCACCCGATCTGACTCAAGTAAGTCATATCACCAAATTGTGCGACCCTAAGGGTTTCCTTTAAATGTCGGTAACGATAACTCACGTCATCACAATCAGTGAGGGGTATCTAGCAACACATCACTGTCTCCCGATATAAAGGAAAGAGTCTTCCAAGACTACACCCAAACCACAGCACAAGTGTGAATCCACTTCACAAGGCATACATGTTTCCTTTGCCACTGGATGTTCTTATTGGACAAGCATGTCAAGCCTGTAACTCCAATACAATGAGCATGATTAGATCAGATGAACATAGTCATCTGGGTATGGCCATACACTATCTCAATCATCTCATACAGGGGGGCCCCTTTAGAACATCACACTCCTTGAACAAGGAGACGGCAATCCTTTATCTATCACTAGTGTCCTAACCTGACTCATGATCATTATCCAAGATAGTCTATAATCATTATGTTTCAAATGATATTGAACTAACTCAAAATAATGACATTCATCATTTAGAAACACAAGTGATCTCAAGTCAGAGGACATGTGCCACTTGTTGCATTCAAGGATTATTCACATTGTGACAAACAATTGAATATCCTAGTAGGGTCTGTCCAGTACATCCAATGTACCCATGAGTCTACATCTTATTTCATGCTCGAAGCATCCTATAAGATTAGCACACATATTAGTCTCAATCATATCAAGGCTGTCTCATGTTCACCAAGATATCTCGACTAAGGACATATGCATGTCAGCCTAGCTGAACAGCTTTGAGACATTATTCAGAAGTACACTTATTACAGCAGACAAGGTAGCAACCTGAATAATAACCATGCCTTTATAAACATAAGAGTTTATTACATGATACTTATACAATCCCAAGGCCTCAAACATTAGCCTTAAGGGCATACCCCAACAATCTCCCACTTGCACTTAATCTAATGGTTGAGAAACCTCAAACCCATATTATTACAGTGCTTCTCATGCTTCTGCTGCGCCAGAGGCTTGGTAAGTGGGTCAGCCAGATTGTCATCTGTATGAACTTTGCAGATTTTGATCTCGCCTCGATCAATGATCTCCCGGATCAAGTGAAACCGTCTCTGTATGTGCTTGGACTTCTGGTGCGACCGTGGTTCCTTTGCTTGTGCGATTGCTCCAGTGTTATCACAGAAGATAACCAAAGGATCTGCACTCGAAGGAACGACACCAAGTTCTTTCACGAACTTACGAATCCACACTGCCTCCTTGGATGCTTCCGAGGCTGCAACATACTCGGCTTCTGTTGTGGAATCAGCAACAGTTGACTGTTTGAAACTCTTCCACACCACTGCTCCACCATTCAAGCTAAAAACATAGCCTGATTGCGATCGGAAATCATCCTGGTCCGACTGGAACGAAGCGTCAGTATATCCTTCTATACTGAGTTCTTCCTGACCACCATATATCAAGAACATATCTTTGGTCCTCCGCAGATATTTTAAAATGTTCTTGACCGCAATCCAGTGCGCCATACCTGGATTACTTTGGAACCGACTGGTCACGCTTAACCCGTAAGCGACGTCTGGGCGAGTACACAACATCGCATACATAATGGACCCAATAGCCGAAGCATAAGGCGTATTGTCCATTTCATCTTTCTCAGTCTGTGTTTGTGGACACTGACTCTTCGAAAGATTCAGACCATGTCTGACTGGAAGATATCCTCGTTTAGAATTCTCTAAATGAAATCTCTCCAGGACTTTATCGATGTAAGTACTCTGGCACAGCCCGAGAAGCCTCTTAGATCTATCCCTGTAGATCTTCACACCTAATACATAGGCTGCTTCTCCTAGATCTTTCATCTGGAAACATTTCCTTAACCATGCTTTAACAGCATGCAGTTCAGGAATATCATTTCCAATGATCAAGATGTCATCGACGTAGAGGATTAGGAATGTAATTACGCTCCCACTAAACCTCTTATATACACATGGGTCATCTTCGTTCTTGATGAAACCAAACTCAGAGATTGATTCATCAAAACGAATATTCCAGCTTCTAGATGCTTGTTTAAGTCCATAAATGGACTTCTTTAACTTGCATATTTTATGACGATCTGATGGATTAGTGAAACCCTCAGGTTGTGTCATATACACATCCTCATCCAGATTTCCATTAAGGAAAGCTGTCTTCACATCCATCTGCCAGATCTCATAATCATAATATGCAGCTATCGCGAAAAGAATCCGAATAGACTTAAACATGGCTACAGGTGAGAAAGTTTCATCATAATCTATCCCGTAGATTTGTTTGAAACCTTTCGCAACTAGCCTGCCTTTATAGGTAACCACGTTACCATCCATGTCAACCTTCTTCTTGAAGATCCATTTACAGCCTATA
This sequence comes from Costus lasius, assembly GCA_027563935.2. Lineage (NCBI taxonomy): Eukaryota > Viridiplantae > Streptophyta > Magnoliopsida > Zingiberales > Costaceae > Costus > Costus lasius. The sequence continues at coordinate 60,037,829 of CM050453.2, forward strand.
GGGATTACTCCCGGAGGCGGATCAACCAAATCCCAGACTTGGTTATCTGACATGGAGTCCATCTCGGCTCGCATAGCTTCAAGCCATCTAGCTGACTCCGGTCTACTGACCGCATCCGCATATGTGAGGGGTTCATCATTATCAATGATGTAGACTCCGTCATAGCGCTCAGGCTGTCGACGGATCCTTCCCGATCTTCGCGGTTCCCGTGATTTTTGAGCCTCAGGTTGTTCGACAACCTGTTCTACCGGCTCAGGCACATCCAACTGTGCTTGACTACTTTGTCCTTCTTCTGGAATCTCATCCAGCTTTATTTCTCTCCCACTGGCCTCTTGCAGAAGAAACTCCTTCTCAAGAAATATGGCCGTCCGAGCAACAAATACTTTGTTCTCGTTGGGATCGTAGAAATAATAACCCTTAGTTTCCTTAGGGTAACCGACAAATATACATTTCTCAGATCTGCTCTCCAGCTTCCCAGAGGCGAGCTTTTTGACATAAGCCTCGCAACCCCAGATCCTGATAAATGTCAAGCTTGGCTGTTTCCTATACCATAACTCATATGGTGTCTTAGAAACTGCCTTGGATGGCACTCGGTTTAGTACCTTTGCAGCTGTTTCCAGTGCAAAACCCCAAAAGGAATACGGTAGAGTAGCCGGACTCATCATAGAACGAACCATATCAAGTAACGTTCTATTTCTCCTCTCGGACACACCATTCCATTGCGGTGTTCCTGGCGGAGTGAACTGTGAGATAATCCCACACTCCTTCAGATAGTCAGTAAACGCATGACTTAGGTATTCACCACCTCGATCAGAACGAAGTGCCTTGATATTTCGGCCTAGCTGATTCTGTACTTCATTTTTGAACTCTTTGAACTTGTCAAAAGATTCACTCTTATGTCTCATCAAATAGACATATCCATACCTACTGAAATCATCAGTAAAGGTAATGAAGTAATGATAGCCACCTCTGGCATGTTTACTAAAAGGCCCACACACATCACTGTGTATAAGGTCAAGTAAACCTGAAGCCCTTTGACCTTTGTTAGGAAAAGGTGACTTCGTCATTTTACCCATTAAACAAGCTTTGCATGTATCAATCTCCTTATAGGAGAATGATCCCAGCAGTCCATGATCATGCAACCGCTTAATGCGCTTCTCGTTAATATGGCCTAAACGACTATGCCATAGCAAGGTGCTGTCATCAGCATACTTGGCTTTCTTATTATCAATGTTTTGTATAGAATATTCCATGTCCAACATGAATAACCCATTGTTAATTGAACCAGTTGCATACACAATATTATCATAAGATAAAACACACTTTGAAATCTTGCATTCAAAGGCAAATCCTTTCCTGACAAGAGCAGGAATAGAGATAATATTCTTGGTAATACTGGGTACAAAATAACAATTGTTTAATTCTAATACAATGCCAGATGGTAAAGAAATGAAATAGTCTCCTACAGCAACAGCAGCAACCCGTGCCCCGTTTCCAACTCGTAGGTCTACCTCATGCTGTCCCACCTGCCTTCTTCTCTTGAGTTCCTGTACATTTGAACAAATGTGAACTCCACATGCAGTGTCCAACACCCATGATATAGTAGAAGAAGATAACATGACCTCAGTCACATATATACCTGAGCCAGAAGCGATGCTTCCCCTCTTATCTCCTTGGAGCGCTTTACAGTCCTTTTTCCAGTGACCCAGCTGGCCACAGTGGAAACACCTGTTGTCCTTCGACCGCTTCACCTTCTGTTTCAGCGCCTTACTGTAGTTCTTGACAGGGGCCTTGCCCTTCTTCCCCTTCTTCTTGTTCCTTGAAGGAACCATTAAGATAGAGGTTGAAGGCTTTCCCTTCAGAGTTTCCTCAGTAGTCAAGAGCATATTCAACAGCTCTGCCGGAGTACAATCGATTTTGTTCATATTAAAGTTAATGATGAACGCATCGAAAGAAGACGGAAGAGACTATAGAATGATGTCTACAGCAAGCTCCTGGTTAATGGTATGCCCCAGTTTCTCCAGAGCCTCCTTGTGCCCAATCATCTTGAGCACGTGAGCTCCCACTGGGCTCCCTTCAGCCAGTTTGCTCTGAAAGAAGAGCTTCGTCAGATTATAGCGTTCTGTCCTCGCCTATGCAGCATACAGCATCTTGAGGTTCGCTATGATCTCTATAGCCGACATATCCTCATGCTGACGCTGCAGCGGTGGCGTCATAGACGCTAGCATCAGGCAAGCGACATCAATGCTATCATTGACGTGCTTTTCATAGGCATCCCGAACCGCCCTTGCGGCGTTCGCAGCGGGTTGAGGCGGCACAGCCGTCTCGAGGTCATACAGTTTCCTCTCTGCCTTAAGAACGATCTTAAGGTGTCCGAACCAGTCTGAGAAGTTTGGCCCAGCAAACTTCTCCCTTTCCAGTAGGGATCGCACATTGAAGCTCATGGTGTTCGTTGCTGCAGGTATCTACAACAATGCAAGAACAGCAAGGTCAGTATCAATGTTAAGAATCAATCAGGACTTAAGAATGATTCCTTTTTCTCACTATTTTAGCTGACTGTAAAATCCATAAAACAGTCCGAAAGAGTAATACTCTTTTAGTGAGATGGGATCCAGATTTCATACTTGGTCTCCGCGTCCCGCTCAGGCGAGATAAGATGCACAGAGATGACAAGCACTAATTTCTGGTAGGCTGTCCCAGCCAATCGCCAACCCGTGCGATTCCCCTTCATCTGGGCAATCCAGCAGACTGTGCCAACTGAGTTGGTACAACACAGTCTCTGATCCCACAGATGGCTGCCTCCATGTGCTACCATATGCGCCACATATGTAGCCTACATGGTCAAGCTGACCCGACCTACTCCCTGGACCACCACGTGCTATGCTGAGCAACAAGAAGCGATAAATCCCTTCTCTGTAACACGCAGGTGTAATCCAGCACCATCTGAAGATAGATGGACGTGCCCACTGAGTGGGTACAACACGGCTCCAATGATAATCAGAATAGTGAGGTTTCGCGTCAGAAGGCTTACGAGCTTGATATGTTAGCGTTTGGATTTTAACGGTCTTTTATCTTCTTACTATCAGGCAAATCCTATGGCTATAGCAGAAGATAACTAAACATGCAATTCTAATTATAAGCAATAAGTAGAAAGCATGCAGATCTTATGTGGTAAAAGCCCATAGCCTAAGTAAGACCTTAAATTATCTTAAGTCTTCACTTGAGCTTATTGGGACATTTGCATCTCATCTGGTCCAACCCAGGGCCCTAGCTCCAAGAGCACCTCAGGTGCGCCACCAGCTGAATGCCCCTCTGGGATGTGTGCCTTTGTGCTCTTGTCTAATCAAATACAATTTGATCTATCTAGACAAGTTTGACTCGCAGGTCAATTATACAATAGATTAATTAAAAATGTGATTCGCAGATCACAAATTAATTTACAAGTTTAATTCCAGGCACGCAGGCCCCAGCACAGCACACATTTAACATGGGCAGCCCACATAAGAATAAATAGACAAGCATCATGGCATCAATCAACATGTGATCCTAAAACAAGAAAATAAAATTTTGAAAACCCCATTGGCATCAATTTTAATTTTCTTATGTGTCCTACAACCTTACAATGGTCCATTGATAGGGATCCACTCATCCATCTGGTCAGATCCTCTGCCCTTGCATGCACCGAGTCCTAACTGACCCGAGTTGACCTAATGGTCAACCATGCATGCGCCAAGGGCTGAACAACCCTCATGAGTTCTGGCAAGCGGGTGTGACCCCGGGCCTAACTCATGTGTGTTCACTGGTTGTCTCAACCAGACCTCGCTACACGCCTAAGATGCAATCGACCTATGGCCACCTCATGCTTGCGCACAGGTGCCATCTGGTCAATCCATCTAGGCTGTCAGATGGTCTGATCAGACTATTGGATCTACCCTAGAGGTGACTTCAACCCCATCAACCCATCTAAGGGTTTATAGTAGACGCCATTAGATCTAAATGGAGCGCGCAAGATGTTACAAGTTTTAGGTAAAAACCAACTACAACATGCGCAACAACAAAGTAAGAAGCTTTCATCTACATTAGCATGCGCAACTAGATATATGGTAACAAGCGCAAACATGATGAAACTTCAAGATAGATCTATAACATGCGTTGACATACTCGGATCACAAACAAGCAACATGAAGCAATCATACGAATCTACATGAATCCCAAGCTCTGATACCAATTGTTAGGTCCCCTTCAAGGGGGAGCGCAAGCGGATAAAGCCCCTTTCTAGAGGGGGGCGCAAATGCAATTTTAGGGGTGTCACCCTCATGATCGCATGTAGATCATATGGTTAACTTATGTATAAGCGAAAGGATCTTTAAAGGGATCATACCAACGCCATGAAGTTGGATGTCGGCTTGGAAGAAGAGAGCAACTTTGATCTCCTCCAAAAGTTCACACACAAGGTGAAGATCTCTTACTTCCTTGGCGTCACTTGTGCTAGCAAGGCACCCAAGGTTCCTTGTCGAATGGAAGGAGATGATGAAAGCTTTCTTGGCCGATCCTTCTTCTCGTCAACCTCTACCACTCGAGAGTTCGAGTGTCGTCGAGAGCCAAAGGGGAGATGAGCGTTTTTTCAAGCTTGTGATCGAATGTGGAGACATTCATCACTATGGCAAAACCGAAATGCCATAAATGGTAAGTCTTCAACACATGCGTTATGCGTTCACATGAAGTGAACCAAACGCATATCTCATCTCACAAATGAACCAAGCGCTCACATATGAGCCGGTTCAATGTAGTTGGTCCAATGACCAAACCAAATCAGCCCAAGTATTGGTCCAGACCAAAATAAACCCTAAGGTTCAAGATCTGACCGTTCATCCTTTGATGCTCTTGATCTCCCAGATCTAGCATCCACACTCTCGATCAAAGCTTACCGATCTCAAGCCCTAATCAATCAAACATGATCAGACTGGATCTCACTTACAATCAGAGTTTAATCTCCTTTAAACTGAATCAAAACAATCCAGTCCACCCGATCTGACTCAAGTAAGTCATATCACCAAATTGTGCAACCCTAAGGGTTTCCTTTAAATGTCGGTAACGATAACTCACGTCATCACAATCAGTGAGGGGTATCTAGCAACACATCACTGTCTCCCGATATAAAGGAAAGAGTCTTCCAAGACTACACCCAAACCACAGCACAAGTGTCAATCCACTTCACAAGGCATACATGTTTTCTTTGCCACTGGATGTTCTTATTGGACAAGCATGTCAAGCCTGTGTTGGGGTATGCCCTTAAGGCTAATGTTTGAGGCCTTTGGGATTGTAAAAGTATCATGTAATAAACTCTTATGTTTATAAAAGGCATGGTTATTATTCAGGTTGTTACCTTGTCTGCTGTAATAAGTGTACTTCTGAATAATGTCTCAAAGCTGTTCAGCTAGGCTGACAGGCTATAAGTCCTTAGTCGAGATATCTTGGTGAACTTGAGACAGCCTTGATATGATTGAGACTGATATGAGTGCTAATCTTATAGGATGCTTCGAGCATGGAATAAGATGTAGACTCATGGGTACATTGGATGTACTGGACAGACCCTACTGGGATATTCCATTGCTTGTCACAATGTGAATGATCCTTGTAAGCACTAAGTGGCACATGTCCTTTGACTTGAGATCACTTGTGTTTCTAAATGATGATTGTCATTGTTTTGAGGTAGTTCAATATCATTTGAAACATAATGATTATAGACTATCTTGGATGGTGAGCTTGAGTCAGGTTAGGGCACTTGTGATAGATAAAGGATTGCCGTCTCCTTGTTTAAGGAGTGTGATGTTCTAGAGGGCCCCCCTATATGAGATGATTGAGGAAGTGTATGGCCATACCCAGATGACTATGTTCATCTGATCTAATCATGCTCATCGTATTGGAGTTACAGGCTTGACATGCTTGTCCAATAAGAACATCCAGTGGCAAAGGAATCATGTATGCCAAGTGAGTTGATTCACACTTATGCTATGGTTTGGGTGGAGTCTTGGAAGACTCTTTCCTTTATATCGGGAGACAGTGATGTGTTGCTAGATACCCCTCACTGATCGTGATAACGTAAGTTATCGTTACCGACGTTTAAAGGAAACCCTCAGGGTCACACAATTTGGTGATATGGCTTTCTTTGAGTCAGATCGTGTGGACTGAATTATTTGGGTTCAGTTTAAAGGGATATAGACTCTGATTGTAAGTGAGATCTAGCTTGATCATGTTTGATTGATTAGGGCTTGAGATCGGTAAGCTTCGATCGAGAGTATTGATGCTAGATCGGTGAGATCAAGAGCATCATAAGATGAACGGTTGGATTGGAAACCTTAGGGTTTGGTTGATCTAGACCGATTGCTTTGGTTTGGACCAATTTGGATTGAACCGGTTTACATGGGTGAACCCATGGTTCGATCCATAAGCGTTTTGGGCGGTTTGCTTGAAGAGGAGAACGCATGGCTTAATGGAGTTTCCAAATTTGGAAAGTCATTGAGCGCATGGCTCCTTGAAACGCCAAAACGGCTTGAGCTCATTCATCCCTTGTCTCCTTGCGTTTTGCTCTTGCTCGGCGAGACTTGAGAGAAGCTTGGGGTGGACGACAAGAGAAGAACCGGCAAAAGCATCATCTTCATCCCTACCACTCGAGAAGGACAACTTGGCATTTTGCTAGCACAAAGTTGCGCAAGTTGGAAGCCTTCATCACTTGGTGTGTGTATTCTTTGGAGGAGATCTCGCTTGCTCTCTCTCATTCCAAGCCGCCATCCAATCCATGGCATTGGTAAGATCAAAACTTGATCTTAAGTTGAATTAAGTTAACATATAGTTCATATGCGATCTACTTGAAGCCCTCTTTCCGCTATGCATGCTAGATGCGCATGTTTAGGGTTTCTTCCCCCCTTAGATTAGGGGTTCCATCAATTGGTATCAGAGCTAGGCTCTCCTTTCTCTGGATTCTCATCCAGTTTTATTTCTCTCCCACTGGCCTCTTGCAGAAGAAACTCCTTCTCAAGAAATATGGCCGTCCGAGCAACAAAAACCTTGTTCTCTTTGGGATCGTAGAAATAATAACCCTTAGTTTCCTTAGGGTAACCGACAAAGATACATTTCTCAGATCTGCTCTCTAGTTTCCCAGAGGCGAGCTTTTTGACATAAGCCTCGCAACCCCAGATCCTGATAAATGTCAAGCTAGGCTGTTTCCCATACCATAACTCATATGGCGTCTTTAAAACTGCCTTGGATGGCACTCGGTTTAGTACCTTTGCAGCTGTTTCCAGTGCAAAACCCCAAAAGGAATATGGAAGAGTAGCCTGACTCATCATAGAACGAACCATATCAAGTAACGTTCTATTTCTCCTCTCGGACACACCATTCCATTGCGGTGTTCCTGGCGGAGTGAGCTGTGAGATAATCCCACACTCCTTCAGATAGTCAGTAAACGCATGACTCAGGTATTCACCACCTCGATCAGAACGAAGTGCCTTGATATTTCGGCCTAACTGATTTTGTACTTCATTTTTGAACTCTTTGAACTTGTCAAAAGATTCACTTTTATGTCTCATTAAATAGACATATCCATACCTACTGAAATCATCAGTAAAGGTAATGAAGTACTGATAGCCACCTCTGGCATGTTTACTAAAAGGCCCACACACATCACTGTGTATAAGGTCAAGTAAACCTGAAGTCCTTTGACCTTTGTTAAGAAAAGGAGACTTCGTCATTTTACCCATCAAACAAGCTTTGCATGTATCAATCTCCTCATAGGAGAATGATCCCAGCAGTCCATGTTCATGCAACCGCTTAATGCGCTTCTCGTTTATATGGCCTAAACGACTATGCCATAGCAAGGTGCTGTCATCAGCATACTTGGCTTTCTTATTATCAATGTTTTGTATAGAATTTTCCATGTCCAACATGTATAACCCATTGTTAATTGAACCAGTTGCATACACAATATTATCATGAGATAAAACACACTTTGAAATCTTGCATTCAAAGGCAAATCCTTTCCTGACAAGAGCAGGAATAGAGATAATATTCTTGGTAATACTGGGTACAAAATAACAATTGTTTAATTCTAATACAATGCCAGATGGTAAAGTAATGAAATAGTCTCCTACAGCAACAGCAGCAACCCGTGCCCCGTTTCCAACTCGTAGGTCTACCTCATGCTGTCCCACCTGCCTTCTTCTCTTGAGTTCCTGTACATTTGAACAAATGTGAACTCCACATGCAGTGTTTAACACCCATGAAATAGTAGAAGAAGATAACATGACCTCAGTCACATATATACCTGAGCCAGAAGCGATGCTTCCCCTCTTATCTCCTTGGAGCGCTTTACAGTCCTTTTTCCAGTGACCCAGCTGGCCACAGTGGAAACACCTGTTGTCCTTCGACCGCTTCACCTTCTGTTTCAGAGCCTTGCTGTAATTCTTGACAGGGGCCTTGCCCTTCTTCCCCTTCTTCTTGTTCCTTGAAGGAACCATCAAGACAGAGGTTGAAGGCTTACCCTTCAGAGTTTCCTCAGTAGTCAAGAGCATATTCATCAGCTCTGCCGGCGTACAATCGATCTTGTTCATATTAAAATTAATAATGAACGCATCGAAAGAAGGCGGGAGAGACTGCAGAATAATATCCACAGCAAGCTCCTGGTTGATGGTATGCCCCAGTTTCTCCAGAGCCTCCTTGTGCCCAATCATCTTGAGCACGTGAGCTCCCACTGGGCTCCCCTCAGCCAGTTTGCTCTGAAAGAAGAGCTTCGTCAGATTATAGCGCTCAGTCCTCGCCTGTGCAGCATACAGCATCTTGAGGTTCGCTATAATTTCTATAGCCGACATATCCTCATGCTGACGCTGCAGCGGTGGCGTCATAGACGCTAGCATCAGGCAAGCGACATCAATGCTATCATTGACGTGCTTTTCGTAGGCATCCCGAACCGCCCTTGCGGCGTTCGGAGCGGGCTGCGGCGGTATCGCCGTCTCGAGGACATACAGTTTCCTCTCTGCCTTAAGAACAATCTTAAGGTGTCCGAACCAGTCAGAGAAGTTCGGCCCAGCAAACTTCTCCCTTTCCAGTAGGGATCGCACATTGAAGCTCATGGTGTTCGTTGCTGCAGGAATCTACAACAAGCAAGAACAGCAAGGTCAGTATCAATGTTTCAGAATCAATCCAGGACTTAAGAAAGATTCTTTTCTCACTATTTTGTCTGACTGAAAAATCCAGTAAACAGTCCGAAAGAGTAACACTCTTTTAGTGAGATGGGATCCAGATTTCATACTTGGTCTCCGCGTCCCGCTCAGGCGAGATAAGATACACAGAGATGACAAGCACTAATTTCTGGTAGGCTGTCCCAGCCAATCGCCAACCCGTGCGATTCCCCTTCATCTTGGCAATCCAGCAGACTGTGCCAACTGAGTTGGTACAACACAGTCTCTGATCCCAGAGATGGCTGCCTCCATGTGCTACCATATGCGCCACATATGTAGCCTACATGGTCAAGCTGACCCGACCTACTCCCTGGACCACCACGTGCTATGCTGAGCAACGAGAGGGGATAAATCCCAACTCTATAACACGCAGGTGAAATCCAGCACCGTCTGAAGATAGATGGACGTGCCCACTGAGTGGGTTCAACACGGCTCCAACGATAATCAGAAAGGTGAGGTTTCGCGTCAGAAGGCTTACGAGCTTGATATATTAGCGTTGGATTTTAACGGTCTTTTATCTTCTTACTATCAGGCATGCCTATGGCTATAGCAGAAGATAAACATAAACATGCAATTCTAATTATTAGCAATAAGTAGAAAGCATGATCTTATGTGGTAAAAGCCCATGAACCCTAGTAAGACCTTAATGTTACTTAAGTCTTCACTTGAGCTTCATTGCATCTCATCTGGTCCAACCCAGTGCCCCAGCGCCAAGAGCACCACAGGTGCACCACCAGGTGAATGCCCCTCTTGGATGTGTGCCTTTGTACTCTTGTCTAATCAAAGTACATTTGATCTATCTAGACAAGGTTGACTCGCAGGTCAACTACATTTCATAAATTAAAACAATGTGATTCGCAGATCACAAAAATTAACTTATAATTTACCAGGCACGCAGGCCCCAGCACAGCACACAATATGGGCAACCCACATAAGACTAAATAAACAAGCATATGGTTCAATCAACATGTGATCCAATCATCTTGAAATTAAAAGTTTTGAAAACCCCATGGCATCAATTTTAATTTCCTTATGAGCCCTACAACCTTACAATGGTCCATTGATAGGGATCCACTCAACCATCTAGTTAGATCCATTGCCCTTGCATGCACCGAGTCCTAACTGACCCGAGTTGACCTAATGGTCAACCATGCATGCGCCAAGGGCTGAACTACCCCCATGAGTTTTGGCAAGCGGGTGTGACCCCGGGCCTAACTCAAGTGTGTTCAGTAGTGTCTCAACCAGACCTCGCTACACGCCCTAGATGCAGTCAACCTATAGCCACCTTGTGCTTGCGCATAGGTGCTATCAGGTTAACCCATCTGAGCTGTCAGATGGTCTGATCAGACTTGGATCTAACCTAGTGGTGACTTCAACCCCATCAACCCATCTAAGGGTTTAATGTAGTGGCACCTTAGATCTAATCAAGCGCGCAAGATGTAAGTTTTAGAAAACTTTTAGAACGTGCGCAAATAAACAAACAACATGCTTGATAACCCTTAGATCTAAGGGGGTCCCCTTCAAGGGGGAGCGCATACTTTAGGGGGTCCCCTTCAAGGGGGAGCGCATACTTTAGGGGGTCCCCTTCAAGGGGGAGCGCATACTTTAGGGGGTCCATCAGCCTGTAACTCCAATACAATGAGCATCATTAGATCAGATGAACATAGTCATCTGGGTATGGCCATACACTATCTCAATCATCTCATACAGGGGGGCCCCTTTAGAACATCACACTCCTTGAACAAGGAGACGGCAATCCTTTATCTATCACTAGTGTCCTAACCTGACTCATGATCATTATCCAAGATAGTCTATAATCATTATGTTTCAAATGATATTGAACTACCTCAAAATAATGACATTCATCATTTAGAAACACAAGTGATCTCAAGTCAGAGGACATGTGCCACTTGTTGCATTCAAGGATTATTCACATTGTGACAAACAATTGAATATCCTGGTAGGGTCTGTCCAGTACATCCAATGTACCCATGAGTCTACATCTTATTTCATGCTCGAAGCATCCTATAAGATTAGCACACATATTAGTCTCAATCATATCAAGGCTGTCTCATGTTCACCAAGATATCTCGACTAAGGACATATGCATGTCAGCCTAGCTGAACAGCTTTGAGACATTATTCAGAAGTACACTTATTACAGCAGACAAGGTAGCAACCTGAATAATAACCATGCCTTTATAAACATAAGAGTTTATTACATGATACTTATACAATCCCAAGGCCTCAAACATTAGCCTTAAGGGCATACCCCAACAAACTTCTCTCTTTCCAGTAGGGATCGCACATTGAAGCTCATGGTGTTCGTTGCTGCAGGTATCTACAACAATGCAAGAATAGCAAGGTCAGTATCAATGTAAAGAATCAATTCAGGACTTAAGAATGATTCTTTTTCTCACTATTTTATCTGACTGAAAAATCCAGCAAAACAGCCCGAAAGAGTAGAACTCTTTTAGTGAGATGGGATCCATATTTCATACTTGGTCTCCGCGTCCCGCTCAGGCGAGATAAGACGCACAGAGAGTACAAGCACTAATTTCTGGTAGGCAGTCCCTGCCAATCGCCAACCCGTGCGATTCCCCTTCATCTGGGCAATCCAGCAGACTGTGCCAACTGAGTTGGTACAACACAGTCTCTGACCCCACAGATGGCTGCCTCCATGCGCTACCATATGCGCCACATATGTAGCCTACATGGTCAAGCTAACCCGACCTACTCCCTGGACCACCACGTGCTATGCTGAGCAACGAGAAGCGATAAATCCCTTCTCTGTAACACGCAGGTGTAATCCCGCACCGTCTGAAGATAGATGGACGTGCCCACTGAGTGGGTACAACACGGCTCCAACGATAGTCAGAACAGTGAGGTTTCGCGTCAGAAGGCTTACGAGCTTGATATTTTAGCGTTGGATTTTAACGGTCTTTTATCTTCTTCACTATCATGCAATTCCTATGGTGATAGCAGAAGATAAATTAATCATGCTGTTCTACTTATATAAACAATAAAAGAAAGCATGGATCTTATGTGGTAAAAGCCCATTGCCTAAGTAAGACCTTAATTAACTTAAGTCTTCACTTGCTTTTCTTCATGGGTATTTTAGCTGCTCATTTGGCCCAAACCAGGGCCCAAGCGCCAACTGCAACTCAGGTGCGCCCACCAGGGAAAATGCGCCTGTCCTAGGGTCGAACCCTAGACCTCCCACCTGGTCTAGCCACTGCTGCATGCGCCTCTGCCATGTGTGCTCTGTGCTCTTGTCTGATTAATTTACAAATTAATCTATCTAGACAAGATTGACTCGCAGGTCAATTACATTTTATAAATTAAATACAAGGTGATGCACAGATCACAATTAAAATTAATTTACAAAATAATTTCCAGGCACGCAGGCCCCAGCACAGCACACATTTAACACGGGCAGCCCACATAAGAATAAATAAACAAGCACATGGCATCAATCAACATGCGATCCAACCATGAAAATAAAATTTTGAAAACCCCATTGGCATCAATTTTATTTTCCTTATATGCCCTTACTACCTTACAACGGTCCATTGATAGGGATCCACTCATCATGTCTAGTCAGATCCACTGCCCTTGCATGCACCAAGTCCTAACTGACTTGAGTCGACCCAGTGGTCAACTATGCATGCGCCAAGGGCTGAACAACCATCATGAGTTCTGGCAAGCGGGTGTGAACCCGGGCCTAACTCATATGCATTCATCAGTTGTCTCAACCAGACCTCGCTACACGCCTGTGATGCAGTCGACCTATAGCCACTACATGCTTACGCATGGGTGCCATCTGGTCGACCCATCTAGGCTGTCAGATGGTCTGACCAGACTATTGGATCTAACCTAGAGGATGACTTCAACCCCATCAACCCGTCTAAGGGTTTACAGTAGGCGCAACTTAGATCTAATGAGGCGCGCAAGTGATATTTGTTTTTGACAAAAACATTAACAAGCGCCATAATAACATGATACATGCGCAACTTAAGTATAATCATACATCATGTATATTTCGCATGTTAACAAGAAGAAGATCTAAGCATACTTGCGGAAATATGGATCACAAATGGCTCAAGCAATCATAAAACATGCATGAAACCTTGCTCTGATACCAATTGAAGGAACCCCTTCAATGGGGGGGCGAAACCCTAATAGGCGCATTTTGGAGGATTTGAAGCAGCGGAGAGGGTTTCTAGATCTATTGCATGCTATATGATCAACATAAAAACATTCTATAGAAAGAATGAGATTCATACCGATACCATTTCTAGATGGCGACTTGGAAGCAGAAAGCGATGTGGCTTTCCTCCAGAGGTGACGCACACAAGATGAGTCTTGGCTCCTCCTTGTCGCCCCTTGTGCTAGCAAGGATCGTCCAAGTATCCTGATCGAATGAAAGGGATGAGATCTTCTTGGCGATTTCTTCCTTCTCCTTTGTGTTCACCTTCTTCACCACACGAGAGAGAACTTGTGTCGACTCGTGGAGAGGCGAGGCGAGAAGAGGCGTGGAGAGGTGAAACGTGAGGCGTGGTCACGTTTAGAGAAGTGCTATCTAAAAATAGCATGCCACTTCTCAATATGCGATCATGGGTTTACCCAATCGCAAACCTCTTATCTCATGAACCATCCGCTCACTTAATGAGCTGGTTCAATTCGGTTCGGTTCAAGAACCAATCAAGCCAAGCGATCCAGTCTAGATCATGATTAAACCCTAAGGCTCCAGATCTAACCGTTGATCTCTTGATGCTTCTGATCTCACCGATCTAGCATCCATTCTCTCGATCGAAGCTTACCGATCTCAAGCCCTAATCAATCAAACATGATTAGACCAGATCTCACTTACAATCAGAGATTAAATCCCTTTAAACTGAACCCAAATAATTCAGTCCACACGATCTGACTTAAGTAAGCCATATCATCAAATTGTGCGACCCTGAGGGTTTCCTTTAAATGTCGGTAACGATAACTTATGTTATCACGATCAGTGAGGGGTATCTAGCAACACATCACTGTCTCCCGATATAAAGGAAAGAGTCTTCCAAGACTACACCCAAACCACAGCACAAGTGTGAATCCAACTCACAAGGCATACATATTTCCTTTGCCACTGGATGTTCTTATTGGACAAGCGTGTCAAGCTTGTAGCTCCAATATGATGAGCATGATTAGATCAGATGAACATAGTCACCTGGGTATGGCCATACACTTTCTCAATCATCTCATCCAGGGGGGCCCTTTAGAACATCACACTCCTTAAACAAGGAGACGGCTGCAGGGGTCCCCTTCAAGGGGGAGCGAAAAACCCTAATGGGCGCATGTGTTTCAACGCAGCGGAAATAAGGGTTTTAGGGATCATTAGCATGATATATGATCAACTATGAAAAATCGATTGCAAAATGCCAATAAGATTCATACCATCGCCATCTATGGATGAAGTGTTGGAAGCAAAAACCGAAAGGGGTCTTCTCCCTAGTCGACGCACACACGATGAAGAATGGCCTCTCCTTGTCGTCTTTGTGCTAGCAAAGCTTCAAGGGTCCTTTGCGCATGGAGGAGATGAGATCCTTGGGCTTGGCGAAGAAGAAGTTCCTCTACACTCGTCAAGACTTTTGTCACACGAGAAGGGAGGAGATGTCGTCCGAAGTTGATGATCGACAAGGGAGTAAACACGTTGTAATCAACGTGGGCGTTGCTATCCAAAAATAGTAACCCATTACTCACTTCGGTTATGCGTTCACATGAAGTGAACCGCAACCCTCTTCTCCCATTCGAACCTTTGAACCAAGCGCTCATAACATGAGCCGGTTCAAGTGACTTTGGTTCAAGACCAAATCGGCCCAAGCAATGGTCGATCTTATTGAACCACAAGGTTCAAGATCACCGTTGATCTCTCGATGCTCTAGATCTCACTGATCTAGCATCATAACTCTCGATCAAAGCTTACCGATCTAAAGCCCTAATCAATCAAACATGATCAGACCAGATCTCACTCTCAATCAGAGTTTAACACCCCTTTAAACTGAACTAAACAATTCAGTCCACACGATCTGACTTAAAGAAGCCATATCATCAAATTGTGCGACCCTAAGGGTTTCCTTTAAATGTCGGTAATGATAACTCACGTTATCACGATCAGTGAGGGGTATCTAGCAACACATCACTGTCTCCCGATATAAAGGAAAGAGTCTTCCAAGACTTCACCCAAACCACAGCACAAGTGTGAATCCAATTCACTAGGCATGCATACTTCCTTTGCCACTTGATGTTCTTATTGGACAAGCCTGTCAAGCTTGTAACTCCAATATGATGAGCATGATTAGATCAGATGAACACTGTCACCTGGGTATGGCCATACACTCTCTCAATCATCTCATCCAGGGGGGCCCTTATAGAACATCACACTCCTTAAACAAGGAGACGGCAATCCTATGTCTATCACTAGTGTCCTAACCTGACTCAAGCTCATCATCCAAGATAGTCTATAATCATTATGTTTCAAATGATATTGAACTACCTCAAAACAATGACAATCATCATTTAGAAAACACAAGTGATCTCAAGTCAGAGGAAATGTGCCACTTGTCGCAATCAAGGAATATTCACATTGTGACAAACAATTGAACATCCTAGTAGGGTCTGTCCAGTACATCCCATGTACCCATGAGTCTACATCTTATTCCATGCTCGAAGCATCCTATAAGATTAGAACACATATTAGTCTTAACCATATCAAGGCTGTCTCATGTTCACCAAGATACATCGACCAAGGACATAATAGCATGTCAGCCCAGCTGAACAGCTTTGAGACATTATTCAGAAGAACATATATTGCAGCAGACAATGTAGCTAACTGAATAACAACCATGCCTTTATAAACATATGAGTTTATTACATGATACATGTTACACTCCCATAGGCTTCAAACATTAGCCTTAAGGGCATACCCCAACAATCTCCCACTTGCACTTAATCTAATGGTTGAGGAATCTCAAACCCATATTATTACAGTGCTTCTCATGCTTCTGCTGCGCCAGAGGCTTGGTAAGCGGGTCTGCCAGATTGTCATCTGTATGAACCTTGCATACTTTGATCTCGCCACGATCAATGATCTCCCTGATCAAATGAAACCGTCTCTGTATGTGCTTGGACTTCTGGTGCGACCGTGGTTCCTTTGCTTGTGCAATTGCTCCAGTGTTATCACAGAAGATAACCAAAGGATCTGCACTCGAAGGAACGACACCAAGTTCTTTCACGAACTTACGAATCCACACTGCCTCCTTGGATGCTTCCGAGGCTGCAACATACTCGGCTTCTGTTGTGGAATCAGCAACAGTTGACTGTTTGAAACTCTTCCACACCACTGCTCCACCATTCAAGCTAAAAACATAGCCTGATTGCGATCGGAAATCATCCTGGTCAGACTGGAACGAAGCGTCAGTATATCCTTCAATACTGAGTTCTTCCTGACCACCATATATCAAGAACATATCTTTGGTCCTCCGCAGATATTTTAAGATGTTCTTGACTGCAATCCAGTGCGCCATACCTGGATTACTCTGGTAACGACTGGTCACGCTTAATCCGTAAGCGACGTCTGGGCGAGTACACAACATCGCATACATAATGGATCCAATAGCCGAAGCATAAGGCGTATTGTCCATTTCATCTTTCTCAGTCTGTGTTTGTGGACACTGACTCTTCGAAAGACTCAGACCATGTCTGACTGGAAGATATCCTCGTTTAGAATTCTCTAAATGAAATCTTTCCAGGACTTTATCGATGTAAGTACTCTGGCACAGCCCGAGAAGCCTCTTAGATCTATCCCTATAGATCTTCACACCTAACACATAGGCTGCTTCTCCTAGATCTTTCATCTGGAAACATTTCCTCAGCCATGCCTTAACAGCATGCATTTCAGGAATGTCATTTCCAATGATCAAGATGTCATCGACGTAGAGGACTAGGAAAGTAATCACGCTCCCACTAAACCTCTTATATACACACGGGTCATCCTCGTTCTTGATGAAACCAAATTCAGTAACTGATTCATCAAAACGAATATTCCAGCTTCTCGATGCTTGTTTAAGTCCATAAATGGACTTCTTTAACTTGCATATTTTATGACGATCTGCTGGATTAGTGAAACCTTCAGGTTGTGTCATATACACATCCTCATCCAGATTTCCATTAAGGAAAGCTGTTTTCACATCCATCTGCCAGATCTCATAATCGTAATATGCAGCTATCGCAAAAAGAATCCGAATAGACTTAAACATGGCTACAGGTGAGAAAGTTTCATCATAATCTATCCCGTAGATTTGTTTGAAACCTTTCGCAACTAGCCTGCCTTTATAGGTAACCACGTTACCATCCATGTCAATCTTCTTCTTGAAGATCCATTTACAGCCTATAGGGATTACTCCCGGAGGCGGATCAACCAAATCCCAGACTTGGTTATCTGACATGGAGTCCATCTCGGCGCGCATAGCTTCAAGCCATCTCGCTGACTCCGGTCCACTGACCGCATCCGCATAAGTGAGGGGTTCATCATTGTCAATGATGTAGACTCCGTCATAGCGCTCAGGCTGTCGACGGATCCTACCCGATCTTCGCGGTTCCCGTGATATCTGAGCCTCAGGTTGTTCAATAACCTGTTCTACCGGCTCAGGCTCATCCAACTCTGCTTGAGCACTTTGTCCTTTCTCTGGATTCTCATCCAGTTTTATTTCTCTCCCACTGGCCTCTTGCAGAAGAAACTCCTTCTCAAGAAATATGGCCGTACGAGCAACAAAAACCTTGTTCTCCTTGGGATCGAAGAAATAATAACCCTTAGTTTCCTTAGGGTAACCGACAAAGATACATTTCTCAGATCTGCTCTCTAGTTTCCCAGAGGCGAGCTTTTTGACATAAGCTTCGCAACCCCAGATCCTGATAAATGTCAAGCTTGGCTGTTTCCCATACCATAACTCATATGGCGTCTTTGAAACTGCCTTGGATGGCACCCGGTTTAGTACCTTTGCAGCTGTTTCCAGTGCAAAACCCCAAAAGGAGTAGGGCATAGTAGCCTGACTCATCATAGAACGAACCATATCTAGTAACGTTCTATTTCTCCTCTCGGACACACCATTCCATTGCGGTGTTCCTGGTGGAGTGAGCTGTGAGATAATGCCACACTCTTTTAGATAGTCAGTAAATGCATGACTTAGGTATTCACCACCTCGATCTGAGCGAAGTGCCTTGATATTACGGCCTAGCTGATTCTGTACTTCATTCTTGAACTCTTTGAACTTGTCAAAAGATTCACTCTTATGTCTCATCAGATAGACATACCCGTATCTACTGAAATCATCAGTAAAGGTAATGAAGTACTGATAGCCACCTCTGGCATGTTTACTAAATGGCCCACACACATCACTGTGTATAAGGTCAAGTAAACCTGAAGCCCTTTGACCTTTGTGAGGAAAAGGTGACTTCGTCATTTTACCCATTAAACAAGCCTTGCATGTATCAATCTCCTTGTAGGAGAATGATCCCAGCAGTCCATGATGATGCAACCGCTTAATGCGTTTCTCGTTAATATGGCCTAAACGACTATGCCATAGCAAGGTGCTGTCATCAGCATACTTGGCTTTCTTGATATCAACGTTCTGTATAGAACATTCCATGTCCAACATGTATAACCCATTGCTAATTGAACCAGTTGCATAAACAATATTATCTAAAGACAAAACACACTTTGAAATATTGCATTCAAAGGAAAATCCCTTCCTGACAAGAGCAGGAATGGAGATAATATTTTTAGTTATACTGGGAACAAAGTAACAACTGTTTAGTTCTAATACAATTCCAGATGGTAAAGAAATGAAGTAGTCTCCTACAGCAACAGCAGCAACCCGTGCCCCGTTTCCAACGCGTAGGTCCACCTCATGCTGTCCCACCTGCCTTCTTCTCTTGAGTTCCTGCACATTTGAACAAATGTGAACTCCACATGCAGTGTCCAACACCCATGATATAGAAGAAGAAAACATGACTTCAGTCACGAATATACCTGAGCCAGAAGCAAAGCTTCCCCTCTTGTCTCCTTGGAGCGCTTTACAGTCCTTTTTCCAGTGACCCAGCTGGCCACAGTGGAAACACCTGTATTCCTTAGACCGCTTGACCTTCTGCTTCAGAGCCTTGCTGTAATTCTTGACAGGGGCCTTGCCCTTCTTCCCCTTCTTCTTGTTCCTTGAAGGAACCATTAAGACAGAGGTTGAAGGCTTACCCTTCAGAGTCTCCTCAGTGGTCAAGAGCATATTCAGCAGCTCTGCCGGAGTACAATCGATTTTGTTCATATTAAAATTAATAATGAACGCGTCGAATGAAGGCGGGAGAGACTGCAGAATAATGTCCACAGCAAGCTCCTGGTTGATGGTATGCCCCAGTTTCTCTAGAGCCTCCTTGTGCCCAATCATCTTGAGCACGTGAGCTCCCACTGGGCTCCCTTCAGCCAGTTTGCTCTGAAAGAAGAGCTTCGTCAAATTATAGCGTTCAGTCCTCGCCTGTGCAGCATACAGCATCTTGAGGTTCGCTATAATCTGTATAGCCGACATATCCTCATGCTGACGCTGCAGCGATGGCGTCATAGACGCTAGCATCAGGCAAGCGACATCAATGCTATCATTGACGTGCTTTTCATAGGCTTCCCGAACCGCCCTTGCGGCGTTCGGAGCGGGCTGCGGCGGTATCGCCGTCTCGAGGACATACAGTTTCCTCTCTGCCTTAAGAATAATCTTAAGGTGTCCAAACCAGTCAGAGAAGTTTGGCCCAGCAAACTTCTCCCTTTCCAGTAGGGATCGCACATTGAAGTTCATGGTGTTCGTTGCTGCAGGTATCTACAACAATGCAAGAACAGCAAGGTCAGTATCAATGTATAAGAATCAATCAGGACTTAAGAAAGATTCTTTTTCTCACTATTTTATCAGGCGTGAAAAATCCAGCAAAACAGCCCGAAAGAGTAGAACTCTTTTAGTGAGATGGGATCCAGATTTCATACTTGGTCTCCGCGTCCCGCTCAGGCGAGATAAGATGCACAGAGAGTACAAGCACTAGTTTCTGGTAGGCTAACCCAGCCAATCGCCAACCCGTGCGATTCCCCTTCATCTGGGCAATCCAGCAGACTGTGCCAACTGAGTTGGTACAACACAATCTCTGACCCCACAGATGGCTGCCTCCATGTGCTACCATATGCGCCACATATGTAGACTACACGGTCAAGCTGACCCAACCTACTCCCTGGACCACCATGTGCTATGCTGAGCAACGAGAAGGGATAAATCCCTGCTCTGTAACACACAGGTGTAATCCCGCACCGTCTGAAGATAGATGGACGTGCCCACTGAGTGGGTACAACACGGCTCCAACGATAATCAGAACAGTGAGGTTTCGCGTCAGAAGGCATTCGAGCTTGATATTTTTAGCGTTGGATTTTAACGGTCTTTTATCTTCTTTTTCTATCATACAATCCCTATGGTGATAGCAGAAGATAAATTTAATCATGCAATTCTAATATTAACAAATAAAAGAAAGCATGTATCTTATGTGGTAAAAGCCCATAGCCCTAGTGAGACCTTAACCTAGCTTAAGTCTACACTTGCTCTTCATGGGTCTTTTGCTGCTCATCTGGCCCAAGCAGGGCCCTAGCGCCGTTTGCAGCACTGGTGCGCCCACCAGGAATTTGCGCCAGGTCCTAGGTTCGAACCCTAGACCTTCCACCTGGTCCAGCCACTGCTGCAGGCGCTTCTGCCAAGTGTGCATTGTGCTCTTGTCTAATTAAATTACAATTTAACTATCTAGACAAGAGTGACACGCAGGTCACTTTCACATTATAAATTAATCAAAATTGTGATTCGCAGATCACAAAAATAAAATTAATTTACAACAATTAAGCCCAGGCTCGCAGGCCCCAGCACAGCACACATTAATAACGGGCAGCCCACATAAGACTAAATAGACAAACATATGCATCAATCAAGAATCATGTGATCCATACATAAAAATTAAAATTTTTCGAAAACCCCTTGGGATCAATTTTAATTTTTCCTTATTTCCCCTACAACCTTACAACGGTCCATTACTAGGGATCCACTCAACCAACCTAGTCAGATCCACTACCCTTGCATGCACCAAGTCCTAACTGACTTGAGTTGACCATAAGGTCAACCATGCATGCGCCAGGGCTGAACGACCACACAGAGGTCTGGCAAGCGGGCGTGACCCCGGGCCTAACTCAGGTGCGTTCATTAGTCGTCTCAATCAGACATCGCTACACACCTGTCTGCAGTCGACCTATAGCCACCATAGGCTTGCGCCGAGGTGCTAACTGGTCGACCCATTCAGGCTGTCAGATAGTCTGATCAGACATTCTGGATCTAACCTAGGGGTGACTTCAACCCTAATAACCCGTCTAAGGGTTTACAGTAGGCGGCTTAGATCTAAGGTGATACGCGCAAGAGATATAAGTTTTTGATAAAAACTCTATAACAAGTGCCAAGGCATCATACATGCGTAACACATAAACTTACATCATGCGCAACCTTACAACATGCGTCAACTACAAGTAAAGGTTCGCATGTATTCTAGATCTAGCAAGATGGCGCATACAAGGATCACAAATCATAGCAAACATATTATCATGCGATTTAGCCTGCTCTGATACCAATTGCAGGGGTCCCCTTCAAGGGGGAGCGAAAAACCCTAATGGGCGCATGTGTTTCAACGCAGCGGAAATAAGGGTTTTAGGGATCATTAGCATGATATATGATCAACTATGAAAAATCGATTGCAAAATGCCAATAAGATTCATACCATCGCCATCTATGGATGAAGTGTTGGAAGCAAAAACCGAAAGGGGTCTTCTCCCTAGTCGACGCACACACGATGAAGAATGGCCTCTCCTTGTCGTCTTTGTGCTAGCAAAGCTTCAAGGGTCCTTTGCGCATGGAGGAGATGAGATCCTTGGGCTTGGCGAAGAAGAAGTTCCTCTACACTCGTCAAGACTTTTGTCACACGAGAAGGGAGGAGATGTCGTCCGAAGTTGATGATCGACAAGGGAGTAAACACGTTGTAATCAACGTGGGCGTTGCTATCCAAAAATAGTAACCCATTACTCACTTCGGTTATGCGTTCACATGAAGTGAACCGCAACCCTCTTCTCCCATTCGAACCTTTGAACCAAGCGCTCATAACATGAGCCGGTTCAAGTGACTTTGGTTCAAGACCAAATCGGCCCAAGCAATGGTCGATCTTATTGAACCACAAGGTTCAAGATCACCGTTGATCTCTCGATGCTCTAGATCTCACTGATCTAGCATCATAACTCTCGATCAAAGCTTACCGATCTAAAGCCCTAATCAATCAAACATGATCAGACCAGATCTCACTCTCAATCAGAGTTTAACACCCCTTTACACTGAACTAAACAATTCAGTCCACACGATCTGACTTAAAGAAGCCATATCATCAAATTGTGCGACCCTAAGGGTTTCCTTTAAATGTCGGTAACGATAACTCACGTTATCACGATCAGTGAGGGGTATCTAGCAACACATCACTGTCTCCCGATATAAAGGAAAGAGTCTTCCAAGACTTCACCCAAACCACAGCACAAGTGTGAATCCAATTCACTAGGCATGCATACTTCCTTTGCCACTTGATGTTCTTATTGGACAAGCCTGTCAAGCTTGTAACTCCAATATGATGAGCATGATTAGATCAGATGAACACTGTCACCTGGGTATGGCCATACACTCTCTCAATCATCTCATCCAGGGGGGCCCTTATAGAACATCACACTCCTTAAACAAGGAGACGGCAATCCTATGTCTATCACTAGTGTCCTAACCTGACTCAAGCTCATCATCCAAGATAGTCTATAATCATTATGTTTCAAATGATATTGAACTACCTCAAAACAATGACAATCATCATTTAGAAAACACAAGTGATCTCAAGTCAGAGGAAATGTGCCACTTGTCGCAATCAAGGAATATTCACATTGTGACAAACAATTGAACATCCTAGTAGGGTCTGTCCAGTACATCCCATGTACCCATGAGTCTACATCTTATTCCATGCTCGAAGCATCCTATAAGATTAGAACACATATTAGTCTTAACCATATCAAGGCTGTCTCATGTTCACCAAGATACATCGACCAAGGACATAATAGCATGTCAGCCCAGCTGAACAGCTTTGAGACATTATTCAGAAGAACATATATTGCAGCAGACAATGTAGCTAACTGAATAACAACCATGCCTTTATAAACATATGAGTTTATTACATGATACATGTTACACTCCCATAGGCTTCAAACATTAGCTTTAAGGGCATACCCCAACAACGGCAATCCTTTGTCTATCACTAGTGCCCTAACCTGACTCAAGCTCACCATCCAAGATAGTCTATAATCATTATGTTTCAAATGATATTGAACTACCTCAAAACAATGACAATCATCATTTAGAAACACAAGTGATCTCAAGTCAGAGGACATGTGCCACTTGTTGCAATCAAGGATTATTCACATTGTGACAAGCAATTGAATATCCTAGTAGGGTCTGTCCAGTACATCCAATGTACCCATGAGTCTACATCTTATTCCATGCTCGAAGCATCCTATAAGATTAGAACACATATTAGTCTTAACCATATCAAGGCTGTCTCATGTTCACCAAGATATCTCGACTAAGGACTTAACTGTATGTCAGCCTAGCTGAACACCATTGAGACATTATTCAGAAGTACAATTATTGCAGCAGACAATGTAACAACCTGAATAATAACCATGCCTTTATAAACATAAGAGTTTATTACATGATACTGATATAATCCCAAGGCCTCAAACATTAGCCTTAAGGGCATACCCCAACAAGATAGACATGGAAGGTAACATTGTTACCTTAAAAGACAAGCTAGTGAACAATAATTTCAGGCAAATCCACTGGGTGGATAATAATGAAATTTTCACCAATAGCTGAGCTTTAAGTCCATTAGGGATCTGCTTGTTATAATTGCATGATCAATTATGGCATCTTGTTATGATAACTGCTTTTCTTGCAAAGGACATCTGAAAAGATATCTATAAGGAAATAGCCAGAAGGTTTTCATATCAAGGCCATATAGATATGCATGATGTTATACAAGCATGGTTGAAAAAGCCTATGTTTACAAGAAGATCAGTGGGAGCACCTTAATAGTATTTCTTGTCTAAGATGATTGATGATATTCTCCTCACATGAAATGACATCTCAGCTCTTCACATGGTAAAGGAAAGGGTTTGATATGTATTTCGAGAAGAATGATCTAGGGAATGATGCCTACATCCTAGGCATGAGGATCTATAGATAGAGATCCAAGAAAGTCATTGCCCTTCAGTCAATCTATGTTCATCCAAGAGTTTCTGGAGAGGATTATATTGGATGATTCCAAATATTGATACCTTCTAGGAAGATATGGTCTAAATCTCTCAAAGATGTTGTGTCCTATGGCACAGCTGGAGAGTATTAACATGGGTCCAAAGTCCTGATACATTGTATGTAGGATGGATCATGTTTTGAAGACCATTTCTGGCAAATGCTTGGAGCATAGCCAGCAAGTTTCAATCATATCTTAGTGTTTAACACTAGATAGCTGTGAAAGCAATCCTTATACATACACTTGGGAAGTATAAAGGATTGGAGTCTAGTCTATGATAGACAGGAAAGAATTTTGTGTACTGGGGTACACTGACACTTCGTTCCAGTCTAGTGACTATTGATCACAGCCAGGATTTACGCTTTGCCTTGTTATGGTAATTGTATGCTGAAAGAGCATTATGCAAACCAAAGTGGCGAAATTCTACAAATAAGGCTGAGTACATTGCAGCTTCTTGTGGCAGCCAAGGAAGCAGCTTCATTCATTTTAACATGATTTAGTTCCTGGTGCATGATGGTCCAGTATAGTTCTTACTGGGGCCATAAGCATGTGTAAAGGAACTTAGCACTCAAGTATGTACTGCAGCAATATCATCTGATCTTAGAGATCATGGATAAAGATGATGATTCAAATTTGTTAAAATAAACACAGATAGCAATCTGGAAAAACCCACTGATCGAGCCTCTGGCGCAGCGGAAGCTAAATGGGTCATACTAGAGACATTGGAACTGACTAAACATCAGTTATCCTTAGTCTTACTGCAAGTGGGAGATTGTTGGTGTATATGCCCTAAAGACCAATGTATAGACATGGTCAGGCATTGTTTGAATGTACTTTGATAGAACTATTACTCTTTATATAGGCATGGTCGTTATTATGCAGACTTTTCTACCTGCGTTGATGTATTGAGTTGCATAAATAATGTCCCAGGAGTTTGGATTGGATCCATTCTCATAAGCTATCCCCAGACAAGGTACCTTAGCAGATATGGGATAGCTTCGATACATGTGAGACTGGTGTATGGGCTGGTTAGATGCAGGGCACAGTAACGCAGACATACAGGTGCATTGGATGCACTGGAGTGATCCACCGTGAGGATTGACTTGTCTAGTCAACAAGTCAATCTCACATGCAAGAGGTTTGTATTGATCCATAGACTTGAGGTATTCATGTCTAGACTTGATGAAGGGTATGCTTTAATACAGTCTTACGTCTCTCCATAATTGGGAGATCAAAACGACTGTCATTGGGCATGTCATTAGTCACGTAGAGACATGGATGACCAATAGTAGGATTTTCCCCTTCCTTCTGAGGAAGCATGATATCCACCTCGGGGCACCCCACCTTATTGGTGCATGACAGGAAAGTGTGGCCACACTTGTTGAGTCATGACCAATGCATTGGATAATAAACTTGAGACTAATCCAATGGCAGGATATCAGCTTAGGCAAAGGGATCTGTAATGCAATGGGAATCCTCGTTGCTTGTTAGGAGTTGTTGCCATAATGACTTAAGTCCTATGACATGGGTAGTAGTGATGTGTTGCTAGATACCCCTCACTACTTATGATGTTTACATCATTGCCATCGTCATATGGATCCTACGGGGTCACACGCAATAGACTCTTGACGTTGCTTTAATCAGAAGCCTTAGGATCAAGTTATTGGATAACTTGGATCCATTTGGAAGATTTCATCAGCGCCAATGGGCCTGATGAGATGGAAGAAAGTTATTGGAGCCAAACTTCATTTTTGGCAGGTTGACCCGAAATTGACCTAGATTGGTCACATTTGGATTAGGGTTGCATTGGATTGGATCCAATGGCTTAATCAACCCATGCCATGAAGTTTGGGCTAGCTCATTATCCAATGAGGCCCAATAATTAGTTGTCATGAAGAGGAATTGGCTTAAAAGGGTATAATGGGGAGAAATCTCACCCCATTGGCGCCTAGGGGCATAATGGGGTGAGGGAGGCGCCTTTGCTTCATTATGGAAGTAAAGGGCGCCTAGCCCTTCTTCCTTGGATGGAATACTTGCCTCTAAGGTAAGTCTTGGGGCTGATATGGCTTGAGAACTTTTATGGGAAGTTCCTAGGCGCATATGGACATAGGGAAGAGGTATATGGTAATGTCTTGGAGACTTACCTTACCTCAAACCCTAGTTTCTCCCAAAAACCTTACCCTAGCCGAAACTCCTCATGCATGTTGCACCTAGCCACTTAGCCTTTGATGGTAAGAATGCATTTGAGGCATGTCTTGGGCTGATATAGTGTTTAGACTTTTATGGATAGGTTGAATGAGGTTTATGGTAAAGTCTTGGAGACTTTCCTTACTTCAAGACACCTCATCCTAGCCATACACTTGGCATGATCCTAGCCCTTGCTCAAACTGCCTCTAGTCCTATTTATAGGACCCATTGTCGCCCTCTCTTGATGATGAACTCTTGAAGACGTGAACAATCATAGAGGGGCGAAAGCAAGGGCAAAGGGTGACAACATCAAAGTGGCGCAACCCTTCTTCCAACAAGTGACCGCAAGTCTTCTCCTTCCTCTCCTCTTGGCGTGACTTGGAGAAGGACTTGGTGGCGCAATTTCCCCCTAATCTTCCTCAAGGCCGAAACTCATCTTCTCCCTCTTCTCTTGGAGTGAAGAGGATAAGGAGTTGGCGGCATCTTCCTTGCACTTGGCGCATGAACCTTGGAGGTGGCGCAAGAAGAGTGAAGGAACTCTAAGGCTCGATTCTCTTCCCGAGGCTAGCACCGAGCGTGGAAGGGAGCAACGATCAAGGAGTCAACGCGTGGATACTTGTAGAGGGCGAACACTTGGGCGCCTTCAACATGGCTTCGACATCTAAACAAGCAAAAGAGGTACATCTCTATCACATCCTTGTGTCTTCTCTCTCGCATGGATCCTTGGGAAAGGAATGTGTTTCGGGTGTAATGCTTCTTCCGCTGTGTCCTGGGACTGCAAAATTTTAAATTACACCCGGCATTCCCCAACAATGACCATATCGACCAAACAAGCATGCCTGTGATGGTTTATTATTCTGTCCATAGCATGCCTGTGATGTTTTTCCTTTGCTGCCATAACCATAGGAAAACTGCATGCTAGAAAAGAATAAAATGAACATGCAAAAACTCTCAAAGCAATATCAAGTCGATAGCCTTCTAACGCGTAGCTCTCATCAAACTATCGATCAGTGGTGTTGTGAACTATTTCCCACTCTCGTGGGACACACCCACTTATCTTTAGGAGGTGTGTGGTGGCAATGGTTTCCCCAGTCCGTTTTAACCGGGCGCGCCTTTGCAAGGAAACTCATTGACCCTGGGCATAACGATTAGGATTAGACTTGACTAGTTTTTCATATGATGAATCATTAGAGGCAGCTATTGATAGGATAGGGTTCTGTGTTGTATCCAGCCCTTGCTGGACATAGGGCGCCTAGTCTCTCTTAACGAAGAGGAGTTGTGCATGGCACAATTGGCTGACATGCCTACCTAAAGAAGCATGAGATCACTCTGTGCATCCCAACTCACCCTCGTGAGCTGCGGAGACCTCATATGAAATTAGGATCCTACTCACTTCTTTCCATGTTGAGTTTGAGAGTCCTCAACTTGTTTTGGAAATAGTGGGAGCATAGTATTTAATTAAAGTCCTAGTTAAATGCTTTATCATTGTACTTATCTTACTTATTTGCTTATTGTAGATGGCATCTCCTAATCTAAGATTGAAACTTTATAAACACAAATTGGATGGGATTAATTGGACAAAGTGGTTTAAGATTTTGTCCAAGATACTAGAACAAGAAAATAAGGTGCATCTTCTTGAAAGACCTCCATCCCAGCCTAGTATGTTTTTCACTACTGAGTGGGAGTGGAATGTCTATCTTGAACATTGTGAAGATAACAAACAGTACACTGCTCTTGTCTTAGAGTGCATGACCCCAGAGGTCAAGGTTGAGTGTGATGAGATGGGGATTTATGATCTTATCATACATCTCAAAGGTCTCTTCACACCATGCTCTATAGACAAAGATCAGGAGAGTTCTTTTAGATCTTCAGAATGTGTGCCTGAATCTGAGAATGACCATGGTTCTATATCTTCGAAGCTAATACTTCGGAAGACTAGGAATGCATGGGTATTTCGAGAGGATTGAGGCCCAAGAAGAGCATGGCATAGAAGAAGGGATGTAATCCATCCGCTTCAGGTATTGTGTTACCAAGGTCTTTATGTCTACTTCTTATTCATGAGTACTGAGTACCGCATGTGAGGCTCACATATGTTTTACATGTGCAGGAGCTCAAAAGAAGTAGGACGATGAGGCTTGGTGGGATCGACTCTCGGGTCAGGGACAGAGCATTGGATGCTGGTGTTGATATCATCTCACTGCCTTGAAGACTTTATCTAGAACTTTGCTATTATGTATCAGCTTATGTATTAGAACATCTTTTTTTTGAAAGGATTTCAGTTTTAAATAATAAATGATATTTTCTTTAAATCTGAGATGTTCTATTGAAGTGATACAATTGATAAATAGTTTGTGGTTCTATATGTAACACAAGATCAGATCCAATGATTCAATAAACACCCTCTTATAGCATTGCCTCTTGAACCATAGAACAATGGTAACATCCAAAGGTCCATGGACTATTGGGATCATTATCCTTTCAGGATTATGATACATGTGAGCCTTGTTCAAAGGAAAAAAGTGACAGATGCTACCTTCATTGGGTGTGGGTATGTCATATCCAAGAACTTTGGAGAAATCCAAGAAGTTCACAAATGGAGTATTGAATCAAATTGGTGAATCTATTAAAGCACTTTGATTGGATCAAGGTGATTAGTGGAGAATTTGATGACTATCCTAAAGAGTGTGAGGTTATCTCACAGCTTACTTGGAACACCACTATGTGGTGAATTTTCAAAGATAAAAAGAGGAACACATTGGATGTGGTTCCATCTTTGAATAGTCATGCAAATTTACTACCTTTGACGCCATGCAAACAGATGTACTGTCACTCCATAAAGAAAGTGTGTCTAAGATAGCTTTTGAGTTGGAAACTGCAAATATCTCATTTCTTCAAAGGATTTAGGAATGTAATATGAAGTGATTCAAAAGTATGTGTTTGTGGAGCACTGTAGAGTGCTTATTCTATCCCGAAGAGAACAAACTATTTGTTGCTCAAACTCATGTCTCTGTTGAGAAGATATTTCTTTTGAAAGAAGCTAGTGGGAGTAGATTTGATTGGGACAAGGTCCAGAATCAACCACAATACAATTAGACACAAATGGAGAGTAGAATCTCACATACAGGTTGAAAGTCAACCTGAAGTTCAAGTAACACAGGAACCACATAAGTCTGGATGGATTCGAAATGCTGGGCATGACGAATTTTTCATCTGGGTTGAACCTAAGACTTATGATGAAATGGAAGCGGTTGGTGAACCAGATTCCAAGAAATGGCTAAGCGCCATGAGAACTGTAATGGACTCAATGTCTGTTGATCAAGTCTGGGACTTGGATGAGCCGCCAAAGGGGTAACACCCATAGGCTATAAATGGATCTTTCAGGAAGATAGACATGGAAAGTAACATTGTTACCTTGAAAGGCAAGCTAGTGAATAGAAATTTCAGGCAAATCCACTGGGTGGATAATGATGAAATTTTTCACCAATAGCTGTGTTTTAAGTCCATTAGGAATCTGCTTGTTATAACTGCATGATCCGTTATGGCGTGTTGTTATGAAAACTACTTTTCTTAAATGGACGTCTAGAATAGGATGTCTACAAGGAAATAGCCTAAAGGTTTTCATATCATGGCCATAAAGATATACATGGTGTTATGCAAGCATGTTGAAAAGAACCTGTGTTTACAAGAAGATCAGTGGGAGCACCATAATAGTATTTCTTGTTTTAGATGATTGATGATATTCTCCTCATATGGAATGACATCTCAGCTATTCACATGGTGAAGTCTAGGCTTGAGAAGTATTTCGAGAAGAATGATCTAGGGAATGATGCCTACATCCTAGGCATGAGGATCTATAGATAGAGATCCAAGAAATTCATTGCCCTTTAGTCAATCTATGTTCATCCAAGAGTTTCTGGAGAGGTTCATATTGGATGATTCTAAATATTAATACCTTCCAGAGAAATATGGTCTGACTCTCACAAGGATGCTATGTCCTATGACACAGCTGGAAAGTAGTAACATGGGTCTAAAATCCTGTTACATTGGGTACAGGATAGATCATATTTTGTGCATAGTGCACAAGACCATTTGTGGCAAATGCTTGGAGCATGGCCAGTAAGTTTCAATCAGATCCCAGTGTTCTACACTGGATAGCTGTGATAGAATTCCTTTTATACTTGGGAAGTATTAAGAATTGAGCTATAGTCTTTAATAGACAGGAAGAATTTTGTGTACAGGGGTACACTGATATTTCGTTCCAGTCTAATGACTATTGATCACAGCCAGGACTTGCGTTTTGCCTTGTTGTGGTGTTGTGTGCTGGAAGAACATTAGACAAACCACAGTGGCAAATTCTACAATTAAGGCTGAGAACATTGCAGCTTCTTGTGGCAGCCAAGGAAGCAGCTTCATTTACATGAACTTGATTTAGTCCCTGGTGCTTGAAGGTCTAGTATAATTCTTACTGGGACCATAGCACAAGAGAAGGAACTTAATACTCAAGTATGTACTGCAGCATATCATCTGATCTTGGAGATCATGGATAAGGATGATGATCAAATTTGTAAAATAAACACAGATAGCAATCTGGAAAACCCACTGACATAGCCCCTGGCGCAGCGGAAGCTAAATAAGTCATATTAGAGACATAGGGACTGATTAAACATCAGTTGCCCTTGGTCATAGTGCAAGTGGGAGATTGTTGGTATATATGCCCTACAGACCAATGTATGGACATGGTCATGCACTGTTTGAATGTACTTTGATATAATTATTATTCTTTATAGAGGCATGGTCGTTATTATGCAGACTTCTCTACCTACGTTGATGTAATGAGTTGCATGAATAATGTCCCAGGAGTTTGGTTGGATCCATTCTCATAAGCTATCCCCAGTCAAGGTACCTTAGTAGATATGGGATAGCTTTGGTACAGGTGAGACTAGTGTATGGGCTGGTTAGGTGTGGGGCACAGTAACGCAGACATACAGGTGCATTGGATGCACTGGAGTGATCCACTGTGAGGATTGACTTGTCTAGTCAACAAGTCAATCTCACATGCAAGAGGTTTGCATTGATCCTTAGACTTGAGGTATTCATGTCTAGATTTGATGATGGGTATGCTTTGATGCAGTCTTACGTCTCTCCGTAACTGGGTGACTAAAACGATTGTCATTGGGCATGTCATAAGTCATGTAAAGACATGGATGACCAATAGTAGGATTTGCCCATTCCTTCAGAGGAAGCATGATATCCACTTTGGGGCACCCCACCTCATTGGTGCATGATAGGAATGTGTGGCCACACTGATTGAGTCATGACCAACAGATTGGATTGATAAACTTGAGACTAAATCCAATGGCGGGATATCAGTTTAGGCAAAGGGATATCTATAGTGCATGGGAATCCTCGTTGCTTGTTAGGAGTTGTTGTCATATGACTTAAGTCCTATGACATGGGTAGTAGCGATGTGTTGCTAGATACCACTCACTACTTATGAAGTTTACATCATTGCCATCGTCATATGGATCCTACGGGGTCACACGCAATAGACTCTTGACGTTGCTTTAATCAAAACCCTTATGATCAAGTTATTGGATAACTTGGATCAATTTGGAAGATTTCATCAGCGCCAATGGGCCTGATGAGTTGGAAGAAAGTTATTAAAGCCAAACTTCATTTTTGGCAGGTTGACCCGAAATTGACCTAGAATGGTCACATTTGGATTAGGGTTGCATTGGATTGGATCCAATGGCTTACTCAACCCATGCCATGATGTTTGGGCTTGCTCATTATCCAATGAGGCACAATAACTAGTTGTCATGAAGAGGTATAAGCAAATAAGGGTATAATGGGGAAGAGTTTCACCCCATTGGCGCTAAGGGCATAATGGGGTGAACTAAGCGCATGTTGCTTCATAAGGAAGCATTAGGCGCCTCCCCCTATATTCCTTGGATGGAAACCTTGCCTCTATGGCAAGGGTTGGGCCTGATATTTCTTGAGGACTCTTATGGAAGGTCCTTAGGCGCATATGAGAAGTAGGGTGAGGTTTATGGTAAAGTCTTGGAGACTTTCCATACCTCATAAACCCTACATGCACCCAAACCCTTACCCTAGCCGAATACCTCTTGCATGTTGCTCCTAGCCCTTCTCCTTTGGTGGGAAGAATGCATTTGAGGCATGTCTTGGGCTGATATAGTGCTTGGACAAATTAGGATAGGTTGAATGAGGTTTATGGTAATGTCTTGGAGACTTTCCATGCCTCAAGACACCTCATCCTAGCCATACACTTGGCATGATCCTAGCCATTGCCCTAGCCGCCCCTTGTCCTATTAATAGGACCCTTGCCGCCCCCTCTCATGTTGTTGTTCGTGTGTTCAATCCTTGGAGGCGTGAGCACATAAAGAGGCGAGGGCAAAAGGCTGGTGGTGCAAGCATAAGGGCGAAAGTGCATAGAGGTGGCGCAACCTTCTTCGTCCTTGAAACCGCAAGCATCCTCTTCTTCCTCTCTCTTTGGCGCAAGAAGGAGGAGTGCTTGATGTCTTCATCTTCTTCCATAGCCGCAAGCGTCATCATCTCCTTGTCTTGGCGCAAGGACAAGGAGAGCTTGGCGGCATCATCTTCTCCATCACCTCTCTTGGCGCAACCTCCCTTGAAGGTGGCGCAAGTGAGTTGAAGATACCCTAAGGCTTGATTCTCTTCCCGAGGCTAGCACCAAGCGCGGAAGGGAGCAACGTTGAGACAGTCGATGCGTGGATACTTGTAGAGGGCGAACACATGGGCGCCTTCAACATGGCTTCAAAAACAAAGCAAGCAAAAGAGGTATATCTATAACACATCCTTGTGTCTTCTCTCTCGCATGGATCCTTGGGAAAGGAATATGTTTCGGGTGTAATGATTCTTCCGCTGTGTCCTGGGACTGCAAATTTTAAAATTACACCCGGTATTCCCCAATAGGTTAAGCCTGAATAGAGTCATGACCATTGATGTTGGAATTAACAACTGTGACACACTGTTCCGACTTGGACGATCAGCCTGGCAAAAGGACTAGAGTGTACATATATCTTGTCGCAGTTTTAGGGGATGTTGATGACGACTGCATTCCGAGGACTTGAGTAGCAATGATGTACTGCTAGGTGAAACTCATTGCTTGTGATGACTTGTGGTTATCACTGCCAATGTCTGAGGAACCTACAGGGTCACACACCTAGACACTCGAGATCTCGTATTGATCGAGTTGCCTAAAATCGAGTCATTTGGTTGATTCGAGTCAGTTTGGGAGTCCGATGCATCACGGATGCGTTTGATGAGTCGGAGATGATCTTTTGGGATGATGTTGCGTTTTGACTTCAGTTGACCCTGGTTGACCTTTGGGTGACCACGTTTGACCTCGATGGACTAGGTTCAGTCAAGTGGTCAAATATTAGGTTTATGCTCCGGTTTTGTTCGGAGGCTTTTTTAGATTGATTTAAACGTAACATGGGAACCTGCGACTTAAGCGCTAAAATGAATATAAGTATTCATTTTATTCACAACTTAAGTCATGGGGGCCACGCGCAACTTAAGTGAATATTTATATTAAATATATTCACCACTTAAGTTGCGGATTCGCATCCATTAAGCAATAATGGATCTAGGTGCTAATTAATTTTGAATTTTCGTAATTAAATATAGACCTAGCCAAAACATCAATGACAACTCTTCTAACCTAGCCGCTCACCTCTAAAAACTCTCCCCATGGTGCCTCCTTGCATGGAAGTGTCGCCCACATCCATGGATGACATGTTTCATCCCTTCTAGGCGCATGAGATCACTTTGGAACTTCTTCCTTCTTCCTTGGCGTGTCCCTTGAAGGTTTTGGTGCTTGAGGAAATATTTTTCCTCCATGGGCGCATCTTCCATGAAGGTGGCGCAACACATGAAAGAAGGAGAAGAAGAGGAGTTACAACATCTCTTCTCATATTAGTGCATCTTCTTGGGAAATTGGCAATAAGAAGGAGCTCTCATCATGATGGCGCATCTTTATGAAGATGGCGCATGCTTTGAAGAAGTGAAAGGAGGTTTGTGAGATCATCACTTCATCTAGGTGCATCCTCTAGGAGGGTTGGCGTATGATGGATAGAATATCCTCTAGGAGGATTGGCGCATCTTCTAGGAAGATGGCGCATGATCTCTAGGAGGATTGGCACATCATCTAGGATGATGGCGCATGTTCCTCTCATCATCTTCTTCAATGGCGCATCTCTATGGTGGCGCATACCATGAGGAAGAAGAAAAGTGGTTAGACAAGAGATTGACACAAGTTGTAGAGCTTCCCTTTCCTTGTGGTCAATCTCCTCCCTTCATCATCTCTTTGGCGCATCTTGGCGCAAGCAAAGAGTGCAGCAACATAGGCAACAGGATCTTCCTCCCGAAGGCTAGCACCAGGCGAGGAGTGAAGAGCATTTCGAGGAGTCCGTGTGTACACGATTGTAGAGGGGTGGACACTTGTGCATCTCTCCTGTGTCATCATCAACAATCCCATGGAATTATGCGAATAAAGGTATATTACTCTAACACATCCGGTGGATCACTCATAAGGGAACCTGGCTCTTAGGGTTATCCTATTTCGGGCCAATGCTTCCGCTGTAATTAAAATTTTAAAATTGGCACGGGGATTCCCAACAGTGTGTAACCGTAGATTCTACTGCACTGACCAAGGTCGGGGGTGGCCATGGGGACTATCGTGCGACGACATGACCAAAAGCGATAATCGTGCGACGATGTGTCCCAGACACCAGTTGATGTCTCCATAGGATTGTCGTGCGACGTCGTATCCAAGAGACTGGCCGATAGCGGCCAAATAACTATCATGCGATGACACATTTAATGGGATAGGCCAATGGTAGCCTAAGGAATGTCATGTGATGACATGTCCGAAACACCGCCTAAGAGTGGTCATGTGATTGCCGTACGACGGCACGCTCACAAGCTAGCACCCTTTTCAGGGGGTTTGCTGCGCAGAGGAAATTGAGAGCTTGATATCGAGATATTGGTATTTTATTTCTATAATACCCATGTTCCTGCTGAGGAGCATGTATATATAGGTATCGCGTATCTCTTCGGATATGCATAGATGTGGTGGCGAACTCAGGCTGCACATAGTCCTTCTTGGGATCCGATCTGACCCATGAGCTCTTATGGGGAGAACTCAAAATGAAGATCGAAAACTACTTCCGACTCGAGGAACTTGTCGTGGGCTGTGCGAGGCACCCAAAAATCGACTAAAGTATTCTGGATCATATCGGACTACGTCCGGTAGTCTGCCCTGGTGATTCTGGAGATGAGGGGTTCCTTAGCCAGTAACACTCTAGCGGTAGGGTTGTACCATAGAGAGACATGGGTTGACAACTCTCCTTGTGAAGGAGAGTTCCCCTTGATGGTGAAGAGGTTTGTTGGTAAAGTTATCCGACGTGTTATCCTCAGAGCTACCCAAACACCTTCCCCCAAGGAGAAGGATCATCACAAGTTGGGCTTGTGATGAAATCTACTTCTTTGTCTAAGGCTCCATACCATAATTCTCCGTTGGAGTTGGCCGAGTATCATTAGCAATTGAGTGGATTGCTAGAAGTCGGGTTCATTCGGCCTACGGTATTGCCTTATAGAGCCCTGATCCTCTTCTAAAAGAAGGATGACTGATTGCTAAGGTTCTGGGTAGATTATAGAACCTTGAATAAGATAACGGTGCGAGACTATTATCGTATACTACTTGTTCTGATCTGAGATCGATTAGGGAAAGCATATGTTTTCTCTATGTCAAACCTGAGAACAAGTTAATTGGTAAATTCATTTTGCTAAGGGCAATGAATAGAAAAACCATATGGGTAACTCGATATGAGTCCTTGAGTTCAAAGTGATGTCCTTTGAACTATTAAAGCCCCTTCTACGTTTTGTCATCTGAAGAATAAGTGTTGGCCCCTTTTTCTTAGATGATTACATAGTTGTATATTTGGATAACATCGAGGTATTCTCCACCAGTGTTGAGGAACACCTACGCCATCTATGGCTGGTGTTGAGGGAAAAACCAACTCTATTTGAAGTTGGAGAAATGCTCATTTGTGGTGGATGAGATTTCTTTCCTTGGTCATGGGATGGACCACGGACAAGTGCGCATCAACAAGGCTAACGTCCAAGTCATTGCGGACTAACGCGCCCCCTCAAATCAAACCGAGTATGGAGTTTTCTCAATGCGGTGAACTTATATCGAAAGTTCATCATAAGTTGTTCGAGGAAAGCCTTACCCTCGGTAATCTACTGAAAAGGAACTCAAAATGGGATTAGAGTGATCGATGTCAGTCGGCCTTCTGGGAGTGAAGGTCCGTATTGCCTCTGAACCGATCCTAAAGTTACCCGAGTTCAACATGCCTTCCGAGTTTCACACTGATGCTTCGGACCAAGCTTTTGGGGACTTGAAAGCTAATTGGACTAAGCGACGATATTTAACCACGAGAATGAAAAGGTAGTATGAGTCCACTATCTCCGGACGCGGAGAACCTTCTCGAGGCATTCAAGACTGACAACATGACACCGCATAAAAGAGGTTGTCGGTAATATAGACACATTGGAAAGAATTCTCGTGTGAATTCCAGTTCCAAGGGAAACATAAATCAGGTAAAGCCAACGTGATTTCGGATGAGCTCAATAAATTTAATGCCCTTATATGTTATACCCTCTTCATAGTGGAAGGGGATCTGTTAGGCAGAATAAAAGCAACCTCAACTTTTGCTAGAAAGGATCAAAAGGTAAGTTCAGCAGGTTAAGTCAGACATGATTTGACACTTTTAACTGGGTCCAGATGATATATCATGGCCAGAGGCGATTGGTTACTAATCCCATCGATGGGCGGACTGTGCCGGGAGCTACTGAGGGAGCTCCATGATAGGCTTTAGGCAAGGGATTCAGGATAAAAGGGGATAGTTGTTTTGTCA
Organism: Costus lasius; assembly: GCA_027563935.2. NCBI lineage: Eukaryota > Viridiplantae > Streptophyta > Magnoliopsida > Zingiberales > Costaceae > Costus > Costus lasius. The sequence goes on from CM050453.2 coordinate 60,075,701, forward strand.
GCACGTCTGTGCTATTGGCGCAATATGTGCACAAACATGGGGATGTACAACGGATGCAAAAGTATGCAAACTGTCGACATCGAGACGAAGAATTAGTCGTGGGTGACTTAGTTCTTCTCCGACTTACCTCGTAGATCTGTAGGAAGATCTCGGTGAGGGCGGCTCACCGAGGCCTTGTCCGAAGATACGATGGTCCGTTTGAGATACTGGGTTGAGTGGACTCAGTAGCATACCGTTTGAAACTCCAATAGAGACTGTAGATGTACCCTACATTCCATATGAGCTTGAGGAAGTTTCATTTGGATCCGGACGATCCTTCTCGATCATTGTCTTACCAAACCTTACTAATGGTGCAAACGAAGTTTGACCGAGGGATACGTGATATTTTATATCACTAGGTGTTGGGGTGAAGTAAACTGATCCACATATGGAGATTCTCATCTGAAAAGATAGATCCCCTATAAAGGAAGCAACTTGGCACAAAGCTTCCAAGCAATACTTCTCCGATGGTAGAAGGATTGTTCAGATGAGGTTCGATCTAAGGATTGTCGAGATTTGAGGTTATCGACTCTTAGGTCATAGTTGGATGAATAAATGATGGGTGTTTCTCATTCATTCAGAGAGATATGCCTGAGGACGAAGCTCTCTGGTGAGAGGCTTCAGAGTTCTGGTTTGCAAGGTTGGAGCTCAAGAGCTACCTCGAGTCACCAAGGACAGCGACCATCTTAGGCGGGGGAGAATGTTATGCTCAGGCCCAGTCACCTGCCCAATCCCAGGTTCGGCAGAGGAAGCAGGTCGTGCGGCATGGCTAGCGGTTAGGGTTGGGCGGCTTTAACGGGTCGGGTGACCCGTTTGAGGAAAAACAAGCTAGGGCTACAGTAGCCCTCACTTCGGCGTGATGCGGGGGAAGGAACGCGAGTCGATGGCTGATGCTCCTCTCCCCTTTCTGTTGGGGTATAACCTTAAGGCTAATGTTTGAGGCCTTGGGTTATTATCAGTATCATGTATAAACTGAGTATATGTTTATAAAGGCAATTGTTGTTATTCAGATTGTTGCATTGTCTGCTGCTGTATGTATACCTCTGAGTAATGTCTCAATGATGTTCAGCTTTGCTGACATTCAGAGTTGTCCTTAGTCGAGATATCTTGGTGAACATGAGACAGCCTTGATATGATTGAGACTAATATGTGTTTGAAAGTCCCCTAAAACAAGGGGGCGAAACCCTAATAGTAGGCGCATAGAAAAATTTTCGAGCGGAAGCAAGGGTTTCCTAGATCGATTTATATGTCATATGATCAACTTTCAATACCTTGCAATGTAGATAGATCTAGAAGAAAGATCATACCATTGCCATCGCTTGGATGGTGCCTTGGAAGCAAAGATCGAAAGGGGTCTTCTCCAAAGGTAGCCGCACACAAGAAGAGAGATGGCTTGCTCCTTTGAGTCCTTTGTGCTAGCAAAGTTCTTCAAAGTATCCTTGATCGTTTGAAGGGAATTGAGATGAGACTTTGCTTGTCGAAATTTCTCCAAGGCGTGAAGTCTTTTTGCCACACGAGAGAGAGGGCGTCGAGAGAGAAGAACTTCGGCTTAAGGCGTGGAGGCGTTCAACAAGAAGTGTCGTTACATGCTTTCTAAAAATAGAAATACATGAAGCCATGCGCCCACTCAATGAAACCGCCAAAACGCCTACATGCTTTGAACCAAGCGTTCACTCATGTGAACCGGTTCAAGCCAATTCAATCCAATTGCATTTGGTTCAAAGTCGAAACCAAATCAGCCCAAGCCATGATCTAGATCACATTGAACCAAATGGTTCAAGATCTAACCGTTCATCTCTTGATGCTCCTGATCTCACCGATCTAGCAACAATTCTCTCGATCGAAGCTTACCGATCTCAAGCCCTAATCAATCAAACATGATCAGACCAGATCTCACTTACAATCAGAGATTAAATCCCTTTAAACTGAACCAAAACAATTCAGTCCACACGATCTGACTTAAGTAAGCCATATCATCAAATTGTGCGACCCTAAGGGTTTCCTTTAAATGTCGGTAACGATAACTTACGTTATCACGATCAGTGAGGGGTATCTAGCAACACATCACTGTCTCCTGATATAAAGGAAAGAGTCTTCCAAGACTACACCCAAACCACAGCACAAGTGTGAATCCACTTCACTAGGCATACATGTTTCCTTTGCCACTGGATGTTCTTATTGGACAAGCGTGTCAAGCCTGTGACTCCAATATGATGAGCATGATTAGATCAGATGAACATAGTCATCTGGGTATGGCCATACACTTTCTCAATCATCTCATCCAGGGGGGCCCCTTTAGAACATCACACTCTTATTAAGGAGACGGCAATCCTATATCTATCACTAGTGTCCTAACCTGACTCATGATCATTATCCAAGATAGTCTATAACCATTATGTTTCAAATGATATTGAACTACCTCAAAACAATGACAATCATCATTTAGAAACACAAGTGATCTCAAGTCAGAGGACATATGCCACTTGTTGCATACAAGGATTATTCACATTGTGACAAGCAATTGAATATCCTAGTAGGGTCTGTCCAGTACATCCAATGTACCCATGAGTCTACATCTTATTCCATGCTCGAAGCATCCTATAAGATTAGAACACATATTAGTCTCAATCATATCTAGGCTATCTCATGTTCACCAAGATATCTCGACTAAGGACTTAACTGCATGTCAGCCATGCTGACAGCATTGAGACATTATTCAGAAGTATACATATTGCTGCAGATGATGTAACAACCTGAATAACAACCATTGCCTTTATAAACATAAGAGTTTATACATGATACTGAAAGAATCCCTAGGCCTCAAACATTAGCCTTAAGGGCATACCCCAACAATCTCCCACTTGCACTTAATCTAATGGTTGAGAAATCTCAAACGCATATTATTACAGTGCTTCTCATGCTTCTGCTGCGCCAGAGGCTTTGTAAGCGGGTCAGCCAGATTGTCATCTGTATGAACCTTGCAGACTTTGATCTCGCCACGATCAATGATCTCCCGGATCAAGTGAAACCGTCTCTGTATGTGCTTGGACTTCTGGTGCGACCGTGGTTCCTTTGCTTGTGCGATTGCTCCAGTGTTATCACAAAAGATAACCAAAGGATCTGCACTCGAAGGAACAACACCAAGTTTTTGAACGAACTTACGAATCCACACTGCCTCCTTAGATGCTTCTGAGGCTGCAACATACTCGGCTTCTGTTGTAGAATCAGCAACAATAGACTGTTTGAAACTTTTCCACACCACCGCACCTCCATTCAAGCTAAAAACATAGCCTGATTGCGATCGGAAATCATCCTGGTCAGATTGGAACGAAGCGTCAGTATATCCTTCAATACTGAGTTCTTCCTGACCACCATACACCAAGAACATATCTTTGGTCCTCCGAAGATATTTCAAAATGTTCTTGACTGCAATCTAGTGTGCCTGACCTGGATTACTTTGGAATCGACTGGTCACGCTTAACCCATAAGCGACGTCTGGGCGAGTACACAACATCGCATACATAATGGACCCAATAGCCGAAGCATAAGGCGTTTTGTCCATTTCATCTTTCTCAGTCTGTGTTTGTGGACACTGACTCTTTGAAAGATTCAGACCATGTCTGATTGGAAGATATCCTCTTTTAGAATTCTCTAAATGAAATCTCTCCAGGACTTTATCGATGTAAGTACTCTGGCACAGCCCGAGAAGCCTCTTAGATCTATCTCTGTAGATCTTCACACCTAATACATAGGCTGCTTCTCCTAGATCTTTCATCTGGAAACATTTTCTTAACCATGCCTTAACCGCATGTAGTTCAGGAATATCGTTTCCAATGATTAAGATATCATCGACGTAGAGGACTAGGAAAGTAATCACGCTCCCACTAAACCTCTTATATACACACGGGTCATCTTCATTCTTGATGAAACCAAATTCACAGATTGATTCATCAAAACGAATATTCCAGCTTCTAGATGCTTGTTTAAGTCCATAAATGGACTTCTTTAACTTGCATATTTTATGACGATCTGATAGATTAGTGAAACCTTCAGGTTGTGTCATATACACATCCTCATCCAGATTTCCATTAAGGAAAGCGGTCTTCACATCCATCTGCCAGATCTCATAATCATAATATGCTGCTATCGCAAGAATAATCCGAATAGACTTGAACATGGCTACAGGAGAGAAAGTTTCATCATAATCTATCCCGTAGATTTGTTTGAAACCTTTCGCAACTAGCCTGCCTTTATAGGTAACCACGTTACCATCCATGTCAATCTTCTTCTTGAAGATCCATTTACAGCCTATAGGGATTACTCCCGGAGGCGGATCAACCAAATCCCAGACTTGGTTATCTGACATGGAGTCCATCTCGGCTCGCATAGCTTCAAGCCATCTCGCTGATTCTGGTCCACTGACCGCATCCGCATAAGTAAGGGGTTCATCATGATCAATGATGTAGACTCCATCATAGCGCTCAGGCTGTCGACGGATCCTTCCCGATCTACGCGGTTCCCGTGATATCTGAGCCTCAGGTTGTTCAATAACCTGTTCTACTAGCTCATGCTCATCCAACTCTGCTTGACTACTTTGTCCTTCTTCTGGATTCTCATCCAGCTTTATTTCTCTCCCACTGGCCTCTTGCAGAAGAAATTCCTTCTCAAGAAAAATAGCCGTCCGAGCAACAAATACTTTGTTCTCTTTGGGATCATAGAAATAATAACCCTTAGTTTCCTTAGGGTAACCGACAAAGATACATTTCTCAGATCTGTTCTCTAGTTTCCCAGAGGCGAGCTTTTTGACATAAGCCTCGCAACCCCAGATCTTGATAAATGTCAATCTCGGCTGTTTCCCATACCATAACTCATATGGAGTCTTTGAAACTGCCTTGGATGGCACTCGGTTTAGTACCTTTGCAGCTGTTTCCAGTGCAAATCCCCAAAAGGAGTAAGGTAGAGTAGTCTGACTCATCATAGAACGAACCATATCCAATAAGGTTCTGTTCCTCCTTTCGGACACACCATTCCATTGCGGTGTTCCTGGTGGAGTGAGCTGTAAGATAATCCCACACTCCTTCAGATAGTCAGTAAACTCTCGACTTAGGTATTCTCCACCTCGATCTGAGCGAAGTGCCTTGATATTTCGGCCTAGCTGATTCTGTACTTCATTTTTGAACTCTTTGAACTTGTCAAAAGATTCACTTTTATGTCTCATTAGATAGACATATCCATACCTACTGAAATCATCAGTAAAGGTAATGAAGTATGAATAGCCACCTCTGGCATGTTTACTAAATGGCCCACACACATCACTGTGTATAAGGTCAAGTAAACTCGAAGCCCTTTGACCTTTGTTAGGAAAAGGAGCCTTCGTCATTTTACCCATTAAACAAGCTTTACATGTATCAATCTCCTCATAGGAGAATGATCCCAGCAGTCCATGATCATGCAACCGCTTAATCCGTTTCTTGTTAATATGGCCTAAACGACTATGCCATAGCAAGGTGCTGTCATCAGCATACTTGGCTTTCTTATTATTAATATTTTGTACAGAACATTCCATGTCCAACATGAATAACCCATTGTTAATTGATCCAGTAGCATAAACAATATTATCTAAAGAAATAACACACTTTGAAATATTGCATTCAAAGGAAAATCCTTTCCTGACAAGAGCAGGAATAGAGATAATATTTTTGGTAATGCTAGGTACAAAGTAACAATTGTTTAGTTCCAATACAAGTCCAGATGGTAATGAGATGTAATAAACTCCTACAGCAACAACAGCAACCCGTGCCCCGTTTCCAACTCGTAGGTCCACCTCATGCTGTCCCACCTGTCTTCTTCTCTTGAGTTCCTGTACATTTGAACAAATGTGAACTCCACATGCAGTGTCCAACACCCATGAAATAGAAGAAGAAGATATCATGACCTCAGTCACAAAAATACCTGAGCCAGAAGCAATGCTTCCCTTCTTATCTCCTTGGAGCGCTTTACAGTCCTTTTTCCAGTGACCCAGCTGGCCACAATGGAAACATCTGTATTCCTTAGACCGCTTAACCTTTTGTTTCAGAGCCTTGTTGTAGCTCTTGACAGGGGCTTTGCCCTTCTTCCCCTTCTTCTTGTTCCTAGAAGGAACCATTAAGACAGAGGTTGAAGGCTTTCCCTTAAGAGTCAGCTCTGTAGTCAAGAGTGTAGGGTCCCCTTCAAGGGGGAGCGAAACCCTAGAGTGGCGCAAGTAAATTCTTTTGGCAGCGGATAAAGGGTTTCATGAGGATCGCATGTAATATATGTTCATATGATCAACCTTAAACAATGTAAAGATCGAAAGAAGATCATACCAAAGCCATTGATTCGAATGGCGACTTGGAAGTAGAGAGTGATGCCACTCTCCTCCAAAGAAGACGCACACAAGAAGATGTCACCTACTTCCTTTGGCGTTCCTTGTGCTAGCAAGGGCCCAAGGTATCCTTGATCGCTTGAAGGGATGAAGAGATCTTTGCTTGGGCGAATTCTCCTTTTCGTCCACCTCTCTTACACCAGAATGCAAGTCTCTCGTCGAAACAAGAGAAGGTGACGAGAATAGAATCAAGCGTTGAGGCGTTGATGCAAGTGGCGCTTATTACTTTCCAAAAATAGCAAGTAATGAAGTCATCCGCCCATGATCTCAAAACCGATCAAAACGCCTCAAGCTTTGAACCATGCGTTCACACATGTGAACCGGTTCAATTTTGGTCTGGTTCAAAGACCAATTAACCCAAGCTATTTGGTCTAGATCACATTAAACCCTAAGGTTCCAGATCTAACCGTTCATCTCTTGATGCTCCTGATCTGACCGATCTAGCACCAATTCTCTCGATCGAAGCTTACCGATCTCAAGCCCTAATCAATCAAACATGATCAGACCAGATCTCACTCACAATCAGAGATTAAATCCCTTTAAACTGAACCCTGACAATTCAGTCCACACGATCTGACTTAAGTAAGCCATATCATCAAATAGTGCGACCCTGAGGGTTTCCTTTAAATGTCGGTAACGATAACTTACGTTATCACGATCAGTGAGGGGTATCTAGCAACACATCACTGTCTCCCGATATAAAGGAAAGAGTCTTCCAAGACTACACCCAAACCATAGCACAAGTGTGAATCCACTTCACCAGGCATACATGTTTCCTTTGCCACTGGATGTTCTTATTGGACAAGCGTGTCAAGGCTGTAGCTCCAATATGATGAGCATGATTAGATCAGATGAACATAGTCACCTGGGTATGGCCATACACTTTCTCAATCATCTCATTCAGGGGGGCCCCCTTTAGAACATCACACTCCAATCAAGGAGACGGCAATCCTATATCTATCACTAGTGTCCTAACCTGACTCATGATCATTATCCAAGATAGTCTATAACCATTATGTTTCAAATGATATTGAACTACCTCAAAACAATGACAATCATCATTTAGAAACACAAGTGATCTCAAGTCAGAGGACATGTGCCACTTGTTGCAATCAAGGATTATTCACATTGTGACAAGCAATTGAATATCCTAGTAGGGTCTGTCCAGTACATCCAATGTACCCATGAGTCTACATCTTATTCCATGCTCGAAGCATCCTATAAGATTAGAACACATATTAGTCTCAATCATATCAAGGCTGTCTCTTGTTCACCAAGATATCTCGACTAAGGACATAGAGCATGTCAGCCTAGCTGAACAGCATTGAGACATTATTCAGAAGTACACTTATTGCAGCAGACAATGTAACAAACTGAATAACAACCATTGCCTTTATAAACATAAGAGTTTGTACATGATACTGAAAGAATCCCAAGGCCTCAAACATTAGCCTTAAGGGCATACCCCAACAAAGAGCATATTCAGTAACTCTGCCGGCGTACAGTCGATCTTGTTCATATTAAAGTTAATGATGAACGGATCTAAAGAGGCCGGGAGAGACTGAAGAATGATGTCTACAGCAAGCTCCTGATTGACGGTGTGTCCCAGTTTCTCTAGAGCCTCCTTGTACCCAATCATCTTGAGTACGTGAGCTCCCACTGGACTCCCTTCAGCCAGTTTGCTCTGAAAGAAAAGCTTAGTCAAATTGTAGCATTCAGTCCTAGCCTGTGCAGCATACAGCATCTTGAAGTTTGCTATAATCTGTATAGCAGATAGATCCTCATGCTGATGCTGCAGCTCTGGCGTCATAGACGCAAGCATCAGGCAAGCGACATCAATGCTATCATTGACATGCTTTTCATAGGCTTCCCGAACCGCCCTTGCGGCGTTCGCAGCGGGTTGAGGCGGTATAGCCGTCTCGAGGACATACAGTTTCCTCTCTGCCTTAAGAACAATCTTAAGGTGTCCGTACCAGTCTGAGAAGTTTGGCCCAGCAAACTTCTCCCTTTCCAGTAGGGATCGCACATTGAAATTCGTGGTGTTCGTTGCTGTAGTAATCTACAACAATGCAAGAACAGCAAGGTCAGTATCAATGTTTAGAATCAATCCAGGACTTAAGAAAGATTCTTTTCTCACTATTTTATCTGACTGAAAAATCCATTAAACAGTCCGAAAGAGCAACACTCTTTTAGTGAGATGGGATCCAGATTTCATACTTGGTCTCCGCGTCCCGCTCAGGCGAGATAAGATGCACAGAGAGTACAAGCACTAATTTCTGGTAGGCAGTCCCTGCCAATCGCCAACCCGTGCGATTCCCCTTCATCTGGGCAATCCAGCAGACTGTGCCAACTGAGTTGGTACAACACAGTCTCTGATCCCACAGATGGCTGCCTCCATATAGCTCACATATGCTCAGTATGTAACCTACATGGTCAAGATGACCTGACCTACTCCCTGGACCACCACGTGCTATGCTGAGCAACGAGAAGTGATAAATCCCTTCCCTGTAACACGCAGGTGTAATCACACACCGTCTGAAGATAGATGGGCGTGCCCACTGAGTGGGTACAACACGGCCCCAACGATAGTCAGAACAGTGAGGTTTCGCGTCAGAAGGCTTACGTGCTTGATATTATAGCGTTGGATTTTAACGGTCTTTTATCTTCTTAACTATCATGCATAACCTATGGCGATAGCAGAAGATTAAATCATGCAATTCTAATTATATAAACAATAACTAGAAAGCATGCTGATCTTATATGGTAAAAGCCCATAAGCCCTAGGTAAGACCTTAATATAACTTAAGTCTTCACTTGAGCTCTTCATGGGTCTTTTGCATCTCATCTGGCCCAACCCAGGGCCCAAGCGCCCATTGCAGCTCAGGTGCGCCCACCAGGTAAATGCGCCTGTCCCAGAGTCGAACCCTGGACCTCCCACCTGGTCAAGCCACTGCTGCATGCGCCTCTGCCAAGTGTGCTCTATGCTCTTGTCTGATTAAATTACAATTTAATCTATCTAGACAAGATTGACTCGCAGGTCAATTACACTTTATAAATTAAATAACATGTGATGCGCAGATCATAATAAAAATTAATTTACACTTTAATACCAGGCTCGCAGGCCCCAGCACAGCACACATTAAATTAGGCTGCCCACATAAGATTAAATAAACAAGCATCATGGCATCCAATCAACATGTGATCCATAAACAAAATAAAAATTTCAAAATCCCATTGGAATCAATTTTATTTTTCTTATGTGCCCTACAACCCTACAACGGTCCATTAATAGGGATCCACTCATCATGTCTAGTCAGATCCAGTGCCCTTGCATACACCAAGTCCTAACCGACTTGAGTCGACCTAATGGTCAACAATGCATGCGTTGGGCTGAACTACCCTCATGAGTTCTGGCAAGCGGGTGTGACCCCGGGCCTAACTCATGCGTTTTCACAGGTTGTCTCAACTAGACATCGCTACACGCCTGTCTGCAGTCGACCTATAGCCACCTCGTGCTTGCGCACAGGTGCTATCTGGTCAACCCATCTAGGCTGTCAGATAGTCTGATCAGACTGGTTGGATCTAGACTCGACTGTGACTTCAACCCTACTAACCCGTCTAAGGACTTATAGCAGGCGCTTAGATCTAAGTGAGCCGCGCAAGTTAAGTTTTAATTGATAAAACAAAAATACAACATTGCGCCAACATCATACATGCGCCAACATCATACATGCGCCACCATGAATAAAACAAGCATCTAATGTTTAACATGTTATATTCGCATGATGATTAGATCTACCCACGCAAACATGGATCACAAGTAGTAACATGAAGCAATCATATGAACACATATAGAACCGCATGCTCTGATACCAATTGAAAGTCCCCTAAAACAAGGGGGCGAAACCCTAATAGTAGGCGCATAGAAAAATTTTCGAGCGGAAGCAAGGGTTTCCTAGATCGATTTATATGTCATATGATCAACTTTCAATACCTTGCAATGTAGATAGATCTAGAAGAAAGATCATACCATTGCCATCGCTTGGATGGTGCCTTGGAAGCAAAGATCGAAAGGGGTCTTCTCCAAAGGTAGCCGCACACAAGAAGAGAGATGGCTTGCTCCTTTGAGTCCTTTGTGCTAGCAAAGTTCTTCAAAGTATCCTTGATCGTTTGAAGGGAATTGAGATGAGACTTTGCTTGTCAAAATTTCTCCAAGGCGTGAAGTCTTTTTGCCACACGAGAGAGAGGGCGTCGAGAGAGAAGAACTTCGGCTTAAGGTGTGGAGGCGTTCAACAAGAAGTGGCGTTACATGCTTTCTAAAAATAGAAATACATGAAGCCATGCGCCCACTCAATGAAACCGCCAAAACGCCTACATGCTTTGAACCAAGCGTTCACTCATGTGAACCGGTTCAAGCCAATTCAATCCAATTGCATTTGGTTCAAAGTCGAAACCAAATCAGCCCAAGCCATGATCTAGATCACATTGAACCAAATGGTTCAAGATCTAACCGTTCATCTCTTGATGCTCCTGATCTCACCGATCTAGCAACAATTCTCTCGATCGAAGCTTACCGATCTCAAGCCCTAATCAATCAAACATGATCAGACCAGATCTCACTTACAATCAGAGATTAAATCCCTTTAAACTGAACCAAAACAATTCAGTCCACACGATCTGACTTAAGTAAGCCATATCATCAAATTGTGCGACCCTAAGGGTTTCCTTTAAATGTCGGTAACGATAACTTACGTTATCACGATCAGTGAGGGGTATCTAGCAACACATCACTGTCTCCCGATATAAAGGAAAGAGTCTTCCAAGACTACACCTAAACCACAGCACAAGTGTGAATCCACTTCACTAGGCATACATGTTTTCTTTGCCACTGGATGTTCTTATTGGACAAGCGTGTCAAGCCTGTGACTCCAATATGATGAGCATGATTAGATCAGATGAACATAGTCATCTGGGTATGGCCATACACTTTCTCAATCATCTCATCCAGGGGGCCCCTTTAGAACATCACACTCCTATTAAGGAGACGGCAATCCTATATCTATCACTAGTGTCCTAACCTGACTCATGATCATTATCCAAGATAGTCTATAACCATTATGTTTCAAATGATATTGAACTACCTCAAAACAATGACAATCATCATTTAGAAACACAAGTGATCTCAAGTCAGAGGACATATGCCACTTGTTGCATACAAGGATTATTCACATTGTGACAAGCAATTGAATATCCTAGTAGGGTCTGTCCAGTACATCCAATGTACCCATGAGTCTACATCTTATTCCATGCTTGAAGCATCCTATAAGATTAGAACACATATTAGTCTCAATCATATCTAGGCTGTCTCATGTTCACCAAGATATCTCGACTAAGGACTTAACTGCATGTCAGCCAAGCTGAACAGCATTGAGACATTATTCAGAAGTATACATATTGCTGCAGATGATGTAACAACCTGAATAACAACCATTGCCTTTATAAACATAAGAGTTTATACATGATACTGAAAGAATCCCTAGGCCTCAAACATTAGCCTTAAGGGCATACCCCAACAGTGTTCTGGTCTTATAGGATGCTACTAGCATGGAATAAGATTTAGACACATAGGTGCATTGGATGTACTGGACTGACCCTACTTAGGATATTCAATTGTTTGTCACAATGTGAATAAGTCCTTATAAGCAAGCAAGTGGTATATTCCCTCTGACTTGAGATCACTTGTGTTACTAAGTGATGATTGGCATTGTCTTGAGGTACTTCAATATCATTTGAAAGATAATGGTTAAGGATTATCTTGGATAGTGGGCATGAGTCATGTTAGGACACTGGTGATAGATAAAGGATTGCCTCTCCTAGTTGGAGTGTGATGTTCTACTGGGGCCCCCTCCGGATGAGATGGTTGAGAAAGTGTATGGCCATACCCAGATGACTATGTTCATCTAAGCTAACCATTCTCATCGTGTTGGAATTACAGGCTTGACAGGCTTGTCCAACGAGAACATCCAGTGGCAAAGGGAACATGTATACTGAGTGAATTGGATTCACACTTGTGCTATGGTTTGGGAGTAGTCTTGGAAGACTCTTTCCTTCATATCGGGAGACAGTGATGTGTTGCTAGATACCCCTCTCTGATCGTGATAACATATGTTATCGTTACCGACATTGAAAGAAACCCTTAGGGTCGCACAATTTGATGATGTGGCTTACTTATGTCAGATCGTGTGGACTGAATTGTTCTAGTTCAGTTTAAAGCAATTTAAACTCTGATCGGAAGTGAGATCTAGTCTGATCATGTTTGATTGATTAGGGCATGTGATCGGTAAGCTTCGATCGGGAGAATTGATGCTTGATCGAAGAGATCAAGAGGGTCAAGAGATGTGTGGTTAGATCTTGAGCCATTTGGTTCAAAGAGATCATAACCAGAGCTGGTTCGATTTGGTCCTTGAACCAAATGGAATTGAACCGGTTCACTTAGTGAACGCATGGTTCAATTAAGAGACAAGTTTCGGTTGGTTCAATCGATGGCTTCATGGGGAGTTAAGTGCTTACTATTTTTGGAAGGCGTTTTTCTTTTTGGAAAAACCTCCCACGTTTTCGAACGTAAGAACGCCGCTCGCCCCTTGTTCTCTTGCTCTCGTCTTTGGTTTGTCTTCACGCCAAGAGAGGGAGTTTGCCCAGCAAAGAAAGAGACATCTCTTCACACGACAAAAGAAACCTTGGTGACTTGCTAGCACAAGGAGCGCAAGGAAGGAGGCCTGTCTCATCCCGTGTGTGATTCCTTTGGAGAAGAGGCATTCGCCCCTTTCTTCTTCCAAGCCGCCTCTCATGGCCATGGTAACATCCTCACTTGTTCTATACAAGTTGTTAAAAGTTGATCATATGTTTAAGTCATTCGATTTTGGACCTAGTAAAGCAAGAAAAACTTTTATATGCGTATGTGACCTAGGGTTACTTACAATTGGTATCAGAGCATGGTTTTTGACTTGATACATATGATTGCTATCTTGTGATCCATGTTTATTTTATGCTTTTGGTAGATCTACTAGATGCACATGCTTTTGTTATCATGAGAAAATACATGCTATGTGTTCATACCAAATGTTAGATCTACATGTATTTTTCATTCAAGCTTATGCATGTGATCTTTACTTGCGCTTGTCATAGAAGTTTTCAATCAAAACATCATCATGCGCGACCCTCACTTAGATCTATCTAAGCGCCTACTTCAAAGACTTAGACGGGTTAACAATGTTGAAGTCGTCAGTCAAGTCTGGACCCAATAGCCTAATCAGACCATCTGACAGCCTAGATGGGTCGGCCGGATAGCACCTGTGCGCAAGCAATACAGGTGGCTATAGGCCGACTGCAGAAGGGCGTGTTGCGATGTCTGATTGAGGCGCCTAGTGAACGATCATGATTAAGGCACGGGGTCACACCCGTTTGCCAGAAATCATGTGGGACGTTCAGCCCTTAAGGCATGCATAGTTGACCATGTGGTCAACGCAAGTCGGTCATGACTGGGTGCATGCAAGGGCAGTGGGTCTGACTTGGTCTAACGAGTGGATACTTGTTAATGGACCGTTGTAAGGTAGTAGGGTACATAAGGAAATAAAATTGATGCCATGGGTTTTTTCAAAAATTTTATTTCTATTTGGATCACATGTTTGCATGTTTAACATGTTGAATGGGTGTTTATTTAATCTTATGTGGGCTGCCCTTATTTTGTGTGCTGTGTTGGGGCCTGCGTGCCTGGAATTAAACATAAATTTTGTTGTGATATGCGAATCACACTTTATTTTATGAAAATGTGTAATTGACCTGCGTGTCAAACCATGTCTAGATAGATTAAAATGTAATTTGATCAGACATGAGCACATGAGCACACATGGCAGAGGCGCTTGCAGTCAGTGGCTTCACCAGGTGGGAGGTCTAGAGTTCGACTCTAGAGCAGGCGCATACTGCCTGGAGGGCATTGGGCCCGAGCTGGGCCAGATGAAGTACAAGAGTCCCATAAAGAGCTCAAGTGAAGACTTTTGTGAAACTAGGGTTTTACTTAGGCTTTTATAGGCGTTTACCACATAAGATAATGGTGCTTTCATTTACTATTTTAAGTAATATTAGCACAAGCATGTTTTATTCTTCTGCTATCACTGTAGAATTTGCATGATAGTAAGAAGATAAAAGACCGATAAAATCCAACGTTAATATCAAGCTCGATTGCCTTCTGACGCGAAACCTCACTGTTCTGACTATCGTTGGGGCCGTGTTGTACCCACTCAGTGGGCATGCCCAGCTATCTTCAGACGGTGCGTGATTACACCTACATGCTACAGAGAAGGGATTTATCGCTTCTCGTTGCTCCGCATAGCACGTGGTGGTCCAGGAAGTAGGTCAGGTCAGCTTGACCATATAGGCTACATATTGAGCATATGATAGCCAGATGGAGGCAGCCATCTGAGGAATCAAAGACCGTGTTGTACCAACTCAGTTGGCACAGTCTTCTGGATTGCCTAGATGAAGGGGAATCGCACGGGATGGCGATTGGCATGGATAGCCTACCAGTGACTAGTGCTTGAACTCTCTGTACACCTTATCTCGCCTGAGCGGGACGCGGAGATCAAGTATGAAATCTGGATCCCATCTCACTAAAAGAGTTTCACTCTTTCGGGCTATTTTATTGGATTTTTCAGTCAGATAAAATAGTGAGAAAAGAATCACTCTTAAGTCCTGGAATGATTCTAACATGCATACTGACCTTGTTGTTCTTGCTATGTTGTAGATTCCTGCAGCAACGAACACCACAGGGCTCAATTTGCAATCCATATTGGAAAAGGAGAAGTTTGCTGGGCCAAACTTCTCAGACTGGTACAGACAGCTTAAGATTGTACTTAAAGCTGAGAGGAAGCTGTATGTCCTTGAGTCGGCAATACCGGCTCAACCCGCTGCGAACGCCGCAAGGGCGGTTCGGGATGCTTATGAGAAGCACGTCAGTGATAGTACTGATGTCGCTTGCCTTATGCTTGCGTCAATGACGCCCGAGCTCCAGCGTCAGCATGAGGATTTGTCTGCTATTGATATTATAGCAAATCTTAAAATGCTGTATGCTGCACAGGCAAGGACAGAACGCTATAACTTGACAAAACTTTTCTTTCATAGCAAACTGACTGAAGGGAGTCCAGTGGGAGCTCATGTGCTCAAGATGATTGGGTACAAAGAAGCTCTAGAGAAACTGGGACATACCATCAATTCAGAACTTGTTGTTGATATTATCCTGCAGTCTCTCCCAGCTTCTTTCGATTCGTTCATTATTAATTTTAATATGAACAAAATCGACTGTACTCCGGCAGAGTTACTGAACATGCTCTGCACCACAGAGCAGACTCTTGAGAAGGGAAAGCCTTCATCCTCTGTCTTAATGGTTCCTCCAAGGAATAAGAAGAAGGGGAAGAAGGGCAAAACCCCTATCAAGAGCTACAACAAGGCTTTGAAACAAAAGATAAAGCGGTCAAAGGACAACAGATGCTTCCATTGTGGCCAGCTGGGTCACTAGAAGAAGGACTGTAGAGCGCTCCAAGGAGAGAAGAAGGGAAGCAAGCCTTTCACTTCTGGCTCAGGTATTTACGTGACTGAAGTCATGGTAGCTTCTTCTATTTCATGGGTGTTGGACACTGCATGTGGAGTTCACATTTGTTCAAAGGTGCAGGAACTCAAGAGAAGAAGACAGGTGGGACAGCATGAGGTGGACCTACGAGTTGGAAACGGGGCACGGGTTGCTGCTGTTGCTGTAGGGGAATATAACATCTCTTTACCATCTGGTTTTGTATTAGAACTTGACAATTGTTATTTTGTACCAAGAATAACTAAGAATATTATCTCTATTCCTACTCTTGTCAGGAAAGGTTTTTCTTTTGAATGCAAAACTTCACAGTGTTGTATTTCATATGATAATATTGTTTATGCAACTGGGTCGATTAACAATGGGTTATACATGTTGGATATGGAATGTTCTGTACAACAAATTGATAACAAGAAAGCCAAGTATGCTGATGATAGCACCTTATTATGGCATAGTCGTTTAGGCCACATTAACAAGAAGCGCATTAAGCGGTTGCATGATCATGGACTGCTGGGATCATTCTCCTATGAGGAGTTTGATACATGCAAAGCTTGTTTAATGGGTAAAATGACGAAGACTCCTTTTTCTAATAAAGGTGAAAGGGCTTCAGGTTTACTTGACCTTATTCACAATGATGTGTGTGGGCCGTTTAGTAAACATGCCAGAGGTGGCTATTTATACTTCATTACTTTTACTGATGATTTCAGTAGGTATGGTTATGTCTATCTAATGAGAAATAAGAGTGAATCTTTTGACAAGTTCAAAGAATTCAAAAATGAAGTAAAAAATCAGTTAGGCCGTAATATCAAGGCACTTCGTTCAGATCGAGGTGGAGAATACTTGAGTCGTGAGTTTACTGACTATCTGAAGGAGTGTGGGATTATCTCACAGCTCACTCCACCAGGAACACCGCAATGGAATGGTGTGTCCGAAAGGAGAAATAGAACCTTATTGGATATGGTTCGTTCTATGATGAGTCAGGCTACTCTACCTTACTCCTTTTGGGGATTTGCACTGGAAACAGCTGCAAAGGTGCTAAACCGAGTGCCATCCAAGGCCGTTTCAAGGACACCATATGAGTTATGGTATGGGAAACAGCTGAGCTTGACATTTATAAAAATCTGGGGTTGCGAGGCTTATGTCAAAAAGCTCGCCTCTGGGAAACTGGAGAGCAGATCAAATAAATGTATATTTGTCGGTTACCCTAATGAAACTAAGGGTTATTATTTGTATGATCCCAAGGAGAACAAAGTATTTGTTGCTCGAACGGCTATTTTTCTTGAGAAGGAATTTCTTCTGCAAGAGGCCAGTGGGAGAGAAATAAAGCTGGATGAAATTCCAGAAGAGGGACAAAGTAGACAAGCTCAATTGGATGAGCCTGAGCCAATAGATCAGGTTAATGTTCAACCTGAGGCTCAGACGTCACGGGTACCGCGTAGATCGGGAAGGATCCGTCGTCAGCCTGAGCGCTATGACGGAGTCTACATCATTAATGATGAACCCCTCACTTACGCGGATGCGGTCAGTGGACCGGAATCAGCAAGATGGCTTGAAGCTATGCGAGCCGAGATGGACTCCATGTCAGACAACCAAGTTTGGGATTTAGTTGATTCGCCTCCGGGAGTAATCCCTATAGGCTGTAAGTGGATCTTCAAGAAGAAGAAAGACATGGATGGTAACGTGGTTACCTATAAGGGCAGGCTAGTTGCGAAAGGTTTCAAACAAATCTACGGGATAGATTATGATGAAACTTTCTCTCCTGTAGCCATGTTCAAGTCCATTCGAATTATTCTCGCGATAGCAGCATATTATGATTATGAGATCTGGCAAATGGATGTGAAGACCGCTTTCCTTAATGGAAAACTGGAAGAGGATGTGTATATGACACAGCCTGAAGGTTTCATCAATCCATCAGAACGTCATAAAATATGCAAATTAAAGAAGTCCATTTATGGACTAAAACAAGCATCGAGAAGCTGGAATATTCGTTTTGATGAATCAGTTTCTGAATTTGGTTTCATCAAAAATGAACATGACCCGTGTGTATATAAAAGGTTTAGTGGGAGCGTGATTACTTTCCTAGTCCTCTACGTCGATGATATCTTAATCATTGGAAACGATATTCCTGAACTGCATGCAGTCAAAGCATGGTTAAGAAAATGTTTCCAGATGAAAGATTTAGGAGAAGCAACCAATATATTAGGTGTGAAGATCTTTAGAGATAGATCTAATAGGCTTCTCGGGCTATCCCAGAGTACTTACATCGATAAGGTCCTGGAGAGATTCCATTTAGAAAATTCTAAAAGAGGATATCTTCCAGTCAGACATGGTCTGAATCTTTCAAAGTGCTAGTGTCCTCAAACACGGTCTGAGAAAGATGAGATGGACAATACGCCTTATGCTTCGGCTATTGGGTCTATTATGTATGCGATGTTATGTACTCGCCCAGACGTCGCTTACGGGTTAAGCGTAACCAGTCGATTCCAAGGTAATCCAGGGAAGGCACACTGGATTGCAGTCAAGAACATTTTAAAATATCTTCGGAGAACCATAGATATGTTCTTGATCTATGGAGGTCAGGGAGAACTCAGTATTGAAGGATATACTGATGCTTCGTTTCAATCTGACCAAGATGATTTCCGATCGCAATCAGGCTATGTTTTTAGCTTGAATGGAGGAGCAGTGGTGTAGAAGAGTTTCAAACAATCAATTGTTGCTGATTCCACAACAGAAGCCGAGTATGTTGCAGCCTCAGAAGCATCAAAGGAGGCAGTATGGATTCGTAAGTTCATTCAAGAACTTGGTGTTGTTCCTTCAAGTGCAGATCCATTGGTTATCTTCTGTGATAACACTGGAGCGATTGCACAAGCAAAGGAACCACGGTCACACCAGAAGTCCAAGCACATACAGATAAGGTTTCATTTGATCCGTGAGATCATAGATCGAGGAGAGATCAAGATCTGCAAGGTACATACAGATGACAATCTAGCTGACCCGCTTACAAAGCCTCTGGCGCAGCAGAAGCATGAGAAGCACTGTAATAATATGGGTTTGAGATTTCTCAACCATTAGTTTAAGTGCAAGTGGGAGATTGTTGGGGTATGCCCTTAAGGCTAATGTTTGAGGCCTTGGGTTATTATCAGTATCATGTATAAACTGAGTATATGTTTATAAAGGCAATTGTTGTTATTCATATTGTTGCATTGTCTACTGCTGTATGTATACCTCTGAGTAATGTCTCAATGATGTTCAGCTTTGCTGACATTCAGAGTTGTCCTTAGTCGAGATATCTTGGTGAACATGAGACAGCCTTGATATGATTGAGACTAATATGTATTCTGGTCTTATAGGATGCTACGAGCATGGAATAAGATTTAGACACATAGGTGCATTGGATGTACTGGACTGACCCTACTTAGGATATTCAATTGTTTGTCACAATGTGAATAAGTCCTTATAAGCAAGCAAGTGGTATATTCCCTCTGACTTGAGATCACTTGTGTTACTAAGTGATGATTGGCATTGTCTTGAGGTACTTCAATATCATTTGAAAGATAATGGTTAAGGATTATCTTGGATAGTGGGCATGAGTCATGTTAGGACACTGGTGATAGATAAAGGATTGCCTCTCCTAGTTGGAGTGTGATGTTCTACTGGGGCCCCCTCCGGATGAGATGGTTGAGAAAGTGTATGGCCATACCCAGATGACTATGTTCATCTGAGCTAACCATTCTCATCGTGTTGGAATTACAGGCTTGACAGGCTTGTCCAACGAGAACATCCAGTGGCAAAGGGAACATGTATACTGAGTGAATTGGATTCACACTTGTGCTATGGTTTGGGAGTAGTCTTGGAAGACTCTTTCCTTCATATCGGGAGATAGTGATGTGTTGCTAGATACCCCTCTCTGATCGTGATAACATATGTTATCGTTACCGACATTGAAAGAAACCCTTAGGGTCGCACAATTTGATGATGTGGCTTACTTATGTCAGATCGTGTGGACTGAATTGTTCTAGTTCAGTTTAAAGCAATTTAAACTCTGATCGGAAGTGAGATCTAGTCTGATCATGTTTGATTGATTAGGGCATGTGATCGGTAAGCTTCGATCGGGAGAATTGATGCTTGATCGAAGAGATCAAGAGGGTCAAGAGATGTGTGGTTAGATCTTGAGCCATTTGGTTCAAAGAGATCATAACCAGAGCTGGTTCGATTTGGTCCTTGAACCAAATGGAATTGAACCGGTTCACTTAGTGAACGCATGGTTCAATTAAGAGACAAGTTTCGGTTGGTTCAATCGATGGCTTCATGGGGAGTTAAGTGCTTACTATTTTTGGAAGGCGTTTTTCTTTTTGGAAAAACCTCCCATGTTTTCGAACGTAAGAACGCCGCTCGCCCCTTTTTCTCTTGCTCTCGTCTTTGGTTTGTCTTCACGCCAAGAGAGGGAGTTCGCCCAGCAAAGAAAGAGACATCTCTTCACACGACAAAAGAAACCTTGGTGACTTGCTAGCACAAGGAGCGCAAGGAAGGAGGCCTGTCTCATCCTGTGTGTGATTCCTTTGGAGAAGAGGCATTCACCCCTTTCTTCTTCCAAGCCGCCTCTCATGGCCATGGTAACATCCTCACTTGTTCTATACAAGTTGTTAAAGGTTGATTATATGTTTAAGTCATTCGATTTTGGACCTAGTAAAGCAAGAAAAACTTTTATATGCGTATGTGACCTAGGGTTACTTACACTTTCCACTAATTTCTTCCTCCCCTTCGTTGAGCAGGCTCCTGCGTTCGGTTCTCTGGCAGCAGCGGCAGATTTTGGTGGCTTCCCGGTGGTGTGGGTGTGGCAGTACGGGAAGGGATTGAAGGAACCCCAAAGATAAAGGGGGCAAAAACCCTAAGCATGGCGCTAATGAAAAATGATGCAAGCGGAAGCAAGGGTTTTAAAATCGTTTGCATGCCAATTGTTCAACTATCAAAGATTGATAAGAACAAGATCATACCATAGCCATGTAGATGGTGCGGCTTGGAAGAAGAAAGACCGAAGGGATCTTCTCCAAAGAAATCACACACAAGGGATGAAAGCTTCCTCCTTGCGCAAGTCTTGTGCTAGCAAGATTGGCAAGCTCTTTCAACCGTGTGTAGGAGATTAGATGAAAAGGGCTGCCTTCTTTTCGAGAGCTCTTTTTTTCTTTTCGCAAGAACAACGCCTTCTCCAAGAGCAAGCCGTTTTCTCCACGCCCAAAGAGCAAAACCGAAAGCATTAGAGAGTAATCAAGCCATGAACGCATATGCGTTTAGCTTATGGAACTTTCCATAAATGGCAACGATTAAGAGTTGGCGTTCATGGTTCATGTTTCCATGAACCAAACGCAACCTCTTCTCCCTCTTGAACCAAGCGCTCAACCCATGAGCCGGTTCAATTTCATTGGTTCAATTTCGAAACCAAATCAGCCCAGAATTAAGTCTAGACCAAATTAGACCACAAGGTCCTAGATCTGACCCTTCATCATCTGACGCTTCTGATCGCACCGATCTAGCATCATCTCTCTCGATCGAAGCTTACCGATCTAAAGCTCTAATCAATCAAACATGATCAGACCAGATCTCACTTACAATCAGAGATTAAATCTCTTTAAACTGAACCAAAACAATTCAGTCCACACGATCTGACTTAAGGAAGCCATATCACCAAATTGTGCGACCCTGAGGGTTTCCTTTAAATGTCGGTAACGATAACTTACGTTATCACGATCAGTGAGGGGTATCTAGCAACACATCACTGTCTCCCGATATAAAGGAAAGAGTCTTCCAAGACTGCACCCAAAACACAGCACAAGTGTGACTCAATTCACAAGGCATACATGTGTCCTTTGCCACTGGATGTTCTTATTGGACAAGCATGTCAAGCTTGTAACTCCAATACGATGAGCATGATTAGATCAGATGAACATAGTCATCTGGGTATGGCCATACACTTCCTCAATCATCTCATATAGTGTGGCCCTATAGAACATCACACTCCTTAAACAAGGAGACGGCAATCCTTTATCTATCACAAGTGCCCTAACCTGATTCAAGCACACCATCCAAGATAGTCTATAATCATTATATCTCAAATGATATTGAACTAGCTCAAGACAATGACAATCCTCATTTAGAAACACAAGTGATCTCAAGTCAGAGGACATGTGCCACTTGTTGCTTACAAGGATCATTCACATTGTGACAAGCAATGGAATATCCCAGTAGGGTCTGTCCAGTACATCCAATGTACCCATGAGTCTACATCTTATTCCATGCTCGAAGCATCCTATAAGATTAGCACTCATATTAGTCTCTATCATATCAAGGCTGTCTCATGTTCTCCAAGATATCTCGACTAAGGACTTATAGCCTGTCAGCCTAGCTGAACAGCTTTGAGACATTATTCAGAAGTACACTTATTACAGCAGACAAGGTAACAAGCTGAATAATAACCATGCCTTTTATAAACATAAGAGTTTATTACATGATACTATTACAATCCCAAAGGCCTCAAACATTAGCCTTAAGGGCATACTCCAACAATCTCCCACTTGCACTTAATCTAATGGTTGAGAAATCTCAAACCCATATTATTACAGTGCTTCTCATGCTTCTGCTGCGCCAGAGGCTTGGTAAGCGGGTCTGCCAGATTGTCATCTGTATGAACCTTGCAAATCTTGATCTCGCCACGATCAATGATCTCCCGGATCAAGTGAAACCGTCTCTGTATGTGCTTGGACTTCTGGTGCGACCGAGGTTCCTTTGCTTGTGCTATAGCTCCAGTGTTATCACAGAAGATAACCAAAGGATCTGCACTCGAAGGAACGACACCAAGTTCTCTCACGAACTTACGAATCCACACTGCCTCCTTGGATGCTTCCGAGGCTGCAACATACTCGGCTTCTGTTGTGGAATCAGCAACAGTAGACTGTTTGAAGCTTTTCCACACCACTGCTCCACCATTCAAGCTAAAAACATAGCCTGATTGCGATCGGAAATCATCCTGGTCTGACTGGAACGAAGCGTCAGTATATCCCTCTATACTGAGTTCTTCCTGACCACCATATATCAAGAACATATCTTTGGTCCTCCGCAGATATTTTAAAATGTTCTTGACCGCAATCCAGTGCGCCAAACCTGGATTACTTTGGAATCGACTGGTCACGCTTAACCCGTAAGCGACATCTGGGCGAGTACACAACATCGCATACATTATGGACCCAATAGCCGAAGCATAAGGCGTATTGTCCATTTCATCTTTCTCAGTCTGTGTTTGTGGACACTGACTCTTCGAAAGATTCAGACCATGTCTGACTGGAAGATATCCACGTTTAGAATTCTCTAAATGGAATCTCTCCAGGACCTTATCGATGTAGGTACTCTGGCACAGCCCGAGAAGCCTCTTAGATCTATCCCGGTAGATCTTCACACCTAATACATAGGCTGCTTCTCCTAGATCTTTCATCTGGAAACATTTTCCTAACCATGCCTTAACAGCATGCAGTTCAGGAATATCGTTTCCAATGATCAAGATATCATCGACGTAGAGGATTAGGAATGTAATCACGCTCCCACTAAACCTCTTATATACACACGGGTCATCTTCGTTCTTGATGAAACCAAACTCAGAGATTGATTCATCAAAACGAATGTTCCAGCTTCTTGATGCTTGTTTCAGTCCATAAATGGACTTCTTTAACTTGCATATTTTATGACGATCTGATGGACTAGTGAAACCTTCCGGTTGTGTCATATACACATCCTCATCCAGATTTCCATTGAGGAAAGCTGTCTTCACATCCATCTGCCAGATCTCATAATCGTAATATGCAGCTATCGCGAAAAGAATCCGAATAGACTTAAACATGGCTACTGGTGAGAAAGTTTCATCATAATCTAACCCGTAGATTTGTTTGAAACCTTTCGCAACTAGCCTGCCTTTATAGGTAACCACGTTACCATCCATGTCAATCTTCTTCTTGAAGATCCATTTACAGCCTATAGGGATTACTCCCGGAGGCGGATCAACCAAATCCCAGACTTGGTTATCTGACATGGAGTCCATCTCGGCTCGCATAGCTTCAAGCCATCTAGCTGACTCCGGTCCACTGACCGCATCCGCATAAGTTAGGGGTTCATCATTATCAATGATGTAGACTCCGTCATAGCGCTCAGGCTGTCGACGGATCCTACCCGATCTTCGCGGTTCCCGTGATATTTGAGCCTCAGGTTGTTCAATAACCTGATCTACCGGCTCAGGCTCATCCAACTGTGCTTGACTACTTTGTCCTTCTTCTGGATTCTCATCCAGCTTTATTTCTCTCCCACTGGCCTCTTGCAGAAGAAATTCCTTCTCAAGAAATATGGCCGTCCGAGCAACAAAAACCTTGTTCTCCTTGGGATCGAAGAAATAATAACCCTTAGTTTCCTTAGGGTAACCGACAAAGATGCATTTGTCAGATCTGCTCTCTAGTTTCCCAGAGGCGAGCTTTTTGACATAAGCCTCGCAACCCCAGATCTTGATAAATGTCAAGCTAGGCTGTTTCCCATTCCATAACTCATATGGCGTCTTTGAAACTGCCTTGGATGGCACTCGGTTTAGTACCTTTGCAGCTGTTTCCAGTGCAAAACCCCAAAAGGAGTATGGAAGAGTAGCCTGACTCATCATAGAACGAACCATATCAAGTAACGTTCTATTTCTCCTCTCGGACACACCATTCCACTGCGGTGTTCCTGGCGGAGTGAGCTGTGAGATAATCCCACACTCTTTCAGATAGTCAGTAAACGCATGACTCAGGTATTCACCACCTCGATCAGAACGAAGTGCCTTGATATTTCGGCCTAACTGATTTTGTACTTCATTTTTGAACTCTTTGAACTTGTCAAAAGATTCATTTTTATGTCTCATTAAATAGACATACCCATACCTACTGAAATCATCAGTAAAGGTAATGAAGTACTGATAGCCACCTCTGGCTTGTTTACTAAAAGGCCCACACACATCACTGTGTATAAGGTCCAGTAAACCTGAAGCCCTTTGACCTTTGTGAAGAAAAGGTGACTTCGTCATTTTACCCATCAAACAAGCTTTGCATGTATCAATCTCCTCATAGGAGAAAGATCCCAGCAGTCCATGATTATGCAACCGCTTAATGCGCTTCTCGTTTATATGGCCTAAACGACTATGCCATAACAAGGTGCTGTCATCAGCATACTTGGCTTTCTTATTATCAATGTTTTGTATAGAATTTTCCATGTCCAACATGTATAACCCATTGTTAATTGAACCAGTCGCATACACAATATTATCATAAGTCAAAACACACTTTGAAATCTTGCATTCAAAGGCAAATCCTTTCCTGACAAGAGCAGGAATAGAGATAATATTCTTGGTAATACTGGGTACAAAGTAACAATTGTTTAATTCTAATACAATGCCAGATGGTAAAGTAATGAAATAGTCTCCTACAGCAACAGCAGCAACCCGTGCCCCGTTTCCAACTCGTAGGTCTACCTCATGCTGTCCCACCTGCCTTCTTCTCTTGAGTTCCTGCACATTTGAACAAATGTGAACTCCACATGCGGTGTCCAACACCCATGATATAGTAGAAGAAGATAACATGACCTCAGTCACATATATACCTGAGCCAGAAGCGATGCTTCCCCTCTTATCTCCTTGGAGCGCTTTACAGTCCTTTTTCCAGTGACCCAGCTGGCCACAGTGGAAACACCTGTTGTCCTTCGACCGCTTCACCTTCTGTTTCAGGGCCTTGCTGTAATTCTTGACAGGGGCCTTGCCCTTCTTCCCCTTCTTCTTGTTCCTAGAAGGAACTATTAAGACAGAGGTTGAAGGCTTACCCTTCAGAGTTTCCTCAGTTGTCAAGAGCATATTCAACAGCTCTGCCGGCGTACAATCGATTTTGTTCATATTATAGTTAATGATGAACGCATCGAAAGAAGGCGGAAGAGACTGTAGAATTATGTCTACAGCAAGCTCCTGGTTGATGGTATGCCCCAGTTTATCTAGAGCCTCCTTGTGCCCAATCATCTTGAGCACGTGAGCTCCCACTGGGCTCCCCTCAGCCAGTTTGCTCTGAAAGAAGAGCTTCGTCAGATTATAGCGCTCAGTCCTCGCCTGTGCAGCATACAGCATTTTGAGGTTCGCTATAATCTCTATAGCTGACATATCCTCATGCTGACGCTGCAGCGGTGGCGTCATAGACGCTAGCATCAGGCAAGCGACATCAATGCTATCATTGACGTGCTTTTCGTAGGCTTCCCGAACCGCCCTTGCGGCGTTCGGAGCGGGCTGCGGCGGTATCGCCGTCTCGAGGACATACAGTTTCCTCTCTGCCTTAAGAACAATCTTAAGGTGTCCGAACCAGTCAGAGAAGTTCGGCCCAGCAAACTTCTCCCTTTCCAGTAGGGATCGCACATTGAAGCTCATGGTGTTCGTTGCTGCAGGAATCTACAACAAGCAAGAACAGCAAGGTCAGTATCAATGTTTAGAATCAATCCAGGACTTAAGAAAGATTCTTTTCTCACTATTTTGTCTGACTGAAAAACCCAGTAAACAGTCCGAAAGAGTAATACTCTTTTAGTGAGATGGGATCCAGATTTCATACTTGGTCTCCGCGTCCCGCTCAGGCGAGATAAGATGCACAGAGATAACAAGCACTAATTTCTGGTAGGCTGTCCCAGCCAATCGCCAACCCGTGCGATTCCCCTTCATCTTGGCGATCCAGCAGACTGTGCCAACTGAGTTGGTACAACACAGTCTCTGATCCCAGAGATGGCTGCCTCCATGTGCTACCATATGCGCCACATATGTAGCCAGCATGGTCAAGCTGACCTGACCTACTCCCTGGACCACCACGTGCTATGCTGAGCAACGAGAGGGGATAAATCCCAACTCTGTAACACGCAGGTGAAATCCAGCACCGTCTGAAGATAGATGGACGTGCCCACTGAGTGGGTTCAACACGGCTCCAACGATAATCAGAAAGGTGAGGTTTCGCGTCAGAAGGCTTACGAGCTTGATATATTAGCGTTGGATTTTATCGGTCTTTTATCTTCTTAACTATCATGCAAGTCCTATGGTGATAGCAGAAGATAAACTTAAACATGCAATTCTAATTATAAGCAATAAGAAGAAAGCATGATCTTATGTGGTAAAAGCCCATGAACCCTAGTAAGACCTTAATTTACTTAAGTCTTCACTTGAGCTCCTTGGCATCTCATCTGGTCCAACCTAGGGCCCTAGCGCCAAGAGCACCTCAGGTGCGTTACCAGCTGAATGCCCCTTTGGGATGTGTGCCTTTGCTCTTGTCTAATCAAATACATTTGATCTATCTAGACAAGGTTGACTCGTAGGTCAACTACATATTATAAATTAAGTACAATGTGATTCGCAGATCACAAATTAATTTACAATTTTAAATCCAGGCACGCAGGCCCCAGCACAGCACACAATAGGGCAACCCACATAAGACTAAATAAACAAGCAAATGGTTCAATCAACATGTGATCCAATCATCTTGAAATTAAAAGTTTTGAAAAACCCCATGGCATCAATTTTAATTTCCTTATGATCCCTATAACCTTACAATGGTCCATTGATGGGGATCCACTCATCCATCTAGCTAGATCCTTTGCCCTTGCATGCACCGAGTCCTAACTGACCCGAGTTGACCTAATGGTCAACCATGCATGCCCCAAGGGCTGAACCACCCCATGAGTTTTGGCAAGCGGGTGTGACCCCGAGCCTAACTCAAGTGTGTTCAGTAGTTGTCTCAACCAGACCTCGCTACACGCCCTAGATGCAGTCAACCTATAGCCACCTTGTGCTTGCGCATAGGTGCTATTGGGTCAACCCATCTGAGCTGTCAGATGGTCTGATCAGACTTGGATCTAACCTAGTGGTGACTTCAACCCCATCAACCCATCTAAGGGTTTATTGTAGGGACACCTTAGATCTAATCATGCGCGCAAGATGTAAGTTTGTTTTTAAAAACATCTAGTACATGCGCAAACAAACAAACAACATGCTTGATAACCCTTAGATCTAAGGGGGTCCCCTTCAAGGGGGAGCGCAAACTTCAGGGAGTCCCCTTCAAGGGGGAGCGCAAACTACATGTCATCAAATGATACATGCGCAACCTTCATGAAGCCATGATACAAGCGCAACTTTCATGAAACCAAACCAAGGTAAGCGCATCCAACATGTAAACAAAGTAGGCGCAACAAGTATGGATCACATTAGCAAACAAAATAGCATGCAAAGAGCCAAGCTCTGATACCAATTGAAGGAACCCCAAAGATAAAGGGGGCAAAAACCCTAAGCATGGCGCTAATGAAAAATGATGCAAGCGGAAGCAAGGGTTTTAAAATCGTTTGCATGCCAATTGTTCAACTATCAAAGATTGATAAGAACAAGATCATACCATAGCCATGTAGATGGTGCGGCTTGGAAGAAGAAAGACCGAAGGGATCTTCTCCAAAGAAATCACACACAAGGGATGAAAGCTTCCTCCTTGCGCAAGTCTTGTGCTAGCAAGATTGGCAAGCTCTTTCAACCGTGTGTAGGAGATTAGATGAAAAGGGCTGCCTTCTTTTCGAGAGCTCTTTTTTTCTTTTCGCAAGAACAACGCCTTCTCCAAGAGCAAGCCGTTTTCTCCACGCCCAAAGAGCAAAACCGAAAGCATTAGAGAGTAATCAAGCCATGAACGCATATGCGTTTAGCTTATGGAACTTTCCATAAATGGCAACGATTAAGAGTTGGCGTTCATGGTTCATGTTTCCATGAACCAAACGCAACCTCTTCTCCCTCTTGAACCAAGCGCTCAACCCATGAGCCGGTTCAATTTCATTGGTTCAATTTCGAAACCAAATCAGCCCAGAATTAAGTCTAGACCAAATTAGACCACAAGGTCCTAGATCTGACCCTTCATCATCTGACGCTTCTGATCGCACCGATCTAGCATCATCTCTCTCGATCGAAGCTTACCGATCTAAAGCTCTAATCAATCAAACATGATCAGACCAGATCTCACTTACAATCAGAGATTAAATCTCTTTAAACTGAACCAAAACAATTCAGTCCACACGATCTGACTTAAGGAAGCCATATCACCAAATTGTGCGACCCTGAGGGTTTCCTTTAAATGTCGGTAACGATAACTTACGTTATCACGATCAGTGAGGGGTATCTAGCAACACATCACTGTCTCCCGATATAAAGGAAAGAGTCTTCCAAGACTGCACCCAAAACACAGCACAAGTGTGACTCAATTCACAAGGCATACATGTGTCCTTTGCCACTGGATGTTCTTATTGGACAAGCATGTCAAGCTTGTAACTCCAATACGATGAGCATGATTAGATCAGATGAACATAGTCATCTGGGTATGGCCATACACTTCCTCAATCATCTCATATAGTGTGGCCCTATAGAACATCACACTCCTTAAACAAGGAGACGGCAATCCTTTATCTATCACAAGTGCCCTAACCTGATTCAAGCACACCATCCAAGATAGTCTATAATCATTATATCTCAAATGATATTGAACTAGCTCAAGACAATGACAATCCTCATTTAGAAACACAAGTGATCTCAAGTCAGAGGACATGTGCCACTTGTTGCTTACAAGGATCATTCACATTGTGACAAGCAATGGAATATCCCAGTAGGGTCTGTCCAGTACATCCAATGTACCCATGAGTCTACATCTTATTCCATGCTCGAAGCATCCTATAAGATTAGCACTCATATTAGTCTCTATCATATCAAGGCTGTCTCATGTTCTCCAAGATATCTCGACTAAGGACTTATAGCCTGTCAGCCTAGCTGAACAGCTTTGAGACATTATTCAGAAGTACACTTATTACAGCAGACAAGGTAACAAGCTGAATAATAACCATGCCTTTTATAAACATAAGAGTTTATTACATGATACTATTACAATCCCAAAGGCCTCAAACATTAGCCTTAAGGGCATACTCCAACAGGGATGGAGCAAAGGGGCGGCGTCCCCCTTTCCCTCATCCTCCTCCTTTTTCGGACAAGGTAACCTTCCTTTCTCCCCGTTCCGGCGCTGTCCAATGGGTGTGTTTCCGTGGGCGAGGCTGTCGCCGACACCTTCTTCTCCTTGCCGCCGTGTCCTCCGCCCCTCTCTCCTTCTGGCGAGGCTATGGATGCTCGGCGAGTCTGGGGCTTCGGCCCTTCTTCCTGGTGACATCTGGCGATGGATTCGCCGGTGTCTCCCCTTACTCCGGCGTGCCCAGGCTAGACCAGAGTGGTTCCAGCGGGTGTGGATTTCATGCGGGGATGTTGTGTGTGCGTCCGCCACGTCATCTCCCCTTCTTTGTGTCCCTTCGCTGGAGTGGTGTGGGGTTCGGCCGAACGATGCTCCGGCAAGCTTCGACTGCCGACTTGCCACCTCGGTTTCTGTTTGTGTGCTCTCTAACAGGTTCCGAACACGGTTCCCGTTCCTAGCCGATCAGCTGCCCTCAGCGGGCGTCTTTCTCTCTCCGGCTTCTTTGCGCTTCGCGCTCCCAACCAAGTTGTCTTTCTCGGTCGGCGACTCCTCACCCCTCTCCGCGCTTCGGTCAAGTGCGCCGGCCTTGTGTGGTGTTTGCCTAGCGTTTGCCAATTTGTTTGTGTCGGACGTCTGTGAGACTTCCTTGTTGGGTGAGTGGGTGAGTTTGACCGCCTGCGTGCGGTCTGGTTGGAGTTAGGGTGTGTGCCCGGCATCTTGCATGACGTCGTCTCTTGCGTGTGTGTGCGCCACTGCCTGCGTATGGCATGTTTCTTTATCGGTGTACCGGACTTGTACGCGCGCTGCATCGGCGTCAAGTCTCGGGTGATGTATTTTGGTGAACTTTGGAGCTGGTTCGTACAGCGGTCCTTGGCGGAGATGTGGCGTTCCCCAACTCGTTGAGACAAGCAGACAGGTGGTCGTCCGGGATAGGCTGTGGAGTGTGTTAAGGACGTACTCCTGCCGGTCACGTGCAGAATGTGAGTTCGGTCATCTAGCCCCCTGCGTGGGTGTACTTGGGTGCGAGTCAAGTGTTGACTCAACTGTAATTTTGTTAAAATTTTGTTACCTTAATTTTGGGCGTGACACTAAGTATGCAACAAAGTTAATACTCTGAACACATTATTTGATCTTCATAGTCTCATATGGATCCAGTTGGAAATTTATTTTTTAGGGTTTTTTTGTTGCGTTTATTGTTAAATTTTTATTCTTATACTCACAAATTCCCAACAGAGACTTGTCAATTTTGTTGTTCCTAATCTTGTAAAATAACTGTAAATAACTGAATTAAACAAAACTTGGAGGTGATTCTTGCGAATCTGTCTTTAGGCAGATTCCGTCCCTCGCGCGGGTGTTGTCCAGAACTGTAGCCTCGAAGATTCAACCAGGATGCTGCTACTGCCGGCGCATCGGTGTAGCAGTTTAACACAAGGAGCTTTTGGCTAACAATAGAAAAGAGAAGTGCAAGAGAGAAGAGCGAATAAGAATATCCTCCAGACCGGCGAGGCACATCTCCATATATAGTGAGAGGTACCAACAGGTAAAGGCTATTTATGGTTGGCTACATGACGCACGCCTGCCCCTAAGTGAGTAGGCGTTCGGCCATAATTAAGACAAGTTTAATATGTCTTAATTATTTACCAAAAATAGTAAATAAATAATATTTGGGCAAAAATTAATAAACAGTAAATTAGTGCCGGATAAAATAAATAAACAAACATTATGGGGCCCTTAATGGGATTGGGCTTTTTGGGTTTTCCCTAAAAGTTCCAACAAATTTATCACCAGATTATTGAATCTCACCATGCACCATAATCAAATTGACAATCTATTGGTGATTTGTGGTCCGATCGAGTTGATATTTGGACAAGAACTAGAGAACTCCTTGATGTCCATTTTGAATAGTGGTGATTTGATTATGAGGTGTGAAACATCCATGCTTAGCTCAAACATTAGTTTTAAGTTTGGTTTTCTCTTTTTTGCTATGTGGCTATTGTTTGTATGATGAAACACAATTGGGTGCTCATTTGTGATCTGATTATGTTGATATTTGAATAGAACTTAGAGGGCTTACTAGTCTTTATTTTCAATAATAGAGATCAATTTATATATGGTAAACTTACTTAGTTTTGTTTAGAACGATAATATATTCAGTGAGGCAGTATAACTTGCTAGTATCTTGCTTATCGCTGCAATCGTACATGAATGCACACTATGATACAATAGCATTTAAATATAGGATGTAACCAGCTTGAACCACTGGCTATCCACCGCATCCTTGTCATTCTCGGCCTCTTGTTCGTACGACCCGGTACAGGAATTAGAAACCAGCGTGTCGTCCGAGTCGACGTCCAAGCACACTTGTGTTCCATCCGCCAGTTTGGTGGCGAGATGCGTCTTCTGGGATGCCAACACGACAACCCACTGCGAGTGGCAGATGATTCCCAGCTTCACCGGCTGGCCAAGCCCCACTGCTTCCAGGCACAGGTACGTACCGCTCACCACCAGGAACTGCTGCGGTGTGTGTTGCCACGAATCGGATTCAGAACAAGATCCCAGCTTCAGCGGATCTGATATCAACCTCCTAGCCACGCACAGACCAGTTGACGGGTGCAAGATCTTGCTGCGAGTGTGCCGCCGGAGAAAGAGCCTGACCTCACCTGCAGCCCAATATATCCTTTCCATAGTTACACTTTTAACAAATCAGTGAGTATAAGGCATAGTCTATGTCGATTCGAGATGCGTACTGGAGTGCAGCGAAGAAGCCCAGGTGGTGGGTTGTAGCAGAAGAGCGGAGCAGACAAGTAGAGGAAGGAGAAGACGGTGGAGCAGGAAGAATTCCATGGTGGGGAATTAAGGCAAAACACGACTGCGCAAGTCTGCAAAAGGGTTAAGTAGTCATATATACCAGTTAAATGAAAGGCTTATCTTTGCTAAACAGGATTATTATAATTTATATCGATTTTTTTATGAAGGTCTGTTTAATTAAGGTAATAGTGAACTGAGTTGATGAAGAAAAGAAAGTTTTTAATTATATAGGTTGGAATGGATGACAACCTTTGAGAAGTTTTTGGTTTAACCTAGACGCCAAGGTTACTTGAATCTTCACATCAATGGCTTGTGTTTACTTGTACGCAACAACCAGTGCATTCTTACTTTAAGGCATTAAAGTTTGACTACAAGGACAGGCCATAAATTTATATGCTACCATCAGCTTTTACACATACTAGATGTCATTAAGAAAATCAATAGCTGATTCAAATATTTTGACATACTTGTTTAGCTGCATGTCATTAAGAAAGTCAATAGCTGATTCAAATATTTTGACAAATGAAGCCCAAAATATATATTTTTTTTAAAGTTATTGTGTGAAAAAACAGATTTCTAATGTGATAATTATTTTCACGCTTTCGGAATACTCAACAACTTCATAAATTAGGCTAAATTTAAAATATGTTTTAGTGAAATGTTACAACTTTTATTTTTAAATAATAAAATATGTTATGAAATTCGTGTATTCCTTAAATATGACGTTTCATTCAGAGTGAATTTTAGTCTAAATCCTTGGTTTTGCTTTTTCTCTCAACATGGTTAGAACTTGAGTGCGTTAGTGTAGATAAAATCAACATCACTATCCTAAGCCAAAGATAACACTGCAATCGCAATGAAAAGATAACATGTACAACTAAGACAATTGAATCATCTCAAATCTAAGACGAATATACCTTTGTCAACTAAGGTTGAGATAATCAACACAAAAATAATTGAGTCAACTATAGCAAGCCAACTTCTAACAACCGTATGTGAACAAGGCCTTATCATCGATACCCCGTGAATGATCATATTTGAATTACTAAAGAGAGTAGCTATTTAGAGTATACTCTCAAGATTAATTATTAAATAATAAATTTAAAATGTATTTTATTATGTTTGTAGTTTAATAAAAGAATTTTTATTATTATATTTGTTTGATATTTATCTAATATCAATAATTATAATGATATCTCTAAAATTACATGAGTATATCTAGCTTTTTCAATTAACTCTATGGCTGTGTTTACTTGGACGGATAGAAAGTACAAAAAAAGAAAGGAAAGAAGAAAAGAAAAGAAAAATAGATGGATGGAATATGTTATAGATTTTACTTCCTTGTGTTTACTTGATGTAAAGACAGTTTGAAACATTGATATATACAACCAAATTTTTATTATTTTTATTCATATTATATATATATAATATTATAAAATTATAAAATTATAAAATATTAAATATTAAATATGAGCGACGACGGTGAGGGCAAGCAGCAGCTGCATGACCAAGCAATGACGCCTAGCTTGAGCAACGATGGCAAGGACGAGTAGTTGAGAAAAACTCATATTGAGCGAGAATAAGTAACGGTGCGGTCAAAAGTTAGGTGTGAAGTTAGTAAAGTTAAGTCATAGTTTCAGCTTTTTATTCGATTTGGGCAGAAAGCAAATGGAGGGATTAATGACTAACTTTCCTTCCTATTTTCTTTCTTTTCCTTCTAACTTTCCCCCCAAGTAAACAAGGCCTAAATGAGCCTGCAAGTCATCTCCAAGCTCATAATGGCTTGTATTTCACATGGTAGGAAACATGATTTTTGACCACTTTAAAGTCATAAAATAGACTGAATGTCATCTCTCCAATTGGTACACAAATTAAGGTCCTCCTACCTGAATTCTTTAGGAGAATAACCTAAAGTTTAATTATTTGATAATAATTTTAGGATATATTTTACTATATTCATTTTTATATTTTAATAAAAGACATTGTCGTTATTATATACTAGATTTCTATATAATATAAATAATTATAATAATGTACCTAGAATAATTTATTTATTTTTAAATGTCTCTAGTTAAAAAATTTTATAGATAGGGACAATAATAATATATTACGATTAACATGTATCGTCATTGATGAGGAATTATCATGATACGAGATATGAAGTCAAGCACATTGATGCATATTAGAGAAAAAGTGTACTATACTGAAGTAGGACTGATCCCCAAGATTACCTAAGGTATGTGGCTCTACTTTTCACATATTAAAACATGCACAAGTTGCATTCTAACATAGTAAAGTAAAAAATTTATCTAGCATGCAATCCTTGAGGAACTACTCTACTTAGATAGAGTGTACGTGAGGCCTCCTTAAGAAAAGGGGCCAAAACTCCTTTCTTTGAATCCCCTTGCTCCCGGATCTTGGCATTGAGGTTATAAAAGGGGTGATTAAAAGGCCTTTATAATCAAATATAACAAGAGGGGGCAGAATACAAAGCCAATAAGCCCTCTTAAACTAAAAAAAGTCCTTAGAAGGAGCTTGATTAGGAATTCTCCTTATACCCAAGGCTTCAAGGTGGATCTTCAAGCTTCAGCCCTTCAAGGAGTCCTTCACGTTCAGCTTTCAACCAATAACACTCAAGAGCAAGTTCACTTGAAGGCTGGAGGAGGAAAGGGGAAGGCTTTAATTTTTTTTGTTCATAAGGGAGTAGACTAAATGCAAATGAAAAATACAAGGGCTTAAAAACCCCTTTCCTCTCAACGTTACATTACCCTCAAGTTAAATCTAAGGCTGACTTTTTCTCTGTTTGAATTGAATAGTGGAGACGATGCACCCTTCAAGTAAATCCCATTGGATGATGTGGGTAGTTGCATGTTGATTGAATGCTACTTGTAGCCAAAAAATGTTGTGCTTTGATGCTTCTGTTGAAGAGGAGGATGCTTTAGTAGTGATGTGTCCATAAGTATACGGACACGTCGAAGTAATAAAAAGATATGGAACCCACAGAGACCTACGTGTTAAGTATTAAATAGTCAAATTATTACTATCTAAGCGATTAAATAACGATGTATGATAAAAGTAAAATAAAAACAAATAAACAAAAACTAACGTCGGAAATTGGAGAAAGAAAATTTAGAATAAAGTTTCATCTTTTTTAATTCATATGACTAGACATAAATAAGTTTTTGTCGGTTATTCGAATCATGATAAAAATAAAATTTACTTAAAAGAAATTGTCTCCTCTCGGACATCCAATTTACATTAAACGAGTATTCACTTTCATGATTTACTGCTCAATGTTTAATAAAAGTAAACTAGAACAAAGATTAAATCTATTTTCATAAACTTAAATCTTAAAGTCAAAATCTGAAGTAAAATTAAATACTTTTGTATTTTAATTTTATAGATTTTACCTAAGGGGTTCTAATAATCAAAATCACTTTTCGGTCCATATTATCATGTCTAAAATAATGAAATACCTAGATTAAAATATTAAGAAGTAGATAAGCATCAAAAATCAAGATTTTAGAACAAATCTATTTTCATATCCTAAGTTCTAAAAATCATAATTTAAGGGTTATAAGTTCGTAAATCATCTCTCGGTCCATATTACGAACTCTAAGACAAGCAAATATTTCAAAACTATAAATTTTAAAGGCAATAATCACATAGACAAAATTATTGTTTCATAGAACAATCGACAAATTGATAATTATCTAGTCACTACAGAATTTAAGGGATTACTCCCTCAGTCCCAAAGAAGGTTTTTACACTATCATGGAGAAGGAAACACAATAATAATTCATCTTAAAAAAAATCAGAGTTCAAAAGAGGTAAAATAAAGTTTTTACTGATTTCATGGTGGTGTGAAAATTTTAGTTCAAATTTCACAGCTACGTGATTTTCCTACTACTACAGTACTCGTGATTTTCCCCTTCCGGTTGAAATTTGTTTCGTTGATTTCTTCCTCGTTTGAACTCCTTTCGATCTAAAATTTTTTTTGTGTCGTCTCCTCCCTTGGGAGAAGCTTTCCTGAAAATTTTGCCTCTAGAGAGGTCCTCTACACCTCACGGCGAGAGGCCAAGCCCTAGCGGTCCCTCTCTCGATTTCTCCCTCGATTCTTGATGAAAGTGGATGATCTTGAGCTTGAAAACTTCCCCTCAATTTATAGAAGGGTCTTGTATTTTTAGATTATGAAATCGTGCCCTGGTTCTCTCTAATTTTTCTTCGAAATCTTTGTCTACACTGGCGGCAGTGGAAGACTCGAGTGTGGTTGCTAATTTTCCCCAAATTAATTTTTTTCGCACCCCTATGAAAATTTTAGTTCAATTTTCATGGGGGTGAGAAATCAAAAAAATTTCAAAATTGACTCTTGAGCTTGAAATTTGACGCTGATTCTGTTTCCGGCATTCGATTTTCTCAAATCTATTGAAAACAAGCCCTTTTTACCTAAAAATTATCAAAAACAAGAAGAGGTGTAGATTCTAAAATAATGGACCAATTAAGTTTTAAAAAATAAGCAAAAGAGCATAATGATGACTGAAAAAGATTATATAATTAATATAAAATTTATCATGAATTTTTGAGTCATCAAAATATATAAGGCTCAAACCTTGCTTGTCCTCAAGCAACTCAAAATATGAATCAGAGTGTATAAACCAAAACTAAATGACTTCTATTTATTTCTCCTTAACATAAAAAGTAATCCACAATATGTGCAATTATTTTTAGGACTAAAAGATTTAAAAGAAATAACCTTCTAGAAAAAAGATTTTCAAAAGATTATAATCTAAGATGAGTAAGATTTCCATAATCTTAAATAGTGAGCGGAGTTGTCCACTTGGCCTACTGCTCTCTTTTTTTCTACTTTTCTTTTCTTTTCTCTTTTTTTATTGTCTTTATTTTGGAGAGAGCTGGCCAAGGTCATAGTACTTAAATCATTATCAATATTTTTGCTCAAGGGTAAAATAATATTTTAATAAATTTTCCTTAATTACTTGATTGAAACAGACTTAAAGTATACCAAAAAGGCATAATATAACTCATGACTACAGTCCATCATACTAGAGGAGTTGAAGCAGGTTCTATAGAAAATTTCTAGTTTCTCTTCATGAAAATACTTCCATCAAGTAAATCTCAGAAAAATTAAAATCAAGTAGCTTTCATTCAACTCATATTACAAGAATGCAAAATATTTTTCTCATAAAAATCTTAATCATACCAGGACTAACTTATCCAAAAATTTTATAACACAGGTAATTTTTAAAAATTCTCTAATTCGTAAAATCAACGACACATATCATTTTTAATCATGTTATCAAAGAGAATAAACATATGTCACAAGCATTCGATTCACACACATCTCATCACATTGTCACAAAATCATCAAAACCAAAGCATAAAGCACTAAACTTACTGAATCATGGTCATAACAAATATAAAACAAATAATCCAACCATATCAAAAATCAATCTCCAGGAAAGATCATCACGTCATACAACCATATCAAATATAATAAAATCAAAGATATAACCATATCGAAAAAGAATAAAGGATACTAACCTAACAATATAGTGATCTTAATTACTATCATCGCTAGCCGGGGTGTGATGTGGTAAAGAATGTTGGCTATCTCCTCCTCAAAGATGTATCTTCTGAAAATTTTACCTGCGCATTTCTTAGATACATAAGGCTCAGCCCAAAAATAGTATCTTACCTTAGCAAAATAAAGTATCTTCTTCCCTAAGGGCAATCAAAGATGTTGTTGGACGTCTAAGGAGGGTGTCGATATAAGAAGTAGCAGCGGCTGAAAGCGAAGCATAGTGCTAGCTGCGAAGGATGAGTCACCGACGGCAGAGTCAGAATGAGTAGTCTCTAGTGGTCGGCTAGAGACTACAAACCAGAATGCAAAGTCGTCGGCTGGTGGGCGGTGAGAGATGATGCTGCACAGTGGCGATGCCTGTATAGAAAGAGAAGCAACACCTAGAAACGATGGTGGCACTGCCGGCTAGAAATAGAAACTAGTAGAAAAAATTGCAACTACTCGCAATGAAGTGCTGTCGACAGAACAACTATCGGTTTGGAGAAGAAGCTGCTCGGTTAGTGGCAGATGCTGGTGCTAAAATAGAAGTCTTCGGCTGCTGTCAGCTGTGGAAACAAAGGTAGCTGAATATGAAGCAGAGGGGTCGTCGGAAGCTTCATGGAGATGACGGATCTATAAGTGGAGATGTTGGTGTTGGGAAACCTCTAGATTATTTTATAAATTTTTTATCAAATATTACAATTGCACAGCGGAATAATATCCCCGAAACAAACCGGTCCCAAAAACCCAATGGAGATCGTCTTGCGAGGGAGTCGACATGATGAGAGGAGAAAGTACCTAGATACAAGAAGAAGCGATGCTAATGTGGGCGCCCAAGTGTTCGCCCTCTGCAGTCTCACACACACGGATGCTTCGAGTCTTCTTCTTCCATGCCCGGTGCTAGCCTTGGGAATAAGATCCACGCCTTAGGGGAGACCTCCAATCAACTTGTGCCACCACCAAGGAGGGAAGCACTAAGAAGGAAGAGGAGAAGAGGATGCCGCAAGCCTTCTTACACCTTTGCACCAAGGAAGGGAAAGGGAAGAAGCTTTCGACTTTGATGGAAAAAGAAGAGACCAAAAGGATCTCCAAGCCGTCGCCCCTCTAGTGTCCACGCCTCCAAGAATTAGTATATCAAGAGGGTGCGGCTAGGGTCCTTTAAATAGGAATAAGAGGTGGTTTGAGGAGATGGCAAGTGTGGGTGATTAGGGCATAATTCTAGGGATTTATTCAATCAAATAACTTGATTAAATCCTTCAACCATATGCGCTAATGCCTTGCCCAAGCAAGCATGCACCCAAAATACCTAAAGAGGCACAACTCACATGTATGCACCAAGACTAGGTCAAGGCATCATGAAAGTTTGCCTAAATTGGCATGGGCTCAAGTCCTAATCCAATTAGGACTTTAATTAAGTAAATAATCAGCCCCACTTGCTCATATCAAATCTCAATCAATATCTCAAGTGATTAGATTAAATCAATATCTCAAGTGATTAGATTAAATCCTAATGCAAATCAAACACTAGAAGATACCAAATATGCACTATGCGCCAATCCTAGTCCAACTAGGATTCTTCCATGCGCCTATGCCATAAATTTCTCCCCATTATACCCTTTTCTCCTCTTATCTCTTCATTATGACTTATTAGTAAGCCCCATTAAGTAATGGGCCTAGCCAAAACTCCATTATGCTTGTTAACTAAGCCATTGGATCCAATCCAATTTAACCTAAGGTCAAATGAGCCTGAACCATGGTTAACTTGATGAATATGCCATAAATCGAACTTGGTCCCAATAAGTTTCTTCCATCTCATCAAGCCTATTGGCACTGATGAAATATCCCAAATAGATCCGAGTTATCCAATAACTCGATCTTAAGGCTACCCGATCAAAACGAAAACTCGAGTATCAAGGTGTGTGACCCTATAGGTTCCTCTAACGTTGGCAGTGACAACTTAACATCGTCACAAGTAGTGAGTGGCACCTAGTAGTGCATCGCTGCTACCCAAGTTATCGAAATGGATATCGACATTGACATCCCCATCATCGCAACTAGGTATAGATACATTATAGTCCCTTTACCAAACAGATATCCGATTAGACAAGTATGTCATCACTTGTTTTCTCCCAATCTCATGGTCATGACTAAATCAGGTTCTGACCTGGGTATGGCCAGACACTTTCAGTCATAGAACCATAGAGGAGATCCATAGATATCAAGCTTCCCTCAGGAATGGGCAAATTCTCTGTCTGTACATTGACTTTTTCATATGGATCGTGACATACTCAATAACAACTGTTATGACCTCTCAATTATGGCGAGGTGTTTGGTTGTATCAAAGCATATCCCTAACCATATAGAATAGTCAATGACCTCAAGTTAAGGGATCAATGTATCTCCTATCACTTGTGACGATAACTCATAACACCAAGTCATTGCCTCACAGAGGGTCTGTCCAGTATATCTACCACTGATATACCAATATGTCTATGTTAGAACCTCGTGCCTAACCAGCACATATACCAAACTCAAATATACTAGAACTGTCCCATATCCACTCAGCTACTTGAATGGGGTCTAGAATTCAAGCAAAGATCTAATCTGTCTCCAGGGACATTATTATGTGAGTGCACAATCACAGATGCCAACAAATAATGATAATGACAATGCCAGAATTATATTTATAGGAAATGCTTGTATCAAGTAGTACATAAAGTAGACCATATCTGGGTCTCTGGGTATAAACACTAATAATCTCCCACTTGCACTAAGACCTAGTGGTTGAAGAATCTCAACTCCATATCTCTTGTATGACTATGATGCTTCTACTGCGCCAAAGCCTTGGTCAGTGGGTCTGCTAGATTATTCTCTGTATCAACTATGCTAATCTTGACATCACCTCGATCAATGATCTCTCTGATTAGGTGAAATCTCCTGAGTATGTGTTTGAACCTTTGATGAGACCATGGTCCCTTTGCTTGTACAATAGCCCCATTGTTGTCATAATAGAGTTCAATGGGATCCACAGCAGATGGAACCACATGAAGATCATATATGAACTTCTTTATCCAAACAGCTTCTTTGGCTGCCTTAGAAGTGGCGACAGACTCAGCCTCGGTTGTAGAATCGGCTATGGTGGATTGCTTGAATCTTTTCCAGCATACAGCAACTCCATTCATCTTGAACACATAGCCAGCCTATGATTTGATGTCATTAGGGTCAGGCTGGAACAATGCATCAGTGTAGCCCTGAACACTGAGCTCTTCCTGTCCCCCACTGACCAAGAATAGATCCTTAGTCCTTCTCAGATACTTAAGGATATTCTTTACAGCCACCTAGTGTTGCTGACCTAGATTGGATTGGTATCGGCTGGTTATGCTCATGGCATAAGCCACATCTGGTATAGTACACAACATTGCATACATGATCGATCCTACTGCCGAAGCATAGGGCACTGATAGGTATCCGCAAGTGCACGGATTTATCGAAGTAATAAAAAGTTATCGATCCCACGAGGATCAGGCGATAAAGTACCGATTACACGTTTGATCTAAATCTAGACGATTCAAAATGAATTTTTTGTTTTGTTTGGACACTTCAAACTACAAAAAGATGCAAAAGCGAGCGTTCGAGTAAAAATCAATTCTGAATAAATCAGGATTCAGGGTTTTACCACGTTGACGATTATGAATTTAGTAAAAATAAATCTTTAACAGATTTTTATAGTTTTGAAAGGGATTTTTCCTAAGGTACAGATTACCTCTTCCCGAAGCGTAATCCGGTATCTATTTATATTAATTTTCTACTCCCGTGACAATTAACATAAATAGACCCATTAAGTTCTGTGAAAAACCATGGAATCCTTTAAACAAATCCAAACTACTCCCGTGATTGGATTCGTAGGTTTGAAAATAATAAATCCAACGTTGCGATTCACCTCCCAGTCCTTCTCGCAACGTCTAAGACGTAAAAATACTTGATCAGGGTAATTTACGGAATAAGCACAATTCTAATCAAATCAAATCTATAAAAATTCATGTAAAAGATTTAGAACAATGTATTTAATCCATAAATCGCCAACGGGCTATTCCCCAAATCACAAAAATAAAGTTTACACGTTCATGTTCATAACAAACAACATGTTTATTGATGAAAATCGCATGGAAACTCAATAAAAATACAAGAAATCGCTAGACAAGATACTAGAAAGGCTTCCCTTCAATCTAGAGATGAAGATCAACCCTCTAATTCCTCTCTTGCGCGGCTTTCCTGTTCGTTTTCTGCCCTAAAACTGAATCTCGCCGTCGCCGTTGCCTCCTCTCGTTTTCATGCCTAGAAGCCCCCGAAACCCTTCCAAAACCTTTCCTTTTATAGTCTAATCAGTATAGAACCGGTCTAGGAAGGTTTCTGGAGAGTTTGGTTCAATTTTGGTTCAGTTTGGAGTTAAATTGAGTGAGAAACACGAAGGGGCGGAAACTTTTACGGTCGGTGATGAGTTTACGGCTTCGACCGTAATTATTTTGGTGTATAATGCTTTTGGTCACAGAAACTTTTATGGCCCGTGATGGAATTACGGCCTTGCCCGTGAAAGTTTTTATTTATTCGTCCTCCGTTCATCGTCGCTTTTATGGCCGAATCAGCAATTACGGCCAAGGCCATAAATGTCTCGTTCTTCACCGTTTTCGCCCTAAATTGGACATGTGAGCTCGTGATCTCCTCGGGAATCATGCTTTGGCCTCAAAACCCTCAAAATCCATCATTTTTTAGGCCATTTTACCTACATTTTCACAAAAACCAAGAAAAATGAAGATTCTATGCAAAGTAAGATAAAAACACTAAAAGTAGCACAAAATCATGCAAATAAGTCCAAAATATGATCTAAAACATAGGCAAAAACATGGTGTAAAAATCACTTTTCAAATAACCCTAGACTTAGAATTTTGCTTGTCCTCAAGCAATACCTTGATATGTATAAAGAATGTAAAGATAAGGATTTTTCAATTGTTTTTGCCCCTATTAATATCCTCAGTTTATAAATTAAGCAATCAATATTTCAAACTCAAGTAATTTAAGAAAAATCATAATAGAAATAAATTCCCAAGAGGTTACAATCCAAGAAAGATGAAATTCACAATTCATGTCATAACATCCATTCAACACACACTAAGCATCAAATAATTTCATCTTAATAAATCCATTTCACTTAATAGATAAAATTTCTACTTCAAGAATTTCAGTGATGTTAAAGATACGAGATTTTTAAAGCAATTTGGTTTTTAAACTGTTATATGCTACTTACTGTTAGCATCATTGTCACATCCCGTTATCTTAACCCCAAACAAGCAATACAAGTCTTAGAGAAACAGGATGTTATCATACAAGATCGATTCACATGCTAGGTAAAACCAAGTTCAAGAAAACACGATCTGAAAATTTTTGAGAATCCATACATAGAATCTCAGCGAAAACACAAATTTCAGAAATGTACCTGCCACCACGCAATACTTGCACTAGACATATGCAAGTTCACAATTATATCAAATCCGATTGCAAAAATACCAATCGACTCAAATTGAGAACCAAAGTCACAATATCGATTTTATAAGTTCATAACTAACATCAATGATACCAAACACCGAAACCAGGCCCAGGCCCGCGGCGACACAAAAATCAAAATCTTAAAACTGCCACAACCGGCAACCCAAGTTCAC
Organism: Costus lasius; assembly: GCA_027563935.2. NCBI lineage: Eukaryota > Viridiplantae > Streptophyta > Magnoliopsida > Zingiberales > Costaceae > Costus > Costus lasius. Next base: position 60,119,937 of record CM050453.2, read on the forward strand.
ATAGTTCGGCCACAACCGGCCCCAGTTAATTAAGCACAAAAGTCTTATACATCCAACTGGCATAGCTATAGAGAATCACAATATCCATATAACATGCTAACTCAGGCAGTGCGCCCCTGCTCTACACCTGAAAATAGTGAAGGGTGAGCTACACAGCCCAGTGAGTGGATAGTCTCAATCGACCATCCATAGCATACAATCAAAGATACATGCAGATTATTTTAAAAACATTTAGCAGAACCTCATGTTAGCATATAACAAAAACAAAGAACAGAACTCAAAAAAAATAATTAGATGTACAAACATCACACACTTGTCACCACAGAGTAACCCAGGTTCTAGAGTCATACTCTAAACCAACCTAACACACCAACCACTTAATTGACCTAGTTGTCCAGCATATTCAAGAGTGACCATTATGGTCCAACCCGGCTTTGGCCTAAGCACTGGGAGAAGCCTGCAAATCACATGCAACATAAACATGGACAGTGTGTAGACTCAAGAGGTAATCCCCACCCGGTCAAGATGTGATACCTTGATCTACACCACCCCATAACACAAAAATCTAAGCGTCTAAGAGTGATGATATCAAGAGGTGGCCCCTGTCCGACCAAGACATGGCACTTTGCATCACACTCGTTCTCCCAAGGGTTCCTTAACTGGACAACCACTAGACATATCTTATATCTTATTTCACAAAAGTGAACTCCTAAGCGTAGACCAGACTCTAGGATAGTCATTTTCATCACAAGAATCACATCAGGCAGGCTGAACATCAACCCCCTCACATATCACAATATACAGGGCTGAAATCTCAAACCCTTAACATATCACATATAGACTATCCCCTTGAGTACACGGTTACACTTAGCCTTAGTCCTATCCATCCCATAACACATAACATTCGAAACCACATATAACCACATAATATTTTATAGAGTCCTTAGGTTTCATGCTGATCTGTTCAGTATAATCTTGCTAAGTTATCACCCAAGTTTCTCAACCAAAGATACATAGCCATAATTATAGAACATGCTACCAACATAGAGAAACAATCATGGATTCTATAACATTATTAGCATTTATCAAACATCCATAAAACCAACATAAAATTAAAACATGTATTCTTACAAACTACTTTACAAATTATCACTTGTAGCCCACGGTATCTACAACATGTTATCTACTTAAATTTTAAACCTTAGTTAAAAAGATTTCATGCTCAAGAATTCCATGTAAGAAATATCTAAATTTCGGTTTTCATGAATGAGTTTCGGTATTAACATGGCGAATATTTCAAGAAATCAAATCTATCATCTAGAGTTTTCGGTTTTTAACATAGTGAATATTTCAAGAAATCAAATCTATCATCTAGAGTTTTCGGTTTTTAACATAGTGAATATTTCAAGAAATCAAATCTATCATCTAGCACAAACAAGAGGATAAAATTCGAATAAGACACCCCACTCACTTTGAACCGTGAACACCAAGATGAAGATCTCTCCAAGAAACTCGTCTAAGGCCTTGAAGTTCCACCAAATATCGCCACCAATGGAAGAGAAACACCACCAAACACCAAAGACGCCGGCCAAGGGAAGAAAGGAAGAGGAAGAAAGGAATTTCGCCTCCAAGCCTCCAAGAATCGCCCAAGCCTTCAAGCCGTCGCCCTAAGGTTTCTTCCAAGCCAAAAAAAATGCCAATTCTCCTACCCTAGCCGAAATTACCAACTTGAATTTTCGGTTTTTAAATTTTAAACCCGCCAACCAATTAATTCAAATAGGGTTTATGAAATAACCCACTAACTAAATTATTCAAATTTTAAACTCAAAATCCATCTAATTTAAGTGTAAACCCAATAACCCATAGTTTAAGTGAAAATCCAATAAGGGTTAAACTAACATCCAATAAACTCTAATTAATTAATTCACTTAAACTAACATCCAATAAGCTAATTAATTAATTAAAATTAACAACCATTAAACTCTAATTAATTAATTATAGATTAACAACCAATAAGCACTAATTAATTAGTTATAAATTAACAATCAATACATAGGAAAAATATCACAGTCAATAATTTTATTTAAATCAAAACAAAATATCACAGCCAATGATTTTATTTAAATCAAAAATAGTACTTACCAGGACTTAAGATCCTTGGATCTTACATCCCTCCCTCCTTATAAAGCTTTAGTCCTCTAAAGCTCAACATTCATATCATCAAAAAGATAAGCATAAAATTTCCTCATATCCGCTTCAGTCTCCCAGGTCGCCTCCTCAACCGACTAATTTCCCCAGATAACCTTTACTAAAGGTATAGACTTGTTCCTCAGAACTTTATCCTTCCTATCCACAATCCGGAGAGGTTTTTCCTCAAAGGTCAAATCACTCTGAATCTGAAGAGGTTCCAATTCCAATACATGAGATGGATCAGGATGATATTTCCTCAAAGCAGAAACATGGAACACATTATGCACATGATCCATAGCAGGAGGTAAAGCTAACCTGTAAGCCACTGGACCAACTCTCTCAATAATGTCAAAAGGGCCTACAAACCTAGGGCTCAGCTTGCCCTTTTTGCCAAACCTCATAACACCCTTAGTAGGTGACACCTTTAAGAAAACATGATCCCCTACCATAAACTCCAGGGAACGACGACGGTCATCAGCATAACTCTTCTGCCTGTCCCGAGCAATCTTCAGTTTATCCTGAATCTCTCTGACCTTATCAGTAGTTTCCTGTACTGCATCAGATCTCAAAATCAATCTATCACCAGTCTCCTCCCAACACAAGGGAGTCCTACACCTTCTTCCATACAAAGCCTCATATGGAGCCATCTGAATACTGGAGTGGAAGCTATTATTATAAGTGAACTCTATCAAAGATAGATCCCGGTTCCACTCGGAACTCCAATCAACCACATAAGCTCTCAACAGGTCTTCTAGAGTCTGGATAGTACGCTCCGTCTGGCCATCAGACTGAGGATGGTATGCTGTACTAAAACTCAACTTAGTACCCAAACCCTCCTGTAAGCTCTTCCAAAACCTGGACAGAAACCGAGAGTCCCTATCAGACACAATATCAACAGGCACTCCATGCAGTCTGACTATCTCGTCGATATACAATCTAGCCAGTCTCTCTAAAGGATAAGTCATCTTGATCGGAAGAAAATGGGCTGATTTAGTGAGTCTATCAACAATCACCCAAATAGCATCATGACCCAATCTGGTTCTGGGCAAACCACACACAAAGTCCATACTGATGCATTCCCACTTCCACTCAGGAATAGGAAGGGGCTGCAACAAACCACCAGGTTTCTGGTGTTCAGCCTTTACCGTCTGACAGGTTAAACACCTAGAGACAAAATCAATTACCTCTTTCTTCATACCCGGCCACCAAAAGCTTTTCTTGAGGTCCTGATACATCTTAGTCACGCCAGGATGTAGAGAATATTTGGAGTTATGGCTATCCTCCAGTATTTCTTTTCTCAAGCTCAGTTCCTCAGGGACACACACCCTTCCACGGAACCGGAGAACACCATCATCAGACAAGCTAAAATCCTGAACTGTACCCGCATCCAAACTATCCCTGATCTGAACTAATTTCGGATCCACTGACTGCTGATCTCTGATTTTCTGCAACAAAGTAGACTGTACTCTGAGGAAAGCCACATAACCCGACTGAACTCTAGGAGAAACACTGATCCTGAGATCGCTGAACTCCTGTAGTAACTGCCACTCACTGACCCGTAGTGCCGCTACTGAAGTTACTGGATGTCTGCTCAGTGCATCAGCCACTACATTGGCTTTTCCAGCCTGATACTGAATAGTGAAGTCATAGTCTTTGATCAACTCCATCCATCTTCTTTGTCTCATGTTCAACTCCTTCTGAGTGAAGATGTACTTGAGACTCTGGTGGTCAGTGAACAGATCAAACTCTTGACCCAACAAATAGTGACGCCATATCTTCAGAGCAAAGACTACGGCCGCCAACTCTAAGTCATGAGTAGGGTAGTTCAACTCATACTCCTTCAGTTGTCTCGAAGCATAGGCTACCACAGAACCCTTCTGCATCAAGACACAACCCAACCCTTTGCCCGAAGCATCCGTATAGACAGTAAACCTTTCCCCATCACTGGGAATAATGAGGATCGGTGTACTAGTCAACCTCCTCTTCAGTTCCTGAAAGCTCTCTTCACACTTGTCATCCCAATTAAACTTGGCCTCCTTTCTGGTTAATTTAGTTAAAGGACCCGCCAGCTTGGAGAATCCCTCAACAAACCTCCGATAGTAACCTGCTAAACCCAGGAAACTTCTGATCTCAGTAGCACTAGTCGGTCTTCCCCAATTGAGGATGGCTTGCACTTTAACCGGATCCACAGACACCCCCTGACCAGAAATCACATGCCCAAGGAAACTGATCTTTTCTAGCCAAAACTCACACTTACTAGCCTTGGCATATAATCGGTTTTTCCTTAGGATCTCCAGCACTCTGCGCAAGTCACTGACATGATCCGGAGTAGTCCGAGAGTACACCAAGATATCATCTATGAAGACTACTACACAAGAATCAAGCAATTCATGAAATACCCTGTTCATCAAATCCATGAAGACAGCAGGTGCATTCGTCAGTCCAAAAGGCATAACTAGAAATTCAAAATGCCCATACCTGGTCCTGAAAGCAGTCTTAAATATATCCTCATCCTTGACCCTAAGCTGGTAATATCCTGATTTCAGATTAATCTTAGAGAACACTGTAGCTCCCTGTAATTGATCAAACAGATCATCAATTCTGGGAAGAGGATACTTATTCTTGATAGTCACTTGGTTCAGTTGCCGGTAGTCTATACACATCCTCAGGGTTCCATCCTTCTTCTTAACGAACAGCACTGGTGCTCCCCAGGGAGAAGCACTAGGCCGGATGTAACCTTTCTCCAGCAATTCCTCCAGTTGCTTCTTAAGTTCAGCCAACTCTGATGTAGCCATGCGGTAAGGAGCTCTGGAGATAGGTGTAGTACCTGGCACCAACTCAATGCCAAACTCTACCTCTCGTATTGGTGGCAAGCCTGAAAATTCCTCAGAGAACACATCAGGAAACTCTTTCACCACCGCCATCTGAGTCAAATCAGGAGTAGAATCATCTTGCACCTTAACATGCGCAAGATAACCCTTGCACCCACTAGCAAGTAACTTCCTGGCCTGCAGGAAAGATATCACATGCGGTCCTTGGTCTGACACTAGACCTCTCACAAAAAGCCGATTCCCATCTAGCAGATTCAAGGTGATTACTTTCTCAAAGCAATCCACAGTGGCATGATGGGAAGATAACCAATCCATACCTAGGATGACATCATAGTCTTGCATGTCTAAGAGGATTAGATCTACAAGAAACTCATAACCCTCTACATGCACTACACAATCAGCACAAACAGTGTCTGTAGATAATGACTTTCCTAAGGGAGTACTCACAGACACAACATAATCCATCACCTTAGGTAATACAGGTAAACATGCAGCAAATCTAACAGATACAAAAGATAAATTTGCACCAGGGTCAAATAAGATGCGAGCTAACTGATCAAATACAAATAAGGTACCTTCCACGATGGATCGGGAAGCTCGTGTATCCTTTTCAGCCACGGCATAAACTCGGGTCTGGACTGTAGGCTTATCTGTGCCTCTATGCTGCATCTCAGGCTCTTTGCAGTCCTTGACCATGTGCCCAGGTTTCTTACACCTGAAGCAAACACCATTCTTCTTATAACAGTCTTTCATTAGATGTCCCTTGAGTCCACAATAATGACAATTTCGATCCTCTGTGATACTGTTCTTTACATCCCTGGCATCCCTGGACTGCTGCGGTGCCTTGTGAGAGTAAGGCTTATACCTGCTCTTCTTGTAGTCCTTATGCTTAGGGTACCTCTTACCCTTGCCGCCATCACCATGCTGAGGAGCCGCCGCCTCAACTGCAGGAACCACGGTCATAGCAGCACTAGAATTCCTCTCAGATATGTATCTCTCGATGGTGCGTGCTCGCCCAACAGTCTCAACATAAGTCTCCAAGTGCTGAGCACCCACCTGCTCTCGAATATCCCATCTGAGACCTCTGAGAAACTTGGTAGCCCTCCTCTTTTCAGTGTTTATCAGGTGAGGGGCATACTTTCCCAACTTAGTGAACTGCAACTCATACTGGTCCACAGTCAGATCACCCTGCTCCAGGTGAATAAATTCCACCTCTCGGTCCTCAACCAAGCTATCAGGGAAATACTTCTCGTTAAATTGAGACAAGAAGTAGGGCCAATTTACTGTTTCTTGTCTTTCCACAGCTAGCCTCACCACGCCCTTCCACCACTCATCTGCGTCACCACGCATCATATAGGTGGCCAGACACAGCTTGTCCTCATCTGAGCAACGCATGACTTGAAAAATCTTGTCCAAAACCAACTGCCAGTTCTCTGCCGTACTTGATTCTGAGCCCCCATAAAAAGAGCTAGGACCCAGTTTCTGGAATTCACTCACAAGCGAGGCATAGCGCCTGTGAGCGTCCTCCTGAGAGTCAGTCCCCACCCCTCGAGTAGTAGTCTGGGATCTCTCCTGAGTCAATTGCTGCAAGAGCTGCTGTTGCGCTTCTTGATGCTGAGTCTGTTGCTGCTGCAGCATCTGAGCTTGCCTCTCTATCATGGCACCCTGTTGCTGTACCATGCCTGTCAGAGCCGCAATGGCTCTCGTGAGATCCGAGGTCTGCTCACCCTCACTGCTAGCATTTCCTCTAGATCGCACCATCTTAAATTCCTACACACACATACCAAAGTTAGGAATGCAAACATAAGCCTATCAGATGTCTAGCAATACACAAACATGTTTTCCCCCGAACTAAGTTTTAGCTAGCCAACTCCTCTGATACCATTCTGTCACATCCCGTTATCTTAACCCCAAACAAGCAATACAAGTCTTAGAGAAACAGGATGTTATCATACAAGATCGATTCACATGCTAGGTAAAACCAAGTTCAAGAAAACACGATCTGAAAATTTTCGAGAATCCATACATAGAATCTCAGCGAAAACACAAATTTCAGAAATGTACCTGCCACCACGCAATACTTGCACTAGACATATGCAAGTTCACAATTATATCAAATCCGATTGCAAAAATACCAATCGACTCAAATTGAGAACCAAAGTCACAATATCGATTTTATAAGTTCATAACTAACATCAATGATACCAAACACCGAAACCAGGCCCAGGCCCGCGGCGACACAAAAATCAAAATCTTAAAACTGCCACAACCGGCAACCCAAGTTCACATAGTTCGGCCACAACCGGCCCCAGTTAATTAAGCACAAAAGTCTTATACATCCAACTGGCATAGCTATAGAGAATCACAATATCCATATAACATGCTAACTCAGGCAGTGCGCCCCTGCTCTACACCTGAAAATAGTGAAGGGTGAGCTACACAGCCCAGTGAGTGGATAGTCTCAATCGACCATCCATAGCATACAATCAAAGATACATGCAGATTATTTTAAAAACATTTAGCAGAACCTCATGTTAGCATATAACAAAAACAAAGAACAGAACTCAAAAAAAATAATTAGATGTACAAACATCACACACTTGTCACCACAGAGTAACCCAGGTTCTAGAGTCATACTCTAAACCAACCTAACACACCAACCACTTAATTGACCTAGTTGTCCAGCATATTCAAGAGTGACCATTATGGTCCAACCCGGCTTTGGCCTAAGCACTGGGAGAAGCCTGCAAATCACATGCAACATAAACATGGACAGTGTGTAGACTCAAGAGGTAATCCCCACCCGGTCAAGATGTGATACCTTGATCTACACCACCCCATAACACAAAAATCTAAGCGTCTAAGAGTGATGATATCAAGAGGTGGCCCCTGTCCGACCAAGACATGGCACTTTGCATCACACTCGTTCTCCCAAGGGTTCCTTAACTGGACAACCACTAGACATATCTTATATCTTATTTCACAAAAGTGAACTCCTAAGCGTAGACCAGACTCTAGGATAGTCATTTTCATCACAAGAATCACATCAGGCAGGCTGAACATCAACCCCCTCACATATCACAATATACAGGGCTGAAATCTCAAACCCTTAACATATCACATATAGACTATCCCCTTGAGTACACGGTTACACTTAGCCTTAGTCCTATCCATCCCATAACACATAACATTCGAAACCACATATAACCACATAATATTTTATAGAGTCCTTAGGTTTCATGCTGATCTGTTCAGTATAATCTTGCTAAGTTATCACCCAAGTTTCTCAACCAAAGATACATAGCCATAATTATAGAACATGCTACCAACATAGAGAAACAATCATGGATTCTATAACATTATTAGCATTTATCAAACATCCATAAAACCAACATAAAATTAAAACATGTATTCTTACAAACTACTTTACAAATTATCACATGTAGCCCACGGTATCTACAACATGTTATCTACTTAAATTTTAAACCTTAGTTAAAAAGATTTCATGCTCAAGAATTCCATGTAAGAAATATCTAAATTTCGGTTTTCATGAATGAGTTTCGGTTTTAACATGGCGAATATTTCAAGAAATCAAATCTATCATCTAGAGTTTTCGGTTTTTAACATAGTGAATATTTCAAGAAATCAAATCTATCATCTAGAGTTTTCGGTTTTTAACATAGTGAATATTTCAAGAAATCAAATCTATCATCTAGCACAAACAAGAGGATAAAATTCGAATAAGACACCCCACTCACTTTGAACCGTGAACACCAAGATGAAGATCTCTCCAAGAAACTCGTCTAAGGCCTTGAAGTTCCACCAAATATCGCCACCAATGGAAGAGAAACACCACCAAACACCAAAGACGCCGGCCAAGGGAAGAAAGGAAGAGGAAGAAAGGAATTTCGCCTCCAAGCCTCCAAGAATCGCCCAAGCCTTCAAGCCGTCGCCCTAAGGTTTCTTCCAAGCCAAAAAAAACGCCAATTCTCCTACCCTAGCCGAAATTACCAACTTGAATTTTCGGTTTTTAAATTTTAAACCCGCTAACCAATTAATTCAAATAGGGTTTATGAAATAACCCACTAACTAAATTATTCAAATTTTAAACTCAAAATCCATCTAATTTAAGTGTAAACCCAATAACCCATAGTTTAAGTGAAAATCCAATAAGGGTTAAACCAACATCCAATAAACTCTAATTAATTAATTCACTTAAACTAACATCCAATAAGCTAATTAATTAATTAAAATTAACAACCATTAAACTCTAATTAATTAATTATAGATTAACAACCAATAAGCACTAATTAATTAGTTATAAATTAACAATCAATACATAGGAAAAATATCACAGTCAATAATTTTATTTAAATCAAAACAAAATATCACAGCCAATGATTTTATTTAAATCAAAAATAGTACTTACCAGGACTTAAGATCCTTGGATCTTACAATCATAACATGTTTAGAGTATACTACAAAGTAGTATAATTTAACTCATAGTCTTATTCATTAAAGTCAGTGGAGTTGTCCACATGGCCTACAACTTTCTCTTTTTCTTCATTTTTATCCTCTTTTTTTATTATTATTATTAGACTTTAACTCATGTCTTAGGTACCACTGTCAAATTTAAAAGTGCCAAGTAGAGGAGTCTTTTCCCTTTTTTTTTCTTTTTCTTTTTCTGGAGAAAGCCGGTCAGTGGCATGGTACTTAAATCGTTGTTAATACTTGATTGCAACAGATTTAAAGTATACCAACTCGTGGTATAATATAACTCATGACTTTAGATTTCTCAACTAGAGGAGTTGGAGCAAATCTCAATTTAAAAAGATAAATCACCAAATTTCTATTCATAAAAATTTCCGTCAAGCAAAAAATAGATAAATTAAACTTCAAGTATAAAGATACTATGCACATGTCGTTTGAACATATAACAATTCACACATGTATTTTATCAATACCAGAATTGAATTTACTCAACAATTTAAGTCTACATGAAATTTCAAAAATTCCCTAAGTTATCAAATCAATCACTCAAAATGTTTCCTAAGTCCAAAATCAAGGGTAAAACAAATTTGATCATCCTTAACAATCATAAACATTCAAAGTACATATTTATAAAGCTCTGAAGAATAAGCACATCATGAAGGACACCCTAGACTTAAATTGTTACACATACATAAAGATTAACTCAAGTCATGATGAATTTCAGAAAAAAATTTCAAGAGTTCCTTTTAAAATATATTATGATTCCCTATGCAATTATATCAAAATATGAGAACATGACCTAGAAAAATCTAGAAACGGTATCACATTAATGATAATCAATTTTTACAATGTATACAAGTTTCAAACATCAAATACTATCATGTTTCACTGTCAAAGAAGCATTTACCATTTCAAAAACTCTATTCATCTTAATATCAAAACTAGTATCAAAATCTTCTAAAAAATTTTCCAAATCATCATCACAGCATCACAAATCATCACAGAATATTATAGGTACATGATAGGCATCTAATATATACAATACCATCACGTTTAACCATGTACCACATCTAAAATCTTAATACTAACTCAAAATATCCAATATCAAGTACAAATCCAGAAATACATCATAGAGTACTAAAATACAACGCACGCAGATGAATAAAACACAAAAAAAAATATATGTGTGTTGAAATCAACATCAAACAACTATCAGCTTATGCTTAAAAGGGAAGATGCATATGAGATATCATGAGAAAGTGAGAGGCATCATACTCAATGTATAAAAAGATATAAAATAATGACAATACTCACAAAGAATATCAATCGATCTTGGTGTAGTAGCTCGGATTCCATGGAGGAAAGGGTCTTCCAATTATTTTCTAACGGTCCTATATGCTCCAGTTCTCATCGTTCTTTTTAGAGCCATGATTTTGTAAAATATACAAATTTTCAAAATTTTTACTTGAAAACTCGAATGAACAGTAGCAGCAGGAAGGAACTCGTCCATGAGTCAAAAGAAATCCCTGTAAATCAATGAAAACCAATTTCAAAATTGAAACAAAAGCATGACAATCTAATAGAGAATCAAAAGCACTAAAGCAGAGCAAAGATTTGTCAAAAGTCATGAAGAAATCAGGCTATAGTTGAGCGTCAACGGTAAAGTTGTGCTCCCATGGTCGTCCAGCGATTTCCAAGAAATTCTGGCTAAAATCTCATCGGAGGATAAACGGAAAGGGTTGCCAGCGATGAAGGAAGGTCGGGAACAGAGGTCCGTCGCTTGAGGTGGAAGGAATCGACGAGAAATTGGGTTTTTATGGTTCATGAGCCGTTCACGGCTACGGCCGTAAAAGTTTCTGTGACTTAAATCCATCTGCAAAAATTAAATTTACGGCCGTGAGTGACTCACGGCCACACCCGTGAATATCTCGTCAAATACCTTTTCTTCATGTAAAAATTTTCCAAAAAATCCCTGCACATAAAATAACTTATTAAAAGATTTTCTATCAATAAAAATTCATCAATGCATGCTGTAAAAATTTATTAAAATTTAAAGAAAAAAAAACTAAGAGTAGTAAAATTCAAAAATTTGGGTTGCCTCCCAAAAAGTGCTTGTTTAAGGTCATTAGCTTGACCAAAGCCTCATGTCATGGTGGAGTTGGTGAAGCAGTGCCATAGTAGAGAGCATGTAGTCTTCTTCTTTTTCTTCGTCTCATGAGTGTGTCCACCAAATGTATCCAGTTAAGCAGGTAGAGCCATGTTGCAGTGACCAATGCATGCATAGAAAATCATGACATGAGGTGGTCTCTACGTCACTCGATGCGAGGTCGTGCCCTAAGGACGCCTCCCTTGATGTCTCTCTGGATAGTGGATTAAAATTAGGGCTTTCACTCCCAGTGTGCTCTCCTCCTCAGAGGCTCCCTTTTTCCTTCTTATAGCTTTGAATTTAAAGGCCTGGATCGTCTGCAATTGATCGTGCAAAAATCAGACTTCAATTTGACCGTGGAAGTCGCGTCAAGGGATAGAATTACGGCCATGGTTTCTGTTACGGCATTGCCATAATTTCAGTTGAATTCTCTGATCGAAACTGTCTGGCAATTATGACACCATAAAATAAGTTACGACAGTGCCGTAATTTTTGGAAATCTTTCGGATACTCGAAGTGTTATTGCCCGACCCCCTTGGCTGCCTCAGTCGGCGCTCTGCCACCTTGGGCTGCCTCAGTCGGTGATCTGCCCCCTGGAACTGCCTCAGTCGGCGATCTGCCCCCTTGGGCCAACCATAACACGTCAGGCCTAGGGACCTGAATCCCGGCACGGTTCCCCCTCGTGATGGTTAAAGGGTCATGACTCATGAGGGTCATGTCGAGTTTTGAAAACCCTACAATTAACCTACAATTAACCTTATAACTACTAAGCTATGAAAGTAGCTAGGATATATGGGGATAAAATAATCTATAACTATGTTTAATGATGTTAATTAGGATTGATAACCAAGTGATATATTATTATTGAACTGATTAAACATTAGGATGAGCTACTGAAAGGAAACATATTATAATTTTAGAGTAGATTTCTTTTAAATACCCTAAATATTTTAACACATATTCATAAGATATTACTTTAGAAAAATTATTGTGGTGAAACCTCATACCCAAACTTCCCTGACAACTAATTGTTTCTCTAATTGCTCTTAATACTCTACTTTCATATAATTCGATTGGTGTAGATTACCCAAACATGATCAAATTGGTACATAATTTCAATCTCTCTATGGGATTGATATTTTTTATTATTTTGACATATTCATGCACTTATAGAGCATTATCAAGTTTTTGACTCCATTATCAGGGACTCTATATAAATTTATATCAATAAAAAATCATGGGAGTGTAAGACAAGGAACTACTTCTCACCCTTAGCTTTAATTTTATTTTTGTTTATTTTATTATATCTGCTTTTGAAAATAAGGGTTTTGGAACCATAATCAGGAGCAATGATTACAATCACAACATGAGGTTGGGAATTGAATTGCTATAATTTTATGAAATATTATATTTTCATGGACTTGATTATAATCACTATTAGTGAAGATATTGAAACTTAATTTTTTTGAGCTTATTTAGGAGTAATTTTTGTAATTTCCATTTTAATTCAGTTATTTGTGTTATTTACAATCTTTTATAATTTTTGAGTAATTTTCTAAATTTTTGTTTTATAGTCATCACGTGTGATTACAATCACACCTAGCAATTGTAATCAAAATATTTATTTTTATATATTTCTCATTATTTAAATAACAAAAATTTTGATAAAATCAATTTATTCTAGTCGATTTCTATCATTTGTAATATTTGCAAAATTTTTTTAATTATTTTAAAATCACGGCCGTGATTACAATCACGACCTAATTAAAAAAAAATTACTTTCTAATTTACTTATGTTTCTTGATATTCATATTTTGAAATTTTTTAAATCCCTGTTTTCTACTTGTTTATATTAAGAAAACTTAGGTCAAAATTACTTATTGACCTATACCCCGAAATTGAATGGACTTTAGAACTTGAAAGAAAATAAGATTTATAAAAGTTTTGTAAGAAAATATCTCTGAAAACAAGGATCATATATCTCTAAGAGATTTTGTAGTTCCTAATCTTAATGGTTTGCATTCTAGTATAGCTCAACCTATTGTGGAGGCAAATAATTTTTGATTTAAGACATCCCTTTTTTATATGATTTAGTAACATCCTTTTGGTGGTTCTCCTCTTGAAGATCCGAATATGCATTTACAAATGTTTTAGAATATTATGATACTATCAAAACTAATAGAGTTTCCAATGATGCTTTAAAACTCAGGTTGTTTTCCTTCTTACTCAATGTTAGAGCCAAGGCTTGGCTTCATTCCTTACCAAATGAATCTATAACTACATGGGAGCAGTTCTCTTAGGCTTTTCTTCAAAAATACTTTCCTACAACAAGATAGTGCAATTAAGGAATTAGTTCACCATTTTCTATCAAAAACATATAGAATCATTATGCAAACCTTGGGATCGATTTAAGGAATTGCAGAGGATATGTCCACAGCATGACCTAGAAAAATGGGTACTTGTACATACTTTTTATAATGGTTTACTGCATGGAAGCAACTCTCTTAGGATTTTTTTTTTTCAAAAATACCTTCCTACTAGCAAGATAGTCCAATTTAGGAATCAGATCACCATTTTATGTCAAATAGATAGAGAACCATTATACAAAGGTTGAGATCGATTCAAGGAACTGTAAAGGATGTGTCCACATCATGGCCTAGAAAAATGGGTACTTGTACTTACTTTTTATAATGGTTTAAATTATAGTACCAAGTTAACCATTTATGCGGCTACTGGATGAGCATTGATGAACAAAAGAATTGATTATGCTCTTATGTTGATAGAGGACATAGCACTCAACCACCATCAATTGACTGTAGAGAGAGGTGTGTTGTACAAATGGCCAGGTTAGAGTGATGATGCCTACCTCTCTCTTGCATAAAAGGTAGATCATTTTGCTAGTAAAATTGAATCTTTAAATATGCATACTATCATGGCTAACTCATCTCCTTGAGAAATTTGTGTAAGTAATGATCACCAAACTAATGAGTGTCAATTAGGAACAATTATTAAGGATGGTGATCAAGAACATGAAAATGCAGTAAAGTAATTATAGACAAAACGATCCATATTCTATTACATACCGCTCTAGGTGGAAAAATCATTCAAATCTTTTATGGGTTAGAAATAATAATTTAAATAATCAAAATTTAGGGTTTAGGAATCAACCTAGGCAATATTAGAAATCAAAGTTAGAGGCGATGTTAGAAAATTTCATAAATCAACAAAATAAAAAGAATGAAGAATATTGACAGAGTTATCAAGTAACTTTAGAGCTAGTTAGGCAACTATTATCTAATATAGATTCATTAGAAACTCATGGTAAGATATTAGAAACCCAACTAACATAATAAGCCAGTTCTTCTTCTATACCTTTAGGTAGATTGCCAGGCAAACCAAAAGTAAACCCTAGAGAGTAATATAATTCCCCAGACATCGAGGAAGAACAAAAGTAAAGGATGCTCCTAATATTGAAAATTTAAAAATTTTAGAAAAATAAAAAGAAAATATTAAAAATAAAAGTTCAAATTTCTTAATTATTATAGATACAACTTTCGAGAAAATAATGAAGATAATAAGAAATGATGAAATATTTTATAATTTTTTAGAAGTTTTAGAAGAGCATGAAATAGATGTTCTTTTTTCTGATGCTAATACATTTATTAAATCTAAAATTACTAAAAATCATAAGGATTTTATAATTTTTCCAAAACTAGAAGTCCTATGACCTTTTTATATATCATGCTCAATTAATTCTGTAATTTTTAACCATGCTTTGTAAGATAAGGGGCTAGCATGAGCTTAATGTCATACTCCTTATATTTAAAGCTAAGTCTTGCTAACTTGCAGCACACTAAGAAAACTATGCGGATGGCAGACCAATCTATAAGATGTCTAGTTAGTTTATTAACATATGTGCTCATAATTATGGGTGAATTCATGATACCCACTAATTTTATTGTTGTGTGCAATGAAGAATATTTAATCACATCAATTATTTTTAGAAGACACTTTTTAGCCACAATAGGGGCACATATGAATTTAGATGAAGGAATATTATTTTTAAAATATAATCAAAATTTTGATCCTAGAATATTAAAAGATTTATTAATTTTCTATCACAACTTGTTCTAGAAATCCTTCAAATTATGCTTGCAAATTTTACTAAAATTTTTAAAAAATAAAATAATCTATAGATTTTGAACCAAATAACTAATTTAAATCAAATATTAAGCAAGAGTGGATAAAAATAACTCAAATAGATCATATAAACATATAAAATTTACTATAACTTTTTGGGTCATTATTGGTCCATTAAAAGAGAAGACATTGGAGGGAGTCATGGGCCGTGATTTCCTCTAACGCAATCACTGGTCATGATTATCCTATTGTTGCTCGTTCAAAATAGAATCACGATTGTGATTATAAACATGGGACATGATTCTTGGACCTTCATAAAAAATATCAAAAAAATTGTAAAAATACTATAAATCATAAGAAACAATAATATAGGGGTAATTTTTAAAATGTATACTTGCAAAAATAAAAATTAATTAAAGGTTAGATTCACAAGAAAATTAAAAAAATTACAAAGTAAATAAAATTTTGAGTTGCCTCCCCAAAAGCTCTTCTTTTAGGTCATTAGCTTGACCCTAGAAAATTTTTCATGAAGGTTCCATGTTCTGAGATAATCCTACAAAAGGATTAATGGACAGACATAGGATTTGCCCCTTCCCTAAGGAAGTATGATATCCATGGAGCTCCTTTATGGTTCTATGACTGAGAGTGTATGGCCATACCCAGGTGAGAACCTGTTTTAGTCATAGCCATGTGATTGGATGAAAACAAGTGGTGACACACTTGTCCAATCGGATATCAGTACGGCAAAGAGACTGTAATGCATCTGTACCTAGTTGCGATGATGGGGATGTCGATGTCGATATCCATTCCAACAACCTGGGTAGCAGCGATGCACTGCTAGGTGCCACTCACTGCTTGTGATGACCTTTGGTCAGCACTGCCAGCGTCAGAGGAACTTACAGGGTCGCACACCTTGATACTTGAGTTCTCGTATTGATCGGGAAGCCTTATGATCGAGTTATTGGATAACTCGGATCTAATTGGGAGATTTCATCAGCGCCAATGGGCCTGATGAGATGGAAGAATGTTATTGGAGCCAAACTTCATTTTTGGCAGGTTGACCCGTATTTGACCATGGTTGGTCACATTTGGATTAGGGTTGCATTGGATTGGATCCAAGTGCTTAATCAACCTATGCAATGATGTTTGGGCTAGCTCATTATCCAATGAGGCCCAATAACAAGTTCTCATGAAGAGATGAGAGGCTAAAAGGGTATAATGGGGAGAAACATGAACCATTAGGCGCCTAGGGGCATAATGGGGTCATGTTGGCGCCTTTGCTTCATTATGGAAGTAAAGGGCGCCTCCCCCTCTCTTCCTAGGATGGAATGCATACCTCTATGGCATTTCTTGAGGCGCAAGGCAAGGCCTTGGCGCACAAGGAAAGGCGTGGGAACAAAAGGTAAGGTTGAATGAGAATTATGGAAATGTCTTGGAGACTTTCCTTATCTCAAACCTCCTCATCCTAGCCCTACACTTGTCATGATCCTAGCCATTACCCTAACCACCTCTTGCCCTATAAATATGACCCTAGTCGCCCCCTCTTGTGAGCAATTAATCCTTGAAGGCGTGAACACAAGGAGAGGGGCGAGTGCTTGGAGCAAGGGCGCATCTTCCTTCTTCCATAACCGCAAGCCACTTCCTCCTTTCCTCTTGGCGCAAGGAACATTAGTGCTTGGCGTTTTTGGATAGTCTTCCTTCTTCTCTTGGCGCATCATCTCTCTTGGTGGCGCAAGTGAAGTAGAGTATCTCCCTAAGGCTTGGATCTTCTTCCCGAGGCTAGCACCGGGCGTGGAAGAAGAGAACTCAAGAGATCCGTGTGTGCTAGACTGCAGAAGGCGAACACTTGGGCGCCTTCATCGACATCGCTCTACATTGCTCTTAAGGTATTTCCTAACTCATCGTGTCGACTCCCTTGCATGCGATCTTCACTGGGTTTTTGGGACTGGCCTGTTTCGGGGACATTCTTCCGCTGCGAAAAATGTATGTCTATAACTCTGAAAATTGTAAAATGTCCCCGGGGTTTCCCAACAGTGGTATCAGAGGGACTTGCAAGACTCGAACGACGTTTTATGCTTTTCTTCCATGCTCACATGCCATATCTCTATTTTCGTAAATAGCATGATGCATGGCAATCGATTTTTCTAAAAGTAGAAAAATTAGGGTTTCTTGTTTCTATCATCCTCTCAATCTCTTTTGGATATTTGGACTATTTTTCTTGTTTGATTTAAAGATCAAAGGCGCACGTAATTTTGTCAAGTAGGACGGGCATTGTGTCTTCGGACTGGCCAAGTCTCTTGATCTGACAAAATTGCCAGCCGAGTGGATCTCTGAAATCATCATGAAAAATAAATCGCAATAAACCAAAAGACTTGTGAGAAGAAGATGAGAAAAAGAAACTGGTTTTGTGAAAAAGTAAAATTTCAGATTTTATGTTTTTCATGAGCATGTAGAATTGCATGAGTAAATACCTTGATTGTGCATGGTGTTGTGATCATTAGTCAAGCCCCCCTCTTGCATGCCTGCGATGTATCCTTGTGCGGCCTGCGTGCCATCTTTTTCATTATTTTTGTAAAAATTAAGAGGAAGATCAAGGGCTAGGCGCATCCTTCTTGGACCTTGATGCTCGCATCTTGCTTGATGGCGCAAGCATGCAAGGTGGCGCATGTAAGCTGGTGCTTCGTTGCTTGGTGGCGAAAAAGGTCTTGTCCCCTTGCATGGTGGCGCACCTTCCTTGGAGGAAGACCATGGCATTGGCCGAACCTATGGGGAACTTCGAAAGTATTCCTCTATGATTTGAGAGCTAAACCATGAGAGAAGGACCTTGGAGCCAACCTTGAAGTTCAAGCTAGAGGTCGGCTAGGCTAGGTCTAGTTTTGGGGCTTGAGTTCTAGGACAAGAGTTGAACCTATTTCATGGCATGGATTGGTTCAATGTCTTGTATAGGATATGATCACATCATCTTTTACTGCTTTTATTATCTGCAGAAGCATGCCTGAAATGTTTTACCGTTATGTTATCACTATAGGATTGCATGCCTGTAATGATAGACATAAGATAAAACTAAGATGATGAGACCTTAAACAAAAACCCTCAATTAAAATATCAAGTCTGGTAGCCTTCTAACGCGTAGCCCTCACTAAGCTATCGATCAGTGGAGTTGTGAATTGTTTCCCACCCTCGTGGGACACACCCACTTATCTTTAGAAAGTGCGTGGTGGCAATGGTTTCCCCAGTCCAGTTTTAACCTGGACGTGCCTTCGCAAGGAAACTCGTTGGCCCTGGGCATAACGGTTAGGAATGGACTTGACTAGAAGTTCACATGTGCTGGGCACATGGTGAAAGTCTAGAGGCATCGTTGAGAGGTAAAGGTTTCATGTTGTATCCAGCCCTCGCTGGACATGAAATGCCCAGACTGTCTCAACAAGGGAAGTTGCTTGGAGCAACCGGCCGGCGCGCCCATCTTATGAAGCATGGGTTACTTTGTGCATCTCATCCCACCCTCGTGGGATGCAAAGCCTCATGTGAAATAAGGATCCCATCTCACTAGGAAGTTTTAAACTTCCCGATTGACTTTGTGGGTTGTGAATATAAAATAGTGGGAGCCATGGTCATTTAAAACAAGTCCAGTTTAAATGATTCGAAGTAGTACTAATCTGTTCTTCTTGGGTGTTGTAGAACAATGGCTACGAACACTGGCAGATTATCACTGCGATCACTCCTTGATAAGGATAAGTTAGTTGGAACTAACTTTATGGACTGGCATCGGAATTTGAGGATAGTCCTCAAGCTCGAGAAGAAGCTGTATGTCCTTGAACAGCCTCTTCCTGCGGCTCCTCCGCCTAATGCCCGAACGGCAGACAGAGATGCTTTTAGAAAGCATCAGGATGACTCTTTGGATGTTGCATGTCTTATGCTAGCCAGTATGGCACCTGAACTGCAGGTGCAATATGAGGAGCATAACGCTTTTCAGATGATTACTTGTCTGAAACAGATGTTCGAGGCTCAGGCTAGAACTGAGAGATTTGACACCGCCAAAGCAGTCTTTCGGTGCAAGTTGTCTGAAGGTGCACCAGTGAGACCCCATGTTCTCAAACTCATTGGGAATGTGGATCATCTCAGGAGACTGGGACACACCATAGACAACGAGCTGGTGGTGGATCTTATTCTTCATTCCCTGCCCCCTAGCTTCAGTCCGTTTATCATTAACTTCAACATGAACCGGATTGAGTGCACACGGGAGGAATTGATGAATATGCTCCAAACAGCCGAGCGAGAGATGGGTAAGACCAAACCCAATTCTGTTCTTTTGGTCCCTGCGACCAAGAAGATAAAGAAGAAGGGTAAGGCACGTGCTAAGAGCAGTGCCAGAGGTCCTACCAAAGTACTGAAGAAAAGGGCAAAGAAGTCAAAGGAACAAAGGTGTTTCCACTGTGGCAAGCAGGGCCACTGGAGAAGGGTCTGCAGGCAGCTTCAGAATGAGGAGAAGAAAGGCTTGGCCTTAACTTCTAGCTCAGGTATTTATATTACAGAAGTCAACCTTTCTACTTCTATGTCATGGGTATTGGATACCGCATGTGGAGCTCATATTTGTACAAATATGCAGGGGCTCAAGAAAAGTAGATCGATGTGGCCTGGAGAGATTGACCTACGCGTTGGAAACGGGGCACAGGTTGTTGTTGTTGCTGTAGGCGTTCTGACTCTCTCCTTGCCTTCTGGACTTCAATTAGAACTAGACAATTGCTTTTGTGTACCTTCGCTAACAAAGAACATTGAATCCATTCCTTGCTTGGCGAGGAAAGGATTTAAATTTGAAATAAATAAGAACTCCTGTTCTTTTTCATTTGCAAATATGTTCTATGGGAAGGGTACTTTATGCAATGGTCTATATATCTTGGATATGGAAAGTTCTATTTGTAACATAAGCAATAAGAGGACCAAACTGAGTGGTTCAGTTGGTGCTTTCCTATGGCACTGTCAATTAACCCATATAAACAAGAATCGCATCCAACAACTCCATGCAAATGGATTGTTAGATTCAAGTTCCTTGGAGGAATTTGATACTTGTGAACCTTGTTTATTAGGGAAGATGACAAAGGCGCCCTTCACCAAGATTGGTGAGAGGGTAGAAGGTTTATTGGATCTCTTACATACTGATGTGTGTGGGCCCTTCAATAAACAAGCCAGAGGAGGGTACAACTACTTCATTACCTTTACTGATGACTTCAGTAGGTATGGTTATGTCTACTTAATGAGACATAAATCTGAATCCTTTGAGAAATTCAAGGAATTCAAGAATGAAGTAGAGAAATAGCTTGGAAGATCCATTAAAGCTCTTCGATTAGATCGAGGTGGAGAATACCTGAGTGGTGAGTTCTTTGACTATCTGAGAGAGTGTGGGATCATATCCCAACTCACTCCTCCTGGAACACCTCAATGGAATGGTGTGTCTGAAAGGAGAAATTGAACTTTATTGGATATGGTTCGATCCATGATGAGTCATGCAACTCTACCTTCATCATTCTGGGGGCATGCACTAGAAATAGCTTCTCTAATACTGAATAATGTTCCATCTAAGAGTGTCTCCAAAATACCATACGAGGTATGGAGTGGAAGACGCCCTAATCTCACGTTTATCAGGATCTGGGGATGTGAGGCTTATGTCAAACGTCAGGATTCTAGCAAGCTAGAACCTAGATCTGATAAGTGTGTGTTTGTGGGGTATCCTAAGGAAACTAAAGGATACTAGTTCTATGTCCCAACCGAGAACAAAGTTTTTGTTGCTCGGGGTGCTGTCTTTCTAGAGAAAGAATTTCTTATGAAAGAAGTTAGTGGGAGGAAGTTTGACTTGGATGAGGTCCAAGTGCAAGCACAAGACAAAGAGATGGAATCTGAGCCACCTGCACCGGTTGCTAGGCAACCTGAGGCTCAGACACAGGTCCCGCGTAGGTCTGGGAGAATTCGTCGTGCACCTGAAAGGTATGGGTCGCTACCGACCCAACACGATGGGATCTTCATCATTGAGGATGAACCTAGAACCTATGATGAGGCGGTTAGTGGACCGGACTCCGAGAAATGGCTTGACGCCATGAGATCTGAGATGGATTCCATGTCGGCTAACCAAGTCTGGGATTTGGTTGAGCTGCCTGATGGGGCAAAACCCATAGGGTGTAAATGGGTCTTCAAGAAGAAGACAGACATGGATGGCAAAATAGTTACCTATAAGGGTAGACTAGTGGCTAAAGGATTTAAACAATTCCACGGGGTGGACTATGATGAAACCTTCTCGCCAGTTGCCATGATTAAATCCATTTGGATTCTGCTTGCTATAGCTACATATCATGACTATGATATATGGCAGATGGATGTGAAAACAGCGTTCCTTAACGGGAAGCTAACTGAGGATGTGTATATGACACAACCTGAAGGCTTCATCCATCCTGCAGAGGCTAATAAGGTCTGCAGGCTAAAGAGGTCCATCTATGGATTAAAGCAAGCATCTCGAAGTTGGAATATTCGATTTGATGAGGCCGTGAGAGATTATGGCTTTATCAAAAGCGAAGATGACGCCTGTGTATACAGAAAATTCAGTGGGAGCTTGGTAATTTTTCTGGTCTTGTATGTTGATGACATACTGCTCATCGGAAACGACATCCCTAGTCTTCAAGCTGTGAAGACATGGTTGGGGAAGTGTTTCGAGATGAAAGACTTAGGGGAGGCCGCCTATATTCTAGGCATGAGGATCTACCGGGATAGATCCAAGAGGCTCTTGGCCCTTAGTCAAAGTACTTACATTGATAAGGTACTGGAGAGGTTCTACATGGAGCAATCCAAGAAAGGATACCTTCCAGTGAGACATGGCCTTACTCTCTCAAAGAGCCAGTGTCCTACAACACAGGCTGAGAGGGATGACATGAGTCGAATTCCTTATGCTTCGGCAGTAGGATCGATCATGTATGCAATGTTATTTACTAGACCAGATGTGGCATATGCTATGAGCATTACCAGCCGATACCAATCCAATCCAGGTCTACAGCACTGGGTGGCTGTAAAGAACATCCTAAAGTATCTGAGAAGAACTAAGGATTTGTTCATGGTCTATGGGGGACTGGAAGAGCTCAGTATGCAGGGCTATACTGACGCATCGTTCCAGTCTGACCCTGACGACTTTAGATCGCAGGCCGGCTATGTGTTCAAGATAAATGGAGGCGCTGTATGTTGGAAGAGCTTCAAGCAATCCACCATAGCAGATTCTACAATCGAAGCTGAGTATGTGGCTGCTTCTAAGGCAGCCAAGGAAGCTGTTTGGATAAGGAAGTTCTTATGTGATCTTCAAGTGGTACCTAGTGCAATGGATCCCATTGAACTCTACTGTGACAACAATGGAGCAATTGCACAAGCCAAGGAACCACGGTCTCATCAAAGATCCAAACACATACTCAGAAGATTTCACCTGATCAGAGAGATCATTGACAGAGGTGATGTCAAGATTAGCAGAGTAGACACAGAGAACAATCTGGCAGACCCATTGACCAAGGCTTTGGCGCAGCAGAAGTATGATGGTCACGCTAGAGATATGGGGTTGAGATTCCTCAACTTCTAGGTCTTAGTGCAAGTGGGAGATTGTTGGTGTATATGCCCTAGGACCTAGTTTTGGTCAACTTATGTACTACTTGACACTGATATTTATATATCATTCTGGCATTGTCGTTATCATTATTTGACTACACCTGCGATTGTGTACTTACATGATAATGTCCCTGGAGACAGATTGGATCTGTGCTCGAATTATAATCCCCAGTCGATGTACCTTAGTGGATATGGGACAGCTATGGTACTTGTGAGACTGGTATGTGGGCTGGTTAGGCACGTGGTGCTAACGCAGACACATGGGTATATCATTGGGGATATACTGGATAGACCCGCTATGAGGCTATGACTTGGTGTCATGAGTTATCCTCATAAGTGACAGAAGATGCATTGATCCCTTGACTTGAGGTCATTAATCATTCTATATGGTTAGGGACTTGCTTTGATACAACCTAACACCTTGCCGTAGCTGGGAGGTCATAACGGTTGTTATTGAGCATGTCACGACCCATATGAGAAGATCAATGGACAGACATAGGATTTGCCCCTTCCCTAAGGAAGTATGATATCCATGGAGCTCCTTTATGGTTCTATGACTGAGAGTGTATGGCCATACCCAGGTGAGAACTTGTTTTAGTCATAGCCATGTGATTGGATGAAAACAAGTGGTGACACACTTGTCCAATCGGATATCAGTACGGCAAAGAGACTGTAATGCATCTGTACCTAGTTGCGATGATGGGGATGTCAATGTCGATATCCATTCCAACGACCTGGGTAGCAGCGATGCACTGCTAGGTGCCACTCACTGCTTGTGATGACCTTTGGTCAGCACTGCCAGCGTCAGAGGAACCTACAGGGTCGCACACCTTGATACTTGAGTTCTCGTATTGATCGGGAAGCGTTATGATCGAGTTATTGGATAACTCGGATCTAATTGGGAGATTTCATCAGCGCCAATGGGCCTGATGAGATGGAAGAATGTTATTGGAGCCAAACTTCATTTTTGGCAGGTTGACCCGTATTTGACCATGGTTGGTCACATTTGGATTAGGGTTGCATTGGATTGGATCCAAGTGCTTAATCAACCTATGAAATGATGTTTGGGCTAGCTCATTATCCAATGAGGCCCAATAACAAGTTCTCATGAAGAGATGAGAGGCTAAAAGGGTATAATGGGGAGAAACATGAACCATTAGGCGCCTAGGGGCATAATGGGGTCATGTTGGCGCCTTTGCTTCATTATGGAAGTAAAGGGCGCCTCCCCCTCTCTTCCTAGGATGGAATGCATGCCTCTATGGCATTTCTTGAGGCGCAAGGCAAGGCCTTGGCGCACAAGGAAAGGCGTGGGAACAAAAGGTAAGGTTGAATGAGAATTATGGAAATGTCTTGGAGACTTTCCTTATCTCAAACCTCCTCATCCTAGCCCTACACTTGTCATGATCCTAGCCATTACCCTAACCGCCTCTTGCCCTATAAATATGACCCTAGTCGCCCCCTCTTGTGAGCAATTAATCCTTGAAGGCGTGAACACAAGGAGAGGGGCGAGTGCTTGGAGCAAGGGCGCATCTTCCTTCTTCCATAACCGCAAGCCACTTCCTCCTTTCCTCTTGGCGCAAGGAACATTAGTGCTTGGCGTTTTTGGATAGTCTTCCTTCTTCTCTTGGCGCATCATCTCTCTTGGTGGCGCAAGTGAAGTAGAGTATCTCCCTAAGGCTTGGATCTTCTTCCCGAGGCTAGCACCGGGCGTGGAAGAAGAGAACTCAAGAGATCCGTGTGTGCGAGACTACAGAGAGCGAACACTTGGGCGCCTTCATCGACATCGCTCTACATTGCTCTTAAGGTATTTCCTAACTCATCGTGTCGACTCCCTTGCATGCGATCTTCACTGGGTTTTTGGGACTGGCCTGTTTCGGGGACATTCTTCCGCTGCGAAAAATGTATGTCTATAACTCTGAAAATTGTAAAATGTCCCCGGGGTTTCCCATCACAAACTTCCCTAACAACCAATTGTTTCTTTAATTGCTCTTAATTCTCTACTTCCACATAATTCAATTGGCCTAGATCAAACAAACATAATCAATCTGGTACTTAATTTCAGAGTCTATGTGGGATTGATACTTTTTATTATTTCAAAATATCCATGCAGTTGCGGAGCATTGTCATAACCAAACTAGGCTAAATTGATCCAAACTAGCCCGTGATGGTGAGTTTTGACCACTAATTGGTCTCTAACCCCTTCTAACTATTTACAAGCTTTGGTAATGATATAAAATCATTCTCAAAAGCCCTAGAAAGGTAGGGAATAACAAAGATGTGTGTTTGTGCTCTAAAGAGCATTTCTTCAACTCTTTTCTTCATCCAAAAGCTTCCATTGAAGATCATTGTGATAGGGAGTGATCATGAAGACCACAACACTTATAATGAGCCTTTTCTTCAAGAGCAGCTTAAGCACTATAGGAGAATACATAAAGAGCATTTGCTCATCCCTCTTTATTTATATTTTGATTCTTATTCATCTTATTATGGATTACTAGCTGGTTGAGGTGCTCTTGGAAGATACCTCATCGATAGTTTTATTTATCTTTTTCCATTATAGGGTTCGGAGAAGTTGTACACTTCGGAGAGTATTGAGAACACATGGTGTAAATCTCTTTAAAGAAGAAAATAAAACCAGTATCGTGTGCTTAAAATCCTAAGTGAGGCACCTAGGTAGTGGGTATAAGCATTAGAGTCAAACCACTATAAATTCCTTGTTTATATTTGTCATGCCCTAAACGTGAACTAACCCAACCAAGGTTAGCAAATTACCCATGGAGCATGACAAATTAACCCAGAAGACAAGCACATCCCTAGTAGAAACTGAATAATAATTCTAACTCGTAATAATAAAACCATGTACATCCATAATCATTACTTTATAACATATACTATTAGTATAACAACTATTCTCAATAACTATCTACTGGTAAACCTCGGGCTAAATCAAAATTAAAACAAGAACGGAAGCATTGGAACAAAATAGATTTCACCAAAAATCAACGAATTGTCTTACAAGGGAACCACCAGATGTGATAGAGATAGGTACACTTTTTGCAAATTTAAAAGCAAGCTAATGATGAAGACAGGCAAGTGAATGTCCTCTGCAATCATGCACACATGGGCTCCTCGAGATCTCTCTACCTCCATGCTTGGTGTTAGCCTCAGGAGCAGAGATCCTCACCTTGATGATGCTTCTCAACTTGCACCCTCTCCAAGGAAGATCTGCCAAGTAGTTGGGAGTCATCTTCTTTAACTTGCGCTTCTCTCCAAGAAGAAAGCGCCAATGGAAGATGATGAGGAAGGCACTAAGGAGAGGAGATTATTCTTCTCTAGCACTTGCACCAAGGCACTACACCTCTCACCTATGAAGCTCTCGCCCACTTGAGGAATGAAGGGTGGAAAGACTTCAAGGAAAGTGCGATGGATAGGGCTAAGAGAGGAGAGATCTAGGTGGCTAGGGCAAGAAGAGACAAGCACACGCGCCTAGCCCTGGCCTTGTATATATAGAGTTTAAACACGGGTCCCACAAGTTAAGTTATGAATAAATTAATTAATTTATTCGCTTATTTGAATATAAATATTCAAGACATGCGCCTAAGTTGTGGACCCCTCTAGATTACACTGAATTAATTTGACAAGCCATCGAACCAATCTAGTGCTTTTTATGTCACTTGACTTGTTGACTAGGACTAGTTAACCAAGGTTAAATGTGGTCACCCGAAGGTCAACCAATCTGAAAGTGTAATCTAACTCTACATGTTCATCTCCAACTTGTTAGATGTATCTGTGATGCATTAGACTCCTAAACTGATCCAAATCAACAAATGATTTGATCCATAGGCTACCCGATCAATATGAGATCTCAAGTGTCTAGGTGTGGGACTCTATATGTTCCTTAGACATTGGCAGTTATGATTTGACATTCATTATAAACAATAAGGGGTATATAGCAATACATCACTACTACTCAAATCATCAGAATGAAGTCATCATCAATATCTCCTAAACTATGATAAAATATCTATGAACTATAGTCCCTTTGCTAAGTTGATATCTAGATTGGACAAGTGTGCCACACTTGTTTAACCCAATCTAATGGTCATGACTAAATTAGTTTTTCACCTGGGTATGGACATATACTTTCAGCCATGTATCCATATATGGGGCCTATGGATATCACGCTTCCACGTAAGGAAGGAGCAAATCCTATCTTGGCTCATTGACCCTCTCATATAGCTTATGATATACTCAATGACAACCGTTATGAGTCCAATGCTATGACAAAGTGTTTAGGTTGTATTAAAGTGTACTACTCACCATATAGAAATGTCAATAACCTCAAGTTAAAGAACAAGTATACCTTTGTGGCGAGTTGGTCGAGTATATCTACTTTGATATACCCATAAGTCTGTGTTAACAACCCATGCACAACTAGTGCATATACTGGCTGAAGGTCCCCTACAAGGGGCGAAACCCTAAAACATGCGCTAAACAAAACTTGCATGGGCGGAATCTAGGGTTTCCTAAGATCGGATAGCATGTATTATGATCAACTTTAACAACAGAAAAGGAATTCATACCGAAGCCATATGAAGGATGTCGCCTTGGAAGCAAGAGAACAAAAGAGGTCTCCTCCAAATCGTCACACACAAGATGATGTCGCTTTCTCTTTTGGTGCTCCTTGTGCTAGCAAGGTTCCAAGAGGTCTTGATCGAATGGGAGGGAAGATGATCTCCTTGCTTGGCGAAACTTTCTCCTCTTGTCGTCTTAGCTTTTTCACACGAGAATGCTTCTCCCTAGAAAACCAAGGAGGCGACAAAGGCGTGAAGAGGCGAGAGAGAGGCGACGTGAGATCATGGACACGTTTGAGAACATGCTATCTAAAAATAGCAAAGTCCAAACGTTCATGCGACCATGCATTACCCCAATCGCAAATGCCTCACCACCTGAACCATGCGCTCATCCAATGAGCTGGTTCAAATCGATTTGGTTCAACAACCAAATAAACCAAGCAATTAGTCCAGATCATAATAAACCACTGAGGCCTAAGATCTGACCGTTGATCTCTTAATGCTCTTGATCTGACCGATCTAGCATCTATTCTCTCGATCGAAGCTTACCGATCTCAAGCCCTAATCAATCAAACATGATTAGACCAGATCTCACTTTTATTCAGAGAGTAAATCCCTTTAAACTGAACTCAAACAATTCAGTCCACACGATCTGACTTAAGTAAGCCATATCATCAAATTGTGCGACCCTAAGGGTTTCCTCTAAATGTCGGTAACGACAACTTACGTTATCACGATCAGTGAGGGGTATCTAGCAACACTTCACTGTCTCCCGATATAAAGGAAAGAGTCTTCCAAGACTACACCCAAACTACAGCACAAGTGTGAATCCAATTCACAAGGCATGCATATTTCTTTTGCCACTGGATGTTCTTATTGGACAAGCGTGTCAAGCTTGTAGCTCCAATATGATGAGCATGATTAGAACAGATGAACACAGTCACCTGGGTATGGTCATACACTTTCTCAATCATCTCATCCAGGGGGCCCCTTTAGAACACCACACTCCAATTATAGAGACGGCAATCCTTTGTCTATCACTAATGCCCTAACCTGACTCAAGCTCACCATCCAAGATAGTCTATAACCATTATGTTTCAAATGATATTGAACTACCTCAAAACAATGACAATCATCATTTAGAAACACAAGTGATCTCAAGTCAGAGGAAATGTGCCACTTATTACATTCAAGGATTATTCACATTGTGACAAGCAATTGAATATCCTAGTAGGGTCTGTCCAGTACATCCAATGTACCCATGAGTCTACATCTTATTCCATGCTCGAAGCATCCTATAAGATTAGAGCACATATTAGTCTCAATCATATCAAGGCTGTCTCATGTTCACCAAGATATCTCGACTAAGGACTTCACAGCATGTCAGCCCAGCTGAACAGCTTTGAGACATTATTCAGAAGTACACTTATTGCAGCAGATAATGTAACAAACTGAATAACAACCATTGCCTTTATAAACATAAGAGTTTATTACATGATACTGATAGAATCCCAAGGCCTCAAACATTAGCCTTAAGGGCATACCCCAAAAATCTCCCACTTGCACTTAATCTAATGGTTGAGAAATCTCAAACCCATATTATTACAGTGCTTCTCATGCTTCTGCTGCGCCAGAGGCTTAGTAAGCGGGTCTGCCAGATTGTCATCTGTATGAACCTTGCATACTTTGATCTCGCCACGATCAATGATCTCCCTAAACAAATGAAACCGTCTCTGTATGTGCTTGGACTTCTGGTGCGACCGTGGTTCCTTTGCTTGTGCGATTGCTCCATTGTTATCACAAAAGATAACCAAAGGATCTGCACTCGAAGGAACAACACCAAGTTCTCTCACGAACTTACGAATCCATACTGCCTCCTTGGATGCTTCCGAGGCTGCAACATACTCGGCTTCTGTTGTGGAATCAGCAACAGTTGACTGTTTGAAACTCTTCCACACCACCGCTCCTCCATTCAAGCTAAAAACATAGCCTGATTGCGATCGAAAATCATCCTGGTCAGACTGGAACGAAGCGTCAGTATATCCTTCAATACTGAGTTCTTCCTGACCACCATACACCAAGAACATATCTTTGGTCCTCCGCAGATATTTTAAAATGTTCTTGACCGCAACCCAGTGCGCCATACCTGGATTACTTTGGAACCGACTGGTCACGCTTAACCCGTAAGCGACGTCTGGGCGAGTACACAACATCGCATACATAATGGATCCAATAGCCGAAGCATAAGGCGTATTGTCCATTTCATCTTTCTCAGTCTGTGTTTGTGGACACTGACTCTTTGAAAGATTCAGACCATGTCTGACTGGAAGATATCCTCTTTTAGAATTCTCTAAATGAAATCTTTCCAGGACTTTATCGATGTAAGTACTCTGGCACAGCCCGAGAAGCCTCTTAGATCTATCCCTGTAGATCTTCACACCTAATACATAGGCTGCTTCTCCTAAATCTTTCATCTGGAAACATTTCCTTAACCATGCCTTAACCGCATGCATTTCAGGAATGTCATTTCCAATGATCAAGATGTCATCGACGTAGAGGACTAGGAAAGTAATCACGCTCCCACTAAACCTCTTATATACACACGGGTCATCCTCGTTCTTGATGAAACCAAATTCACTGACTGATTCATCAAAACGAATATTCCAGCTTCTCGATGCTTGTTTAAGTCCATAAATAGACTTCTTTAATTTGCATATCTTATGACGATCTGATGGATTAGTGAAACCTTCAGGTTGTGTCATATACACATCCTCTTCTAGATTTCCATTAAGGAAAGCTGTCTTCACATCCATTTGCCAGATCTCATAATCGTAATATGCTGCTATCGCGAAAAGAATCCGAATAGACTTAAACATGGCTACAGGTGAGAAAGTTTCATCATAATCTATCCCGTAGATTTGTTTGAAACCTTTCGCAACTAGCCTGCCTTTATAGGTAACCACGTTACCATCCATGTCAATCTTCTTCTTGAAGATCCATTTACAGCCTATAGGGATAACTCCCGGAGGCGGATCAACCAAATCCCAGACTTGGTTATCTGACATGGAGTCCATCTCGGCGCACATAGCTTCAAGCCATCTCGCTGAATCCGGTCCACTGACCGCATCCGCATAAGTAAGGGGTTCATCATTATCAATGATGTAGACTCCGTCATAGCGCTCAGGCTGTCGACGGATCCTTCCCGATCTTTGCGGTTCCCGTGATGTCTGAGCCTCAGGTTGTTCAATAACCTGATCCACCGGCTCAGGCTCATCCAACTGTGCTTGAGCACTTTGTCCTTCCTCTGGATTCTCATCCAGCTTTATTTCTCTCCCACTGGCCTCTTGCAGAAGAAACTCCTTCTCAAGAAATATGGCCGTTCGAGCAACAAATACCTTGTTCTCTTTGGGATCGTAGAAATAATAACCCTTAGTTTCCTTAGGGTAACCGACAAAGATACATTTTTCAGATCTGCTCTCTAGTTTCCCAGAGGCGAGCTTTTTGACATAAGCCTCGCAGCCCCAGATCCTGATAAATGTCAAGCTCGGCTGTTTCCCATACCATAACTCATATGGCGTCTTAGAAACTGCCTTGGATGGCACTCGGTTTAGTACCTTTGCAGCTGTCTCCAGTGCAAATCCCCAAAAGGAATATGGAAGAGTAGCCTGACTCATCATAGAACGAACCATATCAAGTAACGTTCTATTTCTCCTCTCGGACACACCATTCCATTGCGGTGTTCCTGGCGGAGTGAGCTGTGAGATAATCCCACACTCCTTTAGATAGTCTATAAACTCTCGACTTAGGTATTCACCACCTCGATCAGAACGAAGTGCCTTGATATTTCGGCCTAGCTGATTCTGTACTTCATTCTTGAAGTCTTTGAACTTGTCAAAAGATTCACTTTTATGTCTCATCAGATAGACATAACCATACCTACTGAAATCATCAGTAAAGGTAATGAAGTAAAGATAGCCACCTCTGGCATGTTTACTAAATGGCCCACACACATCACTGTGTATAAGGTCAAGTAAACCTGAAGCCCTTTGACCTTTATGAGGAAAAGGTGACTTCGTCATTTTACCCATTAAACAAGCTTTGCATGTATCAATCCCCTCAAAGGAGAATGACCCCAGCAGTCCATTATCATGCAACCGCTTAATGCGTTTCTCGTTAATATGGCCTAAACGACTATGCCATAACAAGGTACTGTCATCAGCATACTTGGCTTTCTTAATATCAATATTTTGTATAGAACATTCCATGTCCAACATGAATAACCCATTGTTAATTGAACCAGTAGCATAAACAATATTATCTAAAGAAAGAACACACTTTGAAATATTGCATTCAAAGGAAAATCCCTTCCTGACAAGAGCAGGAATGGAGATAATATTTTTAGTAATGCTGGGAACAAAGTAACAACTGTTTAGTTCTAATACAAGTCCAGATGGTAATGAGATGAAATAGTCTCCTACAGCAACAGCAGCAACCCGTGCCCCGTTTCCAACTCGTAGGTCCACCTCATGCTGTCCCACCTGTCTTCTTCTCTTGAGTTCCTGTACATTTGAACAAATGTGAACTCCACATGCAGTGTCCAACACCCATGAAATAGAAGAAGAGGATATCATGACTTCCGTCACATAAATACCTGAGCCAGAAGCAAAGCTTCCCCTCTTATCTCCTTGGAGCGCTTTATAGTCCTTTTTCCAGTGACCCAGCTGGCCATAGTGGAAACATCTGTATTCTTTTGACCGCTTAACTTTTTGCTTTAGAGCCTTGCTGTAACTCTTGACAGGGGCCTTGCCCTTCTTCCCCTTCTTCTTGTTCCTAGAAGGAACCATTAAGACAGAGGTCGAAGGCTTTCCCTTCAGAGTCTCCTCAGTAGTCAAGAGCATATTCAGCAGCTCTGCCGGAGTACAGTCGATTTTGTTCATATTAAAGTTAATGATGAACGCATCGAAAGAGGGCGGGAGAGACTGCAGAATAATGTCTACAGCAAGCTCCTGATTGATGGTATGCCCCAGTTTCTCTAGAGCCTCCTTGTGCCCAATCATCTTGAGCACGTGAGCTCCCACTGGGCTCCCTTCAGCCAGTTTGCTCTGGAAGAACAGCTTTGTCAGATTATATCGTTCTGTCCTCACCTGTGCAGCATACAGCATCTTGAGATTCGCTATAATCTCTATAGCCGACATATCCTCATGCTGACGCTGCAGCGGTGGCGTCATAGACGCTAGCATCTGGCAAGCGACATCAATGCTATCATTGACGTGCTTTTCATAAGCTTCCCGAACCGCCCTTGCGGCGTTCGGAGCGGGCTGAGGCGGTATAGCCGTCTCGAGGACATACAGTTTCCTCTCTGCCTTAAGAACAATCTTAAGGTGTCCGTACCAGTCTGAGAAGTTCGGCCCAGCAAACTTCTCCCTTTCCAGTAGGGATCGCACATTGAAGCTCATGGTGTTCGTTGCTGCAGGTATCTACAACAATGCAAGAACAGCAAGGTCAGTATCAATGTTAAGAATCAATCAGGACTTAAGAATGATTCTTTTTCTCACTATTTTATCTGGCTGAAAAATACAGCAAAACAGCCCGAAAGAGTAGAACTCTTTTAGTGAGATGGGATCCAGATTTCATACTTGGTCTCCGCGTCCCGCTCAGGCGAGATAAGATGCACAGAGAGTACAAGCACTAATCTCTGGTAGGCTGTTCCAGCCAATCGCCAACCCATGCGATTCCCCTTCATCTGGGCAATCCAGCAGACTGTGCCAACTGAGTTGGTACAACACAGTCTCTGACCCCACAGATGGCTGCCTCCATGTGCTACCATATGCGCCACATATGTAGCCTACATGGTCAAGCTAACCCGACCTACTCCCTGGACCACCACGTGCTATGCTGAGCAACGAGAAGCGATAAATCCCTTCTCTGTAACACGCAGGTGTAATCCCGCACCATCTGAAGATAGATGGATGTGCCCACTGAGTGGGTACAACACGGCTCCAACGATAGTCAGAACAGTGAGGTTTCGCGTCAGAAGGCTTACGAGCTTGATATTTTAGCGTTGGATTTTAACGGTCTTTTATCTTCTTAACTATCATGCAATTCCTATGGTGATAGCAGAAGATAAACTCATGCAATTCTAATTATAAAAGCAATAAATAGAAAGCACGCTGATCTTATGTGGTAAAAGCCCATTAAGCCTAAGTAAGACCTTAACCTAACTTAAGTCTTCACTTGCTTTTCTTCATGGGTCTTTTGCAGCTCATTTGGCCCAAACCAGGGCCCAAGCGCCATCTGCAGCTCAGGTGCGCCTACCAGGGAAAATGCGCCTGTCCCAGAGTCGAACCCTGGACCTCCCGTCTGGTCAAGCCACTGCTGCATGCGCCTCTGCCAAGTGTGCTCTGTGCTCTTGTCTGACTAATTTACAAATTAATCTATCTAGACAAGATTGACTCGCAGGTCAATTACATTTTATAAATTAATTAAACTGTGATTCGCAGATCACAAAAATAAGAATTAATTTACAATAAAATTCCAGGCACGCAGGCCCCAGCACAGCACACATTAAACATGGGCAGCCCACATAAGATTAAATAAACATACATATGGCATCATACATCATTTGATCCAATCATGAAAAATAAAATTTTGAAAAACCCCATTGAGATCAATTTTATTTTTCCTTATGTGCCCTACTACCTTACAACGGTCCATTACTAGGGATCCACTCATCCGACCTAGTCAGATCCACTGCCCTTACATGCACCAAGTCCTAACTGACTTGAGTCGACCAAAAGGTCAACAATGCATGCGCCAAGGGCTGAACGACCACAATGAGGTCTGGCAAGCGGGTGTGACCCCGGGCCTAACTCATGTGCGTTCATAGGTTGTCTCAATCAGACATCGCTACACGCCTGTCTGCAGTCGACCTATAGCCATCTCTTGCTTGCGCACATATGCTATCTGGTCGACCCATCAAGGCTGTCAGATGGTCTGATCAGACTATTTGGATCTAACTCAGGGGATGACTTCAACCCTAATAACCCGTCTAAGGGTTTAAAGCAGGGCCTTAGATCTAGTGTAAGTCGCGCATGTGATATAGTTTTTTTTGAGAAAAACAAGAATGCGCCAACATACATGCGCCATAGACTAACACATTCAAGTTTCGCATGTGCAAAAACTTAAAATGAAATTTTCGCATGTCAACTAGATCTAAGCATACTTGCGCATATGGATCACAAAAGGCTTTAAGCAATCATAAAAACATGCATCAACCAGGCTCTGATACCAATTGAAGGTCCCCTAGAAGGGGCGAAACCCTAAAACATGCGCTAAACAAAACTTGCATGGGCGGAATCTAGGGTTTCCTAAGATCGGATAGCATGTATTATGATCAACTTTAACAACAGAAAAGGAATTCATACCGAAGCCATATGAAGGATGTCGCCTTGGAAGCAAGAGAACAAAAGAGGTCTCCTCCAAATCGTCACACACAAGATGATGTCACTTTCTCTTTTGGTGCTCCTTGTGCTAGCAAGGTTCCAAGAGGTCTTGATCGAATGGGAGGGAAGATGATCTCCTTGCTTGGCGAAACTTTCTCCTCTTGTCGTCTTAGCTTTTTCACACGAGAATGCTTCTCCCCAGAAAACCAAGGAGGCGACAAAGGCGTGAAGAGGCGAGAGAGAGGCGACGTGAGATCATGGACACGTTTGAGAACATGCTATCTAAAAATAGCAAAGTCCAAACGTTCATGCGACCATGCATTACCCCAATCGCAAATGCCTCACCACCTGAACCATGCGCTCATCCAATGAGCTGGTTCAAATCGATTTGGTTCAACAACCAAATAAACCAAGCAATTAGTCCAGATCATAATAAACCACTGAGGCCTAAGATCTGACCGTTGATCTCTTAATGCTCTTGATCTGACCGATCTAGCATCTATTCTCTCGATCGAAGCTTACCGATCTCAAGCCCTAATCAATCAAACATGATTAGACCAGATCTCACTTTTATTCAGAGAGTAAATCCCTTTAAACTGAACTCAAACAATTCAGTCCACACGATCTGACTTAAGTAAGCCATATCATCAAATTGTGTGACCCTAAGGGTTTCCTCTAAATGTCGGTAACGACAACTTACGTTATCACGATCAGTGAGGGGTATCTAGCAACACATCACTGTCTCCCGATATAAAGGAAAGAGTCTTCCAAGACTACACCCAAACTACAGCACAAGTGTGAATCCAATTCACAAGGCATGCATATTTCTTTTGCCACTGGATGTTCTTATTGGACAAGCGTGTCAAGCTTGTAGCTCCAATATGATGAGCATGATTAGAACAGATGAACACAGTCACCTGGGTATGGCCATACACTTTCTCAATCATCTCATCCAGGGGGCCCCTTTAGAACACCACACTCCAATTATAGAGACGGCAATCCTTTGTCTATCACTAATGCCCTAACCAGACTCAAGCTCACCATCCAAGATAGTCTATAACCATTATGTTTCAAATGAAATTGAACTACCTCAAAACAATGACAATCATCATTTAGAAACACAAGTGATCTCAAGTCAGAGGAAATGTGCCACTTGTTACATTCAAGGATTATTCACATTGTGACAAGCAATTGAATATCCTAGTAGGGTCTGTCCAGTACATCCAATGTACCCATGAGTCTACATCTTATTCCATGCTCGAAGCATCCTATAAGATTAGAGCACATATTAGTCTCAATCATATCAAGGCTGTCTCATGTTCACCAAGATATCTCGACTAAGGACTTCACAGCATGTCAGCCCAGCTGAACAGCTTTGAGACATTATTCAGAAGTACACTTATTGCAGCAGATAATGTAACAAACTAAATAACAACCATGCCTTTATAAACATAAGAGTTTATTACATGATACTGATACAATCCCAAGGCCTCAAACATTAGCCTTAAGGGCATACCCCAACACTGGCCTCACAAGTACCATAGTTGTCCTATATTTTAACTGCTTGCTGCCTTTGCCTTCTCTTCATGTCGATCGACCTCAAAACCTCATCAGCGCACCTGATCAGTGTCAAATCTTATCTAGAGCATCTCCTCTCCTTGGCGACTCAATGGGTAGAAGCATTAACAAATTTGCTGGATGGATCATCGGGTTTGAATAGAACTCTGGCCACCCCTGTTTTGTTCCATTCTCGTCCATTGTCATCGCTGAGTCAGGCCGGTGCAATGATGGAAGCCCAGTCTAGCACACGTCGACCTCCTCTTCGACTACTAACCTTTATGTCGTGCGAACAAGACCAGTCAGTACTTACACCATCCTTCCCTACTATAGCCAGCCATCTCCCATATCATGGCACCAACAGCCTTTCACCACCTGACCGACCACCAACGACATTCACTGTACCTCCCACCCAATGTGGAGAAGCCACTAGCACCGCCATCATCACTGACACCTACTAGCCATCCTTGCTCTAGCGCCAAACTTTGTTTCGACGCCTATTTGTGTTTCCTCTTCATTCCCTTCCCTATAAAGGGGATCAAGTGTATACCATTGGCATTGAAAAGTTTTGAAAGAAATTTTCTCCTCTTGTTTGAAGTTGATCCGTCACACCCTTAGATAATAACAATCCGTAATAGAGAAACATACAACATAATTTTTTCAAGGATCGACAATCAATATCAAGATCTAATGCCTTGAGCAACAAACAAGTGATAAAATGTCATCATCTAAGTTGCAATAGAAAAATATCTATTTCATCAAAGTTATTTACCCAAAAGCAAAGTAGACTCATACAATCCAAAATCCAAGAGCTAATCATGTTATCAACATAAACCATTGAAATCAATTTCTAAAACTAGTAACATTCTTTTCATAACAAGTCACATTACAACTCTTTAATACAAGTCTTTTACAAAACATAAAATGTTTTCATGCTTACAAAATTTCATGATTTTAGCCAAAACCTCCAAATGAGCTTCAAAGATTTTCTTACTTCTTCCCACAATGCGTAGCCAAGCTAATCTGCAATATGGGTCAGTGGAAACTAGAATGAGCATAATTTGCCCAGCAAGTAACCCCAAAGGCTAAGGGAAAACAAAACCAAAGAGGATAAACATGTCAATGAAATAGTTAACACGATAAAGCAATAATAAAGGATAAAAAAAATTCCCTTGAATATATAATTTGGGTAGGGAAAACAAGATAGTAATTAGGGGTGTACAATCGGTTCGGTATATTGGATAAATACCAATTTACCGATTTTTTTAGTAAAATCGGTTTGGTAAATTCGGTATCAGTAATGATTTTTCTACAAATCGGTTATCGGTATTGGTATCAGTAAATTTTTTTCGTTTCGGTAAAAAACTAATTTTACCAATTATAAATAATATAATAAATAAATAATATTTTTTAACTAATAGAATAATAGTTTTAGCGATAGCGATTAGTGAAAATGAAGAAGTAAAGAAGGAAAATATTATAAAAATAAAAAAGTAAAGAAGCAAAATATTATATAAATATTAGATATTAAATAAGTATTTATAATTTTTTATTCGGTAATTTACCGAATTTACCAAAAATTATTCGGTAAATTCGGTTCAGTAACTATTCGATATATTTCTTATTCAGTTCGGTATCGAAAATAAAATTTTTGGTAAATAATAAATCAGTATCGGTAAATTCAGTATTGGTATTACCGATTGTACACCCCTAATAGTAATATATTCCTCATGGATAAGACATTTGAGTCATGAAAGTCATTGATCATTATTGACTATTCATATTAAGAGTAGTCATGGATCATGGATGTGGAGGAGACAATCATAATTCAAAATTCCTTCTATGTCTGGAAGTTGAACCCATCCTCGTCAGGACAGAGCAAACAAAGGTTAGCAAGAGCATCTTAGGGCACTTCATGCAAATAGATAGTGGGATTCAAGCGGTGGCTCCTATGAATTCAAGAGGTGTGATACGTCCCGCAAGTGTACGGAATTATCGAAGTAATAAAAAGATATCGTTCCCAACGAGGATTACGTAGTTAAGTACTAACTCTTCGATTTGTTTAAATCTAGGCAAAACTAATAAGTGATTGTGTTGAACTTCAAAGTACGAACAATTCAAAAACAGTGTTAAAGAGGATTCAAATTCTAAAAGATCCGGATGTCATGGGTTCACCACGCTGACAAGTATGAATCATTTAAAGATAACTCAATCAATAGATATCATGAAAGGAACTTTTCCTAATGTACATATTACCTCCTCCCGAAGCGTAATATGGTGCTTAATTACGCTAACTCCCTACTCTCGTGATAGTTAAAGTAACTAAGCCCATTAAATTCTATGAAAAGCTGGTTAAATCCTTCAGACGAATCCACTCTACTCTCGTGATTGGATTCATAGGTTCTATTGAAATAGATCGGACGTCGCGATTTGCCTCTCTGTACTTCTCACAACGTCTAATATGCAATTATACGTGGCCAAGGTAAATTATGAAGTAAACGCAAATTCAATCACATCATGATAATATAATCATATAGAAAGAGCATGAATACAGATCAATTCATAATTGTCAGCAGGCTAAGCCCTTAATCCCGAAATGAAGATCTACTCACTCATGTTCTTAAAGGAAAGCATGTTTGTATGATGAACAAGTAGGAATCTTATAAAAATTGCAAAGAAATCACTAAAATAACAATTTGACGTGCTTCCCCTCGATCTGACGATGAAGATGAAGTAATCAAACTGATCTTTTGCGTGAGATCTCGCCGGAATCTGCCCAAAAATTGAGTTTTCGCACACTTTCGCTGCCACCAATGTTCTTCGTCCGAAAAGCTCTCTCACCCCTGAAAAATCTGATCTTTTATAGCTAGACTGGTTCAGAACTCCTCAAGGAACATTTCTGCATAGTTTGCTTTAAATCCGGTTCGAATCGAGTGAAAAACTCGTCAGGCGGCAATTTCTACGGCTCGTGATGAGTTTACGGCCAAGGCTGTAAATATTTCTGTGTGTACAGCCCTTTGTACACAAAAAGTTTCACAGACCGTGATAAATTCACGGTCTCACCCGTGAAAGTTTATGTGCAATATTTAACTTAGCCATTTTTCGCCTTTTGCTCGACGCCGAAATTACGGCTGACCCAAATTTGACGTATAAGTTCATGATCTCCTCAGGAATCGTATTATGGCTTTAAAACTTTCAAAATCCATCATTTTTATGCTATTTTACCTACATTTTTAATAAAACACAGAAAAGTGAAGATTCTGTGTCAAGTGAAGTAAAAACACCAAAATTTGCACAAAATTATGCAATTAAGCTCAAATTATGATATAAAATATAGGTAAAAATGTGGTGTAAATACAATGCATCAAAATACCCTAGACTTAGATTTTTGCTTTTTCTCAAGCAATGCATCAATATGAATTGAGAATGGAAAGATAAGGAACACTTAATTGTTCTACTGTCAATAAAGTTCTCAGTCTACATTTCAGGCATCAACTTTTCTGAACTTTAATTAATTTAAGAGAAATCACAGTAAAAACAAACTGTCAAGAATTTACAATCCAAAAAAGATAAAATTCACAAGTCATGTTATAATGTTCATTCAACACATATCAAGCATTAAATACTCTCAAGCTTAATAAACCTCCTTTAATAAACAGATTGAAAATCATTTCAAGTCACTTGGTGAAACTATAGATAACATATTTTCTTTTTGTGCAATTTGGTCTTTAAACTGTTATGTGTCATAACATTGTTTAAAGTATACTGTGTAACAGTATAATTTAACTCATGGTCTCAATCTAAAAGTTAGAGGAATCTTCCGCTTAGCCTATAGCTTTCTCCTTTTCTCATTTTTTTTAGACTTCAACTCATGTCTTCGGTACCACTGCCAATTTTTCGCAGTGCCAAGTAGAGGAGTCATTTTTTTTTTCAATCAAATCAATATGTATGGGAAAAGCCGGCCAGTGTTAACTCATAACCTCGGATAATGTAACAAGAGGAGTTGGAGCAAATCTCAAGTTAAATATACATATCACCAAATTTCTATCCATAAAAATCACTATTAAATCAAAGGAAGATAAATTAAACTTAAAGTACAAAGATCACTATGCACATATTGTTTAACATACAACAATTCCTATATAAATTTTATCAATATCAGAATCGATCTTACTCAACAATTTAAGTTTTTATGAAATCTCAAAAATTCTCTAAGTCATCA
The DNA here is from genome assembly GCA_027563935.2 of Costus lasius. Taxonomy (NCBI): domain Eukaryota; kingdom Viridiplantae; phylum Streptophyta; class Magnoliopsida; order Zingiberales; family Costaceae; genus Costus; species Costus lasius. Next base: position 60,161,159 of record CM050453.2, read on the forward strand.
AATCAAATGCCCAAAATGCTTCCTATGTTCAAAACCAAGGATAAAAACAATCTGGCGTGTCCTTAAAAATCATAAACATTCAGAGTTCATACCAATAAAGCTATGAAGGACTAGCAAAATATGAATAAGAACACCCTAGACTTAAATTGTTGTATATTTATAAACATTAAATCAATGAAAGATTTCAGAAAAATTTTGCAAGAGTTTCCTTTCTATTATTTGCGAAATCTTGTACAATCATACCAAAAGTGTAAAATATAACCCAGAAAAATCCAGAAAAAAATACCAAATTGTAGATATTCAAATTTTACATGATAATCAGGTTTCAAACATCAAATACCATCATGTTTTATCCTCCAAATCACAGATTACCATACAGAGTTACTATTCACTCTAAATATCAAAGCATATATATCAAAATCAATCTAAAATGTAATAATTCATCAACACAGCATAAAAAATCATCATATAACATCTCAAACACACGACGAATACCAAATATATATAAAACTGTCCTATCTACACCATGTTTAGCATCTCTAGGTCCAATACCGTCATTGGACATATCACGACCCATATGAGAAGGTCAATGAATAGACATAGGATTTGCCCCTTTCTAAGGGAAGCATGATATTCATGGAGCTCCTCTATGGTTTTATGACTGAAAGTGTATGGCCATACCCAGGTGAGACCTGATTTAATCATATCCATGAGATTGGATAAAAACAAGTGGTGACACACTTGGCCAATCGGATATCAGTTCGGCAAAGAGATTGTAATGCATCTGTACCTGATTGCGATGATGGGGATGTCAATGTCGATATCCATTCCGATGACTTGGGTAGCAGCGATGCACTGCTAGGTGCCACTCACTGCTTGTGGTGACCTTAGGTCAGCACTGCCAATGTCAGAGGAACCTACAGGGTCGCACATCTTGATACTCGAGTTCTCGTATTGATCGGGAAGCCTTATGATCGAGTTATTGGATAACTCGGATCTATTTTGGAGATTACATCAGCGCCAATGGGCCTGATGAGATGGAAGGAATTCATTGGAGCCAACTTCCATTTGCGGCATATTAACCATGGTTAGCCTAGTTTGACCTTGGGTTAAATTGGATTGGATCCAAGGGCTTGGTTAACATGCATAATGGACCTTGGGCTGGGCCCATTGTAAAGTTGGGCTTACTGGGCTTAAGGAGAAGGAGAAAGTAGGCGCGTGCTTAACCCTAGTTAGACTAGAGTTAACGCCTATGGTTTGAAATTAATCATATGGGTTAATTAATTAATTAATTAGAATCCTAATTGGATTAGGACTAATTAATTAATTAATTAATTAGAATCCTAATTAGATTAGGATTTAATTGTTTAAATAATTATAATCCTAATTGGATTAGGATTTAATTGTTTGAAACAATTAAAGTCCTAATTGGATTAGGACTTGATTAACTTGATTAATTCTCCTACATTCTCTCCTAGCCGCCCACTTGATTTAAATTGTGGCCACACATTAGACCGCCTCTTGCTCTATATAAGAGGCCCTAGACGCCCCTTCTTCACACACAATTTCATGGAGGCGTGATCACTAAGAGGGGCGACATCCAGAGGGCTAGTGGTGCTTCTTCTTCCATCAAGGCCGAGAACACCTTCTTCCTCCCTTCCTCTTGGCGCAAGGAGCATTGGTGTCTTGGCGCTTGTCATCATCTCCTTCTTCCTCCTTTCTCTTGGCGCATATTCCTCGGAGGTGGCGCAATTGGTGTAGAAGAAGGACAAGGCTTGGATCTTCTTCCCGAGGCTAGCACCGGGCATGGAAGAAGAGGACTCGAGGTGATCCGTGTGTGTGTGAGACTGCAGTGGGCGCACGCTTGGGCGCCTACTTTGACATCAGCCTCGCATTGCTCAAGGTATTTTCTATCTCATCGTGTCGATTCCCTCGCTTGCGATCTTCACTGGGTTTTTCGGACCGGCTCGTTTCGGGGATATTGCTTCCACTGTGCAATGTTTTGTGTAATTTCTATCTCTGAAAATTGCAATGTCAGTCAAATTTCATTACGAAAAATATTTAATTTACTTCAAAAAAAGGATCATCTCGCTCTCATGCAAGATCTATCCAATGTTGAAAATAAGTAAATCATTGAACAAAGAACTCAAAGATCACTCTCGTGCATCCGAATTCTAAGTCAAACATCTCATGTGGAAACTCAAGGATCACTCTTGTGCATCCTAAAACTCATCACAAGTTCTACTTAAGGTTTTCCAACGTTCTGATCCTCACTCTCGTGCAGGATCTTAACGTCTAACACATTAACTCAATCCAAAGAATCAGAAACTCAACACGGCAATAAAATCACTAAAAATCAGAATTCGAAGAACTACCTAATCTCTTACGATAGTTCCAAACTCAACAATTCTTAGGGTTCCAAATTTCACAATCAACCTCTCGGTCTATTTTGCAAAATTCTAAAACATGCTGATGTTTATAACACTAAGGAGAATCAAAGAACAGTTAATCACAAAAGTAAAATTATCATAATAAAATTATCATGACAAAAGTTAATGTTTTCTAGACATTAACAAACCAAGGGGATTACACTGTTGGGGTATGCCCTTAAGGCTAATGTTTGAGGCCTATGGGAATGTATTTGTATCATGTAATAAACTGTTATGTTTATAAAGGCATGGTTGTTATTCAGTTAGCTACATTGTCTGCTGCAATATATGTTCTTCTGAATAATGTCTCAAAGCTGTTCAGCTCGGCTGACATGCTATTATGTCCTTAGTCGATATATCTTGGTGAACATGAGACAGCCTTGATATGATTGAGACTAATATGTGTTCTAATCTTATAGGATGCTTCGAGCATGGAATAAGATGTAGACTCATGGGTACATTGGATGTACTGGACAGACCCTACTAGGATGTTCAATTGTTTGTCACAATGTGAATATTCCTTGATTAAGACAAGTGGCACATTTCCTCTGACTTGAGATCACTTGTGTTTTCTGAATGATGATTGTCATTGTTTTGAGATGGTTCAATATCATTTGAAAGATAATGATTATAGACTATCTTGGATGGTGAGCTTGAGTCAGGTTAGAGCACTAGTGATAGACATAGGATTGCCGTCTCCTTGTTTAAGGAGTGTGATGTTCTAAAGGGGCCCCCTGGATGAGATGATTGAGAAAGTGTATGGCCATACCCAGGTGACAGTGTTCATCTGTTCTAATCATGCTCATCATATTGGAGTTACGAGCTTGACAGGCTTGTCCAATAAGAACATCCAGTGGCAAAGGAAATATGCATGCCTTGTGAAATGATTCACACTTGTGCTGTGGTTTGGGTGTAGTCTTGGAAGACTCTTTCCTTTCTATCGGGAGACAGTGATGTGTTGCTAGATACCCCTCACTGATCGTGATAATGAGAATTATCGTTACCGACATTTAAAGGAAACCCTCAGGGTCGCACAATTTGATGATATGGCTTACTTAAGTCAGATCGTGTGGACTGAATTGTTTGGGTTCAGTTTAAAGGGATTTAATCTCTGATTGTGAGTGAGATCTGGTCTGATCATGTTTGATTGATTAGGGCTTAAGATCGGTAAGCTTCGATCGAGAGAATAGATGCCAGATCGGTCAGATCAGGGGCATCGAGGAGATCGACGGTTAGATCGGAAACCTTAGGGTTTATTTAAGATCTAGACTAGATCATTGGCTTGATTGGTTCTTAAACCGAACCAAAGTGAACCGGCTCACTTGATGAGCGCATGGTTCAAGGGGAGAGGAGTTGGCGACAAGTTCACTTGACGTGAACGTTGGGGTGAGGAGTGGTTACTATTTTTAGTAACCATGATCTCCACTTGGAGAGAGCGCTCATCCAAAATAGAGTATACCCTATTTTCGCCAACACAATTAATTCCTCTCGCCCATATTCCTCTCGACTCTCGTGAGTGTGGCGACGCTTGAAGGATTGAGGAGTATTCGGCCAAGAGAAAAGATCTCCATCCCTTTCTCATTCGATCAAGGATTCTTTGAAGCCTTGCTAGCACAAGGAGCGACAAAGAGTTTGCCATCATCCTCTTGTGTGCGGGACTTTGGAGAAGTGGCACTTGCGACTTTAGCTTCCAAGGCAACACCTACTCCATGGCGATGGTATGATCGTTTTGCATCATCTTTGATAATCTTATATCGAGTTGATCTTTTAACATGCAAGTCGATTCTATAACCCTAGTTTCCGCAAGTCAAAATTTTATGCGCCATCACTTTAGGGTTTTTGCTCCCCCTAGAAGGGGACCCCCCTTAGGCTAAAGGGGTAACTTCATACACCCCATGTCCCATAAAAAGATCTAAGCTTGCATGGTGAAAGGATTACAATAAACCATAATTTCAGAGGATTAGAAATCGAAAAAAGGAAGAAAAGTTACAAAACAGGTGCTGTCACTGCTATCACCACTGTTTTGTTGATTTCTCCTTTGATCGGACTCCAAACGCTCTAAAACATCTGGTGTGTGCTCTCCTACTCCAGATGAAGCTTTGGTGTAAATTTTACAACCTGAGGTGTCCTCTACGCCTCTTGGCGTAGGGCCAAACCCTAGACGCCTCCCTGTTTATTGCTCCCTCGATTCTGGATAAAAATACGTTCTTTCACTTCGTGCGTCTCCTCTTTAATACAAGTCCACAGCAACTTTCGGATCTAAATTTGGAGCTCTGGATCAAAAGATATGGTCCGCGCAAGATTCAGACCCGTAAAAATCACGTTTTTGAATGAAATTACGGTACCGTAATGAATATTACGGCAGTACCGTAATTTTGGCTCTGTGAAGTATCTGTCAAGATTACAGCCCATAAAAATATTTACGGCCATGCCATATTTACTTCTATATGCTTATGGACCAAAATATGGCCCGTAAAGATCATTACGGCAGTGTCATAATTCTGGAAATCTCTTGGGTGGAAAATCATCTACATTTACAGTACCGTGATCTTATTTATGGTAGTGACGTAATCGCCATGAAAACTCTGGTCAAAATCTCCCCAAATTATGGCACCTCTCTGTTGGGAAACCCCGGGGACATTTTACAATTTTTTAGAGTTATAAGCATACATTTATACATTGCACAGCGGAAGAATGTCCCCAAAACAGACCGGTCCCAAAAACCCAGTGAAGATCGCAAGCAAGAGAGTCAACATGATGAGTTAGGAAATACCTTAGAGCAAGATGAGGTCGATGTCATGATAGGCGCCCAAGCATGCGCCCTCTGCAGTCTCACACACACGGATGCCTCGAGTCCTCTTCTTCCATGCTCGGTGCTAGCCTCGGGAAGAAGATCCAAGCCTTAGGGAGATGCCCCAATCACCTTGCGCCACCACCAAGGAGGGATGCGCCAAAGAGGATGAAGAGGAGAGGAAACCGTCAAGAGCTTTCTTCACTTGCGCCAAGAAGAAGAAAGGAAGAAGACTTGCGGCCACTTGATGGAAGAGGAAGAGGTTGCGCCACCTTTGTTCCTTGGTCTCGCCCCTCTTGATGTGTTCACGCCTCCAAGGATGAATCATATAAAGAGGGGGCGGCTAGGGTCACATATATAGGGCAAGAGGCGATTAGGGCAAGGGCTAGGATCATGACAAGTGTAGGGCTAGGATGAGGAGGTTTGATGCAAGGAAAGTCTCCAAGACTTTACCATAAATCTCATTCAACCTATCCATAATTGCCTAAGCACCATATCAGCCCAAGACATGCCTTAAAGGCATACATACCATCAATGGGAGAGGGCTAGGCGCATATTACTTCTTAATGAAGCAATTTTTGCCACCCAAACCCCATTATGCCCCTTAGGCGCCAATGGGGGTTGAGTCTCTCCCCATTATACCCTTTTAGCCTATTTCCTCTTCATGACAACTTGTCATTGGGCCTCATTGGATAATGAGCTAGCCCAAACTTCATCACATGGGTTGATTAAGCATTTGGATCCAACCAATGCAACCCTAATCCAAATGTGACCAACCATGGTCAAATACGGGTCAACCTGCGAAAAATGAAGTTTGGCTCCAATAACATTCTTCTATCTCATCAGGCCCATTGGCGCTGATGAAATCTCCCAATTAGATCCGAGTTATCCAATAACTCGATCATAAGGCTTCCCGATCAATACGAGAACTCAAGTATCAAGGTGTGCGACTCTGTAGGTTCCTCTGACGCTAGTAGTGCTGACCAAAGGTCACCACAAGCAGTGAGTGGCACCTAGCAGTGCATCGCTGCTACCCAGGTCATTGGAATGGATATCAACATCGACATCCCCATCATCGCAACTAGGTACAGATGCATTACAGTCTCTTTGCCGAACTGATATCCGATTGGACAAGTGTGTCACCACTTGTTTTCATCCAATCACATGGCTATGACTAAAACAGGTTCTCACCTGGGTATGGCCATACACTCTCAGTCATAGAACCATAGAGGAGCTCCATGGATATCATACTTCCCTAAGGAAGGGGCAAATCCTATTTCTGTCCATTGACCTTCTCATATGGGTCGTGACATGCTTAATGACAACCGTTATGACCTCCCAACTACGGCGAGGTGTTAGGTTGTATCAAAGAAAATCCCTAACCATATAGAATGATCAATGACCTCAAGTCAAGGGATCAATGCATCTCCTATCACTTGTGAGGATAACTCATGACACCAAGTCATAGCCTCACAGCGGGTCTATCTAGTATATCCTCCAATGATATACCCATATGTCTGCGTTAGCACCACGTGCCTAACCAGCCCACATACCAGTCTCACAAGTACCATAGCTATCCCATATCTACTAAGGTACATCGACCGGGGACCATAGTTCGAGCACAGATCCAATCTGTCTCCAGGGACATTATCATGTTAGTACATATGCGCAGATGTAAACAAACATAGATAACGATAATGCCAGAATGATATAAATATCAAAGTCAAGTAGTACATAAGTGGACCAAAACTAGGTCCTAGGGCATATACACCAACACTCTCAGGGATTATGGCTGTACCATAATTCTGTGGTGTAATTACGGTACCGTAAAATACATTACGGGGGGGGGGGGGGGCCATAATTTGCTCTGAAGCTCTGATTCTTCTGAAATTTGATGTGTGATCTCCTCTTGATGTTGTGAATTCAATTATGCATCTGGTTTGCTCGAAATTGATTGAAAAATATGCCTTTTTGCCTAAAAATAATCAGAAATAGAAAAGAGTGTGGATTCCGCAAATATTGATAAAAAAGGCCAAAAAAAAAGCAAAGTCTATGAATATGACACAAAAATACCAATGAAATGGCACAGAATTTACTATAAATTTCGGTGTCATCAGTGGTGATCATGCGCGTCTCCTCTCTGGTATATCAGGCTCTGGTATAGTAGGAGATAGCTCAGAAGATGATGGCTCTAAGGATGCAGCAAGCGAATGTCCTGAGGATAGCTCGGGAGAAGCCAAGTGAATCTCAGGTGATGGTGTTGGTGATGCTGGCTCACTAACAATAAATGGCTCATGCACTACTGATGGAGGAGAGTGGAGCTCTAGTGATGTGGGGAGGCGACATGACCCACGGAAATACAAATGGAGTTTAAGGTTACCCTAGCTAGGGCACCTAAATTTCCATCTCTTGCATTGCATGCATCTTTAAGTTAGATTTTCATTCCTTGCATTGCATGCATCCTTTAAGTTATTTCCATCTCTTGCATTGCATGCATCTTTAAGTTAGATTTTCATTCCTTGCATTGCATGCATCCTTTAAGTTAGATCTCCTAGCATAACTTGCATCATATGGTAGGTTAGATCCACCCAACAATTACACCATGTAGTTACATGCCTAGGATCCGCCACTTATGTATAGTAGGTTAGTGCATGAAATTGATGTAATAGTATAGGTCAACTCCATTTTTGGGATGCAAGTCAAAATCAGGTCAAGACAACTCCAAGAGATGCCATGGGCCATCAGCCCAACTCATGAGGAAATCAGCCCACCCCAACCTAATGGAGCAACACCCCAAGTACCTCAACTTCCACCATCCTAGTTGGCAGCCATGTGGAGTTTGCCTTCATCTCCAACCAAGACAAGAAGCAGCCTGCACAAAGTCCTACTTCAGCCCATCATGCGCCAGCCACCAAAGTCAAGAGGCAGCTGCACAATGTCCCATCTCAGTCCACCATGCGCCAGCCACCAAGGTCAAGGAGCAGCTGAACTATGTCAGCCTTTGCAGCAACTTCAGTCCCTTCAAGTGCCAGCCGCCCATACCAATCTGCAGCCTGCACAATGCCAGCCTTTTGCAGCCTCTTCAGTCCATCATCACCTCAGCGTTTGAACCTGCCATCCTGAAGAAAACTTCAAGCTAAACCTCAAAGCAATCTGCCCATTTGAGGAAAGGAATCAGCCCATTGAGTTGTCTACATCCTGCTGACTTTTGTGACTTGTCTTTGCGCTTAGAGAAGGGAGACAACCGTTGGAAGTCTCCTATATGTTGTAACCTCTTGTAAACCTCAAGTTAGTGTTGAATGAAATTTCAAAATTTCTGAAGTTAGTCTTCAAAAGGTGTGTGTCACCTGCCCCTTCCCCACTTCCATCCATTGCCGAGAGTTCCTTTCCACCCCCCCTCTTGCTCTTCAATCTTCTTCCACCATTGCGCTTGTCCTGAAGATGGGAGCTCACGCCACTTCCTCCCCTCAGCCTTGACAAGTCCCCAGCCCAAGAGGAGGAGCTGGACACAGCCGAGACTCAAGATGGTGTCATTACTCCCATGCCGAGATCAAGTCACCACCTTAAGTTAGCTAAGTCTCTCTACTACCTTGGTTGATGTTTTCTTGAAGTTCCTGAGCAACCATCTACACTCACAACTGATTTTCTCAGGTGGCGCAAGGCCAAGAAGGGCATACAACCTTCATCCCCTCCCTTTCCCCTCTTACTAGTTAGTCCCAAAATGTGTTAGCAAGGGAATTTGGAGGCTACCCTCCCCCTTGGGTGTGCTTGTGTTATTGGCCTCTTAATATTCTTTTAAACTCACCCACGCATGTGTGGGATGCTGTGATGTCTTGGTTGAAACTCATAGGGCCCTACTTCGTGAGATTCCACCATTGGACCGGTGAAGAACGGGAAGGTCACCCTTTCTATTCTCAAAGGGTGCAAGGTGAGTTCCTCCCTTAGAGTAGCTCTATTATTTATGGTAGAATCGCATGCTTAGGTCTATTTGATGTTGTAGAACCGCATGCTAAGCTTTGTCAATTTCATCTTATCTAGAAGTGCATGCTAGGATTCACTTGATAATAGTTTCGGTTTTCTCTACTATATACCATAATCAAACTAATTTCAAACTACGTTAGCTTATGGGGTTTATGAAGCTATACTTAATTATCAAAATGTTTTCGAAGCGCGTTGTTTGAATGTTGCATGCTTGGTGACCCCATCATCTAGTATATCCACTGAAATCTCCGGTACGTCCGTAAATATCTCAGGAGATCCCTCCTCCTGATCTGGCAATACTAGCGTAGCATCCTCAGGGACAGGTAGATCTCCCTGGGCTGAGGAGGGTGATGGAATCTCAGGGGTCTGGACAGTGTCATGTGGAGTGTCTACCTCCATAGTCTAAGTGTCGGAGGGGACTGCAGACTCCAGTAAATTAGTAGGAGGCACCGGTGTGGTGGACTCCTCTACATCCATCGGAGTGGCATCAACTATTGTCGGTGCTGGCACTGGGGGTGCTACAGATGTCTCAACTATCTCTAGAACTGGTGATAATGGTCTGGTAACTCTCCTCCCCCAAGTGCTAGTAGCTCGACCGGTACACTTCCTAGTGTACCGTCTAGCGATCCTCTGATCGCGTCTCTCTGGCCTATCAGCAGGCCTCTCTGATATGATCTCCAACTCGGGAGAGCTAACTGGCACTAGCTCTGCTATCTGTGATGTATTGAGTACTAAGGATGTGCTAGGAGCTAGGGATGTCCTCTCAGTGTCAATCTCGACAGAAATGATCGGATACTCCCATGGCGTATCGGATGGAGGATATAAATCGAAAGGTATCGGAGACTCCACGGCTAACATCTATGCAAGCTTGAATCTCTCGGGGAGTACTCCATGAACCACCTTGTATCTAGGATATCTAGGAGGGTACGGTCCTCGCACACTCTCCTTCCTCACCGCCCCATAGTGCCTAGTCCTCACTGACCTCCTCGGAGCCATAACGTTGATTAAAACAATCCAATATATGCAAATGTATCTCAAAAACCGTAATGCTACAGTAACTTCAGAAAGCGCTCGTGAAAACTTAGATGAAAATCATTCCAAAAATCTAATTCAAAGACTCCAAATCGATACTAGAAGTATGTAAATCCAATGTTGAGATTGAAAATATAGTTTAGGAAGAGTTTGCTCACAAATCGGTGCAGAAATCGGCCTCAAATTGTTTGAAAAATGAACTTTGCAGGTCGGCGAACGAACGGCACTTCTTGGAAAAATCTAGCAGAAATCCGGTGGATGATCGCCGGAAACCACTCGTTGGAAGTAGGGAAAGGTAGGCGGAAGGGTTTCGTCGCCGCTCGTGGAAGGAATCGTCGAAAATCGGTGAATTACGAGTGTGGGCGTAAAACCCTAAGTCGCCTATTAAGTTTAAACCGTAAAAACTTACGGTCCATAAAGGCTTCACGGCTTCGGCCGTAATTCCTCTTCAATATACAGTCCCAGCTATATTTAAAATCACGGCTGCATGATTTTCACGAGTTCGGCCGTAAATCTCGCATTTTGACTTCGTTCATCGCCAGAAAAATTTCTAAAAATTATCAAAAAATTTCTGCATGCAAAAAAACAAATTTAGTGTGTTTTATTATAGACAAGTTCATCATAACATGCTGATAAAATTGGTAAAATAAAATCAAAGCTAATGAACTAATCACAAAAAATTCAAAATTTAAAGAAAAATTACTGAAATTAATAAAAATCAGAGCCTCTGGGTTGCCCCCAGGTAGCGCTTATTTAAGGTCCTTAGCTTGACAAAAACAATATTCATTGTCCTTCGAGTGGATAGGAAGCACAATGGATAATAGACAATATTTGTTCTTCACGCCTTTCCAGATCGTTATATGGGTTTAACTTTAAAGCTTGAGATAATGTCTGTGTTCCATCTTTCTTCTTTTCATTCGTCTTATACTTTGCCAGATATTCTAAGGGACGTTGATGCCATGCATTTTTATAGTGATTTTTATTATTTTTCCATGATAAATTTAGGCTTATTTGAATGTTTTTACACTCCTTTAAGGCTTATTTACTTCAAAGCTTCAGAATCTTCACTTTTCATCTTTCTTATGGAATTTCAGGTTAAATCACCCAATTCTGAAGTCATTTTGAAGAATCTAAAAGCATGGGGTGATTCCTTATGAGAAGACGAAGCTGCCCGTAAAATTTGGGCTCAATCGGAGCCTTTTCTAGACTTCACGGCTCACCAGTGATCTTGCCGAAGGATGAAATTCACCAGCGTACTTCGCTGCCAGGTGAACCCGGCGGGGTTCACCGATGATGATAAGGATGTCTGAAACCCACAGAACGCTTCACTGCCAAGTGAACCCGATGGGGTTCACCTGTGATTGTGTCCGAGGAAACCTGCACAGAAATTTACAGAATACTTCACTAGTTGGTGAACCCGATGGGGTTCATCGGGTTCACCGGTGCCTCTTTCGCAATAGAACTGTACCGCAGACTTCACTGCCTGGTGAACACGGTGGGGTTCACCCGTGATGCTTTCTAGACAACCCGACCTCTATTCGGACTTTCGTTGATTCCGGGCCCGATTTAAGTCCAAATTTAGCAAGTGAGGACTCTATGGAAAGCTGATTCGAAGGAGAAGAAAAAGGATATAAAAGCCCCAATTTCTGTGACCTAATGATAGAGCAATCATGTGACGAAGCGGCTAGGGCAGAAGACGGCGGTGAATGGGCGACTTTGGGGTAATTTTCGGAGATTCGATCATCGGAACTCAGCGATTCTTGGCTTATTGTTTCGGTTCATCATCTCCTCCCTCTTAGAAATTCTTTCCCAAGATTTTTCTATGTTTAAAGAGAGATTTTTGAGCGTTTCAATGATGGTTGTAGCGTAAACCTTATTTCGGGGCTAGGTTGAAGCCCACCAACGATTTTTATATGCAATTCATGTTTTAACTCTGTTATTTGGATTATATCTTGAGCATATTTCACTTGATGTACTTATTTCATGATCTTTACCTTGGCCAAGTATTGACGTGTCTTAGTTGTTATGATTCATAACGAGAGTAGGATCGTAACGACGGAACCTCTTTGTGAAACTTGCGAAGCCTCCACATGAAAGTGCTTGGTCTTTGCTCGAGGGTTCATAATCTACCACAGAACTCATTGGATTCACCGAGAACGATCCACCATGAAAGTAGGAGACCATTCTAAGTGAATACCGGGGTGTACACTCAAAAGAGGGCACCTTGTACCCTAGGGTTAGATTCCTTATGCATAGTTAAATCCTTGTAACTGATATTTCTAAATGCAATTAAAATCATCAGTGCGGTGGAAACCAAAGCCCTGATATTCTCTCTCATATATTTTTCCTACTGTTGTCGTTTGATTTCTTGTTTGCAATTTGCTTAGTTTTCCTTTTGAGTTCTAAAAACCCCATTTTGATCAGCTTAGATATCAAGAATTAGATTTTCTGGTACTCGACCTTGTTCTCTATGGGATTCAATATTTTTTTGCATTACTTTGACATTTCCGTGCACTTGTGGATAGTGTTAGACGTCTATTGACTTCAAAAATATTTCCTTCATTGAATTTATCCTCCTTCACTTCAAGGGATTGACGGGAACCAGCAAAATAAAGCTTCTTAGCCCTTAAAGAAAAATCATAAACCAATTTGCTATCATTTAAATTCAACGTTAACTTCTCCTACAGCATATCTTTTATAGCTCTCGTACTCGCTAAAAACTGTCTACCTAGAATAATAGGTGATTTAATGCCTTCTTCCATTTTAACAATCATGAAATCAGTCAAGATAGAAAACTTATCAACTTTAACAGACATATTCTCTAAAATTCCTAGAGGTTGCTGAACAAAACCATTAGCAAATTGAAGACAAATTTCAGAAGGTTTAAATTCTCCACTACCCACTTTCTCAATCATATATGAAGGCATCAAACTAACACTCGATCCTAAGTCACACAATGCATTTTCAACAAAAAAATTACCAACTTGGCAGGGAATTGAAATGTCTCCAGGATCTCTTACCTTTGTTATTTCTTTGTTCATACTGTTGGGGTATGCCCTTAAGACTAATGTTTGAGGCCTTGGGATTGTATCAGTATCATGTAATAAACTCTTGTGTTTATAAAGGCATGGTTATTATTCAAGTTGTTACCTTGTCTGCTGTAATAAGTGTACTACTGAATAATGTCTCAAAGCTGTTCAGCTAGGCTGACATGCTAAATGTCCTTAGTCGATATATCTTGGTGAACATGAGACAGCCTTGATATGATTGAGACTAATATGTATTCTAATCTTATAGAATGCTTCGAGCATGGAATAAGATGTAGACTCATGGGTACATTGGATGTACTGGACAGACCCTACTAGGATATTCAATTGCTTGTCACAATGTGAATGATCCTTGATTGCAACAAGTGGCACATGTCCTCTGACTTGAGATCACTTGTGTTTCTAAATGATGATTGTCATTGTTTTGAGGTAGTTCAATATCATTTGAAACATAATGGTTATAGACTATCTTGGATAATGATCATGAGTCAGGTTAGGGCACTAGTGATAGATAGAGGATTGCCGTCTCCTTGTTGAAGGAGTGTGGTGTTCTATAGGGGCCCCCCTAGATGAGATGATTGAGAAAGTGTATGGCCATACCCAGGTGACTATGCTCATCTGATCTAATCATGCTCATCATATTGGAGTTACAAGCTTGACAGGCTTGTCCAATAAGAACATCCAGTGGCAAAGGAAACATGTAATGCCTAGTGAGTTGATTCACGCTTGTGCTGTGGTTTGGGTGAAGTCTTGGAAGACTCTTTCCTTTATATCGGGAGACAGTGATGTGTTGCTAGATACCCCTCACTGATCGTGATAACGTGAGTTATCGTTACCGACATTTAAAGGAAACCCTCAGGGTCGCACAATTTGGTGATATGGCTTACTTAAGTCAGATCGTGTGGACTGAATTGTTTAGGTTCAGTTTAAAGGGATAGAGACTCTGATTGTAAGTGAGATCTGGTCTGATCATGTTTGATTGATTGGGGCTTGAGATCGGTAAGCTTCGATCGAGAGAGTTGATGCTAGATCGGTGAGATCAAGAGCATCAAGAGATGAACGGTTAGATCTTGAACCCTTTGGTTCAGAGTGAGATCTAGACCATGGCTTGGGCTGGTTTAATTTGGTTCTTGAACCAAATTGAAGTGGATTAAAGTTGCTTGAACCGGTTCACAAAGGGTGAACGCTTGGTTCAAGGCGTTAGGCGTTTTTGGTTTGGTTGTGGCGCATGGCTTCATATCTTCCATTTATGGAATGTAATGAAGGCGACTTCACCTTAACGCAAAAGCGTTTTGAACGCTCGACTTCACTCTTCTCTTCTCAACATTCCTCTTTGGGGGCGAAAGGATTCGGACGAGAAGGAGAAGAAGAAGGTTACTCTCGCCAAGCTTCATCTCGGAAACACCCTCACGCGACAAGGATTCTTTGAAGTGCTTTTGCTAGCACAAAGGACTCAAAGAGCAAGCTATCGTCATCGGTTGTGTGCGTCACCTTTGGAGAAGGAGCACTTGAACCTTTGCTTCCAAGGCATCATCAAATCGATGGCATTGGTATGATCTTTTAGATCTATTCCTCTTATACAAGTTGATCATATGCTTTTATGATTGCGATCCCATGAAGCCCTATCTTCCGCTTGCAAAACTCTATATGTGCGCCACAATCAGGGTTTCGGCTTCCCTCTTGAAAGGGGTTTTCTACAAGTTTCGGCCCCCCTCTTGAAAGGGGTTTCTTCAATTGGTATCAGAGCATGCGGTTGTATGTAGAATCATATGATTGCTTGTTGATTTGTGATCCTTGTTTGTGTTTAACTAGTAGATCTAGTAGTTAGCATCTTGCGCATCTCATGTTTAGTAGTGAAAAATACATGGTGTATGTTTTTACTTCCTTGCGCACGCATATATGATGAAGGAGGGCGCATGTTGAATGATGTAGGTTTTCTTAAAAACTTAATCACTTGTGCGCCTCACTAGATCTAAGTGGCGCCTACAATAAACCCTTAGATGGGTTGATGGGGTTGAAGTCACCTCTATGTTGGATCCAATAGTCTGATCAGACCATCTGACAGCCTAGATGGATCGACCAGATGGCACCTGTGCGCAAGCACAAGGTGGCCATAGGTCGATTGCATCTTAGGCGTGTAGCGAGGTCTGGTTGAGACAACCAGTAAGAACACATGAGTTAGGCCCGGGGTCACACCCGCTTGCCAGAACTCATGAGGGTTGTTCAGCCCTTGGCGCATGCATGGTTGACCATTAGGTCAACGCGAGTCAGTTAGGACTTGGTGCATGCAAGGGACAGAGGATCTGACTAGATGGATGAGTGGATCCCTATCAATGGACCATTGTAAGGTTGTAGGGCTCATAAGAAAATTAAAATTGATGCCAATGGGGTTTTCAAAATTTTATTTTCTTGTTAAATGGATCACATGTTGATTTGATGCCATGTGCTTATTTATTTAATCTTATGTGGGTTGCCCTTTTAATGTGTGCTGTGCTGGGGCCTGCGAGCCTGGTAAATTATTATTTTGTGATCTGCGAATCACATTTTTTAATTCATTTATAATGTGTAGTTGACCTGCGAGTCAACCTTGTCTAGATAGATTAAAATGTGTTTCAATCAGACAAGAACACAAAGGCACACATCCAAGAGGGGCATTCACCTGGTGGCGCACCTGAGGTGCTCTTGGCGCTAGGGCCCTGGGTTGGACCAGATGAAAGGCAAAAGACCCAAGAAGAGCTAGTGAAGACTTAAATTAGGTTAAGGTCTTACTTAGGCTCTATGGGCTTTTACCACATAAGATCCATGCTTTCTTTTTATTCCATATATAATTAGAACTGCATGAGTTTATCTTCTGCTATCACCATAGGGTTTGTATGATAGTTAAGAAGTTAAAAGACCGTTAAAATCCAACGCTAACATATCAAGCTCGTAAGCCTTCTGACGCGAAACCTCACTGTTCTGATTATCGTTGGAGCCGTGTTGTACCCACTCAGTGGGCACGTCCATCTATCTTCAGACGGTGCGGGATTTCACCTGCGTGTTACAGAGTAGGGATTTATCCCTTCTCGTTGCTCAGCATAGCACGTGGTGGTCCAGGGAGTAGGTCGGGTCAGCTTGACCATGTAGGCTACATATGTGGCGCATATGGTAGCACATGGAGGCAGCCATCTGTGGGATCAGAGACTGTGTTGTACCAACTCAGTTGGCGCAGTCTGCTGGATTGCCCAGATGAAGGGGAATCGCACGGGTTGGCGATTGGCTGGTACAGCCTACCAGAAATTAGTGCTTGTCATCTCTGTGCATCTTATCTCGCCTGAGCGGGACGCGGAGACCAAGTATGAAATCTGGATCCCATCTCACTAAAAGAGTGTTACTCTTTCGGACTGTTTACTGGATTTTTCAGTCAGACAAAATAGTGAGAAAAGAATCTTTCTTAAGTCCTGGATTGATTCTAGACATTGATACTGACCTTGCTGTTCTTGCATTATTGTAGATTCCTGCAGCAACGAACACCATGAGCTTCAATGTGCGATCTCTACTGGAAAGGGAGAAGTTTGCTGGGCCAAACTTCTCAGACTGGTTCGGACACCTTAAGATTGTTCTTAAGGCAGAGAGGAAACTGTATGTCCTCGAGACGGCTGTGCCGCCTCAACCCGCTGCGAACGCCGCAAGGGCGGTTCGTGATGCTTATGAAAAGCACGTCAATGATAGCATTGATGTCGCTTGCCTGATGCTAGCGTCTATGACGCCACCGCTGCAGCGTCAGCATGAGGATATGTCGGCTATAGAAATTATAGCGAACCTCAAGATGCTGTATGCTGCACAGGCGAGGACAGAACGCTATAATCTGACAAAGCTTTTCTTTCAGAGCAAACTGGCTGAAGGTAGCCCAGTGGGAGCTCACGTGCTCAAGATGATTGGGCACAAGGAGGCTCTGGAGAAACTGGGGCATACCATCAACCAGGAGCTTGCTGTAGACATTATTCTGCAGTCTCTCCCGCCCTCTTTCGATGCGTTCATTATTAATTTTAATATGAACAAAATCGATTGTACTCCGGCAGAGCTGCTGAATATGCTCTTGACAACTGAGGAGACTCTGAAGGGAAAGCCTTCAACCTCTGTCTTAATGGTTCCTTCTAGGAACAAGAAGAAGGGGAAGAAGGGCAAGGCCCCTGTCAAGAACTACAGTAAGGCTCTGAAACAAAAGGTTAAGCGGGCGAAGGACAACAGGTGTTTCCACTGTGGCTAGCTGGGTCACTAGAAAAAGGACTGTAAAGCGCTCCAAGGAGATAAGAGGGGAAGCATCGCTTCTGGCTCAGGTATATATGTGACTGAGGTCATGTTATCTTCTTCTTCTTCTATTTCATGGGTGTTGGACACTGCATGTGGAGTTCACATTTGTTCAAATGTACAGGAACTCAAGAGAAGAAGGCAGGTGGGACAGCATGAGGTAGACCTACGCGTTGGAAACGGGGCACGGGTTGCTGCTGTTGCTGTAGGAGACTATTTCATTTCTTTACCATCTGGCATTGTATTGGAATTAAACAATTGTTATTTTGTACCCAGTATAACCAAGAATATTATCTCTATTCCTGCTCTTGTCAGGAAAGGATTTGCCTTTGAATGCAATATTTCAAAGTGTGTACTTTCTCTTGATAATATTGTTTATGCTACTGGTTCAATTAACAATGGGTTATTCATGTTGGACATGGAATATTCTATACAAAACATTGATAATAAGAAAGCCAAGTATGCTGAAGACAGCACCTTGTTATGGCATAGTCGTTTAGGCCATATCAACAAGAAGCGCATTAAGCGGTTGCATGATCATGGACTGCTGGGATCATTCTCCTATGAGGAGATTGATACATGCAAAGCTTGTTTAATGGGTAAAATGACGAAGTCACCTTTTCCTAACAAAGGTCAAAGGGCTTCAGGTTTACTTGACCTTATACACAGTGATGTGTGTGGGCCATTTAGTAAACATGCCAGAGGTGGCTATCAGTACTTCATTACATTTACTGATGATTTCAGTAGATATGGTTATGTCTATCTAATGAGACATAAGAGTGAATCCTTTGACAAGTTCAAAGAGTTCAAGAATGAAGTACAGAATCAGCTAGGCCGAAATATCAAGGCACTTCGTTCTGATCGAGGTGGAGAATACCTGAGTCATGCGTTTACTGACTATCTGAAGGAGTGTGGGATTATCTCACAGCTCACTCCGCCAGGAACACCGCAATGGAATGGTGTGTCCGAGAGGAGAAATAGAACGTTACTTGATATGGTTCGTTCTATGATGAGTCAGGCTACTCTTCCATATTCCTTTTGGGGATTTGCACTGGAAACAGCTGCAAAGGTACTAAACCGAGTGCCATCCAAGGCAGTTTCAAAGACTCCATATGAGTTATGGTATGGGAAACAGCCGAGCTTGACATTTATCAGAATCTGGGGTTGCGAGGCTTATGTCAAAAAGCTCGCCTCTGGGAAACTAGAGAGCAGATCTGAGAAATGTATCTTTGTCGGTTACCCTAAGGAAACTAAGGGTTATTATTTCTACGATCCCAAAGAGAACAAAGTATTTGTTGCTCGGACGGCCATATTTCTTGAGAAGGAGTTTCTTCTGCAAGAGGCCAGTGGGAGAGAAATAAAGCTGGATGAGAATCCAGAGGAAGGACAAAGTAGTCAAGCACAGTTGGATGAGCCTGAGCCGGCAGAATAGGTTACTGAACAACCTGAGGCTCAGATATCACGGGAACCGCGAAGATCGGGAAGGATCCGTCATCAGCCTGAGCGCTATGACGGAGTCTACATCATTGATAATGATGAACCCCTTACTTATACGGATGCGGTCAGTGGACCGGAGTCAGCTAGATGGCTTGAAGCTATGCGAGCCGAGATGGACTCCATGTCAGATAACCAAGTCTGGGATTTGGTTGATCCGCCTCCGGGAGTAATCCCTATAGGCTGTAAATGGATGTTCAAGAAGAAGATTGACATGGATGGTAACGTGGTTACCTATAAAGGCAGGCTAGTTGCGAAAGGTTTCAAACAAATCTACGGGATAGATTATGATGAAACTTTTTCTCCTGTAGCCATGTTTAAGTCTATTCGGATTCTTTTCGCGATAGCTGCATATTACGATTATGAGATCTGGCAGATGGATGTGAAAACAGCTTTCCTTAATGGAAATCTGTATGAGGATGTGTATATGACACAACCTGAAGGTTTCACTAATCCATCAGATCGTCATAAAATATGCAAACTAAAGAAGTCCATTTATGGACTGAAACAAGCATCTAGAAGCTGGAATATTCGTTTTGATGAATCAATCTCTGAGTTTGGTTTCATCAAGAACGAAGATGACCCGTGTGTATATAAGAGGTTTAGTGGGAGCGTGATTACTTTCCTAGTCCTCTACGTCGATGATATCTTGATCATTGGAAACGATATTCCAGAAATGCATGCGGTTAAGGCATGGCTAAGGAAATGTTTCCAGATGAAAGATTTAGGAGAAGCAGCCTATGTATTAGGTGTGAAGATCTACAGGGATAGATCTAAGAGGCTTCTCGGGCTGTGCCAGAGTACTTACATCGATAAGGTCCTAGAAAGATTCCATTTAGTAAAATCTAAAAGGGGATATCTTCCAGTCAGACATGGTCTGAATCTTTCGAAGAGTCAGTGTCCACAAACACAGACTGAGAAAGATGAAATGGACAATACGCCTTATGCTTCGGCTATTGGGTCCATTATGTATGCGATGTTGTGTACTCGCCCAGACGTCGCTTACGGGTTAAGCGTGACCAGTCGTTTCCAAAGTAATCCAGGACAGGCACACTGGATTGCAGTCAAGAACATCTTAAAATATCTGCGGAGGACCAAAGATATGTTCTTGATATATGGTGGTCAGGAAGAACTCAGTATAGAAGGATATACTGACGCTTCGTTCCAGTCGGACCAGGATGATTTCCGATCGCAATCAGGCTATGTTTTTAGCTTGAATGGTGGAGCAGTGGTGTGGAAGAGTTTCAAACAGTCAACTGTTGCTGATTCCACAACAGAAGCCGAGTATGTTGCAGCCTCGGAAGCATCCAAGGAGGCAGTGTGGATTCGTAAGTTCGTGAGAGAACTTGGTGTTGTTCCTTCGAGTGTCGATCCTTTGGTTATCTTCTGTGATAACACTGGAGCCATCGCACAAGCAAAGGAACCACGGTCGCACCAGAAGTCCAAGCACATACAGAGACGGTTTCACTTGATCCGAGAGATCATAGATCGTGGCGAGATCAAAATATGCAAGGTTCATACAGACGACAATCTGGCTGACCCGCTTACCAAGCCTCTGGCGCAGCAGAAGCATGAGAAGCACTGTAATAACTAAGTGCAAGTGGGAGATTGTTGGGGTATGCCCTTAAGGCTAATGTTTGAGGCCTTGGTATTGTATCAGTATCATGTAATAAACTCTTGTGTTTATAAAGGCATGGTTATTATTCAAGTTGTTACCTTGTCTGCTGTAATAAGTGTACTACTGAATAATGTCTCAAAGCTGTTCAGCTAGGCTGACATGCTAAATGTCCTTAGTCGATATATCTTGGTGAACATGAGACAGCCTTGATATGATTGAGACTAATATGTATTCTAATCTTATAGGATGCTTCGAGCATGGAATAAGATGTAGACTCATGGGTACATTGGATGTACTGGACAGACCCTACTAGGATATTCAATTGCTTGTCACAATGTGAATGATCCTTGATTGCAACAAGTGGCACATGTCCTCTGACTTGAGATCACTTGTGTTTCTAAATGATGATTGTCATTGTTTTGAGGTAGTTCAATATCATTTGAAACATAATGGTTATAGACTATCTTGGATAATGATCATGAGTCAGGTTAGGGCACTAGTGATAGATAGAGGATTGCCGTCTCCTTGTTGAAGAAGTGTGGTGTTCTATAGGGCCCCCCTAGATGAGATGATTGAGAAAGTGTATGGCCATACCCAGGTGACTATGCTCATCTGATCTAATCATGCTCATCATATTGGAGTTACAAGCTTGACAGGCTTGTCCAATAAGAACATCCAGTGGCAAAGGAAACATGTAATGCCTAGTGAGTTGATTCACGCTTGTGCTGTGGTTTGGGTGAAGTCTTGGAAGACTCTTTCCTTTATATCGGGAGACAGTGATGTGTTGCTAGATACCCCTCACTGATCGTGATAACGTGAGTTATCGTTACCGACATTTAAAGGAAACCCTTAGGGTCGCACAATTTGGTGATATGGCTTACTTAAGTCAGATCGTGTGGACTGAATTGTTTAGGTTCAGTTTAAAGGGATAGAGACTCTGATTGTAAGTGAGATCTGGTCTGATCATGTTTGATTGATTGGGGCTTGAGATCGGTAAGCTTCGATCGAGAGAGTTGATGCTAGATCGGTGAGATCAAGAGCATCAAGAGATGAACGGTTAGATCTTGAACCCTTTGGTTCAGAGTGAGATCTAGACCATGGCTTGGGCTGGTTTAATTTGGTTCTTGAACCAAATTGAAGTGGATTAAAGTTGCTTGAACCGGTTCACAAAGGGTGAACGCTTGGTTCAAGGCGTTAGGCGTTTTTGGTTTGGTTGTGGCGCATGGCTTCATATCTTCCATTTATGGAATGTAATGAAGGCGACTTCACCTTAACGCAAAAGCGTTTTGAACGCTCGACTTCACTCTTCTCTTCTCAACGTTCCTCTTTGGGGGCGAAAGGATTCGGACGAGAAGGAGAAGAAGAAGGTTACTCTCGCCAAGCTTCATCTCGGAAACACCCTCACGCGACAAGGATTCTTTGAAGTGCTTTTGCTAGCACAAAGGACTCAAAGAGCAAGCTATCGTCATCGGTTGTGTGCGTCACCTTTGGAGAAGGAGCACTTGAACCTTTGCTTCCAAGGCATCATCAAATCGATGGCATTGGTATGATCTTTTAGATCTATTCCTCTTATACAAGTTGATCATATGCTTTTATGATTGCGATCCCATGAAGCCCTATCTTCCGCTTGCAAAACTCTATATGTGCGCCACAATCAGGGTTTCGGCTTCCCTCTTGAAAGGGGTTTTCTACAAGTTTCGGCCCCCCTCTTGAAAGGGGTTTCTTCACATACTTACCTGGTCACCTTCACCTTAGACTCTCTGATATCAGATTTTTCCTGATCTGCTCCAAATAGCCTCTGGGGAAAATGGATTGGAGGAATTTATGCAGGCGGGCCTACATATTTCAACTCCTCCCCTTTCTTCTCACACTTTCCTAACTCAAGAATAATGTCTTCAGGTTTGTCCATAGAACCCTCGATAGGCTCTCCAGGTGCGTCATTGTTTTTGCCACTCACAATAGTGACCGCATTACAATGCTCCCTATGATCCATCTCAGGTTGTCCCGGAAGTTTCCCTATGGGCCAACTAGTAGAAATCGCTTGCTGAGCTATCTGGTTCTCCAGCATCTTGTTATGGGTAGCCAAGGCATCCACTCGAGATGTCATTTGCTTGATAGCATCAGTAAGGTCATCAGTGTTTTTCTTCTGTTGCATAATAATTCCTTCTAGCATGGTCTCCAAGTTTGACTTATGGGGCTGTCCATATAGTCTTGATTGAATGCCTGGTGGTGGCCTATTATTCTGTTGAGGATACTAAGGAGGTACTTGCCCTTGATTGTTCTTGTAAGTCAAGTTGGGGTGGTTCCTCCATCCTGGAGTGTAGGTTGCAGAATATGGGTCATTCACTGGTCTCTGATTGAAATTCCTCAAGGCATTAACTTGCTCCTAATTAGAGTCTTCCTGTGACGAAGCTATAAGTTGACATTCAGATGAATTATGCCTTGTTACACCACACACTTCACAAGAAATTACATTAACGGCAACTGAGGGAAAGGAAAAAGAATCTAACTTCTGTGCTAATGAATCTACCTTTTCCGCAAGAGATGTCAAGGAATCGTTATGGTACTTACCAAGTCCCATGGAAGTAGTACCTCGCTCACTCGACCAATGGTTATGGTTCATGGCCATATCCTCAAGTAGAGCGGTCGCCTCTTCCACGCCCTTGCTCATGATGGTCCCATGGAAGTAGTCCCATGGAAGTATGAACAATTCAAAAGCAGCGTTAAAGAGGATTCAAATTCTAAAAGATCGGGATGTCATGGGTTCACCACGCTGACAAGTATGAATCATTTAAAGATAACTCAATCAATAGAAAATATCTATCATGAAAGGAACTTTTCCTAATGTACATATTACCTCCTCCCGAAGCGTAATACGGTGCTTAATTACGCTAACTCCCTACTCTCGTGATAGTTAATTTAACTAAGCCCATTAAGTTATATGAAAAGCTGGTTAAATCCTTTAGATGAATCCACTCTACTCCCGTGATTGGATTCGTAGGTTCGATTGAAATAGATTAGACATTGTGATTTGCCTCTCGGTACTTTTCGCAACGTATAATATGCAATTATACGTGGCCAAGGTAAATTACAAAGTAAACACAAATTCAATCAAATTATGATAATACAATCATATAGAAAGAGCATGAATACAGATCAATTCATAGTTGTCAGCGGGCTAAGTCCTTAATCCCAAAATGAAGATCTACTCACTAATGTTCTTAAAGGAAAATATGTTTGTATGAGGAACAAGTAGGAATCTTATAAAAACTGCAAAGAAATCACTAAAATAATAAATTGACGTGCTTCCCCTGGATCTAACGATGAAGATGAAGTAATCAAACTAATCTTTTGCGTGAGATCTCGCCGGTATCTGCCCAAAAATCGAGTTTCACCCTCTTTCGCCGCCACCAATGTTCTTCATCCGAAAAGCTCTCTCAACCACCAAAAAATCTGATCTTTTATAGCTAGACCGGTTCGGAACCCTCAAGGAATGTTCCTGCAAAGTTTGGTTCAAATCCGGTTCGAATCGGTGGAGAATTGAGTGAAAAACTCGTCAGGCGGCAATTTTTATGGCCCATGATGAGTTTACAGCCAAGGCCGTAAATATTTCTGTGTGCACAACCCTCTATACACAGAAAGTTAAAGGAAAACCTAGGTCACAAGTATCATTCATAGAACTTGTTGTAGCGGAAATACTAGGAAACCATAATAATCACATGACTTAAGCACATGATCAACCTTGTAAGAACAAGTTAGAGTGTTACCATTGCCATGATGTAAGTGCAGCGTGGAAGATAAAAGGGGCGAGTGCCTCTTCTCCAAAGGTGTCACACACAAGATGATGTAAACTTCTTCCTTGTGCTCCTTGTGCTAGTAAAGACACCAAGGAGTCTTTGATCGTGTCTTGGAGAGGAGATGTGCACCCTTGGCTGGTCGAATGTCTTCCTTTTGCGTGAAGACGATCAATGAAGAGTCCCCTTCAAGGGGGAGCGCAAGGGGGTGAAACCCTAAAGGTAAGCGCATATAGAGCTTTTGAGCGGAAGCAAGGGTTTCCATGATCGATTTATATGACATATGATCAACTTTCAATACCTTGTAATGTAGATAGATCTAGAAGAAATATCATACCATTGCCATCGCTTGGATGGTGTCTTGGAAGAAGAGATCGAAAGGGGTCTCCTCCACAAGATGCGCACACAAGATGAGAAGTAGCTTTCTTCTTGTCGCTCCTTGTGCTAGCAAGGATCTTCAAGTGCCCCTTGTCGCGTGAAGGAGAGTGAGAGAGAAGACTTCTTGCTGGCCGAATGCTCACCTTAACGTGAAGAACACCCAAAGCGAAAGGAGGAAGAGGCTAGAGAGGCGTTCAAAGCATGGGAGCGTTTTCCACTAGCAAAACGCCTTCCCAATTTGGCAAGTTTTAACTTCACTTAAAACCCCTCTTTAACCATCGAAAACTCCTCTTGCCTTTGAACCATACGTTCACATAAGTGAACCGGTTCAAAGCAATTCGGTTTAGATGCATTTGGTTCAAAGACCAAATCAAACCAGCCCAAGCCATTTGGTCTAGATCTCATTGAACCAATGGTTCAAGATCTAACCGTTGATCTCTTGATACTCTTGATCTCACCGATCTAGCATCAATACTCTCGATCGAAGCTTACCGATCTCAAGCCTTAATCAATCAAACATGATCAGACCAGATCTCACTTACAATCAGAGTTTAAACTCCTTTAAACTGAACCCAAACAATTCAGTCCACACGATCTGACTTAAGTAAGCCATATCATCAAATTGTGCGACCCTGAGGGTTCCTTTAAATGTCGGTAACGATAACTTGTGTTATCACGATCAGTGAGGGGTATCTAGCAACACATCACTGTCTCCCGATATAAAGGAAATAGTCTTCCAAGACTACACCCAAACCACAGCACAAGTGTGAATCCACTTCACTAGGCATACATGATTCCTTTGCCACTGGATGTTCTTATTGGACAAGCGTGTCAAGCCTGTAACTCCAATATGATGAGCATGATTAGATCAGATGAACATAGTCACCTGGGTATGGCCATACACATTCTCAATCATCTCATTTAGGGGGGCCCCTTTAGAACATCACACTCCTTAAACAAGGAGACGGCAATCCTATATCTATCACTAGTGTCCTAACCTGACTCATGATCATTATCCAAGATAGTCTATAACCATTATGTTTCAAATGATATTGAACTACCTCAAAACAATGACAATCATCATTTAGAAACACAAGTGATTTCAAGTCAGAGGACATGTGCCACTTGATGCAAACAAGGATTATTCACATTGTGATAAGCAATTGAATATCCTAATAGGGTCTGTCCAGTACATCCAATATACCCATTAGTCTACATCTTATTCCATGCTCGAAGCATCCTATAAGATTAGAACACATATTAGACTCAATCATATCAAGGCTGTCTCATGTTCACCAAGATATCTCGACTAAGGACATTACAGCCTGTCAGCCTAGCTGAACAGCATTGAGACATTATTCAGAAGCACACTCATTGCAGCAGACAATGTAACATACTGAATAACAACCATTGCCTTTATAAACATAAGAGTTTATATACATGATACTGATAGAATCCCAAGGCCTCAAACATTAGCCTTAAGGGCATACCCCAACAATCAAGAGGCGAGAAAGAGGAAGCACACTAGAGAGATTTCGAAACCGTGAGGGGAGAGACCAAAAAAGGAAAGTTCGGCCACCACCACACATGGTTAAACCGAAATGTAACTCCCTTCTTAACTCCCTTCTTAACAATCGAAACTTGTCTCTTAATTGAACCATGCGTTCACTAAGTGAACCGGTTCAATTCCATTTGGTTCAAGGACCAAATCGAACCAGCTCTGGTTATGATCTCTTTGAACCAAATGGCTCAAGATCTAACCACACATCTCTTGACCCTCTTGATCTCTTCGATCAAGCATCAATTCTCCCGATCGAAGCTTACCGATCACATGCCCTAATCAATCAAACATGATCAGACTAGATCTCACTTCCGATCAGAGTTTAAATTGCTTTAAACTGAACTAGAATAATTCAGTCCACACGATCTGACATAAGTAAGCCAAATCATCAAATTGTGCGACCCTAAGGGTTTCTTTCAATGTCGGTAAGGATAACATATGTTATCACGATCAGAGAGGGGTATCTAGCAACACATCACTGTCTCCCAATATGAAGGAAAGAGTCTTCCAAGACTACTCCCAAACCATAGCACAAGTGTGAATCCAATTCACTCAGTATACATGTTCCCTTTGCCACTGGATGTTCTCGTTGGACAAGCCTGTCAAGCGTGTAATTCCTGTTGGGGTATGCCCTTAAGGCTAATGTTTGAGGCCTTGGGATTATTTCAGTATCATGTATAAACTCTATGTTTATAAAGGCAATGGTTGTTATTCAGGTTGTTACATCATCTGCTGCAATATGTATACTTCTGAATAATGTCTCAATGCTGTTCAGCTAGGCTGACATGCAGTTTTGTCCTTAGTCGAGATATCTTGGTGAACATGAGACAGCCTTGATATGATTGAGACTAATATGTGTTCTAATCTTATAGGATGCTTCGAGCATGGAATAAGATGTAGACTCATGGGTACATTGGATGTACTGGACAGACCCTACTTAGGATATTCGATTGCTTGTCACAATGTGAATAATCCTTATATGCAAACAAGTGGCATATTTCCTCTGACTTGAGATCACTTGTGTTTCTAAATGATGATTGGCATTGTTTTGAGGTAGTTCAATATCATTTGAAACATAATGGTTATAGACTATCTTGGATAATGAACATGAGTCATGTTAGGGCACTAGTGATAGATATAGGCTTGCTGTCTCCTTGATTGGAGTGTGATGTTCTATAGGGGCCCCCTGGATGAGATGATTGAGAAAGTGTATGGCCATACCCAGATGACTATGTTCATCTGATCTAATCTTTCTCATCATATTGGAATTACAGGCTTGACACGCTTGTCCAATAAGAACATCCAGTGGCAAAGGAAACACATATGTCAAGTGACTTGGGTTCACACTTGTGCTGTGGTTTGGGTGTAGTCTTGGAAGACTCTTTCCTTTATATCGGGAGACAGTGATGTGTTGCTAGATACCCCTCACTGATCGTGATAACATAAGTTATCGTTACCGACATTTAAAGGAAACCCTTAGGGTCGCACAATTTGATGATATGGCTTACTTGAGTCAGATCGTGTGGACTGAATTGTTTTGGTTCAGTTTAATGGGATTTAAACTCTGATTGTAAGTGAGATCTGGTCTGATCATGTTTGATTGATTAGGGCTTGAGATCGGTAAGCTTCGATCGAGAGAATTGATGCTAGATCGGTGAGATCAAGAGCATCAAGAGATGAATGGTTAGATCTTGAGCCTTATGGTTTAATTTGATCTAGACCAATGCTTGGTTTAATTTGGTCTTTGAACCAAATCCAATTGAACCGGCTCATCAATTGAGCGCATGGTTCAAAGAGGAGAACATTGCGATTTGTTCACTAAGCGTGAACACTTGAACGTGTGAGGGTTTACTATTTTTGGAAGTCATGCTTTCCAAAATAGGGAGCACGCCTCACGTTCGAGAGCATTGCTCTATTCTCGCTCACCTCTTCCTCTCGACGCCTCTCTCTCGTGTGGTGAGTCTTCATGCAAAGGAGAAGAGAACAAAACCAAGAGATCATCTCATCTTCCCTTCAAGCGATCAGGAGACTTGGAGATCCTTGCTAGCACAAGGAACGACAAGGAGAAAGCCTTTTCTCATCTTGTGTGCGTCACCTTTGGAGGAGAGCCGCTCGCCCTCTTGCTTCCAAGTCGCCATCCAAGCAATGGCAATGGTATGATCCTTGTGTTGATTTATACGCTTATTAAGTTGATCTATGTTCATACATGCGATCCTAGGAAACCCTAGATTCCGCCCATGCAAATTTTTGTTAACGCATGCTTTAGGGTTTCGCCCCCTTTAGGGAACTTTCAATTGGTATCAGAGCTAGTTCATGTATGAATCATATGATTGCTTGTTTTTGTGATCCTTGTATGCGCTTATGAATAGATCTAATTTTATCATCATGCGAAACTACATGCTAGTTTGCGAAAATAGATGTAAGTTTATTACTTGTTGGCGCATGCATGATGATTGGCGCTTGTTGTAGTTTTTCCCAAAACATTACTTGCGCGCCCCTCATTAGATCTAAGCGCCTACTTCAAAATCTTAGACGGGTTATTAGGGTTGAAGTCATCGTCCAGTCTAGACCCAACAGTCTGATCAGACCATCTGACAGCCTAGATGGGTCGACCAGATGGCACCATGTGGTGGCTATTGGTCGACTGCTGAAAGGCGTGTAGCGATGTCTGATTGAGACAACCGATGAACGCTCATGATTAAGGCCCGGGGTCACACCCGCTTGCCAGAACTCATGAGGGACGTTCAGCCCTTAACGCATGCATTGTTGACCATAAGGTCAACTCAGGTCGGTTATGACTTGGTGCATGCAAGGGCAGTGGGTCTGACTAGGTCTGATGAGTGGATCCCTATTAATGGACTGTTGTAAGGTAGTAGGGCACATAAGGAAATAAAATGAAGCCAATGGGTTTTTTCGAAAATTTTATTTTTGATTGGATCACATGATGTTTGTATAACATGAATGATTGTCTATTTAATCTTATGTGGGCTGCCTAAATTTAATGTGTGCTGTGCTGGGGCCTGCGTGCCTGGATGTATTATTGTAAATTATTATTGTGATCTGCGCATCACATTTTAATTAATTTATAAAGTGTAATTGACCTGCGTGTCAATCATGTCTAGATAGATTAAATTGTAATTTAATCAGACATGAGCACAGAGCACACTTGGCAGAGGCGCATGCAGCAAGTGGCTTCACCAGTGGGAGGTCTAGGGTTCGACTCTAGGACAGGCGCATTTTACCTAGTGGGCGCATCTGAGCTGTAGTTGGCGCTTGGGCCCGGGTTGGGCCAGATGAAATGCTAAAGACCCATGAAGAGCTCAAGTGAAGACTTAAGTTAATTAAGGTCTTACTTAGGCTTAATGGGCTTTTACCACATAAGATCATCATGCTTTTAATTTACTGTTTAAGTAATTTAGTAACTGCATGATTTATTCTTCTGCTATCACCATAGGATTTGAATGATAGTAAGAAGATAAAAGGACCGTTAAAATCCAACGTTAAATATCAAGCACGATAGCCTTCTGACGCGAAACCTCACTGTTCTGACTATCGTTGGGGCCGTGTTGTACCCACTCAGTGGGCAC
Source organism: Costus lasius (assembly GCA_027563935.2). NCBI lineage: Eukaryota > Viridiplantae > Streptophyta > Magnoliopsida > Zingiberales > Costaceae > Costus > Costus lasius. Next base: position 60,191,161 of record CM050453.2, read on the forward strand.
GCCCATCTATCTTCAGACGGTGTGTGATTACACCTGCGTGTTACAGAGAAGGGATTTATCGCTTCTCATTGCTCAGCATAGCACGTGGTGGTCCAGGGAGTAGGTCGGGTCAGGTTGACCATGTAGGCTACATATTGAGCATATGGTAGCTATATGGAGGCAGCCATCTGTGGGATCAGAGACTGTGTTGTACCAACTCAGTTGGCACAGTCTACTGGATTGCCCAGATGAAGGGGAATCGCACGGGTTGGCGATTGGCAGGGATTGCCTACCAGAGATTAGTGCTTGTACTCTCTGTGCATCTTATCTCGCCTGAGCGGGACGCGGAGATCAAGTATGAAATCTGGACCCCATCTCACTAAAAGAGTTTTACTCTTTCGGACTGTTTTACTGGATTTTTTAGTCAGATAAAATAGTGAGAAAAGAATCATTCTTAAGTCCTGAATTGATTCTAACATTGATACTGACCTTGCTATTCTTGCATTGTTGTAGATTACTGCAGCAACGAACACCACAGCGTTCATAGTGCGATCCTTACTGGAAAGGGAGAAGTTTGCTGGGCCAAACTTCTCAGACTGGTACGGACACCTTAAGATTGTTCTTAAGGCTGAGAGGAAACTGTATGTCCTCGAGACGGCTATACCGCCTCAACCCGCTGCGAACGCCGCAAGGGCGGTTCGGGAAGCTTATGAAAAGCATGTCAATGATAGCATTGATGTCGCTTGCCTTATGCTAGCGTCTATGACGCCACAGGTGCAGCGTCAGCATGAAGATTTATCTGCTATTGAAATTATAGCAAATCTCAAGATGCTGTATGCTGCATAGGCAATGACTGAACGCTATAACTTGACTAAACTTTTCTTTCAGAGCAAACTGACTGAAGGGAGTCCAGTGGGAGCTCACGTGCTCAAGATGATTGGGTACAAGGAGGCTCTAGAGAAACTGGGACACACCATCAATCAGGAGCTTGTTGTAGACATCATCCTGCAGTCTCTCCCGGCCTCTTTTGATCCATTCATTATTAATTTTAATATGAACAAGATCGACTGTACGCCGGCAGAGTTACTGAACATGCTCTTGACTACAGAGTAGACTCAGTCTCGTGAGAAGGGAACGCCTTCATCCTCTGTCCTAATGGTTCCTTCTAGGAGCAAGAAGAAGGGGAAGAAGGGCAAAGCCCCTGTCAAGAGCTACAACAAGGCTCTGAAACAAAAGGTAAAGCGGTCAAAGGAATACAGATGTTTCCATTGTGGCCAGCTAGGTCACTAGAAATAGGACTGTAAAGCGCTCCAAGGAGATAAGAAGGGAAGCAACTCTTTCGCTTCTGGCTCAGGTATTTACGTGACTGAAGTCATGGTATCATCTTCTTCTATTTCATGGGTGTTAGACACTGCATGTGGAGTTCACATTTGTTCAAATGTACAGGAACTCAAGAGAAGAAGACAGGTGGGACAGCATGAGGTGGACCTACGAGTAGGAAACGGGGCACGGGTTGCTGCTGTTGCTGTAGGAGAATATCACATCTCTTTACCATCTGGTCTTGTATTAGAACTGGACAATTGTTATTTTTTACCGAGCATAACTAAGAATATTATCTCTATTCCTGCTCTTGTCAGGAAAGGGTTTTCCTTTGAATGCAAGATTTCAAAGTGTTATATTTCTTTTGATAATATTGTTTATGCTACCGGGTCAATTAACAATGGGTTATTCATGTTGGACATGGAATGTTCTATACAGCAGATTGATATTAAGAAAGCCAAGTATGCTGATGACAGCACCTTGTTATGGCATAGTCGTTTAGGCCATATTAACAAGAAGCGCATTAAGCGGTTGCATGAACATGGACTGCTGGGATCATTCTCCTATGAGGAGCTTGATACATGCAAAGCTTGTTTAATGGGTAAAATGACGAAGTCTCCTTTTTCTAATAAAGGTCAAAGGGCTTCAGGTTTACTTGACCTCATTCACAGTGATGTGTGTGGGCCATTTAGTAAACATGCCAGAGGTGGCTATTCATACTTCATTACCTTTACTGATGATTTCAGTAGGTATGGATATGTCTATCTAATGAGACATAAGAGTGAATCTTTTGACAAGTTCAAAGAGTTCAAAAATGAAGTACAAAATCAGCTAGGCCGAAATATCAAGGCACTTCGCTCAGATCGAGGTGGAGAATACTTGAGTCGAGAGTTTACTAACTATCTGAAGGAGTGTGGGATTATCTCACAGCTCACTCCGCCAGGAACACCGCAATGGAATGGTGTGTCCGAGAGGAGAAATAGAACCTTACTGGATATGGTTCGTTCTATGATGAGTCAGGCTACTCTACCATACTCCTTTTGGGGATTTGCACTGGAAATAGCTGCAAAGGTACTAAACCGAGTGCCATCCAAGGCCGTTTCAAAGACTCCATATGAGTTATGGTATGGGAAACAGCTGAGCTTGACATTTATTAAGATCTGGGGTTGCGAGGCTTATGTCAAAAAGCTCACCTCTGGGAAACTGGAGAGTAGATCTGAGAAATGTATCTTTGTCGGTTACCCTAAAGAAACTAAGGGTTATTATTTCTATGATCCCAAAGAGAACAAAGTATTTGTTGCTCGGACGGCTATTTTTCTTGAAAAGGAATTTCTTCTGCAAGAGGCCAGTGGGAGAGAAATAAAGCTGGATGAGAATCCAGAAGAAGGACAAAGTAGTCAAGCACAGTTGGATGAGCCTGAGCCAGTAGATCAGGTTACTGAACAACCTGAGGCTCAGATATCACGGGAACCACGAAGATCGGGAAGGATCCGTCGACAGCCTGAGCGCTATGACGGAGTCTACATCATTGATGATGAACCCCTCACTTATGCGGATGCGGTCAGTGGACCGGAATCAGCAAGATGGCTTGAAGCTATGCGAGCCGAGATGGACTCCATGTCAGATAACCAAGTTTGGGATTTGGTTGATCCGCCTCCGGGAGTAATCCCTATAGGCTGTAAGTGGATCTTCAAGAAGAAGATTGACATGGATGGTAACGTGGTTACCTATAAAGGCAGGCTAGTTGCGAAAGGTTTCAAACAAATCTACGGGATAGATTATGATGAAACTTTCTCTCCTGTAGCTATGTTCAAGTCTATTCGGATTATTCTTGCGATAGCGGCATATTATGATTATGAGATCTGGCAAATGGATGTGAAGACCGCTTTCCTTAATGGAAATCTAGAAGAGGATGTGTATATGACACAACCTGAAGGTTTCACTAATCCATCAGATCGTCATAAAATATGCAAATTAAAGAAGTCCATTTATGGACTTAAACAAGCATCAAGAAGCTGGAATATTCGTTTTGATGAATCAATCTGTGAATTTGGTTTCATCAAGAATGAAGATGACCCGTGTGTATATAAGAGGTTTAGTGGGAGCGTGATTACTTTTCTAGTCCTCTACGTCGATGATATCTTAATCATTGGAAACGATATTCCTGAACTGCATGCCGTCAAGGCATGGTTAAGAAAATGTTTCCAGATGAAAGATTTAGGAGAAGCAGCCTATGTATTAGGTGTGAAGATCTACAGAGATAGATCAAAGAGGCTTCTCGGGCTGTGCCAGAGTACTTACATCGATAAAGTCCTGGAGAGATTCCATTTAGAAAATTCTAAAAGAGGATATCTTCCAGTCAGACATGGTCTGAATCTTTCAAAGAGTCAGTGTCCACAAACACAGACTGAGAAAGATGAAATGGACAATACGCCTTATGCTTCGGCTATTGGGTCCATTATGTATGCGATGTTGTGTACTCGCCCAGACGTCGCTTACGGGTTAAGCGTGACCAGTCGGTTCCAAAGTAATCCAGGGAAGGCACACTGGATTGCAGTCAAGAACATTTTGAAATATCTTCGGAGGACCAAAGATATGTTCTTGATATATGGAGGTCAGGAAGAACTCAGTATTGAAGGATATACTGACGCTTCATTCCAATCTGACCAAGATGATTTCCGATCGCAATCAGGCTATGTTTTTAGCTTGAATGGAGGAGCAGTGGTGTGGAAAAGTTTCAAACAGTCAATTGTTGCTGATTCCACAACAGAAGCCGAGTATGTTGCAGCCTCGGAAGCATCTAAGGAGGCAGTGTGGATTCGTAAGTTCGTTGAGGAACTTGGTGTTGTTCCTTCGAGTGCAGATCCTTTGGTTATCTTCTGTGATAACACTGGAGCAATAACACAAGCAAAGGAACCACGGTCGCACCAGAAGTCCAAGCACATACAGAGAAGGTTTCACTTGATCCGGGAGATCATTGATCGTGGCGAGATCAAAGTCTGCAAGGTTCATACAGATGACAATCTAGCTGACCCGCTTACAAAGCCTCTGGCACAGCTGAAGCATGAGAAGCACTGTAATAATATGGGTTTGAGATTTCTCAACCATTAGATTAAGTGCAAGTGGGAGATTGTTGGGGTATGCCCTTAAGGCTAATGTTTGAGGCCTTGGGATTATTTCAGTATCATGTATAAACTCTATGTTTATAAAGGCAATGGTTGTTATTCAGGTTGTTACATCATCTGCCGCAATATGTATACTTCTGAATAATGTCTCAATGCTGTTCAGCTAGGCTGACATGCAGTTTTGTTCTTAGTCGAGATATCTTGGTGAACATGAGACAGCCTTGATATGATTGAGACTAATATGTGTTCTAATCTTATAGGATGCTTCGAGCATGGAATAAGATGTAGACTCATGGGTACATTGGATGTACTGGACAGACCCTACTTAGGATATTCGATTGCTTGTCACAATGTGAATAATCCTTATATGCAAACAAGTGGCATATTTCCTCTGACTTGAGATCACTTGTGTTTCTAAATGATGATTGGCATTGTTTTGAGGTAGTTCAATATCATTTGAAACATAATGGTTATAGACTATCTTGGATAATGAACATGAGTCATGTTAGGGCACTAGTGATAGATATAGGATTGCCGTCTCCTTGATTGGAGTGTGATGTTCTATAGGGGTCCCCTGGATGAGATGATTGAGAAAGTGTATGGCCATACCCAGATGACTATGTTCATCTGATCTAATCATTCTCATCATATTGGAAGTACAGGCTTGACACGCTTGTCCAATAGGAACATCCAGTGGCAAAGGAAACACATATGTCAAGTGACTTGGGTTCACACTTGTGCTGTGGTTTGGGTGTAGTATTGGAAGACTCTTTCCTTTATATCGGGAGACAGTGATGTGTTGCTAGATACCCCTCACTGATCGTGATAACGTAAGTTATCATTACCGACATTTAAAGGAAACCCTTAGGGTCGCACAATTTGATGATATGGCTTACTTAAGTCAGATCGTGTGGACTGAATTGTTTTGGTTCAGTTTAATGGGATTTAAACTCTGATTGTAAGTGAGATCTGGTCTGATCATGTTTGATTGATTAGGGCTTGAGATCGGTAAGCTTCGATCGAGAGAATTGATGCTAGATCGGTGAGATCAAGAGCATCAAGAGATGAATGGTTAGATCTTGAGCCTTATGGTTTAATTTGATCTAGACCAATGCTTGGTTTAATTTGGTCTTTGAACCAAATCCAATTGAACCGGCTCATCAAGTGAGCGCATGGTTCAAAGAGGAGAACATTGCGATTTGTTCACTAAGCGTGAACACTTGAACGTGTGAGGGTTTACTATTTTTGGAAGTCATGCTTTCCAAAATAAGGAGCACGCCTCACGTTCGAGAGCATTTCTCTATTATCGCTCGCCTCTTTCTCTCGACGCCTCTCTCTCGTGTGGTGAGTCTTCACGCAAAGGAGAAGAGAACAAAACCAAGAGATCATCTCATCTTCCCTTCAAGCGATCAGGAGACTTGGAGATCCTTGCTAGCACAAGGAACGACAAGGAGAAAGCCTTTTCTCATCTTGTGTGCGTCACCTTTGGAGGAGAGCCGCTCGCCCTCTTGCTTCCAAGTCGCCATCCAAGCAATGGCAATGGTATGATCCTTGTGTTGATTTATATGCTTATTAAGTTGATCTATGTTCATACATGCGATCCTAGGAAACCCTAGATTCCGCCCATGCAAATTTTTGTTAACGCATGCTTTAGGGTTTCGCCCCCTTTAGGGAACTTTCAATTCCAACACGATGAGAATGGTTAGATCAGATGAACATAGTCATCTGGGTATGGCCATACACTTTCTCAACCATCTCATCCGGAGGGGGCCCCAGTAGAACATCACACTCCAACTAGGAGAGGCAATCCTTTATCTATCACCAGTGTCCTAACATGACTCATGCCCACTATCCAAGATAATCCTTAATCATTATCTTTCAAATGATATTGACAATGCCAATCATCACTTAGAAACACAAGTGATCTCAAGTCAGAGGGAATATGCCACTTGCTTGCATATAAGGATTATTCACATTGTGACAAACAATTGAATATCCTAAATAGGGTCAGTCCAGTACATCCAATGCACCTATGTGTCTAAATCTTATTCCATGCTCGAAGCACCCTATAAGATTAGAACACATATTAGTCTCCATCATATCAAGGCTGTCTCGTGTTCACCGAGATATCTCGACTAAGGACAACACTGAATGTGTTGGGTCCCCTTCTAGGGGGAGCGCAAGCGGATAAAACCCCTTTCAAGAGGGGGGGGGGCCGAAAACCCTATGTAAGGGTGGCGCATAATTCATTCTTGCATGAAGATGCTAGGGTTTCACAAATCGCATGTAATATGTTTTCATGATCAACTTCAAGCGATTGAATGGAACAAGAGGGAGTTCATACCATAGCCATCGGATTGTATGGTGCCTTGGAATCAAGAGAACAAAAGAGGCCTCCTCCTTGTCGTCACACACAAGATGATCAAGGACTACTCTTTGAGATCCTTGTGCTAGCAAAGAGCTTCAAAGGTGCTTGTCGCGTGAGGATGATGAGAGATCAATCTCTTGCCGAGAGCTCCACACATCTTTTCCTTTTTCACACCGTTTCGATACGATCAAAGCCAAGCGAAGTGAAGTCACACATTCAACGGCTTGGCGTTTAGGCGTTATGAAGAGAGGTTTTGATCACTTTCCTTAATTGGAAGTATGCGCTCATCAACAACCAAAACGCTAACACCATTCGAACCAAGCGTTCACATAAGTGAACTGGTTCGAATTTGGTTCACTTTGGTTCAATCAATCTGGTCCAAAGACCACATGAAACCAGCCCAAGCCATGGTCTAGATCTCTCTGAACCAAATGGTTCAAGATCTAACCGTTGATCTCCTGATGCTTCTGATCTCACCGATCTAGCATCACTTCTCTCGATCGAAGCTTACCGATCTCAAGCCCTAATCAATCAAACATGATCAGACCAGATCTCACTTACAATCAGAGATTATATCCCTTTAAACTGAACCCAAACAATTCAGTCCACACGATCTGACTTAAGTAAGCCATATCATCAACTTGTGTGACCCTAAGGGTTTCCTTTAAATGTCGGTAATGACAACTTACGTTATCACGACCAGTGAGGGGTATCAAGCAACACATCACTGTCTCCCGATATAGAGGAAAGAGTCTTCCAAGACTACACCCAAAACACAGCACAAGTGTGAATCCATTTCACAAGGCTTACATGATTCCTTTGCCACTGGATGTTCTTATTGGACAAGCATGTCAAGCTTGTAGCTCCAATATGATGAGCATGATCAGATCAGATGAACATAGTCATCTGGGTATGGCCATACACTATCTCAACCATCTCATACAGGGGGGCCCTTTAGAACATCACACTCCTTGAACAAGGAGACGGCAATCCTTTATCTATCACTAGTGTTCTAACCTGACTCATGATCATTATCCAAGATAGTTTATAATCATTATGTTTCAAATGATATTGAACTACCTCAAAACAATGACAATCATCATTTAGAAACACAAGTGATCTCAAGTCAAAGGACATGTGCCACTTAGTGCAAACAAGGATCATTCATATTGTGACAAGCAATTGAATATCCTAGTAGGGTCTGTCCAGTACATCCAATGTACCCATGAGTCTACATCTTATTCCATGCTCGAAGCATCCTATAAAATTAGAACTCATATTAGTCTCAATCATATCAGGGCTGTCTCAGGTTCACCAAGATATCTCGACTAAGGACATAACAGCATGTCAGCCTAGCTGAACAGCTTTGAGACATTAATCAGAAGTACACTTATTACAGCAGACAAGGTAGCAATCTGAATAATAACCATGCCTTTATAAACATAAGAGTTTATTACATGATACTTATACAATCCCAAGGCCTCAAACATTAGCCTTAAGGGCATACCCCAACAATCTCCCACTTGCACTTAATCTAATGGTTGAGAAACCTCAAACCCATATTATTACAGTGCTTCTCATGCTTCTGCTGCGCCAGAGGCTTGGTAAGCGGGTCTGCCAGATTGTCATCTGTATGAACCTTGCATATTTTGATCTCGCCTCGATCAATGATCTCCCGGATCAAGTGAAACCGTCTCTGTATGTGCTTGGACTTCTGGTGCGACCGTGGTTCCTTTGCTTGTGCGATGGCTCCAGTGTTATCACAGAAGATAACCAAAGGATCTGCACTCGAAGGAACAACACCAAGTTCTCTCACGAACTTACGAATCCACACTGCCTCCTTGGATGCTTCCGAGGCCGCAACATACTCGGCTTCTGTTGTGGAATCAGCAACAGTTGACTGTTTGAAACTTTTCCACACCACTGCTCCACCATTCAAGCTAAAAACATAGCCTGATTGCGATCGGAAATCATCCTGGTCCGACTGGAACGAAGCGTCAGTATATCCTTCTATACTGAGTTCTTCCTGACCACCATATATCAAGAACATATCTTTGGTCCTCCGCAGATATTTTAAAATGTTCTTGACCGCAATCCAGTGCGCCATACCTGGATTACTTTGGAACCGACTGGTCACGCTTAACCCGTAAGCGACGTCTGGGCGAGTACACAACATCGCATACATAATGGACCCAATAGCCGAAGCATAAGGCGTATTGTCCATTTCATCTTTCTCAGTCTGTGTTTGTGGACACTGACTCTTCGAAAGATTCAGACCATGTCTGACTGGAAGATATCCTCTTTTAGAATTCTCTAAATGGAATCTCTCCAGGACTTTATCGATGTAAGTACTCTGGCACAGCCCGAGAAGCCTCTTAGATCTATCCCTGTAGATCTTCACACCTAACACATAGGCTGCTTCTCCTAAATCTTTCATCTGGAAACATTTTCCTAACCATGCTTTAACAGCATGCAGTTCAGGAATATCATTTCCAATGATTAAGATATCATCGACGTAGAGGATTAGGAATGTAATTACGCTCCCACTAAACCTCTTATACACACACCGGTCATCCTCGTTCTTGATGAAACCAAACTCAGAGATTGATTCATCAAAACGAATATTCCAGCTTCTAGATGCTTGTTTAAGTCCATAAATGGACTTCTTTAACTTGCATATTTTATGACGATCTGATGGATTAGTGAAACCCTCAGGTTGTGTCATATACACATCCTCGTCCAGATTTCCATTAAGGAAAGCTGTCTTCACATCCATCTGCCAGATCTCATAATCGTAATATGCAGCTATCGCGAAAAGAATCCGAATAGACTTAAACATGGCTACAGGTGAGAAAGTTTCATCATAATCTATCCCGTAGATTTGTTTGAAACCTTTCGCAACTAGCCTGCCTTTATAGGTAACCACGTTACCATCCATGTCTATCTTCTTCTTGAAGATCCATTTACAGCCTATAGGGATTACTCCCGGAGGCGGATCAACCAAATCCCAGACTTGGTTATCTGACATGGAGTCCATTTCGGCTCGCATAGCATCAAGCCATCTAGCTGACTCCGGTCCACTGACCGCATCCGCATAAGTAAGGGGTTCATCATTATCAATGATGTAGACTCCGTCATAGCGCTCAGGCTGACGACGGATCCTTCCCGATCTTCGCGGTTCCCGTGATATTTGAGCCTCAGGTTGCTGAGTAACCTGATCTTCCGGCTCAGGCACATCCAACTGTGCTTGACTACTTTGTCCCTCTTTTGGAATCTCATCCAGCTTTATTTCTCTCCCACTGGCCTCTTGCAGAAGAAACTCCTTCTCAAGAAATATGGCCGTCCGAGCAACAAATACTTTGTTCTCTTTGGGATCGTAGAAATAATAACCCTTAGTTTCCTTAGGGTAACCGACAAATATACATTTCTCAGATCTGCTCTCCAGTTTCCCAGAGGCGAGCTTTTTGACATAAGCCTCGCAACCCCAGATCCTGATAAATGTCAAGCTCGGCTGTTTCCCACACCATAACTCATATGGCGTCTTAGAAACTGCCTTGGATGGCACTCGGTTTAGTACCTTTGCAGCTGTTTCCAGTGCAAAACCCCAAAAGGAGTAAGGTAGAGTAGCCTGACTCATCATAGAACGAACCATATCAAGTAACGTTCTATTTCTCCTCTCGGACACACCATTCCATTGCGGTGTTCCTGGCGGAGTGAGCTGTGAGATAATCCCACACTCCTTTAGATAGTCAGTAAACGCATGACTTAGGTATTCACCACCTCGATCAGAACGAAGTGCCTTGATATTTTGGCCTAACTGATTTTGTACTTCATTTTTGAACTCTTTGAACTTGTCAAAAGATTCACTTTTATGTCTCATTAAATAGACATACCCATACCTACTGAAATCATCAGTAAAGGTAATGAAGTACTGATAGCCACCTCTGGCATGTTTACTAAATGGCCCACACACATCACTGTGTATAAGGTCAAGTAAACCTGAAGCCCTTTGACCTTTGTTAGGAAAAGGAGACTTCATCATTTTGCCCATTAAACAAGCTTTGCATGTATCAATCTCCTCATAGGAGAATGATCCCAGCAGTCCATGATCATGCAACCGCTTAATGCGCTTCTTGTTAATATGGCCTAAACGACTATGCCATAGCAAGGTGCTGTCATCAGCATACTTGGCTTTCTTATTATCAATGTTTTGTATAGAATATTCCATGTCCAACATGAATAACCCATTGTTAATGGAACCAGTAGCATACACAATATTATCTAGAGAAAGTATACACTTTGAAATCTTGCATTCAAAGGAAAAACCCTTCCTGACAAGAGTAGGAATGGAGATAATATTCTTGGTAATAGTGGGTACAAAATAACAACTGTTTAATTCTAATACAATGCCAAATGGTAAAGAAATGAAATAGTCTCCTACAGCAACAGCAGCAACCCGTGCCCCGTTTCCAACGCGTAGGTCTACCTCATGCTGTCCCACCTGCCTTCTTCTCTTGAGTTCCTGTACATTTGAACAAATGTGAACTCCACATGCAGTGTCCAACACCCATGATATAGAAGAAGATGAAACCATGACTTCCGTCACGTAAATACCTGAGCCAGAAGCGATGCTTCCCCTCTTATCTCCTTGGAGCGCTTTACAGTCCTTTTTCCAGTGACCCAGCTGGCCACAGTGGAAACACCTGTTGTCCTTGGACCGCTTCACCTTCTGTTTCAGAGCCTTACTGTAGTTCTTGACAGGGGCCTTGCCCTTCTTCCCCTTCTTCTTGTTCCTTGAAGGAACCATCAAGACAGAGGTTGAAGGCTTTCCCTTCAGAGTTTCCTCAGTAGTCAAGAGCATATTCAACAGCTCTGCCGGTGTACAATCGATTTTGTTCATATTAAAGTTAATGATGAACGCATCGAAAGAAGGCGGAAGAGACTGCAGAATGATGTCTACAGCAAGCTCCTGGTTAATGGTATGCCCCAGTTTCTCCAGAGCCTCCTTGTGCCCAATCATCTTGAGCACGTGAGCTCCCACTGGGCTCCCTTCAGCCAGTTTGCTCTAAAAGAAGAGCTTCGTCAGATTATAGCATTCTGTCCTCGCCTATGCAGCATACAGCATCTTGAGGTTCGCTATGATCTCTATAGCCGACATATCCTCATGCTGACGCTGCAGCGGTGGCGTCATAGACGCTAGCATCAGGCAAGCGACATCAATGCTATCATTGACGTGCTTTTCATAGGTTTCACGAACCGCCCTTGCGGCGTTCGCAGCGGGCTGCGGCGGTATTGCCGTCTCGAGGACATACAGTTTCCTCTCTGCCTTAAGAACGATCTTAAGGTGTCCGAACCAGTCAGAGAAGTTCGGCCCAGCAAACTTCTCCCTTTCCAGTAGGGATCGCACATTGAAGCTCATGGTGTTCGTTGCTGCAGGAATCTACAACAATGCAAGAACAGCAAGGTCAGTATCAATGTTAAGAATCAATCAGGACTTAAGAATGATTCCTTTTTCTCACTATTCTAGCTGACTGTAAAATCCATAAAACAGTCCGAAAGAGTAATACTCTTTTAGTGAGATGGGATCCAGATTTCATACTTGGTCTCCGCGTCCCGCTCAGGCGAGATAAGATGCACAGAGATGACAAGCACTAATTTCTGGTAGGCTGTCCCAGCCAATCGCCAACCCGTGCGATTCCCCTTCATCTGGGCAATCCAGCAGACTGTGCCAACTGAGTTGGTACAACACAGTCTCTGATCCCACAGATGGCTGCCTCCATGTGCTACCATATGCGCCACATATGTAGCCTACATAGTCAAGCTGACCCGACCTACTCCCTGGACCACCACGTGCTATGCTGAGCAACGAGAAGCGATAAATCCCTTCTCTGTAACACGCAGGTGTAATCCAGCACCGTCTGAAGATAGATGGACGTGCCCACTGAGTGGGTACAACACGGCTCCAACGATAATCAGAACAGTGAGGTTTCGCGTCAGAAGGCTTACGAGCTTGATATTTTATCGTTGGATTTTACCGGTCTTTTATCTTCTTGACTATCATGCAAGTCCTATGGTGATAGCAGAAGATAAACTCATGCATTTCTAATTATAAAAGCAATAAATAGAAAGCATGGATCTTATGTGGTAAAAGCCCAAAGCCTAAGTAAGACCTTAAGAAACTTAAGTCTTCACTTGCTCTTCTTAGGACTTTTGCATCTCATCTGGTCCAACCCAGGGCCCTAGCGCCAAGAGCACCTTAGGTGCGCCACCAGCTGAATGCCCCTCTTGGATGTGTGCCTTTGTGCTCTTGTCTAATCAAATACAATTTGATCTATCTAGACAAGTTTCACTCGCAGGTCAATTATACATTATAAATTAAGTACAAATGTGATTCGCATATCACAAATTAATTTACAAGTTTAATTCCAGGCACGCAGGCCCCAGCACAGCACACATTTAACATGGGCAGCCCACATAAGAATAAATAGACAAGCATCATGGCATCAATCAACATGTGATCCAATCATGAAATTAAATTTTGAAAAACCCCATGGCATCAATTTTAATTTCCTTATGTGCCCCTACAACCTTACAATGGTCCATTGATAGGGATCCACTCATCCATCCGATCAGATCCTCTGCCCTTGCATGCACCGAGTCCTAACTGACCCGTATTGACCTAACGGTCAACCATGCATGTGCCAAGGGCTGAACAACCCTCATGAGTTCTGGCAAGCGGGTGTGACCCCGGGCCTAGCTCATGTGTGTTCACTGGTTGTCTCAACCAGACCTCGCTACACGCCTAAGATGCAATCGACCTATGGCCACCTCATGCTTGCGCACAGGTGCCATCTGGTCGATCCATCTAGGCTGTCAGATGGTCTGATCAGACGGTTGGATCTAATCTAGAGGTGACTTCAACCCCATCAACCCATCTAAGGGTTTAGAGTAGGGCCTTAGATCTAGATAGGCGCGCAAGTTCATTTGTTTTGTAAGAAAAACAACACAAGCGCCAACATATGCGCAACAAATGGAAACTTAAGCAAGCGCCAAGATAACTCTCATGCATGCGCAACATGAACATACTATCCACTAGTACAATCGCATGAAGAGAAAACATAGATCTAAGCATCAAACATACATGGATCACACAAAGCAATCATAAGAACATATTAGACCTAGCTCTGATACCAATTGTTGGGTCCCCTTCTAGGGGGAGCGCAAGCGGATAAAACCCCTTTCAAGAGGGGGGGGGGGGGCCGAAAACCCTATGTAAGGGTGGCGCATAATTCATTCTTGCATGAAGATGCTAGGGTTTCACAAATCGCATGTAATATGTTTTCATGATCAACTTCAAGCGATTGAATGGAACAAGAGGGAGTTCATACCATAGCCATCGGATTGGATGGTGCCTTGGAATCAAGAGAACAAAAGAGGCCTCCTCCTTGTCGTCACACACAAGATGATCAAGGACTACTCTTTGAGATCCTTGTGCTAGCAAAGAGCTTCAAAGGTGCTTGTCGCGTGAGGATGATGAGAGATCAATCTCTTGCCGAGAGCTCCACACATCTTTTCCTTTTTCACACCGTTTCGATATGATCAAAGCCAAGCGAAGTGAAGTCACACATTCAACGGCTTGGCGTTTAGGCGTTATGAAGAGAGGCTTTGATCACTTTCCTTAATTGGAAGTATGCGCTCATCAACAACCAAAACGCTAACACCATTCGAACCAAGCGTTCACATAAGTGAACCGGTTCGAATTTGGTTCACTTTGGTTCAATCAATCTGGTCCAAAGACCACATGAAACCAGCCCAAGCCATGGTCTAGATCTCTCTGAACCAAATGGTTCAAGATCTAACCGTTGATCTCCAGATGCTTCTGATCTCACCGATCTAGCATCACTTCTCTCGATCGAAGCTTACCGATCTCAAGCCCTAATCAATCAAACATGATCAGACCAGATCTCACTTACAATCAGAGATTATATCCCTTTAAACTGAACCCAAACAATTCAGTCCACACGATCTGACTTAAGTAAGCCATATCATCAACTTGTGTGACCCTAAGGGTTTCCTTTAAATGTCGGTAACGACAACTTACGTTATCACGACCAGTGAGGGGTATCTAGCAACACATCACTGTCTCCTGATATAGAGGAAAGAGTCTTCCAAGACTACACCCAAAACACAGCACAAGTGTGAACCCATTTCACAAGGCTTACATGATTCCTTTGCCACTGGATGTTCTTATTGGACAAGCATGTCAAGCTTGTAGCTCCAATATGATGAGCATGATCAGATCAGATGAACATAGTCATCTGGGTATGGCCATACACTATCTCAACCATCTCATACAGGGGGGCCCTTTAGAACATCACACTCCTTGAACAAGGAGACGGCAATCCTTTATCTATCACTAGTGTTCTAACCTGACTCATGATCATTATCCAAGATAGTTTATAATCATTATGTTTCAAATGATATTGAACTACCTCAAAACAATGACAATCATCATTTAGAAACACAAGTGATCTCAAGTCAAAGGACATGTGCCACTTAGTGCAAACAAGGATCATTCATATTGTGACAAGTAATTGAATATCCTAGTAGGGTCTGTCCAGTACATCCAATGTACCCATGAGTCTACATCTTATTCCATGCTCGAAGCATCCTATAAAATTAGAACTCATATTAGTCTCAATCATATCAGGGCTGTCTCAGGTTCACCAAGATATCTCGACTAAGGACATAACAGCATGTCAGCCTAGCTGAACAGCTTTGAGACATTAATCAGAAGTACACTTATTACAGCAGACAAGGTAGCAATCTGAATAATAACCATGCCTTTATAAACATAAGAGTTTATTACATGATACTTATACAATCCCAAGGCCTCAAACATTAGCCTTAAGGGCATACCCCAACAGAATGTCAGCTAAGCTGAACATCATTGAGAGATTACTCAGAAGTATACATACAGCAGCAGATAATGTAACACTCTGAATAATAACAATTGCCTTTATAAAACATATAGATTATACATGATACTGTAAATAATCCAAGGCCTCAAACATTAGCCTTAAGGGCATACCCTAACAAAAGTTTCATGGACCGTGATGAATTCACGGTCTCACCCGTGAAAGTTTCTATGCACTATTTAACTTAGCCGTTTTTCGCCTTTCGCTCGACACCGAAATTATGGCTGACCTAGAATTACAGCCGAGGTCATGAAAGTTGAATTCTTCACCATTTTCGCTCCAAATTTGACGTGTAAGCTTGTGATATCCTCGGAAATCGTATTATGGTTTCAAAACTCTCGAAATCCATCATTTTTATGCTGTTTTACTTATATTTTCAATAAAACCAAGAAAAGTGAAGATTCTGTGCCAAGTGAAGTAAAAGCACCAATATTTGCACAAATTATGCAATTAAGCTCAAAATATGATCCAAAATATAGATAAAAATGTGGTGTAAATACAATGCATCAAGGTGGCCCCCACCCTTTTTAGGGGTGTGGCACTTTGCCCCTAGCTACCATATGAGAAGTGGGACTCAAGAGGTGCCCCCCACCTTTTTAGGGGTTTGGCACTTTGCTCCCAACAACTCCTTTGAATGGAGGGATTCAAGAGGTGGCCACCACCTTTTTAGGGGTGTGGCACTTTGCTCCACATCCATCCACATACCTCTCATTTGGGTTCATACAAATTCTCTCCACAATAAAGATTTCATAAGAAGAACGATAAGATAATGATCTTGAGCATAACATTGATAATGAGATATAACACGAGTCATTTGATATATCATTTGTCAATGAATTGGGCACGTTGAGATTTTAGGACCTATCGTGTCATGAGTACCATATAATGCGTTAGAGTAAATGCCATAAGATTAAAATCATAATTTAAGGCGTAGAGATAAATTTCATAATGATCTTGATGCTTCAAGAATGATTTCAAGCTCAAAAACATGATACCAGCTTTGGCGATAAGCATTTAACCAAATACCGCTTAGGGTGTTTTGGGTTTCGATGGTGTCAGGAGGAATCAGGAGGAATTTAGAGTAGTACAAACAATATTCCAAATTCATTTCAAGAATTTATATCATTAGAGTGATTTAGCGCCTTCAGAAGAGATTTTTCTAAGTTAGAAAGTCCACGCCGTTGAGTTCAAAATAGACAAGGCTGTTTTTAGGCAAATCAAAGGAGAAAACTAGACAAATTCTAATGTCAGATTGCAACATATGTTTCAGATTGAATACCTAACCAAATATAGGCAAGATGATAGTCAAAGTGTTCTCTGAGTCTACTTTCCAATGAAACTGAGTTTATGAGATTTGGAGTTATAATTAAGGAGATATGAGGGTTTGAATACAGAAAGGTCAAAATTTCCAGATTTGTAGAAAGTAGATTTTGTAAGTTAGATGTCAATACAAATTCCAAATCGAATATAACTCAGATATGGCCGATAATTGGGTTAAAACATAGCAAGGTCAGATAGAAGATTGCATATTTCAGCAAAACAGATTTCAGAACCAATACAATCATTCAAATCTGACGCCATAGAAATAGAAGCCATATGATTAGAATTCCAAATCGAACACATAAGAAAGAAGAAACCAAAATTATCCTAAAGCATGAAGGAAGAGCCGGATTACCAAAACCAAGAATGAGTTACTTGCCCTGAGATGTTGTGTTTCTTCTCCCAGCTCCTTCCTCTCGCTGGCGGCTCTTCTAGGGTTCCTTCTAACCAAGACGCAACCGGCCTCTCTTCCAAGATTACTTTTACTAAATTACTTTCCCTCAAAGTTAAGTGACTAGTTAAGTGCTGAGTTTTACCGACAATCCCTTTAAGACTCCAACAAAGACACTCAAGTCTATAATATCAAAGATAGCATCAACACCATAGAAATTTAAGATTTCTGCATACTTAGTTGTCCAAGTGATATGATTTACCAAACTCATTATTTGCATACCATCATAAGAGGTTCATTAATTTTGGTTATTACATGATCCTTCCCTCTCTTCTTCCTCTAGGTTGTGTTTTTCACACCCTTACTCTACATTTAGAATGTGTTCTCCACCACGGGCTTAATTCTCATTCTTCTCCCTTGTGGAGCCCTGCTAGCACCGAGTCTTACTCGGGTCGAGAAGAGGGATACTTTTTACCATCTGCCCTAGTCATCTACCACCGACTCTGATCGGGTTGAGAAACGCACTTTGTGTTCCTTGTATAGTTTGCCCTCGTCGCCTATCACCAATTTTAGTCGGGTCGAGAAGTGAGCTTTGCAATCCTGATGCGTCCGTAAGTGCACAGATTTATCAAAGTAATAAAATAGGATATCGTTCGCAATGAGGATCTGGCGGTCAAGTACCGATTACACAACTCGTTTATAGCTAGGCAAATAAAATTGTGATTTTGCGTGAACTCTAAGTATGAAAGTTAATAGAGATATCATTTTGGGGTTGAAAACAGGCTTTAGGGGATTGGGACTCGGGGTTTCACCACACTGACAATTATGAATTTGATAAAAATAAACCTTTGAATAGAAAATTAAAGCGTTGAAAGGGGTTTTTCCTAAGGTACAGATTACCCCCTCCCGAAGCGTAATCTGGTATCTAGCTATGCTAACTCCCTACTCTCGTGACAATTAATGCAGTTAGACCCATTAAGTTCTATGAAAATCCATAAAAATCCTTCAAACGAATCCAAAGTATTCCCGTGATTGGATTCGTAGGTTTGAATAGAATAGTTCTAATGTTGTGATTCACCTCCCGGTACTTCTCGCAACGTCTAAGATGCAAACATACTTGGCCAGATTAAATCACATAAATAACTCAATTCTAATCAAATCAAAGCTATAATAATCATGACAAAGAGTAAAAATACAAAATTTAATTCATAAATGTTAGTGGGCTACATCCCTAATCCTAAAAACAAGTTTACTCGCTCATGTTGAAAGAAAACAACATGTTCATTGATGAAACTAGCATGGAATTCTATCATAAATACAAGAAATCACTAGGAGAATAATTAAAAAAAGCTTCCCCTCGATATAGAGATGAAGATGAAGTGTTCCAATCTCTCTTTCACGTGAATTCTCGTTGAAATTTTGTCCTGGAACCCGATTTAACCCTAGCCACCGCCTCTGATCATGTACACCCATTAAAGTCCTCTTTTGCCCTTCAAAAATTCCTCCTTTATAATTTAATTGGTTCGGAACCCTTCAAGGAAGAATTCTGGAGAGTTTGGTTCAAATCTGACTCGATTTGGGGTCAAATCGAGTGAAAAATGCGAAGGGGCGGAAAAACTCATGACCCGTAAACTGTTCACGGCTGCGGCCGTGAAAGTTTATGTGAGTAAAGTCCTTTGTGCATAGAAATATTCACGGCCCGTGAAGGGTTCACAGCCAGCTGAGAAATTCATGGCTGCGGCCGTGAATTTCGCGTCTGACACTATTTTCGCCCTAAATTTGATGTGCGACCTTGTAATTTCCTCGGGAATCGTGCTATGGCTTTAAAACTCACAAAATCCATTATTTTTATGCTATTTTTCCTGTATTTTTAGAAAAACCAAGAAAAGTGAAGATTTCAAACCAAGTGAAGTAAAAACACTAAAAATTAGTATAAAAATCAGAAAATAAGCCCAATTTATCATATAAAGTACAAGTAAAAATACGATGTAAATGCAACGCATCAAAATACCCTAGACTTAAAGCTATGCTTGTCTTCAAGCAATATTCTAATATGTATGGAGAATGTAAAGATAAGGAATAATCTTAGTTCACAATTCAAGTAGACGATCTTTCAGAACTTAAGTAATTTGAGAAAAAATCATAATAGAAATAAATTCTCAAGAGTCTACAATCCAAGAGAAATAAAATTCATAGTTCATGTCATAACATTCATTCTTCGCGCACTAAGTATCAAATACTCTCAAGATAATAAATCCACATTACTCAATAGATGAAAATTTATTTCAAGAATTCTGGTGATGCTAAAAATAAGAGATTTTTAGAGTAATTTAGTCTTTAAACGGTTATATGCCCTTTCCTGTTAGCATCATAATATTATTTAAAGTATACCACAAAGTGATACAATTTAACTCATAGTCTCAATCATAAGGTTAGCAGAGTTGTACTTAACCTACAACTTTCTCTTCTTATATATATATATATATATATATATATATATATATATATATATATATATATATATATGGAGAAAACCGATCAATGGCATGATATTTAAATCATTATCGATCTTTTAGCAAGAGGGAGAAATATTTATTTTTAAGATTTCCCTCTATTACTTGATCGTAACAGACATAAAGTATATCAGCTTACGGTATAATATAACTCATGACCTTAGATTCCTCAACTAGAGGAGTTGGAGCAAATCTCAAATTTAAAAAAATTCACCAATTTCCTATTCATAAAATTTTCCATCAAGCAAGGATAGATAAATTAAATATCAAGTATAAAAATACTATGCACACATCGCATGAACATATAACAATTCATATATGTATTTTATTAGTACCAAAATTGAATTTACTCAACAATTTAAGTTCACATGAAATTTCTGAAATTTCCTAAGTCATTAAATCAAATATTCAAAAAGTTTCCTTAGTTTACAATTAAAGATAAAACAAACTTGATTATCCTTAACAATCATAATGAAGGGTCCCCTTCAAGGGGGAGCGCAGGCAGATAAAACCCCTTTCAAGAAGGGGGCAAACCCTAGAGCATGCGGAAAATGTACTCTTCTAGGGTTTCAATAAAATCGTTTGCATGAACACATATATATGATCAACTTTATATGTATTGCAAAGATCAAGTTTGAGATCTTTTACCATAGCCATGATAAAGGGTGTCGGCTTGGAAGCAAGAGGGCAAGTAAGCACTCCTCCAAAGAAAACACACACTAGATGAGAGATGGCTACCCTTTAGGATCTTCCTTGTGCTAGCAAGAGATCTCCCCAAAGTTCCTTGTCGTGTGTTGACGATGAGATGTGCTTGGCCGAGAGCTACCTTGTCCAAGTCCCCTTCTTCGTCGAATGAAGGAGACAAGAGAGTAATTGGCAAATTGCGTTGAGGTTTCTTTTTCATTCAAGTCATGGCGTTACACTTCCGAATATGGAAGGTTATCAAGCCATGCGACCACTTGAAGAAAAACCGCCCAAGATGCCTTTAAACCTTGAACCATACGTTCACCCATGTGAACCGGTTCAAGCCAATTAGGTTTAACTCAATTCGGTTCAAAAACCCAAATTAAACCAGCCCAAGCCATGGTCTAGATCTCTATGAACCAAATGGTTCAAGATCTAACCGTTCATCTCTTGATGCTCTTGATCTCTTCGATCTAGCATCCATACTCTCGATCGAAGCTTACCGATCTGAAGCCCTAATCAATCAAACATGATCAGACCAGATCTCACTTACAATCAGAGTCTAATCTCCTTTTAACTGAACTAAAACAATTCAGTCCACACGATCTGACTTAAGTAAGCCATATCATCAAATTGTGCGACCCTAAGGGTTTCCTTTAAATGTCGGTAACGATAACTCACGTTATCACAATCAGTGAGGGGTATCTAGCAACACATCACTGTCTCCCGATATAAAGGAAAGAGTCTTCCAAGACTACACCCAAACCACAGCACAAGTGTGAATCATTTCACAAGGCATACATGTTTCCTTTGCCACTGGATGTTCTTATTGGACAAGTGTGTCAAACTTGTAGCTCCAATATGATGAGCATGATTAGATCAGATGAACATAGTCATCTGGGTATGGCCATACACTTTCTCAATCATCTCATATAAGGGGGGCCCCTTTAGAACACCACACTCCTTCCACAAGGAGACGGCAATCCTTTATCTATCACTAGTATCCGAACCTGACTCATGATCATTATCCAAAATAGTCTATAACCATTATCTTTCAAATGATATTGAACTACCTCAAAATAATGACATTCATCATTTAGAAATACAAGTGATCTCAAGTCAAAGGACATGTGCCACTTGATGCAAACAAGGATTATTCACATTGTGACAAGCAATGGAATATCCCAGTAGGGTCTGTCCAGTACATCCAATGTACCCATGAGTCTACATCTTATTCCATGCTCAAAGCATCCTATAAGATTAGAACACATATTAGTCTCAATCATATCAAGGCTGTCTCATGTTCACCAAGATATCTCGACTAAGGACTTTATAGCATGTCAGCCTAGCTGAACAGCTTTGAGACATTATTCAGTAGTACACTTATTACTGCAGACAAGGTAACAACCTGAATAATAACCATGCCTTTATAAACACAAAAGTTTATTACATGATACTGATACAATCCCAAAGGCCTCAAACATTAGCCTTAAGGGCATACCCCAACAATCTCCCACTTGCACTTAATCTAATGGCTGAGAAATCTCAAACCCATATTATTACAGTGCTTCTCATGCTTCTGCTGCGCCAGAGGCTTGGTAAGCGGGTCTGCCAGATTGTCATCTGTATGAACCTTGCATATTTTGATCTCGCCTCGATCAATGATCTCCCGGATCAAGTGAAACCGTCTCTGTATGTGCTTGGACTTCTGGTGCGACCGTGGTTCCTTTGCTTGTGCAATTGCTCCAGTGTTATCACAGAAGATAACCAAAGGATCTGCACTCGAAGGAACGACACCAAGTTCTCTCACAAACTTACGAATCCACACTGCCTCCTTGGATGCTTCCGAGGCTGCAACATACTCGGCTTCTGTTGTGGAATCAGCAACAGTTGACTGTTTGAAACTTTTCCACACCACTGCTCCACCATTCAAGCTAAAAACATAGCCTGATTGCGATCGGAAATCATCCTGGTCCGACTGGAACGAAGCGTCAGTATATCCTTCAATACTGAGTTCTTCCTGACCACCATATATCAAGAACATATCTTTGGTCCTCCGCAGATATTTTAAAATGTTCTTGACTGCAATCCAGTGCGCCACACCTGGATTACTTTGGAATCGACTGGTCACGCTTAACCCGTAAGCGACGTCTGGGCGAGTACACAACATCGCATACATAATGGACCCAATAGCCGAAGCATAAGGCGTATTGTCCATTTCATCTTTCTCAGTCTGTGTTTGTGGACACTGACTCCTTGAAAGATTCAGACCATGTCTGACTGGAAGATATCCTCTTTTAGAATTCTCTAAATGGAATCTCTCTAGGACTTTATCGATGTAAGTACTCTGGCACAGCCCGAGAAGCCTCTTAGATCTATCCCGGTAGATCTTCACACCTAATACATAGGCTGCTTCTCCTAGATCTTTCATCTGGAAACATTTTCCTAACCATGCTTTAACAGCATGCAGTTCAGGAATATCATTTCCAATGATTAAGATATCATCGAAGTAGAGGACTAGGAATGTAATCACGCTCCCACTAAACCTCTTATATACACACGGGTCATCTTCGTTCTTGATGAAACCAAACTCAGAGATTGATTCATCAAAACGAATATTCCAGCTTCTAGATGCTTGTTTCAGTCCATAAATGGACTTCTTTAACTTGCATATTTTATGACGATCTGATGGATTAGTGAAACCCTCAGGTTGTGTCATATACACATCCTCGTCCAGATTTCCATTAAGGAAAGCTGTCTTCACATCCATCTGCCAGATCTCATAATCGTAATATGCAGCTATCGCGAAAAGAATCCGAATAGACTTAAACATGGCTACAGGTGAGAAAGTTTCATCATAATCTATCCCGTAGATTTGTTTGAAACCTTTCACAACTAGCCTGCCTTTATAGGTAACCACGTTACCATCCATGTCAATCTTCTTCTTGAAGATCCATTTACAGCCTATAGGGATTACTCCCGGAGGCGGATCAACCAAATCCCAGACTTGGTTATCTGACATGGAGTCCATCTCGGCTCGCATAGCATCAATCCATCTAGCTGACTCCGGTCCACTGACCGCATCCGCATAAGTGAGGGGTTCATCATTATCAATGATGTAGACTCCGTCATAGCGCTCAGGCTGTCGACGGATCCTTCCCGATCTTCGCGGTTCCCGTGATATCTGAGCCTCAGGTTGTTCAGTAACCTGTTCTACCGGCTCAGGCTCATCCAACTGTGCTTGACTACTTTGTCCTTCCTCTGGATTCTCATCCAGCCTTATTTCTCTCCCACTGGCCTCTTGCAGAAGAAATTCCTTCTCAAGAAATATGGCCGTCCGAGCAACAAATACCTTGTTCTCTTTGGGATCGTAGAAATAATAACCCTTAGTTTCATTAGGGTACCCGACAAAAATACATTTCTCAGATCTGCTCTCCAGTTTCCCAGAGGCGAGCTTTTTGACATAAGCCTCGCAACCCCAGATCCTGATAAATGTCAAGCTTGGCTGTTTCCCATACCATAACTCATATGGCGTCTTAGAAACTGCCTTGGATGGCACTCGGTTTAGTACCTTTGCAGCTGTTTCCAGTGCAAAACCCCAAAAGGAGTAAGGTAGAGTAGCCTGACTCATCATAGAACGAACCATATCAAGTAACGTTCTATTTCTCCTCTCGGACACACCATTCCATTGCGGTGTTCCTGGTGGAGTGAGCTGTGAGATAATCCCACACTCCTTTAGATAGTCAGTAAACGCATGACTTAGGTATTCACCACCTCGATCTGAGCGAAGTGCCTTGATATTTCGGCCTAGCTGATTTTGTACTTCATTCTTGAACTCTTTGAACTTGTCAAAAGATTCACTTTTATGTCTCATCAGATAGACATACCCATACCTACTAAAATCATCAGTAAAGGTAATGAAGTACTGATAGCCACCTCTGGCATGTTTACTAAATGGCCCACACACATCACTGTGTATGAGGTCAAGTAAACCTGAAGCCCTTTGACCTTTGTTAGGAAAAGGTGACTTCGTCATTTTACCCATTAAACAAGCTTTGCATGTATCAATCTCCTCATAGGAGAATGATCCCAGCAGTCCATGATCATGCAACCGCTTAATGCGCTTCTTGTTAATATGGCCTAAACGACTATGCCATAACAAGGTGCTGTCATCAGCATACTTGGCTTTCTTATTATCAATGTTTTGTACAGAATATTCCATGTCCAACATGAATAACCCATTGTTAATTGAACCAGTTCCATAAATAATATTATCATAAGATAAAACACACTTTGAAATGTTGCATTCAAAGGTAAATCCTTTCCTGACAAGAGCAGGAATAGAGATAATATTTTGGTGATACTCGGTACAAAATAACAATTGTTTAATTCCAATACAAAGCCAGATGGTAAAGAAATGAAATAGTCTCCTACAGCAACAGCAGCAACCCGTGCCCCGTTTCCAACGCGTAGGTCTACCTCATGCTGTCCCACCTGCCTTCTTCTCTTGAGTTCCTGTACATTTGAACAAATGTGAACTCCACATGCAGTGTCCAACACCCATGAAATAGAAGAAGATGAAACCATGACTTCCGTCACGTATATACCTGAGCCAGAAGCGATGCTTCCCCTCTTATCTCCTTGGAGCGCTTTACAGTCCTTTTTCCAGTGACCCAGCTGGCCACAGTGGAAACACCTGTTGTCCTTCGACCGCTTCACCTTCTGTTTCAGAGCCTTACTGTAGTTCTTGACAGGGGCCTTGCCCTTCTTCCCCTTCTTCTTGTTCCTCGAAGGAACCATCAAGACAGAGGTTGAAGGCTTTCCCTTCAGAGTTTCCTCAGTAGTCAAGAGCATATTCAGCAGCTCTGCCGGAGTACAATCGATTTTGTTCATATTAAAGTTAATAATGAACGCATCGAAAGAAGGCGGGAGAGACTGCAGAATAATATCTACAGCAAGCTCCTGGTTGATGGTATGCCCCAGTTTCTCCAGAGCCTCCTTGTGCCCAATCATCTTGAGCACGTGAGCTCCAACTAGGCTCCCTTCAGCCAGTTTGCTTTGAAAGAAGAGCTTCGTCAGATTATAGCGTTCTGTCCTCGCCTGTGCAGCATACAGCATCTTGAGGTTCGCTATAATCTCTATAGCCGCCATATCCTCATGCTGACGCTGCAGCGGTGGCGTCATAGACGCTAGCATCAGGCAAGCGACATCAATGCTATCATTGACATGCTTTTCATAGGCTTCACGAACCGCCCTTGCGGCGTTCGCAGCGGGTTGAGGCGGCACTGCCGTCTCGAGGACATACAGTTTCCTCTCTGCCTTAAGAACGATCTTAAGGTGTCCAAACCAGTCAGAGAAGTTCGGCCCAGCAAACTTCTCTCTTTCCAGTAGGGATCGCACATTGAAGCTCATGGTGTTCGTTGCTGCAGGAATCTACAACAATGCAAGAACAGCAAGGTCAGTATCAATGTTCAGAATCAATCCAGGACTTAAGAAAGATTCTTTTTCTCACTATTTTGTCTGACTGAAAAATCCAGTAAACAGTCCGAAAGAGTAACACTCTTTTAGTGAGATGGGATCCAGATTTCATACTTGGTCTCCGCGTCCCGCTCAGGCGAGATAAGATGCACAGAGAGTACAAGCACTAATTTCTGGTAGGCAGTCCCTGCCAATCGCCAACCCGTGCGATTCCCCTTCATCTGGGCAATCCAGCAGACTGTGCCAACTGAGTTGGTACAACACAGTCTCTGATCCCACAGATGGCTGCCTCCATGCGCTACCATATGCGCCACATATGTAGCCTACATGGTCAAGCTGACCCGACCTACTCCCTGGACCACCACGTGCTATGCTGAGCAACGAGAAGCGATAAATCCCTTCTCTGTAACACGCAGGTGAAATCCCGCACCGTCTGAAGATAGATGGACGTGCCCACTGAGTGGGTACAACACGGCTCCAACGATAATCAGAACAGTGAGGTTTCGCGTCAGAAGGCTTACGAGCTTGATATGTTAGCGTTGGATTTTAACGGTCTTTTATCTTCTTCACTATCATGCAATTCCTATGGTGATAGCAGAAGATAAACTCATGCAGTTCTAATTATATAAGCAATAAAAAGAAAGCATGGATCTTATGTGGTAAAAGCCCAAAGCCTAAGTAAGACCTTAAGATACTTAAGTCTTCACTTGCTCTTCTTGGGACTTTTGCATCTCATCTGGTCCAACCCAGGGCCCTAGCGCCAAGAGCACCTCAGGTGCGCCACCAGCTGAATGCCCCTCTAGGATGTGTGCCTTTGTGCTCTTGTCTAATCAAATACAATTTGATCTATCTAGAAAAGTTTGACTCACAGGTCAATTATACAATCAATGAGTTTAAAAGTGATTCGCAGATCACAAAATAATAATTTACCAGGCTCGCAGGCCCCAGCACAGCACACAATTAAAGGCAACCCACATAAGATGAAATAAACAAGCATCATGGCATCATTCAATCAACATGTGATCCATTACAAAGAAAATAAAATTTTTGAAAACCCCATTGGCATCAATTTTAATTTTCTTATAAGCCCTACAACCTTACAATGGTCCATTGATAGGGATCCACTCATCCAACTAGTCAGATCCTCTACCCTTGCATGCACCAAGTCCTAACTGACTCGAGTTGACCTAATGGTCAACCATGCATGCGCCAAGGGCTGAACAACCCTCATGAGTTCTGGCAAGCGGGTGTGACCCCGGGCCTAACTCATGTGTGTTCACTGAGTTGTCTCAACCAGACCTCGCTACACGCCTAAGATGCAATCGACATATGGCCACCTCGTGCTTGCGCACAGGTGCCATCTGGTCGATCCATCTAGGCTGTCAGATGGTCTGATCAGACTAGTGGATCTAACTTAGAGGTGACTTCAACCCCATCAACCCATCTAAGGGTTTATAGTAGGCGCCACTTAGATCTAGTGAGGCGCGCAAGATGTAATGAATTTTACAAAGACATTCAACAAGCGCCATCAAGAAACATGCGCCAAGAATCATACAAGTAATAACATGTAGTTTCGCATGTTGACATTAGATCTATCCATTAGCGCAAACATGTGATATCAATCATGCGCCAACATCTAATGACTAGCATGTATTCATGGTGATGATAGATCTACAACAATGGCGCAAACATGGATCACTAAAGCAATCATAAGATTCATGCATAACCCGCTCTGATACCTGAAGAGTCCCCTTCAAGGGGGAGCATAACCCTAGAGTGATGGCGCATATAAAACTTTGTCTTGCGGAAATTAGGGTTATAGGATCAACTTGCATGTTAAATGATCAACTCGATAAAAGGCTAATAAAGATTAATGAAAATGATCATACCATCGCCATAGCCTAGATGTTGCCTTGGAAGCAAAGAGTCAATTGCTTCTTCTCCAAAGGGATTCGCACACAAGAGGATGATGGCAAACTCTTTGTCGCTCCTTGTGCTAGCAAGGCTCCAAAGTGTCCTTGATCGAATGGAAAGGGATGAAAACTTCTTGGCAAATTTTCTTTTCCTTCTTCGTCCACCTTCTTCACCACACAAGAGAAAACTTGTTTCGACTAGTGGAGAGGCGAGGCGAGAAGAGGCGTCAAGAAGAGAAGCGTGGAGCGTGGTCACGTTTAGGGAGTTGCTATCTAAAAATAGCAAACCACCTCTCAACGTTCACATGCGCACACCAAGTCGCAAATCTCTCTTCACCCTTTTGAACCATGCGCTCATTTGATCTGGTTCACTTTGGTTCGGTTCACAAACCAAATAAGCCAAGCAACTAGTCCAAATCATAATTAAACCACAAGGTTCTTGATCTGACCGTTGATCTCTTAATGCTTCTGATCTGACCGATCTAGCATCCAATCTCTCAATCGAAGCTTACCGATCTGAAGCCCTAATCAATCAAACATGATCAGACCAGATCTCACTTACAATCAGAGATTAAATCCCTTCAAACTGAACTCAAACAATTCAGTCCACACGATCTGACTTAAGTAAGCCATATCATCAAATTGTGCGACCCTGAGGGTTTCCTTTAAATGTCGGTAACGATAACTTACATTATCACGATCAGTGAGGGGTATCTAGCAACACATCACTGTCTCCCGATATAAAGGAAAGAGTCTTCCAAGACTACACCCATACCACAGCACAAGTGTGAATCAAATCACAAGGCATGCATATTTCCTTTACCACTGGACGTTCTTATTGGACAAGCGTGTCAAGCTTGTAACTCCAATATGATGAGCATGATTAGATCAGATGAACATAGTCACCTGGGTATGGCCATACTCTTTTCTCAATCATCTCATCCAGGGGGCCCCTTTAGAACATCACACTCCTTAAACAAGGAGACGGCAATCCTATGTCTATCACTAGTGCCCTAACCTGACTCAAGCTCATCATCCAAGTTAGTCTATAATCATTATGTTTCAAATGATATTGAACTACCTCAAAATAATGACAATCATCATTTAGAAAACACAAGTGATCTCAAGTCAGAGGAAATGTGCCACTTGTCATATACAAGGAATATTCACATTGTGACAAACAATTGAACATCCTAGTAGGGTCTGTCCAGTACATCCAATGTACCCATGAGTCTACATCTTATTCCATGCTCGAAGCATCCTATAAGATTAGAACACATATTAGTCTTAACCATATCAAGGCTGTCTCATGTTCACCAAGATACATCGACTAAGGACTTAACTGCATGTCAGCCTAGCTGAACAGCTTTGAGACATTATTCAGAAGAACATATATTGCAGCAGACAATGTAGCTAACTGAATAACAACCATGCCTTTATAAACATAACAGTTTATTACATGATACAGATACATTCCCACAGGCCTCAAACATTAGCCTTAAGGGCATACCCCAACAATACCAATTGAAGGGTCCCCTTCAAGGGGGAGCGCAGGCAGATAAAACCCCTTTCAAGAAGGGGGCGAACCCTAGGGCATGCGGAAAATGTACTCTTCTAGGGTTTCAATAAAATCGTTTGCATGAACACATATATATGATCAACTTTATATGTATTGCAAAGATCAAGTTTGAGATCTTTTACCATAGCCATGATAAAGGGTGTCGGCTTGGAAGCAAGAGGGCAAGTAAGCACTCCTCCAAAGAAAACACACACTAGATGAGAGATGGCTACCCTTTAGGATCTTCCTTGTGCTAGCAAGAGATCTCCCCAAAGTTCCTTGTCGTGTGTTGACGATGAGATGTGCTTGGCCGAGAGCTACCTTGTCCAAGTCCCCTTCTTCGTCGAATGAAGGAGACAAGAGAGTAATTGGCAAATTGCGTTGAGGTTTCTTTTTCATTCAAGTCATGGCGTTACACTTCCAAATATGGAAGGTTATCAAGCCATGCGACCACTTGAAGAAAAACCGCCCAAGATGCCTTTAAACCTTGAACCATACGTTCACCCATGTGAACCGGTTCAAGCCAATTAGGTTTAACTCAATTCGGTTCAAAAACCCAAATTAAACCAGCCCAAGCCATGGTCTAGATCTCTATGAACCAAACGGTTCAAGATCTAACCGTTCATCTCTTGATGCTCTTGATCTCTTCGATCTAGCATCCATACTCTCGATCGAAGCTTACCGATCTGAAGCCCTAATCAATCAAACATGATCAGACCAGATCTCACTTACAATCAGAGTCTAATCTACTTTTAACTGAACTAAAACAATTCAGTCCACACGATCTGACTTAAGTAAGCCATATCATCAAATTGTGCGACCCTAAGGGTTTCCTTTAAATGTCGGTAACGATAACTCACGTTATCACAATCAGTGAGGGGTATCTAGCAACACATCACTATCTCCCGATATAAAGGAAAGAGTCTTCCAAGACTACACCCAAACCACAGCACAAGTGTGAATCATTTCATAAGGCATACATGTTTCCTTTGCCACTGGATGTTCTTATTGGACAAGTGTGTCAAACTTGTAGCTCCAATATGATGAGCATGATTAGATCAGATGAACATAGTCATCTGGGTATGGCCATACACTTTCTCAATCATCTCATATAAGGGGGGCCCCTTTAGAACACCACACTCCTTTCACAAGGAGACGGCAATCCTTTATCTATCACTAGTATCCGAACCTGACTCATGATCATTATCCAAGATAGTCTATAACCATTATCTTTCAAATGATATTGAACTACCTCAAAATAATGACATTCATCATTTAGAAATACAAGTGATCTCAAGTCAAAGGACATGTGCCACTTGATGCAAACAAGGATTATTCACATTGTGACAAGCAATGGAATATCCCAGTAGGGTCTGTCCAGTACATCCAATGTACCCATGAGTCTACATCTTATTCCATGCTCGAAGCATCCTATAAGATTAGAACACATATTAGTCTCAATCATATCAAGGCTATCTCATGTTCACCAAGATATCTCGACTAAGGACTTTATAGCATGTCAGCCTAGCTGAACAGCTTTGAGACATTATTCAGTAGTACACTTATTACTGCAGACAAGGTAACAACCTGAATAATAACCATGCCTTTATAAACACAAAAGTTTATTACATGATACTGATACAATCCCAAAGGCCACAAACATTAGCCTTAAGGGCATACCCCAACACATAAATATTCAAAATACATACCTATAAAACTTGAAGAAAAGCAAAATACATGGGGACACCCTAGATTTAAATTGTCGCGTATATTAAAATCAAGTATGATAGATTTCAAAAAAATATTTTGCAAGAGTTTCCTCTAAAATATGAGCAAAACCCTGTGCAGATATGTCAAAATATGCAAACATGACTCATAAAAATCCAGAAACTGAATTACATAACAGATATTCACATTTTACACAGTAAACAAGTTTCAAATATCAAATATCATCATGTTTCATCAACCAAATCACATTTACATATACTCACAATGAAGATATCGCAAGAATCACGGTCCGTGAGTGACTCACAGCTGCACTTGTGAACATCTCGTTGATCACTTTCCTTTCAAGTAAAATTCTCCAAAAATTCCTACAAACCAAATAATTTTGTATAAGACCTTCCATCACAGAAATCCATCAAATCGTGCAGTCTAAAGTTTACAGAAATTCAAAGGAAATAAAAAACCAAAACTAAAAGTACTAAATAGAAATGATAATTAGAAGTTTGGGTTGCCTCCTGATGACTCTAAATTTCATAGCATATTTTTTTGCTAATTCCATTGCACTTTTGGGTCATAATCATGCTCATTTGCTTATTTTTATGCCTATATTTATAAAATATTTTGGAATCTACACCTTTCTTGGTTTTTGATCAATTTCAGGTAAAAAGGCATTATTTTCATGAGTTTTCAAGCAATTTCAATGCATGGACAAATACAAATCATCAAGAGGTGACTATGAAGAGTCCCCTTCAAGGGGGAGCGCAAGCAGATGAAACCCTAATTTAGGGGGCGCATGCAAGTTTGCTACAATCGCTTATATGCTCATATAATCAACTTGGTAGATTGATTAGATCAAGAAGGAGATTCATACCAACGCCATTGCCTTGGAGGTCGGCTTGGAAGAAGAGAGCAACTTAGATCTCCTCCAAAAGTTCACACACAAGATGAAGAGCGCTTACTTCCTTGGCGTCCCTTGTGCTAGCAAGGCACCCAAGCTTTCTTGTCGAATGGTAAGGGATGATGAGATGATTCCCTTTGGCCGAGAGCTCCTCTTGCAATACCTCTCCTCTTCGTCAACCTCTTCCCAACGAAAGTCCAAGGCGTTGAAGTGAAGAGAACAACGCATATGCGTTTTGGCATTGAAGTGAAATCGGCCTTGATGACTTTCCATAAATGGAAGATAATCAAGCCATGCGCTCATGCCAATCCAAAAACGCATATTAGCATTGAACCAAGCGTTCACCTTTGTGAACCGGTTCAAGCCAAAACGTTCCAATCGAATTTGGTTCATAAACCAAACCAAAATAGCTCAAGCCACTTGGTCTAGACCATATTGAACCCTAAGGCTCAAGATCTAACCATTCATCTCCTGATGCTCCTGATCTCTCCGATCTAGCATCATCTCTCTCGATCGAAGCTTACCGATCTCAAGCCCTAATCAATCAAACATGATCAGACCAGATCTCACTTACAATCAGAGATTAAATCCCTTTAAACTGAACCCAAAGAATTCAGTCCACACGATCTGACTCAAGTAAGCCATATCATCAAATTGTGCGACCCTGAGGGTTTCCTTTAAATGTCGGTAACGATAACTCACGTTATCACGATCAGTGAGGGGTATCTAGCAACACATCACTGTCTCCCGATATAAAGGAAAGAGTCTTCCAAGACTACACCCAAACCACAGCACAAGTGTGAATCCATTCACAAGGCATACATGTATCCTTTGCCACTGGATGTTCTTATTGGACAAGCAGGTCAAGCTTGTGACTCCAATATGATGAGCATGATTAGACCAGATGAACATAGTCACCTGGGTATGGCCATACACTTTCTCAATCATCTCATTTAAGGGGGCCCCTTTAGAACATCGCACTCCAATTAAGGAGACGGCAATCCTATATCTATCACTAGTGTCCTAACCTGATTCATGCTCACCATCCAAGATAGTCTATAATCATTGTGTTTCAAATGATATTGAACTACCTCAAAACAATGACAATCATCATTTAGAAACACAAGTGATCTCAAGTCAGAGGACATGTGCCACTTGTTGCAATCAAGGATCATTCACATTGTGACAAGCAATTGAATATCCTAATAGGGTCTGTCCAGTACATCCAATGTACCCATGAGTCTACATCTTATTCCATGCTCGTAGCATCCTATAAGATTAGAACACATATTAGTCTCAATCATATCAAGGCTGTCTCATGTTCACCAAGATATCTCGACTAAGGACATATAGCATGTCAGCCTAGCTGAACAGCTCTGAGACATTATTCAGAAGTACACTTATTACAGCAGACAAGGTAACAAACTGAATAACAACCATGCCTTTATAAACATAAGAGTTTATTACATGATACTTTTACAATCCCAAGGCCTCAAACATTAGCCTTAAGGGCATACCCCAACAATCTCCCACTTGCACTTAATCTAATGGTTGAGAAATCTCAAACCCATGTTATTACAGTGCTTCTCATGCTTCTGCTGCGCCAGAGGCTTGGTAAGCGGGTCAGCCAGATTGTCGTCTGTATGAACCTTGCAGACTTTGATCTCGCCACGATCAATGATCTCCCGGATCAAGTGAAACCGTCTCTGTATGTGCTTGGACTTCTGGTGCGACCGTGGTTCCTTTGCTTGTGCTATAGCTCCAGTGTTATCACAGAAGATAACCAAAGGATCTGCACTCGAAGGAACGACACCAAGTTCTCTCACGAACTTACGAATCCACACTGCCTCCTTGGATGCTTCCGAGGCTGCAACATACTCGGCTTCTGTTGTGGAATCAGCAACAGTTGACTGTTTGAAACTTTTCCACACCACTGCTCCACCATTCAAGCTAAAAACATAGCCTGATTGCGATCGGAAATCATCCTGGTCCGACTGGAACGAGGCGTCAGTATATCCTTCTATACTGAGTTCTTCCTGACCACCATAAATCAAGAACATATCTTTGGTCCTCCGCAGATATTTTAAAATGTTCTTGACTGCAATCCAGTGCGCCATACCTGGATTACTTTGGAATCGACTGGTCACGCTTAACCCGTAAGCGACGTCTGGGCGAGTACACAACATCGCATACATAATGGACCCAATAGCCGAAGCATAAGGCGTATTGTCCATTTCATCTTTCTCAGTCTGTGTTTGCGGACACTGACTCTTCGAAAGATTCAGACCATGTCTGACTGGAAGATATCCTCTTTTAGAATTCTCTAAATGGAATCTCTCCAGGACTTTATCGATGTAAGTACTTTGGCACAGCCCGAGAAGCCTCTTAGATCTATCCCTGTAGATCTTCACACCTAATACATAGGCTGCTTCTCCTAAATCTTTCATCTGAAAACATTTTCCGAACCATGCTTTAACAGCATGCAGTTCAGGAATATCGTTTCCAATGATTAAGATATCATCGACGTAGAGGACTAGGAAAGTAATCACGCTCCCACTAAACCTCTTATATACACACGGGTCATCTTCGTTCTTGATGAAACCAAACTCAGAGATTGATTCATCAAAACGAATATTCCAGCTTCTAGATGCTTGTTTAAGTCCATAAATGGACTTCTTTAACTTGCATATTTTATGACGATCTGCTGGATTAGTGAAACCGTCAGGTTGTGTCATGTACACATCCTCATCCAGTTTTCCATTAAGGAAAGCAGTTTTCACATCCATCTGCCAGATCTCATAATCGTAATATGCTGCTATCGCAAAAAGAATCCGAATAGACTTGAACATGGCTACAGGAGAGAAAGTTTCATCATAATCTATCCCGTAGATTTGTTTGAAACCTTTCGCTACTAGCCTGCCTTTATAGGTAATCACGTTACCATCCATGTCAATCTTCTTCTTGAAGATCCATTTACAGCCTATAGGGATTACTCCCGGAGGCGGATCAACCAAATCCCAGACCTGGTTATCTGACATGGAGTCCATCTCGGCTCGCATAGCTTCAAGCCATCTAGCTGACTCCGGTCCACTGACCGCATCCGCATAAGTAAGGGGTTCATCATTATCAATGATGTAGACTCCGTCATAGCGCTCAGGCTGACGACGGATCCTTCCCGATCTACGCGGTTCCCGTGATGTCTGAGCCTCAGGTTGTTCAATAACCTGATCCACTGGCTCAGGCTCATCCAACTGTGCTTGACTACTTTGTCCTTCCTCTGGATTCTCATCCAGCTTTATTTCTCTCCCACTGGCCTCTTGCAGAAGAAACTCCTTCTCAAGAAATATGGCCGTCCGAGCAACAAATACTTTGTTCTCTTTGGGATCGTAGAAATAATAACCCTTAGTTTCCTTAGGGTAACCGACAAAAATACATTTCTCAGATCTGCTCTCTAGTTTCCCAGAGGCGAGCTTTTTGACATAAGCCTCGCAGCCCCAGATCCTGATAAATGTCAAGCTCGGCTGTTTCCCATACCATAATTCATATGGCGTCTTTGAAACGGCCTTGGATGGCACTCGGTTTAGTACCTTTGCAGCTGTTTCCAGTGCAAATCCCCAAAAGGAGTAAGGTAGAGTAGCCTGACTCATCATAGAACGAACCATATCAAGCAACGTTCTATTTCTCCTCTCGGACACACCATTCCATTGTGGTGTTCCTGGCGGAGTGAGCTGTGAGATAATCTCACACTCTTTTAGATAGTCAGTAAACGCATGACTCAGGTATTCTCCACCTCGATCAGAATGAAGTGCCTTGATATTGCGGCCTAGCTGATTCTGTACTTCATTTTTGAACTCTTTGAACTTGTCAAAAGATTCACTCTTATGTCTTATCAAATAGACATAACCATACCTACTGAAATCATCAGTAAAGGTAATGAAGTACGAATAGCCACCTCTGGCATGTTTACTAAATGGCCCACACACATCACTGTGTATAAGGTCAAGTAAACCTGAAGCCCTTTGACCTTTGTGAAGAAAAGGTGACTTCGTCATTTTACCCATCAAACAAGCTTTGCATGTATCAATCTCCTCATAGGAGAAAGATCCCAGCAGTCCATGATCATGCAACCGCTTAATGCGCTTCTTGTTAATATGGCCTAAACGACTATGCCATAACAAGGTGCTGTCTTCAGCATACTTGGCTTTCTTAACATCAACACTTCTATAGAACTTTCCATGTCCAACATGTATAACCCATTGTTAATTGAACCAGTTGCATAAACAATATTATCTAAAGATAAAACACACTTTGAAATATTGCATTCAAAGGCAAATCCTTTCCTGACAAGAGCAGGAATAGAGACAATATTTTTAGTAATACTGGGAACAAAGTAACAACTGTTTAGTTCTAATACAATGCCAGATGGTAATGAGATGAAATAGTCTCCTACAGCAACAGCAGCAACCCGTGCCCCGTTTCCAACGCGTAGGTCCACCTCATACTGTCCCACCTGTCTTCTTCTCTTGAGTTCCTGTACATTTGAACAAATGTGAACTCCACATGCAGTGTCCAACACCCATGAAATAGAAGAAGATGAAACCATGACTTCCGTCACGTATATACCTGAGCCAGAAGCGATGCTTCCCCTCTTATCTCCTTGGAGCGCTTTACAGTCCTTTTTCCAGTGACCCAGCTGGCCACAGTGGAAACACCTGTTGTCCTTGGACCGCTTTACCTTCTGTTTCAGAGCCTTGCTATAGTTCTTGACAGGGGCTTTGCCCTTCTTCCCCTTCTTCTTGTTCCTAGAAGGAACCATTAAGACAGAGGTTGAAGGCTTTCCCTTCAGAGTCTCCTCAGTAGTCAAGAGCATATTCAGCAGCTCTGCTGGAGTACAATCGATTTTGTTCATATTAAAGTTAATAATGAACGCATCGAAGGAAGGCGGGAGAGACTGCAGAATAATGTCTACAGCAAGCTCCTGGTTTATGGTATGCCCCAGTTTCTCCAGAGCCTCCTTGTGCCCAATCATCTTGAGCACGTGAGCTCCCACTGGGCTCCCTTCAGCCAGTTTGCTCTGAAAGAAAAGCTTTGTCAGATTATAGCGTTTTGTCCTCGCCTGTGCAGCATACAGCATCTTGAGGTTCGCTATAATTTCTATAGCCGACATATCCTCATGCTGACGCTGCAGCGGTGGCGTCATAGACGCTAGCATCAGGCAAGCGACATCAATGCTATCATTGACGTGCTTTTCATAGGCATCACGAACCGCCCTTGCGGCGTTCGCAGCGGGTTGAGGCGGCACAGCCGTCTCGAGGACATACAGTTTCCTCTCTGCCTTAAGAACGATCTTAAGGTGTCCGAACCAGTCCGAGAAGTTTGGCCCAGCAAACTTCTCCCTTTCCAGTAGGGATCGCACATTGAAGCTCATGGTGTTCGTTGCTGCAGGAATCTACAACAATGCAAGAACAGCAAGGTCAGTATCAATGTTTAGAATCAATCCAGGACTTTAAGAAAGATTCTTTTCTCACTATTTTATCTGGCTGAAAAATCCAGCAAAACAGCCCGAAAGAGTAGAACTCTTTTAGTGAGATGGGATCCAGATTTCATGCTTGGTCTCCGCGTCCCGCTCAGGCGAGATAAGATGCACAGAGAGTACAAGTACTAATTTCTGGTAGGCAGTCCCTGCCAATCGCCAACCCGTGCGATTCCCCTTCATCTGGGCAATCCAGCAGACTGTGCCAACTGAGTTGGTACAACACAATCTCTGACCCCACAGATGGCTGCCTCCATGTGCTACCATATGCGCCACATATGTAGCCTACATGGTCAAGCTGACCCGACCTACTCCCTGGACCACCACGTGCTATGCTGAGCAACGAGAAGCGATAAATCCCTTCTCTGTAACACGCAGGTGTAATCCAGCACCGTCTGAAGATAGATGGACGTGCCCACTGAGTGGGTACAACACGGCTCCAACGATAGTCAGAATAGTGAGGTTTCGCGTCAGAAGGCATTACGTGCTTGATATTTTAGCGTTTGGATTTTAACGGTCTTTTATCTTCTTACTATCAGGCATATCCTATGGCTATAGCAGAAGATAAATAAATCATGCTTTTCTACTTATTTAATCAATAACAGAAAGCATGGATCTTATGTGGTAAAAGCCCATAGCCTAAGTAAGACCTTAAGATACTTAAGTTTTCACTTGCTCTTCTTGGGTCTTTAGCATCTCATCTGGTCCAACCCAGGGCTCTTGCGCCAAGAGCACCTCAGGTGCGCCACCAGCTGAATGCCCCTCTGGGATGTGTGCCTTTGTGCTCTTGTCTAATCAAAATACATTTTTGATCTATCTAGACAAGTTTGACTTGCAGGTCAATTATACAGTAAATTAATTAAAGTGATACGCAGATCACAAAAATAATAATTTACAATTTACCAGGCTCGCAGGCCCCAGCACAACACACATTAAAATGGGCATCCCACATAAGATAAAATAAACAAGCATAGGCATCAATCAACATGTGATCCAATTAAAAGAAAATAAAATTTTGAAAACCCCATTGGCATCAATTTTAATTTTCTTATGTGCCCTACAACCTTACAACGGTCCATTGATGAGGATCCACTCATCAATCTAGTTAGATCCATACCCTTGCATGCACCAAGTCCTAACTGACTCGAGTTGACCTAATGGTCAACCATGCATGCGCCAAGGGTTGAACAACCAACATGAGTTCTGGCAAGCGGGTGTGACCCCGGGCCTAACTCATGTGTGTTCAGTTGTTGTCTCAACCAGACCTCGCTACACACCTGTGATGCAATCGACCTATAGCCACCTTGTGCTTGCGCACAGGTGCCATCTGGTCGATCCATCTAGGCTGTCAGATGGTCTAATCAGACTAGGTTGATCTAAACTAGATGATGCTTTCAACCCCATCAACCCGTCTAAGGGTTTATTGTAGGTGCGGCTTAGATCTATTCATAGGCGCGCAAGTAAAGTTTTGACAAAACAACAACATGTAACATGCGCAACAATGTAAGCAATATACATGCATCAACAAAATCAACCTTACACATGCGCCACCAAAAACAATCTCATATATGCGCCACAAAAATACTTTCAACTAGTATTATCGCATGATGAGAAAACTTAGATCATAAGCGCAAACAAGGATCACCTTAAGCAATCATATGAACCATATAAGATCCTAGCTCTGATACCAATTGAAGAGTCCCCTTCGAGGGGGAGCGCAAGCAGATGAAACCCTAATTTAGGGGGCGCATGCAAGTTTGCTACAATCGCTTATATGCTCATATAATCAACTTGGTAGATTGATTAGATCAAGAAGGAGATTCATACCAACGCCATTGCCTTGGAGGTCGGCTTGGAAGAAGAGAGCAACTTAGATCTCCTCCAAAAGTTCACACACAAGATGAAGAGCGCTTACTTCCTTGGCGTCCCTTGTGCTAGCAAGGCACCCAAGCTTTCTTGTCGAATGGTAAGGGATGATGAGATGATTCCCTTTGGCCGAGAGCTCCTCTTGCAATACCTCTCCTCTTCGTCAACCTCTTCCCAACGAAAGTCCAAGGCGTTGAAGTGAAGAGAACAACGCATATGCGTTTTGGCATTGAAGTGAAATCGGCCTTGATGACTTTCCATAAATGGGAGATAATCAAGCCATGCGCTCATGCCAATCCAAAAACGCATATTAGCATTGAACCAAGCGTTCACCTTTGTGAACCGGTTCAAGCCAAAACGTTCCAATCGAATTTGGTTCATAAACCAAACCAAAATAGCTCAAGCCACTTGGTCTAGACCATATTGAACCCTAAGGCTCAAGATCTAACCATTCATCTCCTGATGCTCCTGATCTCTCCGATCTAGCATCATCTCTCTCGATCGAAGCTTACCGATCTCAAGCCCTAATCAATCAAACATGATCAGACCAGATCTCACTTACAATCAGAGATTAAATCCCTTTAAACTGAACCCAAAGAATTCAGTCCACACGATCTGACTCAAGTAAGCCATATCATCAAATTGTGCGACCCTGAGGGTTTCCTTTAAATGTCGGTAACGATAACTCACGTTATCACGATCAGTGAGGGGTATCTAGCAACACATCACTGTCTCCCGATATAAAGGAAAGAGTCTTCCAAGACTACACCCAAACCACAGCACAAGTGTGAATCCATTCACAAGGCATACATGTATCCTTTGCCATTGGATGTTCTTATTGGACAAGCAGGTCAAGCTTGTGACTCCAATATGATGAGCATGATTAGACCAGATGAACATAGTCACCTGGGTATGGCCATACACTTTCTCAATCATCTCATTTAAGGGGGCCCCTTTAGAACATCACACTCCAATTAAGGAGACGGCAATCCTATATCTATCACTAGTGTCCTAACCTGATTCATGCTCACCATCCAAGATAGTCTATAATCATTGTGTTTCAAATGATATTGAACTACCTCAAAACAATGACAATCATCATTTAGAAACACAAGTGATCTCAAGTCAGAGGACATGTGCCACTTGTTGCAATCAAGGATCATTCACATTGTGACAAGCAATTGAATATCCTAATAGGGTCTGTCCAGTACATCCAATGTACCCATGAGTCTACATCTTATTCCATGCTCGTAGCATCCTATAAGATTAGAACACATATTAGTCTCAATCATATCAAGGCTGTCTCATGTTCACCAAGATATCTCGACTAAGGACATATAGCATGTCAGCCTAGCTGAACAGCTCTGAGACATTATTCAGAAGTACACTTATTACAGCAGACAAGGTAACAAACTGAATAACAACCATGCCTTTATAAACATAAGAGTTTATTACATGATACTTTTACAATCCCAAGGCCTCAAACATTAGCCTTAAGGGCATACCCCAACAGACTACACATCGAATTTCAAGCCGAATTGGACTTCACAGCAAATTACGGTAGTGGCGTAAAGAATATTACGGCTGTAATTTGCAAAATACGGCACCATATTCTGCTACCGTATTTTTTGAAGATTTTTTGTTCCAACAAAGATTACGACACTACTGTAATGCTTTTTATGGTGCCGTAAAGTTAAGTCATTTACATAGAGACTTTTAAGGAGATTACGGCACTGCCGTGCTACATTTTATAGTACCGTAATTTCGAATCATTTCCTTACATAAACTTCTGAAACAATTACAGCACTGCCGTAATAATCTTCACGGTGCCGTAATTAAAACCCAGATTTTCGTGACTTGCCCTATTCTTCCGCGGATTTCTTGCGATGATGATTTATCGTGTTTTAGACCACCATTTCAAGATCCAAAAAAAGGGGAATGACCAGACAAAAGAGGAGGAGATTTTGAAGCAAAAGGCCTAATTTTTATCAATGATCAGAGGAGAATTTTGAAAGATCGCCGTCGCCCTAGGGTTCATCGCCGGGAAGCATACAAGCCACCATCGACCGTGAAATTCAAGGGGAAGCTTCACCTGAAGGAGGAGAGGACACACAAAAAGTTTCAGAGTGAAAGGAGACCGATCGACAGAGAAATCAACGAAAACAAGAGCGCCGCCACTATTCATCGCAAATCTAGGATAATTACAGGCTGTAATTTCTATTACAGCCCTGTTTAGTAACCTTATCTTTACTCTTTCAGTTTCTAATCCTTCTGAACAATGATTTATTGTAATCCTTCAATCATGCTAGCTTAAACCTCTTTGGGACAAGGGGGTGAAGACCTCTTAATTTCTTAATGATTGGATAATCTTTATTTCATCAGGATGTTTCTGATATGATAATTTTACTTTTGTGATCAATGTCTTTAATCTTTTCTTGCTGCAATCATTAGGATATGTTAGAGCTTTGTGATATAGACCGAAAGGTGATTTGCAAAGCTTGGAACCCTAAAATTGAGGTTTAGGAACTCATCGTAAGAAATTAGTTGTGTTCTTATCTCTTGGTTTTAAAAGTTATTAACTTGTTGATTGATTGGTCTAGAAAATATTACTGTTTTAGATATGAAAATATGCTAGAGATAGATATTTGATTGTCAGAAACCCTTAAGTAAAACCTATGGAACTAGGGTATGAAAATACTTAGTTACGCTTGAGATTTGATATAGAGGTTGAATGCACGAGAGTGATTCCTAAATCTCTATGTCAAGGTTTGCTTTTCCATAATCATAGAATAAGTCTGCATGAGAGTGAGAATTATTCTATGCAAATCATCTACGCGAGAGCGAGATGATTTCTTATTAAAGCAAATTACATCTTTATCTTAACAGAAATAAACTAATGAGTGTTTAATTAGGTCTAGTCATTGAAATTAAGACGGTTGAACCCCTAGTCCCAAGTCTCTCCCTTTGATATTTAGTAAACTTTTCGATCATTCACTTTTATTATATTCGATTGCCTAGCTAGTGAGAAAACAACTATTTG
Organism: Costus lasius; assembly: GCA_027563935.2. NCBI lineage: Eukaryota > Viridiplantae > Streptophyta > Magnoliopsida > Zingiberales > Costaceae > Costus > Costus lasius. Next base: position 60,233,850 of record CM050453.2, read on the forward strand.
GTATTTAACAAACGAGGTCTCTGTGGTTCGATTTCTTAATTATTACTTCGAGTATCCGTGCACTTGCGGACACAACTCCTCCCAAAAGCGCTTGTTTAATGTCAGTAGCTCGACCATAGCTATGACAATGGATGTTCTGGTGGATCAGAAAAAATCAAGTGCTCATCTTCTTCAACTTCTTCATACTCGAAGTAGTGTTTCAAATGTTGGCCATTAACTTTGAAGCTTTCTTGCCCTTCTTTTGATATTTCAATTGCGCCATATGGAAATACATTCTGAACAACACAAGGACCTAACCATCGACTTTGCAATTTCCTTGGAAATAATCTAAGTTGCGAGTTAAACAATAAGATCTTGTCTCCCTCAATAAATTCTTTCTTTGAAATTCGCTGATCATGCCACTTTTTTGTGCACTCCTTATATATCCAGGCACTCTCGTAAGCAGAATTCTGAATTTTGTCAAGTTCATTCAACAGGAATTTTCTTTTCTCTTCGGCACTCTTCATGTCATAATTCAGCCTTTTCACCCCACAATAGGCCCTATGCTCAAGTTCCACTAATAAATGACAAGATTTGTAAAAAAAAAAAGCTAGAATGTAGACATACCTAAGGGTGTTTTGAAAGCTGTCCTGTAAGCCCAAAGAGCATCATCAAGTTTCAGTGCCCAATCTTTCCTTGCACCTGACATAGTCTTTTTGAGAATTCTCTTTATCTCACGATTCGAGACCTCCACTTGTCCACTCGTCTATGGGTGATACGGTGTAGCAATCTTATGGTGTACTCTATATTTCCTTAGCAATGACTTGAGCTTAAGTTCGATAAAATGAGAGCCACCATCACTAATCAAAACTCTGGGCACACCAAATCTAAGAAAAACTATCTTTTTAAACATCCTGGCTACAACATGTGAATCATTAGTGGCTTCGGCGGATGCCTCTACCCATTTAGATACATAATCAACACACAAGAGAATGTTTTTTTTTCACATGCATTAGGAAAAGGTCCCATAAAATCTATTTCCAAAGATCAAAAATTTCAACTTATAAAATTCCGTGTTGAGGAAGTTCATCCCCTCTAGCAATATTACCAGCTTGTTGGCAATTATAATAAGACTGAATGAATTTCCTAGCATCACAAAAAATTATTGGCCAATAGAAACCTGATTGGAGAATTTTAAATGCTATCTTCGATGCACTGGCATGTCCTCCATAAGGAGAAGAATGACAGTGAGAAAGTATGTCGGGTATCTCTTCCTCTAGTAAACATCTCCTGAATAGGCCATAAGTGCATCGTCGATACAAGTATGGCTCATCCCAGAAAAATGTTTAACATCCGAACGAAATTTCTTTTTCCCCTGAGACGTCAGATTAGGAGGCATAATGTTAGACATGAGAAAAATTAACAATGTTGGCATACAATAGTGTCTCTTGTCTCATAATAGCAAAAAGATACTCTTCTGGAAAAGAGTCATTAATCTCTGAATCCTCCTCTATATTTTTCTCCTTCGTTAATTTGGATAGATGATCTGCCACTAAATTATCTGCTCCTTTCTTGTCTTTTATTTCAATGTCAAATTCTTGTAAGAGCAATATCCACCGGATCAATTTGGGTTTTGCATCATTTTATTCAACAAGTATTTTATTGCTGCATGATATGTAAAAACAACAACTTTCGAATTAACAATATAGGAGCGAAATTTATTGAAAGTGAACACAATGGCAAGAAGTTCCTTCTCAGTTGTTGCATAGTTGATATGTGCTTCATTTAAAGTTTTGCTAGCATAGTAGATGGCATGATGTTTGTTATTCTTTCACTATCCCAAAACTGCTCCCACTGCTTGGCCACTTGCATCACACATCAATTCATATGGAAGTGTCCAATCTGGTGGTTGCATAATGGGTGCTGAGACAAGGGCCTTCTTTAACCTTTCAAAAGCTTCTGTGCAGTCCCTATCAAAAAGAAAAACAGCATTCTTAGCCAATAAATTTGTGTGAGGCCTAGCAATTTTAGAAAAATCTTTAATAAATCTACGATAAAATCTAGCGTGGCCCAAAAAACTGCGGAATGCTTTGATGGAGGTAGGCCCGGGTAATTTCTCAATGGCTTTGATTTTAGCCTTATCTACTTCAATGGCCCTTTGTGAGATAATATGTCCAAGGACAATTCCCTCCCGAACCATAAAGTGGCATTTCTCCCAGTTAAGGACTAAATTCACCTCCTCGCATCTATGCAAAACACGTGATAAATTAGGTAAACAATTATCAAATGAAGAACCATATACCAAAAAATCATCCATAAAAATATTTATAATATTTTCAATAAAGTAAAAAAAATCACCATCATGCATCGTTGAAAAGTAGCCGGTGCATTACATAAAGCAAAAGGCATGCGCATGTAAGCAAAAGTTCCGTATGGACATGTAAAAGTGGTCTTCTCTTGATCCTCAGGATGAATCAGTATCTGAAAGAATCCTGAAAAACCATAAAGAAAACTAAAGTAAGAATTAGTGGCCAATCGTTCGAGCATCTAATCAATAAAAGGGAGAGGAAAATGATCTTTCTGGGTGGCCTTATTTAACTTTCGGTAATCGATGCACATGTAACACCCGGTTACCATTCTCATTGGGAGTAATTCATTGTTCTCATTCATTACTGCCGTAATTCCCCCTTTCTTTGGAACCACATGAACGGGACTAACCCATTCACTGTCAGAAATTGGGTATATCACCCCAGCATCTAGTAACTTCAGGATCTCCTTTTTTACCACCTCCTTCATGACGGGATTCAACTTACTTTGATACTCTATGGAGGGTTTGCAATTTTCCTCAAGAAAATCTTGTGCATACACAAAGAAGGGTTAATACCACGTATATCATCCAATGAATAACCAATTACCTTCCTATGTAGTCGAAGCTCATCAAGCAACTTTTTTGAGGAAAATTGATCCAAATCTGCGCTGACAATAACTGGGTATGTGGAGTCATCTCTCAAAAATTCATACCTTAAATTTGGTGGGAGTGATTTGAGTTCCAATTTATTCATCTTCATTGGTTCAAGTTTTACCAAAATAAGTTTCTCAACTTTGGCTTTATGTGGCTCGATCGTCAGTCCTGAATCCAGAATTTTTGTATAGGCTTGAGCTTCTTCCCCAATATTTTCTTCTTCACCCTTTTCTTTAACAAGACATATGTCCAAAGTGTCTATTTCTTTTTTCATAGTTTCTTCATTTGACTCCAGTGCAAGTGCATCAATATTAAAACAAGAATCTACAAAAGAAGACTTTTTTAGAGAAGAGGAAAGATCAAAACCAATATTATTCTCACCGATATTTATAGTCAATATCCCTCTCTTCACATAATCACAGCGCCTGCAGTAGCTAAGAATGGTTTCCGCAAAATGATAGGTAATTTAATGTCTTCTTCCATCTCCAATACTACAAAATCTGCAGGTATAAAAAATTGACCAACTTTAATTGAGACATCCTCCAAAATTCCCACAGGACGTCGAATAGACCGATCAGCAAGCTGTAGTGAGATAGTGGTCGGCTTCATATCTCCTATATCAAGCTTTTTACAAATTGACAAAGGCATCAAGCTTACGCTTGCGCCCAAGTCACACAAAGCTCCTTTAAAAGACATATCTCTGATATGGCAAGGAATCAAGAAACTCCCTGGATCATTCAACTTCTGAGGTATCTTGTTCTGGATTATCGTACTACATTCCTCTGTAAGTGCCACAATACCATACTCTTCAATTTTGCATTTGTTGGAAAAAATGTCTTTTAGAAACTTTGTGTATGTAGACATTTGTGACAAAGCATTAGTAAAGGGAATGTTACTGTATAACTTTTTGAATACCTTAAGGAATTTGCCGAATTGCTTGTATAACTTCGCCTTAGCCAGCCTCTGAGGGAAAGGGATAGGTGGAACATATACAGGAGGACCTACATAAACTTTCTCCTTCTCCATAGGTTTCTCCTTATCTGGTAGAGATTTCTTAGACTGCTCTTCATCGACTATAGGTGAAGGTTCTTCGTCAGGCATCTGGGGCTCATCCAATTGCTTACCACTCCTTGTGGATATTGCACTATAGTGCTCCTAGAATTCATCTCTATTTGCTCCGAAAGTTTACATGTACGCCCCTTGAAAATGCTTGCCTGCTGAGCTATTTGGCTCTCTAGCATCTCGTTGTGGGTTGTCAAGGCATCCACACGAGATGTTAGATGCTTAATAGCATCAGAGACATCTTCGTTGTGCTTCTTTTGAGCAACAACAAACCCTTCCAAAAGGGACTCCAAGTTAGACTTCTGAGGCTGATTGAACTACCTAGGCTAAAAACCTATTGGCAGTCTATTATTCTGCTAATTATATTGTTGAGAAACTTGCCCTTGATTATTCTTGTACGACAAATTGAGGTGGTTCCTCCAGCCTGGATTATATGTAGCTGAATAAGGGTCATTCACCTGCCTTTGATTATAGTTGTCTGAAGCATTGACATGCTCCTAACAAGAGTCATCCTGTGGTGAAGCTAGAAGCTAACAATTAGTAAAAATATGACCTGAAACACCATAGACCTCATAAGAAACAGAATTAACCGCAACTGAAGAAAAAAAATAAAAGAATCCAATTTCTAAGCTAAAGAGTCAACCTTTGCAACTAAAGATGTTAAGGAGTCACTGCTATACATATCAATACCTGTGGACATGGTACCTCACTCATTGGATCAATAGTTGTGATTCATGGCCATGTCCTCAAGCAAAGTCATCTCATCTTTTACGTTTTTACTCATGATAACTCCCTCAGCAGCAGCATCCACCATGAGTTTTGTGTTGTAGTCCAATCTATTGTAGAAGATATGAATTAGGACCCACTTCTCAAGCCCATGATGAGGACACATGCGCTGGAGTTCCTTAAAACAATCCCAAGCATCATAGAGCGACTCTCCTTCTTTTTGTCCAAAGGAAGTTATCATATTCCTTAGTTGAACTATCTTGCCAGGTGGAAAGTATTTGGTCAGAAAAGCACGTGAGAGCTTATCCCATGTAGTGATCGATCTAGAGGGAAGAGAATATAACCAAGCCCGTGCGCGATCCTTGAGAGAAAATGAAAATAGTCTTAGTCTTATTGCATCAGAAGATACATTGTTTACCTTAATAGTGTCACAATATTCTAAAAAGATAGCAAGATGAAGGTTAGGATCCTGTGTTGGAGAACCCCCAAACTGGTTCTGCTGAACCATGGTCATCAGTGCTGGTTTAAGCTCGAAGTTGTTCGCCTCTACATTAGGTATAGGGATGGTAAGAAAACCCATCCCTGCCCTACCCCGATCTAACCCGACCCGAAGTCAACGGGGAAAACCCGAGTTAATTGGGTCTCGGGTCAGGGTCGGGAAAAACCCGACTGGTTAAAATCGGGTTGGGGTCGGGTATGGGAATTCAGGTACCCACCCCGAACTCGATCACGAACCCGCCCCGATCATTAAAATGATAAATTTATCCCTTTTAAGTTATAATTTAGCTACTAAATTTATAGTAGTTTGATGTAAAAATGATTGTGTAGTTTATGAAAAATAGTTTTTATTTATATATTATGGATATGGAATGAAAAATAATTTTAAAATATTATTTATAATATATACTTATTTTTTAGGCTGGCCGGAGTCGGGTTTCCCCGCGGGTTCGGGTGTGGGGTTGGGTTTTCTAAACACGTCGGGTTCGGAGTCAGGGTCAGGGTTGGGGATGGGTTTAGGGAAGTTGTGTTGGTGTATATGCCTTGGACCCGTTGTTGGTCCATCTTGTACAACTTGACCTTTGATATTTAATATATATATCATCATTCTGGCATTGTCGTTATTATGCTGTGTTTACATCTGCGACTATGTACATAGATAATAATGTCCCTGGAGACAGATTGTATCTATGCTCAAACGGTGTGTCCCCGGTCGAGTACCTGAGCGGATAAGGGACAACTTTGGTACATGTAAGACTGGTATATGGGCTGGTTACGCACGGGGTGCTAATGCAGGCATATGGGTATATTAGTGGTGGATATACTGGACCGACCCGCCGTGAGCTTTAACTTGGTGTCATGAGTTAAGCTCACAAGTGACAGGAGATGCATTGATCCCTTGATACTTTGATACAACCTAACGCCTCGCCGTAGCAGGGAGGTCATAACGGTTGCCATTGTGTATGTCACGACCCATATGAGATGATCAATGGACAGATATAGGATTTGCCCCTTCCTACGGGAAGCTTGATATCCACGGGGCCCCCCTATGGTTGCATGACTGAAAGTGTATGGCCATACCCAGGTGAAAGCCTGATTTAGTCATGACCATGAGATTGGGTGAAAATAAAGTGGTGACACACTTTGTCCAATCGGACATCAGTTCGGCAAAGAGACTGTAATGCATCGGTACCTTGTTGCGATGATGGGGATGTCGATGTTGATATCCATTCCGATGACTCGGGTAGCAGCGATGCACTACTAGGTGCCAATCACTGCTTGTGATGACTCGGTTCATCACTGCCAACGTCTGAGGAACCTACAGGGTTGCACAACTTGAAACTCGGGTTCTCGTATTGATTGGGTAGCCTAATGATTGAGTTATTGGATAACTCAGATCTGTTTGGGAGAATCCATCAGCACCACTGTACTAGATGAGATGAAAGGAATCATTTGGAGCTAACTTATTTTTTGGCCTAGTAGGCCAAATGGGCCCAATGGGACATTTTGGCCAAATGGGCCCAATAGACTAAGTTGGGCTAATAGGCCAAATGGGCTCAATAAGCCATTTGGGCCAATGGGCCAAATGGAATGGTGCAAGCTACTTGGAGTGAGCTTGACGCATTTCCTTGAGGTGGACAAATCCAAGTTGGACATCTTCTTAAGGTGAGAAGCTTGGAGCTTCTCACTTGGAGTGGGTGAATGTACTTGGACGCATGACACTTGGAGTGGGCGAAATGGGTTTTACCTCTTGAAGAGGTGTGTCTCTTCATGAAGAGGTGTGCCTCTTCACTAGTGAAGAGGTGCACCTATTCATGGGTATATAAACCCCCTTCCTCCCCCCTCGTCGCAACTCTTGAACTCTTGCCCCCTTGTCCCCCTTGTCGCCACTCCTAGAAAGAGGGAGAGGGATGTTCGCCCATTGCCTCTACTCTTCCCTTTAGTGAGTTTGGAACTTTGGAAGTTCCTTGGCGCCCTCCTCTCCAAAGTTGGACTTTGGCTTCGGTTGATTTCGGTTCGGATCTTGGTGGAGTGCTTCAAGAGTTGGACTCCGACGAAGCTCCACCTCCTCTCCTTGGCATCTCCTTGTAGACTCCTGAGAGAAACGAAAATCTTAGATTTGCGAACGGACATTGAGGTTGAAAGACATGTTTTTTAAGAAACTAAAACTGAAGTTTTATGATTTCTTGAGCATATAGAAAAGGATGAGATGATTGTGCATCGTGTTGTGGTCATAGTCAAGCCCCTTGTATGCCTGTGATGTATTTATCTAAGGCCTGCATGCCGCTTTTTCATTTTATTTTATAAACGCACAAAGAAGATTAAGGGCACTTCCCTCCTGGAGTTTACATCTTGGCGCATTAACCATGATGGCGCATCTTGCTTGGTGGCGCAAGTAAGGGCTTGGCCGAACCTTAGGGTTCGTGAGCTATCCCTCTTGGCACAAGCATGATGGCGCATCATGCATGGAGGACCTTGGAGCCGCACTTGAAGATAAAGCTTAGTGGCGGCAAGGTTAGGTCTTGTTGGGGCTTGTCACCTAGGTCAAGCATGAACATCCTTTGGCATGTGATGGTTCATTGCGTTAATTAGGCTATGACCACATCGCTTGTTTACTGTTTTTCAATATTTGCTAAAGCATGCCTAGTTGTGTTTTATCCTTTTGTTATCACTATAGTATTGCATGCCTGTAATGTTACACAAAAGATAAAACTAAAAGGATGAGACCTCAAAAACCCTCAAAAGAATATCAAGTCTGTAGCCTTCTGATGCGTAGCCCTCGTCAAGCTATCGATCAGTGGTGTTGTGCACTGTTTCCCACCCTAGTGGGACACACCCACTTATCTTTGGAAGGCGTGTGGTGGCAATGGTTTCCTGAGTCCAGTTAAAATGTTGGACGTGCCCTGGGCATAACGGTCAGGATAGACTTGACTATATTTCTTATGTGGTGGCCACATGATGGAATTCTAGAGGCAGCCTCGAGAGGTTAAGGTTTTATTTTGTTCCAGCCCTAGCTAGGCACAAAATGCTTGAACTGTCTTGAAAAGGAAAATTGCTAGGGTGCAATCGGCCAGCGTGCCCACCTTAAGAAGCATAGGTCACTTTTTGCATCTCATCCCACCCTCGTGGGACGCGAAACCTCATGTGGAATATGGATATCATCTCACTAGGAAATCTCGGATTTCCCGATTGACTTTGTGGGTTGTCAATTCGATTAAAATAGTGGGAGCCATGATCATTTAATGTAAGTCCAGATTAAATGATTCGAAGTTGTACTAATCTGCTATCTTGGTTGTTGTAGATCAATGGCTACGAACAATAGCAGATGGTCACTGCGATCTATCCTGGAAAATGACAAGTTGGTTGGATCCAACTTGATGGACTGGTATCGGAACTTGAGGATTGTCCTTAAGCTCGAGAGGAAGCTCTATGTCCTTGAGCAGCCTATTCTAGAGCCACTTCCATGCTCGGCCTCAAGCGGCTGATACTTTGGAGGTTGCTAATTTGATGCTAACCAACATGTCGCCTGAATTTAGAGGGCAATATGAATCTAAGAGTGCTTTTGAGATTATTTATAATCTAAGGCAACTCTTCGATGAATTGGTTAAGCTCAACCCTCCTAAAGTAGTCATTCAGTTTGGTGAGCCGAAAGGTTTGACCAAAGTGCTAAAACTAAAGATGAAAAGGATCAGGAATAACAGGTGCTATTCATGTGGAGGGCCACCTCACATGTTGAAGGACATGGTGCGACTTCAGAACGAGGAGAAGAGAAGCAGGGCTTCGTCTTTTGGCTCAGGTATTTATGTTACCGAAGTCAACCTTTCTACTTCTATGTCATGGGTATTGGATACCGCATGCGGAGCTCATATTTGTACAAATATGTAGGGGCTCAGGAAAAGTAGATTGGTGCGGCCTAGAGAGATTGACCTATGTGTTGGAAACGGAGCACAGGTTGCTACTGTTGCCGTAGGACTTTTGGCACTCTCCCTGCCTTCTGGACTTCATCTAGGGTTAAATAATTGTTATTATGTACCTTCTCTTACCAAAAACATTGTATCCATTCCTTGCTTGGCAAGGAAAGGATTTAAATTTGAAATAAAAGAGGACTCTTGTTCTTTTTCATTTGCAAATGTGTTTTATGGGAAGGGTACCTTATGCAATGGATTATATGTCTTGGACATGGATAACTCTATATGTAACATAAATCATAAAAGGATCAAACTGAGTGGTTCAGTTGGTGCGTACCTTTAGCATTGTCGATTAGCCCATATAAACAAGAATCGCATTCAACAACTCCATGCAAATGGATTGTTAGATTCAACCTCCTTAGAGGAGTCTGATACTTGTGAGCCTTGTTTATTAGGGAAAATGACAAAAGCGCCCTTCACCAAGATTGGTGAGAGGGCAGATGGTTTGTTGGATCTCATACATAGCGATGTGTGTGGGCCATTCAGTAAACAAGCCAGAGGAAGGTACAACTACTTCATCACATTTACTGATGACTTCAGTAGATACGGTTATGTCTATTTAATGAGACATAAGTCTGAATCCATTGAGAAGTTTAAGGAGTTCAGACATGAAGTAGATGCAGGTCCCCAAATAAGGGGGGGGCGAAACCCAAGTGAGGCGCATATTAAGGGAGAACGCAGCGGAGAGGGCTTCTTAGGATCTTTCATGTTATATGATTAACAAAACCGATTGCATAGATGAGATAGAACCATACCATAGCCATTTCTAGATGGCGCCTTGGAAGCAGAGAGTGATGCCGCTCTCCTCCTGAAGATACGCACACAAGATGAAAGATGTGCCTACTCCTTGATGCTCCTTGTGCTAGCAAGGCGTCAAGGTGTTCTTCTCGAATGGAAGGGAAGGAGATCTTCTTTGCTTGGCGATTTTCTTCCTCCTTATTTTCGTCAACCTCTCTCTTTCTCGAATGGAAAAACCCCGAGAGATGGATGCTCTTCAGCGAGAGATGAGCGTCAAACGACAAGAAGAGAAAGGCGTGAATCGTGAGTCGTGGTCACATAGGGAAGTGCTATCTAAAAATAGCATACCACTTCACCACTTGCGGTCATGGGTTTACCCCAATCGCAACTCACTTCACCCTTGAACCATGCGCTCATCCATGAGCCGGTTCATGTTGGTTCGGTCCAAAAACCAAATAAGCCAAGCGACAAGGCTTAGATCAAATTAAACCCTAAGGCTCCAGATCTAACCGTCGATCTCTTTGATGCTCCTGATCTGACCAATCTAGCATCCAATCTCTCGATCAAAGCTTACCGATCTAATGCCCTAATCAATCAAACATGATCAGACCAGATCTCACTTACGATCAGAGATTAAATCCCTTTAAACTGAACCCAAACAATTCAGTCCACACGATCTAACTTAAGTAAGCCATATCATCAAATTGTGCGACCCTGAGGGTTTTCTTTAAATGTCGGTAACGATAATTCTCATTATCACGATCAGTGAGGGGTATCTAGCAACACATCACTGTCTCCCGATATAAAGAAAAGAGTCTTCCAAGACTACACCCAAAATACAGCACAAGTGTGAATCAACTCACAAAGCATACATATTTCCTTTGCCACTGGATGTTCTTATTGGACAAGCCTGTCAAGCTTGTAACTCCAATATGATGAGCATGATTAGAACAGATGAACACTGTCACCTGGGTATGGCCATACACTCTCTCAATCATCTCATCCAGGGGGCCCCTTTAGAACATCACACTCCTTAAACAAGGAGACGGCAATCCTATGTTTATCACTAGTGCCCTAACCTGATTCAAGCTCACCATCCAAGATAGTCTATAACCATTATGTTTCAAATGATATTGAACTACCTCAAAATGATGACAATCATCATTCAGAAAACACAAGCGATCTCAAGTCAGAGGAAATGTGCCACTTGTCATATTCAAGGAATATTCACATTGTGACAAACAATTGAACATCCTAGTAGGGTCTGTCCAGTACATCCATTGTACCCATGAGTCTACATCTTATTCCATGCTCGAAGCATCCTATAAGATTAGAACACATATTAGTCTCAACCATATCAAGGCTGTCTCATGTTCACCAAGATATCTCGACTAAGGACTTATAGCATGTCAGCCTAGCTGAACAGCTTTGAGACATTATTCAGAAGAACATATATTGCAGCAGACAATGTAAACAACTGAATAATAACCATGCCTTTATAAACATAACAGTTTATTACATGATACTGATACATTCCCATGGCCTCAAACATTAGCCTTAAGGGCATACCCCAACAATCTCCCACTTGCACTTAATCTAATGGTTGAGAAATCTCAAACCCATGTTATTACAGTGCTTCTCATGCTTCTGCTGCGCCAGAGGCTTGGTAAGCGGGTCTGCCAGATTGTCATCTGTATGAACCTTGCAGATTTTGATCTCGCTACGATCTATGATCTCCCTGATCAAATGAAACCGTCTCTGTATGTGCTTGGACTTCTGGTGCGACCGTGGTTCCTTTGCTTGTGCGATTGCTCCAGTGTTATCACAGAAGATAACCAAAGGATCTGCACTCGAAGGAACAACACCAAGTTCTCTCACGAACTTACGAATCCACACTGCCTCCTTGGATGCTTCCGAGGCTGCAACATACTCGGCTTCTGTTGTGGAATCAGCAACAGTTGACTGTTTGAAACTCTTCCACACCACTGCTCCTCCATTCAAGCTAAAAACATAGCCTGATTGCGATCGGAAATCATCCTGGTCAGACTGGAACGAAGCGTCAGTATATCCCTCTATACTGAGTTCTTCCTGACCACCATATATCAAGAACATATCTTTGGTCCTCCGCAGATATTTTAGGATGTTCTTGACTGCAATCCAGTGCGCCAAACCTGGATTACTTTGAAAACGACTGGTCACGCTTAACCCGTAAGCGACGTCTGGGCGAGTACACAACATCGCATACATAATGGAACCAATAGCCGAAGCATAAGGCGTATTGTCCATTTCATCTTTCTCAGTCTGTGTTTGTGGACACTGACTCTTTGAAAGATTCAGACCATGTCTGACTGGAAGATATCCTCGTTTAGAATTCTCTAAATGAAATCTCTCCAGGACTTTATCGATGTAAGTACTCTGGCACAGCCCGAGAAGCCTCTTAGATCTATCCCTGTAGATCTTCACACCTAACACATAGGCAGCTTCTCCTAGATCTTTCATCTGGAAACATTTCCTTAGCCATGCCTTCACAGCATGCATTTCAGGAATGTCATTTCCAATGATCAAGATGTCATCGACGTAGAGGACTAGGAAAGTAATCACGCTCCCACTAAACCTCTTATATACACACGGGTCATCCTCGTTCTTGATGAAACCAAATTCGGTGACTGATTCATCAAAACGAATATTCCAGCTTCTTGATGCTTGCTTAAGTCCATAAATGGACTTCTTTAACTTGCATATCTTATGACGATCTGCTGGATTAGTGAAACCTTCCGGTTGTGTCATGTACACATCCTCATCCAGATTTCCATTCAGGAAAGCTGTTTTCACATCCATCTGCCAGATCTCATAATCATAATATGCAGCTATCGCGAAAAGAATCCGAATAGACTTAAACATGGCTACAGGTGAGAAAGTTTCATCATAATCTATCCCGTAGATTTGTTTGAAACCTTTCGCAACAAGCCTGCCTTTATAGGTAACTACGTTACCATCCATGTCAATCTTCTTCTTGAAGATCCATTTACAGCCTATAGGGATAACTCCCGAAGGCGGATCAACCAAATCCCAAACTTGGTTATCTGACATGGAGTCCATCTCGGCGCGCATAGCTTCAAGCCATCTCGCTGACTCCGGTCCACTGACCGCATCCGCATAAGTGAGGGGTTCATCATTATCAATGATGTAGACTCCGTCATAGCGCTCAGGCTGTCGACGGATCCTTCCCGATCTTCGCGGTTCCCGTGATATTTGAGCCTCAGGTTGTTCAATAACCTGTTCTACCGGCTCAGGCTCATCCAACTGTGCTTGGTCACTTTGTCCTTCCTCTGGATTCTCATCCAACTTAATTTCTCTCCCACTAGCCTCTTGCAGAAGAAACTCCTTCTCAAGAAATATGGCCGTCCGAGCAACAAAAACCTTGTTCTCATTGGGATCGTAGAAATAATAACCCTTAGTTTCCTTAGGGTAACCGACAAAGATACATTTGTCAGATCTGCTCTCTAGTTTCCCAGAGGCGAGCTTTTTGACATAAGCCTCGCAGCCCCAGATCCTGATAAATGTCAAGCTCGGCTGTTTTCCATACCATAACTCATATGGAGTCTTAGAAACTGCCTTGGATGGCACTCGGTTTAGTACCTTTGCAGCTGTTTCCAGCGCAAAACCCCAAAAGGAGTAAGGTAGATTAGCCTGACTCATCATAGAACGAACCATATCAAGTAACGTTCTATTTCTCCTCTCGGACACACCATTCCATTGCGGTGTTCCTGGCGGAGTGAGCTGTGAGATGATCCCACACTCCTTCAGATAGTCAGTAAACGCATGACTTAGGTATTCTCCACCTCGATCTGAGCGAAGTGCCTTGATATTTCGGCCTAACTGATTTTGTACTTCATTCTTGAACTCTTTGAACTTGTCAAAAGATTCACTCTTATGTCTCATTAAAAAGACATAGCCATACCTACTGAAATCATCAGTAAAGGTAATGAAGTACTGATAGCCACCTCTGGCATGTTTACTAAATGGCCCACACACATCACTGTGTATTAGGTCAAGTAAACCTGAAGCCCTTTGACCTTTATGAGGAAAAGGTGACTTCGTCATTTTACCCATTAAACAAGCCTTGCATGTATCAATCTCCTTATAGGAGAATGATCCCAGCAGTCCATTATCATGCAACCGCTTAATGCGTTTCTCGTTTATATGGCCTAAACGACTATGCCATAGCAAGGTGCTGTCATCAGCATACTTGGCTTTCTTAATATCGATTTGCTGTATCGAACATTCCATGTCCAACATGAATAACCCATTGCTAATTGAACCAGTTGCATAAACAATATTATCTAAAGACAAAATACACTTTGAAATATTGCATTCAAAGGAAAATCCCTTCCTGACAAGAGCAGGAATGGAGATAATATTTTTAGTAATACTGGGAACAAAATAACAACTGTTTAGTTCCAATACAAGTCCAGATGGTAAGGAAATGAAATAGTCTCCTACAGCAACAGCAGCAACCCGTGCCCCGTTTCCAACTCGTAGGTCCACTTCATGCTGTCCCACCTGCCTTCTTCTCTTGAGTTCCTGTACATTTGAACAAATGTGAACTCCACATGCAGTGTCCAACACCCATGATATAGAAGAAGAAAACATGACCTCAGTCACGAATATACCTGAGCCAGAAGCGAAGCTTCCCCTCTTATCTCCTTGGAGCGCTTTACAGTCCTTTTTCCAGTGACCCAGCTGGCCACAGTGGAAACACCTGTATTCCTTGGACCGCTTGACCTTTTGCTTCAAAGCCTTGCTGTAGCTCTTGACAGGGGTCTTGCCCTTCTTCCCCTTCTTCTTGTTCTTTGAAGGAACCATTAAGACAGAGGTCGAAGGCTTTCCCTTTAGAGTCTCCTCAGTAGTGAGGAGCATATTCAGCAGCTCTGCCGGAGTACAATCGATTTTGTTCATATTAAAATTAATAATGAACGCGTCGAATGAAGGCGGGAGAGACTGCAGAATAATATCCACAGCAAGCTCCTGGTTGATGGTGTGCCCCAGTTTCTCCAGAGCTTCCTTGTGCCCAATCATCTTGAGCACGTGAGCTCCCACTGGGCTCCCTTCAGCCAGTTTGCTCTGAAAGAAGAGCTTCGTCAAATTGTAGCGCTCTGTCCTCGCCTGTGCAGCATACAGCATCTTGAGGTTCGCTATAATCTCTATAGCCGACATATCCTCATGCTGACGCTGCAGCGGTGGCGTCATAGACGCTAGCATCAGGCAAGCGACATCAATGCTATCATTGACGTGCTTTTCATAGGCTTCCCGAACCGCCCTTGCGGCGTTCGGAGCGGGCTGCGGCGGTATCGCCGTCTCGAGGACATACAGTTTCCTCTCTGCCTTAAGAACGATCTTAAGGTGTCCAAACCAGTCAGAGAAGTTCGGCCCAGCAAACTTCTCCCTTTCCAGTAGGGATCGCACATTGAAGTTCATGGTGTTCGTTGCTGCAGGTATCTACAACAATGCAAGAACAGCAAGGTCAGTATCAATGTTTAAGAATCAATCAGGACTTAAGAAAGATTCCTTTTCTCACTATTTTATCTGGCTGAAAAATCCAGCAAAACAGCCCGAAAGAGTAGTACTCTTTTAGTGAGATGGGATCCGGATTTCATACTTGGTCTCCGCGTCCCGCTCAGGCGAGATAAGATGCACAGAGAGTACAAGCACTAATCTCCGGTAGGCATTCCCTGCCGATCGCCAACCCATGCGATTCCCCTTCATCTGGGCAATCCAGCAGACTGTGCCAACTGAGTTGGTACAACACAGTCTCTGACCCCACAGATGGCTGCCTCCATGTGCTACCATATGCGCCACATATGTAGCCTTCATGGTCAAGCTGACCCAACCTACTCCCTGGACCACCATGTGCTATGCTGAGCAACGAGAAGGGATAAATCCCTACTCTGTAACACACAGGTGTAATCCCACACCCTCTGAAGATAGATGGACGTGCCCACTGAGTGGGTACAACACGGCTCCAACGATAATCAGAACAGTGAGGTTTCGCGTCAGAAGGCTTTATGAGCTTGATATTAAGCGTTGGATTTTCACGGTCTTTTATCTTCTTCACTATCATACAATTCCTATGGTGATAGCAGAAGATAAACTTAATCATGCAGTTCTAATATTTAAACAATAAATAAAAGAAAGCATGAATCTTATGTGGTAAAAGCCCATAGCCCTAGTGAGACCTTAACCTAACTTAAGTCTTCACTTGCTCTTCATGGGTCTTTTGCTGCTCATCTGGCCCAAGCCAGGGCCCAAGCGCCAATTGCAGCTTTGGTGCGCCCACCAGGGAAATGCGCCAGGTCCTAGGGTCGAACCCTAGACCTCCCACCTGGTCCAGCCACAGCTGCATGCGCCTCTGCCAAGTGTGCTCTGTGCTCTTGTCTAATTAAATTACAAATTTAACTATCTAGACAAGATTGACACGCAGGTCAATTACATTTTATAAATTAAAGCAATGTGATGCGCAGATCACAATAATTAATTTACACTTTTAAATCCCAGGCACACAGGCCCCAGCACAGCACACAATTAATATGGGCAGCCCACATAAGACTAAATAAACAAACATATGCATCCAATCAGCAATCATGTGATCCATAAAAATTAAAATTTTCGAAAAACCCCATGGGATCAATTTTAATTTCCTTATTTGCCCTTCAACCTTACAACGGTCTATTACCAGGGATCCACTCATCCAACCTAGTCAGATCCACTGCCCTAGCATGCACCAAGTCCTAACTGACTTGAGTCGACCATAAGGTCAACCATGCATGCGCCAGGGCTGAACAACCACAATGAGGTCTGGCAAGCGGGTGTGACCCCGGGCCTAACTCATGTGTGTTCATCTGTTGTCTCAATCAGACATCGCTACACACCTGTCTGCAGTCGACCTATAGCCACCATAGGCTTGCGCCAAGGTGCTATCTGGTCGACCCATTCAGGCTGTCAGATAGTCTGATCAGACTGTTTGGATCTAACCTAGGGGGTGACTTCAACCCTAATAACCCATCTAAGGGTTTATAGCAGGGCCTCAGATCTATAGTGAGTCGCGCATGTTATCATCGTTTTGTAAAAACAACAACAAAAATAATGCGCCATCTTACATGCGCCAAGATGAAAAATACAAGTATCGTTCATGATAACTTAACATGTATATGCGCATGTAATAAAGATCTGCAACATGAATCACAAAAATGGCTCATGCAATCATAAAACATGTGTTAACCTATGCCTCTGATACCAATTGCAGGTCCCCAAATAAGGGGGGGGCGAAACCCAAGTGAGGCGCATATTAAGGGAGAACGCAGCGGAGAGGGCTTCTTAGGATCTTTCATGTTATATGATTAACAAAACCGATTGCATAGATGAGATAGAACCATACCATAGCCATTTCTAGATGGCGCCTTGGAAGCAGAGAGTGATGCCGCTCTCCTCCTGAAGATACGCACACAAGATGAAAGATGTGCCTACTCCTTGATGCTCCTTGTGCTAGCAAGGCGTCAAGGTGTTCTTCTCGAATGGAAGGGAAGGAGATCTTCTTTGCTTGGCGATTTTCTTCCTCCTTATTTTCGTCAACCTCTCTCTTTCTCGAATGGAAAAACCCCGAGAGATGGATGCTCTTCAGCGAGAGATGAGCGTCAAACGACAAGAAGAGAAAGGCGTGAATCGTGAGTCGTGGTCACGTAGGGAAGTGCTATCTAAAAATAGCATACCACTTCACCACTTGCGGTCATGGGTTTACCCCAATCGCAACTCACTTCACCCTTGAACCATGCGCTCATCCATGAGCCGGTTCATGTTGGTTCGGTCCAAAAACCAAATAAGCCAAGCGACAAGGCTTAGATCAAATTAAACCCTAAGGCTCCAGATCTAACCGTCGATCTCTTTGATGCTCCTGATCTGACCAATCTAGCATCCAATCTCTCGATCAAAGCTTACCGATCTAATGCCCTAATCAATCAAACATGATCAGACCAGATCTCACTTACGATCAGAGATTAAATCCCTTTAAACTGAACCCAAACAATTCAGTCCACACGATCTAACTTAAGTAAGCCATATCATCAAATTGTGCGACCCTGAGGGTTTTCTTTAAATGTCGGTAACGATAATTCTCATTATCACGATCAGTGAGGGGTATCTAGCAACACATCACTGTCTCCCGATATAAAGAAAAGAGTCTTCCAAGACTACACCCAAAATACAGCACAAGTGTGAATCAACTCACAAAGCATACATATTTCCTTTGCCACTGGATGTTCTTATTGGACAAGCCTGTCAAGCTTGTAACTCCAATATGATGAGCATGATTAGAACAGATGAACACTGTCACCTGGGTATGGCCATACACTCTCTCAATCATCTCATCCAGGGGGCCCCTTTAGAACATCACACTCCTTAAACAAGGAGACGGCAATCCTATGTCTATCACTAGTGCCCTAACCTGATTCAAGCTCACCATCCAAGATAGTCTATAACCATTATGTTTCAAATGATATTGAACTACCTCAAAATGATGACAATCATCATTCAGAAAACACAAGCGATCTCAAGTCAGAGGAAATGTGCCACTTGTCATATTCAAGGAATATTCACATTGTGACAAACAATTGAACATCCTAGTAGGGTCTGTCCAGTACATCCATTGTACCCATGAGTCTACATCTTATTCCATGCTCGAAGCATCCTATAAGATTAGAACACATATTAGTCTCAACCATATCAAGGCTGTCTCATGTTCACCAAGATATCTCGACTAAGGACTTATAGCATGTCAGCCTAGCTGAACAGCTTTGAGACATTATTCAGAAGAACATATATTGCAGCAGACAATGTAAACAACTGAATAATAACCATGCCTTTATAAACATAACAGTTTATTACATGATACTGATACATTCCCATGGCCTCAAACATTAGCCTTAAGGGCATACCCCAACAGTAGAGAACCAGCTTGGTAGATCTATTAAGGCTCTTCGATCAGATCGTGGTGGAGAGTACCTGAGCGGTGAGTTCTTTGACTATCTTAGAGAGTGTGGGATTCTATCCCAACTCACTCCTCCTGGAACACCTCTGTGGAATGGTGTGTCTGAAAGGAGAAATCGTACCTTGTTGGACATGTTTCGATCAAGATGAGTCATGCAACTCTACCTCCGTCGTTTTGGGGCTATGCACTTGAGACAGCTTCTCGCATACTGAATAATGTTCCATCTAAGAGTGTCTCCAAGATTCCGTATGAGGTATAGAGTGGGAGACGCCTGAATCTCTCTTTTATCAGAGTCTGGGGATGTGAGGCTTATGTCAAACGTCAGGATTCTAGCAAGCTAGAACCCAGATCTGATAAATGCATGTTTGTGGGATATCCTAAGGAAACTAAAGGATATTACTTCTATATTCCCAGCGAGAACAAAGTTTTTGTTGCTCAAGGTGCTGTCTTTCTAGAGAAAGAATTTCTCATGAAAGAAGTCAGTAAGAGATTGCGGCTTTATCAAGAGCGAAGATGATGCTTGTGTATACAGAAAATTCAGTGGGAGCTTGGTGACATTTCTGGTCTTGTATGTCGATGACATACTACTCATAGGAAACGACATCCCTAGTCTTCAAGCTGTGAAGACATGGTTGGGGAAGTGTTTCGAGATGAAAGACTTAGGGGAGGCCGCCTATATCCTAGGCATGAGGATCTACCGGGATAGATCCAAGAAGCTCCTGGCCCTTAGTCAGAGTACTTACATTGATAAGGTCCTAGAGAGGTTCAGCTTAGAGCAATCTAAGAAAGGATACCTTCCAGTGAGACATGGTCTTATTCTCTCCAAGAGCTAGTGTCCCGTTACACAGGCTGAGAGGGACAACATGAGTCGAGTACCCTATGCTTCGGCAATAGGTTCAATCATGTATGCAATGTTATGTACTAGACCAGATGTGGCTTATACTATGAGTATAACTAGCAGATACCAATCAAATCCAGGTCTGCAGCACTGGGTGGCTGTAAAGAACATTCTATGTTTATGAGAAGAACTAAAGAGTGGTTCTTTGTCTATGGGGACAGGAAGAGCTCAGTGTTCAGGGCTACACTAAGGCATCATTCCAGTCAGACCCTGATGACTCTAGATCACAGATAGGCTATGTGTTCAGATTGGGTGGAGGTGCTATGAGCTGAGAGAGCTCTAAGTAGTCCATTGTAGCTGATTCTACGACCGAGGCTGAGTATGCCGTTGCTTCTAAGGCAACCAAAGAAACCGTTCGGATTCGGAAGTTTATTTATGAACTTCAGGTGGTTCCAACTGCTGTGGATCCAATCGAGCTTTATTGTGATAATAATGGAGCGATTGCACAGGCAAAGGAACCAAGATCTCATCAGAAATCCAAACACATACTTAGAAGATTTCACCTGATCTTGGAGATCATTGATAGGGGTGATGTCAAGATAAGCAGAGTTGACACAGATAATAATCTAGCAGACCCACTGACCAAAGCTTTGGCGCAGTAGAAGCATGATGGTCATGCGAGGGACATGGGGTTGAGATTTCTCAACAACTAAGTCTAAGTGCAAGTGGGAGATTGTTGGTGTATATTGTTGGGGTATGCCCTTAAGGCTAATGTTTGAGGCCTTGGGTTATTATCAGTATCATGTATAAACTGAGTATATGTTTATAAAGGCAATTGTTGTTATTCAGATTGTTGCATTGTCTGCTGCTGTATGTATACCTCTGAGTAATGTCTCAATGATGTTCAGCTTTGCTGACATTCAGAGTTGTTCTTGGTCGAGATATCTTGGTGAACATGAGACAGCCTTGATATGATTGAGACTAATATGTGTTCTGGTCTTATAGGATGCTACGAGCATGGGATAAGATTTAGACACATAGGTGCATTGGATGTACTAGACTGACCCTACTTAGGATATTCAATTGTTTGTCACAATGTGAATAAGTCCTTATAAGCAAGCAAGTGATATATTCCCTCTGACTTGAGATCACTTGTGTTACTAAGTGATGATTGGCATTGTCTTGAGGTACTTCCATATCATTTGAAAGATAATGGTTAAGGATTATCTTGGATAGTGGGCATGAGTCATGTTAGGACACTGGTGATAGATAAAGGATTGCCTCTCCTAGTTGGAGTGTGATGTTCTACTGGGGCCCCCTCCAGATGAGATGGTTGAGAAAGTGTATGGCCATACCCAGATGACTATGTTCATCTGATCTAACCATTCTCATCGTGTTGGAATTACAGGCTTGACAGGCTTGTCCAACGAGAACATCCAGTGGCAAAGGGAACATGTATACTGAGTGAATTGGATTCACACTTGTGCTATGGTTTGGGAGTAGTCTTGGAAGACTCTTTCCTTCATATCGGGAGACAGTGATGTGTTGCTAGATACCCCTCTCTGATCGTGATAACATATGTTATCGTTACCGACATTGAAAGAAACCCTTAGGGTCGCACAATTTGATGATGTGGCTTACTTATGTCAGATCGTGTGGACTGAATTGTTCTAGTTCAGTTTAAAGCAATTTAAACTCTGATCGGAAGTGAGATCTAGTCTGATCATATTTGATTGATTAGGGCATGTCATCGGTAAGCTTCGATCGGGAGAATTGATGCTTGATCGAAGAGATCAAGAGGGTCAAGAGATGTGTGGTTAGATCTTGAGCCATTTGGTTCAAAGAGATCATAACCAGAGCTGGTTCGATTTGGTCCTTGAACCAAATGGAATTGAACCGGTTCACTTAGTGAACGCATGGTTCAATTAAGAGACAAGTTTCGATTGGTTCAATCGATGGCTTCATGGGGAGTTAAGTGCTTACTATTTTTGGAAGGCATTTTTCTTTTTGGAAAAACCTCCCACGTTTTCGAACGTAAGAACGCCGCTCGCCCCTTGTTCTCTTGCTCTCGTCTTTGGTTTGTCTTCACGCCAAGAGAGGGAGTTTGTAACATCCCACATTCTTAACCCCAAACAAATGGCACAATTCACAAATGATACAGGATGTTTCATATAAGATCGATCATATGCTAGGTAAAACCGAGTTCAAGAAAACACGATCTGAAAAATTTCCATAAATCCATACACACAAATCCACAAAACTCAAATCTCATAAGGGTACCTGCCACCACGCAATCCTTGCACTAGACATATGCAAGGCAACAGTTATATCAAAACTGATTCAAATTCATAAAATCCATAAAGGTACCTGCCACCAGGCAATACTTGCACTAGACATATGCAAGTTACAGGGTATATCAAAACCGATTGCACAGAATATACAACAAGCCGAAATTCAAAACAAAATCACAAAATCGATTTTATAAACTCATACCAAACACCGAAACCAGGCTGAAGCCCGCGGTGACACAAAAATCAAACTCATAAGACTGCCATAACTGGCAACATACTTCACATAGTTCACATAGTCTCATGATTCACATAGTTCATATAGTTTATGTTAAGGCCACAACCGGCCCCAAGAATTAAGCATAAAAATTCTTAAAACAGCAAACAGCATAATTATCCACGCCAATGCACTCAAGACATGCGCCCCTGCTCTATGCCTGAAAATAGTGAGGGGTGAGCTACACAGCCCAGTGAGTGGATAGTCTAAATCGACCATCCATAACATACATTCAAAAATATAGGCAGATTATTTTTAAAAATATTTAACAGAACATTATGTCGACATATAACAAAATAAAGAAACAGAAGTCATATAGACAGTTAAATGTACACACTAGCATATAAC
Organism: Costus lasius; assembly: GCA_027563935.2. NCBI lineage: Eukaryota > Viridiplantae > Streptophyta > Magnoliopsida > Zingiberales > Costaceae > Costus > Costus lasius. The sequence goes on from CM050453.2 coordinate 60,256,574, forward strand.
AAATTCAGGTTCTAGAGTTTTACTCTAACCCAATTAAACACATATATTCTAAACCAACTAAACACACCATACTTAATTAACCTAGTTGTCCAGCATATTCAGTAGTGACCAATATGGTCTAACCCGGCTTTGGCCTAAGCACTGGGAGCTGCAAAATCTCGTGCAACACATAAACATGGACAGTGAGTAGAATCAAGAGGTGGCCCCCGCCAGGTCACGACGTGGCACTTTGCTCTAAAACACCCCATAAACACATCGATGGATTGTGTGTAGATTCAAGAGGTGGCCCCCGCCGAGTCACGGTGTGGCACTTTGCTCCACACACCCAACATCATAAACCGAGTGATGACATCAAGAGGTGGCCCCTATCTGATCAAGACATGGCACTTTGCGTCTTATATCACCCCAACACATAAAAGAGTAATGACATCAAGAGGTGGCCCCTGTCCGACCAAGACATGGCACTTTGCGTCAAAACCCGTTCTCCCAAAAGGTTCCTACTGGACAACAGACACATCTTATTTCATATTTCACATAGGTGAACATATTTCACAAAGGTGGACTCCTAAGTGTCAACTAGACTCTAGGATAGTCATCACAAAAATCATATCGGGCAGGCTGAACATCAACCCCCATCACAAAAATCATAATAGGTAGGCCGAACATCAGCCCCCTCACATATCAAATACAGGGCTGAAATTCAAACCCTTCACATATCACATAAGGACTATCCTATGAGTACACTGTTACACTTAGCCATAGTCCTAACCAACACATAACACATAATACTTAAAATTCTCATAATCACATAATTTTCAAAAAATCTCATAACCACATAATGTTCACAATTTACATAACAACATAACATTCCAAAAATCGCATAAACACCTAATATTTAAAAATCACATAATTACATAATATTAACAATCATATAATGTAGTGTGGTCCTTAGGTTTCATGCTGATTAGTTCAGTCAAACCTTACTAGGTTATCATCCAAATTTCTCAAACAATTTCTCAATAATGCAGTTAACAAGCATCCATAAAAATTAACATAAAACTAAAACAAGTATTCATATAAATTACTTTACAAATTACCACATGTAACATATTAACTACAAACACCAAAATTCGGTTTTCATAGACAATTATCAAGGTCATCAAGGTTTCGGTTTTCATGTTAACTACAAACATCAATTTCGGTTTTCATAAACAATTATCAAGAACATCAAGATTTCGGTTTTCATGTTAACTACAAACATCATTGATTTAATGTTACCAAAATTGATTTCGGTTTAACTATAATTAACAAGAATTTCATACCTAAAATTCAATGATTTAATGCTACCAAAATTCCTATAAAAATACCTTAAATTTTATACAAATTTTCGGTTAAATAATCATCATATAATCACCTTTGAAAAATTCGGTTTTCATGATATATTCAACTTTACAAAATTCGGTTTTCATCATAGTGAAGTCTTGAATTTCGGTTTTAGCATGGTAAGATTTCCAACAAGCGAATATATCATCTAACTCATCAATTAACACAAACAAATAGATAGAAATCAATTAGACAACCCACTCACCTCTTAAACCGAGAATACCAAGGTAAAAACTTCCACAAGAATCCGTCTAAGACTTTGGAATACTCCTAAGAAGACGCCAACAATTGACAAGGAACGCCTCCAAACACCAAGATGCCGGCCAAAGGGAGAAAAGGAAGAGGAAGAAGAATTTTCGCCTCCAAGTCTCCAAGAATCGCCCACTCCTTCCTAGCCGTCGCCCAAGTTTTCTTCAAGCCAAAAAATTGCCAAAATCTCCACCCTAACCGAAATTACCCACTTAAGTTTCGGTTTTTAATGTTTAACCCTCTAACCAATTAATTCAAAAGGGTTTAACCCATTTAACTAAAAATTTGAATTTTAAAAACCCAATTAGTTTAAACCCAATAACCCCTAGTTTAAGTGAAAGTCCAATAAGGGTTAAACTAACATCCAATAAGCTAGTTAACTAATTAAATTTAACATCCACTAACCATTCACTTAACGAAATCCATTAAGGATTTAATTAATATCCAATAAGGTCTAATTAACCAATAAGGTCTAATTAATTATTTACAATTTACAACCCATAAATCCTAATTAATTTATCATGAACAACCAATAATAATTTATCATAAATTAACAGCCAATAATCAAACAAATAATCCCTAATTAATTTACAATAAATTAACAACCAAAAATCTCTAGTTAAATAACTATTAACAACCAATGCATAGAAAAATATCACAGTCAATAATTTTATTTAATTCAAAAATAATGCTTACCAGGACTTAAGATCCTTGGATCTTACATCCCTCCCTCCTTATAAAGCTTTAGTCCTCTAAAGCTCAGCATCCATATCATCAAAGAGGTAAGCATAAAATTTCCTCATATCAGCTTCAGTCTCCCATGTCGCCTCCTCAACTGACTGATTTCCCCAGATAACCTTTACCAAAGGTATAGTCTTGTTCCTCAGGACTTTATCTTTTCTATCCACAATCCGGAGAGGTCTTTCCTCAAAAGTCAAATCACTCTGAATCTGAAGAGGTTCCAACTCCAACACATGAGATGGATCAGGATGATATTTCCTCAAAGCAGAGACATGGAATACATTATGCACATGATCCATAGCAGGAGGTAAAGCCAATCGGTAAGCCACTGGACCAACTCTCTCAATAATATCAAAAGGGCCTACAAACCTAGGGCTCAACTTGCCCTTTTTGCCAAACCTCATAACACCCTTAGTAGGTGACACCTTCAAGAACACATGATCCCCTACCATAAACTCCAAGGAACGACGACGGTCGTCAGCATAACTCTTCTGTCTGTCCCGAGAAATTTTCAGTTTATCCCGGATCTCTCTGACCTTATCAGTAGTCTCCTGTACTGCATCAGATCTCAAAATCATTCTGTCACCAGTTTCCTCCCAACACAAGGGAGTCCTACACCTTCTCCCATACAAAGCCTCATAAGGAGCCATCTGAATACTGGAGTGGAAGCTATTATTATAAGTAAACTCTATCAAAGATAGATCCCGGTTCCACTCAGAACTCCAATCAACCACATAGGCTCTCAACAGATCTTCTAGAGTTTGTATAGTACGCTCCGTCTGGCCATCAGACTGAGGATGATATGCTGTACTAAAACTCAACTTAGTACCCAAACCTTCCTGTAAGCTCTTCCAAAATCTGGACAGAAATCGAGAGTCCCTATCAGACACAATATCAACAGGCACTCCATGCAGTCTGACGATCTCATCAATGTACAATCTGGCCAGCCTCTCTAAAGAATAAGTCATCTTAATCGGGAGAAAATGGGCTGATTTAGTGAGTCTATCAACAATCACCCAAATAGCATCATGACCCAATCTGGTTCTGGGCAAACCACATACAAAATCCATACTGATGCATTCCCACTTCCACTCAGGAATAGGAAGGGGCTGCAACAAACCACCAGGCTTCTGGTGTTCAGCCTTTACAGTCTGACAGGTTAAACACCTAGAGACAAAATCATATACCTCTTTCTTCATGCCCGGCCACCAAAAACTCTTCTTGAGGTCCTGATACATCTTAGTCACGCCAGGATGTAGAGAATATTTGGAGTTATGGCTGTCCTCCAATATTTCTTTCCTCAAGCTCGGTTCCTCAGGGACACATACCCTTCCACGAAACCGAAGAATACCATCATCAGACAGGCTAAAATCCTGAACTGCGCCATCAACCAGACTATCCCTGATCTGAACTAATTTCGGATCCACAGACTGCTGATCTCTGATCTTCTGCAACAAAGCAGACTGTACTCTAAGAAAAGCCACATAACCCGACTGAACTCTAGGAGTAACACTGATCCTGAGATCGCTGAACTCCTGCAGTAACCGCCACTCACTGACTCGTAAAGCAGCTACTGAAGTAACTGGATGTCTGCTCAGAGCATCCGCCACCACATTGGCCTTTCCAGCCTGATACTGAATGGAGAAGTCATAATCTTTGATCAACTCCATCCATCTTCTCTGTCTCATGTTCAACTCCTTCTGAGTGAAGATATACTTGAGACTCTGGTGATCAGTGAACAGATCAAACTCCTGACCCAACAAATAGTGACGCCATATCTTCAAAGCAAAGACTACGGCCGCCAACTCTAAGTCATGAGTAGGGTAGTTCAATTCATACTCCTTCAGTTGTCTCGAAGCATAGGCTACCACAGAACCCTTCTGCATCAAGACACAACCCAACCCTTTGCCAGAAGCATCTGTATAAACAGTAAACCTTTCCCCATCACTAGGTATAATGAGGATCGGTGTACTAGTCAATCTCCTTTTCAGCTCTTGAAAACTCTCTTCACACTTATCATCCCAAATAAACTTAGCCTCCTTTCTGGTCAATTTAGTTAGAGGACCTGCCAACTTGGAGAATCCCTCAACAAATCTCCGGTAGTAACCTGCTAAACCCAGGAAACTTCTGATCTCAGTAGCACTAGTCGGTCTTCCCCAATTGAGAATGGCTTGCACTTTAACTGGATCTACAGACACCCCTTGACCAGAAATCACATGTCCCAGAAAACTGATCTTCTCTAGCCAGAACTCACACTTACTAGCCTTGGCATATAACCGGTTCTTCCTCAGAACCTCCAGCACTCTGCGCAAGTCACTGACATGATCTGAAGTAGTCCGTGAGTATACCAAAATATCGTCTATAAAGACTACCACACAAGAGTCAAGCAATTCATGGAATACCCTGTTCATCAAATCCATGAAGACAGCAGGTGCATTCGTCAGTCCAAAAGGCATAACTAAAAATTCAAAATGCCCATACCTGGTCCTGAAAGCAGTCTTAAATATATCCTCATCCTTGACCCTAAGCTGATAATACCCCGATCTCATATCAATCTTAGAGAACACTGTAGCTCCCTGTAATTGATCAAATAGATCATCAATTCTGGGAAGAGGATACTTATTCTTGATAGTCACTTGGTTCAATTGCCTGTAGTCTATACACATCCTCAGGGTTCCATCTTTCTTCTTCACAAATAGCACTGGCGCTCCCCAGGGAGAAGCACTAGGCCGAATGTACCCTTTCTCTAGTAATTCCTCCAGTTGTTTCTTAAGCTCGGCCAGCTCTGAGGTAGCCATACGATAAGGAGCTCTGGAGATAGGTGCCGTACCTGGCGCCAACTCAATGCCAAACTCTACCTCTCGAATCGGTGGCAAGCCTGAAAATTCTTCAGAGAACACATCAGGAAATTCTTTCACCACCGCCATCTGAGTCAAATCAGAAGTAGACTCATCCTGCACCTTAACATGCGCAAGATAACCCTTGCACCCATTAGCAAGTAATTTCCTGGCCTGCAGGAAAGATATCACATGCGGTCCTTGGTCTGACACTAGACCTCTCACAAACAGTCGATTCCCATCTAACAAATTCAAAGTGATTACTTTCTCAAAGCAATCCACAGAGGCATGATGGGAAGACAACCAATCCATTCCTAAGATGATATCATAATCTTGCATGTCTAAGAGGATTAGATCTACCAGAAACTCATAACCCTCTACATGTACTACACAGTCAGCACAAACAGTATCTGTAGATAACGATTTCCCTAAGGGAGTACTCACAGACACAACATAATTCATCACCTTAGGTAACACAGGTAAACATGCAGCAAACTTAACAGATACAAAAGATAAATTTGCACCAGGGTCAAATAATATGCGGGCTAACTGATCAAATACAAATAAGGTACCTTCCACAACGGATCGGGAAGCTCGTGTATCCTTCTCAGCCACAGCATAAACTCTAGTCTGGACTGTAGGCTTATCTGCGCCTCTAGGCTGTATCTCAGGCTCTTTGCAGTCCCTGGCCATGTGCCCAGGTTTCTTACACTTGAAGCACACGCCATTCTTCCTATGACAGTCTTTCACTAGATGTCCCTTGAGCCCACAATAACTACAAGTGATACCGTTTCTTACATCCCTGGCATCCCTGAACTGCTGCGGTGCATCCCTGGTCTGCTGCGGTGCCTTGTAGGAGTAAGGCTTATACCTGCTCTTCTTGTAGTCTTTATGCTTAGGGTACTTCTTACCCTTGCCACCACTACCATACTGAGGAACCGCCGCCTCAGCTGCAGGAACCACTGCCACGGCAACATGAGAACTCCTCTCAGATATATACCTCTCAATGGTGCGTGCTCGCCCAACAGTCTCAACATAGGTCTCCAAATGTTGAGCACCAACCTGCTCTCTAATGTCCCATCTGAGACCTCTGAGAAACTTGGTAGCTCTCCTCTTTTCAGTGTTTATCAGATGAGGAGCATACTTTCCCAATTTCGTGAACTGTAATTCATACTGGTCCACAGTCATATCACCCTGCTCCAGGTGAATAAATTCCACCTCTCGGTCCTCCACCAAGCTATCAGGGAAGTACTTCTCGTTGAATCGAGACAAGAAGTAAGGCCAATCTACAATCTCATGTCTTTCTTCAGCAAGCCTCACCACGCCCTTCCACCACTCATCTGCGTCAGCACGCATCATATAGGTGGTCAAACATAACTTATCCTCATCTGAGCAGCGCATGACTTGGAAAATCTTTTCCAAGCACAACTGCCAGTTCTCGGCATTACTGGATTCTGAGCCCCCATAAAATGAGCTAGGACCCAGTTTCTGGAATTCACTCACAAGTGAAGCATAGCGCCTGTGAGCGCCCTCCTGAGAGTCATCCCCCACTGCCCGAGTAGTAGTCTGGGGTCTCTCACGAGTCAGCTGCTGCAAAAGCTGATGTTGTGCTTCTTGGTGCTGAGTCTGCTGCTGCTGCAGCATCTGAGCTTGCCTCTCTATCATAGCACCTTGTTGCTGAACCATGCCAGTCAGAGCCTCAATAGTTCTCGTGAGGTTCGGGGTCTGCTCGCCCTCATCACTAGCATTTCCTCTGGTCCGCACCATCTTAAATGCCTACACACACATATCATAGTCAGGAAAACAATCATAAACCTAACAGGTGTCTAGCAATACACAAACATGTTTTCCCCCAAACTAAGTTTTAGCTAGCCAACTCCTCTGATACCATTCTGTAACATCCCACATTCTTAACCCCAAACAAATGGCACAATTCACAAATGATACAGGATGTTTCATATAAGATCGATCATATGCTAGGTAAAACCGAGTTCAAGAAAACACGATCTGAAAAATTTCCATAAATCCATACACACAAATTCACAAAACTCAAATCTCATAAGGGTACCTGCCACCACGCAATCCTTGCACTAGACATATGCAAGGCAACAGTTATATCAAAACCGATTCAAATTCATAAAATCCATAAAGGTACCTGCCACCAGGCAATACTTGCACTAGACATATGCAAGTTACAGGGTATATCAAAACAGATTGCACAGAATATACAACAAGCCAAAATTCAAAACAAAATCACAAAATCGATTTTATAAACTCATACCAAACACCGAAACCAGGCTGAAGCCCGCGGTGACACAAAAATCAAACTCATAAGACTGCCATAACTGGCAACATACTTCACATAGTTCACATAGTCTCATGATTCACATAGTTCATATAGTTTATGTTAAGGCCACAACCGGCCCCAAGAATTAAGCATAAAAATTCTTAAAACAGCAAACAGCATAATTATCCACGCCAATGCACTCAAGACATGCGCCCCTGCTCTATGCCTGAAAATAGTGAGGGGTGAGCTACACAGCCCAGTGAGTGGATAGTCTAAATCGACCATCCATAACATACATTCAAAAATATAGGCAGATTATTTTTAAAAATATTTAACAGAACATTATGTCGACATATAACAAAATAAAGAAACAGAAGTCATATAGACAGTTAAATGTACACACTAGCATATAACAAATTCAGGTTCTAGAGTTTTACTCTAACCCAATTAAACACATATATTCTAAACCAACTAAACACACCATACTTAATTAACCTAGTTGTCCAGCATATTCAGTAGTGACCAATATGGTCAAACCCGGCTTTGGCCTAAGCACTGGGAGCTGCAAAATCTCGTGCAACACATAAACATGGACAGTGAGTAGAATCAAGAGGTGGCCCCCGCCAGGTCACGACGTGGCACTTTGCTCTAAAACACCCCATAAACACATCGATGGATTGTGTGTAGATTCAAGAGGTGGCCCCCGCCGAGTCACGGCGTGGCACTTTGCTCCACACACCCAACATCATAAACCGAGTGATGACATCAAGAGGTGGCCCCTGTCTGATCAAGACATGGCACTTTGCGTCTTATATCACCCCAACACATAAAAGAGTAATGACATCAAGAGGTGGCCCCTGTCCGACCAAGACATGGCACTTTGCGTCAAAACCCGTTCTCCCAAAAGGTTCCTACTGGACAACAGACACATCTTATTTCATATTTCACATAGGTGAACATATTTCACAAAGGTGGACTCCTAAGTGTCAACTAGACTCTAGGATAGTCATCACAAAAATCATATCGGGCAGGCTGAACATCAACCCCCATCACAAAAATCATAATAGGCAGGCCGAACATCAGCCCCCTCACATATCAAATACAGGGCTGAAATTCAAACCCTTCACATATCACATAAGGACTATCCTATGAGTACACTGTTACACTTAGCCATAGTCCTAACCAACACATAACACATAATACTTAAAATTCTCATAATCACATAATTTTCAAAAAATCTCATAACCACATAATGTTCACAATTTACATAACAACATAACATTCCAAAAATCGCATAAACACCTAATATTTAAAAATCACATAATTACATAATATTAACAATCATATAATGTAGTGTGGTCCTTAGGTTTCATGCTGATTAGTTCAGTCAAACCTTACTAGGTTATCATCCAAATTTCTCAATAATGCAGTTAACAAGCATCCATAAAAATTAACATAAAACTAAAACAAGTATTCATATAAATTACTTTACAAATTACCACATGTAACATATTAACTACAAACACCAAAATTCGGTTTTCATAGACAATTATCAAGGTCATCAAGGTTTCGGTTTTCATGTTAACTACAAACATCAATTTCGGTTTTCATAAACAATTATCAAGAACATCAAGATTTCGGTTTTCATGTTAACTACAAACATCATTGATTTAATGTTACCAAAATTGATTTCGGTTTAACTATAATTAACAAGAATTTCATACCCAAAATTCAATGATTTAATGCTACCAAAATTCCTATAAAAATACCTTAAATTTCATACAAATTTTCGGTTAAATAATCATCATATAATCACCTTTGAAAAATTCGGTTTTCATGATATATTCAACTTTACAAAATTCGGTTTTCATCATAGTGAAGTCTTGAATTTCGGTTTTAGCATGGTAAGATTTCCAACAAGCGAATATATCATCTAACTCATCAATTAACACAAACAAATAGATAGAAATCAATTAGACAACCCACTCACCTCTTAAACCGAGAATACCAAGGTAAAAACTTCCACAAGAATCCGTCTAAGACTTTGGAATACTCCTAAGAAGACGCCAACAATTGACAAGGAACGCCTCCAAACACCAAGATGCCGGCCAAAGGGAGAAAAGGAAGAGGAAGAAGAATTTTCGCCTCCAAGTCTCCAAGAATCGCCCACTCCTTCCTAGCCGTCGCCCAAGTTTTCTTCAAGCCAAAAAATCGCCAAAATCTCCACCCTAACCGAAATTACCCACTTAAGTTTCGGTTTTTAATGTTTAACCCTCTAACCAATTAATTCAAAAGGGTTTAACCCATTTAACTAAAAATTCGAATTTTAAAAACCCAATTAGTTTAAACCCAATAACCCCTAGTTTAAGTGAAAGTCCAATAAGGGTTAAACTAACATCCAATAAGCTAGTTAACTAATTAAATTTAACATCCACTAACCATTCACTTAACGAAATCCATTAAGGATTTAATTAATATCCAATAAGGTCTAATTAACCAATAAGGTCTAATTAATTATTTACAATTTACAACCCATAAATCCTAATTAATTTATCATGAACAACCAATAATAATTTATCATAAATTAACAGCCAATAATCAAACAAATAATCCCTAATTAATTTACAATAAATTAACAACCAAAAATCTCTAGTTAAATAACTATTAACAACCAATGCATAGAAAAATATCACAGTCAATAATTTTATTTAATTCAAAAATAATGCTTACCAGGACTTAAGATCCTTGGATCTTACAGAGTTCGCCCAGCAAAGAAAGAGACATCTCTTCACACGACAAAAGAAACCTTGGTGACTTGCTAGCACAAGGAGCGCAAGGAAGGAGGCCTGTCTCATCCTGTGTGTGATTCCTTTGGAGAAGAGGCGTTCGCCCCTTTCTTCTTCCAAGCCGCCTCTCATGGCCATGGTAACATCCTCACTTGTTCTATACAAGTTGTTAAAAGTTGATCATATGTTTAAGTCATTCGATTTTGGACCTAGTAAAGCAAGAAAAAACTTTTATATGCGTATGTGACCTAGGGGTTACTTACAATTGGTATCAGAGCATGGTTTTTTGACTTGATACATATGATTGCTATCTTGTGATCCATGTTTATTTTATGCTTTTGGTAGATCTACTAGATGCGCATGCTTTTGTTATCATGAGAAAATACATGCTATGTGTTCATACCAAATGTTAGATCTACATGTATTTTTCATTCAAGCTTATGCATGTGATCTTTACTTGAGCTTGTCATAGAAGTTTTCAATCAAAACATCATCATGCGCGACCCTCACCTAGATCTATCTAAGCGCCTACTTCAAAGACTTAGACGGGTTAACAATGTTGAAGTCGTCAGTCAAGTCTGGACCCAATAGCCTAATCAGACCATCTGACAGCCTAGATGGGTCGGCCGGATAGCACCTGTGCGTAAGCAATACAGGTGGCTATAGGCCGACTGCAGAAGGGCGTGTAGCGATGTCTAATTGAGGCGCCTAGTGAACGATCATGATTAAGGCACGGGGTCACACCCGTTTTCCAGAAATCATGTGGGACGTTCAGCCCTTAAGGCATGCATAGTTGACCATGTGGTCAACGCAAGTCGGTCATGACTAGGTGCATGCAAGGGCAGTGGGTCTGACTTGGTCTAACGAGTGGATACCTGTTAATGGACCGTTGTAAGGTAGTAGGGTACATAAGAAAATAAAATTGATGCCATGGGTTTTTTCAAAAATTTTATTTCTATTTGGATCACATGTTTGCATGTTTAACATGTTGAATGGGTGTTTATTTAATCTTATGTGGGCTGCCCTTATTTTGTGTGCTGTGCTGGGGCCTGCGTGCCTGGAATTAAACATAAATTTTGTTGTGATCTGCGAATCACACTTTATTTTATGAAAATGTGTAATTGACCTACGTGTCAAACCATGTCTAGATAGATTAAAATGTAATTTGATCAGACATGAGCACATGAGCACACATGGCAGAGGCGCTTGCAATCAGTGGCTTCACCAGGTGGGAGGTCTAGAGTTCGACTCTAGAGCAAGCGCATACTGCCTGGAGGGCATTGGGCCCGAGTTGGGCCAGATGAAGTACAAGAGTCCCATAAAGAGCTCAAGTGAAGACTTTTGTGAAACTAGGGTTGTACTTAGGCTTTTATGGGCGTTTACCACATAAGATAATGGTGCTTTCATTTACTGTTTTAAGTAATATTAGCACAAGCATGTTTTATTCTTCTGCTATCACTGTAGAATTTGCATGATAGTAAGAAGATAAAAGACCGATAAAATCCAACGTTAATATCAAGCTCGATTGCCTTCTGACGCGAAACCTCACTGTTCTGACTATCGTTGGGGCCGTGTTGTACCCACTCAGTGGGCACGCCCAGCTATCTTCAGACGGTGCGTGATTACACCTACATGCTACAGAGAAGGGATTTATCGCTTCTCGTTGCTCAGCATAGCACGTGGTGGTCCAGGAAGTAGGTTAGGTCAGCTTGACCATATAGGCTACATATTGAGCATATGATAGCCAGATGGAGGCAGCCATCTGAGGAATCAAAGACCGTGTTGTACCAACTCAGTTGGCACAGTCTTCTGGATTGCCTAGATGAAGGGGAATCGCGCGGGATGGCGATTGGCATGGATAGCCTACCAGTGACTAGTGCTTGAACTCTCTGTGTATCTTATCTCGCCTGAGCGGGACGCGGAAATCAAGTATGAAATCTGGATCCCATCTCACTAAAAGAGTTTCACTCTTTCGGGCTATTTTATTGGATTTTTCAGTCAGATAAAATAGTGAGAAAAGAATCATTCTTAAGTCCTGGATTGATTCTAACATGCATACTGACCTTGTTGTTCTTGCAATGTTGTAGATTCCTGCAGCAACAAACACCACAGGGCTCAATTTGCGATCCATATTGGAAAAGGAGAAGTTTGCTGGGCCAAACTTCTCAGACTGGTACAGACAGCTTAAGATTGTACTTAAAGCTGAGAGGAAGCTGTATGTCCTTGAGTCGGCAATACCGGCTCAACCCGCTGTGAACGCCGCAAGGGCGGTTCGGGATGCTTATGAGAAGCACGTCAGTGATAGTACTGATGTCGCATGCCTTATGCTTGCGTCAATGACGCCCGAGCTTCAGCGTCAGCATGAGGATTTGTCTGCTATTGATATTATAGCAAATCTCAAAATGCTGTATGCTGCACAGGCAAGGACTGAACGCTATAACTTGACAAAACTTTTCTTTCATAGCAAAGTGACTGAAGGGAGTCCAGTGGGAGCTCACGTACTCAAGATGATTGGGTACAAAGAAGCTCTAGAGAAACTGGGACATACCATCTGTTGGGGTATGCCCTTAAGGCTAATGTTTGAGGCCTTGAGATTATATCAGTATCATGTATAAACTCTATGTTTATAAAGGCAATGGTTGTTATTCAGGTTGTTATATTATCTGCTGCAATACATATACTTCTGAATAATGTCTCAATGCTATTCAGCTTGGCTGACATGCACTTTTGTCCTTAGTCGAGATATCTTGGTGAACATGAGACAGCCTTGATATGATTGAGACTAATATGTGTTCTAATCTTATAGGATGCTTTGAGCATGGAATAAGATGTAGACTCATGGGTACATTGGATGTACTGGACAGACCCTACTAGGATATTCAATTGCTTGTCACAATGTGAATAATCCTTGTATGCAAACAAGTGGCATACTTCCTCTGACTTGAGATCACTTGTGTTTCTAAATGATGATTGGCATTGTTTTGAGGTAGTTCAATATCATTTGAAACATAATGGTTATAGACTATCTTGGATGATGAGCATGAGTCATGTTAGGGTGCTAGTGATAGATATAGGATTGCCGTCTCCTAGTTTGGAGTGTGATGTTCTATAGGGGCCCCCTGGATGAGATGATTGAAAAAGTGTATGGCCATACCCAGGTGACTATGTTCATCTGATCTAATCATTCTCATCATATTGGAGCTACAGGCTTGACATGCTTGTCCAATAAGAACATCCAGTGGCAAAGGAAACATGTATGTCTAGTGAAGTGGATTCACACTTGTGCTGTGGTTTGGGTGTAGTCTTGGAAGACTCTTTCCTTTATATCGGGAGACAGTGATGTGTTGCTAGATACCCCTCACTGATCGTGATAACGTAAGTTGTCGTTACCGACATTTAAAGGAAACCCTTAGGGTCGCACAATTTGATGATATGGCTTACTTAAGTCAGATCGTGTGGACTGAATTGTTTGGGTTCAGTTTAAAGGGATTTAAACTCTGATTGTAAGTGAGATCTGGTCTGATCATGTTTGATTGATTAGGGCTTGAGATCGGTAAGCTTTGATCGAGAGAATGGATGCTAGATCACTGAGATCAGGAGCATCAAGAGATGAACGGTTAGATCTGGAGCCTTAGGGTTTATTGTGATCTAGACCAAATTGCTTGGGTTAATTGGTCTTTGAACCAGACCAAATTGAACCGGCTCATCAAGTGAGCGCATGGTTCAAGAGGAGAGGAATTTGCGATTGGGGTAAACCCATGGTCGCATCACAAGTTGAGATTTTTCTATTTTTAGAAAACATGTCTCTAAACGTGGGCACGCCTCACGTTCTCTCTTTCACGCCTCTTATCGCCTCTTTGGCTTGGTCTCTACAGACATTCTCGAGAGGAGAAGTTGAGACGACAAGGGAGAGGTTTCGCCAAGCAAAGTTGTCTTCTCTTCCCTTCCATACGACAAGGACCTTTGGAGAACCTTGCTAGCACAAGGATCAAAAAGGAGTAGGCGACATCACCTTGTGTGCGCACCATTTGGAGGAGAAGCATTCGACTCACTTCTTCCTAGACGCCATCCAAGAAATGGCATTGGTAAGAATCGATCCTCATGTATATGAAAATTTAAAGTTGATCATACTGCATGCATCGATCTAGAAACCTATTCCGCTGCGTTAAATCCTCTGCATGCGCCTATTAGGGTTTCGCCCCCTTGTTAGGGGACTTTCACCATCAATTCAGAACTTGTTGTTGATATTATCCTGCAGTCTCTCCCGGCTTCTTTCGATTCGTTCATTATTAATTTTAATATGAACAAAATCGACTGTACTCCGGCAGAGTTACTGAACATGCTCTGCACCACAGAGCAGACTCTTGAGAAGGGAAAGCCTTCATCCTCTGTCTTAATGGTTCCTCCAAGGAATAAGAAGAAGGGGAAGAAGGGCAAAACCCCTATCAAGAGCTACAACAAGGCTTTGAAATAAAAGATAAAGCGGTCAAAGGACAACAGATGCTTCCATTGTGGCCAGCTGGGTCACTGGACGAAGGACTGTAGAGCGCTCCATGGAGAGAAGAAGGGAAGCAAGCCTTTCACTTCTGGCTCAGGTATTTACGTGACTGAAGTCATGGTAGCTTCTTCTATTTCATGGGTGTTGGACACTGCATGTGGAGTTCACATTTGTTCAAATGTGCAGGAACTCAAGAGAAGAAGACAGGTGGGACAGCATGAGGTGGACCTACGAGTTGGAAACGGGGCACGGGTTGCTGCTGATGCTGTAGGGGAATATAACATCTCTTTACTATCTGGTTTTGTATTAGAACTTGACAATTGTTATTTTGTACCAAGCATAACTAAGAATATTATCTCTATTCCTGCTCTTGTCAGGAAAGGTTTTTCTTTTGAATGCAAAACTTCACAGTGTTGTATTTTATATGATAATATTGTTTATGCAACTGGGTCGATTAACAATGGGTTATACATGTTGGACATGGAATGTTCTGTACAACAAATTGATAACAAGAAAGCCAAGTATGCTGATGATAGCACCTTATTATGGCATAGTCGTTTAGGCCACATTAACAAGAAGCGCATTAAGCGGTTGCATGATCATGGACTGCTGGGATCATTCTCCTATGAGGAGTTTGATACATGCAAAGCTTGTTTAATGGGTAAAATGACGAAGACTCCTTTTACTAATAAAGGTGAAAGGGCTTCAGGTTTACTTGACCTTATTCACAGTGATGTGTGTTGGCCGTTTAGTAAACATGCCAGAGGTGGCTATTTATACTTCATTACTTTTACTGATGATTTCAGTAGGTATGGTTATGTCTATCTAATGAGACATAAGAGTGAATCTTTTGACAAGTTCAAAGAATTCAAAAACGAAGTACAGAATCAGTTAGGCCGTAATATCAAGGCACTTCGTTCAGATCGAGGTGGAGAATACTTGAGTCGTGAGTTTACTGACTATCTGAAGGAGTGTGGGATTATCTCACAGCTCACTCCACCAGGAACACCGTAATGGAATGGTGTGTCCGAAAGGAGAAATAGAACCTTATTGGATATGGTTCGTTCTATGATGAGTCAGGCTACTCTACCTTACTCCTTTTGGGGATTTGCACTGGAAACAGCTGCAAAGGTGCTAAACCGAGTGCCATCCAAGGCCGTTTCAAGGACACCATATGAGTTATGGTATGGGAAACAGCCGAACTTGACATTTATCAAAATCTGGGGTTGCAAGGCTTATGTCAAAAAGCTCGCCTCTGGGAAACTGGAGAGCAGATCAAATAAATGTATATTTGTCGGTTACCCTAAAGAAACTAAGGGTTATTATTTCTATGATCCCAAGGAGAACAAAGTATTTGTTGCTCGAACGGCTATTTTTCTTGAGAAGGAATTTCTTCTGCAAGAGGCAAGTGGGAGAGAAATAAAGCTGGATGAAATTCCAGAAGAGGGACAAAGTAGACAAGCTCAATTGGATGAGCCTGAGCAAATAGATCAGGTTAATGTTCAACCTGAGGCTCAGACGTCATAGGTACCGCGTAGATCGGGAAGGATCCGTCGTCAGCCTGAGCGCTATGACGGAGTCTACATCATTAATGATGAACCCCTCACTTATGCGGATGTGGTCAGTGGACCGGAGTCAGCAAGATGGCTTGAAGCTATGCGAGCCGAGATGGACTCCATGTCAGACAACCAAGTCTGGGATTTGGTTGATCCACCTCCGGGAGTAATCCCTATAGGCTGTAAGTGGATCTTCAAGAAGAAGAAAGACATGGATGGTAACGTGGTTACCTATATGGGCAGGCTAGTTGCGAAAGGTTTCAAACAAATCTACGGGATAGATTATGATGAAACTTTCTCTCCTATAGCCATGTTCAAGTCCATTCGAATTATTCTCGCGATAGCAGCATATTATGATTATGAGATCTGGCAAATGGATGTGAAGACCGCTTTCCTTAATGGAAAACTGGAAGAGGATGTGTATATGACACAGCCTGAAGGTTTCATCAATCCATCAGAACGTCATAAGATATGCAAATTAAAGAAGTCCATTTATGGACTAAAACAAGCATCGAGAAGCTGGAATATTCATTTTGATGAATCAGTTTCTGAATTTGGTTTCATCAAAAATGAAGATGACCCGTGTGTATATAAAAGGTTTAGTGGGAACGTGATTACTTTCCTAGTCCTCTACGTCGATATTCCTGAACTGCATGCAGTCAAAGCATGGTTAAGAAAATGTTTCCAGATGAAAGATTTAGGAGAAGCAACCTATATATTAGGTGTGAAGATCTTTAGAGATAGATCTAATAGGCTTCTCGGGCTATCCCAGAGTACTTACATCGATAAGGTCCTGGAGAGATTCCATTTAGAAAATTCTAAAAGAGGATATCTTCCAGTCAGACATGGTCTGAATCTTTCAAAGAGCCAGTGTCCTCAAACACGGTCTGAGAAAGATGAGATGGACAATACGCCTTATGCTTCAGCTATTGGGTCTATTGTGTATGCGATGTTATGTACTCGCCCAGACGTCGCTTACGGGTTAAGCGTAACCAGTCGGTTCCAAGGTAATCCAGGGAAGGCACACTGGATTGCAGTCAAGAACATTTTAAAATATCTTCGGAGAACCAAAGATATGTTCTTGATCTATGGAGGTCAGGGAGAACTCAGTATTGAAGGATATACTGATGCTTCATTTCAATCTGACCAAGATGATTTCCGATCGCAATCAGGCTATGTCTTTAGCTTGAATGGAGGAGCAGTGGTGTGGAAGAGTTTCAAACAATCAATTGTTGCTGATTCCACAACAGAAGCCGAGTATGTTGCAGCCTCAGAAGCATCAAAGGAGGCAGTATGGATTCGTAAGTTCATTCAAGAACTTGGTGTTGTTCCTTCAAGTGCAGATCCATTGGTTATCTTCTGTGATAACACTGGAGCGATTGCACAAGCAAAGGAACCACGGTCACACCAGAAGTCCAAGCACATACAGAGAAGGTTTCATTTGATCCGTGAGATCATAGATCGAGGAGAGATCAAGATCTGCAAGGTACATACATATGACAATCTAGCTGACCCGCTTACAAAGCCTCTGGCGCAGCAGAAGCATGAAAAGCACTGTAATAATATGGGTTTGAGATTTCTCAACCATTAGTTTAAGTGCAAGTGGGAGATTGTTGGGGTATGCCCTTAAGGCTAATGTTTGAGGCCTTGGGTTATTATCAGTATCATGTATAAACTGAGTATATGTTTATAAAGGCAATTGTTGTTATTCAGATTGTTGCATTGTCTGCTGCTGTATGTATACCTCTAAGTAATGTCTCAATGATGTTCAGCTTTGCTGACATTCAGAGTTGTAGTCGAGATATCTTGGTGAACATGAGACAGCCTTGATATGATTGAGACTAATATGTGTTCTGGTCTTATAGGATGCTACGAGCATGGAATAAGATTTAGACACATAGGTGCATTGGATGTACTGGACTGACCCTACTTAGGATATTCAATTGTTTGTCACAATGTGAATAAGTCCTTATAAGCAAGCAAGTGATATATTCCCTCTGACTTGAGATCACTTGTGTTACTAAGTGATGATTGGCATTGTCTTGAGGTACTTCAATATCATTTGAAAGATAATGGTTAAGGATTATCTTGGATAGTGGGCATGAGTCATGTTAGGACACTGGTGATAGATAAAGGATTGCCTCTCCTAGTTGGAGTGTGATGTTCTACAGGGGCCCCCTCCGGATGAGATGGTTGAGAAAGTGTATGGCCATACCCAGATGACTATGTTCATCTGATCTAACCATTCTCATCGTGTTGGAATTACAGGCTTGACAGGCTTGTCCAACGAGAACATCCAGTGGCAAAGGGAACATGTATATTGAGTGAATTGGATTCACACTTGTGCTATGGTTTGGGAGCAGTCTTGGAAGACTCTTTCCTTCATATCGGGAGACAGTGATGTGTTGCTAGATACCCCTCTCTGATCGTGATAACATATGTTATCGTTACCGACATTGAAAGAAACCCTTAGGGTCGCACAATTTGATGATGTGGCTTACTTATGTCAGATCGTGTGGACTGAATTGTTCTAGTTCAGTTTAAAGCAATTTAAACTCTGATCGGAAGTGAGATCTAGTCTGATCATGTTTGATTGATTAGGGCATGTGATCGGTAAGCTTCGATCGGGAGAATTGATACTTGATCGAAGAGATCAAGAGGGTCAAGAGATGTGTGGTTAGATCTTGAGCCATTTGGTTCAAAGAGATCATAACCAGAGCTGGTTCGATTTGGTCCTTGAACCAAATGGAATTGAACCGGTTCACTTAGTGAACGCATGGTTCAATTAAGAGACAAGTTTCAGTTGGTTCAATCGATGGCTTCATGGGGAGTTAAGTGCTTACTATTTTTGGAAGGCGTTTTTCTTTTTGGAAAAACCTCCCACGTTTTCGAACGTAAGAACGCCGCTCGCCCCTTGTTCTCTTGCTCTCGTCTTTGGTTTGTCTTCACGCCAAGAGTGGGAGTTCGCCCAGCAAAGAAAGAGACATCTCTTCACACGACAAAAGAAACCTTGGTGACTTGCTAGCACAAGGAGCGCAAGGAAGGAGGCCTGTCTCATCCTGTGTGTGATTCCTTTGGAGAAGAGGCATTCGCCCCTTTCTTCTTCCAAGCCGCCTCTCATGGCCATGGTAACATCCTCACTTGTTCTATACAAGTTGTTAAAAGTTGATCATATGTTTAAGTCATTCGATTTTGGACCTAGTAAAGCAAGAAAAAACTTTTATATGCGTATGTGACCTAGGGTTACTTACATATATGCCCTTGGACCCGTTGTTGGTCCATCTTGTACTACTTGACTTTTGATATTTAATATATATATCATCATTCTGGCATTATCGTTATTATGCTGTGTTTACATTTGCGACTATGTACATAGATAATAATGTCCCTGGAGACAGATTGTATCTGTGCTCAAACAGTGTGTCCCCGGTCGAGTACCTGAGCGGATAAGGGACAACTTGGTACATGTAAGACTGGTATATGGGCTGGTTACGCACGGGGTGCTAATACAGGCATATGAGTATATTAGTGGTGGATATACTGGACCGACCCGCTGTGAGGATTTAACTTGGTGTCATGAGTTAAGCTCACAAGTGATAGGAGATGCATTGATCCCTTGACTTGAGGTCATTGACTCTTCTGTATGGTTAGGGACATACTTTGATACAACCTAATGCCTCGCCGTAGCAGAGAGGTCATAACGGTTGCCATTGGGTATGTCACGACCCATATGAGATGATTAATGGACAGACATAGGATTTTCCCCTTCCTACGGGAAGCTTGATATCCACGGGGCCCCCCTATGGTTGCATGACTAAAAGTGTATGGTCATACCCAGGTGAAAGCCTAATTTAGTCATGACCTTGAGATTGGGTGAAAATAAAGTGGTGACACACTTTGTTCAATCGGATATCAGTTCAGCAAAGAGACTGTAATGCATCGGTACCTTGTTGCGATGATGGGGATGTCGATGTTGATATCCATTTCGATGACTTGGGTAGCAGCGATGCACTGTTAGGTGCCAATCACTGCTTGTGATGACTAGGTTCATCACTGCCAACGTCTGAGGAACCTACAGGGTCGCACAACTTGAAACTTGAGTTCTCGTATTGATCAGGTAGCCTAATGATTGAGTTATTGGATAACTCAGATCTGTTTGGGAGAATCCATTAGCACCACTGTGCTAGATGAGATGAAAGGAATCATTTGGAGCTAACTTATTTTGGGCCTAGTAGGCCAAATGGGCCCAATGGGCCATTTGGGCCATTGAAAGTCCCCATAAGGGGGCGAAACCCTAAAGCATTGGCGCATATGGAAGATGCAAGCAGCGGAAAGGGGGTTTCTAGATCTTGCATGCTATATGATTAACAAAAAGAACCCGATTGCATATAGAGAAGGATCATACCATAGCCATTTCTAGATGGCGCCTTGGAAGCAAAGATCAAACTGGATCTTCTCCAGAGGTGACGCACACAATTGATGTCGCCTACTCCTCCTTGCGATCCTTGTGCTAGCAAGGTCCAAAGATGTCTTTGTCGAGTGAAAGGGAAAAAGAACTTCTTGGCTTGGCAATTTTTCCTTATCGTCTATTCCTCTCCTCCACGCAAGAATGCCCCAAGAGCCAAAGCCGAATTGGCGACAAAGCGTGAAGGCGTGAAGAGGGAAAATGTGAAACGTGGTCACGTTGAGAAGTGCTATCCAAAAATAGCATATAACTTCTCCACATGCGATCTTGGGTTTACCCCAATCGCAAACTCCACTTCACCCTTGAACCATGCGCTCATTCATGAGCCGGTTCACTTGAATTTGGTTCAATAACCAAATAAACCAAGCCATAAGTCCAGATCACATTAAAACCCTAAGGTATTTGATCTGACCGTTCATCTCCTGATGCTCCTGATCTCACCGATCCAGCATCCATTCTCTCAATCGAAGCTTACCGATCTTAAGCCCTAATCAATCAAACATGATCAGACTAGATCTCACTTACAATCAGAGATTAAATCCCTTTAAACTGAACCTGAACAATTCAGTCCACACGATCTGACTCAAGTAAGCCATATCATCAAATTGTGCGACCCTGAGGGTTTCCTTTAAATGTCGGTAACGATAACTCACGTCATCACGATCAGTGAGGGGTATCTAGCAACACATCACTGTCTCCCGATATAAAGAAAAGAGTCTTCCAAGACTACACCCAAAAACAGCACAAGTGTGAATCAACTTCACTAGGCATGCATATTTCCTTTGCCACTGGATGTTCTTATTGGACAAGCGTGTCAAGCTTGTAACTCCAATATGATGAGCATGATTAGATCAGATGAACATAGTCACCTGGGTATGGCCATACACTATTCTCAATCATCTCATCCAGGGGGCCCCTTTAGAACATCACACTCCTTAAACAAGGAGACGGCAATCCTTTGTCTATCACTAGTGCCCTAACCTGACTCAAGCTCACCATCCAAGATAGTCTATAATCATTATGTTTCAAATGATATTAAACTACCTCAAAACAATGACAATCATCATTTAGAAAACACAAGTGATCTCAAGTCAGAGGAAATGTGCCACTTGTCGCAATCAAGGATTATTCACATTGTGACAAGCAATTGAATATCCTAGTAGGGTCTGTCCAGTACATCCAATGTACCCATGAGTCTACATCTTATTCCATGCTCGAAGCATCCTATAAGATTAGAACACATATTAGTCTTGACCATATCAAGGCTGTCTCATGTTCACCAAGATATATCGACTAAGGACTTTACTGCATGTCAGCCTAGCTGAACAGCTTTGAGACATTATTCAGAAGTACACTTATTACAGCAGACAAGGTAACAACCTGAATAACAACCATGCCTTTATAAACATAAGAGTTTATACATGATACTGTTACAATCCCAAGGCCTCAAACATTAGCCTTAAGGGCATACCCCCAACAATCTCCCACTTGCACTTAATCTAATGGTTGAGAAATCTCAAACCCATATTATTACAGTGCTTCTCATGCTTCTGCTGCGCCAGAGGCTTAGTAAGCGGGTCTGCCAGATTGTCATCTGTATGTACCTTGCAGACTTTGATCTCGCCATGATCTATGATCTCCCGGATCAAATGAAACCGTCTGTGTATGTGCTTGGACTTCTGGTGCGACCGTTGTTCCTTTGCTTGTGCGATTGCTCCAGTGTTATCACAAAAGATAACCAAAGGATCTGCACTCGAAGGAACAACACCAAGTTCTCTCACGAACTTACGAATCCACACTGCCTCCTTGGATGCTTCCGAGGCTGCAACATACTCGGCTTCTATTGTGGAATCAGCAACAGTTGACTGTTTGAAACTTTTCCACACCACTGCTCCTCCATTCAAGCTAAAAACATAGCCTGATTGCGATCGGAAATCATCCTGGTCCGACTGGAATGAAGCGTCAGTATATCCTTCAATACTGAGTTCTTCCTGACCACCATATATCAAGAACATATCTTTGGTCCTCCGCAGATATTTTAAAATGTTCTTGACTGCAATCCAGTGCGCCATACCTGGATTACTTTAGAACCGACTGGTCACGCTTAACCCGTAAGCGACGTCTGGGCGAGTACACAACATCGCATACATTATGGACCCAATAGCCGAAGCATAAGGCGTATTGTCCATTTCATCTTTCTCAGTCTGTGTTTGTGGACACTGACTCTTCGAAAGATTCAGACCATGTCTGACTGGAAGATATCCTCTTTTAGAATTCTCTAAATGAAATCTTTCCAGGACTTTCTCGATGTAAGTACTCTGGCACAGCCCGAGAAGCCTCTTAGATCTATCCCTGTAGATCTTCACACCTAATACATAGGCTGCTTCTCCAAGATCTTTCATCTGGAAACATTTCCTTAACCATGCCTTAACCGCATGCATTTCAGGAATGTCATTTCCAATGATCAAGATATCATCGACGTAGAGGACTAAGAAAGTAATCACGCTCCCACTAAACCTCTTATATACACACGGGTCATCCTCGTTCTTGATGAAACCAAACTCAGAGATTGATTCATCAAAACGAATATTCCAGCTTCTAGATGCTTGTTTAAGTCCATAAATAGACTTCTTTAATTTGCATATCTTATGACGATCTGATGGATTAGTGAAACCTTCTGGTTGTGTCATATACACATCCTCATCCAGATTTCCATTCAGGAAAGCTGTTTTCACATCCATTTGCCAAATCTCATAATCATAATATGCTGCTATCGCGAAAAGAATCCGAATAGACTTAAACATGGCTACAGGTGAGAAAGTTTCATCATAATCTATCCCGTAGATTTGTTTGAAACCTTTCGCAACTAGCCTGCCTTTATAGGTAACCACGTTACCATCCATGTCAATCTTCTTCTTGAAGATCCATTTACAGCCTATAGGGATAACTCCCGGAGGCGGATCAACCAAATCCCAAACTTGGTTATCTGACATGGAGTCCATCTCGGCGCGCATAGCTTCAAGCCATCTCGCTGACTCCGGTCCACTGACCGCATCCGCATAAGTGAGGGGTTCATCATGATCAATGATGTAGACTCCGTCATAGCGCTCAGGCTGTCGACGGATCCTTCCCGATCTTCGCGGTTCCCGTGATATCTGAGCCTCAGATTGTTCATTAACCTGATCCACCGGCTCAGGCTCATCCAACTGTGCTTGACTACTTTGTCCTTCCTCTGGATTCTCATCCAGCTTTATTTCTCTCCCACTGGCCTCTTGCAGAAGATACTCCTTCTCAAGAAATATGGCCGTCCGAGCAACAAATACCTTGTTCTCATTGGGATCGTAGAATTAATAACCCTTAGTTTCCTTAGGGTAACCGACAAAGATACATTTGTCAGATCTGCTCTCTAGTTTCCCAGAGGTGAGCTTTTTGACATAAGCCTCGCAGCTCCAGATCCTGATAAATGACAAGCTTGGCTGTTTCCCATACCATAACTCATATGGAGTCTTAGAAACTGCCTTGGATGGCACTTGGTTTAGTACCTTTGCAGCTGTCTCCAATGCAAATCCCCAAAAGGAGTAAGGTAGAGTAGCCTGACTCATCATAGAACGAACCATATCAAGTAACGTTCTATTTCTCCTCTCGGACACACCATTCCATTGCGGTGTTCCTGGCGGAGTGAGCTGTGAGATAATCCCACACTCCTTCAGATAGTCAGTAAACTCTCGACTTAGGTATTCTCCACCTCGATCAGAACGAAGTGCCTTGATACTTCGGCCTAGCTGATTCTATACTTCATTCTTGAACTCTTTGAACTTGTCAAAAGATTCACTTTTATGTCTCATCAAATAGACATACCCATATCTACTGAAATCATCAGTAAAGGTAATGAAGTACTGATAGCCACCTCTGGCATGTTTACTAAATGGCCCACACACATCACTGTGTATAAGGTCAAGTAAACCTGAAGCCCTTTGACCTTTGTGAGGAAAAGGTGACTTCGTCATTTTACCCATTAAACAAGCCTTGCATGTATCAATCTCCTCATAGGAGAATGATCCCAGCAGTCCATGATCATGCAACCGCTTAATGCGTTTCTTGTTAATATGGCCTAAACGACTATGCCATAGCAAGGTGCTGTCATCAGCATACTTGGCTTTCTTAATATCAATCGCGTGTATAGAACATTCCATGTCCAACATGAATAACCCATTATTAATTGAACCAGTAGCATAAACTATATTATCAAGAGATAAAACACACTTTGAAATATTGCATTCAAAGGAAAATCCCTTCCTGACAAGAGCAGGAATGGAGATAATATTTTTAGTAATGCTGGGAACAAAGTAACAACTGTTTAGTTCTAATACAAGTCCAGATGGCAAAGAGATGAAATAGTCTCCTACAGCAACAGCAGCAACCCGTGCCCCGTTTCCAACTCGTAGGTCCACCTCATGCTGTCCCACCTGTCTTCTTCTCTTGAGTTCCTGTACATTTGAACAAATGTGAACTCCACATGCAGTGTCCAACACCCATGATATAGAAGAAGATGAAACCATGACTTCCGTCACGTATATACCTGAGCCAGAAGCGAAGCTTCCCCTCTTGTCTCCTTGGAGCGCTTTACAGTCCTTTTTCCAGTGACCCAACTGGCCACAATGGAAACACCTGTATTCCTTTGACCGCTTAACTTTTTGCTTCAGAGCCTTGCTGTAAGTCTTGACAGGGGTCTTGCCCTTCTTCCCCTTCTTCTTGTTCCTCGAAGGAACCATCAAGACAGAGGTTGAAGGCTTACCCTTCAGAGTCTCCTCAGTAGTCAAGAGCATATTCAGCAGCTCTGCCGGAGTACAGTCGATTTTGTTCATATTAAAGTTAATAATGAACGCATCGAAAGAGGGCGGAAGAGACTGCAGAATAATGTCTACAGCAAGCTCCTGGTTGATGGTATGCCCCAGTTTCTCTAGAGCCTCCTTGTGCCCAATCATCTTGAGCACGTGAGCTCCCACTGGGCTCCCTTCAGCCAGTTTGCTCTGAAAGAACAGCTTTGTCAGATTATAGCATTCTGTCCTCGCCTGTGCAGCATACAGCATCTTGAGGTTTGCTATCATGTCTATAGCAGACATATCCTCATGCTGACGCTGCAGCGGTGGCGTCATAGACGCTAGCATCAGGCAAGCGACATCAATTCTATCATTGACGTGCTTTTCATAAGCTTCCCGAACCGCCCTTGCGGCGTTCGGAGCGGGCTGAGGCGGTATCGCCGTCTCGAGGACATACAGTTTCCTCTCTGCCTTAAGAACGATCTTAAGGTGTCCGAACCAGTCTGAGAAGTTCGGCCCAGCAAACTTCTCCCTTTCCAGTAGGGATCGCACATTGAAGTTCATGGTGTTCGTTGCTGCAGAAATCTACAACAATGCAAGAACAGCAAGGTCAGTATCAATGTTAAGAATCAATCAGGACTTAAGAAAGATTCTTTTTCTCACTATTTTATCTGGCTGAAAAATCCAGCAAAACAGCCCGAAAGAGTAGAACTCTTTTAGTGAGATGGGATCCAGATTTCATACTTGGTCTCCGCGTCCCGCTCAGGCGAGATAAGATGCACAGAGAGTACAAGCACTAATCTCTGGTAGGCAGTCCCTGCCAATCGCCAACCCGTGCGATTCCCCTTCATCTGGGCAATCCAGCAGACTGTGCCAACTGAGTTGGTACAACACAATCTCTGACCCCACAGATGGCTGCCTCCATGTGCTACCATATGCGCCACATATGTAGCCTACATGGTCAAGCTGACCCGACCTACTCCCTGGACCACCACGTGCTATGCTGAGCAACGAGAAGCAATAAATCCCTTCTCTGTAACACGCAGGTGTAATCCCGCACCATCTGAAGATAGATGGACGTGCCCACTGAGTGGGTACAACACGGCTCCAACGATAATCAGAACAGTGAGGTTTCGCGTCAGAAGGCTTACGAGCTTGATATTTTTAGCGTTGGATTTTAACGGTCTTTTATCTTCTTCACTATCATGCAATTCCTATGGTGATAGGAGAAGATAAATAAATCATGCTGTTCTACTTATTTAAACAATAAAAGAAAGCATGGATCTTATGTGGTAAAAGCCCATAGCCTAAGTAAGACCTTAAGAACTTAAGTCTTCACTTGCTTTTCTTCATGGGTCTTTTGCTGCTCATCTGGCCCAAACCAGGGCCCAAGCGCCATCTGCAGCTCAGGTGCGCCCACCAGGTAAATGCGCCTGGTCTAGGGTCGAACCCTAGACCTCCCATCTGGTCAAGCCACTTGCTGCATGCGCCTCTGCCAAGTGTGCTCTGTGCTCTTGTCTGATTAATTTACAAATTAATCTATCTAGACAAGATTGACACGCAGGTCAATTACATTTTATAAATTAAGTACAATGTGATACGCAGATCACAATAATTAATTTACAACTTTAAAGTCCAGGCACGCAGGCCCCAGCACAGCACACATTTAACATGGGCAGCCCACATAAGAATAAATAAACAAACATAGGCATCAATCAACATGTGATCCAATCATGAAAATTAAATTTCGAAAACCCGATAGGCATCAATTTTAATTTCCTTATTTGCCCTACATCCTTACAACGGTCCATTACTAGGGATCCACTCATCCAACCTAGTCAGATCCACTGCCCTTGCATGCACCAAGTCCTAACTGACTTGAGTCGACCAAAAGGTCAACCATGCATGCGCCAGGGCTGAATAACCACAATGAGGTCTGGCAAACGGGTGTGACCCCGGGCCTAACTCATGTGCGTTCATAGGTTGTCTCAATCAGACATCGCTACACGCCTGTCTGCAGTCGACCTATAGCCACCAGGTGCTTGCGCACAGGTGCTATCTGGTCAACCCATCAAGGCTGTCAGATGGTCTGATCAGACTGTCTGGATCTAACCTAGGGGATGACTTCAACCCTAGTAACCCGTCTAAGGGTTTATAGTAAGGCCTTAGATCTAGTGTGAGTCGCGCAAGTATTTAAGTTTTAAGAAAACCAACAACATACAAGCGCCAACTGAAGGTAACCTCATACATGCGCCATAAACAAAATACAAGTTTCGCTTATGATAACTTAACATGTATTTTCGCATGTAATACAGATCTAAGCATTGTTCGCAAACAAGGATCACAAAATGGCTTGCAATCATAAAACATGCATGAAACCTAGGCTCTGATACCAATTGAAAGTCCCCATAAGGGGGCGAAACCCTAAAGCATTGGCGCATATGGAAGATGCAAGCAGCGGAAAGGGGGTTTCTAGATCTTGCATGCTATATGATTAACAAAAAGAACCCGATTGCATATAGAGAAGGATCATACCATAGCCATTTCTAGATGGCGCCTTGGAAGCAAAGATCAAACTGGATCTTCTCCAGAGGTGACGCACACAATTGATGTCGCCTACTCCTCCTTGCGATCCTTGTGCTAGCAAGGTCCAAAGATGTCTTTGTCGAGTGAAAGGGAAAAAGAACTTCTTGGCTTGGCGATTTTTCCTTATCGTCTATTCCTCTCCTCCACGCAAGAATGCCCCAAGAGCCAAAGCCGAATTGGCAACAAAGCGTGAAGGCGTGAAGAGGGAAAACGTGAAACGTGGTCACGTTGAGAAGTGCTATCCAAAAATAGCATATAACTTCTCCACATGCGATCTTGGGTTTACCCCAATCGCAAACTCCACTTCACCCTTGAACCATGCGCTCATTCATGAGCCGGTTCACTTGAATTTGGTTCAATAACCAAATAAACCAAGCCATAAGTCCAGATCACATTAAAACCCTAAGGTATTTGATCTGACCGTTCATCTCCTGATGCTCCTGATCTCACCGATCCAGCATCCATTCTCTCAATCGAAGCTTACCGATCTTAAGCCCTAATCAATCAAACATGATCAGACTAGATCTCACTTACAATCAGAGATTAAATCCCTTTAAACTGAACCTGAACAATTCAGTCCACACGATCTGACTCAAGTAAGCCATATCATCAAATTGTGCGACCCTGAGGGTTTCCTTTAAATGTCGGTAACGATAACTCACGTCATCACGATCAGTGAGGGGTATCTAGCAACACATCACTGTCTCCCGATATAAAGAAAAGAGTCTTCCAAGACTACACCCAAAAACAGCACAAGTGTGAATCAACTTCACTAGGCATGCATATTTCCTTTGCCACTGGATGTTCTTATTGGACAAGCGTGTCAAGCTTGTAACTCCAATATGATGAGCATGATTAGATCAGATGAACATAGTCACCTGGGTATGGCCATACACTATTCTCAATCATCTCATCCAGGGGGCCCCTTTAGAACATCACACTCCTTAAACAAGGAGACGGCAATCCTTTGTCTATCACTAGTGCCCTAACCTGACTCAAGCTCACCATCCAAGATAGTCTATAATCATTATGTTTCAAATGATATTGAACTACCTCAAAACAATGACAATCATCATTTAGAAAACACAAGTGATCTCAAGTCAGAGGAAATGTGCCACTTGTCGCAATCAAGGATTATTCACATTGTGACAAGCAATTGAATATCCTAGTAGGGTCTTTCCAGTACATCCAATGTACCCATGAGTCTACATCTTATTCCATGCTCGAAGCATCCTATAAGATTAGAACACATATTAGTCTTGACCATATCAAGGCTGTCTCATGTTCACCAAGATATATCGACTAAGGACTTTACTGCATGTCAGCCTAGCTGAACAGCTTTGAGACATTATTCAGAAGTACACTTATTACAGCAGACAAGGTAACAACCTGAATAACAACCATGCCTTTATAAATATAAGAGTTTATACATGATACTGTTACAATCCCAAGGCCTCAAACATTAGCCTTAAGGGCATACCCCCAACAAGCCAAATGGGCCCAATAGACCAAGTTGGGCTAATAGGCCAAATGGGCTCAATAAGCCATTTGGGTCAATGGGCCAAATGGAATGGCGCAAGCTACTTGGAGTGAGCTTGGCGCATTTCCTTGAGGTGGACAAATCCAAGTTGGACATCTTCTTAAGGTGAGAAGCTTGGAGCTTCTCACTTGGAGTGGGTGAATGTACTTGGACGCATGACACTTGGAGTGGGCGAAATGGGTTTTACCTCTTGAAGAGGTGTGTCTCTTCATGAAGAGGTGTGCCTCTTCACTAGTGAAGAGGTGCACCTATTCATGGGTATATAAACCCCCTTCCTCCCCCCTCGTCGCAACTCTTGAACTCTTGCCCCCTTGTCCCCCTTGTCGCCACTCCTAGAAAGAGGGAGAGTGATGTTCGCCCATTGCCTCTCCTCTTCCCTTTAGTGAGTTCGGAACTTTGGAAATTCCTTGGCCCCCTCCTCTCCAAAGTTGGACTTTGGCTTCGGTTGATTCCGGTTCGGATCTTGGTGGAGTGCTTCAAGAGTTGGACTCCGACGAAGCTCCACCTCCTCTCCTTGGCATCTCCTTTGGAGTTGGTGCAATTCATTGAGGAAGTCTCCCAAAGGCGTGGATCTTCTTCCCGAGGCTAGTACCGGGCGTGGAAGAAGAGGATTCGAGATTCGGCCGTGTGCGAGACTGTAGAGGGCGCACATTTGGGCGCCTGCATCGCATCACTTAATTTGAATCAAGGTATCATTTCCTACTCACCGTGTCGATTCCCTCGCAAGAGTCAATCTTCTGGGTTTTTGGGACTGGCCTGTTTCGGGGATTGCTTCCGATGTGCTTGTCTGTAAAAATTTTAAAATCCCCGGGGTTTCCTAACAAGTCGGGGTCGAGCCGGGGATTGTAAAACCTGACCCCGACCCACCCCGTTGCCATCCCTAATTAGGTCGAACAATGCTAAAATTAAAACCCTATATGTTAGGCACTGCAAAATTCCTTAGCGACTGATTGTTCGCCATCACGCCTTCTTCTACAACTTTCTTAATCTGAAATTATAGTTTTCTTTGAAGGTGGAAGGTGCGTTCAATCTCCAGATCTTTAGGAAATAGTGTACCTATCTTTAAAGCTCTCGGCATACAACGTGTTAATCAATAAAGAATAAAACTAAAATAACAGAAAATTGCAATAAAAGAAAAACTAAGTAAATGCTAAAATCAAAAGAAAAATGTCTAGTCTTAAACTTATCGATTAAATCGATATTAGCTGGCCTGTTCTCCGGCAACGATGCCAAAAAACTTAATGCATCCACAAGTGCATGGATTTATGGAAGTAATAAAATAAGATATCATTCCCAACGAGGATCTGGTGGTCAAGTATCGATTACACAACTCGTTTATATCTAGGCGAATCAAATTGTGATTTTGCATGAACTCTAAGTACAAAAATTAATAGAGGTATCATTTTGGGGTTGAAATCAGGCTTTAGAGGATCGAGACTTGGGGTTTCACTACACTAATAATTATGAATTTGATAAAAATAAACCTTTGAACAGAAAATTAAAGCATTGAAAGGGGTTTTTCCTAAGCTATAGATTACCTCCTCCCGAAGCATAATCCGGTATCTAGCTACCTTAACTCCATACTCTTGTGACAATTAACGCAGCTAGACCCATTAAGTTCTATGTAAATCCACAAAATATCCTTCAAACAAATCCAAACTACTCCTGTGATTAGATTCGTATGTTTGAATAGAATAGTTCCGACGTTGCCATTCACCTCCCGGTACTTCTCGCAACGTCTAAAACACAAATATACTTGGCCGGAGTAAATCAAGTAATTAACTCAATTCTAATCAAATCAAAGATATAATAATCATGACAAAGGTAAAAATATAAATTTAATTCATAAATGTCAGTGGGCTACATCTCTAATCCCGAAAACAAGTTTACTCACTCATGTTTACAGAAAACAACATGTCCATTGATGAAAATTGCATGGAATTCTATCAAAAATACAAGAAATCACTAGGAGAATAATTAGAAAATCTTCCCCTCGATCTAGAGACGAAGATGAAGTGCTCCAATC
Source organism: Costus lasius (assembly GCA_027563935.2). Taxonomy (NCBI): domain Eukaryota; kingdom Viridiplantae; phylum Streptophyta; class Magnoliopsida; order Zingiberales; family Costaceae; genus Costus; species Costus lasius. Next base: position 60,288,348 of record CM050453.2, read on the forward strand.
TCTCCTTCGCATGAATTCTCGCCGAACTTTTGTCATAGAGCCCGATTTCGCCCTAGCCACCGCCTTTGATCATGTTCGCCCATTAAAGTCCTCGTTTGCTCTCTAAAAATTCCTCATTTTATAGTTTATTCAGTTAAGGAAGAATTATGGAGAGTTTGGTTCAAATCCGACTCAATTTGGGGTCGAATCGAGTGAAGAACGCAAAGGGCGGAAAAACTCATGGCCTATAAACTATTCACGTCTACGGCTGTGAAATATTCACGGCCCATGAAGGGTTCACGGCCTCACTCGTGAAAGTTTCTGTGAACTTTTTTACTTAGCCGCATTTTCACCCTTCTAACTTGAAATTCACGGCCAGCCGAGAAACTCACGGTTGCGACCATGAATTTATCATCTAACACTATTTTCGCCCTAAATTTGACGTGCGACCATGTAATTTCCTCGGGAATCGTGCTATGGCTTCAAAACTCATGAAATCCATCATTTTTATGCTATTTTGCCTGTATTTTTTTAAAAACCAAGAAAAGTGAAGATTTCATACCAAGTGAAGTAAAAAACACTAAAAATTAGTATAAAATCTCAAAATAAGCACAAAATATTATATAAAATATACGTAAAAATACGATGTAAATGCAATGCATCAAGTCCCTCCTAGTAACATTCACCCTCTTTTCATTGGACTTATGGCTAGGTCGGGGAGTGTGTTTGCCTAATTGTCCTCAAATAACTCCATTCAAAGTTACTCATAGCATCGACCATCGTTGGGTCGAGAAGAGGCGAGTGACCATATGATTATCATTATTGCTATTAAATGATCTACATGGTGTATGATATGTTGCTAGCTTACTTGAAAATCATGTCGGCCTTGCATCTACAATAACTTCCTGTGGCTCTTCCTCCTTAGTGAGTATTTTAGTATTCTTATCTCCTCATGAGTCATCCTAACCTATAGTTGATTAGGACGTACCCTCAGTACCACAACCTAAAATTTTGGCTACATCAGGGTGGTTGTCACTCTTATCATTCCCCCCCCCCCCTAATGGGGCAAGGAAAATCAGTCAATATCTAATTATCTCTTGTTGATTTGGCTAAGTATTGTTATAGAGGAACTTGGAGGGTTGACCTCCCCTCTACCATCTTTGCATTTTAATAACTTTATTCACCCATGCTTGTATGGGTTTGTTGTGTTGAAGTGCTTGTAATTGCCAACCGTCTACACCTCTTTCATTAGAGTAGAACCGATGAAGAACAAGGTGATCGATCCTTCTATTCTCAAGGATTTTTAGGTGAGCATTCTCTTAGGTTAATGCATTTTTTACTTGCAATTTCATGCTTAGTAGTAGACTTGTGATTTTGTGTTTATGCATGTTTATTCATTTAGTAGTTACCTAATTTATTTTGGAGTTTGATGTATAATTTTGATTTGTATCATAAAAATATAAAAAAGAACTCGACAGAATTAACCAGCATGCATTTTATCTTGCTAGCCCATCACATGTGCTCTGTCCCACATTAGAGAAGTAATAGTTGACGTTAAAACTATTGCAGAGCTAAAGATTGATAGACAATTGTATTTGTTTGTTGTTGATTTACTAGAGGAGAAGGTAAAAAAAATAAGCATATGTGGCACATGAAACTATGGATGAAAAGATGGAATGACTTAATCATAAATTTAATAAAGATAATCAATTTGTGCAAGAACTAGTCGTTTGTTTGCTTTAAGTTGATGTGGTTTATGGATGTTTTTAATTACTTCATATTTATAATTTATGATGAATTTGGATGTTTTAAGAATATTTGCTTTGCATGTATATTTTAAGACAATTTGCTTCATATTGTATTGAATTTGGATGTTTTAAATTACTTCATATTTGTTACTTATGATAATATAGTAAATCTAAATATTTCAAGATGTGGTTTATTATTGTTTTTCATTTTTTATTGATAATTTATCTTTTATATTATCAATATGGATGTTGATCAACAATCGAAGGTGAAAAACAACTTGCACTAGAAGCATCATGTGCAGTTATTTGTATTACTGAATATTACCTTAAATATTTGCGTAAAAAGCCTTCTTATGTATGTTTTTAGATAGGTTCACAATGGCAAGATAAAATAGTAAATAGACATGAACAAAAGTATTTAAAGATGTTTAGAATGTTGGCTTTTTAAGGGTATGTGCTGAGATACAAAATAAATATGGTCTATAATTATCACATAGAATATTCTTAGTTGAGAAAGTAGCACTGTTTAAATATATTGTTGCCTTGGAAGCCTCATTTAGAAATGCAAGTGAGTATTTTTAACATTCACTTAAAACTATTAGTAGATGCTTTGCTTAAGTATTACAAAAAATAAAAAAAAAATATTTGTTATGGATATGATAAAACTAATGTCGAGTTTAAAGATACCCCTCTCAAGATCTAAAATAATGATCGATATATGACTTACATTATGGTAAAACTTGATTGAAATTCTACATAAATACTTTATACTCATCTATTATTACTACTTATATTTTTTTTATTCGTACTATTTGTTAAACTTATGTTTATTATATTAGGATTGCATTGAAGCATTAGATGACACTCACATGCATGTATATATATCGTCTAAAGACTAAATAAAATTTATGATGAGGAAAGGAGTGCCAAACCAAAATATGTTGTTGGTTTATAGTTTTGATATATAATTCATCATTAGATTTACTGCACACAATTCACATATATTGCCTTCTATCATCACTTATCTATAAATTTTGATTATCTCACCAGAAATCAAAGGAATACAATCGAAGCATCCATATATGTACATTAACATATAAAAGAAATTCGGCAGCTTTAGCTAAAGTGACCAATTGTCAGATGAATTAGTGTAAAGCTCGCAATCAGTGAATCATCGTCATAAAGCAACAGCACTCTTCTCTTTTTTCTTTGTTCTTTTTTTCCTCCCCCAACTCATCCGCTTTCCAGAGGTTTCTTACTGATTAAGTAAGTAGAGGAGCTAGCATGCACTTCTTCTTCTCTATCCAAAGATGGAGGAAATTAAAAGCACGGAGGCTTGTGGATCAAGCTAGTTCAAATTCCAGCAATTGAAGGCTACTACTATAAGCTAACATGTCTGCTGACTGGGGGCCCGTGATCGTAGCAGTGATCCTGTTCATCCTGCTGTCTCCAGGGCTCTTGTTTCAGCTGCCGGCGAGGACGAGGGTGGTGGAGTTCGGCAACATGTACACCAGTGGCATCTCAATTCTCGTCCATGCCATCATCTTCTTCGTCATCATGACCATACTCGACATTGCCATAGGCATCCATGTCCATGCTGGCTCCTAGGTATAGTATGCTCATCAATATCTGCGGTCACTGCCAACAGCATGTAATCTCTACTTTTTTGATGTTTATGCTGGATATTTATATGGATCGATGAATCCAAATTAAATTTATATAACTCTTTGATCGTAAATACCTCAGTTGTTCATCATCTCCTTGCTTTTATCAATTTCTTTCGTTTACTACTAGTTAAAAAAATTGAGGTTTTGTTGGATAAAATTTTCAAGCTTCACTGTACAAGAATAAACAAATCCCGATTGTGTTAAGTTTGAGTTCATAAGTTCAGAGTGAAGTTGACGATGCACGAAATTGTAGTCATAAATGTAAGCCTGATAAGTTAAAATCTCGACTATAGTTGTTTGTCGTATATACTTGTCAAATATATCTGTTCATGGTCGTCTCCTCGCAGATAACTCACCATAATTTAACATGTACAAACTATTTCTTAAATATCATAAAAAAAAACTAGACAAACTCTTTTTTTCCCCTCATTTTGTTTCTACACAAATTATGCACAACTGATACTCAAAACCAGTATGTACTCTATGGTCAATGTTCTTGTGTGCTCCATGATCTCAAGGAAACATTGTGTTTTCAATATTTGCCATTGTTGTGTGTTCCAATATTCATGGGCAAATATTGTGTTCTCCATGCTTGTTGCAGTTATGTGCTCCATAATTCATGGCTGTATATCTTTTACAAAATTAGACATCAATTTTGAGTTATCATTGTTGTTAGCTCATTACTCTTTCCAACATATGTTTTTATGCTTGACACTGAGTTTCATGATTCATAAAGGCTATGTCGTATGTTTGATGATGTGTGCAGTCAAGCACCACGATCTACTAGCTTTTTTTTCTTTTCTTCTTTTTTACCAATGCACAAGCACGAGAATACAAAGTTAGGTAGCTCTTGGCCACTGGCTACTCTCTAACCATGGGAAGGACATAAATAAGAAGCTTTCTCACTATTAGAGGTGGCCAATTGGCCAGAGAGCCCACAGCTCACACTGGTATATCATAGGTAGGGCTCAGCCCAACACAACACATTGAATAAGTCAATATGCCATGAGTGGCATAAGACATGGCTTCATGTCAGCCAAAGGGTTTAGGCATGCATATCATGCCAATTGCTATTAGAGAATAGTGTGTGAAAATAAAATATTTGTAACATGCGCAAGATAAGTTTCAATACAAAACTTATTCCCTACTTAGAGGATCCATACTAGATGAAAGAAACAAACGAATATATTTTAAAAATTACCCTTGCAATGTGACTTGAACTTGACGACAATTGGGGTGGGCACATAAGTGTATGCCCTTCTGGGGAGAAAAGATCAAGCCTCAGAGCAATCCTTCTTCTGTGGGGATTACACTAATAGAAGAGGCAAATGGAGCAGGGATGACAGTACTACTATGGGCAATGGCACAAGGAGAGAAGGGGACGGCTTTGTCATGATTGGTGTAGGCGCTTAGATGTGTAGCCTTGAACCTTGTTTACTTATTTATAATAAGTAGTAAGTTAGACCAAAAGAGACCCAAGCACCTATAAGCATCAATCTCTATCTAAATGGGCCCAATTAAGGCCTTAGGCACCTAGGTATAGGCATTTTCTACAAGTGGTCAAACGGTCCAAAGCCCAATGATGCAATCTAGAGTATCATGAGCAAGCACCTAGCTCAATCAATATCGTTCTCATAGTAATTTTTTTGAACATTGGTTCAATTAATATCATTCTAGGTTTGATTTGGATTCATCTAGCTATCAAATGGACCCAAGTTACTATGCAATTTGATCCAAGGTTACCTAATCAAACTACGACATTATGTGTCTGCATGGTGACCCTATAGGAACCATATGACACTAGCAATGATGATCACACAAGATCACCATACATAGTGAGAGATATCTAGTAACACATCGTTACTATCCAAGCCATATGATAAGTCATTTATTGACAGCTCTGTATCAAACAACAAAGCATTTATGCAATATAATCTCTTTACCAATTGTTATCTAGATTAGACAAGTGTGTCACACTTATTTAACCCAATATATAGACATGACATAAACATGTTCTTTGCCTAGGTATACTTATATACTACTAGTCAAGTTCCAGTAGGTGGGGCCTTGCGGATGCTATACTTTTCTAAGGAAGAAGTAAATTCTCCTATTAGTCAACCACACTTCTCATATAGCCTATGACATGCCAAATGACAACCATTGCAATCACCTTATTACGGTTAGAATATAGCCTATGACATGCCAAATGACAACCATTGCAATCACCTTATTACGGTTAGATGTTGGATTGTATTAAAGCATATCATTCACTGCATAGAAGCAATAATGACCTCAAGTCAAATGATCATTGCAAATCTTTGTTGGAACCCCTTTCGAGAGGGGGGGCAAAAACCCTAATCATGGCGCAAATGAAATTTATGCAAGCGGAAGCAAGGGTTTCAAGATCTTTTGCATGCCATATGTTCAACTATCATAGATTGATAAGAACAAGGGGAGATTCATACCAACGCCATAGGCTTGGAATTCGGCTTGGAAGAAGAGAACAAGTTAGGTCTCCTCCACAAGTCCACACACAAGATGAAGATGCTCACTTCCTTGACGTCCCTTGTGCTAGCAAGGCACCCAAGCTATCTTGTCGAATGGAAAGGGGTTGATTAGATGAATCCCTATGGCCGAGAGCTCCTCTTCCTTGTCTTCCTCTTTCGTCAACCACCCAACGAAAAGGATCAAGGCGTTGAAGTCAAGAGCTCAACGCATATGCGTTTTGGCGTTTAAGAGAAAATTGGCCTTGATGACTTTCCATAAATGGAAGACAATCAAGCCATGCGCTCAAGCCAACCCAAAAACGCATATTGGCATTGAACCATGCGTTCACCTTTGTGAACCGGTTCAAGCCAAAACGTCAAATCGAATTTTGGTTCATTAAACCAAACCAAAATAGCTCAAGCCACTTGGTCTAGACCAAATTGAACCCCAAGGCTCATGATCTAACCATTCATCTCCTGATGCCCTTGATCTAGCCGATCTAGCATCATCTCTCTCGATCGAAGCTTACCGACCTCAAGCCATAATCAATCAAACATGATCAGACCAGATCTCACTTACAATCAGAGATTAAATCCCCTTTAATCTGAACTCAAAGAATCCAGTCCATACAATCTGACTCAAGTAAGCCATATCATCAAATTGTGCGACCCTGAGGGTTTCCTTTAAATGTCGGTAACGATAACTTACGTTATCACGACCAGTGAGGGGTATCTAGCAACACATCACTGTCTCCCGATATAAAGGAAAGAGTCTTCCAAGACTTCTCCCAAACCATAGCACAAGTGTGAATCAAACTCACGAGGCATACATGTGTCCTTTGCCACTGGATGTTCTTATTGGACAAGCGTGCCAAGCCTGTAATTCCAATATGTTGAGCATGATTAGATCAGATGCACATAGTCATCTGGGTATGGCCATACACTATCTCAATCATCTCATAAGGGGGCCCTTTAGAACACCACACTCCTTAAACAAGGAGACGACAATCCTATGTCTATCACTAGTGTCCTAACCTGACTCATGATCATTATCCAAGATAGTCTATGATCATTATCTTTCAAATGATATTGAACTACCTCAAAACAATGACAGTCATCATTTAGAAACACAAGTGATCTCAAGTCAGAGGACATGTGCCACTTGTTGCAATCAAGGAATATTCACATTGTGACAAGCAATTGAATATCCTAGTAGGGTCTGTCCAGTACATCCAATGTACCCATGAGTCTACATCTTATTCCATGCTCGAAGCATCCTATAAGATCAGCACACATATTAGTCTCAATCATATCAAGGCTGTCTCAGGTTCACCAAGATATATCGACTAAGGACATATAGCATGTCAGCCTAGCTGAACAGCTTTAAGACATTATTCAGAAGTACACTTATTACAGCAGACAAGGTAACAACCTGAATAATAACCATGCCTTTTATAAACATAAGAGTTTATTACATGATACTTTTACAATCCCAAGGCCTCAAACATTAGCCTTAAGGGCATACCCCAACAATCTCCCACTTGCACTTAATCTAATGGTTGAGAAATCTCAAACCCATATTATTACAGTGCTTCTCATGCTTCTGCTGCGCCAGAGGCTTGGTAAGCGGGTCTGCCAGATTGTCATCTGTATGAACCTTGCAGATTTTGACCTCGCCTCGATCAATGATCTCCCGGATCAAGTGAAACCGTCTCTGTATGTGCTTGGACTTCTGGTGCGACCGTGGTTCCTTTGCTTGTGCGATGGCTCCAGTGTTATCACAGAAGATAACCAAAGGATCAGCACTCGAAGGAACGACACCAAGTTCTCTCACGAACTTACGAATCCACACTGCCTCCTTGGATGCTTCCGAGGCTGCAACATACTCGGCTTCTGTTGTGGAATCAGCAACAGTTGACTGTTTGAAGCTCTTCCACACCACTGCTCCACCATTCAAGCTGAAAACATAGCCTGATTGCGATCGGAAATCATCCTGGTCCGACTGGAACGAAGCGTCAGTATATCCCTCTATACTGAGTTCTTCCTGACCACCATATATCAAGAACATATCTTTGGTCCTCCGCAGATATTTTAAAATGTTCTTGACTGCAATCCAGTGCGCCAAACCTGGATTACTTTGGAATCGACTGGTCACGCTTAACCCGTAAGCGACGTCTGGGCGAGTACACAACATCGCATACATAATAGACCCAATAGCCGAAGCATAAGGCATATTGTCCATTTCATCTTTCTCAGTCTGTGTTTGTGGACACTGACTCTTCGAAAGATTCAGACCATGTCTGACTGGAAGATATCCTCATTTAGAATTCTCTAAATGGAATCTCTCCAGGACTTTATCGATGTAAGTACTCTGGCACAGCCCGAGAAGCCTCTTAGATCTATCCCTGTAGATCTTTACACCTAATACATAGGCTGCTTCTCCTAGATCTTTCATCTGGAAACATTGTCCTAACCATGCTTTAACAGCATGCAGTTCAGGAATATCATTTCCAATGATTAAGATATCATCGACGTAGAGGATTAGGAATGTAATTATGCTCCCACTAAACCTCTTATAAACACACGGGTCATCATCGTTCTTGATGAAACCAAACTCAGAGATTGATTCATCAAAACGAATGTTCCAGCTTCTTGATGCTTGTTTCAGTCCATAAATGGACTTCTTTAACTTGCATATTTTATGACGATCTGCTGGATTAGTGAAACCTTCAGGTTGTGTCATATACACATCCTCATCCAGATTTCCATTAAGGAAAGCTGTTTTCACATCCATCTGCCAGATCTCATAATCATAATATGCTGCTATCGCGAAAAGAATCCGAATAGACTTAAACATAGCTACAGGTGAGAAAGTTTCATCATAATCTATCCCGTAGATTTGTTTGAAACCTTTCGCAACTAGCCTGCCTTTATAGGTAACCACGTTACCATCCATGTCAATCTTCTTCTTGAAGATCCATTTACAGCCTATAGGGATTACTCCCGGAGGCGGATCAACCAAATCCCAGACTTGGTTATCTGACATGGAGTCCATTTCGGCTCGCATAGCTTCAAGCCATCTAGCTGACTCCGGTCCACTGACCGCATCCGCATAAGTGAGGGGTTCATCATTATCAATGATGTAGACTCCGTCATAGCGCTCAGGCTGACGACGGATCCTTCCCGATCTTCGCGGTTCCCGTGTTATCTGAGCCTCAGGTTGTTCAATAACCTGTTCAACTGGCTCAGGCTCATCCAACTGTGCTTGACTACTTTGTCCTTCCTCTGGATTCTCATCCAGCTTTATTTCTCTCCCACTGGCCTCTTGCAGAAGAAATTCCCTCTCAAGAAATATAGCCGTCCGAGCAACAAAAACCTTGTTCTCTTTGGGATCGAAGAAATAATAACCCTTAGTTTCCTTAGGGTAACCAACAAAGATACATTTCTCAGATCTGCTCTCCAGTTTCCCAGAGGCGAGCTTTTTGACATAAGCCTCGCAACCCCAGATCCTGATAAATGTCAAGCTAGGCTGTTTCCCATACCATAACTCATATGGCGTCTTTGAAACTACCTTGGATGGCACTCGGTTTAGTACCTTTGCAGCTGTTTCCAGTGCAAGACCCCAAAAGGAGTATGGAAGAGTGGCCTGACTCATCATAGAACGAACCATATCAAGTAACGTTCTATTTCTCCTCTCGGACACACCATTCCATTGCGGTGTTCCTGGCGGAGTGAGCTGTGAGATAATCCCACACTCTTTCAGATAGTCAGTAAATTCTCGACTTAGGTATTCTCCACCTCGATCAGAACGAAGTGCCTTGATATTTCGGCCTAGCTGATTCTGTACTTCATTCTTGAACTCTTTGAACTTGTCAAAAGATTCACTTTTATGTCTCATCAGATAGACATAACCATACCTACTGAAATCATCAGTAAAGGTAATGAAGTACTGATAGCCACCTCTGGCATGTTTACTAAATGGCCCACACACATCACTGTGTATAAGGTCAAGTAAACCTGAAGCCCTTTGACCTTTGTTAGGAAAAGGTGACTTCGTCATTTTACCCATCAAACAAGCTTTGCATGTATCAATCTCCTCATAGGAGAATGATCCCAGCAGTCCATGATCATGCAACCGCTTAATGCGCTTCTTGTTAATATGGCCTAAACGACTATGCCATAGCAAGGTGCTGTCATCAGCATACTTGGCTTTCTTATTATCAATGTTTTGTATAGAATTTTCCATGTCCAACATGAATAACCCATTGTTAATTGAACCAGTTGCATACACAATATTATCATAAGATAAAATACACTTTGAAATCTTGCATTCAAAGGCAAATCCTTTCCTGACAAGAGCAGGAATAGAGATAATATTCTTGGTAATACTGGGTACAAAATAATAATTGTTTAATTCTAATACAATGCCAGATGGTAAAGAAATGAAATAGTCTCCTACAGCAACAGCAGCAACCCGTGCCCCGTTTCCAACGCGTAGGTCTACCTCATGCTGTCCCACCTGCCTTCTTCTCCTGAGTTCCTATACATTTGAACAAATGTGAACTCCACATGCAGTGTCCAACACCCATGAAATAGAAGAAGAAGATAACATGACCTCAGTCACATATATACCTGAGCCAGAAGCGATGCTTCCCCTCTTATCTCCTTGGAGCGCTTTACAGTCCCTTTTCCAGTGACCCAGCTGGCCACAGTGGAAACACCTGTTGTCCTTCGACCGCTTCACCTTCTGTTTCAGAGCCTTGCTGTAGTTCTTGACAGGGGCCTTGCCCTTCTTCCCCTTCTTCTTGTTCCTTGAAGGAACCATCAAGACAGAGGTCGAAGGCTTTCCCTTCAGAGTCTCCTCAGTAGTCAAGAGCATATTCAGCAGCTCTGCCGGAGTACAATCGATTTTGTTCATATTAAAGTTAATGATGAACGCATCGAAAGAAGGCGGGAGAGACTGCAGAATAATATCTACAGCAAGCTCCTGGTTGATGGTATGCCCCAGTTTCTCCAGAGCCTCCTTGTGCCCAATCATCTTGAGCACGTGAGCTCCCACTGGGCTCCCCTCAGCCAGTTTGCTCTGAAAGAAGAGCTTCGTCAGATTATAGCGTTCTGTCCTCGCCTGTGCAGCATACAGCATCTTGAGGTTCGCTATAATCTCTATAGCCGACATATCCTCATGCTGACGCTGCAGCGGTGGCGTCATAGACGCTAGCATCAGGCAAGCGACATCAATGCTATCATTGACGTGCTTTTCATAGGCATCCCGAACCGCCCTTGCGGCGTTCGGAGCGGGCTGCGGCGGTATCGCCGTCTCGAGGACATACAGTTTCCTCTCTGCCTTAAGAACGATCTTAAGGTGTCCGAACCAGTCAGAGAAGTTCGGCCCAGCAAACTTCTCCCTTTCCAGTAGGGATCGCACATTGAAGCTCATGGTGTTCGTTGCTGCAGGTATCTACAACAATGCAAGAACAGCAAGGTCAGTATCAATGTATAGAATCAATCCAGGACTTTAAGAAAGATTCTTTTCTCACTATTTTGTCTGACTGAAAAATCCAGTAAACAGTCCGAAAGAGTAGCACTCTTTTAGTGAGATGGGATCCAGATTTCATACTTGGTCTCCGCGTCCCGCTCAGGCGAGATAAGATGCACAGAGAGGACAAGCACTAATTTCTGGTAGGCAGTCCCTGCCAATCGCCAGCCCGTGCGATTCCCCTTCATCTGGGCAATCCAGCAGACTGTGCCAACTGAGTTGGTACAACACAGTCTCTGATCCCACAGATGGCTGCCTCCATGTGCTACCATATGCGCCACATATGTAGCCTACATGGTCAAGCTGACCCGACCTACTCCCTGGACCACCACGTGCTATGCTGAGCAACGAGAAGGGATAAATCCCTACTCTGTAACACGCAGGTGTAATCCCGCACCGTCTAAAGATAGATGGACGTGCCCACTGAGTGGGTACAACACGGCTCCAACGATAGTCAGAACGGTGAGGTTTCGCGTCAGAAGGCTTACGAGCTTGATATATTAGCGTTGGATTTTAACGGTCTTTTTATCTTCTTGACTATCATGCAAGTCCTATGGTGATAGCAGAAGATAAACACATGCATTTCTAATTATAAAAGCAATAAATAGAAAGCATGTTGATCTTATGTGGTAAATGCCCATGAACCCTAAGTAAGACCTTAATTTTACTTAAGTCTTCCCTTGAGCTCCTTTTGCATCTCATCTGGTCCAACCCAGGGCTCTAGCTCCTAGAGCACCTCAGGTGCGCCACCAGCTGAATGCCCCTTGGGATGTGTGCCTTTGTGCTCCTGTCTAATCAAATACAATTTGATCTATCTAGACAAGATTGACTCGCAGGTCAATTACATATTATAAATTAAGTACAATGTGATTCGCAGATCACAAATTAATTTACAATTTTAAATCCAGGCACGTAGGCCCCAGCACAGCACACAATAGGGCAACCCACATAAGATTAAATAAACAAGCATAGGCATCAATCAACATGTGATCCATTCATGAAATTAAAATTTTTGAAAACCCATGGCATCAATTTTAATTTCCTTAGGTGTCCTACAACCTTACAATGGTCCATTGATGGGGATCCACTCATCAAGTCTAGTTAGATCCTTGCCCTTGCATGCACCAAGTCCTAACTGACTCGAGTTGACCTAATGGTCAACCATGCATGCGCCAGGGCTGAACAACCTTCAAGAGTTCTGGCAAGCGGGTGTGACCCCGGGCCTAACTCAAGAGTGTTCACTAGTTGTCTCAACCAGACCTCGCTACACACCTTTGATGCAGTTAACCTATAGCCACCATGTGCTTGCGCACAGGTGCTATCTGGTCAACCCATCTAGGCTGTCAGATGGTCTGATCAGACTAGTTGGATCTAACCTAGAAGATGCTTTCAACCCCATCAACCCATCTAAGGGTTTAAAGTAGGGCCTTAGATCTAGATGAGGCGCGCAAGATGTTTTGTTTTGTCAAAAACAACATGTAAGAAGCGCCAATCAAACATGCGCCAACAACAACACTTGTAGAGTCCCCTTCAAGGGGGAGCGCAACTTTGACAACAACAAACAACAAGCACCTATACATGCGGCTTAGAACAACAAACATCATGCATGAAGTTTTCGCATCATAAATTTTTCATGAGCTTGCGCATGTAACCAACCATAGATCTAAGCATAAATGTAAACATGGATCACATCAGCAAACATAATAGCATGCAAGGAGCCACCCTCTGATACCAATTGTTGGAACCCCTTTCGAGAGGGGGGGCAAAAACCCTAATCATGGCGCAAATGAAATTTATGCAAGCGGAAGCAAGGGTTTCAAGATCTTTTGCATGCCATATGTTCAACTATCATAGATTGATAAGAACAAGGGGAGATTCATACCAACGCCATAGGCTTGGAATTCGGCTTGGAAGAAGAGAACAAGTTAGGTCTCCTCCACAAGTCCACACACAAGATGAAGATGCTCACTTCCTTGACGTCCCTTGTGCTAGCAAGGCACCCAAGCTATCTTGTCGAATGGAAAGGGGGTGATTAGATGAATCCCTATGGCCGAGAGCTCCTCTTCCTTGTCTTCCTCTTTCGTCAACCACCCAACGAAAAGGATCAAGGCGTTGAAGTCAAGAGCTCAACGCATATGCGTTTTGGCGTTTAAGAGAAAATTGGCCTTGATGACTTTCCATAAATGGAAGACAATCAAGCCATGCGCTCAAGCCAACCCAAAAACGCATATTGGCATTGAACCATGCGTTCACCTTTGTGAACCGGTTCAAGCCAAAACGTCAAATCGAATTTTGGTTCATTAAACCAAACCAAAATAGCTCAAGCCACTTGGTCTAGACCAAATTGAACCCCAAGGCTCATGATCTAACCATTCATCTCCTGATGCCCTTGATCTAGCCGATCTAGCATCATCTCTCTCGATCGAAGCTTACCGACCTCAAGCCATAATCAATCAAACATGATCAGACCAGATCTCACTTACAATCAGAGATTAAATCCCCTTTAATCTGAACTCAAAGAATCCAGTCCATACGATCTGACTCAAGTAAGCCATATCATCAAATTGTGCGACCCTGAGGGTTTCCTTTAAATGTCGGTAACGATAAATTACGTTATCACGACCAGTGAGGGGTATCTAGCAACACATCACTGTCTCCCGATATAAAGGAAAGAGTCTTCCAAGACTTCTCCCAAACCATAGCACAAGTGTGAATCAAACTCACGAGGCATACATGTGTCCTTTGCCACTGGAT